>OX451738.1:517528329-518978444 GCA_948472305.1 Vicia faba | reverse complement strand
AATCATCTCAAACTCATTTGTCTCAGTTGTTGTAATTTTTTATAATCTAAGTTAACTGTGAAATGCATTCAATCGTATTTTTATAAAATTGTGTTATCATTCGCTTTCGTTTGTAATCTTCTCTTTTGCAAGTGAAACTCTGATTTTTAAAGAAAGTATTTTTGAAAATAGTTTTAGGGGAACTGTCTATTCAATCCCCCTCTTGTTCTAGACCATTCTACACTCAGACTCTCCCTAACTACTTTAGAGCTAGTCTTTTTTGTTTAAGTCTTGCAATTTTAAAAATTGAGAATATGGGCAAGAATGATAAGAAAAGTAGGTTTAGGAGTGTTCAAAACCAAACCGGCCCAATAGAAAACCACTAAACCGAACCAAATCAAATCGAAACCGCAAAAAATTGCATTTGGTTCAGATGTGTTTGGGTCATTTTCTCGCGGAACCGCACGGTTCGGTTCAATTTGTGGTTTGTATTTTACAAACTGAACCAAACCAAACAAAACCGTATTATGTTATAAAATCTTACTAACCAATATATATTTCTTTAATTATTTAGAGAAATCAACATGTATTATGTGTATATTTTATCATACTTTGTATTATATTCATTTTAATTTACAAATCATAAAAAAATAAAATATTATTCATTTATAAATACTATTTATACAAATATATTTTATCGTATTCTTTGTATAACATTTATTTAAGAATGCAATCTTGTTTATATTATTCTTTAGATTTAGATAAAATTATAATACGCAATTTTATGTATCAAATTATAAACTTATTTTGACAATTATAAATTTTTTATGGTAATGTAAGAACAATTAAACACAAAATTATATTTTCCTCTATATTTGTATGTATAATAATTTTTTTGTAAAAAACCGAACCAACCGAACCAATCTAAACCGCATTAGTTTGGTTTGGTTTGGTTTGGATTTATTTTTAAAAGTCAACCAAACCAAATCGAACCGCATATTTTTCTCTCTTGCGGTTCGGGAGATTTTTTGCTTCAAAACCGCCCAAACCGCACCGCAAACACCCCTATGTTTAATAGAAATCTCATACTAATAAAGAAACCTATATATTTTTAAAGGATAACATGTTACTTGATACCAGTTAATAAAATGACTTTGGGTTATGTGAAGCAATATAAGATTATGAAGTTAATAAGAGAATATGAGCTTTTCGGTATGCAACTCAGTTAAATAGAAGAATTCTTGCAGATACGCTTTATTCATATAATCATTAAGTTAGAGACTTTAATTCACTTTATCTAACTAGGATTGTGCTAACAAAGTGTTAAGAATGTAGTATTTATATGTTGGACGTTTTCCTTCACATATACCTTAACATAGACCTTAACACTTTGTTAGCACAATTCTAGTTAATATGTAGTATTTGTATGTTGGACGTTATCTCTCTTTGTCTAGGTTGTATTTTCATATTATGACACCTTTAGATCATGTCAAAAGCATTTGGATAAGTTAAAATGGTCAAAAATATACATTTTTGTGAAAAATCATGTTTGGAGTCGACTCACTCGTGGTAGGAGTCGATTTCATCTAAATCATTTCTGAAGAAAAACTCTCAAGTCAGCATGAGTCGATACATAGCTGTTTGAAGTCGACACACAACACTAAGGATTTGACTCCCTCGAGTCGTGGATCGACTCCCACTGAAAGCGTTTTTACAAATTAACTCTCTAGTCCAAAGGAGTCGACTCCTACGCATCTGGAGTCAATACATAACACAAAAGAGTCGACTCCCATGTGTGTGTATCGACTCCTACTGAAGTTGTTTTCCAAAATTTATCTTACGTTCAAAAGGAGTCGACTTCCAGGATGTATAGGTTGACTCCCTTGCCCTTGGGATTTGACTGCCACTTTTAATGGGTTGGCTCCCACTGATCAAAATGTCAAATTTTGTAAACCTAATTTTTTCTGTTTTCTCATTCACACACCTATATATAGTCATTCATGCATCATTTCTTAAAACGAACAAAAATATACCAATATTTTAATCATCTTCATCCTATCTCATTGCATACATACAACAACTACACATAATTAATTTTGTTGCGAGATCAAGAGATAGTTTGATAACATCCAATTAAGATTCAGTGTAATCAATTGGGTTGAAAGATCTTTGGGGGTTTCAAATTAGAAAAATCAAGGTGGGGGTTTTCCTTCAAGATCATTGGTGATTTAAAGGTTTTGGACAAGATTACACAATTTGGATTCATCCAAGTGAAAGCTTTGAAGAATGGTGGATTCGATCGAATGAGTAACTGTAACTGGAGAATCACTTTGGTAAATCTTGGGTCACAATACATTTGTAATTTGGATTCATCTGAGTGAAGGCTTTGAAGAACAGAGGTTCTATCAAAATAGTAGCGGTAACCGAAGGATCAAATTGGAAGTATCAAGTTACTTGATCAAGATATGATTAAAGGGAGATAAGCAGTTAGAATCAACATCAACCATAGGGTTTGGAGGGTTGGATTGGTACTTGTTCTCTTGTAATCAACATTTTGCAAAGATTAATTTTCATTATCTCAATTCCGAATGGAATTGGGAGCAGAAGTACCCATAGCAAGGCCGATTGAGGAACTGCCTAAACAAATCCTCGTCTCTCTCTCTTTCTCTCTTACTCTCTCTTTTATGTTTACTTGCAAATTATGAAAACTTAAATTGTGAAATCGATACATTGAGATAAACTCCTTGTTTAATACTACAAAAATTTTATTGAGTTGATTACAATCTTTGTGATTGTAATTGGATTTACATATCAATAAAATCATAGAAAAATGTGTTTTGAATCGATTACACACAAAATGTTCGACAAATTTCTTTAGTCATATTTTATCGATTATTTCATTGGAAATTGATTGCTATAGTATGGTTTATTCAAACTTTTTTTTCTGGAAATATATTGGTTATTTTTCTCATAATTTTTAAACTCGTTATATCGGTTTAACACATATCTGATCTTTTCGATAACGGTTCAGATAGACGATTGTCGATCCGGGTTTGTTTCTGTGCGCCATAGTTTAAAACATTTTTAAAATATAATTTTAATTAGAAATTTTCATTTGCGGTCTACTCACCCCCTCTTTAGATTGTAGCATGTCGTCTAACAAAAATGTCAAGCTAGCCAAATGACTTGAAGACTTTAGATATTGCAACTATGTTTAGAAAGTTGATTTATTATGAAGTTTGAAGCACTTGAATCTATTGTGAAAAATAGAAAAAGGTTAATGAAGAGAAGAAAAAGAATATCCTTGAAGACCTCTTCTTCAAAGGCCATCCTAAAATAAGATGAAGATAGTTCCTATGACGACTCTTTGAAATAAGAAATAAAGTTGTGTATTCGTTAGTTAAGTCAATAAGTATATGAAAAATTACCAAGCAATATGCTTTGAGTGTGTTGAATCACTGTCAATATTGAATAGATTATCTAGGTTGGTTGAAGTATAAGTTCAAGCAAAGAAGTAGCTAATCTATGTTTGATGGTAAGACAAGAAAAAGCTCTAAAATGAGTATCTATTTTAATTCATCAATATCTAGTCAAGAAGTGTCTGAGAATTTCAATCAAGGCGATTGAATCCTATTCAAAGATCCTTAAGACGGGCAAAGAAAGTTATATCTAATCATAGTTTTGATTATATTTTGATTTTACTAACGTTATTTGTGCAACACGTTAAGTCACATATAATCGTAATTGGTATGACACACTACTACAAAATGCATAAACAACAATGCCCAATTTACCACGGTTCTTCCAAACAACGTGGTGACATCTCTAAACCCAGGCGCTAACTTTTTTTTAATTAAAAATTGTTAGGAAATAATAATGGTTATTGCAATAATCGTGTTTATAATATCAAGTTTTCTTGGGTTCGAACCTCAGCTCTGTCAAATAATTTGTTCCTTTAACATTAAGGCGTGCCTTTTCTTTTTTATTTTTTTTAAAATAAAAAATAAAAGGGATGTTACTATGGTGGTTGACTCAACCGTTGTTAGATTGTTTAAACTTCCACTACGGTTATGGTATTTAACTGTGATCAAAGGTTTTACTGATAAATTAAAACATCTTAATCTCCATTTCTTTCATAAGATGCCCCAAGCGAACAAGCGAACAAGCGAACCAGAGACGACATCGGTACTCTTTATCTTCAATTAGAAATCTTTAACATATTCATTCTTGTTCATTTCAATCGCAAATCTTTAGCATGTTCATTCTTGATCTCGTCATCTTCTTCGAAGTACAATACTTTTCATCCTTTTTTGTTCAACGTTGTTAGTTGTGCTGTTTGATATAGAAGTGAACAAAAATATTATACCTTTCTTACTTGTTTTGTTTGTTTCCCCGAATACCTTTTGTTGTACCCCAAAATTTGCCCTCCCATTTCCCCAACATTTTCTCATCACAAGATCCTTGAAGATCAAGATCCAGTTAGGGTTTCCTCTGCTCAAGACTTCTCCTTGCACTGTGGACTCAAATTAGGGTTTGTGTTTGCCCAAGGATGTTTTGACCTAAAATGCCTAAGATGACTTTCATGTTTCATGTTGGACTCCCAAGTTTACCCATACCAAGTTTCAAGTCTTGACTCCAAGTTTTGCCCAGTCAATTGGACAGTTGACCTAGAAATCAGCTGTATTGGGGAAAAAGTCAACTGTGGCCAATTGACAGTCAAACCTCATGATTTTTAAACCACATCAACATATTGAACTCATATGGACCATTTGATCAAGTTTGGATCACAATTCCACAAGAAATTTGATCAGATCACCAAAAGGGCAAAATGGTCATTTTTAGGGTTTTGACTGCACAAAGGCAATTTTTGACTGTTTGACCTAGCCAAGGGCAAACCAAGCTTACATATGGACTCAAGGACTCAATGAAATGATCTTGACACATTCATCAAGCTCAAAAGATCCCAAGTACACAAGATTGACAGTTAAAATTCCCAGTCAATTGATCAATTTTGACTGTATACTGAAAAGTCAAACTTTGACTTTTTGGTCAAAATCAAGAGTCAAGATTCATCTTTCATCAAAATATATCAAATCATAAAACTTGTTCACCAAGAAATCACAAAATGCAAATTAGGGTTAGAAAATGGAATTTTTCATAACTTAGAATTTTTCTAAGTTATGAAAAACCCTAATTTTTTCCCAACTTTGCCCCATCTTTTCACCAAGAGCCATTTGGATTCAAACAAAAGTCAAAACATGAAAGTTGTAGCTTGTTGCATAATCTACAACTTTGATTCACAAAGTTTTCTCATTTGAAGCTTGTATCTCAAGTTACAATTTTTTGAATAAGGGCACTAAACCATTTTTAACTTAGTGGAATTTTAACCTATTTTGACAAGGTTTTCTACCCCACTTCAAGGCCATTTTTCATACCCTTCCACTTGGAATTTCAACTTTCATTTCAAAGATGGATTGTAGTACACATTCCAAGCTTTCCAAAAAGTCCAAGAACTCATCAAACAACCTCATAACTTGAGAGATTAGAATTTCACAAGTTGGCAAAAATTCACTTTTGTTCTTCATCAAAACATGTTCATAATCTTGCAAATTTGAAATCAGTTTGCTTTATGCTTGATTACAGGTCCTTGAACCATTCCATACTCAATAATTTAATGCATATTCAATGTATTAAGGTGTTGTTCTTTGAGTGCAAGCATTGTATGCAAGATTAATCCTAAACTAGATAAAGTGAACTTTCCATTTTTGAAAAGATTAACTTTATGTCCAATTGCAAATCAAGAAAGTACATGGAAAATCTACTTGGCACAAGATTATGTGCATAACACACTGATCAAGAGAGGATTATGCAGCACATTAGGGGGTCCTCTACTGACCTAGAAAGCCAAGTTGCATTTGTTTGCTTCAAGTTCAAGAAAAGTCCATAACTTGTACCAACTCTCTCTTCAGCTTACAAACACAAGAAAGAAGTTATCAAACACATTCCATAGAACATATCTAAGCTAACACACGAGCCCTTGGCCTCTCAAACACTCCCATTGCTCTAATCACCTTGAAACTGCTCAAACAGGGGAACCCCTGCAGATTGAGTGCTATCTCTCAATCCCTTCAAGCATTCTTGCCCAAACCTGTTCCTCTACCTTCCTTACAACCTATGCAAGCTAACCATGACTTGAAACCTGACCTGTAACACCTCCAAGCCACTTCACCATTTTTAAATTTCTGTTTTGCAGTTGGAGTTCACTAGCTCGATTCAGGGAGTTTCAAGACAAAGTAGGACTTGGAAAAGCATCCTTACACTTCAAGGAAGCTATACAAGTCATCATTTCACTCTGAAACATTCTCCATTGCAAAGCTCGATTCCAACTGAACAGGTACATTCATGAAGTTCTATCTCCCTTATTAGGCATTGTTAGCTTTAGGTTTGTGAAGAAAACATGTCACAATCATAGCCCTGAACATGCTCATATGATTAGATTTCATTTATATTTCGTGTGCTTAGAGAATTTCATGTCTGAACATTGATGAAAAGTTAGGTCAGAAATTGGGAGAGAAGAAATTCTCCCTCATCTTAGAGAGTTAGGTCAAGTTCTTTACATGGTTGAAACCGTCTCTTAATGCTCTACACTTTTCATGTTATGAGTTTTGCTTGAAAGTCCAGGAATCCAGAGATAAAAAACGCGTGTTTGCTTGAAGGATATTGTTCAGAGGTTGAAGAAGACAGGTCTTCTGGGCTGGGCCTGGAAAATTTTCTTATTTGCGCCACTTTTTTTGATTCACACCCCCTGAGCCCATTTGTTCATTTTTTAACATTTTTGACTTTTTCCTTTTTTGTTTGACTTGTTTATTTTTTCCCAGCACATTAAAATTTTGAAAATATTTTTTCCATCATTTTTGTATTTATTGCATATTTATTTGTTTATTTCCTTTGTTTGTATATAAATATTATATATATTATTATTATTAGAATAAATAGAAAAATAGTAAAAATACATTTTTTATTTTTATTTACCTTCTAAAAATATTTCACACAAAAATACTTTTTTTATTTTATTTTGTTAAAATATTAAATATTTATTATTTTGTGTATAAGGTATATTTAAGACTTAATATATATATATATATATATATATATATATATATATATATATATATATATATATATATATATATATATATATATATATATATATATATATATATATATATATATATATATATATATATATATATATATATATATATGTTTATTAATATATTTAAGTTAAAATATAATAATACTTGAATTTTTCATTTTTCATTAATATTTGATACAAAAATACTTTTTTTCATAATATACTTCATTTTATTTTTATTTTTGCAAATAATAAATAAATACTTGTATTAAATCAATTAATATCCATTTTCATTAAAATTAGGGTTTTTTGCCCTAAATTCAAAATACTCCAAAAAAATAATATATTTTTATTTTCTTTTCTCTTTTACATAAATAATATTTTTTCATACATATACAAAACATTCTTTTGCATCTTGCATTCTTATTTAGTTTTTGTACATTGATTAAATTGCAAATATTCAAAATTGATGTAATAATTTAGATTTAAATTCTTGTCAATATCCCCATTTGAACATTTGTACCCCCCTTCCCCTATTTGGTTTTGTAATAGCTTAGTAATTTAAATTTCGCACTTTATACGCTTTCTAATTATGCCATGTTAGAATTAGGGTTTGTATGCGAAAAAACGATAAAAAATAGTTATGACCTAATCTCAAGATAAACAAACATGAAAATGGACACACAAATCACACTTGCACCCCCCTAGGGTATTCCACTTGTTGCCTTTCAAAATTGGGCCATATTGTATGTTGAACTTCTTTGGGCAAAGCAAACAATTTGAATGATCATAGTCCCTCGATAAAACTTTTCAAAACAAACAAAAAACAAATGATCAAGTCCCTTAAAGAAAATTGCCCAAAGACATTTAACGCTGTTGCAATTATGGTCTAAACGATGACCCGCGCCTGTCCCTTTCACATCCTAACATAAGGTTGTCCACCAAATCCAATGGTGGAACAAACTTGTTAAAAGGGTTAAGACATAGCAATAATCTTTTGAGAAATTTAGGAGTAGATAACCTCTTAGTTACTTGAATCAAACTTGCAAAACAAAACACTTGCCTAATTTCAAAACCATACCTCACAACACTTACAAAACAAACTTTCAAAAGCAAATGAAAACCTTTTCAAAAGACGTACATCTTTGTATACATCCCCACATGGATCATTACAAAGGTTGCCTCCACTTTGGCTTCTTTTCAAAACATTTTCAAACCCACACACTCAAGCACCATTTAAAACAATTGAAAACAAAAGGCAAGTGATCTAAGCAAGTAACTAAGAGCCCATGGATAACCATGGATAGAAAGGGTGTTAATACCTTCCCTTTCTATAATCTACTCCCCGAACCCAAGAAAACATCTCAAAAGGTTTTTACTGTGCTTTTTAACCTTTCCTTAGGATAAAATAAAAAGTCGGTGGCGACTCTTGCTAACCGCAACATTTGCGAATACAAACGCAAAAACCATAGTCAGTTCTCCCACCGTATCACAGAACTGGCGACTCTGCTGGGGAATTCTTTAAAAGTGGAGTAACCTTAGGGCTTAGATCACCTTTGTTTTCAATTGTTTGCTTTGTTTGCTTTTATATTTGTGGGCTTTGCATCGGAGTTTCATAGATCCTAACCCGGATCTGGGACATACCCTTTTTAGGTAGCATAATCTGTGAGGGACCTGTCCGGCGTAGACCGACATGGGTGAAGCAGTGGCTACGTTGGTGTGGCATCTTAGTCTGTACCTATATCCCTTGTGTTGCAACGGGGAGAATATAGGTCTTCTAAGGGGTCATTAAGCACCAACCAACCTTAGAACCCTAAATTGACCAACTTGGCTATTAAGACAGTAGCAGTATGCTACACTCATTGAGGCTAAACTCTCGAGATGGTTCTGGCCGCGAGAAAAGATTGCGATGCTGGAGTTATGACCGATTGAGGGTAGCCAATGATTTGAGATCCTCTAGAACCCGGTTACTTTCGATAGGACAGGTTTTAACCAACAAAACCAAAAGAGGGTAATACCTGAAACTCATGCTGGCCTGAAACCTAAGGGTGTCTTGTGTGACTTGTGTGCCTTATTTACCTATGTGAATACTTGTGGTGTGCTTCATCATAGCATCATGCCATCATACCATTGCATGCATCCTGTATAAAGGGCTAACCCATTTCAAAGACAAAAAGGTTTTATCTTTGCTCTGTTTTGTAGGACATCATGATACCCGTGCGTAGGAATACTGTCCGACTCAACTTTGTTCAACCACCAGTGTTACTCAAGGATTTGGTTGGAAGGATTCCAAACACTTCTTCCTTCATCAACAGACATGGGTCTCTCCTTGGCTTGATCACTGCAAAATGGGACCAACAACTGATAAGTGTTCTGACCCAGTTTTATGACCCTCTGTATCATTGTTTCACCTTTCAAGACTTCCAGCTGGTTCCTACCCTGGAAGAATTCTCTTACCTGCTTGGGATCCCGGTCTTGGAACAAACTCCATTCACTGGTTTGGAAAAGACTCCTAGGCCTGAAGAGATTGCTGCAATTCTCCCTTTGACCAAGGAAGAGGTATTGTCCAACTGGGAAACTAGAAATGGGATCAAGGGCTTTTTGGTCAAATTTCTGGTTAGCAAGGCTAATGATTTCTGGAATGACTTGGACTTCAAGGCATACGAGGATATTCTGGATCTTTTGATCTATGGACTGGTATTGTTTCCCAACCCTGACACTTTTATCAGTATCCATGTCATAAGGATCTTCATGTCTCGGAATCCGGTACCCACTCTTTTGGGTGATATTCTACAACAACTCTATGCTCGTACAGCTCGAAAGCGGGGAACTCCGTGGTGTTGTGCTCCTTTGCTAGTAAGGTGGTTTATTTCGCACCTTCCTAAGTTCGTGCTGAAGAATGAAGAAGGAAAAGGTTGGGCTCGGAGGTTAATGGCTCTTACCGATAATGACATCACCTGGACTCTCAGAGGTTTGGACGAGGTAGCTGTTATTGACCGTTGCGGAGAATACCCTAACGTTCCGTTGATTGGTATCCAAGGAGGAATCTCTTACAATCCGTGCTTAGCTCTCCGTCAGTTTGGAAGAGCCAGAGGAGATGGGCCTCATGAATTGCTGGTTCCTCACTTCCATTTTGAGTTTCAGGCAGACAGTGACAAACTACGCCAGGGATTCATTAGAGCCTGGGACAGAATCCACAAAGCCAACCCACATGAGTTGGGACCGAAGACTTCTCTGCCATTGAAGCCCTATTGCAAATGGGTCCGCATCCGTGCTCAAAGGTTAGGTATGCCCTACGAAGCTGTTAGACCTCTCATTCTTGAGTCTCCTGTTGAAGATGGGGTTCCTCCAACTGTCCTCCCTCCTCAGATACCTACTGATTTTGACACCATGAAGAGATCTTGGGCACAGCTAAAGGAAGAACGAGATTTCTATCGGGAAAAGTTCAACGAGCAGGAGCGGAAGATCCAGAGGCTGACTAAGCAATTGGAGGAAGAACGGGTCCTGAACAACTACATCAACACTGAAAAGAGGAGGCCATGGGAGCATTGATGAGCTTTGGATGTTTCCTTTTATAATTTATTTCCTTTCCAGTATTTCTCATTCCTGTAATGCCTAAGGGCAAATTGTTGAACAATTGAAAATCTTAATCTAATGAAGTGTGTTTCCCTTTTTGTCTACAAAGTTGAATCTTGTTTGTCTTTGAAAACATAAAACATACGCATTCCATTGCACCATATGCATAGCAGGTACCCTATTTCACAGGATGCTTAATCTCCTTCGCTGTTTATTTTGAACAGTCATCATGAATCCAGACTCCTCCAGTGAGCAAGCAATCAAGGCCCTCCAGGCCCAAAATGCACAGTTTCAAGAGATGGTCCTAAGCCTAGCCCAAGGTCAGCAAGAGTTTAAGACTCTACTCCTGAAGAAGAAGAAGAAAAAGAGGACTGCATTGTTCAACACCGGACGCAGGTTTGGGAACACACTCCACAATGAAGCTGATCCAACTACTTCTTCTGCTGAGAAAAACAGTCCCCAAGGGGGAGGAGCTCCTAGTCCCGCAGTCTCCGACAACGAGACGGACTATAACGACGAACAATATCCACCTGCTGCTGACAGATACAAGCAATTGGAGGACCGCTTGAGCGCCATGGAAATTCAGAACGTACCGGGGCTGGATTTCGGAGATTTGGGGTTATCTTCTGGGGTAGTAATTCCACACAAGTTTAAGGCGCCTGCCTTCGCCAAGTATGATGGGGTCTCCTGCCCAAAGCTGCATCTGAGGTCGTACGTAAGGAAGATCCAACCTTACACGGCGGATAAGAACCTCTGGAATCACTTCTTCCAAGATAGCCTCTCGGGGTCACAACTTGAATGGTTCTACCAATTAGATGGAGCTAGCATCCGACACTGGGAAGATTTGGCAACTGCATTCTACAGACAATACCAATACAATTCTGATCTCGCTCCTACGCGTACCCAACTTCAGGGTATGTCTCTAGGAACGGGTGAAGGGTTCAAAGAGTACGCTCAAAAATGGAGAGATTTGGCTGGCAGGGTGCAGCCTCCATTAACTGATCGTGAGCTGGTTGATATGTTTCTAGGGACGCTGTCTGGTCCGTTTTTCAATCATTTGGTTGGTAACTCCTCCGCTGGGTTTACAGATTTGATATTGACAGGAGAAAGAATTGAAGCTGGCATCAGGTCAGGCAAGATACAAAAGGCTGCCTCCACAAGTGCTGAGAAGAGGCCGTTTAAGAAAGAAGCAAGTGTCGTCTATGGTACTAGAAGACAAGTCAAGCCCGAAAGTCGCCAAGCCGTCAATGCTTTGGTCATCTCAAAACCTGTTGCTGCTCCTCAGCAGTACAATCAACAAAGAAGCGAAAGGCCCAAGAGGCAGTATACTCGACTGAGTATGACCTTATCTCAATTTTTACCCCAACTGTTATCCACCAACCTGGTGACCCTCAAAGAAGCTCCTAAGGTCGTCAACACTGCGTCTCCTAAGTACAACCCAAATTCCCGGTGTGCTTATCATTCTGATAGTCCCGGGCACACTACTGATGATTGCTGGGCCCTGAGAAACAAAGTGCAAGATCTGATCGACGCAAAGGAAATTCAGTTCGAAGCGCCGGAGAGACCAAATGTTGTAACTGCTCCTATGCCCCAGCATATGGTAAATGCCATTGAGGAGGAATTGTATGCTGTTTCGGTAAATGAAGTTGTTACCCCTCTAAAGACCGTCAAGAAGAACCTACTGCGGGCCGGTTTATTTCCGGGTTGCAGTGAAGGTTGCCTGTTCTGTGCTGTTTCCCTATCTGGTTGTCCCTTGTTGAGGTTAGGCGTCCAAAGCCTAATGGATAGCAAGGAGATTCTATTCAAGAAGTCTGCTGTTCAGTTGGTTCCGGTAAAGGAAGTTTCTGTGGTTACCATCTTCAATAATCCAATCAAGGCTCTCCCAAAGAAGCCTGTTCAAATCATGACTGTTGCACCTGTGATTATTACTGTTCCGGGGCCTCTCCCCTACGTATCTGATAAAGCTGTACCCTGGCATTATGGGGCGGACGTATATGTGAATGGAATCAAACAAGAATTCGACACTAGCGCCAGTATCTGTGATATCACTGGTCCAGCCAAGGTCACCCGCAGTGGCAGGCTCTTCTCGCCTGACATTGCACCGCCCGCTATTAGAAAACCCCTCCTTATAAAACCTACAAGTTTACCTGTTCCTGTTGTTGATCAAGTTGCGTCCCCTGCTGCCGAGTCATCTAATGCTCGGGGCAAAGAGATTGAAGAAGAGCCTGCCCGGATGGAGGCACCGATACCTATAAATGCTGAGGCCTCCCAACAAGAAGTGGAGGAGATCCTGAAAATAATAAAGAAAAGTGATTTCAATGTTGTCGAGCAGCTGGGGCATACGCCCTCCAAGATCTCCATGCTCTCCTTATTACTATGCTCCGAGGCCCATACTAAGGCCTTAATCTCATTTCTCAAGACAGCCCATGTGCCGCAGGAGACGTCTGCAGTCCAGTTCACTGATTGCGTAGCAAATCTGACAGCAGACAATGGCTTGGGTTTTTCAGATGCTGACCTGACTGCGAAGGGAAGAGACCACAATGATGCCCTGCATGTCTCTATCGAATGCAGGGGCACTACTCTGGCACATGTATTAGTGGATACTGGTTCTTCCTTGAATGTTCTACCGAAAAAGGCTTTAGACCATTTGGATTATGAAGGCCTGGAACTAAAACCCAGCAATATCATCGTCAGGGCCTTTGACGGTTCAAAAAGGATGGTTCATGGGGAGGTTGACATCCCTATCCGTGTGGGCTCTCAAGTATTTGACTCAACCTTTTATGTGATGGATATACGTCCATCGTACTCTTGTCTACTGGGTCGACCTTGGATCCATAAAGCTGGGGCAGTGACCTCCACCTTGCACCAGAAGCTGAAGTATCCCGTCAGGGGGAAGATCGTCACTGTGCAAGGAGAAGAGGAGTATATGGTGAGCCATTTGAATTCCTTCAGATACATTGAGATGGACGGGGAGTTTATTGAAACCCCCTTTCAGCATTTCGAGGAGGTGCATCCAATTTCAGCAGCAGCAGAAACAGCGGTCGAAGAGAATGTTTCCTTGAAAATGGCTTCCCTAAGGGATGCCCGGGCTGTGGTTCAGAAAGGCAATTGTGCAAACTGGGGTCAACTTCCTGACTTCACTTAGAAGAACGACAAGTTTGGGCTGGGCTTTACTGCAGAGGCTCAGAGGGCTGTGCGCAAGGAGAAGGTCAGAAAGGCTCCGGTGTTTATCTCCAGCTCAAGGGTGAATGTTATTGAGGAGGATGTGGAGGAAGCAGAATTTGACAGTTGGATCTACCCGACTACCAGCGACAAACCAAGCAACTGGACGGCAAAGGATTTTACTCCTATCACATTTGTCACGCAGTAATTAATTTCTTTTGATTTCCAATTTGTAACAAACAATATGTTAAAACTTTGTTGGCTCGTTGTCCTACCCGAGGCATCGTAGCTCCATTTGTGAGGGCTTTTTGTATGACATTTTCATATATCATCAATCAAAACATTGGACGTTTGTTGCATTTCAAATCTTGTGCTCTTTTCCTTTCTGTGTTATATATATTGCAAAACAGCTATATTTACACACACTCACTTATACAGGTTTCAATCCACTCTGGATCTCACTGGTAACAGCTCTGCTACCGCCAGTTATGACTTCGAAAATCCGATCAACTTGGCCGAGGACGAAGGTGAAGATGATTGCGAAGTACCTGGTGAACTCGCAAGACTGCTGCTCCAGGAAGAGAGGGCTATTCAACCGCATGAAGAGCCGGTGGAGACAATTAATCTGGGTACTGAGACAGATAGGAAAGAGGTCAAGATTGGTGCCAATCTAGAGCTCAGCGTGAAGCAACGATTGATCCAGATGCTACAGGATTACATGGAGATCTTTTCTTGGTCCTATGAAGATATGCCTGGTTTGGATGCCGACATTGTAGTTCACCACCTGCCAACCAAGGAAGATTGCCCTCCGGTAAAGCAAAAAGTCCGAAGGATGCGTCCAGAGATGTCTGAAAAGATCAAGGCCGAGGTTATGAAACAGTTCGATGCCGGGTTCCTTGCAGTGACTTCTTACCCTCAGTGGGTTGCCAATGTGGTGCCAGTACCGAAGAAGGATGGTAAAGTCAGAATGTGTGTTGACTACAGGGATCTGAACAGGGCCAGCCCCAAGGATGACTTCCCCCTACCTCACATTGATGTCCTTGTTGACAATACAGCTCAACACAAGGTGTTCTCCTTCATGGATGGTTTTTCAGGGTATAATCAGATCAAGATGGCTCCAGAGGATATGGAGAAGACTACATTTGTGACTCAGTGGGGCACCTTCTGTTATAAGGTCATGCCATTCGGATTGAAAAATGCTGGGGCAACCTATCAACGTGCCATGGTTGCCTTATTTCATGATATGATCCATCATGAGATTGAGGTATACGTTGATGACATGATTGCGAGGTCTCAAACTGAGGAGGAGCACCTTGACCATCTGAGGAAGTTGTTTGACCGACTCAAGCTTTACAAGCTGAGGTTGAATCCCAACAAATGCACCTTTGGGGTAAGATCCGGAAAATTGCTAGGTTTCATTGTGAGTGATAAGGGTATTCAGGTGGACCCTGCCAAGGTAAAAGCCATACAAGAGATGCCGACTCCAAAAACAGAGAAATAAGTCAGAGGCTTCCTGGGACGACTGAATTACATTGCCTGCTTCATCTCACATCTGACTGCTACTTGTGAACCAATCTTCAAATTACTGAAGAAAGATCAAGTAGTACGCTGGAACGATGAATGCCAGGCCGCCTTTGAAAGGATAAAGGAATATCTCCAAGAGCCACCCATTCTTATGCCACCGGTGGAAGGAAGACCTCTGATACTATACTTGACAGTGCTTGATAATTCAATGGGGTGTGTGCTGGGGCAGCATGACGAGTCTGGCCGAAAAGAGCACGCTATTTATTACTTGAGCAAAAAGTTTACCGACTGTGAGTCTCGTTACTCACTGCTTGAGAAAACTTGCTGCGCTCTTGTATGGGCTGCTCGCCGGCTGAGACAGTATATGCTGACTCACACTACTTTATTGATTTCAAAGATGGATCCCATCAAGTACATATTTGAAAAGCCCGCTCTGTCTGGAAGAATAGCGAGATGGCAAATGATCTTGACAGAATATGACATCCAGTATACAACTCAGAAAGCAATTAAGGGAAGTGTCCTGGCAGATCATTTAGCACACCAACCTGTGGATGATTACCAATCATTGAACTTTGATTTTCCGGACGAAGACATCATGGTGGTAACTGACTGTGAAGTACCTGGACCGGATGAAGGACCTGAGGAAGGATCCCGATGGTCTATGCATTTTGATGGAGCCTCCAATGCTTTGGGTAACGGCGTCGGCGCTGTAATCATATCTCCCAAAGGAACTCATACTCCACTCACCGCCCGATTATGTTTCAGCTGCACCAACAACATGGCAGAATACGAGGCATGTATCATGGGTTTACAAGCTGCAATCGACCTGAGGATCAAGTTTCTAAGTGTCTTCGGAGATTCCGCTCTCGTGATCAATCAGATCAAAGGCGAGTGGGATACGAAACACCTGAATCTTATTCCTTACAAGGAGTATGTGTCGACCTTGCTCCCCCACTTTGAAGAGATAACTTTCGAACACTTCCCTAGAGAGGAGAATCAGCTAGCGGACGCACTAGCCACGATGTCTTCAATGTTCAAAGTTAAATGGGACAACGAGGCTCCCCGAATCATTATCTGGAAGTTGGATGAACCGGCATACTGCTGCGAGCTCGAGGCTGAAAAGGTTATTGAAAAACCCTGGTATCATGAGGTGAAGAGGTACTTGGAAGCTCAGGAATACCCTGAAGGTGCGTCTGTCAATGATAAGAAGTTCATGAGGAGGTTTGCTGCAAAATTCTTCCTCAGCAACGGCATTCTCTACAAACGGAATCATGATTCAACTCTGCTACGTTGTGTGGATAAGACTGAAGCAGAGAAAATTATGATAGAACTGCATGAAGGTACGTTTGGAACACATTCCAGTGGACACACCATGGCTAAGAAAATCCTTCGGGCAGGATATTTCTGGTCCACAATGGAAGCCGATTGTTACCAACACTCCCGAACTTGTCATAAATGCCAGATCTATGCTGACAAGGTGCATATCCCTCCAGTTCCTTTGAATGTCCTGACGGCACCTTGGCCTTTTGCAATGTGGGGCATCGATATGATCGGTGAGATCCGACCAACGGCATCCAATGGGCATCGCTTCATCTTGGTGGCGATCGATTATTTCACGAAATGGGTCGAAGCAGCTTCCTACGCCACAGTAACCAAGAGCGTCGTGGCACGTTTCATCCGGCATAATCTGATTTGTCGATACGGCGTCCCAGAAAGAATCATTACGGACAATGGTACCAATCTCAACAACAAAATGATCACTGAACTCTGTGAACAATTCAAGATACAGCACCACAATTCTTCTCCCTACCGGCCGAAGATGAATGGGGCTGTAGAGGCAGCTAATAAGAATATCAAGAAAATTGTGCAGAAGATGACAGTGACCTATAAAGATTGACACGAGATGTTACCGTTCGCTCTCCATGGGTACCGTACCTCAGCAAGGACGTCAACCGGGGCAACTCCCTTATCTTTGGTCTATGGCATGGAGGCAGTCTTGCCAATTGAATTCCAGATACCCTCTCTCCGAATAATGAAGGATGCGGACTTGAATGAAGATGATTGGATCCAGACTCGACTTGATCAATTAAATCTGATTGACGAAAAGAGGCTCACTGCTATCTGTCATGGTCAAACGTATCAAAAACGGATGATCAGAGCATTTAACAAGAGAGTCAGACCACAAGAGTATCAAGTTGGGGACCTGGTAATCAAACGCATCATCCTTCCTCAAAGTGATCCCCGGGGCAAATGGACCCCTACATACGAAGGGCCATTTGTGGTTAAACGTGTGTTCTCAGGAGGAGCCATGATCCTAACCACCATGGATGGTGACGACCTTCCTCACCCCGCCAATGCAGACATAGTGAAAAAATACTGCGCATGAATAAAAGACCCGCTAGGTTGACATACCTAGGCAAAAATAAGGGCTTCCCGGCGAACCAAAAGGGTTCGGGCAAAAATAAGGGATGAAATGTATAAAAATCTGTACACCCGGCAAGTCGAAAACCTGAAAGGGCGGCTTGGGCAAAAATGGGTATCCCGGTGGACTGAAAACCCGAAAGGGCGGTCCAGGCAAAAGTTAGGGATAAAAGCGTAACACTATGTCTCATTGGATCACTTCGTATCTGGAATTCGGCATCAACTATCTGGCTCCAGGTTTCGACATCGACCAATCAGCTTCATCTTCAACTAGGTAGCAAAGCGATGAGACGTTCGAAGACATAAAGGCGATAGCAGAGTTGGAACCCAGTGGGATTTGTTCACATAGCTGTTTTGTTTCCTTTTCAAAATTGTAAACTCTATGTTATTTGGCGGTATCCTCTTACTAGGATGTCAGCCTCTTGTACAAAAACGCCTATTCACAGGCAAAGTTTAAATCAATACAAATTCACTTGTCCATACAAACTACCATTGTTTTCCTTTTTTCTGTTTTGTCTTGTGAAGAACGTCCAATGTTCATTTTTGATATATGCATTTGACATTAAAATTGCTGATTCATAAATGTTTACATATAAAACAAGAGATTGATTACAGGTGACATCAGAAACAGGGGCAATGTGGAGTTGTCTGATGAAGTCTGGTTGTTTTGTCCGCCAAGGTGCCAAGGTAGATTCGACTGAAGAATGTGACCAAATCATCTCAACTCCCCGCAGAGTAAAACAAGATTCAACAATACTTTCCCCAAGCGGAGTTGACTCTCTGATAATCCTGAAAAGGGACAGCATTCCCCGGCAGGTCTTAAAGCTCATCCCCAGTAGATTCTGGAAGCTTATCCCCTGCAGAGTACGGACGTCTCTCCCGAGTTTATTTAGAGTTATTTCCTCACAAGGACTTATAACTGGGTTATCCTCAGCTAAAAACCACGGAAGACCGCCCTCGGCAAAGTTCCTTCAATCCCCGGCGGAGTTTATCATCATTATCCCCAGCGGAATCCATCATTAAAGTCCTCAGCAGGCCTCTCATAAACTTCGGCCAAGTACCTCTTCCACGGAGCAACTCCCCGGCCGTTCGTCAAGGATTTATTCTCCCAAGACGAAATTACATTCATAAACATTTCACATTTTCATACATCTTGCTTACATACATGATGAAACGCATACAACACTATCTCATGTCGAACATCATGATATCATGCATATCATACATCATGACATTGCATACAACTTATGTTTTTTGCCTTTTCAGGAAAAAGACAATCCCAAAAACAACTACCTTCAACTGTCACAATTTCAGATCCGATTCCTGTATCCAGCCAGGGCACATCTATCAACTACAACATCTCCAGATTCGATTCCTGTATCCAGCCAGGGCATATCTGTTGACCACGTTTCCAGACTCGATTCCTGTATCTAGCCAGGGCACGTCTGAAGAGTTCGAAGATTCGATTCCTGTATCCAGCCAGGGCACATCTATCAACTACAACATCTCCAGATTCGATTCCTGTATCCAGCCAGGGCATATCTGTTGACCACGTTTCCAGACTCGATTCCTGTATCTAGCCAGGGCACGTCTGAAGAGTTCGAAGATTTGACTCCTGTATCCAGCCAGGGCACATCTATTGACGACTATTTCCGGATTCGACTCCTGTATCTAGCCAGGGCACATCTGTGAGCAAACCGATTGTAGATTCGATACCTGTATCTAGCCAGGGCATATCTGCATAAGGAGACTGAAGATCAAACACCTGTAACAAGCCAGGAAAACATCCGTCTTTCTCAAATACACAAGTTCTCGCTAAGGAATCTCTTATGCGATCGACACTTTCCAAATGGCATCTATAAGCCCATTCCCGACAAGTTTCTGTCACATCTCCAGATGGCATCTATAAGCCCATCTCCCTATCCACCATCACTCCAAATGGCATCTATAAGCCCATTCCCGACGTCACACTGCTGAGACCTCAACATGCGAGTGCAAATTTCCGGGCACTCTAGTGTCCAATCTCCTTTTACCCTCGAGTCGCGAAAGGCGAACTCGCCAATCTAACTCTTCAGGTTCAAGAAGATTGAACAGGGGCAACTGTTGTACCCCAAAATTTGCCCTCCCATTTCCCCAACATTTTCTCATCACAAGATCCTTGAAGATCAAGATCCAGTTAGGGTTTCCTCTGCTCAAGACTTCTCCTTGCACTGTGGACTCAAATTAGGGTTTGTGTTTGCCCAAGGATGTTTTGACCTAAAATGCCTAACATGACTTTCATGTTTCATGTTGGACTCCCAAGTTTACCCATACCAAGTTTCAAGTCTTGACTCCAAGTTTTGCCCAGTCAATTGGACAGTTGACCTAGAAATCAGCTGTATTGGGGAAAAAGTCAACTGTGGCCAATTGACAGTCAAACATCATGATTTTTAACCCACATCAACATATTGAACTCATATGGACCATTTGATCAAGTTTGGATCACAATTCCACAAGAAATTTGATCAGATCACCAAAAGGGCAAAATGGTCATTTTTAGGGTTTTGACTGCACAAAGGCAATTTTTGACTGTTTGACCTAGCCAAGGGCAAACCAAGCTTACATATGGACTCAAGGACTCAATGAAATGATCTTGACACATTCATCAAGCTCAAAAGATCCCAAGTACACAAGATTGACAGTTAAAATTCCCAGTCAATTGATCAATTTTGACTGTATACTGAAAAGTCAAACTTTGACTTTTTGGTCAAAATCAAGAGTCAAGATTCATCTTTCATCAAAATATATCAAATCATGAAACTTGTTCACCAAGAAATCACAAAATGCAAATTAGGGTTAGAAAATGGAATTTTTCATAACTTAGAATTTTTCTAAGTTATGAAAAACCCTAATTTTTTCCCAACTTTGCCCCATCTTTTCACCAAGAGCCATTTGGATTCAAACAAAAGTCAAAACATGAAAGTTGTAGCTTGTTGCATAATCTACAACTTTGATTCACAAAGTTTTCTCATTTGAAGCTTGTATCTCAAGTTACAATTTTTTGAATAAGGGCACTAAACCATTTTTAACTTAGTGGAATTTTAACCTATTTTGACAAGGTTTTCTACCCCACTTCAAGGCCATTTTTCATACCCTTCCACTTGGAATTTCAACTTTCATTTCAAATATGGATTGTAGTACACATTCCAAGCTTTCCAAAAAGTCCAAGAACTCATCAAACAACCTCATAACTTGAGAGATTCGAATTTCACAAGTTGGCAAAAATTCACTTTTGTTCTTCATCAAAACATGTTCATAATCTTGCAAATTTGAAATCAGTTTGCTTTATGCTTGATTACAGGTCCTTGAACCATTCCATACTCAATAATTTAATGCATATTCAATGTATTAAGGTGTTGTTCTTTGAGTGCAAGCATTGTATGCAAGATTAATCCTAAACTAGATAAAGTGAACTTTCCATTTTTGAAAAGATTAACTTTATGTCCAATTGCAAATCAAGAAAGTACATGGAAAATCTACTTGGCACAAGATTATGTGCATAACACACTGATCAAGAGAGGATTATGCAGCACATTAGGGGGTCCTCTACTGACCTAGAAAGCCAAGTTGCATTTGTTTGCTTCAAGTTCAAGAAAAGTCCATAACTTGTACCAACTCTCTCTTCAGCTTACAAACACAAGAAAGAAGTTATCAAACACATTCCATAGAACATATCCAAGCTAACACACGAGCCCTTGGCCTCTCAAACACTCCCATTGCCCTAATCACCTTGAAACTGCTCAAACAGGGGAACCCCTGCAGATTGAGTGCTATCTCTCAATCCCTTCAAGCATTCTTGCCCAAACCTGTTCCTCTACCTTCCTTACAACCTATGCAAGCTAACCATGACTTGAAACCTGACCTGTAACACCTCCAAGCCACTTCACCATTTTTAAATTTCTGTTTTGCAGTTGGAGTTCACTAGCTCGATTCAGGGAGTTTCAAGACAAAGTAGGACTTGGAAAAGCATCCTTACACTTCAAGGAAGCTATACAAGTCATCATTTCACTCTGAAACATTTTCCATTGCAAAGCTCGATTCCAACTGAACAGGTACATTCATGAAGTTCTATCTCCCTTATTAGGCATTGTTAGCTTTAGGTTTGTGAAGAAAACATGTCACAATCATAGCCCTGAACATGCTCATATGATTAGATTTCATTTATATTTCGTGTGCTTAGAGAATTTCATGTCTGAACATTGATGAAAAGTTAGGTCAGAAATTGGGAGAGAAGAAATTCTCCCTCATCTTAGAGAGTTAGGTCAAGTTCTTTACATGGTTGAAACCGTCTCTTAATGCTCTACACTTTTCATGTTATGAGTTTTGCTTGAAAGTCCAGAAATCCAGAGATAAAAAACGCGTGTTTGCTTGAAGGATATTGTTCAGAGGTTGAAGAAGACAGGTCTTCTGGGCTGGGCCTGGAAAATTTTCTTATTTGCACCACTTTTTTTGATTCACACCCCCTGAGCCCATTTGTTCATTTTTTAACATTTTTGACTTTTTCCTTTTTTGTTTGACTTGTTTATTTTTTCCCAGCACATTAAAATTTTGAAAATATTTTTTCCATCATTTTTGTATTTATTGCATATTTATTTGTTTATTTCCTTTGTTTGTATATAAATATTATATATATATTATTATTAGAATAAATAGAAAAATAGTAAAAATACATTTTTTATTTTTATTTACCTTCTAAAAATATTTCACACAAAAATACTTTTTTTATTTTATTTTGTTAAAATATTAAATATTTATTATTTTGTGTATAAGGTATATTTAAGACTTAATATATATATATATATATACTTCATTTTTAAGACTAAAAATATGTTTATTAATATATTTAAGTCAAAATATAATAATACTTGAATTTTTCATTTTTCATTAATATTTGATACAAAAATACTTTTTTTCATAATATACTTCATTTTATTTTTATTTTTGCAAATAATAAATAAATACTTGTATTAAATCAATTAATATCCATTTTCATTAAAATTAGGGTTTTTTGCCCTAAATTCAAAATACTCCAAAAAAATAATATATTTTTATTTTCTTTTCTCTTTTACATAAATAATATTTTTTCATACATATACAAAACATTCTTTTGCATCTTGCATTCTTATTTAGTTTTTGTACATTGATTAAATTGCAAATATTCAAAATTGATGTAATAATTTAGATTTAAATTCTTGTCAATATCCCCATTTGAACATTTGTACCCCCCTTCCCCTATTTGGTTTTGTAATAGCTTAGTAATTTAAATTTCGCACTTTATACGCTTTCTAATTATGCCATGTTAGAATTAGGGTTTGTATGCGAAAAAACGATAAAAAATAGTTATGACCTAATCTCAAGATAAACAAGCATGAAAATGGACACACAAATCACACTTGCACCCCCTAGGGTATTCCACTTGTTGCCTTTCAAAATTGGGCCATATTGTATGTTGAACTTCTTTGGGCAAAGCAAACAATTTGAATGATCATAGTCCCTCGATAAAACTTTTCAAAACAAACAAAAAACAAATGATCAAGTCCCTTAAATAAAATTGCCCAAAGACATTTAACGCCGTTGCAATTATGGTCTAAACGATGACCCGCGCCTGTCCCTTTCACATCCTAACATAAGGTTGTCCACCAAATCCAATGGTGGAACAAACTTGTTAAAAGGGTTAAGACATAGCAATAATCTTTTGAGAAATTTAGGAGTAGATAACCTCTTAGTTACTTGAATCAAACTTGCAAAACAAAACACTTGCCTAATTTCAAAACCATACCTCACAACACTTACAAAACAAACTTTCAAAAGCAAATGAAAACCTTTTCAAAAGACGTACATCTTTGTATACATCCCCACATGGATCATTACAAAGGTTGCCTCCACTTTGGCTTCTTTTCAAAACATTTTCAAACCCACACACTCAAGCACCATTTAAAACAATTGAAAACAAAAGGCAAGTGATCTAAGCAAGTAACTAAGAGCCCATGGATAACCATGGATAGAAAGGGTGCTAATACCTTCCCTTTCTATAATCTACTCCCCGAACCCAAGAAAACATCTCAAAAGGTTTTTGCTGTGCTTTTTAACCTTTCCTTAGGATAAAATAAAAAGTCGGTGGCGACTCTTGCTAACCGCAACATTTGCGAATACAAACGCAAAAACCATAGTCAGTTCTCCCACCGTATCACACCTTTCTTAGTTGTTCATATATATTGTTCTTGGTATATGTATATTCCATTTGTTAGTTGTTCCGTTGGATATAGAAGTGAACAAAAATATTATATTCATATGCTTAAGACTTAGAGTTATAGTTTTTGGTTTAGATTTTAGTGTGTCATTCACATTATTATTCGTGTATAAATTTCAGAAGTTGTTATGGACTGTGATACGGTGGGAGAACTGACTTGAGGTTTTGCGTTTGTATTCGCAAATGTTGCGGTTAGCAAGAGTCGCCACCGACTTTTTATTTTATCCTAAGGAAAGGTTAAAAAGCACAGCAAAAAACCTTTTGAGATGTTTTCTTGGGTTCGGGGAGTAGATTATAGAAAGGGAAGGTATTAGCACCCTTTCTATCCATGGTTATCCATGGGCTCTTAGTTACTTGCTTAGATCACTTGCCTTTTGTTTTCAATTGTTTTAAATGGTGCTTGAGTGTGTGGGTTTTGAAAATGTTTTGAAAAGATGCCAATGTGGTGGCAACCTTTGTAATGATCCATGTGGGGATGTATACAAAGATGTATGTCTTTTGAAAAAGTTTTGATTTTGTTTTTGAAAGTTTTGTTTTGAAAGTGTTGTGAGGTGTGATTTTGAAATTAGGCAAGTGTTTTTGTTTTGCAAGTTGATTCAAGTAACTAAGAGGTTATCTACTCCTAAATTTCTCAAAAGATTATTGCTATACTTTAACCCTTTTAACAAGTTTGCACCACCATTGTATTTGGTGGGCAACCTTTGTGTTAGGATGTGAAAGGGACGGGCGCGGGTCATCGTTTAGACCATAATTGCAACAACGTTAAATGTCTTTGAGCAATCTCTCTAAGGGACTTGATCATTTGTTTTTGTTTGTTTTTTTTGAAAAGTTTTATCGAGGGACTATGATCATTCAAAATTATTTGCTTTGCCCAAAGAAGTTTAACATGCAACATGGCCCATTTATTTGAAGGCAACAAGTGGAATACCCTAGGGGGTGCAAGTGTGATTTGTGTGTCCATTTTCATGCTTGTTTATCTTGTATTAGGTCAAACTATTTTTTATCGTTTTTTCGCATACAAACCCTAATTCTAACATGTTATCTTTAGAAAGCAATAAAGTGCGAAATTAAAATTACTAAGCTATTACACAACCAAATATGGGAAGGGGGGTACAATTGTTCAAATGGGGATATTGACAAGAATTTAAATCTAAATTATTACATCAATTTGAATATTTGCAATTTAATCAATGTACAAAACTTAAATAAGAATGCAAGATGTAAAAAGAATGTTTTGTATATGTATGAAAAAATATTGTTTATGTAAAAGAGAAAAGAAAATAAAAATGTATTATTTTTGGAGTATTTTGAATTTAGGGCAGAAAAACCCTAATTTTAAAGAAAAAAAGTATTATTTTCTAATTTAATGCAACTATCTACTTATTATTTATAAAAATAAAATAAAATGAAGTGTATTGTGAAAAAAGGTATTTTTATATCAAATATTAATAAAAGTGAAAAATCAAGTATTTTTATATTTTGTCTTACATATATTAATAATCACATATATATGTATATATAACCCTAAATATGTATTATTCTAAAAATAAATATTTATTTAATATTTTAATAAAATAAATAAAGGAGTATTTTTTGTGTGAAATATTTTCAGAGAGTAAATAAAAATAAAATTTGTATTTACATTATTTCTTATTTTATTCTAATAATAATACATATATATATTTATGTATAAACAAAGAAATAAATCAAATAAACATGCAATAAATGCAAAAAATAATGAAAAAAATATTTTTAATTTTTTAATGGCATGAGAAAAAATAAACAAAGTCAGCAAAAAAGGAAAAAGTCAAAAATGTTAAAAAATGAGTAAATGGGCTCAGGGGGGTGTGAGCCAAAAAAGATGGTGTGAAAAGAAAGAACACAAAAGCCCAGCCCAATGAAACACTGTCTTCAACCTCCAGCACAAAACATTTGAAAAACGCGCGCCATGTTCAGCTTCTTCTAACTCTTGATTCCTTGATTTTTTGAACAAACTTCCAACACAAAAGATGTTAAGCATGAAGAGACGGTTCTAACCATATAAAGAACTTGACCTATCTCTCTAAGATGAGGGAGAATTTCTCTCCCCCTCTTTTCTGACCTAATTTTTCTACCATTTTCAGAGCTCAAATTCTCTCTACTCAGACAAAAGAAATAAAAAGTAAAGCTATGTACATGTTCAGGGCTATGAGTAGGACCTTGTTTCTTCACAAACTTAAGACTAAAGATGCCTAATAAGAGAGATACGAATTCAAACTTTTACCTGTGCAGTTGAACTTCTATGTGGAGAATGAGAGACTTTTAGTACAATGTAATGATTGGAAAAGCTTCCTTGAGGTCCAGGGATGCTTTTTCAATGCTTACTTTGTCTTGAAACTTCTTGTACCAAGCTATAGAACTTCACCTGCAAGTCAAAAATGTGAAAATGGTGGAAGTGGTTAGAGCAACTACAGACCGTGCCTTAGCTTCTGGATAGCTTGCATAGGTTATAAGGAAGGTAGAGGAACAGGTTTTGATCAAAATGCTCGAAGGGATTGAGAGATTGCACTCAAACTGCAGGGGCACCCCTGTTTGTGCAGTTTGAGGATGATTCTGAGATGGAGGGTGTATTGGAGGTCAAAAGCTCGTGTGTTAGCTTGGATATGTTGTGTGTAATGTGTTTGATAACTTTGTTCTTGTGTTTCTAAGCTGAAGAGAGAGTTGGCATGAGTTATGGATGTTACTTCTATGTGAAGCAAGCAAATGCAAGTTGATGTTCTAGGCATGTAGGGGACCTCCTAATGGGCTGCATAATCTTCTCTTGATCAGAGCAATTTGTCCATAATCTTGTGCCATTCAGATTTAGCTTGTACTTGTTTGATTTTCAAATTGACATAAAGTGAACTTTTGCAAAAATGGATAGTTTACTTTATCTAATTTAGGATTAAACCATTAGACAAAGCTTGAACTCAAAGAACTTGGTCTTAGTACAAAGAATATGCATTAAATTATTGAGTATGGATTGGTTCAAGGACCTGTAATTAAGCATAAAGCAGACTGAATTCAAATTTGCAAGTTTGTGAACATGTCTTGATGAAGAACAAAAGTGAATTTTTGCCAACTTGTGAAATTCGAATCTCTCAAGTTATGAGGTTGTTTGATGAGTTCTTGGACATTTTGGAAAGCTTGGAATGTGTACTACAATCCATCTTTGAAATGCAAATCAAAATTCCAAGTGGAAGGGTATGAAAAGTGGCCTTGAATTAGGGTAGAAAACCTTGTCAAAATAGGTCAAATTTCACTAAGTTAAAAGATGGTTTAGTGCCCTTATTCAAAAAATCATAACTTGAGATACAAGCTTCAAATGAGAAAACTTTGTGAATCAAAGTTGTAGATTATGCAACAAGCTACAACTTTCATGTTTTGACTTTTGTTTGAATCCAAATGGATCATGGTGAAAAGATGGGGCAAAGTTGGGAAAAAATTAGGGTTTTTCATAACTTAGAAAAATTCTAAGTTATGAAAAATTCCATTTTCAAACCCTAATTTGCATTTTGAGATTTCTTGGTGAACAAGTTTCATGATTTGGAATGTTTTGATGAAAAATGAATCTTGACTCTTGATTTTGACCAAAAAGTCAAAGTTTGACTTTTCAGTATACAGTCAAAATTGATCAATTGACTGAGAAATTCAACTGTCAATCTTGTGTACTTGGGATCTTTTGAGCTTGATGAACATGTCAAGATAATTCCATTGAGTCCTTGAGGCCATATGTGAGCTTGGTTTGCCATTGGCTAGGTCAAACAGTCAAAAATTGCCCTTGTGCAGTCAAAACCCTAAAAATGACCATTTTGCCCTTTTGATGATCTGATCAAATTTCTTGTGGAATTGTGATCCAAACTTGATCAAATGGTTCATATGAGTTCATAATGTTGATGTGGATCAAATTTCATGAGGTTTGACTGTCAATTGGCCACAGTTGACTTTTTCCCCAATACAGCTGATTTCTAGGTCAACTGTCCAATTGACTGGGTAAAACTTGGAATCAAGACTTGAAACTTGGTATAGGTAAACTTGGGAGTCCAACATGAAGCATGAAAGTCATCTTAGGCATTTTAGGTCAAAACATCCTTAGGCAAACACAAACCCTAATTTGAGTCCACAGTGCAAGGAGAAGCCTTGAGCAGAGGAAACCCTAACTGGATCTTGATCTTCAAAGGTCTTGTGATGAGAAAATGTTGAGGAAATGGGAGGGCAAATTTTGGGGTACAACAGTTGCCCCTGTTCAATCTTCTTGGACCTGAAGAGTTAGATTGGCAAGTTTGCCTTTCGTGACTCGAGGGTAAAAGGAGATTGGACACTAGAGTGCCCGGAAATTTGCACTCGCATGCTGGAGTCTCAACAATGTGGTGTCGGGAATGGGCTTATGGATGCCATTTGGAGAGATGGTGGATAGAGAGATGGGCTTTATAGATGCCATCTGGAGAAGTGACAGAACTTTGTCGGGAATGGGCTTATAGATGCCATTTGGAAGTGTTGATCGCATAAGAGATTCCTTAGCGAGAACTTGTGTATTTAAGAAAGACAGATGTTTTCCTGGCTTGTTACAGGTGTTTGATCTTCAGTCTCCTTATGCAGATATGCCCTGGCTAGATACAGGTATTGAATCTACAATTGGTTGCTCAGATGTGTCCTGGCTGGATACAGGAGTCGAATCTGGAAATAGTCGTTTAATAGATGTGCCCTGGCTGGATACAGGAATCGAATCTTCGAACTCTTTAGACGTGCCCTGGCTAGATACAGGAGTCGAGTCTGGAAATGTGGTCAACAGATATGCCCTGGCTGGATACAGGAATCGAATCTGGAGACGTTGTAGTTGATAGATGTGCCCTGGCTGGATACAGGAATCGAATCTGGAAATATGGTCAACAGATATGCCCTGGATGGATACAGGAATCGAATCTGGAGACGTTGTAGTTGATAGATGTGCCCTGGCTAGATACAGGAATCGAATCTTCGAACTCTTCAGACATGCCCGGCTAGATACAGGAATCGAATCTGGAAACTGATCACTCTCAGATGTGCCCTGGCTAGATACAGGTATCGAATCTGGAATTGTGACAGTTGAAGGTAGTCGTTTTTGAGATTGTCTTTTTCCTGAAAAGGCAAAAACGTAAGTTGTATGCAATGTCATGATGTATGATGTGCATGATATCATGATGTTCAACATGAAATGTTGTATGCGTTTCATCATGTAGGTAAGCAAGATGTATGCAAATATGAAATGTTTATGAATGTAATTTCATCTTAGGAAAATAAATCCTTGACGAACGGCCAGGAAGCTGCTCTGTGGAAGAGATGCTTGGCCGAAGTTCTGATGAGAGGCCTGCTGAGGACTCTAACGATGGATTCCGCTGAAGATAATGATGGTAAACTCCGCTGGGGAACTCCAAAGATAAACTCTTCTTGGGAATACTAAAGATAGACTTCGCTGGGGGTTGAAGGAACTTTTGCCGAGAACGGTCTTCCGTGGCTTTTAGCTGAGGATAACCCAGTTATAAGTCCTTGTGAGGAAATAACTCTAAATAAAACTCGGGAGAGACGTTCGTACTTCACCGGGGATAAGCTCGCAGAATCTACTGGGGATGAGCTTTTAAGACCTGCCGGGGAATGTTGTGCCTTTTTCAGGATCGACGGGGAATCGACTCCTGCTTGGGGAAAGTGTTGCTGAACCTTGTTTTACTCTGCGGGGAGTTAAGATGATTTGGCCACATTTTCAGTTGAACCTACCTTGGTGCCTTGGCGGACAAAACAACTAGACTGCATTAGACAACTCCATATTGCCCCTGTCTTTGATGTCACCTGTAATTAATCTCTTGTTTTATGTGCAAATATTTATGAATCAGCAATTTAATGTCAAATGCATATATCAAAAATGAACATTGGACGTTCTTCGCAAGACAAAACAAGAAAGGAAAACAATGGTAATCTGTATGGACAAGTGAATTTGTATTGATTTAAACTTTTGCCTGTGAATAGGCATTTTTTGTACAAGAGACTGACATCCTAGTAAGAGGACATCGCCAAATAGTATAGAGTTTACATTTTGAAAAAGAAAACAAAACAGCTATGTGCACAATCCCACTGGGTTCCAACTCTGCTATCGCCTTTATGTTTTCGAACGTCTCATCGCCTTACTGCCTAATCTGAAGATGAAGCTGATTGGTCAATGCCGAAATTTGGGGCCAGATAGTTGATGCCGAATTCCGGATGCGAAGTGATCCAATGAGACATAGTGTTACGCTTTTATCCCTAACTTTTGCCTGGACCGCCCTTTCGGGTTTTCAGTCCACCGGGATACCCTTTTTTGCCCAAGCCGCCCTTTCAGGTTTTCGACTTGCCGGGTGTACAGATTTTTTCATTTCATCCCTTATTTTTGCCCGAACCCTTTTGGTTCGCCGGGAAGCCCTTGTTTTTGCCTAGGTATGTCAACCTAGCGGGTCTTTTATTTATGCGTAGTATTTTTTCACTATGTCTGCATTGGCGGGGTGAGGAAGGTCGTCACCGTCCATGGTGGTTAGGATCATGGCTCCTCCTGAGAACACACGCTTAACCACAAATGGCCCTTCGTATGTAGGGGTCCATTTGCCCCGGGGATCACTTTGAGGAAGGATGATGCGTTTGATTACCAGGTCCCCAACTTGATACTCTTGCGGTCTGACTTTCTTGTTAAATGCCTTGATCATCCGTTTTTGATATGTCTGACCATGACAGATAGCAGTGAGCCTCTTTTCGTCAATCAGATTTAATTGATCAAGTCGAGTCTGGATCCAATCATCTTCATTCAAGTCTGCATCCTTCATTATCCGGAGAGAGGGTATCTGGATTTCGATCGGCAAGACTGCCTCCATGCCATAGACCAAGGAGAAAGGAGTTGCCCCGGTTGATGTCCTTGCTGAGGTGCGGTACCCATGAAGAGCGAACGGTAACATCTCGTGCCAATCTTTATAGGTCACTGTCATCTTCTGCACAATTTTCTTGATATTTTTATTGGCTGCCTCTACAGCCCCATTCATCTTCGGCCGGTAGGGAGAAGAATTGTGGTGCTGTATCTTGAATTGTTCACAGAGTTCAGTGATCATTTTGTTATTGAGATTGGTACCGTTGTCCGTAATGATTCTTTCCGGGACTCCGTACCGACAGATCAGATTATGCCGGATGAAGCGTGCTACGACGCTCTTGGTTACCGTTGCGTAGGAAGCTGCCTCAACCCACTTTGTGAAGTAATCGATCGCCACCAAGATGAAGCGATGCCCATTGGATGCCGTTGGTCGGATCTCACCGATCATATCGATGCCCCACATTGCGAAAGGCCAAGGTGCCGTTAGGACATTCAAAGGAACTGGAGGGATATGCACCTTGTCAGCATAGATCTGGCACTTATGACAAGTTCGGGAGTGCTGGTAACAATCGGCTTCCATTGTGGACCAGAAATATCCTGCCCGAAGGATTTTCTTAGCCATGGTGTGTCCACTGGAATGGGTTCCAAATGTACCTTCATGCAGTTCCATCATGATTTTCTCAGCTTCAGCCTTATCCACACAACGCAGCAGAGTTGAATCATGATTCCGCTTGTAGAGAATGCCGTTGCTGAGGAAGAATTTTGCAGCAAACCTCCTCATGAACTTCTTATCATTGACAGACGCACCTTCAGGGTATTCCTGAGCTTCCAAGTACCTCTTCACCTCATGATACCAGGGTTTTTCAGTCACCTTTTCAGCCTCGAGCTCGCAGCAGTATGCCGGTTCATCCAACTTCCAGATTATGATTCGGGGAGCCTCATTGTCCCATTTAACTTTGAACATTGAAGACATCGTGGCTAGTGCGTCCGCTAGCTGATTCTCCTCTCTGGGGAAATGCTCAAAAGTTATCTCTTCAAAGTGAGGGAGCAAGGTCGACACATACTCCTTGTAAGGAATGAGATTCGGGTGTTTCGTATCCCACTCGCCTTTGATCTGATTGATCACGAGAGCGGAATCTCCGAAGACACTTAGAAACTTGATCCTCAAATCGATTGCAGCTTGTAAACCCATGATACATGCCTCATATTCTGCCATGTTGTTGGTGCAGCTGAAACATAATCGGGCGGTGAGTGGAGTATGAGTCCCCTTGGGAGATATGATTACAGCGCCGACGTCGTTACCCAAAGCATTGGAGGCTCCATCAAAATGCATAGACCATCGGGATCCTTCCTCAGGTCCTTCATCCGGTCCAGGTACTTCACAGTCAGTTACCACCATGATGTCTTCGTCCGGAAAATCAAAGTTCAATGATTGGTAATCGTCCACAGGTTGGTGTGCCAAATGATCAGCCAGTAAACTTCCCTTAATTGCTTTCTGAGTTGTATACTGGATGTCATATTCTGTTAAGATCATTTGCCATCTCGCTATTCTTCCAGACAGAGCAGGCTTTTCAAATATGTACTTTATGGGATCCATCTTTGAAATCAATAAAGTAGTGTGAGTCAGCATATACTGTCTCAGCCGGCGAGCAGCCCATACAAGAGCGCAGCAAGTTTTCTCAAGCAGTGAGTAACGAGACTCACAGTCGGTAAACTTTTTGCTCAAGTAATAAATAGCGTGCTCTTTTCGGCCAGACTCGTCATGCTGCCCCAGCACACACCCCATTGAATTATCAAGCACTGTTAAGTATAGTATCAGAGGTCTTCCTTCCACCGGTGGCATGAGAATGGGTGGCTCTTGGAGATATTCCTTTATCCTTTCAAAGGCGGCCTGACATTCATCATTCCAGCGTACTACTTGGTCTTTCTTCAGTAATTTGAAGATTGGCTCACAAGTAGCAGTTAGATGTGAGATGAATCGGGCAATGTAATTCAGTCGTCCTAGGAAACCTCTGACTTCTTTCTCTGTTTTTGGAGTCGGCATCTCTTGTATGGCTTTTACCTTGGCAGGGTCCACCTGAATACCTTTATCACTTACAATGAAACCTAGCAATTTTCCGGACCTCACCCCGAAGGTGCATTTGTTGGGATTCAATCTCAGCTTGTACAACTTGAGTCGGTCAAACAACTTCCTCAGATGATCAAGGTGCTCCTCCTCAGTTTGAGACCTTGCAATCATGTCATCAACGTATACTTCAATCTCATGATGGATCATATCATGAAATAAAGCAACCATGGCACGCTGATAGGTTGCCCCAGCATTTTTCAATCCGAATGGCATGACCTTATAACAGAAGGTCCCCCACTGAGTTACAAATGTAGTCTTCTCCATATCTTCAGGAGCCATCTTGATCTGATTATACCCTGAGAAGCCATCCATGAAGGAGAACACCTTGTGTTGAGCTGTATTATCAACAAGGACATCGATGTGGGGTAGGGGAAATCATCCTTGGGGCTGGCCCTGTTCAGATCCCTGTAGTCGACACACATTCTGACTTTACCGTCCTTCTTCGGTACTGGCACAACATTGGCAACCCACTGAGGGTAAGAAGTTACTGCAAGGAAACCCGCATCAAACTGTTTCATCACCTCGGCTTTAATCTTCTCAGACATCTCTGGACGCATCCGTCGAACTTTCTGTTTTACCGGAGGGCAATCTTCCTTGGTCGGCAAATGGTGAACTACAATGTCGGCATCCAAACCAGGTGTGATACGGTGGGAGAACTGACTAGGGTTTTGCGTTTGTTTTCGCAAATGTTTCGGTTGAGCAAGAGTCGCCACCGACTTTTTATTTTATCCTAAGGAAAGGTTAAAAAAGCACAGTAAAAAACCTTTGAGATTTTTCTTGGGTTCGGGGAGTAGATTATAGAAGGGGAAGGTATTAGCACCCCTTCTATCCATGGTTATCCATGGGCTCTTAGGTACTTGCTTAGATCAACTTGCCTTGGTTTTCAATTGTTTGAAATGGTGCTTTGTGTGTGGTTTTGAAAATGTTTTGAAAAGATGCCTTGTATTAGGCTAACCTTGTAACAATTCTTTACTCGAATGTTTTACAAAAGGTGTTTTATCTTTTAAAAAGATGTTTCAAGGGTTTGAAAAGTTGATTTTGAAAGTGTTTGTGAAGTGGATTTTGAAATTAGGCAAGTGTTTTCTTGGAAAGTTAGCAAGTACTTAAGAGTTTATCTACCCTAAAAATTTCCTCAAAGATTTTTATTATGTTTTAAACCTTTTGACAATTTTGTTCCACCATTGCATTTGGTGGACAATCTTGTCTTAGGAGATGAAAAGGGACAGGCGCGGGTCATCGTTTGGACCATAATTGCAACGGCGTTAAATATCTTTGGGCAATTCTCTTTAAGGGACTTTGATCATTTGTTTTTGTTTGTTTTGAAAAGTTTTATCGAGGGACTATGATCATTCAAATTATTTGCTTTGCCCAAAGAAATTCAACATACAACATGGCCCAATTATTTGAAGGCAACAAAGTGGAATACCCTAGGGGTGTAAGTGTGAGAAGTGTTGTTTTATTTTCATGCTCATTTATCTTGTATTAGGTCAAACTATTTTTTATCGTTTTTTCGCATGCAAACCCTAATTCTAACATGGCATAATTAGAAAGCGTATAAAGTGCGAAATTTAAATTCCTACGCTATTACAACATAATAATATAGGGAGAGGGGTACAAATTTACAAATGGGGGATATTAGACAAGAATTTAAATCTAGATTATTACATCATTTTTGAATATTTGCAAGGTAAGTAAATTGCACAATTAAATAGAAATTAAGTAAATATGCAAAATGCAAAAAAAGAAAGTTTTTATATGTATGAAAAAATATTATTTATGCAAAGATAAAAATAAGAAAATAAAAAGATATTATTTTTGAGTATTTTCATATTTAGGGCAAAACCCTAGTTTTAATCAAAATGTATATTAATTAATTAATCCACATAATATTTATTATTTGCATACAAGAATAAAATAAAATATGGTATATTTGAAAAAAAGGTCATTTTTAGTATTAAATATTAAAAATAAAATATATACATTTTTTGGCGTTTTTATTCTAAGTATAATAATATATATATATATATATATATATATATATATATATATATATATATATATATATATATATATATATATATATATATATATATATATATATATATATATATATATATATATGTATATTTATATTATAAATATGTATTATATACAAAATAAGTATTTACTTAATATTTTAATAAAATAAATAAATAAATAAATAAAGTATTTTTTATGTGAAATATTTTCAGAAGGTAAATAAAAATAAAAATGCAAATAGAAGTATTTTTTACATATTTTCTATTTATCTTAAATAACAATATATATCTATTTATATACAAATCAAAAAGAAAATCAAATAAAAACCAAATAAAATCAAAAAATGATGAGAAAAATATTTTCAAAATTTTAACATGCTGAGAAAAAATAAATGAATCAAATAAAAAAAGAAAATGTCAAAAATCATTAAAAATAAAGCAAATGGGCTTGGGGGTGCAAAACAGAAAAGATGGTGTGAATAAGAAAAAATGCTCAGGCCCAGCCCAAACCACTTCTTCTTCAACCTCTGAATCACAAAACGCGCGCCTGCAAGCTTGTGTTTGAAATCCTGATTCTTTGACTTTTTCAGCAAACTTCCAACACAAAAAATGTTAAGCATGAAGAGACGATTTCATACATATAAAGAACATGAACTATCTCTCTAAGATGAGGGAGAATTTCTCTCCCCCTCTTTTCTGACCTAACTTTTCTACCATTTTCAGAACTCAAATTCTCTCTACTCAGACAAAAGAAATGAAAAGTAAAGCTATGTACATGTTCAGGGCTATGAGTAGGACCTTGTTTCTTCACAAACTTAAGACTAAATATGCATGATAAGAGAGATACGAATTCAAACTTTTACCTATTCAGTTGGACTTCTATCTGGAGAATGAGGAACCTTCAGTGCAAGGTGATGATTGGAAAAGCTTCCTTGAGGTCTAGGGATGCTTTTCCAATGCTTACTTTGTCTTGAAACTCCTTGTATCGAGCTGTGGAACTTCAACTGCAAAAGGAAAAATTAAAAATGGTGGAAACTGTTAGAGTGATTACAGGTCAGGTTTTAGGCCATGGTTAGTTTGCATATGTTGTATGGAAGGTGTATGAATTGATTTTGGTGAGAATGCTCGAGGGAAATGGGAGTTTGCACTCAAACTGCAGAGGCAACCCTGTTTTTGCAGTTTGAGAATGATTATGGCAATGGTAGTGTTTGAAAGGTCAAGGATTCGTGCAAAAGCTTGGTTGGGATGTACTGAGTGTGTTTGATATCTTTTGTGTTGTGTTTGTAAGCTGAGGTTCAAGTTCTCACAAGTTATGGACCTTTCTTCTTTTCTAAGCAACAAAATGCCACTTGATGTTCTAGGCATGTAGGGGGCCTCCTAATGGGCTGCATAATCTTCTCTTGATCAGAGCAATTTGTCCATAATCTTGTGCCACTCAGATTTAGCTTGTACTTGTTGGATTTCTAATTTGACATAAAGTGAACTTTTGCAAAAATGGATAGTTTACTTTTTCCAAATTGGGATTAATCCTCTAGACAAAGCTTGAACTCAAAGAACTTGGTCTTGGTACAAAGAATATGCATTAAATTTATGAGTGTAACTTGGTTTAGGGACCTGTAATCAAGGGCATGCTGGTTTTGAGAAGTTGCATAATCTTATGAACATGAAAAATGGCCAATTCACAAGTGAGTTTTTGTTATATTGTGAAATTCGATTCTCCCTAACCATGAAGTTGTTTGAGAAGTTCTTGGACATTTTGGAAAGCTTGGAATGTGTACTACAATCCATCTTTGAAATGCAAATTGAAATTCCAAGTGGAAGGGTATGAAAAATGGCCTTGAAGTGGGGTAGAAAACCTTGTCAAAATAGGTTAAAATTCTACTAAGTTAAAAATGGTTTAGTGCCCTTATTCAAAAAATTATAACTTGAGATACAAGCTTCAAATGAGAAAACTTTGTGAATCAAAGTTGTAGATTATGCAACAATCTACAACTTTCATGTTTTGACTTTTGTTTGAATCAAAATGGATCATGGTGAAAAGATGGGGCAAAGTTGGGAAAAAATTAGGGTTTTTTATAACTTAGAAAAATTCTAAGTTATGAAAAATTCCATTTTCAAAACCCTAATTTGCAATTTGTGATTTCTTGGTGAACAAGTTTCATGATTTGGCATATTTTGATGAAAAATGAATCTTGACTCTTGATTTTGACCAAAAAGTCAAAGTTTGACTTTTCAGTATACAGTCAAAATTGATCAATTCACTGGGAAATTCAACTGTCAATCTTGTGTACTTGGGATCTTTTGAGTTTGATGAACATGTCAAGATAATTACATGGGTTCCTTGAGTCCATATATGAGCTTAGTTTGCCATTGGCTAGGTCAAACAGTCAAAAATTGCCTTTGTACAGTCAAAACCCTAAAAATGACCATTTTGCCCTTTTGGTGATCTGATCAAATTTCTTGTGGAATTGTGATCCAAGCTTGACCAAATGGTTCATATGAGTTCATAATGTTGATGTGGATCAAATTTCATGAGATTTGACTGTCAATTGGCCACAGTTGACTTTTTCCCCAATACAGTTGATTTCTAGGTCAACTGTCCAATTGACTGGGCAAAACTTGGAATCAAGACTTGAAACTTGGTATGGATAATCTTGGGAGTCCAATATGAAGCATGAAAGTCATATTGGGCACTTTGGGTCAAAACAACTTTGTGCAAACACAAACCCTAATTTTGAGTCCACAGTGCAAGGGGAGGTCTTGAGCAGATGAAACCCTAACTGAGTCTTGAGCTTCAAGAGCTTTGTGAGGAGAGATTAGTGAGAAATGGGAGGGCAAATTTTGGGGTACAACAGTTGCCCCTGTTCAATCTTCTTGAATCCGAAGAGTTAGATTGGCAGGCTTGCCTTTCGCGACTCGAGGGTAAAAGGAGATTGGACACTAGAGTGCCCGGAAATTTGCATTCGCCAAAGCACTGGATGCGGGAATGGGCTTAGAGGTGCCATTTGGAGATGGGCTTAAAGATGCCATCTGGAAGGGAATATTAGGGAAGTGTCCAAGCTTTGGACCATTTCTGAATTGGGGGTCCGAACAAGCAATAGGTTGATATCCGTTGTTGGGAGGAACCTGTAAGCTGTTTTCAGAAAGTTGCATCTGAACAAATTGATAGATTAACATCCGTTGTTGGGAAGAATCCATAAACTGTTTTCAGAAAGTCTTGAGAAGAATCTGAACAAGTGATAGGTTAACATCCATTTACTTGGAGAACCCGTGAACTGTTTTCAGAACTCTTGAGATTGAATCAGCAATAGAGCAGCATCCGTTGTTGGGAAGCGTCCGTAAACTAAATTCAAAGGTTGCATCTGAACAAGTTGATAGATTAACATCCGTTACTTGGGAAGAATCCATAAACTGTTTTCAGAAGTCTTGAGAAGAATCTGAACAAGCGATAGGTTAACATCCGTTTACTTGGAGAACCCGTGAACTGTTTTCAGAAGTCTTGAAGTTGAATTAGCAATAGAGTCGCATCCTTTGTTGGGAAGCGTCCGGAAACTAATTTCAAAGGTTGCATCTGAACAAGTTGATAGATTAACATCCGTTACTTGGGAAGAATCCATAAACTGTTTTCAGAAGTCTTGAGAAGAATCTGAACAAGCGATAGGTTAACATCCGTTTACTTGGAGAACCCGTGAACTGTTTTCAGAAGTCTTGAAGTTGAATGATATTAGTCTGTCGACTGACCTTTCCTGAAAAGGCAAAGAGTTAGCTGTATGCAATGCTATGATGCATGATACAATGTACATTCATGTGTTAGGAATGTAAATGGATGTGCATGTAAGCTGGAGAGCTGTCTTGCACAGGATAGATGAATCCGGGGTGGCGGAGGATAGAAGTATCCTGACTGCTGCCGGGGAAGATAAATCCTGGATTGTTGCTGGGGAACCGGGAATTTGGGTTGTATACCAATCTTCTGGGGAATTCCTGAAGTCTTCTACTGGGGGGTACCCAACTAGTAGACTTAAAGCTGGGGAGGCCAGACTGAGAATCTTCAGCTTGGAGAGAATTACCTCCGGAGATTTCACTGGGGAACTCAAGATTTTTCTTCCTAAAAACTCTGTGGGGAAAAGGTTTAAAAATCTGACTCCACTGGGGATTGTCCACTTGAAGCTCTTGATCTGCTGGGGATACTGAAGCTTAAATTCTGAGGGAAAATGATTTCCAAAAGATTCTCTGGTTGGGGATTTTTGCAAAGATAACCTCCTCCGGGGATAGTATTGATAAGTTATTATTGGGGAATTTTGAGGAACTCTGCCGGGGATGGGAAGAATTTTGGCGAGCGCGATCTCACCTGGTTGTTAGCTGAGGATAACCCAGTTATAAGCCTCTGTGAGGAATAACTTTGAATAAAACCCGGGAGGGGCGTCCGTACTCTGCGGGGAATACCTTTCAGAACCTTACTGGGGACAAGCTTCGAGGGTCTGCTGGAGGGAGACCTCAGGGTTTGCCAGGGATGTGGATTACAGGTCTTGAGGGATTTCCTTTGAAAAGGTGTCAAAATATCCATCTGTACTTTCATCCTATCAGTAATCCTTTTCTTAGGTTTTAATTAGGAATTGATCATGTTTCAAATGCATATGCCTATTTAACAAAACATTGGACGTTTCTCAAAATAAAGCGAATAGTGCAAGAAAAAAGAAAAAGGGAAATGACACAAATTTTGGGAAGAGTATTTGTATTGATTTTCTTTGAGTATATTTGTACAAAGGAAACAATCATCCTAGTAAGAGGATCTTGCCGTAAATATTTGAAAAATTTATACAAAATAAAGATGGCTATGTGAAATAATTCCATGGGATTCCGTTCTGCTGTAGCTTTCACAACTCTGAACCTCTGTCCATTCAATGCTTCGTTTGACGATGGCTGGATTGATCAGACCTGGAACCGGTTGATGAAGAGACTGTCTTTGAAGTGATCCGACGAGACATAGTCATACGCTTTAATTCCCTAACTTTTGCCTGAATCGCCCTTTCGGGTTTTCGATCCACCGGGAAACCCCTTTTTGCCCAAGCCGCCCTTTCGGGTTTTCGACTTGCCGGGTGTACAGATTTTTTTTGTTTTTATCCCTAACTTTTGCCTGAACCGCCCTTTCGGGTTTTCGGTTCACCGGGATGCCCATTTTTGCCCAAGCCGCCCTTTCGGGTTTTCGACTTGTCGGGTTACTTTATGCGTAGTATCTTTTGACTATGTCTGCGTTCGCAGGGTGCGGCAAATCGTCATCGTCCATGGTGGTCAGAATCATTGCACCACCAGAAAATATACTCTTGATCACAAATGGTCCTTCATATGTAGGAGTCCATTTGCCCCTGGGATCACTTTGCGGTAAGATAATCCGTTTGACTACTAGATCTCCGACTTGATACACTTGACGCCTAACTTTCTTGTTGAAAGCCTTGATCATCCGTTTTTGATACGTCTGACCATGGCATATAGCAGCAAGTCGCTTTTCGTCGATCAGATTGAGTTGATCAAGTCGGGTCTGCATCCAATCATCTTCATTCAAACCTGCATCTTTCATGATCCTTAGAGAAGGGATCTGAACTTCCATAGGCAAAACAGCCTCCATGCCATAAACCAGAGAAAATGGGGTTGCCCCAGTTGAAGTACGTGCCGTCGTGCGGTATCCATGCAGAGCAAACGGTAACATCTCATGCCAGTCTTTGTAAGTGACTGTCATTTTCTGAATAATCTTTTTAATGTTTTTGTTCGCGGCTTCAACAGCACCGTTCATCTTCGGCCGATAGGGAGATGAATTGTGATGATAAATCTTGAACTGTTCGCATAATGCAGTGATCATCGTATTATTCAGATTTGTACCATTGTCTGTGATGATCCTGTCTGGAACACCATACCGACATATGAGGTTATGTTTGATAAAGCGGGCAACCACATTTTTGGTGACAGAGGCGAAGGAAGCTGCTTCGACCCATTTAGTGAAGTAGTCAATGGCAACCAGGATGAAGCGATGTCCGTTGGAAGCCGTGGGCTTGATCTCTCCAATCATATCAATGCCCCACATTGCAAAGGGCCACGGAGCAGTCAGGACGTTGAGGGGAACCGGAGGGATATGAACTTTGTCAGCATAGACTTGACACTTGTGACAAGTACGGGAATGCTGATGGCAGTCAGCCTCCATGGTAGACCAGTAATAGCCTGCCCTTAGGATCTTCTTAGCCATTGTATGCCCGCTCAAGTGAGTGCCAAATGGTCCGCTGTGTATGTCGGTCATAATCAACTCTGCTTCAGTTTTATCCACACACCGGAGTAATACGCAATCATGGCTTCGTTTGTAAAGGATGTCGTTGCTCAGGAAGAACTTAGCAGCGAATTTCCTTAAGAACTTCTTGTCATTCACGGAAGCTCCTTCAGGATAATCTTGGGTCTCGAGATACCTTTTGATTTCATGGAACCAAGGTTGTTCCACTACTTCTTCGATATTAATCTCGTGACAATGCGCGGGTTCATCCATTCGCTCGATGGTGACTTGGGGAGTCTCGTTATCCCAGTTGAGTTTAAACATGGAGGACATTGTGGCTAGAGCATCTGCTAGCTGATTCTCTTCTCGCGGGAAGTGCTCGAAGGTAATTTGCTCGAAGTGAGGCAACAATGTCAGAACATGTTCTTTGTATGGAATAAGATTAGGATGCTTGGTATCCCAATCTCCTTTGATCTGGCTGATGACCAAAGCCGAATCCCCGAATACGACCAAAGATTTGATCCCCAAGTCTATAGCAGCCTTGAGACCGAAGATGCAGGCCTCATACTCAGCCATGTTGTTTGTGCAGCTGAAGCAAAGTCGGGCTGTGAAAGGAGTGTGACAACCTTCCGGAGAAATGAGTACTGCGCCAATACCATTTCCAAGTGCATTTGAAGCACCATCAAAGTACAGGGTCCATCGGGATCCCTTTTCGGGTCCGTCATACGGTCCGTCACTTTCAATGTTGTCCAAATTCATGATGTCCTCGTCTGGAAAGTCAAATCTCATGGGTTGATAGTCTTCGATAGCCTGATGAGCCAGATGGTCAGCTAATACACTCCCTTTTATAGCTTTTTGGGTGGTGTACTGGATGTCATACTCAGTTAAGATCATTTGCCATCTAGCTATCCTTCCAGATAAAGCGGGCTTTTCGAAGATATATTTGATAGGATCCATTTTGGATATCAACAAGGTAGTATGAGTCAGCATATACTGTCTTAGTCGGCGAGCAGCCCATACCAAAGCGCAGCAAGTTTTCTCGAGCAGTGAGTAGCGAGTCTCACAGTCGGTAAACTTTTTGCTAAGGTAATAAATAGCATGCTCTTTTCGACCAGACTCGTCATGCTGGCCCAGAACACACCCCATTGAATTATCCAAGACGGTCAAATACATGATCAAAGGTCTTCCTTCGACGGGTGGCATCAGAATAGGGGGTTCTAGCAAATATTCCTTGATTCTATCAAAAGCAGCTTGACAATCGTCGTTCCATTCCACTACCTGATCTTTCTTCAAGAGTTTGAAAATTGGCTCACAGGTAGAGGTCAGATGTGAGATGAACCTGGCAATATAGTTTATGCGCCCCAAGAAACCTCTAACTTCCTTTTCAGTACGGGGAGCAGGCATCTCTTGTATTGCTTTTACTTTTGCCGGGTCGACTTCAATGCCTTTGTTGCTTACAATGAATCCCAGGAGTTTACCGGACCTAACTCCAAAAGTGCATTTGCTTGGATTCAGCCTTAATTTGTATTCTTTCAATCTGGCAAACAGCTTTTCCAGATGTTCAAGGTGCTCTTCCTCTGTTTGCGACCGAGCTATCATATCGTCTACGTAAACTTCAATCTCATGATGTATCATGTCATGAAATAAAGCTACCATGGCGCGTTGATAAGTTGCCCCGGCGTTCTTCAGCCCGAACGGCATCACTTTGTAACAGAAAGTGCCCCATTGTGTGACAAAAGTTGTTTTCTCCATATCCTCGGGGGCCATTTTGATTTGATTATAGCCCGAGAACCCGTCCATGAAGGAAAACACCTTATGCTGAGCTGTATTGTCGATCAAGATGTCAATATGAGGTAGCGGGAAATCATCCTTAGGACTGGCCCTATTCAAATCCCGGTAGTCCACACACATTCTGACTTTGCCATCCTTTTTAGGCACTGGCACAATGTTAGCGACCCATTGAGGATAGGATGTAACAGCCAAAAAGCCAGCATTGAACTGCTTCATTACTTCTGCTTTGATCTTTTCGGACATGTCAGGTCTCATTCGGCGAACCTTTTGCTTGATCGGTGGACAGTCTTCTCTTGTGGGGAGACGGTGAACCACGATGTCTGTGTCCAAACCCGGCATGTCTTCATAGGACCAAGCGAAGATTTCAACATACTCATTCAGTAACTGTACCAAGCGTTCCTTAACTTCTGGTTCCAGGTTGGCACCCACTTGCACCTCTTTCCGATTCTCCTCGGTTCCCAAGTTGACAGTTTCCAATGGCTCCTCATGCGGTAAGATGGCTCTTTCCTCTTGTTGCAGAAGTCTGGCTAGTTCCCCTGGTACTTCACAACCTTCGTCATCTTCATACTCGGCTAGATTGACCAGGTCTTCAGAGTTATTGAAAGATACAGCAGAATAGTCACCCATGGAATCCGGAGGGGATGGGTACCTGCATTGGTGAGTGGTGGGTGTGTGTAAGGGATAGCCATCCTTAAACAAAAATGCAAAAGGAAAGGAAATGAACACAAGCAGTTTATCAAATGAAAAACGTCCAATGAATCATTAAACATGGCATATGAATATGAAAAATAGTCAAAACCCTTACAAGTAGACCTACATGCCCCGGGCAAGGCAGGAGGTGAAAAAGATAGTGTACGGATTGTTTGAAAGTAAAATATTACAGACCAAAATAGGAAATGTTCGATAGATAAATTACTGAGGAATAAAAGTGATGGGGACAAAATCTTTTGCCTCCCAATTGCTCAACCCTCCTCTGACAGTTGGATAAATCCAATCTTCAATGTTGCTGTCCTTGTCTTCATCTTCCAAGGCGTTGATTCTGTAAGGAGAAATTTTGACTGGCGCCCTCTCAATCTTTGACCGGCGCATAGCCTTCTGACCGGCAGCTGTGAAACCTAATCCAGACTTGTCAGCTTTATGCGGAAAATCGGGTAGCTGCCCCCACGCTGAGTTCTTCCCTTCTTTAACTGCAGCCCTTGCATCTTCCAGAGATGCCATCCTGGCCATCTGCCTTGGTGTCTCAGCTGTCAATTTCGCCACTGCTATCTCAGGAAACACTTCTTCGAAATGTTGAAACGGTGTCTCAATAAACTCCCCTTCAACTTCCACATACCGGAAAGAATTTAAATGGCTAATCATGTACTCTTCTTCGCCGTGGACAGTAATGATCTTTCCCTTGACAGGGTACTTCAGCATCTGATGCAGGGATGAGGTGACTGCCCCAGCATGGTGTATCCAAGGTCTACCCAGCAGGCAGGAGTATGAGGGGCGGATGTCCATTACGTAGAAAGTGGATTTAAACACCTCAGTACCTATCTTGATAGGAATTTCAACTTCTCCATGGACCATTCTCTTCGACCCATCGAAAGCTCTAACGACAATATCACTCGGCTTCAATTCTAACCCTTCGCAATCTAGCCGGTCCAAGGCCTTTTTAGGCAAAACATTCAGCGACGACCCGGTATCAACCAAAACATGTGCAAGGGTAGTTCCGCGACACTCGATTGAAATATGCAACGCATCATTGTGGTTTCGGCCTTTAGGGGTCAGGTCGGCGTCAGAAAAGCCTAGCCCATTGTCTGCAGTCAGGCTAGCCACGCAATGTTGAAATTGATCTGCAGAGGTCTCCTGGGGCACATGAGCTGCCTTTAGAAACCTAATCAGAGCTTGAGCGTGCGCTTCTGAGCAAAGTAACAGTGCCAGCATGGAGATCTTGGAGGGGGTTTGCCCCAACTGTTCCACCACATCGTAGTCACTTCTCTTGATTATTCTCAAAATCTCGTCCATTTCTTTCTTGGAAGCTTCTGGAATTGCCAAAGGTTGAGCCCTCGTCCTGACGGGTTCATCTTGTATTCCCTTTCCTTTATCGGCAATGGTAGGAGAGACAGCACTAGGAATGAAAATTTCTTCAATCAAAGGAGTTCTGGCGGAGAGCTTCACTGGTGCAGGGATGACTTCTTTAGCTGATGAGGGTCCAAAGACTGCTTTTGGAGGAGCAATCTCTGGAGAAAATATCCTCCCACTCCTGGTGATTTTGCTGGTGCCCGCAATATTACTAATGCTGGCTTCTTCATCATCTGAATCTTCTTCAATTATTTCAACTTGCTTGATACCATGGTAGTAGATGTCACCACCATAGTTCCAAGGTATCGACTTCTCGGAGACATAGGGAACAGGCCCCGGCATTGTTATCTTCAAAGGTATAGACTTTGCAGCTGGTGTAATCTTAACTGGCTTTTTGACGGCCTCGGAAAGATTGGCGTGAATGGTTATGATTGAGACATTTTCAACATGAACTGGAACGGCAGGAACTTTTTCGAACAAAATTTGTCGGCTATCCATGAGGCCTTGGATGCCTTTCTTCAGTAGCGGACAATCAAACGGCAGAGAGTGGCAACAGTAACAGTTTTCTTCACATCCCGGGAAGATCCCGGCCCTCAACAAATTCAACTTAACGGTTAACAGTGGAGTAGTCAGATCACTAACGTCAGCAACATACAGGTCCTCTTCAATGGCATTAACATTCCGACCGTGCTTCGGCATAGGTGCAGATATCACATTGGGTTTTTCTGGAGCGTCAAACTCTACTTCCTTAGCCTCTATCAGGTCCTGAATCTTATGCTTGAGTGCCCAACAATCATTGGTGTCGTGTCCGACACTGTCTGAATGATAGGCGCACTTAGCATTGGCATGATAATGTGGGGAAGACGTATTCACATTCTTGGGCGCTTCCTTGATAGTGGCAAGATTTAATTTCAACAGATGGGGAAGCACCTGTGCTGGAGTCATATTAATACGGGTGAATTGCCGGTGTGGCCTTTCTACCCGTTGCTGATTTGGTCTGGTCTGGTTATAGCGAGGCTGCTCACTTGGAGTGTTTTGAATCATTACGGCCCCCACAGTCGGCCGACGCTCCACCTTCCCTGCTCTTTTTTGAGAATATACCATAGCTGTCTCCTTCTTAAACGGCTTCTTCTCAACACCTGCAGCAATACCCTTTTGAATCTTTCCTGACTTGATGCCAGCCTCAATTCTTTCGCCCGTTAAGATTAAATCAGTAAACCCCGCGGAAGAGTTACCAATCAAATGATTGAAAAATGGCCCAGATAGGGTCCCAAGAAACATATCAACGAGTTCACGATCGGTTAAGGGAGGCTGCACCCTGCCAGCCAAATCCCTCCACTTCTGTGCATATTCTTTGAATCCCTCACTTGTTCCTAGTGACATACCCTGAAGTTGGGTACGAGTAGGAGCAAGATCGGAATTATACTGGTATTGTTTGTAGAAAGCGGTGGCCAAATCTTCCCAACTTCTGACACTGGTTCCTTCTAACTGATAAAACCATTCCAACTGAGCCCCCGACAGGCTGTCTTGAAAGAAGTGAATCCAGAGGTTTTTATCTGCCGTATAGGGTTGAATTTTTCTCACATAAGACCTGAGATGCATCTTGGGACAGGATAGCCCGTCGTACCTTACAAACACTGGTACTTTGAATTTTGGGGGAATCACAATTCCGGCGACCAAGCCCATGTCTTCAAAATCCAAACCCGGTACCCTTTGCAATTCCATGGCAGCCAATCTGTCTTCTAAACCTTTGTATTTGTCATCAGCTGGAGGATACTGCTGGTCGGAATAATCTTCCTCCTCTTCAATTTCTTCCTCTTCCGCATCAGACTCGGAAGGCACCACAACTTGATCTCTTTTACTAGTCCCTTCATCAGAAGTGGGAGGAAAATCGAGCACTCTCCGAGCTTCTCCGTTGAATCTTCTCCCCAAAGTGGCCACTCCGACCCTCTTCTTCTTCTTCACTGGGTCCTTATTCTCCAGTTGAGTCTTGATATCCTCTTGACTCTTGACCAAGGTCATCAAGAGTTGTTGGAACTGTGCGTTCTGAGCCTGTAGGTCTTTGACTGTTTGCTCGAGATCCATCCTACTGAAATAAACAGCAGATAGATAAGGAACCCTGGAGTGAGACCTGCTTATGCACATGATGAATGGTATGCTTTTGTATGCAATGCATTCAAGGGTTTAGAACATTCAAAATTGTTTCAGACAAAGAAGAACGCACGTCATATTAATAAGAAGAAACTTGTTAGTACATAAATGCCCCATGGGCCAAATATTACAAAATAAACTTCTCAGGGCAGAAAGACATTGCGCATCCTCTTTGGTGCGATGTAGGTATTGAGGGCCTCTTGCTCGTGGAGTCGGCGGGTAAGCTCTAGAACCTTCTTTTCACTGGCGTAATAGCTAGTTTCAAAAGTGTTCCGTTCCTCCTTGAGCTGAATCCAACTTTTCTGCATTTCTTCCCACGATGTAGGCATGTCGGGATGTAGGATGGTGTAGGGAACCTCTCCTTCCTTAACAGGCTCTTTAATCACCGGGAGAACATGAGGATAAGGCATCATAAGACTTTGGGCTCGGGCTCGTACCCACTTGAGATAGGGCTCAAGAGGGATGGAGTTCTTGTGTCCCAGAGTCTTACTATCAACCTTGTTGAGTTTTCCCCAAGCTCTGATGAATCTTTGACGAAGTCCTTGCGCATCGTTGTCGAAGTCAAAAACTAAGCTAGGAATCAACATGTCATGAGGGCCATCCCTCCGTGCGTATCCAAATTGTCTCAAAGCTAGGCAAGGATTGTAGGTGATACCTCCTCTGATTCCAAGCAAAGGGACATTAGGAAACTCTCCGCAGCGATCGACAATGATGACATTTTCTCTGGACCGAGAACACCAATGCACATCAGAATGAGTAAGAGTCATCAACCGTTGGGACCACCTTGTACCTTGATCATTTTTCAGGACAGATTGTGGAAGGTGCGAAATAAACCACCTTGCGAGGATAGGAGTACAGCACATGAGAACACCCCTCTTTCTCATTGTTCGTGTGTAAAATGAGTGAAGAATGTCCCCAAGTAATGTTGGTATCGGGTTTCTGGACAAGAAGATTTTGACGGCGTTGACATCTATCAATTGGTCAGAGTTTGGAAACAGAACCAACCCATAGATCAGGAGTGCCACAATTTCTTCGAAGGCTTGAAGATCCAATGAGTTCCAACATTCTTGTGCCTTTTCAAACAAGAATTTTGCTAAGAATCCTTTGACGCCGCTTCTGGTTTCCCAATGCCCCTTGATTTCAGATGGTTGTAGATGTAGTGCTCGAGCAACATCTTCAGGCTTTGGTTCCTTCTCCGTACCGTTGAAGGGTAGTTGATTAAGGATAGGGATTCTTAGGAGATGAGAAAACTCCTCCAAAGTGGGAACCAACTGATAATCAGGGAAAGTGAAACAGTGGTGAAGAGGGTCAAAGAACTGGAATAGCACTTTCATCATGTCTTCTTCAATGTTGGTGTTGACTAAGCTGAGCAGTCTACCATGTCTTTCACTGAAGGATGAATTTTCCGGAATTCTTGAAGTGATCTCCTTGAGTTGAGGAGAGATTCTCACAAGGTTGACTTGGATGGTATTTCTGCGAGGTATTTCCATGACCTACAAAACAAGAACAATGATGAAGATCCAAACCCTTGAAATGGTTAGCGAATGCACATGATGCTTTATGATGTTTATGATGTATGCGCAAGACATATGTACAAGCAAATCACACCAAACCCTAGTTTCAGGCTCGCGTGGGGTTTCATAGGTAAGTACCCTCTTGAGTGTAGTTGGCTTAAAAACCTGTCCTATAAATAGTAACCGGGTTCTAAGGAGCTCAATATCACTGGATTGTTTTCATTGTTCATTGTTTTGGTTTAGCCACTTAACTAGCGACCAAAATATTCCAAGAAAACAACCCTCAATGAGTGTAGTATCGAGTATCTACCAACTTCGGACTGCACCAAAGCCGGTCATCTCACTACTCCTAATAGAAGGCCAAGATGGTCAAGTAAGGTTCTAGGTCATTAGTGCTTAGTGACATCACTCAGCGGCCCCGTACTCTCCTTGATTGAACTCAAGGGTTACCGGTACTCACAAATATGTCGCACTAATATAGCTATTGCTTAGACCGTGTCGGTATACCCCGCACAGTTTCCACAACGTATTGCTATCTATGAATGTTTCCCAAAATCCGGGTGGAGAATTGTAAACCCAAACAATGGAGCCAAAGAATAAAGCAAACAAATCAAACAATTAGTCATGCAAGAGGGTGATCTAAGCCCTAAGGTTACTCCACTTTAAAGGACAGTCCCCAGCAGAGTCGCCAGTTCTGTGATACGGTGGGAGAACTGACTAGGGTTTTGCGTTTGTTTTCGCAAATGTTTCGGTTGAGCAAGAGTCGCCACCGACTTTTTATTTTATCCTAAGGAAAGGTTAAAAAAGCACAGTAAAAAACCTTTGAGATTTTTCTTGGGTTCGGGGAGTAGATTATAGAAGGGGAAGGTATTAGCACCCCTTCTATCCATGGTTATCCATGGGCTCTTAGGTACTTGCTTAGATCAACTTGCCTTGGTTTTCAATTGTTTGAAATGGTGCTTTGTGTGTGGTTTTGAAAATGTTTTGAAAAGATGCCTTGTATTAGGCTAACCTTGTAACAATTCTTTACTCGAATGTTTTACAAAAGGTGTTTTATCTTTTAAAAAGATGTTTCAAGGGTTTGAAAAGTTGATTTTGAAAGTGTTTGTGAAGTGGGTTTTGAAATTAGGCAAGTGTTTTCTTGGAAAGTTAGCAAGTACTTAAGAGTTTATCTACCCTAAAAATTTCCTCAAAGATTTTTATTATGTTTTAAACCTTTTGACAATTTTGTTCCACCATTGCATTTGGTGGACAATCTTGTCTTAGGAGATGAAAAGGGACAGGCGCGGGTCATCGTTTGGACCATAATTGCAACGGCGTTAAATATCTTTGGGCAATTCTCTTTAAGGGACTTTGATCATTTGTTTTTGTTTGTTTTGAAAAGTTTTATCGAGGGACTATGATCATTCAAATTATTTGCTTTGCCCAAAGAAATTCAACATACAACATGGCCCAATTATTTGAAGGCAACAAAGTGGAATACCCTAGGGGTGTAAGTGTGAGAAGTGTTGTTTTATTTTCATGCTCATTTATCTTGTATTAGGTCAAACTATTTTTTATCGTTTTTTCGCATGCAAACCCTAATTCTAACATGGCATAATTAGAAAGCGTATAAAGTGCGAAATTTAAATTCCTACGCTATTACAACATAATAATATAGGGAGAGGGGTACAAATTTACAAATGGGGGATATTAGACAAGAATTTAAATCTAGATTATTACATCATTTTTGAATATTTGCAAGGTAAGTAAATTGCACAATTAAATAGAAATTAAGTAAATATGCAAAATGCAAAAAAAGAAAGTTTTTATATGTATGAAAAAATATTATTTATGCAAAGATAAAAATAAGAAAATAAAAAGATATTATTTTTGAGTATTTTCATATTTAGGGCAAAACCCTAGTTTTAATCAAAATGTATATTAATTAATTAATCCACATAATATTTATTATTTGCATACAAGAATAAAATAAAATATGGTATATTTGAAAAAAAGGTCATTTTTAGTATTAAATATTAAAAATAAAATATATACATTTTTTGGCGTTTTTATTCTAAGTATAATAATATATATATATATATATATATATATATATATATATATATATATATATATATATATATATATGTATATTTATATTATAAATATGTATTATATACAAAATAAGTATTTACTTAATATTTTAATAAAATAAATAAATAAATAAAAAAAGTATTTTTTATGTGAAATATTTTCAGAAGGTAAATAAAAATAAAAATGCAAATAGAAGTATTTTTTACATATTTTCTATTTATCTTAAATAACAATATATATCTATTTATATACAAATCAAAAAGAAAATCAAATAAAAACCAAATAAAATCAAAAAATGATGAGAAAAATATTTTCAAAATTTTAACATGCTGAGAAAAAATAAATGAATCAAATAAAAAAAGAAAATGTCAAAAATCATTAAAAATAAAGCAAATGGGCTTGGGGGTGCAAAACAGAAAAGATGGTGTGAATAAGAAAAAATGCTCAGGCCCAGCCCAAACCACTTCTTCTTCAACCTCTGAATCACAAAACGCGCGCCTGCAAGCTTGTGTTTGAAATCCTGATTCTTTGACTTTTTCAGCAAACTTCCAACACAAAAAATGTTAAGCATGAAGAGACGATTTCATACATATAAAGAACATGAACTATCTCTCTAAGATGAGGGAGAATTTCTCTCCCCCTCTTTTCTGACCTAACTTTTCTACCATTTTCAGAACTCAAATTCTCTCTACTCAGACAAAAGAAATGAAAAGTAAAGCTATGTACATGTTCAGGGCTATGAGTAGGACCTTGTTTCTTCACAAACTTAAGACTAAATATGCATGATAAGAGAGATACGAATTCAAACTTTTACCTATTCAGTTGGACTTCTATCTGGAGAATGAGGAACCTTCAGTGCAAGGTGATGATTGGAAAAGCTTCCTTGAGGTCTAGGGATGCTTTTCCAATGCTTACTTTGTCTTGAAACTCTTTGTATCGAGCTGTGGAACTTCAACTGCAAAAGGAAAAATTAAAAATGGTGGAAACTGTTAGAGTGATTACAGGTCAGGTTTTAGGCCATGGTTAGTTTGCATATGTTGTATGGAAGGTGTATGAATTGATTTTGGTGAGAATGCTCGAGGGAAATGGGAGTTTGCACTCAAACTGCAGAGGCAACCCTGTTTTTGCAGTTTGAGAATGATTATGGCAATGGGAGTGTTTGAAAGGTCAAGGATTCGTGCAAAAGCTTGGTTGGGATGTACTGAGTGTGTTTGATATCTTTTGTGTTGTGTTTGTAAGCTGAGGTTCAAGTTCTCACAAGTTATGGACCTTTCTTCTTTTCTAAGCAACAAAATGCCACTTGATGTTCTAGGCATGTAGGGGGCCTCCTAATGGGCTGCATAATCTTCTCTTGATCAGAGCAATTTGTCCATAATCTTGTGCCACTCAGATTTAGCTTGTACTTGTTGGATTTCTAATTTGACATAAAGTGAACTTTTGCAAAAATGGATAGTTTACTTTTTCCAAATTGGGATTAATCCTCTAGACAAAGCTTGAACTCAAAGAACTTGGTCTTGGTACAAAGAATATGCATTAAATTTATGAGTGTAACTTGGTTTAGGGACCTGTAATCAAGGGCATGCTGGTTTTGAGAAGTTGCATAATCTTATGAACATGAAAAATGGCCAATTCACAAGTGAGTTTTTGTTATATTGTGAAATTCGATTCTCCCTAACCATGAAGTTGTTTGAGAAGTTCTTGGACATTTTGGAAAGCTTGGAATGTGTACTACAATCCATCTTTGAAATGCAAATTGAAATTCCAAGTGGAAGGGTATGAAAAATGGCCTTGAAGTGGGGTAGAAAACCTTGTCAAAATAGGTTAAAATTCTACTAAGTTAAAAATGGTTTAGTGCCCTTATTCAAAAAATTATAACTTGAGATACAAGCTTCAAATGAGAAAACTTTGTGAATCAAAGTTGTAGATTATGCAAAAATCTACAACTTTCATGTTTTGACATTTGTTTGAATCAAAATGGATCATGGTGAAAAGATGGGGCAAAGTTGGGAAAAAATTAGGGTTTTTTATAACTTAGAAAAATTCTAAGTTATGAAAAATTCCATTTTCAAAACCCTAATTTGCAATTTGTGATTTCTTGGTGAACAAGTTTCATGATTTGGCATATTTTGATGAAAAATGAATCTTGACTCTTGATTTTGACCAAAAAGTCAAAGTTTGACTTTTCAGTATACAGTCAAAATTGATCAATTGATTGGGAAATTCAACTGTCAATCTTGTGTACTTGGGATCTTTTGAGTTTGATGAACATGTCAAGATAATTCCATGGGGTCCTTGAGTCCATATATGAGCTTAGTTTGCCATTGGCTAGGTCAAACAGTCAAAAATTGCCTTTGTACAGTCAAAACCCTAAAAATGACCATTTTGCCCTTTTGGTGATCTGATCAAATTTCTTGTGGAATTGTGATCCAAGCTTGACCAAATGGTTCATATGAGTTCATAATGTTGATGTGGATCAAATTTCATGAGATTTGACTGTCAATTGGCCACAGTTGACTTTTTCCCCAATACAGTTGATTTCTAGGTCAACTGTCCAATTGACTGGGCAAAACTTGGAATCAAGACTTGAAACTTGGTATGGATAATCTTGGGAGTCCAATATGAAGCATGAAAGTCATATTGGGCACTTTGGGTCAAAACAACTTTGTGCAAACACAAACCCTAATTTTGAGTCCACAGTGCAAGGGGAGGTCTTGAGCAGATGAAACCCTAACTGAGTCTTGAGCTTCAAGAGCTTTGTGAGGAGAGATTAGTGAGAAATGGGAGGGCAAATTTTGGGGTACAACACCAGGCATATCTTCATAAGACCAAGCAAAGATCTCCATGTAGTCCTGTAACATCTGGATCAATCGTTGCTTCACGCTGAGCTCTAGATTGGCACCAATCTTGACCTCTTTCCTATCTGTCTCAGTACCCAAGTTAATTGTCTCCACAGGCTCTTCATGTGGTTGAATAGCCCTCTCTTCCTGTAGTAGCAGTCTTGCGAGTTCACCAGGCACTTCGCAATCATCTTCACCTTCGTCTTCGGCCAAGTTGATCGGATTTTCGAAGTCATAACTGGCGGTAGCAGAGCTGTTACCAGTAAGATCCAGAGTGGATTGAAACCTGTATAAGTGAGTGTGTGTAAATACAGCTGTTTTGCAATATATATAACACAGAAAGGGAAAGAGCAAAAGATTTGAAATGCAACAAACGTCCAATGTTTTGATTGATGATATATGAAAATGTCATACAAAAAAGCCCTCACAAATGGAGCTACGATGCCCCGGGTAGGACACCGAGCCAACAGAGTTTTAACATATTGTTTGTTACAAATTGGAAATCAAAAGAAATCAATTACTGCGTGACAAATGTGATAGGGGTAAAATCCTTTGCCGTCCAGTTGCTTGGTTCGTTGCTGGTAGTCGGGTAGATCCAACTGTCAAACTCAGCTTCCTCCACATCCTCCTCAATAGCATTCACCCTTGAGCTGGAAATGAACACCAGAGCCTTTCCGATCTTCTCTTTGCGTACCGCCTTCTGAGCCTCTGCAGTAAAGCCTAGCCCAAACTTGTCGTTCTTCTGAGTGAAGTCAGGAAGCTGACCCCAGTGTGCACAATTGCCTTTCTGAACCACAGCCCGGGCATCCCTTAGGGAAGCCATCTTCAAGGACTCATTCTCTTCGGCCATTGTCTATGCGGCTGCTGAAATTGGATGCACCTCCTCGAAATGCTGGAAGGGGGTTTCAATGAAATCTCCGTCCATCTCGATGTACCTGAAGGAATTCAAATGGCTCACCATATACTCCTCTTCTCCTTGTACCGTGACGATCTTCCCCCTGACGGGATACTTCAACTTCTGGTGCAAGGTGGAGGTCACTGCCCCAGCTTTATGGATCCAAGGTCGACCCAACAGACAGGAGTACGATGGACGTATATCCATCACGTAAAAGGTAGAGTCAAACACTTGAGAGCCCACACGAATAGGGATGTTAACCTCTCCATGAACCATCCTCTTGGAACCGTCAAAGGCCCTGACAATGATATTGCTGGGCTTCAACTCCAGGCCTTCATAATCCAAGCGATCCAAAGCCTTTTTCGGTAGAACATTCAAGGAAGAACTGGTGTCCACCAATACATGTGCCAGAGTAGTGCCCCTGCATTCAATAGAGACATGCAGGGCATCGTTGTGGTCTCTCCCTTTTGCGGTCAGGTCAGCACCTGAAAAACCCAAGCCGTTGTCCGCCGTCAGATTCGTTATGCAGTCAGTGAACTGGACTGCAGACGTCTCTTGCGGCACATGGGCCGTCTTGAGAAATGAGATCAAGGCTTTAGCATGAGCCTCGGAGCATAGTAATAAGGAGAGCAGAGAGATCTTGGAGGGTGTATGCCCCAACTGTTCGACAACATTAAAATCACTTTTCTTTATTATTTTCAGAATCTCCTCCATTTCTTGTCGGGAGGCCTCAGCATTTATGGGTATCGGCGCCTCCATCCGGGCAGGCTCTTCTTCATTCCCTTTGCCCCGAGCATTTGATGACTCGGCAGCAGGGGATGCAATTTGATCAGCAACAGGACTTGGTAAACTTGCAGGTTTTATGAGGAGGGGTTTTCGAATAGCGGGCGGCGCAATGTCAGGCGAGAAGAGCCTGCCACTGCGGGTGACTTTAGCTGGACCAGTGATATCGCAGATACTGGCACTAGCGTCGAATTCTTGCTTGATTCCATTTACATACACATCTGCCCCATAATGCCAGGGGACAGCTTTATCAGACACGTAGGAGAGGGGCCCTGGAACAGTAATGATCACAGGCGCAATTGTCATGATTTGAATAGGCTTCTTCGGGGGAGCCTTGATTGGATTTTTGAAGATGGTAATCACGGAAACTTCTTTCATCGGAACCAATTGAACAGCAGTCTTTTTGAATAGAATCTCCTTGCTATCCATTAGGCCTTGGATGCCTAACCTTAGCAAGGGACAATCAGATGGGGAAATAGCACAGAATGGGCAACCTTCGCCGCAACCCGGAAATAAACCGGCCCGCAGTAGGTTCTTCTTAACAGTCTTCAGAGGGGTAACAACTTCATCTACCGAAACAGCGTATACTTCTTCCTCAATGGCATTTACCCTATGCTGGGGCATAGGAGCCGTTACAACATTTGGTCTTTCCGGCGCTTCAAACTGAATTTCTTTCGCGTCGATCAGATCTTGCACTTTGTTTCTCAAGGCCCAGCAATCATCAGTAGTGTGCCCGGGACTATCAGAATGATAAGCACACCGGGCATTTGGGTTGTATTTAGGAGACGCAGTGTTGACGACTTTAGGAGCTTCTTTGAGGGTCACCAGGTTGGTGGATAACAGTTGGGGTAAAATTTGAGATAATGTCATGCTCAATCGGGTATACTGCCTCTTGGGCCTTTCACTTCTTTGTTGATTGTACTGTTGAGGAGCAACAACAGGTTTAGAGATGACCAAAGCATTGACGGCTTGGCGACTTTCGGGCTTGACTTGTCTTCTAGGACCATAGACGGCACTTGCTTCTTTCTTAAATGGCCTCTTCTCAGCACTTGTAGAGGCAGCCTTCTGTATCTTGCCTGACCTGATGCCAGCTTCAATTCTTTCTCCTGTTAATATCAAATCTGTAAATCCAGCGGAGGAGTTACCAACCAAATGATTGAAAAACGGACCAGACAACGTCCCCAGGAACATATCAACCAGCTCTCGATCAGTTAATGGAGGCTGCACCCTGCCAGCCAAATCTCTCCATTTTTGAGCGTACTCTTTGAACCCTTCACCCGTCCCTAGAGACATACCCTGAAGTTGGGTACGCGTAGGAGCGAGATCAGAATTGTATTGGTATTGTCTGTAGAATGCAGTTGCCAAATCCTCCCAGTGCCGGATGCTAGCTCCGTCCAATTGGTAGAACCATTCAAGTTGTGACCCCGAGAGGCTATCTTGGAAGAAGTGAATCCAAAGGTTCTTATCCGCCGTGTAAGGTTGGATTTTCCTTACGTACGACCTCAGATGCAGCTTTGGGCAGGAGACCCCATCATACTTGGCGAAGGCAGGCGCCTTAAACTTGTGTGGAATTACTACTCCGGAAGATAATCCCAAATCTCCGAAATCCAGTCCCGGCACGTTCTGAATTTCCATAGCGCTCAAGCGGTCCTCCAATTGTTTGTATCTGTCAGCAGCTGGTGGGTATTGTTCGTCGTTATAGTCCGTCTCGTTGTCGGAGACTGCGGGACTAGGAGCTCCTCCCCCTTGGGGACTGTTTTTCTCAGCAGAAGAAGTGGTTGGATCAGCTTCATTGTGGAGTGTGTTCCCAAATCTGCGTCCGGTGTTGAACAATGCAGTCCTCTTTTTCTTCTTCTTCTTCATGAGTAGAGTCTTCAACTCTTGCTGACCTTGGGCTAGGCTTAGGACCATCTCTTGAAACTGTGCACTTTGGGCCTGAAGGGCCTTGATTGCTTGCTCACTGGAGGATTCTGGATTCATGATGACTGTGCACACAAACAGCGAAAAATTAAGCAACCTGTGAAATAGGGTACCTGCTATGCATATGGTGCAATGGAATGTGTATGCTTTATGTTTTCAAAGACAAACAAGATTCAACTTTGTAGACAAAAAAGGGAAACACACTTCATTAGATGAAAATTTCAATTGTTCAACAACTTGCCCCTAGGCATTACAGGAATAAAAAATACTGAAAAGGAAATAAAACTACAAAAGGAAATATCAAAGCTCATCAATGCTCCCATGGCCTCCTTTTTTCAGTGCTGATGTAGTTGTTCAGGACCCGTTCTTCCTCCAATTGCTTAGTCAGCCTCTGGATCTTCCTTTCCTGCTCGTTGAACTTCTCCCGATAGAAATCCCGTTCTTCCTTTAGCTGTGCCCAAGATCTCTTCATGGTGTCAAAATCAGTAGGTATCTGAGGAGGGAGGACAGTTGGAGGAACCCCATCTTCATCGGGAGATTCAAGGATGATTGGTCTGACAGCTTCGTACGGCATACCTAACTTCTGAGCACGGATGCGGACCCATTTGCAATAGGGCTCCAATGGTAAAGAAGTCTTTGGTCCTAACTCATGTGGGTCAGCTTTGTGGATTCTGTCCCAAGCTCTAATGAATCCCTGGCGTAGTTTGTCACTGCCTGCCTGAAACTCAAAATGGAAGTGAGGAACCAGCATTTCATGAGGCCCATCTCCTCTGGCTCTTCCAAACTGACGGAGAGCTAAACACGGATTGTAAGAGATTCCTCCTTGGATACCAATCAACGGGACATTAGGGTATTCTCCGCAACGGTCGATAACAGCTACCTCATCCAAACCTCTGAGAGTCCAAGTGATATCCTTATCTGTGAGAGACATTAACCTCCGAGCCCAACCTTTTCCTTCTTCATTCTTCAGCACGAACTTAGGAAGGTGCGAAATAAACCACCTTACTAGCAAAGGAGCACAACACCACGGAGTCCCCCGTTTTCGAGCAGTACGAGCATGGAGTTGTTGTAGAATATCACCCAAAAGAGTGGGTACCGGATTCCGAGACATGAAGATCCTTATGACATGGATACTGATAAAAGTGTCAGGGTTGGGAAACAATACCAGACCATAGATCAAAAGAGCCAGAATATCCTCATATGCCTTGAAGTCCAAGTCATTCCAGAAATCATTAGCCTTGCCAACCAGAAATTTGACCAAAAAGCCCTTGACCCCAGTTCTAGTTTCCCAGTTGGACAATATCTCTTCTTTGGTCAAGGGGAGAATTGCAGCAATCTCTTCAGGCCTAGGAGTCTTTTCCAAACCAGTGAATGGAGTTTGTTCCAGGACAGGGATCCCAAGCAGATAAGAGAACTCTTCCAGGGTAGGAACCAGCTGGAAGTCTTGAAAGGTGAAACAATGATGCAGAGGGTCATAAAACTGGGTCAGAACACTTATCAGTTGTTGGTCCCATTTTGCAGTGATCAAGCCAAGGAGGGAACCATGTCTGTTGATGAAGGAGGTAGTGTTTGGAATCCTTTCAACCAGATCCTTGAGTAAAACTGGTGGTTGAACAAAGTTGAGCCGGACAGTATTTCTACGCACGGGCATCATAATGTCCTGCAAAACAGAGCAAAGGTGAAACCTTTTTGTCTTTGAAATGGGTTAGCCTTTTACACAGGATGCATGCAATGGTATGATGGAATGATGCTATGATGAAACACACCACAAATATTCACATAGACAGATAAGGCACACAAGTCACACAAGATACCCTTAGGTTTCAGGCCAGCATGAGTTTCAGGTATTACCCTCTTTTGGTTTTGTTGGTTAAAACATGTCCTATCAAAAGTAACCGGGTTCTAGAGGATCTCAAATCATTGGCTACCCTCAATCGGTCATAACTCCAGCATCGCAATCTTTTCTCGCGGCCAGAACCATCTCGAGAGTTTAGCCTCAATGAGCGTAGCATACTGCTACTGTCCTAATAGCCAAGTTGGTCAATTTAGGGTTCTAAGGTTGGTTGGTGTTTAATGACTCCTTAGAAGACCTATATTCTCCCCGTTACAACACAAGGGATATAGGTACAGACTAAGATGCCACACCAACGTAGCCACTGCTTCACCCATGTCGGTCTACGCCGGACAGGTCCCTCACAGATTATGCTACCTAAAAAGGGTATTTCCCAGATCCGGGTTAGGATCTATAAAACTCCGATACAAAGCCCACAAATGTAAAAGCAAACAAGACAATCAATTGAAAACAAAAGATGATCTAATCCCTAAGGTTACTCCACTTTAAAAGTTCTCCCCAGCAGAGTCGCCAGTTCTGTGATACGGTGGGAGAACTGACTTGAGGTTTTGCGTTTGTATTCGCAAATGTTGCGGTTAGCAAGAGTCGCCACCGACTTTTTATTTTATCCTAAGGAAAGGTTAAAAAGCACAGCAAAAAACCTTTTGAGATGTTTTCTTGGGTTCGGGGAGTAGATTATAGAAAGGGAAGGTATTAGCACCCTTTCTATCCATGGTTATCCATGGGCTCTTAGTTACTTGCTTAGATCACTTGCCTTTTGTTTTCAATTGTTTTAAATGGTGCTTGAGTGTGTGGGTTTTGAAAATGTTTTGAAAAGATGCCAATGTGGTGGCAACCTTTGTAATGATCCATGTGGGGATGTATACAAAGATGTATGTCTTTTGAAAAAGTTTTCATTTTGTTTTTGAAAGTTTTGTTTTGAAAGTGTTGTGAGGTGTGATTTTGAAATTAGGCAAGTGTTTTTGTTTTGCAAGTTGATTCAAGTAACTAAGAGGTTATCTACTCCTAAATTTCTCAAAAGATTATTGCTATACTTTAACCCTTTTAACAAGTTTGCACCACCATTGTATTTGGTGGGCAACCTTTGTGTTAGGATGTGAAAGGGACGGGCGCGGGTCATCGTTTAGACCATAATTGCAACAACGTTAAATGTCTTTGAGAAATCTCTCTAAGGGACTTGATCATTTGTTTTTGTTTGTTTTTTTTGAAAAGTTTTATCGAGGGACTATGATCATTCAAAATTATTTGCTTTGCCCAAAGAAGTTTAACATGCAACATGGCCCATTTATTTGAAGGCAACAAGTGGAATACCCTAGGGGGTGCAAGTGTGATTTGTGTGTCCATTTTCATGCTTGTTTATCTTGTATTAGGTCAAACTATTTTTTATCGTTTTTTCGCATACAAACCCTAATTCTAACATGTTATCTTTAGAAAGCAATAAAGTGCGAAATTAAAATTACTAAGCTATTACACAACCAAATATGGGAAGGGGGGTACAATTGTTCAAATGGGGATATTGACAAGAATTTAAATCTAAATTATTACATCAATTTGAATATTTGCAATTTAATCAATGTACAAAAATTAAATAAGAATGCAAGATGTAAAAAGAATGTTTTGTATATGTATGAAAAAATATTGTTTATGTAAAAGAGAAAAGAAAATAAAAATGTATTATTTTTGGAGTATTTTGAATTTAGGGCAGAAAAACCCTAATTTTAAAGAAAAAAAGTATTATTTTCTAATTTAATGCAACTATTTACTTATTATTTATAAAAATAAAATAAAATGAAGTGTATTGTGAAAAAAGGTATTTTTATATCAAATATTAATAAAAGTGAAAAATCAAGTATTTTTATATTTTGTCTTACATATATTAATAATCACATATATATGTATATATAACCCTAAATATGTATTATTCTAAAAATAAATATTTATTTAATATTTTAATAAAATAAATAAAGGAGTATTTTTTGTGTGAAATATTTTCAGAGAGTAAATAAAAATAAAAATTGTATTTACATTATTTCTTATTTTATTCTAATAATAATACATATATATATTTATGTATAAACAAAGAAATAAATCAAATAAACATGCAATAAATGCAAAAAATAATGAAAAAAATATTTTTAATTTTTTAATGGCATGAGAAAAAATAAACAAAGTCAGCAAAAAAGGAAAAAGTCAAAAATGTTAAAAAATGAGTAAATGGGCTCAGGGGGGTGTGAGCCAAAAAAGATGGTGTGAAAAGAAAGAACACAAAAGCCCAGCCCAATGAAACACTGTCTTCAACCTCCAGCACAAAACATTTGAAAAACGCGCGCCATGTTCAGCTTCTTCTAACTCTTGATTCCTTGATTTTTTGAACAAACTTCCAACACAAAAGATGTTAAGCATGAAGAGACGGTTCTAACCATATAAAGAACTTGACCTATCTCTCTAAGATGAGGGAGAATTTCTCTCCCCCTCTTTTCTGACCTAATTTTTCTACCATTTTCAGAGCTCAAATTCTCTCTACTCAGACAAAAGAAATAAAAAGTAAAGCTATGTACATGTTCAGGGCTATGAGTAGGACCTTGTTTCTTCACAAACTTAAGACTAAAGATGCCTAATAAGAGAGATACGAATTCAAACTTTTACCTGTGCAGTTGAACTTCTATGTGGAGAATGAGAGACTTTTAGTACAATGTAATGATTGGAAAAGCTTCCTTGAGGTCCAGGGATGCTTTTTCAATGCTTACTTTGTCTTGAAACTTCTTGTACCAAGCTATAGAACTTCACCTGCAAGTCAAAAATGTGAAAATGGTGGAAGTGGTTAGAGCAACTACAGACCGTGCCTTAGCTTCTGGATAGCTTGCATAGGTTATAAGGAAGGTAGAGGAACAGGTTTTGATCAAAATGCTCGAAGGGATTGAGAGATTGCACTCAAACTGCAGGGGCACCCCTGTTTGTGCAGTTTGAGGATGATTCTGAGATGGAGGGTGTATTGGAGGTCAAAAGCTCGTGTGTTAGCTTGGATATGTTGTGTGTAATGTGTTTGACAACTTTGTTCTTGTGTTTCTAAGCTGAAGAGAGAGTTGGCATGAGTTATGGATGTTACTTCTATGTGAAGCAAGCAAATGCAAGTTGATGTTCTAGGCATGTAGGGGACCTCCTAATGGGCTGCATAATCTTCTCTTGATCAGAGCAATTTGTCCATAATCTTGTGCCATTCAGATTTAGCTTGTACTTGTTTGATTTTCAAATTGACATAAAGTGAACTTTTGCAAAAATGGATAGTTTACTTTATCTAATTTAGGATTAAACCATTAGACAAAGCTTGAACTCAAAGAACTTGGTCTTAGTACAAAGAATATGCATTAAATTATTGAGTATGGATTGGTTCAAGGACCTGTAATTAAGCATAAAGCAGACTGAATTCAAATTTGCAAGTTTGTGAACATGTCTTGATGAAGAACAAAAGTGAATTTTTGCCAACTTGTGAAATTCGAATCTCTCAAGTTATGAGGTTGTTTGATGAGTTCTTGGACATTTTGGAAAGCTTGGAATGTGTACTACAATCCATCTTTGAAATGCAAATCAAAATTCCAAGTGGAAGGGTATGAAAAGTGGCCTTGAATTAGGGTAGAAAACCTTGTCAAAATAGGTCAAATTTCACTAAGTTAAAAGATGGTTTAGTGCCCTTATTCAAAAAATCATAACTTGAGATACAAGCTTCAAATGAGAAAACTTTGTGAATCAAAGTTGTAGATTATGCAACAAGCTACAACTTTCATGTTTTGACTTTTGTTTGAATCCAAATGGATCATGGTGAAAAGATGGGGCAAAGTTGGGAAAAAATTAGGGTTTTTCATAACTTAGAAAAATTCTAAGTTATGAAAAATTCCATTTTCAAACCCTAATTTGCATTTTGAGATTTCTTGGTGAACAAGTTTCATGATTTGGAATGTTTTGATGAAAAATGAATCTTGACTCTTGATTTTGACCAAAAAGTCAAAGTTTGACTTTTCAGTATACAGTCAAAATTGATCAATTGACTGAGAAATTCAACTGTCAATCTTGTGTACTTGGGATCTTTTGAGCTTGATGAACATGTCAAGATAATTCCATTGAGTCCTTGAGGCCATATGTGAGCTTGGTTTGCCATTGGCTAGGTCAAACAGTCAAAAATTGCCCTTGTGCAGTCAAAACCCTAAAAATGACCATTTTGCCCTTTTGATGATCTGATCAAATTTCTTGTGGAATTGTGATCCAAACTTGATCAAATGGTTCATATGAGTTCATAATGTTGATGTGGATCAAATTTCATGAGGTTTGACTGTCAATTGGCCACAGTTGACTTTTTCCCCAATACAGCTGATTTCTAGGTCAACTGTCCAATTGACTGGGTAAAACTTGGAATCAAGACTTGAAACTTGGTATAGGTAAACTTGGGAGTCCAACATGAAGCATGAAAGTCATCTTAGGCATTTTAGGTCAAAACATCCTTAGGCAAACACAAACCCTAATTTGAGTCCACAGTGCAAGGAGAAGCCTTGAGCAGAGGAAACCCTAACTGGATCTTGATCTTCAAAGGTCTTGTGATGAGAAAATGTTGAGGAAATGGGAGGGCAAATTTTGGGGTACAACATGGACCATAGTTGGACGAAAGCCAATAGATTAGGTTTGATTTATGAGAATGGAGTTCATGAATTCCTTGAATACGTTGATAAAAATCTTCCCAAAAATAAAGGTATATTTTATTGTCATTGTGTTAAATGCGGGAATATCTATAAAGGTACAAAGGATGAAATATTCCATCACATGTGTTGTTGGTATATGTCAATCATATACAATATAGATGTGACATAGTGAGGTGGATAATAAGGGAAGTCGGGTGTCACAAAGTCAAATAGTGGATGAAGATGAATATATAGATGATTGACTAAAGGATATGTTCCGTGATGTTGGATAATCTTCTTTTAAGAATTCTCATATTTATGATATTTTATATAGTGATAAAGACACACCTTTATATAAGGGATGCACGAGTTTTATACGATTGTTTGTGGTGTTTAAGTTGTTTAATCTGAAGGCAAAAAATGGATGGTTGGATAAAAGTTTCACGGAATTACTTGATTTGCTAAAGCAAATTTTACCAGAAGATGACAATTTTTAGGATCGTTGTTATGAGGCCTAAAAGATATTGTGTCCAATGGTTTTGGAGTATATCAAAATCCATACATTCCCTAATGATTGCATAATATATAGGAAAGAGTATGAAGACTTAAAATAATGTTCGAAATGTGATGTGTCGCGTTACAAGATGAATGCCAACAATGGTGATGACAATGACTATGAGAATGTTAGTAGGAAGCATCCTTCACCTAAAATGTTATGTTACTTGTCAATAATTTCACTATTTAAGAGACTTTTTTCTAATTCAAATAATGCAAAGAATATGAGATGGCATGCAGATGAAAGGAAATGTGATGGAAACATTCACCACGTAGATGATTCTTTGCAATGGAACAAAATTGATTCATTGTTTCCAGATTTTGGAATTGAACCAAGAAACCTTAGGCTTGAGCTTTCCAATTATGGAATGAACCCCTTTGGTAATCTTAGCACTAATAATTCTTCGTGCATGTTCTTCTCACCATTTACAACCTATCTTCTTGGTTGTTCATGAAACACAAGTATATTTTGTTAAGTATGATGATTTTTAGACCACGATAACCTGGTAATGACATATATGTTTATCTTTCTCCATTAATTGAAGATTTATGAATTTTATGGGATAAAGGCGTTGAAGTTGATGATGCATATTCTGGGGAAAGTTTAAAATGCGTACAATGTTATTTTACACAATCAACGACTTTCCTGTTTATGGGAATTTGGCTGGCTATAGTGTCGAAGTGTCATACCCTAAATTTTCCCTACCCTTATATTATATTTAAGGTTTCTATTTAAATAAATCGTATTATTTAGTTTTTATTTCTATGATGGTATTTAAAATCAGAGAGGGGTGTATTGATTTAAAATGGACCATCAATATATGATGGCCCAATAAGTTTTTTTTTAAAAAGGAAGGTGTTGTACTCAAAAATTTGCCCTCTCATATTATCAAGATTTTCCTCACAAGACTTCTTGGACTCAAGACCAGATTAGGGTTTGCTCAACTCAAGACCTCTCCTTGCACTGATAACCTGAAATTAGGGTTTGATTTTGCACAAGGATTTTTGGACTTCCAATGCCTCATGTGACTTTCATACTTCATGTTGGACCTCTAGGATTGCTCATACCAAGTTTCAAGTCTTGAATCACTTTTTTGCCCAGTCAATTGGACAGTTGACCTAAAAATCAACTGTATTGGGGAAAAAGTCAACCATGGCCAATTTATAGTCAAAACTTATAATTTTTGATCCAAATCAACATTATAGAATCATATGAACCATTTGATCAAGTTTGGACCATAACTCTTCAAGAAATTTGATCAGATCATTAAAAGGGCAAAATGGTCAAAATTAGGGTTTTGACTGAGAAAGGGCAATTTATGATTTTTAACCTAGCCAATGACTATTTGGGTTCAAGCATGGTTTCAAGGACTCAATGGAATCATCTTGACCTAATCACAAAGTTCAAAAGATCTCAAATACATTGGATTGACAGATGAATTTTCCAGTCAACTGATCAAAAATCAACTGTACACTGAAAAGTCAAACTTTGACTTTTTGGTCAAAATCAAGTGCCAAGGGTCATAATTCATCAAGATATGTCAAAATGTGAAACTTGTTCACCAAGAAACCTAATTTTGAAAATTAGGGTTTTAATTTGAAATTTTTCATAACTTAGAATCTTTCTAAGTTATGAAAATTTCTTATTTTTCCCCAAATTTTCCCAACTTTTTCACCATGATGCAATTAGATTCAAAGAAAACTTACAACATAAAAGTTGTAGTCCTACATGAAATCTACAACTTTGATTCACAAAGTTTTCCAAAAAGATGCTTGGATCTCAAGTTATAATTTTGTGAATAAGGGTCCATAAACTTTTTAACTTAGTGAAATTTTGCCCTAGTTTAGGCAGATTTTTGACCTAACTTCATGGTAACTTTTCACCTAGTTCCAAGAGGAATATCAAAATTCATTTCAAATATGTATTGTATATCATGTTACAAACTTTCCAAAATGTCTAAGAACTCTCCAAGATCATTTATGGTTAGGGAGAATCGAAGAAATGAAAATGGCAATTTATCACTTTTGTTCAAGGCATTTTTCACATTGGTACAAGTTGCAAATCAGTTTCAAACTTGCTTGTACTTGGTTTTACAGGTCCTAATCCTTTTTACACTCCTTAATTTAATGCAAACACAATGGATAATGGTCTTGTTCTGATCTTTGAAGCATTGCACAATGAATTAATCCATTTATGGCATAAAGTGCATAATACCATTTTCATAAAGCTTGCTTTTACAACTTTGTTTATCTTGAGCCATGGACCTAATCTCTTTTTTCAAACAAGATCCACAGTTATCAGGCAAAGTTTACCAACTATGTACATCTAAGGAACTAGCAAGTACAAGCTTTTGGGCATTGTCATTTCAACTTTTCTTCAAAAGCAAGAAACTTGCAAAAGTCAAGTGAACTCTTCTATCTGATAAAAACAAGACTTTGTATCATTTCAAACAACTTCAGAACATTGTAACAAGCAAAATACACGAGTGCTTAGCTTCCAAAACTCCCTCAAACACAAAAAACACAATTTCTGCCCAAAGCAGGGCAACCTCTGCAAATCACTAGTCAAAACATATTTTGCTCGTGCATTTTTTATTTCAAGGCTTCAAACACATTCCATACCTCCTACCTAAACTATCCAGGCCTTTGTTCAGCAACTGTAACCCCTGTTTCAAGCTTCACCATTTTCATTTTTTGAGTTTGCAGGTTGACTTCTACAAAGAGTTCCAAGCAACTTCAAGGCAAGCTGAGCATTAGGATAGCTTGAGGGAACTTCAAGCAAACTAACACGACCTTTAGGCCTCACTCAAAGTCCCCACATTGCCATATCCAAACTCAACTGAACAAGGTATTTGTCAAGTTTCTATCTCTCTATTTAGGCATCCTTAAGCTTAGGTTTGTGAAGAAAAAATGTAGTCCTTAACATGCTTGAGCTGTACATATGCGTAGATTCCATTTATATTAAATGAGCTAAGAGTATTTGGATGATGAACATGCTGAAAAAACTAGGTCAGAAATTAGGGCCATTAAAATTCTCCTTGGTCTTTTAGAGTTAGGTCATGTTCTTTATATCATTGGAATCGTGAGTTCATGAGCTACATTTTTTGTGTTATGAGTTTTTGATTTTATGCAAGCATGAGCAAGAACAGGTTTTGAAGCACAGCGCGCGCATTTTGGTTGTCTGGAGGTCAGGGACTAAGCTGTCCTGGGCCTGGACCTTGGGCCTGCTACTTTTTGCACCCCCCCTGTTTCCTTTTTGGACCCCTCTAACCATTTTCTTTTATTTTTTATATTTTCTTGCATATTTTATATTTTGACTTTTATTATTTTTTTCTGAACATTAAAAAATCCCAAAAATATTTTCTTAATTTTTTGCATTTTATTTTATTTTTTATCTTATTTTTTGCATATAAAAATAGTTTTATTTTAATAAATAGAACCATTTTCTTAAAATAATTTGTAAATAATATAAAAGTATCATACATTTTTATTTTTATTATTTATACACTTAAAATAATATTTTCATACATATTTCATTTTTTAACATTATTTTTTTTTCTTGAATAAAAATGAATAAAATAAATGATTAGAAAACAATATTTCTTTTAAACAAAAATTAGGGTTTTCATCCTTTCAAAAATAATCACAATATTTTTTCTCATTTTAGACTTAAATAATTTTATTTTTACATACATAAAATAATACAAAAATATTTTGCATATTCACAATTTATTCCATATTTAAATACTTGTTTATTTATTTATTTGTACAATAAATTCAATTGAGTTGTAATAGTAAATTAGGGTTTTATTTTGTGCAAATATCTCCCTATTCAAAACTTGTATCCCCCTTCCCATAATATTGTTGTAATAGTCTAGATTTACTTTACGCATTTTATTGCTTTCATATACCATGATAGTAAACTAGGTTTTGTATGCAAAGACCAAAAATCAAAACAAATAGCATGACCTAAATACAAGACAAAAATGCATGAAAATGACAACACCTTGCACACAAGCACCCTTAGGGTCTCATCCACTTTGTTGCCTAAAAATGGCCATGGTATGCATGCTAGGTATCTTGGTAAAATCAATCAAAACAAAAGATCATAGTCCCTCGATGACATTATCTTGGTTGCCTAAACAAAGATGATCTTGGTCCCTAAAACTTGCTAAGATACTTGGCACTATTGCTATCATGATCATACGATGACCCACGCCCGTCCCGTTTAACATCCAAAGATAAGGTTGTTTACCAAATACAGTGGTAAATCTACAATGTCAAAGGAATAAAAATGTACAAGAAAGACTTTTGAGTAGGTAGATAAGCTTCTAGTTACTTGATCAATTTGCAAACCATCCTTGTTATTTTCAAACAAACACACACATTTCAAAACAATTTCCAAACAACTTTCAAACATTGAAACATTTTTCAAAAGACAAACATCTTTGTATACATTCTTACAAACAAGAATCATTACAAAGATTGCCTAAACAAAGGCCTCTTTTCAAAATATTTTCAAAACCACACAAAGCACCATTTCAAACAATTAGAAAAGCAAAACAAGTGATCTAAATAAGTAACTAAGAGCCCATGGAAAACCATGGATGAAAAGGGTGCTAGCACCTTCCCTTTTCATAATCTACCCCCCGAACTCAAGAAAACATCTCAAAGGTCTTTCCTGTGCTTTTTGACCTTTCCTTTGGATAAAATAAAAAGTCGGTGGCGACTCTTGCTAAGCCGAAACATTTGCAAACACAAACGCAAAACCTCAAGTCAGTTCTCCCATCGTATCACAGAACTTCCGACTCTGCTGGGGACAATTATAAAAGTTGGGTTACCTTAGGGTTTAGATCACCTTTACATGCTTATCTTGCTTGACTTGTTTGCTTTACACTTTGGTTCTATTGTTTGGGTTTAAATCCTCTACCCGGATTTGGGAAACATTCATAGGTAAATAGCAATACGTTGTGGAAACTGTGCGGGGTATACCGACATGGTCTAAGCAATAGCTATATTAGTGTGACATATTTGTGGGTACCGGTAGCCTTTGAGTCAATCAAAGAGAATACAGGGCCGCTGAGTGATGTCATGAAGCACTAATGGACTTTTAGAACCTTTACTTGACCAACTTGGCCTTTTAGGATGTAGTGAGATGACCGGCTTTGGTGCAGTCCGAAGTTGGTAGATACTCGATACTACACTCATTGAGGGTTGTTTTCTTGGAATATTTTGGTCTCCAGTAAAGTGGCTAAACTGAAACAGTGAACACAGAAAACAATCTAATGATATTGAGCTCCTTAGAACCCGGTTACTATTTCTAGGACAGGTTGAGCCAACTAAACTTCAAGAGGGTACTTACCTATGAAACCCCATGCAAGCCTAAAACTAGGAACTTGTGTGATTTGCTTGTACATATATACTTGTGCATAACATCATGGACATCATGAAGCATCATATGCATCCACTAACCATTTCAAGGATTTTGGAAATTCATCTTTGTTCCTGTTTTATAGGTTATGGATTCACTTCGCAGGAAAACTATCCAAGTCATTCCTGAGAATTCTCCATTCACCAAAAGACATGGTCGTCTTCTCAACTTAGTCATTGCCAACACTGAGGAGGATATGGTGAAAGTTCTTTTCCAATTCTTTGACCCTTTGCATCACTGCTTCACATTTCCTGACTACCAACTTGTGCCTACTTTGGAGGAATTTTCTCAACTCTTGAGGATTCCTATTCTCAATTAACTACCTTTCAACGGTACGGAAAGAGATCCAAAGCCAAAAGAGATTGCTCAAGCCTTACACTTGCACTCCTCTGAGGTCACAACCCATTGGGAAACTAGAAGTGACGTCAAAGGCTTCTTGGAAAAGTTCTTGTTTGAGAAGGCCCAAAGCTGCTGGAATTCCTTGGACTTACAAGCTTTTGAGGAGATTATAGCTTTTCTCATCTATGGGATGGTCTTGTTCCCCAATCCTGACCAACTCATAGATGTGAGTGTTGTCAAAATCTTCATGGCTCGCAACCCGGTGCCTACTTTGCTTGGGGATATCCTCCACTCTTTTCACACTCGAACAATGAGGAAAAGAGGTGTTCTCATGTGTTACACTCCTCTACTGGAAAGATGGTTTATTTCTCATCTTCCTCAATCAGTTTTGAAGAATGAGTAAGGTTTGAGGTGGTCACAACGATTGATGACTCTTACCCATTCAGACATTCATTGGTGTTCTCGATCAAAAGAGAATGTAATTATCATTGACCGTTGTGGAGAATTTCCTAATGTCCCTCTACTAGGCATTAGGGGAGGTATCACCTACAACCCCTTGCTCGCTCTGAGACAGTTTGGGTATGCCCGAAGGGATGGCCCACATGACATGCTGATTCCAGACTTGGTTTTTGACTTCGATAACGACGATCAAGGACTTCGACAAAGGTTCATCTGAGCTTGGAGGATGCCCAACAAGGTAGACAGTAAGACCTTGGGACACAAGAATTCCATCCCCCTTGAGCCTTACCTCAAGTGGGTACGAACCCGCACCCAAAGTCTTATGATGCCTTACCCCTCCATTCTTCCTGTGATTATAGAGCCTGTTAAGGAAGGAGAGGTTCCATACACCCTCCTACATCCTGACATGCCAACATCACTCTAAGATTTACAAAGGAGTTGGATACAGCTCAAGGGAGAGCGCGATACTTTCGAAGCCCAATTCTACGCAAGCGAGAAGAAGGTTTTGGAGCTCACTCGTCAACTTCATGAAGAGCAGACTCTCAACACCTACATTGCACCAAAGAGGATGCACAACGTATTTTTACCTTAGAATTTTGTATTATTTTGCCCATGGGGCATTGATGTACTAACAATTCTTCTTATTAATATGACGTGTGTTTCTTTTTTGTTTAAAACAAATTTGAATTTCTGAATCCTTGAATGCATTACATGAATACATATCATTCATCATATGCATAAACAGGTCTTCACACCAAGTTTCCTCATCTCTCTGCTGTTTATTTCAGCAAGATGGATATTGAACAAACAGTCAAGGACTTGCAAGCTCAAAATTCACAATTTCAACAGCTACCCTTAACCTTGGCTAAGGGGCAGGAGGAGCTCAAGTCTCTACTAGAAAAGGAAAAAGAGAAAAAGAAGAAGAAGAGAGCTGGTGTGGCTACCTTGGGCAGGATATTTGAAGGTCAAGCCAGAAGAGTCCTAGATTTTCCATCAACCTCTGAGGAAGGAGAGAGAAAGGGTAAAGAGACTGCCGTGCCCTCAGATTCTGAAGCTGAAGAAGAGGAAGATGAGGACTACTCTGAACAACAATACCCTCCTGCAGATGACAAATACAAAAACTTGGAAGAACATCTGGAAGCTATAGAGATACAGAGAGTGCCTGGGTTGGACTTTGAAGAGTTAGAGTTGGTATCTGGAATTGTAATCCCTCCTAAATTCAAAGTGCCACTGTTTGTTAAGTACGATGGTTTGTCTTGTCCCAAGATGCACCTACGATCTTATGTCAGGAAAATTCAACCACATTCTTCTGACAAAGACCTGTGGGTCCACTTTTTCCAGAACAGTTTGTCGGGGACGCAGTTAGATTGGTTCTACCAGTTGGAGAGGTATGATGTGCATAATTGGGAGGACTTGGCAGCCGCCTTCGATAAACAGTATCAATACAATGCGGACTTAGCACCAACCCATACTCAATTATAGAGTATGGGCATGGTCTCAAATGAAGGTTTCAAAGAGTATGCCCAGAAATGGGGAGACTTGGCAGGACGAGTACAACCACCTCTATCTGAGAGGGAGCTAGTAGACATATTCTTGGCAACTCTGTCAGGGCCTTTCTTTAATCATCTGATTGGAAGCTCCTCTGAGGGGTTCACTGAGTTGATTCTAACTGGTGAGAGAGTTGAAGCCGACATAAAAAGCGGGAAAATTCAAAAAGATGCATTTGCTTCCGCTGCCATCAAAAAGACTTTTCCAGCAAAGAAGGAAGTATCAGTTGATTACTCCCAAAGAGGTCAAGGAAGAGTTGAGTGCCGGCCAGCGGTGGGGGCCGTAATGATTCAGAAGTCTGCAGCTGATCATCCTAGAAACAATCAACCTAGAACCAACCAAACAAGGGTGGAAAGGCCTGTACGGTAATTCACTCGGATAAACATGACTCCTGCTCAGGTTCTACCCCATCTCTTGAAGTTAAACCTTTCCAGTCTGAAAGAGGCCCCGAAGAATCCGAATACTGCTTCTCCGTACTACCATTGGAACGCCAAGTGTGCTTATCATTCAGAGAGCCCGGGGCACGACACCAACAATTGTTGGGCCCTCAAGAATAAGATTCAGGATTTGATAGACGCTAAAGAAGTTGAATTCGGCGCCCCTGAAAAGCCGAATGTAATCTCTGCTCCAATGCCAAAGCATGGCCACAATGCCCATGTTGTTGAAGAGGATTTGTTTGTTGCTACTGTTGATGATTTGATAACTCCGCTACCGATAATCAAGTTGAATTTGCTGAAGGCTGGGATTTTCCCAGGTTGTGAAGAGGATTGCTGCCTTTGTTCATCCTTACCAACCGACTGTCCATTGTTAAAGTTAGGCATCCAACGCCTAATGGATAACCAAGAAATCCTTTTTGAAAAGACTCTTGTTACATTGACTCCTGTCAATGATGTTTTAATAATAACCATATCTGCCAATCTTTCCAAGGTTTCCAAAAGACCTGTTAAGATTACATCCGCTCCAAAGACTGTACCTTTGAAGATAACCATGCCCGGACCCGTCCCGCACAAGTCCGAAAGATCAGTACCGTGGAACTATGGTGGAGAAATCTACTACCACGGTATTAAACAAATTGAATCAACTGAAGAGAGTTCTGATGAAGAGACTTCCGACATTGGAAACATTGCTGGAACGAGCAAAATCACCCGCAGTGGAAGAATTTTCTCTCCAGAGATTGCCACTCCAAAGGCAACCTTTGGACCCTTAGGTGCTCCTAAGGTTACCCCTGCACCGGTAAACATATCTGTGAGAACTCCAATTATTGAAGAAGTTGTGACTCCTGTGGTTGTCCCCTCTACTGCTGCTGATAGAGGGAAAGGGATCTAAGAAGATCCTGTCAGGATGAGGGCTCAGCCATTGGTCATCCCTGAAACCTCTCAAAAAGAAATGGAAAAGATTTTGAAAATAATCAAGAAAAGAGATTATGATGTTGTGGAACAACTGGGGAAAACCCCCTCAAAGATCTCTATGTTGGCCATGTTGCTTTGTTCAGAAGCTCATGCTAAAGCTCTGATCAGATTTTTGAAGACGGCCCATGTGCCACAAGAAACCTCCGCGGATCAGTTCCAGGAATATGTAGCTAGCTTAACAGCTGACAATGGTCTAGGATTCTCCGATGCTGATTTAACATCCAAAGGGAGAAAACATAATGACGCTTTGCATGTCTTGGTGGAATACAGAGGGACTACCCTAGCACACGTATTGGTAGACACTGGTTCATCGCTGAACGTCTTGCCGAAGAAATCCTTGGATAGACTGGATTGTGAAGGTTTAACCTTGAAGCCTAGCAATATAATTGTCAGAGCCTTTGATGGTTCTAAAAGGATGGTCCACGGGGAGGTGGACATCCCGATTAAAGTGGGAACTGAAACCTTCAACTCCATATTCTATGTGATGGACATCCGTCCTTCCTATTATTGCTTGTTGGGAAGACCCTGGATTCACAATGCTGGAGTTGTCACTTCTACTCTGCATCAAATGCTCAAGTACCCTGTCCAGGGGAAAATTATAATTGTTCATGGTGAAGAGGAATACATGATAAGCCATCTAAATTCTTTCCGCTATGTAGAATTGGATGGAGAATTCATTGAAACCCCTTTCCAGCATTTTGAAGAGGTAGCTCAGGAGATTGCGGCAACCAAGACAGTGTCTTCTGTACCCATGATTACCAGACCTCCGCCTCGGATGTCGTCTCTCAAAGATGCAAAGGCTGTGATTAAAGAAGGAGGAAGCACAATCTGGGGGCAGCTTCCAGACTTTCCTTACAAATCAGATAAGTTCGGCTTGGGGTTCACTTCTTCTGCTCAAAAGGATGTACGCCACACCCGTGCTGGAGGGCCACCAGTGAAGATCACCCATCATGGAGTCAATGCTTTGGAGGATAGTGAAGAGGAGAGCAACTTGGAATACTGGATTTTCCCTACTGTTGACGGAGGACTGTGCAACTAGGAAGCAAAAGACTTTGTTCCGATTACTTTCATACCACAATAATTTATCTTTCAAACATTTTTGTTGGTTTGTAATAATTCTCAAACAATTCGTACACTTTTAACCTTGTGCCTTATCCGAGGCACATAGGTCCATTTGTAAGGGTTTGATTTTTCATCTTAATATGCCATTTTAATGAATCATGGACGTTTTCACATATAAACTTTTGTATTCATTGTCTTTCTTTTTACATTTTATTTGTTTAAAGGTTGTTATCCCTTACACACACCCACACTCACAAATGCAGGTACCCTTCCATTCCGAATTCCATGGGTAACAATTCTGCTATGGCCTTCAGTGACTCTGAAGATCTGGTCTACCATGTCAAATACGAAGGTTAGGAAGATTGTGAGGTGCCGGGAGAATTGGCTAGACTGCTACAATAGGAAGAAAGGGCTATTCTACCTCATGAGGAGCTGTTAGAGACAATCAACTTGGGTACTGACAAAGACAGAAAAGAAGTCAGAGTGGGTGCCAACCTAGAGCCAAGTGTCAAAGAGCGCCTAATTCAGCTGTTACATGAATATGTTGAGATCTTCGCCTGGTCATACGAAGACATACCGGGACTCGATACAGACATTGTGGTACACCGTCTACCCACAAGAGAAGACTGTCCACCAGTCAAACAAAAAGTCCACCGCATGAGGCCCGACATGTCAGAAAAGATTAAAGCAGAAGTTATGAAGCAGTTAAACGCTGGATTTCTTGTTGTTACTTCCTATCCACAATGGGTTGCTAACATTGTGCTCGTGCCTAAGAAGGACGGTAAAGTGAGAATGTGTATGGATTACAGAGACTTAAACAGGGCCAGCCCTAAAGATAACTTTCCACTTCCGCACATTGACATCCTGGTTGACAACACAGCTCAGCACAAGGTATTTTCTTTCATGGACGGATTTTCAGGTTACAACCAGATCAAAATGGCACCTGAAGACATGGAGAAAACTACTTTTGTTACACAGTGGGGTACGTTCTGTTACAAAGTGATGCCATTCGGACTGAAGAATTCTGGGGCAACCTATCAACGCGCCATGGTATCTTTGTTTCATGATATGATACATCATGAGATAGAGGTCTACGTAGATGACATGATAGCCCGATCACAAACTGAAGAAGAACACCTCTACTATCTGCAAAAGTTGTTTGTCAGGTTGAAGGAGTACAAGCTCAGACTGAACCCTAACAAGTGCACTTTCGGAGTCCGGTCTGGTAAACTCTTAGGTTTCATTGTCAGCAACAAGGGCATCGAGGTTGATCCTGCCAAAGTCAAAGCTATACAAGAAATTCCCGCTCCTCGCACTGAGAAGGAGGTGAAAGGTTTCTTGGGACGCCTAAACTACATTGCTAGGTTCATTTCTCACCTAACATCTACCTGTGAACCCATCTTCAAGCTGTTGAAGAAATATCAGGTAGTTAAATGGAATGATGATTGTCAAATTGCTTTCGATAAAATCAAGGAGTATTTGCTAGAACCTCCTGTCTTGATGCCACCCGTCGAAGGAAGACCGCTAATCATGTATCTGACCGTCCTAGAGAATTCAATGGGGTGCATATTGGGCCAACTTCACGAGTCTGGCCGAAAAGAGCATGCCATTTATTACCTTAGCAAAAAGTTTACCGACTGTGAAACAAGATATTCACTGCTCGAGAAAACTTGTTGTGCTTTGGTATGGGCTGCTAGCCAGCTAAGGCAGTATATGTTGACTCATACCACTTTGTTGGTATCTAAGATGGATCCGATAAAATACATCTTCGAAAAGCATGCTTTATCTGGAAGGATAGCTAGATGGCAGATGATCCTCAGAGTACGACATACAGTACACGACCCAAAAAGCTATAAAAGGGAGTGTGCTAGCCGATCATCTGGCTCATCAAGCTGTCGAAGATTACCAATCCATGAAGTTTGACTTCCCTGATGAAGACATTATGACGTTGGATAACATTGAAGATTTCAGACCATATGAAGGACCTGAACAAGGATCCCGATGGACCCTGTACTTTGATGGTGCCTCCAATGCACTTGGCAACGGTATCGGCGCGGTACTCATCTCCCCAGAAAGTTGCCATACTCCTTTCACCGCCAGACTTTGCTTTAACTGCACCAACAACATGGCCGAGTATGAAGCTTGCATCTTTGGTCTCAAGGCTGCAATAGACATGAGAATCAAATATTTGGTTGTGTTTGGAGACTCAACTTTGGTCATCAGTAAGATCAAAGGAGAGTGGGACACTAAGCATCCCAATCTCATCCCTTACAAAGAACATGTCTTGACATTGTTATCACATTTCGAGCAGATTACCTTCGAGCACTTCCCGCGAGAAGAAAATCAACTAGCAAATGCTCTAGCTACAATGTCATCCATGTTTAAACTTAACTGGGATAATGAGGCTCCCCAAATCACCATTGAACGGATGGACGAACCTGCACATTGTCATGAGATTAATACCGATGAAGTAGTGGACCGACCTTGGTTTCACAAAGTTAAGAGGTATCTCGAGGCTCAAGAATACCCAGAAGGAGCTTCAGTCAATGACAAAAAGTTCTTGAGGAGATTCTCTACCAAGTTCTTCCTGGGCAATGGTATCCTGTACAAACGCAATCATGATTGCATTTTGCTCCATTGTGTGGACAAGATTGAAGCTGAGCAAATCATGGCTGAACTGCACAATGGTACCTTTGGCACTCACTCTAGTGGGCATACGATGGCTAAGAAGATCCTACGGGTAGGCTATTAATGGTCTACCATGGAAGCTGACTGCTATCAACATTCCAGGACTTGTCACAAATGTCAAATTTATGCGGACAAGATACATATACCTCCAGTTCCTCTCAATGTCTTAACAGCTCCTTGGTCGTTCGCTATGTGGGGAATCGACATGATTGGGGAGATCAAGCCTACAACATCCAATGGACACCGTTTCATTCTGGTGGCCATTGACTACTTCACCAAGTGGGTTGAAGCAGCTTCCTTCGCATCTGTCACAAAGAATGTTATTGCCCGCTTCATCAAGCAGAACCTCATTTGCCGGTACGGTATACCTGAAAGGATCATCACTGACAACGGTACAAACCTTAACAACACTATGATCACCGCCTTGTGCGAGCAGTTCTAGATTCAACATCACAATTCATCTCCCTATCGGCCAAAGATGAACGGTGATGTCGAAGCTGCGAACAAAAACATTAAGAAGATCATACAGAAGATGACAGTCACCTACAAGGACTGGCATGAGATGTTACTGTTTGCTCTCCACGGGTACCGTACCACGGCGCGTACATCAACTGGGGCAACACCCTACTCTTTGGTTTATGGCATGGAGGTTGTTTTGCCTATCGAGGTTCAGATTCCCTCCTTGAGAATCATGAAGGATGCTGGTTTGGGTGAAGACGATTGGATCCAAACCCGACTTGATCAATTGGACTTAATTGACAAGAAGAGACTTACTGCTGTTTGTCATGGTCAGACGTATCAAAAACGGATGATCAAGGCTTTCAACAAGAAAGTCAGACGACAAGTATATCAAGTTGGAGATCTTGTGATCAAGCGCATCATCTTGCCACAAAGTGATCCCAGGGGAAAATGGACTCCTACCTACGAAGGACCATATGTGATCAAAAATATCTTTTCTGGTGGGGCAATGATCTTAACCACCATGGATGGCGATGACCTGCCGCACCCTGCGAACGCTGACATAGTCAAAAGATACTACGCATAAATGACCCGCTAGGTTGACACACCTAGGCAAAAAAAAGGGCATCCCGGTGAATCGAAAACCCGAAAGGGCGATTCAGGCAAAAGTTAGGGATAAAACAAAAAAAAATTGTACACCCGGCAAGTTGAAAACCCGAAAGGGCGACTTGGGAAAAAAAGGGTTTCCCGGTGGATCGAAAACCCAAAAGGGCGGTCCAGGCAAAAGTTAGGGAATTAAAGCGTAAGACTATGTCTCGTAGGATCACTTTAAGGACAATCTCTTCACAGACAAGCTCCGGGTTTCTGATCAACTCAATCATCTTCGGACGAAGCAACGAATGGACAAGATATCCAGAGTTACGAAGGTTATAGCAGAATGGGAACCCCATGGAATTTTTACACATAGCCATTTTTCTTTGTATAAATTCTTCTCATTTTTATGACAATGTTCTCTTACTAGGATGTCTGTCTCCTTTGTACAAAATACTTACACAAAGTTAATACAAAGATACTTCAAAGTGCAGAAAACTATTTGTCTTTTCCTTTTTACACTTGTGTTTTATTTGAAAATGTCCAATGATTTATTAATAAGCATATGCATTTGAATATAATCACTGTTTACAAATAAACGATTTGGAAAAGATTAATTACTGACAAGTTGGAAGTCTAGGAAAACGTCTTTAGGCTATTCCAGGGGCAATCCCTACAGTACATCGTCTAGATCCCCAGCAGAGCTAAATTTAAAAATCCCCATCAGAGTTAAAATTTTAAACTCCCAATTCCCAGTGGAGATAAAACTTTCTTTCCCAGTGGAGCTAAAACTTCAACCTTTAAACCCCAGTGGAAATCCTCCAGTTTCCTCAAATTCCCCTGCGAGTTATCTTAAAACCTGATAATTACCCAGCAAGTTGCTTTGAAGCCTGACAGCTAACCAGACGACAACTTCAGATAATTCCCCAGTAGATTGGCATACAACCCAAACTCTTGATCTCCCCAGCAGAATAAATATTCCCCACAGAGTCTTCATCATTCCCCAGTGAAGTCGCCAAAGTTTTCATTACTCCTCAACAGAATGAAGATTCTCATTCTTAGTTCCCCGCAGAAACCATCAGAGTTTTCCCCATTCCCAACCGAGTAAGGATTCCCTTTGTGTAATCCCCAGCCATAGTCATCAAAGTTCTCGGGATTCCCCAAGCAGGTTTCTCAAGCAACACTTGGCATTGTTCTCACCACAGAATGTTTATCATCCTCCAACTTCAAAGACATGAAGGATCCCTACATCCCCAGGGAAGTCATGATTTTTCTTAATCCCCAGCAGTCAAAGGATTTCTCATCCTCAGCAATCAAGGATTTATCTTCCCCGGCAGCAGTCAAGGGTTTTGTTATCCCTGGCTGTCAAGGATTTATTTTCCTCAGCAATACAGCGAATCAGCTTACATGCACATACATTACACTCATATATCATAAAAATTGGTAAAACACATTTATTGCATCATACATTTCATGCAACATAACTTTGTGTTTCAGCTAACATTTTACCCTTTTCAGGATAAGATTAACAGTTATCTTTAACAAATATTCAAAGATTTCAGATACAGTACGGATACACTCCAGACACGGAAGTCATTATGTTACTTATTCAGATCACTTATTCAAAGATACAGTATGGATACACTCCAGACACAGAAATCATTTTATTACTCATTCAGATTTCAACTTCAGATACAGTAAAGATACACTCCAGACACGAAAGTCATTCTGTTACTCATTCAGATCTCTTATTCAAAGATACAGTACAGATACACTCCAGACATGGAAGCCATTTTGTTACTCATTCAGATTTCAACTTCAGATACAGTAAAGATACACTCCAGACACGGAAGTCATTTTGTTACTCATTCAGACCTCTTATTCAAAGATACAGTACGGATACACTCCAGACACGGAAGTCATTCTGTTACTCATTCAGATTTCAACTTCAGATACAATAAAGATACAGTCCAGACACAGAAGTCATTCTATTACTCATTCTGAATTCAAGGTCAAGATACAGTTCAGATACGCTCCAGAAACAGAAGCCATTCTGATACTCATTCAGACTTCAACATTCAGATTCCAGTCCAGATACTCCCCAGACGCAGTTTCCATTCTGCCACTTATTCTGACTTTTTCCCCAGCCCAGAGACGCTCCAGACACGGATGTCATTTTGTCGCTTATCCAAATTTCAGATTCAACTACAATACAGATACACTCCAGACACGGAAGTCATTCTGTTATTCATTCAGATTCAAGTATAGTTACAACTCGGATACGCTCCAGACATGGACGCCATTCCATTGCTCATACAGATTCAATCTCCAGATACAACTCAGATACGTTCCAGATACGGATACCATTATGATGTTCATTCTCCTGATTTGCAACAAGCATTCTTGGATGGAATCTACAAGCCCATCTCCGACAAGATTCTATCATATCTCCAAATGGAATCTTTAAGCCCATTCCCTCAACTACACTTTATCGAGTGCAAATTTACAGGCACTCTAGTGTCCAATCATCTTTTACCTTCGAGTCACGAACGGCAAACTCGCCAATATAACTCTTCAGGTTCAAGAAGATTGAACAGGGGCAGCTGTTGTATCCCAAAATTTTCCCTCTCATATTATCAAGATTTTCCTCACAGGACTTCTTGGACTCAAGACCAGATTAGGGTTTGCTCAGCTCAAGACCTCTCCTTGCACTGATAACCTGAAATTAGGGTTTGAGTTTGCACAAGGATTTTTGGACTTCCAATGACTCATGTGACTTTCATACTTCATTTTGGACCTCTAGGATTTCTCATACCAAGTTTAAAGCCTTGAATCACTTTTTTGCCCAGTCAATTGGACAGTTGACCTAAAAATCAGTTGTATTGGGGAAAAAGTCAACCATGGCCAATTTACAGTCAAACCTCATAATTTTTTATCCACATCAACATTATAGACTCATATGAACCATTTGATCAAGTTTGGACCACAACTCCTCAAGAAATTTGATCAGATAATCAAAAGGGCAAAATGGTCAAAATTAGGGTTTTGATTGAGAAAGGGCAATTTCTGATTTTTAACCTAGTCAATGACTATTTGGGTTCAATAATGGTTTCAAGGACTCAATGGCATCATCTTTACCTAATCACAAAGTTCAAAAGATCTCAAATACATTGGATTGACAGATGAATTTTCCAGTCAACTGATCAAAAATCAACTATACACTGAAAAGTCAAACTTTGACTTTTTGGTCAAAATCAAGTGCCAAGGGTCATAATTCATCAAGATATGTCAAAATGTGAAACTTGTTCACCAAGAAACCTAATTTTGAAAATTAGGGTTTTAATTTGAAATTTTTCATAACTTAGAATTTTTCTAAGTTATGAAAATTTCTTATTTTTCCCCAAATTTTCCCAACTTTTTCACCATGATGAAATTAGATTCAAAGAAAACTTACAACATAAAAGTTGTAGTCCTCCATGAAATCTACAACTTTGATTCACAAAGTTTTCCCAAAAGATTCTTGGATCTCAAGTTATGATTTTGTGAATAAGGGTCCATAAACTTTTTAACTTAGTGAAATTTTGCCCTAGTTTAGGCAGATTTTTGACCTAACTTCATGGTAACTTTTCACCTAGTTCCAAGAGGAATCTCAAAATTCATTTCAAAGATGTATTGTAGATCATGTTACAAACTTTCCAAAATGTCTAAGAACTCTCCAAGATCATTTATGGTTAGGGAGAATCAAAGAAATGAAAATGGCAATTTATCACTTTTGTTCAAGGCATTTTTCACATTGGTACAAGTTGCAAATCAGTTTCAAACTTGCTTGTACTTGGTTTTACAGGTCCTAATCCTTTCTACACTCCTTAATTTAATGCAAACACAATGGATAATGGTCTTGTTCTGATCTTTGAAGCATTGCACAATGAATTAATCCATTTATGGCATAAAGTGCATAATACCATTTTCATAAAGCTTGCTTTTACAACTTTGTTTATCTTGAGCCATGGACCTAATCTCTTTTTTCAAACAAGATCCACAGTTATCAGGAAAAGTTTACCAACTATGTACAGCTAAGGAACTAGCAAGTACAAGCTTTTGGGCATTGTCATTTCAACTTTTCTTCAAAAGCAAGAAACTTGCAAAAGTCAAGTGAACTCTTCTATCTGATAAAAACAAGACTTTGTATCATTTCAAACAACTTCAGAACATTGTAACAAGCAAAATACACGAGTGCTTAGCTTCCAAAACTCCCTCAAACACAAAAAACACAATTTCTGCCCAAAGCAGGGCAACCTCTGCAAATCACTAGCCAAAACATATTTTGCTCGTGCATTTTTTGTATCAAGGCTTCAAACACATTTCATACCTCCTACCTAAACTATCCAGGCCTTTGTTCAGCAACTGTAACCCCTGTTTCAAGCTTCACCATTTTCATTTTTTGAGTTTGCAGGTTGACTTCTACAAAGAGTTCCAAGCAACTTCAAGGCAAGCTGAGCATTGGGATAGCTTGAGAGAACTTCAAGAAAACTAACACGACCTTTAGGCCTCACTCAAAGTCCCCACATTGCCATATCCAAACTCAACTGAACAAGGTATTTGTCAAGTTTCTATCTCTCTATTTAGGCATCCTTAAGCTTAGGTTTGTGAAGAAAAAATGTAGTCCTTAACATGCTTGAGCTGTACATATGCGTAGATTCCATTTATATTAAATGAGCTAAGAGTATTTGGATGATGAACATGCTGAAAAAACTAGGTCAGAAATTAGGGCCATTAAAATTCTCCTTGGTTTTTAGAGTTAGGTCATGTTCTTTATATCATTGGAATCGTGAGTTCATGAGCTACATTTTTTGTGTTATGAGTTTTTGATTTTATGCAAGCATGAGCAAGAACAGGTTTTGAAGCACAGCGCGCGCATTTTGGTTGTCTGGAGGTCAGGGACTAAGTTGTCCTGGGCCTGGACCTTGGGCCTGCTACTTTTTGCACCCCCCATGTTTCCTTTTTGCACCCCTCTGACCATTTTCTTTTATTTTTTATATTTTCTTGCATATTTTATATTTTGACTTTTATTATTTTTTTCTGAACATTAAAAAATCCCAAAAATATTTTCTTAATTTTTTGCATTTTATTTTATTTTTTTATCTTATTTTTTGCATATAAAAATAGTTTTATTTTAATAAATAGAAACCATTTTCTTAAAATATTTTGTAAATAATATAAAAGTATCATACATTTTTATTTTTATTATTTATACACTTAAAATAATATTTTCATACATATTTCATTTTTTAACATTATTTTTTTTTCTTGAATAAAAATGAATAAAATAAATGATTAGAAAATAATATTTCTTTTAAACAAAAATTAGGGTTTTCATCCTTTCAAAAATAATCACAATATTTTTTCTCATTTTAGACTTAAATAACTTTATTTTTACATACATAAAATTAATACAAAAATATTTTGCATATTCACAATTTATTTCATATTTAAATACTTGTTTATTTATTTATTTGTACAATAAATTCAATTGGGTTGTAATAGTAAATTAGGGTTTTATTTTGTGCAAATATCCCCCTATTCAAAACTTGTATCCCCCTTCCCATAATATTGTTGTAATAGTATAGATTTACTTTACGCATTTTATTGCTTTCATATACCATGATAGTAAACTAGGGTTTTGTATGCAAAGACCAAAAATCAAAACAAATAGCATGACCTAAATACAAGACAAAAATGCATGAAAATGACAACACCTTGCACACAAGCACCCTTAGGGTTTCATCCACTTTGTTGCCTAAAAATGGCCATGGTATGCATGCTAGGTATCTTGGCAAAATCAATCAAAGCAAAAGATCCTAGTCCCTCAATGACGCTATCTTGGTTGCCTAAACAAAGATGATCTTTGTCCCTAAAACTTGCTAAGATACTTGGCACTATTTCTATCATGATCATACGATGACCCACACCTGTCCCGTTTAACATCCAAAGATAGGGTTGTTTACCAAATAGAATGGTAAATCAACAATGTCAAAGGAATAAAAATGTACAAGAAAGACTTTTGAGTAGGTAGATAAGCTTCTAGTTACTTGATCAATTTGCAAACCATCCTTGCTATTTTCAAACAAACACACACATTTCAAAACAATTTCCAAACAACTTTCAAACATTGAAACATTTTTCAAAAGACAAACATCTTTGTATACATTCTTACAAACAAGAATCATTACAAAGATTGCCTAAACAAAGGCCTCTTTTCAAAATACTTTCAAAACCACACAAAGCACCATTTCAAACAATTGGAAAAGCAAAGCAAGTGATCTAAACAAGTAACTAAGAGCACATGGAAAACCATGGATGAAAAGGGTGCTAGCACCTTCCCTTTTCATAATCTACCCTCCGAACTCAAGAAAACATCTCAAAGGTCTTTCCTGTGCTTTTTGACCTTTCCTTTGGATAAAATAAAAAGTCGGTGGCGACTCTTGCTAAGCCGAAACATTTGCGAACACAAACGCAAAACCTCAAGTCAGTTCTCCCACCGTATCACAGAAGGCCCATTTAAAATTTAAAAAGGGAGGTGTATGGTTGTGATTTAGGTAAAAGCTGGTGGACTTTTTAAAGACCTATTTTCAGCCTCTTGGCCCATGCTGAGTTTTTTGGTCCATTTAGAATTCAATAGAAGAAGAGGGGTGTATGTTTAACCAGAGAGGCCCATAATGTATTTCGTTTTCAGGCCCAATATATTAAACAAGTTAGCCCGTTTAAAGTTTTTGTGAGAAGTTATTCTTATACATAATTTTTATTAATCCTATTATTATCATTACTATTATTATGTTTACCTTTAATTATTACTTATTATTTTATTTTTAAGTTTGATTATGAAATTATGTCAGTTTGGATCATTTGGAAGACAATGATTGATAATTGAAATACAACGCCAAGCGAGCCCAAGCCCAGTTCGATTGGAATAAGTTACTTTTGTTACAAATCAGCCAAACAGGCCCAAAATTGGAATAACGCGTGGCCCAAACGATTGAAAATGACTACTATTTGGATTGAACAAAAATACACGCTTTATTGTTTTAAACAGTCATTGTACGAATTAAAGAAGATTAATGAGTGTTCAATACAAAAATCAAATACAGAAACAGAGTTAAATAACAAAGGTAATTTTTTACATTGATTGTCCAGAAACATAACAAAATTACAAAAAAACTTGCCAAAATAAAAATGGAAATGAATCAACACCAATTATAGAAACATAAATCAAAACCTTATTACAAATCTCTATGAAAGCATAAACAAACATTGCATTAATCAACTGAAGTTAAAACAATTCCCTAATATGCTAAAACAAATTAAAACCTAATTCAATTTATAGACAATTTTGTTTGTTTCCTAAAGAATTAATCTACTATAAAACCTAGAACTTAAAACAGAATAGGGACGGACGAAAAATATTTGAGAGCAGAAAAGTTACTACAAATAGTCAGAAAGGAAAGTTTACGAAGCAAATTTTCTTGACAGAGAAAGAAGAATAAGCCTTGTCGCAGTAATCCATCTCACCGACATATATCTGCCACCGCCGTCTAGGGTTTCAATATCTAAAACCCTAAACTCCCAATCCTCTATCGCTACCTCTATCTTCATCGCCATCCGCCGCCGCACCTGAAAACAACAGAAGGAAAGGATTAAAGGAGAGGAAATCGGAACAGAAAAGTGAAGAAACACGACGAGGTAGCTATCACTTAACTTTTTTCCTTTTCTTTTCTTTATGTTGTTGTGCTCAGTCTAAGGGTTAGGGTTTATGAGTTTATTGTTGGCATCGGGGAGAAAGAGAGAGATGATGAGTGCCGACGTTAGGGATTCGAACTAGGGTTATTATTTATCAAGGAGAGAGACAAGGTAGAGAGAATAGGTAATAGGGATGGATAGAGAGAGGAAAACAAAATAGAAATGAAGTAAAATTGGGTGAAAATGGAAAATATAACATGTTCTGATCCAATGTGTGTCACCCATGGACGCTATCATGCATGCTCAATCATGTCTGTATGGTTTCAATCTAACATAATGACGCACGTGTCCACAGCCTTATGATGTACCCTCCCGCATGGAGTCTAAACAGACTCCTAACCTTTTGTGCTAAGCCCATTATCTATCCACACCCACTCTTGTCTTAGTTTTGCTAGCCATGTACAAAGATACCACCCCTTGCTTAATGGGCCAAGTCCAGAATCTGGACTTGGGCCCTATTTCCTTACGCACCTCCTTTTTACTGCATAGATAGAAAAACAAGTCCCCTGCCTTTTGGGCCTAAATTCAATATCTGAATTCAGGCCCATGCTGTCTACACCCCCCGTTTTACCACCTTAACATTATTCATACTCCCTTACGTTTTTTAACTTAATTATTTTTATTTTTTTATATTTGTACTTTTTATATTTTATAATTCAATATACATTTAATATTTTAATATTTATTATTATTATTAAATTATATATTATTTTTTAACCCATAAAATAAAATATTATTATTATAAATCAATCAATATTTTGCTAAAATCATTCAAATTTATTTATTTATTTGCATTAAATTACTTTTAATCATGCATTTAAATAAAGACGTTTTATAAAATTAACACATTAAAAATATTTCAACCAACAATAAAATATCTTTCATAAATCAAATTAATCTAACAATTAATTTTCAAAAAGGGTTACGAGTATATTTGTATCAATTGCGCACTCCGTCTAATATCTCGGCTATTCGTACACATAGACTGAGTATGCGGGAAATTCAAAATATCTTCGTAATCTATAAAAAATACAAACTAACCGCGAACTACAAAATGGAACTTTGATTCCTCCTAAGAGGATATGTAGGCATACGATTAAAATCGTGGAGAGTCCCCCTAATTAAAATTAAAATCCTTTTCCCCTAGTAAAACATTAAAACCATATTCTCTAAAGATTGCACTTCTAAACCCTAGTATCCTTGTGAATAAGATAGATGAGGGGTGCCTAACACATTCCCCTCATTTAGAACCGAGTCAACGATATAGAATCTCTGAACCTTTTAGGCTTATTCCTTTATACTCCCTTCCTTAGGATAAAAATGAAGGGTGGCGACTCGCAAATTTCAAACCAGTTACAACAGCTGGCGACTAAACCCTAGGTTTAGGAGCCTTACCTTTTGGTTTTAGGGTTTTTAAGGTTTTTTATTTTTGGGTTTTTATATTTTTTTAATCATCTATTTATTTTATTCATTGTTGTTTATATCATGTTATCATATCTATGGTGGGATTTAAATTTTGCAAAAAATATTTTCAAAAAACCCTTAGAAAGAAGGTTCGTCTATTAGCCAAGAGGATACATCATCCTTATGAGTTTATGTGACGACTTCACCTAGAGTCGATGGAATTCCGCAAAAGGAATACATCTCAAGAGATATCCTTTTAGGAAGTAGGACTTTGGGATGACACATATGGCTCTTTGTATAACCCTTAACCAAATTCTCATGATGAGACCTTTCACGACTTAGAGACGAAAGTTTCGATCTGTAAAGAGACTCCACTTAAGGTAGGCCCTTGTGCCTTTCCCTCTAGTGTTATTCATGACACCCTTAAGGAACCCACCTTACAGGGAGGGTAGAATATCCATAAACCCAAGCTAAGATCCTACCTTCTAGGGGTACTATCCATCAAATCCCGTCATTTAGCCCTACATACATGCATTCATACATCTTTACATTTAATATATTCATTATTATTTGTTCTCTTTTGTTTGTCTTATTCACAGGGTAAAAAGAAAAAATATATAAAAATATCAAAGGTTTTTTGGTGAGCACCTGAAAATGAATACTAAAGGGAAACAACTCGTCTGCATCAATGCTATCAAACCAGATCTAACAAAAATTAAGGTTGTAAAGGAAAGATTATTTGAAAGTGCTCTAAAAACATTCACTCGTCGCTATGGGGATATTTTGGACTTGACCAAAGTCGAAGTATAGTTGGATGTTATTTCTGCTCTGATTCAATTTTATGACCCCCCGCTGAGATGCTTCACCTTTCAAGATTTCCAGCTAGCACCAACTTTGGAAGAATTGGAAAAAATTATGAATTTTTCTAAAGAGAAGGCTTGTGTGGGTATCAAACAAACCATCGACATCAAAATCCTGGAAGAAGGCTTAAAAATCCCTTATCCTGAATTTTCTCTTAATTACAAGAAAGAGGGAGACATAGGAATTAAGAGATGTTACTTAGAAGCTAAAGCTCTTGATCTGGATAATAACAAGGAATGGTAATCTTGTGTCGATTGTCTAGGGCTTCTTATATTTGGAGTTATCTTGTTTCCACGAACTGTAGACTACATTGGTCCTGTAGCTATTAGTGTGTTCTGGGGTACAAAAATTTCAATACAGATCCAACTCCTGCTCTGCTTGCCGGCATCTATTACGCAATTCATACACGGTACGAAAAAAGAAGAGACACTCTAAATTGTTGTATTTCGTTGTCGTATTCCTGGTTCATGACTCACCTCTACAAGGAAGACTACATGATCACGAATGTGACAAGGTATGAGTGGCCTCAGAAGGTAAGGCCTCTTACTGCTAGTTCTGTATTATGGTATGCAAGGAAGCTAGACATTGGTGATATTGTTTACAGTTGCGGGGATTTTACTAATGTTCCATTGATTGGATCACAAGGTTGTATTAATTACAACCCTACCTTGGCCCTACGAAAACTAGGGTATCCCTTGGAAGATAAACCTTCATACGAACAACTTCAACAATTGATCATTCATGACATGGGCAAAAATGACTGAGAGCTACTCAACAAGATTATCCGGGCCTGGAGCAGAGTTAATAAAAGAAAAGCTGAAAAGAACAACGTTGTGGCGAAAGAACCTTACACTCGATGGGTTCTGGACATGGTACAAATTATTAAGCTGCCTTTTAACATAGACCCTGAATACAATCCAAAGGTCCCAGTAACTTCGCCTATGTCTTTGGAAGAAATAGATGATTTGAAGAAAGCCTTGAAACAGGCCCAGAGGGAGAAAGAATAACTGTAGCTCAATCTGCTTAACTTAACCAAAGAAAAAATACAAATGTAGCGTATGCTTGAGTCAAAAACCAATAAATTCAAAGAGACCGTGAAGCATTTGAAAAGCAGAGTCTAAAAATAAAATGTTCGACTGAAGGGTTGCTGAGTGCTACTTTTAATTTGGATTCCCATAATCAGAGGTTGGAAGACGCTGCTAGTGAAATTGGAAAGTTAACCAGATGGTATGAAAAGGCCGTGCAAGAAAAGAAGGCACTGGAGGAAGATATAAGGGCCCAAATCCAAAGCTTGGCACAAGCCTCTCTAGATCAAGAAGAACAAATAAAGTATCTTACCACCAGACTTCAAGATAGCCAAGAATCAGAGATAAGGGAACAACTTGCGAGGATGAGGGCAGAAATACTTCTTTCCCAAAAAACTGAAGAGTACGAGCCGATATGCCTTGAGCTAGAAGGCCTCTGAAAAGATTTCCTGATACAGGAGAGACTTTATACAGAGATGAGGGCTGAAAAGATGTATTGGGATGAGCAATATGCAAAGATCTCCCAAGAAGGAAGGGATAACCACAAGATATTCCCTAACCTCTACCGAGAGTACCGATACTACAAGGACAAGCATGAGAAACTCACCTTCTTAGCAAACAATCTCATTGAAGACATCCCTAGAAGTTTGAGAGACGCATAAAGGGTGATGTTCTGTCTCCCAAAGGACGTAGACGATTTCCTCAAGTTGTGTAGAACAATGGTCGACCGTTTCAGAGAAGACATTCGTAAGCGTACTTAGGAGAATGTTTCCCTTTGCTTATTTTCTTTCAGCAAATTTATTGTTTTAGAATTGTAATATCTTTCAGTATCTGAATTATGTTCTCTTTTAAAGACAATTGGCACCTTCAATAAAAGCATTGTGTTTTTTATTTCTGTTTGTGTATTTGTTTTCCAGATACTCACCAATGAAAAAGAAAAACCTAAAAAAAATATAATATAAAAAGAATATATATATACCCAAGTGAATAAGACATTCGAAACGTAATTCCCAACATTGTTCATACATATTCATACATTCATAAAACATTTGCATCTCATAAACTCATAACTCGAAAACTCATTTTTCAAAAAATTTCTCCAGTTGAACCATTGGTAGAAGAAAACCACCACCTCTCTAGCCACTGTATCAAACAAGAGCTCACCAACTAAGAGCCATGGAAAAAATTGAAGAAAATCAAGAAGCTTTCAAAGTAGATTTAGAACAAGTCAAAAGCAATGTTGACTCAATGAGAGGGGATATGAGTTTGGACCTTCTAGCCTTGAAGAACATCATCGACATACAAGAAAAAATTCCTAGGGTAGCCCTTGAGGAAATAACCCATACCATTGGTGCATCGAGCGGTCACCAACCGAGAAGAGGACCAGAGACGGGGCCACAAAAATTTGTCCTGGCTCAGCATGAGACAAGACAAGAAACTGAAGGGTTTGTCCCACCTCCACCAAAGGCACGGGCATCTCATACCCTATAAATTCCGATTAATAATGCTTACAATTATTTGGACTTACAATATGGAGATCACGATCTGGAGGATGTCAATCAGGCACCTCAGAAAATGACCAATGCTCCTGCTACTGAGAGTCCACTAGTGTTGAATCAATATAAAGCATTAGAGGAAATATTAAAAGTTATGGATGGATATGATACTTTCGATGTTGATGCCCTTAAGATGGGTCTTGTCCCAGACGTGGTAATCCCGCCAAAATTCAAAATACCTGACTTTGGAAGATTCAAAGGGCTCACTTGTCCAAGGAACCATCTGTGCATGTATTGTAGGAAGATGCATGCTTATGCTCAAGACTAGAAACTAATGATTCACTGCTTTCAAGAAAGTTTGAGTGGGGAATCTCTGGATTGGTACATGCAGTTAGAAAGAATGCACATCCAGACATGGGCAGATCTTGTTAATGCTTTCTTAAAACAATATAAATACAATTTAGACATGACACCTACTTACATACAACTCCAGAACCTATCTCAGAAAAAAGAGGAGTCATTCAAGGAGTATGCTCAAAGGTGGAGAGAGATGGCATCCCGTGTACAACCTCCACTTTTGGAGAAAGAATTAGTCGACATGTTCATGGGAACCATGCAAGGGATATACTATGAAAAGATGGTTAGAAGCATCTCTTCGGGATTTTCTGACCTAGTAACTATTGGAGAAAGGATTGAGACTAGAATAAAAAATGGAAAGATTCAATGGGGGTCATCAAATGCCCCTTACAATGCAAAAAGACCAGTTCCTAACTTCACAAAAAGGAAGGAGGGAGAAGTTAATGTTGTGGCTTCAAAACCAAGACCACAACAACCGTTAATAATCCTGCGGGGACAACAACAAAACAAGTTTAAAAGGCCACCGAGAAAGTTGGATCCACTCCCTATGCCACCCAGTCAACTATTGCAACACTTGATCAAGGCATATTTGGTAGATCTAAAACCTTTAGCTCCTCCAGTTGGGCCACTTCCACCAAAATACAATGCCAATTCCAAATGCGAATACCATGCCAATTCTCTGGGGCATACTATAGATCAATGTTGGGCTTTCAAACATAAAGTTTAGGATTTGTTAGACTCCCAGGACATTAATTTTAAGGAACTGAACATCAAGTCAAACCCCATGCCTCCGCATGGTGGACCATCAATAAATGTGATCGAAGTAGTCACCGACTTTGGGACAGTCAGGCAAGTAAAGACTCTGTTAAATCTGTTAAAAGAATATCTTTTGGAACGTGGGTTCCTTTTGGAGCATAAAGAAGCTTTCAAAAAGACACTACAATAATTTGTGGACCAGAGGATAGTCCAATTCAGACCATACCCTAAAGGTAAATATATAGCAGCAATCGAAGGAGGTACGAAGAAGCCATTGGTAATTCCTTGTCAAGGGCCGAACCATAATAAGAAGACTCTCGTGATCCTGTAGGGAGATTCAACAAAAACTCCCATAATAAAGCAAACTTTGAGGATACTAGTAATTCCAAAGAATACAATGGTAATTAGAGGGGCATCTCATACCCCTTACAAAACTGACAGAGCAGTACCATGGAGTTATGATTCGACCGTGTACATCAATGGCTCGAAACAAGAATGTGAGCCATCATCAAGTTAAGGACCTGCAATCTTAAATATAGCAGGGACAAGGGGCATGACCCGCATCAGCTGAGTGTTCGGATCTGAACCACCGAAGAAGAACGATAATATGGTGAAAAGTAAAAATGACACGTTAGCAAAAGAAAAAGGAAAAGTAGTAGTAGAGGTAAATCAAGAGCCTCCAAAAAAAAATTTTACTGATAAAGAGGCAGACGAATTTTTGAAAATAATTAAGAGAAGGTGATTATAGGGTGGTAGATCATCTTCACCAAAGCCCAGCTAAAATTTCCATAATCTCGTTGCTCATCACCAACCATCACCTTTGGATGGCATCTATAATCCCATCTCCGACAACTCTCCATCATCTCTCCAAATGGAATCTATAATCTCATCCCCGACAACTCTCCATCATCTCTCCAAATGGCATCTATAAGCCCGTTTTCAACTAACACATAGTCTAGTGCAAATTTCTGGGCACTCTAGTGTTCAATCATCTTCTACCTTCAAGCTACGAACGGCGACATGCCATCCTCGCTTTTCAGGTTTAAGAAGATTGAACAGGGGAAACTATTGTACCCTAAAATTTTCCCTCTCAATTTCTCAAATATTCCCTCACAATATCTCCATTGATTCAAAACTACACCAGAATTGATCAGCACAAGATAACCTCCCCAAACACTGATGACTCAAAATTAGGGTTTGAGTTTGTATAAGGACAATTGGACCTTTAAATGTTTCATATAATTTTCATGGATCATTTTGGACTCTCAATATTGCTCATGTCAAGTTTCGGGCTTTGGATTACATTTTTGCTCAGACAATTGACCAGTTGACCTAAAATTAATTGTATTGAGGAAAAAGTCAACTATGGTCAATTTACAGCCAAAACTCATAATTTTTTATTCATATCAACATGTTGAACTCATATATGTCAATTGGTTAGGTTGGATCACAACTTCTCAAGAAATTTGATCAGATCATCAAAAGGGCAAAATGGTCAAAATTAGAGTTTTTGACTAAGAAGGTTCAATTTTTGATATGATATCAAGAATCCAAGTGCATCATTTTAACTTAAGAGCATGGTTCAAAAAACTTCTCAAGATTAATTGATTGACAATTGAAATTTGGTCAACCGATAAAAAGTCAATTGTACACTGAAAAGTCAAACTTTGACTTTTGGATCAAAATCAAGTTTTAAAAATCATGTTTCATCAAAACATGTCAAAGTATGAAGATTGTTCATCAAGAAATCAAAAGTCAAGATTACTTTGAAAAAAGTCAAAATTATAAACACTTAGAAAAATTTCTAAGTGTTAAGAACTTCATGATAATTTCATAACTTTAGGCCAGATTTTCACCATGATGCAAGATGATTCAAGGAGAACTTCCAACATGGAATTTATAGATATCAATGAGATCATAAACATTGCAGGGCAGAACTTCTTCTAGAAACGCTTGAATCTCAAGTTATAAATCCATGAAGACATGTCCATGAAACTAAAACACTTAAGAAATTCTGGGCGTTTTAAGTCAGAATTTTGACAGAACTTCTGGACCAATTTTCATGCAGTTACAATGAGAGTTTGCAAAAGTGATTCAAAGAGGGATTATAGTGCATGTTACAAGATTTCTGAAAAGTCCAAGAACTCTTTCAGATCATGCTGGAGCAGGGAGAATCGAAGATCAGAAGTTGGACATTCATTAGGAAATTATAACTCATTTTCATGATGAACATCTGATCTAATTCCAAGCAATGCTGCATAATCCTACTTTTCAGGCCCTCTAGCATGTGTATCTATCCTTAATCATAAGATTACACAAACTTTTGAGCTATGAACCACTTGATTTAAGCTTTGTCCAATACACCTTGCCATTTAAGGAAGAAAGTTCACACTTCCATTCTGGAAAAATGACTTTAATCACAAAGTCCACTCTCCTTGAGCTTTGTGTTTGTTCTTTCTGCACAAGCATCCCTTACAAATTCAGAACAAGCGTGTTTAAAGTTGCTATCCACCCTATCTTGCCTTGGAACCATGTTTGTCTAAGCTTGCTTCAGCAATAAGTCAAAATCCACAACATGTGATTTTGTACTTCTGATTTCACCAAGCTTCCAAACCCTTTGCCTATAAATAAAACCTTCATTTGCAAGCTGAAAGAGAGGATTGTAAAAGCCCTAAAACTCACTAAAACTCCCTAGAACCAGAAACTGCAACACAAGCACAAAAACTTGTCATTTCTGATTTTTGAATCTAATCTTCAAAACCCCCCGTGCGTTTCTTGACCAAACCATCCACAAAGTTTTTGATACACATATAGAAGTTATCCCAATTTCTGTTTTTAGACTGTAACATCATCTTCATCAACCTTCATTTTCAAAAATAGAGTATTACATCTTGACTGCTCTAGAATATTCTAGCCATCCATAGCTCAAACAAACCATTGCATTAGCTTCCTGGGAACTTGACGAAGCTAACCAGATCATCACAACAACTTGAATCAGTCTCTAGTTCAGAACACGATCTTCAGCTGCAAGGTAAGTTCTTTTGATTTTATCTCATTATTTAGGCATTGTTAGGCTTGCATTTTCAAATATAAAATGTAGATATCATCTCTCTGAAACTGTACATATCTATAGATTTTATTTATATGGCCTGAGTAGAGAGAACTTAGGATCAGAAATTCTTGAAAAATTAGGGTTCAGATTAGGGCTAGCAAAATTCGTGTTTGTTTCTGATTTATAGTTTTAATGCCTTATAGTTCTGGAATCATGATGAAATTTTCCATAACTTTCATGTTTGCATTTTCCATTTTGGTTGAGAAATGATTGAGTTGTAGATGCTCTGGCTGGCGTGAGGAAGAAGATGAAGTTTGTTGTACCCCAAAATTTGCCCTCCCATATTCATCAAAGATTTGTCAAGTCAAGGTCACAAAATTCCCCAAGGGTTGTGCAGCTCAACTGTCTCCTAGACAGTCAAAACTAGGGTTTGAGTTCTGGTCAAGCAAATGAACTTTTCAAAGGTCCAATCAAGTCTCACATGCTTAAAAAGATGGTCAAGTGTCTTCATGTCAAGTTTCAAGGCATTCAGCTCAAAATTGCACAGTCAAAACCCTAGATTGCACTACAGTCAACTGTAGGGGCAAAATGGTCATTTGGCAGTCAAAAGTTCAAATTTTTGGTCAATATATCATTTTGAAGCCACAAACATCATTTGATCAATGCTTGATCATGATTCTCAAAATTTGGCTCAGAAATCATCAAAGATACAAAAGTTGCTATATTTGGACAGCTGAAAAAGTCAACTGAAATTGACCAGGGCATAACTTTCACATGGATTATCAGAAAAATTCCATCCAAAGCTCATTTTGAAGAGAAAGACATTTCCTACAATTCATCTTCATGTTCCAAGTCCAAGAAATGCTCTCACAAAAAGTTATCAATTTCAACATTATAGGTCATTTTCAAAAGTCAACAAAAAGGGACTTTAAGTCAAAGGCCATAACTTGAGATTGGTGAATCAAAATGACATGGGACAAAAGGCATTGGTTAAAGGATTCAAAGACCTTTCCAAAATGTCCAAGAACATGTGAAAAGCTTAAAAATTGACCAAGTTATGCCTTGTGGAAGTTGGGAAATTTTTAGGAATTTTGAAAAGTCAACATTGATGCAAAAGGCCTAAAAATGCAAATGGGCCCATTTTTCTTCCAAATTTCTTCATGCCAAGCCTATGCACGACTACTAGGCCCAAAGGGAAGTATTCTCATATTTTTTAATTATTTATTTGAATTAATATTAATTTATATTCATTTAAATGATTTTAATATATGAAAAATATCAAACCTAACCTAAAAAATCTTTTTATGCACATTCTAATCTCAATATTTCGTGCTTAATTGATTATGGCAAGTTTTGATAAGATTTGAGCTGATTGAACACAAAAACCATGAAAAAAGATTGTAAAAGATCCTTAACAAATCAAAGATTGAAAACAATTATTGCCATGGATTTTGTGTAATATTCTTAACCTAAAAGCTTGGCTATATACTCAGAATCACAACCCTAAGCAAAGAAGACTCCATACTGCGCAGCAATTGACATTACAAACTTGCAAAAATTCTTAAAAAGTTCAAATCTGAAATCTAGTTTCGAGGGCGATTCAAGCACAAATTTTCATTCCATCATCATTCTGAGACATCATTGAACGTTCCTCCATCATTAACATCAATCAAAAGGCCTTGAATTGGTACCAAGAACTCAGACTGAACCTTGAAACTTTTGAAATCGTATAGCATGATTCCATCATCTTTTTGCATTTTTCTTTGTTGATTCATGTTCATATTGATGTTTCTGAGCTAACCATTACATTCAATTGCTTTTTTGTGCTATATATACGAATTCACCATGATCGAAATTTAGGTTTTCAGAGTTCTTGATTTGGGGTTTCTCACCCAAGGAACAATTGGGACTTGAGATCATGACCATTGCACTCAGCGTGTTCCTCTGAACAAGACACATACCTCGCGATGGATTTATGTATCAAGGAGGGCTATTCGCTATTTTCTTGAATTCCCCCTAATGCAACGTTTCTAAAACCGTTGCCTCTGTGTTCTATGCTACAGGGGTGGTGAGGAAGAAGATGGCGTGTCAATCAGTGATACGTCCGTTTAAAATTTCGCGCGTTTTAACCATCATGCATTGGTTTGGATTTTTGTTGTTTATTAGTCATAATATATTAAATGAAAAGCAGCAGCGCAGTTGGTAACACGCTATGCATGTGACTCTCAAGACCTGGGTTCAAGTCCCAGGTCTGGCAAAATTCCATGCTATTTTTCAATATAAAATTCCATGTTACGCTAACCTCCAGGTACATCATACTCCCTCCATCATCAACATGCCACGTCTGCTTGGAGATCAATCTAAAGGTTGGAAGCTGAAGAACACCTACGCCTGGTCAAACGCATCATATGGAATCATGAAAAGTCAGCAAATTCAAATTCAATTGGGCCAGGCTTTTCAAATTTATACCTCCTTATTTGGGGCAACACCCCACCCTGGTTTGCATTTTATATTTTTCTTCTCACTTTTGTTTTTGTTGTTTTATTTATTTATTTTATTGTCTTAATTCAATTAATTTATTTTTTCTATAAAATATAAAAACATTATAAAAATCAGAAAAAAGACCAAAAATAATATCTATTTTATTATAATTATTTTATTAGCATGTAAATAAATTAATTTCAAATTAGGTTTAATTTATATTTTTCCATAACAAAAAATCCAACAAAATAGAATTAGGTTAATTAATATATTTTTTTATTCCTTTTAATATTTTTCCCTTTTTAAAAATAATAATATTGTTTATCTATTTTCATAAATTAAAAATTGTGCATAAATAAATTAGGTTTTAATTTAGATCATATTTTAATTCTTTCATAATAAGTAAAAATATTAGAATTAGGGTTTGCCGTTTAATTTAATTGAATTAATTCCTTTTTCTCATAAAACCTAAAAAACACAAAATAACAAAAACATTTTTAATCTTTAATTCTCATTAATTTTAATTGTTTGCAAAAGGGTCCAACGCCCTAGTTTTGTTTAATTCCTTTATTTCGCGCATTTACTTTTTATCGTTTATATAATTATGTAATTGTCCCTAAGCCATGTAATTTTACTTTTCGCGCTTTATTTCTTCGCATTATTTATTTTCCGCTAAATCGGGTCCGGTTTATTTTTGGCGATGTGGACCCGCGTCATTTGTAATAGTTTAGATTTATTTCCTCGCAAAATATTTAACTGTTAACCAAGCATGAAAGAATGTATGGCAATAATTAAAATCAAGCGTAGAACACGACCAACATGACAAGACAAATAACTGAAACATGACACACAATTTGCACACACCACCCCTAGGGTACGCCTCACTGTTGCCTTTCGAAAGGTGATCGTCGAGTAGAGGATGTCTTAGTAAGTCCTCATGATCCGGGAACCTGGCATGAGGGTAGCTTCTAAGGTGTCTTCCTATTGCTCTGGTGATCACCATGTCCCGAACCTCGAATTGACCCGAACACCTCCAACGGTGGTGCTACCTACCTCTCAATGGTGGGATGGCACTACTTTAAAGGACATCTACACAGACGAATTCCTTAGGGTAGGTAGGTTCTCGTAGATACTTGCTCTAATTTCAAAAACAATCAAAACATCTTTTCACCGACACTTTTCAAAAGCTTTCGAAGCAAACTTTTCAAACACTCTGACGTACGAGTCGAACTGAAATTTTTCAAAGAAACTTTTTTTAAACCCACATTGAAAAGCAAACAAACCTTTTCGAAAACACATTGAGCAAGTACCTAAGAGCCCATGGATAACCATGGATAGAAAGGGTGCTAACACCTTCCCTTTCTATAACCTACCTCCCGAACCGAGAGCAATCTCTTTAAGGAATTTTTCTGTGCTTTTGTCCTTTCCAATTGGAGAAAATAAAAGACGGTGGCGACTCTTGCTTCCGCGACATTTCGCGAACCAGCGTTAAACAGTCAGTTCCAGATCCACCGATCACAGAACTGGCGACTCTGCTGGGGACTTAACTTAAAGTGAGGTGTACCTTAGGGCTAGCTTATAACTATGTTTTCAATTGTATTGCTTTGTGTGCTTTAAATTGTGGGTTGCTTGGGAGTTCTATAGATCCTACACCCGGATCTGGGGATACCTTTCTTAGAAAGTAGCAACAAGGCTGTGAGGGAACTGTGCGGGGTATACCGACACGGTTGAAACAGTCTGCTACGTTGATGTGGCACTTTGGTGTGTACCGGTAACCCTTGAGTTCAGTCAAGGAGAGTACGGGGCCTCCGCGTGGTGCCGTGAAGCATCAACAGACCTTAGGAACCTTAATTGAACTATCTTGGCCTCTTTAGGGTAGTGAGATAACTGACTTTGGTGCAGTCCAAGGTTGGTTGATACTCGATACTACGCTCAATTGAGGGTTGCTTTCCTGGAATATTTCGGTCGCCAGTTCAGTGGCTAAATCGAAACGATGAACAATGAAAGCAATCCCGTGATATTGGGAACCTTAGAACCCGGTTACTTTGATTAGGACAGGTTGAACCCACCAACTCAAGAGGGTACTACCCAGACCCCATGCTGGCCTTAAACCTTAAGGGCTTGTCTTGTGTGCCTTGTGTGCCTTACATGTTTGTCTTTGTAAATATCTGTGGTGTGTTTAATCATAGCATCATGACATCATCCAGCATCATATGCATTGACTAACCATTTCAGGGGTTCGAATTTTCATCTTTGTTCTTGTTTTGTAGGACATGGAAACTGCTCGTAGAAAGACAATTCAGGTCAATCTTGTAAGGATCCCTCCTCAGCTTAAGGAGCTTATATCCAGGATTCCCGAGAACTCTTCATTCAGTGACAGGCATGGAAGCCTCATCAGCTTGGTCAACACCAACATTGAGGAAGATATGATAAAGGTCTTGTTCCAATTCTTTGATCCTCTGCATCACTGCTTTACCTTCTTGGACTATCAGTTGGTACCTACATTGGAGGAGTTCTCCCGGCTCCTGAAGATCCCTATCCTTGATCAGCTACCCTTCAACGGTACAGAAAGGGAACCTAAGCTTGAAGAGATTGCTAAAGCCTTGCACCTACAGTCATCTGATCTCAAGGGACATTGGGAAGTTAGAAGTGGTATCAAAGGGTTCTTAGCCAGGTTTCTGTTTGAGAAGGCCCTTGAATGTTGGAACTCCCTTGACTTGCAAGCTTTTGAAGAGGTTGTGGCCCTCCTTGTTTATGGTTTGGTATTGTTCCCTAATCCAGATCAGCTTATTGATATCAGCGCCGTTCAGATCTTCATGTCCAGGAACCCTATACCTACATTGCTGGGGGACATCCTTCACTCATGTTACACTCGAACCATGAGAAAAAGAGGTGTCCTTATGTGTTGCACTCCTCTCCTGGGAAGGTGGTTTATTTCGCACCTTCCACAATCAGTCCTGAAGAATGAGCGGGGTTTGAGATGGTCACAACGGTTGATGACTCTTACACATGCAGATATACATTGGTGTCCTAGATCCAGAGGAGATGTCACTATCATTGATCGTTGTGGGGAGTACCCTAATGTTCCTTTACTTGGAATCAGAGGAGGTATTACTTATAGCCCATGCCTGGCTTGGAGACAGTTTGGTTATGCTCGGAGGGACGGTCCTCATGACATGTTAATTCCCGACATAGTTTTTGATTTCGACAGTGATACTCAAGGACTTCGTCAGAGATTTATCAGAGCCTGGAGGATGCCTAGTAGGATAGACAGCAAGACACTGGGGCACCGGAACTCCATCCCTTTGGAGCCGTATCTCAAGTGGGTACGCGCCCGCTCTCAGAAGTTAGTCATGCCTTATCCTCACATGCTTCCAGTAATCAAAGAGCCTGTCTTGGAAGGGGAAGTGTCTCATATTATTCAACACCCTGATATGCCCACATCCTGGGAAGAGATGCAGAAAAGCTGGATCCAGCTTAAGGAGGAAAGGAATTCTCTCGAGACTAATCTGCATGCCAGTGAAAAGAAAGTCTTGGAGCTCACCCGTCTGTTGCATGAGGAGAGGAATCTCAACACCTACATAGCTCCGAAGAGGATGCGCAGTGTATTCTGGGATTGACTTGATTTTTGTACTTTTTGCCCATGAGGCCTTGATGTATTAAAACAAAGATTTCTTTAATAATAACGTGTGTTCTTTTCTTGTCTACAATGAATTTGAACTTTCGAACCCTTGAATGCATTGCATACGCATTTCATACATCATGTGCATAGCAGGTTTTTCCCCTTTTCAGGTTGCTTACAGTTCTTCGCTGTTTATTTCAGCATCATGAATCCCGGATCTGAATCAACTGAGACTTCAATCAAGGCTCTCCAGGCGCAGAATGCGCAGTTTCAAGAACTAATCATGGGTCTAGCTAAGGGCCAAGAGGAATTAAAGACTATGCTCCTGAAAAAGAAGAAGAAGAGAAGAACTGTTCTGTTCAACTCGGGCCGAAGGTTGGGTAATACTCTGCAACATGAAGAGGCTGGTTCTTCTGTTGGCAAGAGTCCTTCTCAAGCAGAAGTCAAGGTTCCTACTCCAGTGGTCTCCGACAACGAGACGGATTTTGATGAAGAGCAGTACCCTCCTGAAGACAACAGATACAAACAGCTGGAGGACAGGTTGAAGGCTATGGAGGTGCAACAGGCACCTGGGCTGGATTTCGGAGATCTGGGTTTGTCGACTGGTGTGATTATTCCACATAAATTCAAAGCACCCACCTTCTCCAAGTATGACGGGGCATCCTGTCCCAAGCTGCATTTGAGGTCCTATGTTCGGAAAATTCAGCCGTACTCTGCGGACAAGAATCTATGGATCCACTTCTTCCAGGAGAGTCTTTCAGGGACTCATCTCGAATGGTTCTATCAGCTGGATGGGACCAAAGTTCGTAACTGGGAGGAGCTGGCTACTGCTTTTTACAAGCAGTATCAATATAATGCCGACCTTGCCCCCACACGTACCCAACTCCAGGGTATGTCGTTAGGTGCAAGTGAAGGTTTTAAAGAGTATGCGCAGAAGTGGAGAGACCTGGCTGGCAGGGTGCAGCCACCTTTGACTGATCGAGAGTTAGTGGACATGTTCTTGGGGACCCTGTCTGGGCCATTCTTCAACCATCTCATTGGGAATTCTTCGGCTGGTTTCACTGATTTGATCTTGACTGGAGAGAGAATCGAAGCTGGGCTGAAATCTGGGAAGATTGCAAAGGGGGCATCATCCTCTAGTTCAGAAAAGAAACCGTTTAAAAAGGAGTCTAGTGCCGTGTATGGCTCCAGGAAATCAGAGAGACCGGAGCACCGCCAATCTGTCAGTGCGGTGATGATTGCTAAGCCTGCTGCCGCTCCCCGGCCAAACAATCCTCAAAGGGCTGATAGACCCCGGAGAGAATTTACCCGGTTAAGCATGACCCTATCGCAAATCCTGCCACAGTTGCTATCCACCAATTTGGTGACTGTCAAGGAGGCGCCAAAGTTCTCAAACACTACCTCTCCTAAGTACAACCCGAATGCCCGTTGTGCTTACCATTCAGACAGCCCGGGGCATACCACTGATGACTGTTGGGCGTTAAAGAATAAGGTGCAAGACCTTATCGATGCTAAAGAGATACAATTCGAAGCGCCCGCAAAACCGAATGTAGTTACTGCCCCTATGCCTCAGCACGGGGTAAATGCTATTGATGAAGATGTTTATGCTGTTTCTGTGGAGGATCTAGCCACTCCTTTAAAGATCATTAAGAAGAACCTACTGCAGGCCGGTTTATTTCCGGGTTGTAGTGAGGATTGCCTGTTCTGTGTTGTGTCCCCATCCGGTTGTCCTTTGCTAAAGTTAGGCATCCAAAGCTTAATGGATAGTAAGGAGATTCTATTCAAGAAGTCTGCTGTTCGTATGGTTCCAATGGAAGAGGTCTCTGTGGTGACTATCTTCAACAATCCGATCCCGGCTCTCCAGAAGAAGCCCGTTCAAATTCTGACCGTCGCACCTGTTACTATCACTGTTCCTGGGCCCCTGCCCTATGTATCCAACAAAGCTGTCCCTTGGCACTATGGGGCAGATGTATATATAAACGGAGTTAAACAAGAGCTCAACGCTGGCGCCAGCATCTGTGACATCACTGGCCCGGCCAAAGTTACCCGCAGTGGCAGGCTCTTCTCGCCTGACATTGCGCCACCTGCTAGCCGAAGACCGCTCCTGATAATTCCTGCAAGTACACCAACTCCCGTTGCTGATCAAGTTGTTATTCCTGCTGCTGATCCTATTGTTTCTCCTGCTGCCGAGTCATCCCATGCTCGGGGCAAGGGAATTGAAACTGAGCCTGCCCAGATGGAGGTACCCATACCCATAGCTGCTGAGGCCTCCCCACAAGAGATGGAGGAGATTCTGAAGATTATAAAGAAGAGCGATTTTAACGTTGTGGAACAGTTGGGGCATACGCCCTCCAAGATCTCCATGCTCTCTTTACTGCTGTGCTCTGAGGCCCATGCAAAGGCCCTCATCTCATTCCTCAAGAAGGCCCATGTGCCACATGAAACCTCTGCAGTCCAGTTCACCGATTGCGTGGCAAGTCTAACGGCAGACAATGGCTTGGGTTTTTCAGACGCTGATTTGACCACGAAGGGGAAAGATCATAATGATGCTCTGCATGTCTCAATCGAATGCAGGGGCACCACCTTGGCACATGTGTTGGTTGATACTGGGTCATCTTTGAATGTGCTACCCAAGAAGGCTCTGGATCGTCTAGATTGTGAAGGCCTGGATTTGAAGCCCAGCAACATCATTGTCAGGGCCTTTGATGGTTCAAAGAGGATGGTCCATGGGGAGGTGGACATTCCGATTCGTGTAGGCTCTCAGGTGTTCGACTCCACTTTTTATGTGATGGACATCCGTCCATCTTACTCTTGTCTGCTGGGTCGACCCTGGATACATAAGGCTAGGGCAGTGACCTCTACCTTGCATCAAAAGCTGAAGTACCCCGTCAGAGGGAAGATTGTCACCGTGCAAGGTGAGGAAGAATACATGGTGAGCCACCTAAACTCGTTCAGATACATTGAGATGGATGGGGAGTTCATTGAGACCCCCTTTCAGCATTTCGAGGAGGTGTTTCCAATCGCAGCAGAAACAGCAGAAGCAGGTGGTCCTCTGAAGATGGCTTCCCTAAAGGATGCCAGGGCTGTGGTGCAGAAAGGTGAAGGTGCCAACTGGGGCATACTGCCAGACTTCACCCAGAAGACTGATAAACTTGGGCTGGGTTTCACCTCAGAAGGTCAGAGAGCTATGAGGAAGGAGAAGATCGGAAGGCCTCCGGTATTTATTAAAGGTTCAGAAGCGAATGCTGTCGGGGAAGACCTTGAAGTGGACGAAGCCGAATTCAACAGTTGGATTTATCCAACGGCCGAAGAAGGATTGAACAATTGGAGTGCAAAGGATCATACCCCTGTTACCTTTGTGACACAGTAATGAATTCCCATGTTTTGTTATTTTGTAATAAACAATGATAAACTCTATGGCCCGGTGTCTTACCCGAGGCACCGTGGTTCTATTTGTGAGGGTATACGAACTGTCATTTTATACATCATGAATGAAAATCTTGGACGTCTTTTCGCATTACAAATATTGTGTTCCTTTTCTATCTTTCCTTTCCTTTACATAATTTTCAAAACAGCTGTATTTACACACACACTCACTCATACAGGTTCCAATCCACTCTGGATCTCACTGATAACAGCTCTGCTAATGCCAATTATGACTTCGAAAATCCGATCAACTTAGCCGAAGACGAAGGTGAAGATGATTGCGAAGTGCCTGGCGAGCTTGCAAGACTGTTGCTTCAGGAAGAGAGGGCAATTCAACCCCATGAAGAGCCAGTGGAAACTATAAACCTGGGTACTGAGGCAGACAGAAAAGAGGTAAAGATTGGTGCCAACCTAGAGCTCAGCGTGAAGCAACGGTTAACCAAGATGTTACATGACTATATGGAGATCTTTGCCTGGTCCTACGAAGACATGCCAGGGTTGGATACCGATATTGTTGTCCATCATTTGCCGACTAGGGAAGACTGCCCTCCAGTTAAACAAAAGGTTCGTCGGATGCGTCCAGAGATGTCAGAAAAGATTAAGGCCGAGGTCATGAAACAGTTTGATGTCGGGTTCCTTGCAGTGACTTCTTACCCTCAGTGGGTTGCTAATGTGGTTCCGGTACCTAAAAAGGACGGCAAGGTCAGAATGTGTGTCGATTACAGGGATCTGAACAGGGCCAGCCCCAAGGATGACTTCCCCTTACCTCACATTGATGTCCTCGTTGATAATACAGCCCAACATAAAGTGTTCTCTTTCATGGATGGCTTTTCAGGCTACAACCAGATCAAGATGGCACCTAAAGACATGGAAAAGACTACATTTGTTACTCAGTGGGGCACCTTCTGTTACAAGGTCATGCCGTTCGGACTAAAGAATGCTGGGGCAACCTACCAACGTGCTATGGTGGCCTTATTTCATGACATGATACATCACGAGATAGAAGTGTATGTGGACGACATGATCACTAGGTCCCAGACTGAGGAAGAGCATCTAGATCATCTGCAGAAGTTGTTTGACCGGTTGAAACTGTACAAGCTGAGATTGAACCCGAACAAGTGCACCTTCGGGGTAAGATCTGGGAAGCTGCTAGGCTTCGTGGTCAGTGATAAAGGTATTCAAGTGGACCCTGCTAAGGTCAAGGCTATTCAAGAGATGCCAGTTCCCAAGACAGAGAAGGAAGTCAGAGGCTTTTTAGGGCGCCTGAATTACATCGCGCGATTCATCTCTCATCTGACCGCTACCTGTGAGCCAATCTTCAAGCTGTTGAAGAAAGATCAGGTAGTACGTTGGAACGATGAATGTCAGGCTGCTTTCGACAAAATCAAAGAGTATCTCCAAGAACCACCTATCCTTATGCCACCGGTTGAAGGGAGACCTCTGATCCTATATCTGACAGTGCTGGACAACTCAATGGGGTGTGTGCTGGGGCAGCATGACGAGTCTGGCCGAAAAGAGCACGCCATTTATTACCTTAGCAAAAAGTTTACCGACTGTGAGACCCGATACTCACTGCTTGAGAAAACTTGCTGCGCTTTAGTATGGGCTGCTCGCCGGCTGAGACAGTATATGCTGACTCACACTACCTTATTGATCTCAAAGATGGATCCGATAAAATACATATTCGAAAAGCCTGCTCTGTCTGGGAGAATTGCAAGATGGCAAATGATCTTGACGGAATACGACATTCAGTATACAACTCAGAAAGCCATCAAGGGAAGTGTATTGGCAGACCACTTAGCTCATCAAGCTGTAGATGACTACCAATCAATGAACTTCGAGTTTCCAGATGAAAGCATCATGATAGTAACTGATTGTGAAGTACCTGGACCGGATGAAGGACCCGAACCAGGATCCCGATGGTCTATGCACTTTGACGGAGCTTCCAATGCTTTGGGAAATGGTATCGGCGCCATCATCATATCTCCACAAGGTACTCATACTCCACTCACTGCCCGGCTGTGTTTCAACTGTACCAACAACATGGCGGAGTATGAGGCGTGCATCATGGGTCTTCAAGCTGCGATCGACCTAAGGATCAAATTTCTAAGCGTTTTCGGAGATTCCGCTCTTGTGATCAATCAGATCAAAGGAGAGTGGGATACGAAACATCCAAACTTGATTCCTTACAGAGAATGTGTGTTGACCCTGATTCCCCACTTCACAGAGATAACCTTTGAGCACTTTCCAAGAGAAGAGAATCAGTTAGCGGACGCGTTAGCTACAATGTCTTCAATGTTCAAGGTTAAGTGGGATAACGAAGCTCCCCAGATCACCATCTGGAAACTGGACGAACCGGCATACTGTTGTGATCTCGAAACTGAATTGGTAACTGAGAAGCCTTGGTACCACGAAGTAAAGAGATATCTGGAAGCTCAGGAATACCCTGAAGGTGCCTCTGTCAACGATAAGAAATTCCTGAGGAGGTTCGCAGCCAAATTCTTTCTAAGCAACGGCATCTTGTACAAAAGAAACCATGATTCAACCTTACTGCGTTGTGTGGACAAAATTGAAGCGGAAAGAATCATGGAAGAGCTACATGAAGGGACCTTTGGTACGCATTCCAGTGGACACACTATGGCTAAAAAGATCCTACGGGCAGGATACTACTGGTCCACAATGGAAGCTGACTGTTACCAACACTCCAGGACATGCCACAAGTGCCAGATCTACGCAGATAAGGTGCATGTTCCTCCGGTTCCCCTGAATGTTATGACTGCGCCTTGGCCGTTTGCAATGTGGGGCATAGACATGATCGGCGAGATAAGACCTACGGCATCCAACGGACATCGCTTTATCCTAGTGGCGATTGACTATTTTACAAAGTGGGTTGAGGCAGCATCCTATGCTACAGTGACCAAGACTGTTGTGGCACGGTTTATTCGACACAACCTGATCTGTCGATACGGCGTCCCTGAGCGGATTATTACAGACAACGGTACCAATCTAAACAATAAGATGATTGCTGAGCTTTGCGAACAGTTCAAGATACAGCACCACAATTCTTCTCCTTACAGACCGAAGATGAATGGGGCTGTAGAAGCAGCTAACAAGAACATCAAGAAGATCGTGCAAAAAATGACAGTGACGTACAAAGATTGGCACGAGATGTTACCGTTCGCTCTGCATGGGTACCGTACCTCAGCCAGGACGTCAACCGGGGCAACTCCTTTCTCTCTGGTTTATGGCATGGAAGCAGTCTTGCCGATCGAAGTGCAAATTCCCTCTCTCCGGATAATGAAGGATGCAAACCTGAACGAAGATGATTGGATCCAGACACGACTTGACCAACTCAATCTCATTGACGAAAAGAGACTTGTTGCTATCTGTCATGGTCAGACGTATCAGAAACGGATGATCAGGGCATTTAACAAAAAGGTCAGGCCACAGGAATACCAAGTCGGGGATCTGGTTATCAAAAGAATCATCCTTCCTCAGAGTGATCCAAGGGGCAAATGGACCCCTACGTACGAAGGGCCATTTGTGGTTAAGCATGTGTTCTCAGGAGGGGCAATGATCTTAACTAACATGGATGGTGACGACCTTCCTCACCCCGCCAATGCAGACATAGTTAAAAAATACTACGCATGAAAAAAGACCCGCTAGGCTGACATGCCTAGGCAAAAATTAGGGCTTCCCGTCGAACCAAAAGGGTTCGGGCAAAATGTAGGGATGAAAATAAAAAAAATCTGTACACCCGGCAAGTCGAAAACCTGAAAAGGCGGCTTGGGCAAAAATGGGTATCCCGGTGGACTGAAAACCCGAAAGGGCGGTCCAGGCAAAAGTTAGGGATAAAAGCGTAAAACTATGTCTCGTTGGATCACTTTGCATCCAGAATCCGGTATCTACATCAAGCTCAAACGGCAGCGATCAGTCAGCTTCACCTTCAACCAAGGTCATCAAGTGATGAGACGCTCGGAGTCATAAAGACAATAGCAGAGTTGAAACCCAGTGGATCATACATCTTTCACACAGCTGTTTTACTTTCTTTTGTATAAAACTTGTATAAACTCTTTTGATCGGCGGCGTACCTCTTACTAGGACGTCAGCCTCCTGTATACAAAACGCCTATTTTCAGGCCATTCAAAAATCAATAAAAATATACCTTCAGTTAAACGTGCCCAAGTGTTTTTCTTTTTCTGTTTTGTTTTGCGAAGAACGTCCAAGGTTCAATTTGTGATGTATGCATTGACAATAATTTGCTAACTCATAAATATTTGCATACGAAACAAAGGAATTCATTGCAGGTGACACTAGAAACGGCCAAGTGTATTTTAATTCCCCAGAGAGTAGTCCAGTAAAACAATACATTCTTCTCCAAGCGAATCATCAAATATCAAGGAAATTGAGTATCCTCCTGTAGATCTCAATACCTCCCCAGCAGCACGCATTCTTAACAAGCATCCCCGGCAGTCTTGGTCTAAAGATTGTTCCCCGGCGGTATCTCAATATTCAAAGGAACCACTTCCCCAGCATATCAAACTCCCCAGAAGAGTCCAATCCAGCTTCACCAACAAAGTTGAAAATCATATCCCTCAAGCAGTAAGCTTATCCCCAGTAGATTCTGGAAGCTCATCCCTCGCAGAGCACGAACGCGTCGTCCCGGCTTGATTTAAAGAGTTATTTCCGTAACAGGATATAACTGGGTTATCCTCAGCCAAAAGCCACGGAAAGGGCGTCCTCGGCAAAGTATCTTCCTACCCCCAGCGAAGTCTATCAACACTTCCAGCACAACAAGGATATCCCCAGCATAACTCATCAACGGTATCCCCAGCGGAGTTATCTTCATCAACTCAGCAAAGCATCGCTATCCCCACAGAGTAGCACTCCCCAGCATGATCGCTAGAGTATCTTTTCTCCCGCAGAATTATTTCATTTGCCAAGTTTATTCCTCAACGGAGTTATCTTCTCCTACCGGTATTCTTGCAACAATCATCCACAGCGGAAGCAAAATCTCTTCCTCAACATCAGCCCAGGATATGACTTCCCGGCACCCGTCAAGGATTTACTTTCCTAGACGAAAACATACATAAATCATCACATACATTATAGCATGCATGTACGCATCATATCATATAAATCGCATCCATATGGAGAACATCATTGCTTGATCCATATCATGCATTGCATATAACTGACCTTTACCTTACAGGAAAGATGCAGGTGAAATTCTCAAACATATTTCAAAGGACTTCTCTAGTCCAGTTAAATCGACTCCAAACAGATTTTTCTGATAAAGACTCAGTAGAAGTTCTCTTATGATCCCCTCTCCAACGGCGTGTGAGGTGGTAATTCCTTCTTCAGATGTTCCCCTCTCCGGCATGAGCGTGAGGTGATATTCTCTTATGGTCCCCTCTCCAACGGCGTGTGAGGCGGTAATTCCTTTTTCAGATGTTTCCCTCTCCGGCATGAGCGTGAGGTGATATTCTCCTATGGTCCCCTCTCCAACGGCGTGTGAGGCGGTAGTTCCTTTTTCAGATGGTTCCCTCTCCGGCATGAGCGTGAGGTGATATTCTCCTATGGTCCCCTCTCCAACGGCGTGTGAGGCGGTAATTCCTTTTTCAGATGTTTCCCTCTCCGGCATGAGCGTGAGGTGATATTCTCCTATGGTCCCCTCTCCAACGGCGTGTGAGGTGGTAATTCCTTTTTCAGATGTTTCCCTCTCCGGCATGAGCGTGAGGCAGTAATCATCCCTGGTTCATTCATCAGCGTTTGAAACTCCAGATTCAGCTCCTGTAACCAGTCAGGACATATCTATATCAAGCATCTAAAATCAGTTCCTGCAACGTGTCAAGTACTCATTTTTCTGTTTTGCAGGTATGCAGGTTCTCGCTAAGGAATCTCCTACGCGATTAACGTCCAGATGGCATCTATAAGCCCATCATCCTATCCAGCAATCTCTAAATGGCATCTATAAGCCCATTCCCCCATCACACTGTTACCATGTGAGCGCAAATTTCTGGGCACTCTAGTGTTCAATCATCTTCTACCCTCGGATTACGAAAGGCACGTCAGCCAATCTGCATCCTCAGGTCTAAGAAGATTGAACAGGGGCAACTGTTGTACCCCAAAATTTGCCCTCCCATATTCATCAAAGATTTGTCAAGTCAAGGTCACAAAATTCCCCAAGGGTTGTGCAGCTCAACTGTCTCCTAGACAGTCAAAACTAGGGTTTGAGTTCTGGTCAAGCAAATGAACTTTTCAAAGGTCCAATCAAGTCTCACATGCTTAAAAAGATGGTCAAGTGTCTTCATGTCAAGTTTCAAGGCATTCAGCTCAAAATTGCACAGTCAAAACCCTAGATTGCACTACAGTCAACTGTAGGGGCAAAATGGTCATTTGGCAGTCAAAAGTTCAAATTTTTGGTCAATATATCATTTTGAAGCCACAAACATCATTTGATCAATGCTTGATCATGATTCTCAAAATTTGGCTCAGAAATCATCAAAGATACAAAAGTTGCTATATTTGGACAGCTGAAAAAGTCAACTGAAATTGACCAGGGCATAACTTTCACATGGATTATCAGAAAAATTCCATCCAAAGCTCATTTTGAAGAGAAAGACATTTCCTACAATTCATCTTCATGTTCCAAGTCCAAGAAATGCTCTCACAAAAAGTTATCAATTTCAACATTATAGGTCATTTTCAAAAGTCAACAAAAAGAGACTTTAAGTCAAAGGCCATAACTTGAGATTGGTGAATCAAAATGACATGGGACCAAAGGCATTGGTTAAAGGATTCAAAGACCTTTCCAAAATGTCCAAGAACATGTGAAAAGATTAAAAATTGACCAAGTTATGCCTTGTGGAAGTTGGGAAATTTTTAGGAATTTTGAAAAGTCAACATTGATGCAAAAGGCCTAAAAATGCAAATGGGCCCATTTTTCTTCCAAATTTCTTCATGCCAAGCCTATGCACGACTACTAGGCCCAAAGGGAAGTATTCTCATATTTTTTAATTATTTATTTGAATTAATATTAATTTATATTCATTTAAATGATTTTAATATATGAAAAATATCAAACCTAACCTAAAAAATCTTTTTATGCACATTCTAATCTCAATATTTCGTGCTTAATTGATTATGGCAAGTTTTGATAAGATTTGAGCTGATTGAACACAAAAACCATGAAAAAAGATTGTAAAAGATCCTTAACAAATCAAAGATTGAAAACAATTATTGCCATGGATTTTGTGTAATATTCTTAACCTAAAAGCTTGGCTATATACTCAGAATCACAACCCTAAGCAAAGAAGACTCCATACTGCGCAGCAATTGACATTACAAACTTGCAAAAATTCTTAAAAAGTTCAAATCTGAAATCTAGTTTCGAGGGCGATTCAAGCACAAATTTTCATTCCATCATCATTCTGAGACATCATTGAACGTTCCTCCATCATTAACATCAATCAAAAGGCCTTGAATTGGTACCAAGAACTCAGACTGAACCTTGAAACTTTTGAAATCGTATAGCATGATTCCATCATCTTTTTGCATTTTTCTTTGTTGATTCATGTTCATATTGATGTTTCTGAGCTAACCATTACATTCAATTGCTTTTTTGTGCTATATATACGAATTCACCATGATCGAAATTTAGGTTTTCAGAGTTCTTGATTTGGGGTTTCTCACCCAAGGAACAATTGGGACTTGAGATCATGACCATTGCACTCAGCGTGTTCCTCTGAACAAGACACATACCTCGCGATGGATTTATGTATCAAGGAGGGCTATTCGCTATTTTCTTGAATTCCCCCTAATGCAACGTTTCTAAAACCGTTGCCTCTGTGTTCTATGCTACAGGGGTGGTGAGGAAGAAGATGGCGTGTCAATCAGTGATACGTCCGTTTAAAATTTCGCGCGTTTTAACCATCATGCATTGGTTTGGATTTTTGTTGTTTATTAGTCATAATATATTAAATGAAAAGCAGCAGCGCAGTTGGTAACACGCTATGCATGTGACTCTCAAGACCTGGGTTCAAGTCCCAGGTCTGGCAAAATTCCATGCTATTTTTCAATATAAAATTCCATGTTACGCTAACCTCCAGGTACATCATACTCCCTCCATCATCAACATGCCACGTCTGCTTGGAGATCAATCTAAAGGTTGGAAGCTGAAGAACACCTACGCCTGGTCAAACGCATCATATGGAATCATGAAAAGTCAGCAAATTCAAATTCAATTGGGCCAGGCTTTTCAAATTTATACCTCCTTATTTGGGGCAACACCCCACCCTGGTTTGCATTTTATATTTTTCTTCTCACTTTTGTTTTTGTTGTTTTATTTATTTATTTTATTGTCTTAATTCAATTAATTTATTTTTTCTATAAAATATAAAAACATTATAAAAATCAGAAAAAAGACCAAAAATAATATCTATTTTATTATAATTATTTTATTAGCATGTAAATAAATTAATTTCAAATTAGGTTTAATTTATATTTTTCCATAACAAAAAATCCAACAAAATAGAATTAGGTTAATTAATATATTTTTTTATTCCTTTTAATATTTTTCCCTTTTTAAAAATAATAATATTGTTTATCTATTTTCATAAATTAAAAATTGTGCATAAATAAATTAGGTTTTAATTTAGATCATATTTTAATTCTTTCATAATAAGTAAAAATATTAGAATTAGGGTTTGCCGTTTAATTTAATTGAATTAATTCCTTTTTCTCATAAAACCTAAAAAACACAAAATAACAAAAACATTTTTAATCTTTAATTCTCATTAATTTTAATTGTTTGCAAAAGGGTCCAACGCCCTAGTTTTGTTTAATTCCTTTATTTCGCGCATTTACTTTTTATCGTTTATATAATTATGTAATTGTCCCTAAGCCATGTAATTTTACTTTTCGCGCTTTATTTCTTCGCATTATTTATTTTCCGCTAAATCGGGTCCGGTTTATTTTTGGCGATGTGGACCCGCGTCATTTGTAATAGTTTAGATTTATTTCCTCGCAAAATATTTAACTGTTAACCAAGCATGAAAGAATGTATGGCAATAATTAAAATCAAGCGTAGAACACGACCAACATGACAAGACAAATAACTGAAACATGACACACAATTTGCACACACCACCCCTAGGGTACGCCTCACTGTTGCCTTTCGAAAGGTGATCGTCGAGTAGAGGATGTCTTAGTAAGTCCTCATGATCCGGGAACCTGGCATGAGGGTAGCTTCTAAGGTGTCTTCCTATTGCTCTGGTGATCACCATGTCCCGAACCTCGAATTGACCCGAACACCTCCAACGGTGGTGCTACCTACCTCTCAATGGTGGGATGGCACTACTTTAAAGGACATCTACACAGACGAATTCCTTAGGGTAGGTAGGTTCTCGTAGATACTTGCTCTAATTTCAAAAACAATCAAAACATCTTTTCACCGACACTTTTCAAAAGCTTTCGAAGCAAACTTTTCAAACACTCTGACGTACGAGTCGAACTGAAATTTTTCAAAGAAACTTTTTTTAAACCCACATTGAAAAGCAAACAAACCTTTTCGAAAACACATTGAGCAAGTACCTAAGAGCCCATGGATAACCATGGATAGAAAGGGTGCTAACACCTTCCCTTTCTATAACCTACCTCCCGAACCGAGAGCAATCTCTTTAAGGAATTTTTCTGTGCTTTTGTCCTTTCCAATTGGAGAAAATAAAAGACGGTGGCGACTCTTGCTTCCGCGACATTTCGCGAACCAGCGTTAAACAGTCAGTTCCACTTACCTGTTGACACCACACCTAGGCCAGAACTTCTAGGTTATCTCATTTCCATTTATCTGTTAATAACACACCTGGGCCAGAACTTCTAGGTTATTTCATTTCCACTTACTTGTTAACAGTATGTCCGGGCCAGAACTTCTAGGTTATCTCATTTCCACTTACCTGTTAACAGCATGTCTGTGCCAGAACTTCTAGGCTTTCTCATTTTCTGCTTCCAGCATCACCCCCTCCCTATACTTGTTAGCAGCACGCCTAGACCGGAACTTCTAGGTTGTCTCATTCTTACTTACAAACATCCTTTCCACTTTCTAACCCCCCCTGATTTTATTTTTATTTTTATTTTCTTTCTTTATTATTATTATTATTATTATTAATCAAAAACACCAAAAAATATTATATTAGTTTTTTTCCTTAAATTAGTTAGTTTATTTTTATTTAACTTCTTAAAATAAAAAAGACCAAAAACATTTTCTTATTTAACTTCTTTTCTTCAACTTAATATTAAACTTAGGTTTAGTTCATTTTCTTCGATTAATTAAAATTAACTTAGTTTAATTTTCTTACTTCTAACCATTTATCTTCTTTTAGGAAATTAGGTTAAAACATTTTCTTTAACAAAATCAAAACAAATTCATTTTCTTTTCATTCATGTCTTGTATATTATATACATTTCAATTCTTGTACATTATTCAAGTTCGATATGGTTGTAATAGATAATTAGATTTAATTTCTTACAATCCCCATTTGTAAACTTGTACGCCCCATCCCCAAATGATGTAATAGTGTAGGATATTTACTTTCCGTAATTTATCGCTTTCATATAAATGCTAGTTATTAGGGTTTGTATGGAAAGATAAAATCAATGTTTAGAAAACCCTAATCCAAGATAAACCAAGCATGAAATACAAACACTTGCACACTTTGCACCTCTAGGGTTAACTCCACTTATTTCCTTGAGAAAATGGTCATGTTATGCATGTGAGACGCCTTAGCAAAGAACAATAAAAAATACAAGATCATAGTCCCTCGATGACGCTTTGAATGTTGCCTTACAAATGATGTTAGACCCTTAAGAAGTATGCTAAGGTATCTCACAACATGGCATCTTATGACTATACGATGACTCATGCCCGTCCCTTTACATCTAAAGATAAGGTTACTTACCAATCAATGGTGAGATAGCAATATCAAAGGAAGAGAGAAATGAACAAAAGACTTTTGAGTATGTATAACGTTCTTAGTTGCTTGCTCACAATCCATCTTAAAAAAAACATCTTTCAAAATACACCAAACACTTTCAAAACATGAAATATTTTCAAAAAGTCCAACACTTTGTATGCATTCTTATAGAAACGAGAATCATTACAAAGTTTTCCTAAACGAATGCGTTTTTCAAAAATACTTTTAAAAGCCACCATAAACACATTTCAAACAAGCAATTTTCAAAAGTTATCTAGCAAGCAACTAAGAGCTCGTAGATAACTACAGATGAAAAGGGTGCTAACACCTTCCCTTTTCATAACCTACCCCCCGAACTCAAGAAAATATCTCAAAGGTCTTTCCTGTTCTTTTCACCCTTTCCTTATTGGATAAAAGAAAATTTGGTGATGACTCTTGCTATCCGCAACAATTGCGATCAAACGCAAAACAACCAAGTCAGTTCTTCCACCGTATTACACTGAGGTACAACACTTTTCACGTCCGGCCTTAGAAGCGTTATTTTTAGTAGTGGGTGTTTAGTGTGAGGTCCCTGGGATATTAATGTTATCTAACAAATTGTTGATCATATCACCCTAGTAGCTTGTGTTGTTGTAATGGAGTTCGGTGTCTATGTTCTCGTAGTTGGGTCATGTTGGTTGGGTTAAAGATTGGAGGGATGATTGGTTGAATTGGAACATTGATTCGTTTTGGAAATGAAGCATTGGTTGTTGTGGTGTTTAATAGGCATGTGTTTGTTGAAAGCTTTGGCGATGTGATGTTTGAGTGCTTTGGTGTGTCTGGGTGAACATTGGTTGGGGGCTATAGTGGAGATGTGGTGGTATCATATCCCTCATTGGTACTATGGTAAGATGTGATGACAGAATACGTTTGTTGGTAGTATGAGTCATGTTCTTGGTTTTGTGTTTATGTGTGTGGTATAAATTGGTCGTGGGTTTGAGTGTATGTCGTTTGGTAATCATGTTTGGTTGGTTTTTGGGTGTATGTGGTTTGGTAATGCTATACGGTTGGTTGTTGGGTGTAGGCGGATTTAAAAATTTGTTGGGTTGGTTGTTGGTTGTTGGATGTAGGTGTTTTGGTTGTCATGTTAGGCGTATGAAGCTCATATGCATGGGTCAATTGAATACCTTGGATTAGACACAAACTATGTTGTTGTAACCGATTTATACCAATTCATATAATTTCGAGTTGGTTTAGATTGGTCTGACATGATTGGTTTATATATGGCCAGTCGACGACGATGCTTCCACATTCGACAGTGATCCCTAGAAAAGTCTCTCTAATCGTCAAACTTACATTAGGCATCGACTCTAAGTTAATGCCATTGTCTAAACACGTTGGATCTTCAGGGATTTGTTGTTGCATGCTGAACTGCAATTTGACACGGTCATAGTGGAGCATCTCGATAGTAGTGAACCTGATGATCGATGATTTTGTAGTCCAAACTGTAACATCTTTAGGGTTAATCTCATGGTTGAGACCCAAATATGACCTCTAGATAAACTGCAGAGGAAACATATATTATTAGATTAGTAAATCGTTAATATTAAAACTAGCATAATAAGATTATGAGTAGTTTAGTTGTAATATGCAATCTGGTCCAAGGTGATCCAAAAGATTGTGATACTGTGTTATTTGGGACATTTGTTGTAGTTCATCCCTCGAACGGACCACCTATGTAAAAATAGTGAAAGTTAATTATTTGTAGTTATTTATAGTATAAAGTAAGTAATTTGAAATAATGTTATAAACTTACTTTGTCGCTTAGGGGAATGTGAAGTTGTTCTCGTTTACAGGGGCTAGTGACGGCATTCTCGACAGCCCCATGCTTGAAACAAAAAAGCGCAAGAATAAAATGAACAAGTATCCTTATATGCGTTTTTAGACAAAGAACTATACATATGGGTCAAAACGACTGAATCCCAACTATATGTTCCTATTTTAGTTATGTCACTTAACAAAGGTAAATACATGATATTTACAGTATTACCAAGAGTTTCGGGAAATAAAAAGTGGCCAAATAGTATCATAATATAACATCTAGTTTTAATTATTTTTTCATTCTCGGCCGAATCTTCGATTAATATCATATCTGAATAATGTTTTTTAAGGTAATTTAGATTAATACCTTTCCCCCTCGCCGTTTTTTCAAAAATAATTCGGCACTCAAAAGTTGCTCGCATATTGCATTATCTTGGTTAACTCGACCATTAACAACCTTACATTTGATACATAGATCCAATAACATGTACACGTCCTCGAGTGTGACAGTACATTCACCAGTAGGAAGATGAAATATGGGTGTCTCAGGTCTCCGTCTTTCTAGCAATGTGAGGGTAAATATGTAATCAACATGGTATAAGACTATGTTAAGGAGATTCCCAAAATCGGCAAGATGTTTAGTGAAAGTTGTATGAAATTTATTAAGGAGGAAACTACCAAAGCTAACACACATGTGGTTATAATTTTTGACCGTCATAAAGATTGGTTTAGTACACATGAGACAATGGACCATAATGAGGGGAGGTCAAAGGGATACTATCAGGTCAAACTAGATAGAGGTTGGTACGATTACGAAAAGTTTCAAGCCTCATGTATGCCTTATACCCATGTCATAGCGGCGTGCTCATATGCTCGCCAGGACCCTTACAAACATATATCTCCGGTATACAAAGTCATAAACCTATTCAATGTGTATAACAATAGCTTCTCGGTGGTAGCAAAGGAGGATTATTAGCCTATTTATCAAAGAGACATTGTTTGGCATAACGAAAATATGTGAAAGGAAGAAAAAGGATTACCCTAATAACACATGTATTCAAATCGAAATGGATTCGATAAACAAAATGGTAAGATTATGTAGTACATGTTGTCAACCCGAACACAATCTAAAAAATCATCCCAATGTTGGAGCAAGCTCCGCCACATGATTATTGTATGTGCTCTTGATATGTAATTTATTTTTTGTAACCATGAAATTTTTTATTGAATACAACTTTCATTTCATATCGAATATAACTTCCGGTTACAACAAAACAAAACAAGAACGTAAAACAATAACACAAAAAACAAATAAAACAACTAAATACAACAACATATCTAGGAGATTACAACCATCAAGACAATATCATATGATCCATACATCATAACACTACAGTCACCGTCAGTTTTAACAAGCCTATCAATTTTTCTAATCTTTTCACTATCTTGAATGTCATCGTCTAACCAATAGATCAAACTCCTCTCAAGATGCTCGAAATTCTCAATGTTCCAAAGTTGAATCTTCATCGGAGGATTTAGTGGCGAATAAGAAAGATGAGCATTTCTTTTAGTAATGTGAAACATTTTTGAAGAAATTTTTAGAAATGAAATGAAAAGAAGAAGGGTGGCAATTGATGGAGAGTGAACGACCTATTTATAAAAAATACTACAACATAGACGTCAGAGGAAATGGCGCCTCTTCTTAGGCCAACATGCATGTGCCAGAGAGAATAATACATCCTCTTAGGACAACAATAAATGCGTCAGACAATATGGCGCATAGATATTACATGCGCCCATTAAAATGTCATTTGAGTTTATTTTTATGTGCATACGCAACTAGCAGTGGCGGCTCTTCTTTTATGTGAATTTTTTTATTGTTTAAAACAGAGTTATTTTAATAAATAAATGAGAATATTGATCATTTAAATATTTTAATTAAAAAATTAATTATTTGAAGAAAAAGAATTGTTATTATGCATATACAGTCTAAAAGTATTTGATGGTAATAATTATATAAAGATTATATAACTTTCATTTTTATATTTATTAATATGCCATTGATTAATCTTAAATAATGTAGGTGTATAAATGACAAGTTTGAAACTGAAAATCTATATTTGCAGTTAGGGATCAGTCAGATGACATAAGAATCTTTAGTTTAGTTTTGTTTTTTTGTTTTTTTTTTTGTTTAATGATCTATGACTATATGTAAATTGTTTATTTATCTTTTCTATATTTATGTTTTAAACATACATTGTTATTATTATTATTATTATCATCATGGAACCATCTAATATTTCAATTTCAGATATTACTCAAGTTAATCACGTATTATGTATTTGAACATTCTTAAACCTTAAACTTAACATATATAGTTGATAAGTTATTGAAGCAAATTTATCTAAAATAGAGTTGATTTGGTAATTTCCCATATTCATTTAGCTATTTTTATTGTTACCTTTCATTTAATTATTTTTTAATTAATTACCATCTTGTTAAGTTACTTTATTAAAGTCATATTTTTCTACTTCTCAAAAATTAAGCAATGTTGCAACTTTTTTAATATCAACTAACCAACTTTTATTTCATTTTTGTTGTTTCTCTCTTTATATAATGGAGGGAGCAAACCCTATGCTTGCCACCCTCTGTCTATCCCGAGGAAGTGAAAAGAGATTATCCAAGTTGAAAAGTGAAAGGTTAACACAAAAAGGTAGGGTTGCAAAAGAGGGAAGAAGGGATGAAGAAAGGGAGAGGTGGTAGGGACGTTAGGAAATGAGGAGAGATCGGATGCAGACATAATTAAGGTTATTGGAGGCAGCAATAGCACACCTAAGCAAACTTGCATGACTGTAGACTGTAGTCCATACACTTTATATGTATCTTGTCAACTAATTAAGATTAACGTCTTCACTAATTTGACAGACTATTCAGATACTAAGCATCTCAGAGAAAATATTTAACCTTGTATGACATAGAAAAACCCTGAAAAATATCTAATGCATACATACAAAAACGCAACACAAACCCTACCATTACAGCCAAAAGTTAAAAACGAAAAACCATTTACATTTGCAAAGACTGTCATTGCCAAACTAGGAGGACAACTAAAAACATGAGAACGTAAAATTAGCTATATAGAGAAAAGATAAACAGTACTAAAAGCACATATATTAAGATAGCAGATTTGTATATATCAAACAGCACCAACATATATGATTGATACTTTCCCTATCACAGTTTCAAAATTAGTCATATATATAGATATATATATATATAACACTTGCCATACAACGACAAGCCCCACTGATTGGCCATCAAAAGGTCAGAAGCCCAGAAATAGAACCATATCTTCCTCTCCTCTTTTTGGCTGAAAGTCAAAGTGGGTAATCACAACTTTAGTGGTTCCCATAAACATGGCCATAGCTCCCCTTTTTTGTCCTAAAAAACTTTCACCTATCTGAAAACACCCAATTTCCTCATGGTGTGTTCCAGAAAACATAATATAGCTATATGCTGATTACATACATTACATTACACCATTCTCACAGACACAATTAATATCATATATAAGTACCTAAATCAGGGGAGCAAAGTCCTACAGTAAAAGTGGCCAAAATGTAAAACAGTTAATAAGAAGTGGCATAGCTATTACCTACACAATCCTCTCTAAAACCCCTTCATGTGTAGCAAAGTTAAGCCTATCAACAGTCAGAGCTCACAAATTGTTTTATCTCATCCATCAAAGCAGAGAAGTGTTCATTATTCGGAAGCAAGTAAAACCCGACTGTCGCTTGCTCCAGAAAGAGCAACTTCACATTTTGTCCAGCTTTCTCGAGCCCTTTTGCATAACCCAATTGCCAATCCTGAACAAGATCCAAACCAGCAACCACGACGAGGCTTTTAGGAAACACAACCCCTTCAAGGCTTCGACCCTTGGGACCAAAAGGGTTACACGCATGATGGTCTCTGTCTTCTCCTTCAGGAAGAAAAGCCCTCCAATACCAGTCTCTATCTTTCACTCTAACAAAGTACCTCCCATCAAGACGCTTTTCAGATTCCGTTCTTTCCTCCCCGCCAAACAATGGGTTCAGAAGTATATTCCCCAACACCTGAATCCCAGAGTCCATACCTTTCAAAGCAACATGGTGCACAATGTTCCCGCCCGAGCTATCGCCAACCATGTAGATCTGAACCTTGTTATCCTTTTTACTCTGCAGCCAAGTTCTAGAACTAACCCATCTAAGAGCTTTCCACCCATCTTCATAAGCACAAGGGTACCTATTCTCCGGTGCACGCCTATAATTCACAGACACAACAACAGCATTACAAATACCAACCAATCGACGGCACAAAGTATCATATATCGCACTATTCGCTGAAGAATGCGCAAAACTTCCTCCATGGAAGAACATCAGAACCGGCACAACCTCAGAGGTAACAGGCTTCTCAAGATCAACAATGTTCACACTTTCATCTCCCTCAACGGGACGATAAATTCGAGTAAGAAGATTTGTTTCCCTGTCAACAATCACATCAAAAGAAAACACTCCATCCACAGGGTTTGCATTCGCCGGAACTTTCCGATCAAGAAACTCCGCCAAGTCACGGTTGAAAGTTCCATCAGGACGACGAAGAAGATTGTATGCCAACTTGAAATTCGAGATTAAAACCCACATGTTCAAAGGAACCACCATCTGCATCAAATTTATTTAATTCATTTAATTTAATTAAAAAATATACACTATGATCAGAAATTATCTAGAAGAGAAGTCAAATAAACCTAAAATGAAACAAATCTAATTTTTGAAAAATCAAATTTACCAAATAACCAAACCCTAAAAATTGACACAGTCTTAAGATAGAAACAGGGAAATGATCCAATCCAATCCAATCCAACCCAACAAACAATAATAATAACTATTATTACAAACTGCAATCCATAAAAAAAACAAATAAATATTCAAATTAAAAGCCCAAAACTATTACAACCATGATGAATATCAAATGACAACAGTAACTATTTTATTAATATAAAAAATACATTAAAAAAATCAGAAGAAAAAAAAAAGTAACACAAGAGGTAACAGCATACCCACCCAAAGATAACAACAAAAAATCAATGGCGAAAAAGGAAAACACTAAATCAACAAAAAAAAACGTACAGTTCCATAATTTTCCATCAAAAAATACGTTAAATCCATTTCAATAGCAGTATACCTTTGAATCGCTAGGGTTGAGTTGGTTACTTCCCGCCATTGGATTGAAACAGTGATGAAGTTTTCAGTGCAGATCCGTAACGAGGTTTCTTCACGATCAAAAGCGTTTTTCACAGCACGAATAGCACAAATCCATGAAGCATTTGAGTGGTTTTGGAGATCGAAGAAGTGAAATAGCGTAGTGATGGAGATGGAAGAATGGTGGTGAAGGTTAAGAAGCGGTGCGCACTGTAGAAAATGCTAAAGTGAAACAGGAAGAAGGGAATGGCCAAATCACACCGCACCACAGCCACAAGCACAACCCAAATAACACCGTTACGTGGGACCCATTTACCAATCACTTCATTTATTTTCTTTTTATCTTTTTCTTCTTGTCTTTTTTTTTTTTAGGTTGTGAAAAATAATTATAATTAATTATGACAAGGTTTGTGAATGGAGGAGACAGAAAATAAAAGAGGGTTTGTTGCGGCCCAGAGGGTGACGTGGCAGGCATTCATTCTGCATTAAGCTATATTAACCATATTGGGATCGTGTTATTTTGTCATGTGTCGATTTGCAAATGGTGGTAGTAATCATGATTCGACTCAACTATAATTTTGTTTGGTTGTGGATTAATTTAATTAGGTTGGGTCTACTTCTTTAATATCATTTGGATTTGAAAAAGTGTGTTTTTGAGCTAGATATAGATAAACGTAAATAAAAAGTTGTAGCTAAAGTAGCGATGCTCTGCGACCGTTTTTAAGGAAATACGACGACATAAAATTGTTTGAAGGAAGGTATTGTCTTGTCCTTAAGGTTTTTTTCTTATAGAAGATAAAACGTGAGATAAGATGTGTAGTAGATAAAGAGAAAGTCATGGTTATTATTTATTCGTGTCTTTTTTGAAAATATAGATTCAACTTATCCATCATATTTTTAAAAGAGACACACATCTTATATTTTTTTTATCAGTATAATGGTATCTATTATGGGGTTTCGATAGAGCTAATTTAGGTCACATCTTTCACTCAAATTCTATCATTTTTCTTTTTTTGGAGATGATTAACAGGGTTTATTGTATCTCAAAATTTGTCCTTTTTATTCTCAAAATATTTCTTACAAAAGATCTCAAATGTTCAAGGATTCTCAAGGGTTTGATCAGACAAGCTCACCTCTTAAGCATTGAGCCTCTAAATTAGGATTTTGATTTTCTCAAGGACAATTGGACTTTTGGTGCCTCAATTGACTTTCATGGTTCATTATAGGTCTCCAAGAATGCCCATACCAAATTTCAAGTCTTACATCATAAATTTGCTCAGTCAATTGCTCAGATGACTAAAAATCAACTGTATTGGGTAAAAAAAGTCAATTGTAGTCAATATACAGTCAAACTTCAAGATTTTTGACCAACATCAACATTTTGAAGTTATATTCATCATTTGATCAAGGGTTGATCATAATTCCTCAAGAAAAACACTCAAATCATCAAAGGGACAAAATTATAAAAATTAAGGTTTTGACTAAGAATGATTGATCAATGATTTTTGACCTAGTACATGACCTAATGATTTGAAGAATAATCTAAAGGACTCAAACACAACATGTTGACCTAATTTCATGGCTCAAATCATTTCTCAAGATTAATGGATTGATAGTTGAAATTTGATCAACGGATGAAAAGTCAACTGATACACAAAAAGTCAAACTTTGACTTTTTGATCAACATTAAATTTCAAGGATCAAAATTAATCAAAACATTCAAAAATTTGATCAAACCCTTGAGAATCCTTGAACATTCAAAATTTGTCTTCTTTATTCTCAAGATATTTCTTACAAAAGATCTCAAATGTTCAAGGATTCTCAAGGGTTTGATCAGACAAGCTCACCTCTTAAGCATTGAGCCTCTAAATTAGGATTTTGATTTTCTCAAGGACAATTGGACTTTTGATACCTCAATTGACTTTCTGTTTCCAGTGATTTATGGTAAACAACCGCTAGTCTTCCAAACTATCGAATAATCTTTTTGACTGTTATTCAATCCCTCTGGTAACTCACAGGATCGACTAGATTGATCCTAGGACTCCTTGGATATTAAGGTTACTCTCACGATCGAACAGATATTCATGGTTGATATCTGAGTGTTTGGCTTATTTCGATTTCTCTCTCTAAAAGTCTAAAGATGTAATCAAAATGTGTGTGTGAAACTAAGTTGCATGAATAAATGTTAATTGTAAAGACATGTAAAATTGCATAAAAGTCAAGTAAATGGTTTCGAATCATAAAACAGTTAATGTAAAGGATTTCTGGAACATAAAAGGTTTGAAATATGAAGAAAGCGTTTAATGCAAGAAATCTGTAAATGACTTTAAGTAAAAATATGCGTTCGAAGGATAAAACTTGAAGGTAAAGGTATGGAAAATATGACAGTTTTCTAAGATGTAAATTGCTTGAAATGTGAAGAAAGCATTAAAATGTAAAACTTTGAAGAAGAGATTTCGAAGTGAAAAGATTGTAAATGAGAAAACTTGTAAATGCTATTTGACAAAAAGATAAAGGAAAGTGATGGGAATGGTAAAAGGTTTTCATTAAATCAGAAATACATGGTGCTATCATACATACATTTCTCTTGCATTCGTTTCCCTTGCCATGTGGTAGTTTGAATGTTACTGAGTATTTTGTATAATAGATATGACACACGAAATCCTAATACTAAGACTTCTATTTATACTAATTCGACCATAACGGTCTTGCTATAGGATTATGCCACGTTTAGAACATGCAGGACAATGCCTCTTTCTTCTTTCCACGTGTCCCCAAATGCACCAGCACATAACTTTCAAACTTCGAAAGTCCCGCTTCCATTTGAATTTCAAATGCTTTGGTACTTCTCTGTTTCGAACGCTCTTCCCAAACACACCCTTGTTGTTATTTCGAGACTTCTTTAGATATGTTCCCATAATTGCCACTCGAAGCTCCAAGCTTTGACATACTTATTCGAAACACTGCTTCTGCTACTTCGAAACATGGCTCTTTACCTCATTTCGATCGAAACGTTTAATTCATTTGGCTTCTAATATCATTATCAAAATCTTCAGCCAACAAATTGCCCCTTTAAAATATGTATTTCGATTCCTCTGAGAAATACCTATTTTAAACACCTACACAAGATTTTGATGTGACTTTCGAATCATCGTAACATTTAATGCATTTGACTCCAGTCACGTCAATCATAGCACCTTTTGGATTCCTTAACCGCCTGGAGCCACTTCACAGTATGGTGCAGTTACAAATAATGATTATATTTAAATCACTCCTATTACCCATGTTAACTTTACGCCACCTCTTCATCACACCAACCCATGATTTCCACGTATCACACCCTTATTCAGTGGGTGCTTAAACTTCCCCATTATAAAACATCACCAACTTAATCTTTTTCTTTTCTTTTCACACTCTAAATCTTTTACCCTCCTTCTCTCGTCAAAAAACCCAAGCTTTCAACATCTTTCAAAAATGTCTTCTTCTACTTCATCCCAACTCAAGAAAGTCTCCAAGAAGAAAGGAAAAACTGCAGGAGCTACCATGGAAAGTAAAATCATCACTCACCAAGGTCAATCCGTTCTTGCCCCTCAAATGATTTCAAAGGAAAAAGAAATGTTGTATGCGTCACAAGTACTCATTCCTACCAATGTTGCTGGTAAGAGGTTAGCTTTAAATGGCCCTCTTACGGTTTTTGAAATATTAAAAGACACCAGGACGATTTTCCCAGTTTGTTATAGTTTTAAACCCTTATTTAACAAAATGGACGCCCCTAAGGCAGTAGAATCTCCTAGTTCAAATACCATAGAAAACCCAACTGTTCCTCCTAAGGACCCCTTTGTATTGGATTATGTAAAAAGTAATTTTAAGCCATTTCGATCTTGCCCCACCTCTGATATTGCTTATCAAAATTGGTTCAAGAAAGTTGAAGCTAAGAAATCCCAGCAATGGGAAGAATTAGGTATCTATAACCTGATTAAGCTATCGAAGTCTGGTTTCACCTACAGCCACCCTCTACTATTCGCGTCCCTTTATTTCTGGGACAGTACCTATAACACTTTCCATCTCCCAGGTGGAATGATCACCCCAACCTTCTTCGACATAGCGGCCATCACTGGGCTATCGCCAGTGGGAGAAACTTATATACCCGACAACGAAGAACATTCAAGCATGATTGACTTCGAAGTCAAGCTAGCCAGTTTTTCCAAGTTTATCAGTCATTACCATGCTGAGGGGGACAATGTATCTGACGTAGAGCACATTGCTTTCTTAACCTTGTGGCTGTCAAGATACGTTTTCTGTAGTAGATCCCTACAGGTAGCTAGTAGGTTCATTCCTCTAGCTAGGGACTTGCATGACAATCGAAAAGTGTGCCTAAGTGAACTGCTCTTAGTTGACCTTTATGAAAGCCTGAGGTCAGCTGTTTCGAGCCTCAAATCCCACACCTCCAAAAATATTCTGTTGGCTGGCCCTTTTTGGTTACTTCAACTATGGCTAAATGCCATGTTCGAACCCTCCTTATCAACCGCCAACACCATTGATGAGCAAGATTCTGAGATAAATGATAGGATAGTCGAAGGCACTAGGCTTCGAAGATTAACTCCCAATGACGACAAAGATGACTTCAAAGTCCAATTCTCGAAGTACATCATGATATTCTCCAAAAGGCACAAGTTCGAAGAGAGCATGGCGCCTTTTGCTTCGAGGGCTCATGGACCTTCTTGGTTCACCATGGCTCTCTCAGAAGCTATCAAGAGTAAGGAGATTCAGGATGTATGGAGAGCTTTTTTGCTGCCTAGACTCATTTCTTCAAGAATAACTCCAGCCAAGAACCAGATTTTTCTCTTTGCCTACCAACCAAACTTCGTTTCGAGGCAGTTTGGCTTATGCCAACTGATTCCTGAACCTTTATTTCAAACTGAGAGCGCCATCACTTCTGGACGAACTTTCAAGGCACGGGAAGCCAAAATACAGCAAGAACAATATCAAGGCTTTGCCCAATTTGAGCTGATAACCTTCGAACCTACCCATCTCACGGCTAAAGGATTTCTGGAATGGTGGACCAAGTTTTATCAAACTTATATTTCGATACACTTACAATTCAACAGAAACTAATTGATGCCTTCGATGTGCAGGTACCAACAAAGAAAGGTATGTTTACTCATGCCAAAGAGATTAAAGCTTTCCAAAATTATTTTGTAACTACTTATGACCCCACGCGCTTGGACTCCACTGTGCATCAAGCAGCTGAGACCTTGAAGGAAAAATTTAAACAAAAAGTTTCTAAGTTAAAACTTCCTTCAGGGCTGTCGCCTGAGGATAGGTATAGGTTGGCATTCGAAATGCATCCACCTAAATTTCCCAGATTACCTACCTCAGAACTGGCTCTGGCTTGGTTTCCCCCATATCCTTGGTGGTTTACTTGCAAATAGATGTTCAAGTATCTTCAAAGGAAACCAAAGTCATCTGAGACTGTGACATGGGCTCGATACTGGCTTCATGATTTCCCAGGACAACTTTGATACGACCTTTCTGCCATGTCAATTAAATCTGATCAAGGCACAGGTGCGAATGCTTGGGAAAATCCCAAATGTCTTTTATTTTCCATATCTTTAACCTTTGCTTTAATTGTTTCGATTTTCAGCCATCAGGATAAAGATAGCTGCCTCGAAGTCGAAGGAAGGGAGCGCCTCTCAAGCCTTCATCGAAACTACTGACAAAGTGACTCCACCCGAAACAACCACTATTGCTGCAACCATAACAATAACAATAATACCAACAACAACCGGTGTTCCAATTCCAACGGTAATCACTTAGCCTTGATGTTTCGAATTCACTCATGCTTTATGGTTTGCATCTAACTCTTCGTTTAAAATCTTTTCAGACCAACAAGCTTCCTCCTACTACTCCCAAGAAGCGGAAATCAAGCACCACTGGGGAAGATCCCAAGGCTGGAGGAAACTTAAATATTGCTTCGAAGAAGAAGCCAAAGAAAGATATTTCGAAAAGTACCGTTCCAACTAGTGTCTCTGGACTTGATTCCAGGGATGCTGCTCCCTCACCCAAATCCAAAAATCCACCTTCGACCTCCAACCCAACGTTGGAACGTATAGCTAGTAACCTCTCCTCCGAGAGTCCACAGGTAAATTGGACCTTTAAATTTTTGACAATAATAACTTCTTATAACCTTGGTGAATTTTTTTTTTTTAACATTTTGTTATTCCTTGCACAACATCTTGAATCCAGCTTCCACTATTTCGAACTCACCATCCAGAGCTGCTGCTCCGCTCAACTCCTCTCCTCAAGGAGATTCCAGCAACCTGGTTCAAAATAAAGGTTCCTCCAATATGGCGGTTCTGGCTGGAGCTTCTGAACAGCAGGATGATCAAGGTACCTCCATTCCTCTGAAAGAGATAAACGAAACACCGCTTCAAACATCTGCAGAGGATTTGCAAAGGGCTTCTCTTCAAAAGTACCCTCTTGAAACTCTTCAAGAGGACCCAAAGGACACTCAAACTGAAGAAGAGAAAGCTGATTCTGGGCAAAGAGCCGAAGAATCTGCAGACGAAGAATCTGAGGAGGAGAATGCCAATGACGGTTCGACTGCTGGCACGGAGTCCAACGCAAATAGCAGTGAAAGGGATGGTATCGAAGTGGTGGACTTGGATGAGGATGAAGAAGACCAAGAGCACGAAATGAATGAAGGGGATGGTAATGCAACCAACGAACCAATAGGGGTTGAAATGGACGTGGCTCCCCTACGTGTGGAACTCCCTCAATCCTCTCTGTCTCGAATGACTGACGAGGAACTGGCACTTCTGAGACGAAATGACCCTATTGGGTACATGAAGGCAAAGTTGGCTCAGAGGGACGTCCCACTTTATAGGGCTGGCACAAGTTCGACCAACTATCCTCTTCCCACAGATGAAAGAATTGTTCTTCTTAATAAAATTAGGAAAACCATTCTCAATGTGGATATATTCGAAGTGCTTAAGCAAGATAGTACTGCTTGCTATACTATGAAGGAGCTGCTCACAAAGGTCAATCTTTCCACCTGCTCCTTGCCAGTTAGTACTCTCTTGTTCGATCTTCAGACTTTGCTGGACAACGTAACTGGTTACCTTCTCCAAGACGAATCTGCTGCCAAGAAGGTTCAAGAGAAACGCATTGCCATGGATGCTGCTTATGAACAAGCTTCGAAACTCTCTCAAGAAGCTGAGGATCAAGCTATGCATCTGAAGCAGGCGAAAACTGATTATGAGGCTCGAGCTGAGTCCATACTTCTTTGGGAAAGGCAGATTCTGGAACTTCAACAGAAGGTTAAGGAGGCTAAAGAACAACAAATAGCCTTCGAAACCAATACTGCTGGTAACCAATTCGAAGAGCTTCTCAACCAGGGGCTTGCGGAAATGGAGACTGCAGAACAACTTAAAGGAGAAGTGGCAACCTTGGAAGGAGCCAGGCGGTTCGCTCAGCAGAAACTTGAATCATTTCGAAGCACTTTTAATCGATTGAAAAATAATTCTTATTTCTAGATTTTGATGTTTATTTGACTATAATTTTGGTTTCTTACATGTAATATTCGAACAACGCCATTTTGGCATTTTATCTTGCCATCTTGGCTTTTATAACATCTTGTTTACGTTGTTACTATTCGAATCTCCTGCAGGCGTGGCTTATATTTCTTTAAATATTTCCCATTAACCTTTAGGATACGTTTATCATCCACGAGTTCTTCGATTTCGTATGCATTATTTGAGAATACTTTTAATATTCGAAAAGGTCCTTCCCAATGAGGTGACCATTTACCTAACGCTTTATTCTTCTTGTCCATAGGCAATATGACTCTCCAAACCAAGTCATTAATCATGAATACTTTTTTCTTCACCCTTTTATTGTATGTTCTGGCCACTCTTTCTTTTTGCCTCATCAAAATTTCCAATGCATGTAATCTAATTTCGTCCAACTCAACTAATTCATTCATCATCATTTCCCAATATAATGCAGCTGGGATTTCGTTTTATCTCTGAATTCGAACTGATTGTAGATGAATTTCTACTGGAAACACTGCATCATGACCAAATGTGAGTTGGAAAGGCGTAGTGTTAGTAGCTTCCTTAGGAGATGTTCTACAAGCCCATAATATTTGGTCCAGAGTTTTGTGCCAGTTTCTTGGCTTTTTGCCAATATGCTTCTTGATTAAACCTATTATTACTTTTTTTGCTGCTTCGACTTAACTGTTTGCTTGAGCATAATATGGCGTTGATGTTAGCAATCTAAACCCCATTTCTTGGGCAAATCCTTGCATCTTTCTACCAGTAAACACAGAGCCTTGGTCTGTGGTTATGCTCTCTGGCAATCCGAACCTATAGATAATGTGCTTTTGTATAAATTCAATAATAGCCTCTTGATCAGCAACTATCAGTGGTATAGCTTCGATCCATTTGGTAAAATAGTCTATTCCCACCAAGATGTATTTCTGTCCTTTGGACGAAGCAGGATTTATTTCTCCTATCAAATCCAATGCCCATCCTCTAAATGGCCATGGTTTGATGATCGAATGCAACTCACTTGCAGGGGCATGTTGAATTCCTGCATGTTTCTGACATTCCTCACATCCTTTAGCAAAGTCTATGCAATCTTTGAGCATGCTAGGCCAATACAAGCCGTATCGAAATAACAACCATTTCATTTTATGGCATGCTTGATGTGCCCCACATGCCCCATTATGGACTTCAGACAATGCTAAATATGCCTCACTTTCTCCTAGGCATTTCAATAATACACCCTCTTGGGTCTTTTTAAACAATTCGTTCCCCATGAGGAGATATGACAATGCTCTATATTTTGTCTTTCTATCCACATTTAGAGTTGGGTCTGCTAAATAACTCTTCAGTGGACTTCGCCAATCTGCATCTGACAAAGTATTTATGGCTAATATTTCGAATCCCTGTTTCTCAGCATATCCCAATCTCATACTTTCCAGATCCGATGGTGTAAATCTAGTAGCCATAACTCTTCCCCTTAATTCAACCAAATCCTTGAAGTTCTTGGTAGACACTTTATAACCCGAAGCCAACTGCGCTAAGTCATTTGCTTCTTGGTTCTCTATTCTTGGTATGTGTTGAATATCCATGTATTCAAATTTCCTCAATAGCCTATTGACTATGACGAAGTATACCATTAAATTTTCCTTTATGCACTTGTATTCCTTTGTGATTTGTTTGACCACTAATTCAGAGTCTCCTATAATTTCGACTCTGGTTGCCCCCAATTCCAACAAAGCTTCAAGTCCAACAATGAGCGCTTCATACTCAGCTTCGTTGTTAGAACAACGAGGACCATCTAATTTATACTTGAATTTTGTTGGAATTCCTTCAGGAGAAATCAGAAGGACTCCAACACCACTTCCATTCCTGTGGGTTGAACCATCAAAGTACAATTTCCATGGTTGCATTTCGACGTAACTCATGACCGTCTGCTCAACCAAAGAATGGTCCACAATGAAGTCAGGAATCACTTGACCTTTCATAGCTTTTAAAGGCATGAAAGTCAAAGAATATTCTGTTAAGGCTAAAGCCCACTTGCCAACTCTGCTATGCATTATTGGTTTTGAAAGCATATGTTTAATGACATCGAAATGAGATGAAACATAAACATCAACAGGTTTTATATAATATTTGAGTTTCATACAAGAGAAATACAAGCAGAGACATAGCTTTTCTAAATTTCTATATCTGGTCTCTGCATCATTTAGCACTCTACTTAAATAGTATATGGCTCTTTCGATGCCATTGCTATCTTCTTGTGCTAGCATACTACCTATACTAACTTCAGAGGCAGATATGTACAATCTCATGGGCTTCCCCCATGAAGGTGGAGACAAAATAGGAGGCTGAGAAAGGTATTCTTTTATCCTGTCAAACGCTTCCTGGTGAGCTTCGTTCCATTCGAAGGCTTGGCCTTGCTTTAGACGAAGTAACGGAGAGAAAGCTTGGGTTCTTCCACTTAGGTTCGAAATGAATCTTCTGAGGAAGTTAATTTTCCCTAACAGAGATTGCAACTCCCTTTTTGACGTAGGTGCTTTCGTCTCCATTATGGCTTTGGTTTTGTTCTGGTTGATTTTGATTCCTTTCTTGTGAACCACAAAACCAAGAAAATCTCCAGCCTGCACAAAAAATGCACATTTAAGGGGATTCATTTTTAAGCCATGTTTTCTCATTCGCTCGAATGATTGGCTTAAATGATGCAAATGTGTTTCTGCAGATATGGATTTGATGACTATATCATCAATATACACCTGCATGAAGGTTTCAATGAAATCATGAAAAATTGAATTCATTGCCCTTTGATAAGTTGCTCCAGCGTTCTTTAAACCAAAAAGCATCACCACCCATTCGTAGGTGCCTAAGGCTCCTGGGCAACGAAATGCTGTCTTTGCAACATCTTCTTCAGCAATGAAAATCTGGTTATACCCAGAGTATCCATCTAACATACTCAAGTATTCGAACCCTGCAGCAGAATCTACTAGCATTTCTGCCACAGGCATGGAATATTCATCTTTAGGGGTTGCAGTGTTTAAATCCCTAAAATCTATGATGTGATCGGTGGATCTGGAACTGACTGTTTAACGCTGGTTCGCGAAATGTCGCGGAAGCAAGAGTCGCCACCGTCTTTTATTTTCTCCAAATGGAAAGGACAAAAGCACAGAAAAATTCCTTAAAGAGATTGCTCTCGGTTCGGGAGGTAGATTATAGAAAGGGAAGGTGTTAGCACCCTTTCTATCCATGGTTATCCATGGGCTCTTAGGTACTTGCTCAATGTGTTTTCAAAATTGTTTGTTTGCTTTTCAATTGTGGGTTTAAAAGTTTCTTTGAAAAATTTCAGTTCGACTCGTACGTCAGAGTGTTTGAAAAATTTGCTTCGAAAGCTTTTGAAAATGTTGGTGTGAAAAGATTTCAGTTTGTTTTGAAGAGAGCAAGTATCCATGAGTCGTCTACCTACCCTAAGGAATTCGTCTGTGTAAATATCCTTTAAAGTAATGCCATCCCACCATTGAGAGGTAGGTAGCACCACCGTTGGAGGTGTTCGGGTCAATTCGGGTTTGTAGGGACATGGTGATCACCAGAGCAACGGGAAGACACCTTAGAAGCTACCCTCATGCCAGGTTCCCGGATCATGAGGACTTACTAAGACATCCTCTACTCGACGATCACCTTTCGAGGCAAGGCAACAGTGAGGCGTACCCTAGGGGTGGTGTGTGCGATTCATGTGTCGTTTTCATTGATATTTGTCTTGTCATGTTTGAGTGATCTACGCTTGATTTTATTTTAAGTCCATACATTCTTTCATGCTTTTGTTAACAGTTAAAAGTTGCGGGAAAAGTAAATCTAAGACTATTACAAATGGCGCGGGTCCACATCGCCAAAATTAAACCGGACCCGATTTGACGGAAAAATAAAGAAAAATAAAGTGCAAAAAGTAAGTGTTACAACGCTTTGGGAGAGATACATAATGAATTAAGCGAAATAAAATAAATGCGCGAAATAAAGGAATTAAAAACAAAACTAGGGCGTTGGACCCTTTTGCAAAATATTAAATTGCATGAATTAATTAAGAATTAAATGTTTTTGGTATTTTTAGTGTTTTTAGGAATTTAATAAAAAAGAATTAATTAAAAAAAACCAAAATGAAATATTAAATCTAGTTCTAATTATTTTTAAGTTTATTATGAAAGTATTAAAATTTAACCTAAATGCAACCCTAATTAGTTTACAAGTTTAATTATGAAAATAAATAAATCACTAATATTATGGCAAAAAAAAAGGAAAATTAAAAGGAATGAAAGTTATTAAACCTAATGCTATATTTTTGGATTTTTAGTTATTAAGAAAGTATTAAAATTTAACCTAAATGCAACCCTAATTAGTTTACAAGTTTAATTATGAAAATAAATAAATCACTAATATTATGGCAAAAAAAAGGAAAATTAAAAGGAATGAAAGTTATTAAACCTAATGCTATATTTTTGGATTTTTAGTTATGAAAAGAATTAAGATAAACCTAATTAAACTAATATTTATTACATGTTAATTTATTTACAAGAAAATATCAAAATAAATAATCATTATATTTTTTATCCTTTTCTGAGTTTTTAAGGTATTTTTTGTATTTGGTAAAAGAACAATCAATTAAAGCAAAAAAAAGAAAAATATAATAGCAATTAAAAATAAAATAAGAAAAATATGGAGAAGGCAAACCAGGGGGGGGTTCAGGCCCCAATTGTGAGGTATGGGTCCAGTAATTTGGGCCCAATAAGCTTGAGATTCGTTGACTTTTCCAGGCTACGTGTGGGACCTTGGACTAAGGCTTATGGTACACCTCTAATCTATGCCCTTGATTTGATCTCCAGGACGCGTGGCTGGTTGATCTTTGAGGATGTATGGTGTGTATTATCACTGGCGCTGCATAGGAGTTGGAATTGAAAAATAACATGAAATATTGTACAGACCTGGGACTCGAACCCAGGTCACTAGCATTACTGATCACTTCCTGCGTCACTGAACCACTTCAATTACTTTTAATATATAATAGCTACTAATCAATATAAAAGAAAATTGGTTAGTTATCTGAAAAACGCGCGCAATTCAAAAAGAACCAATGGTTGTTGGCCACGAGGTCTTCTTCTTCGTTCTTGCAAATATCAAAAACAAAGGCCACGGTTTTATGTGTGTTCTCTTAGGCCGGTTTATAGAAAATAGCGATTACGCCGTCTCTAAACATAAATTAGGCGCGAGGATGGATTCTTCTTCGTCTGAACACGCTCATGCCAATGATATTACTCACGAGTCCTAATTTTGCCTTGGATGAAAAGCCCTAATTCGAAAACCTGTAAACCCTAAAAAGCTACAATGGCATCTTTGTACATAACACAGGAAAACGCAATTAAATGTATCAGTTAGCTTTAGAATTGCAGGAGGAATAAGAATCCATGCAGAAAATGTTATGAAAATGCTTAAATTTAAGAATACGATTGTGAGTTTTTCACGACATATGCTGAGTTCTGTACACTGATTCCTTGCCTTTTGATGAGTGTTATGAATTGGAATATGATCAGTGAACCACAAGGAAGCTTTTGGAATCAATATTAGGACTTGAATCAACCTCTAACCATCAATTCAGTTTTTGAGTTTTTATGGCCATTTTCCAGTTTTCAAATTGGTCTCTAGCGCAGCTTTTTAGTGTGTGGGCATTAGGTTTTGACTCAGCACTTATGAGGGAAGGGAATTAGGTCATTAGCTGGCCTTGATCCATGCCCATGAGAGAACTAGTCCTAGGTCTTTCACCATTAACCAACTTTCCCTTTTTTAAGCAAAACCAAGACTTGGTGTACAATCTAACCCTAGCATGAGTTTGTGAGCTGGCACATGATATATGGAAGCTATTCCAATTCAAATGACACTATTCCATTGATTTTTAAATTTTATTTGAATTTTTAAAGATTTAAAATGAATTAAATTATCAAAAATTAAATAAAATAGAAAAATCAATGTTTGATCTTGAAATTAATCATGGGACACGTGTGTGGCATGACAAGGCTGAATCAAGTGGAAGAAAGTGGGCCCTTTTGTCAAAAATGGAAGTTTCAAGGATAGTTGACTTTTGCCATTTCACAAAAATTTCCCAACTTCTCCAATGCATAACTTGCTCAATTTTTAAGCTTTGCTCATGTTCTTGGACATTTTGGAAAGGTCTTTGAGTCCTTTAACCAATTCCTTTGGTCCCATGTCATTTTTATTTTCCAATCTCAAGTTATGGCCTTTGACTTAAAGTCCCTTTTTTGTTGACTTTTGAAAATGACCTATAATGTTGAAATTGATAACTTTTTGTGAGAGCATTTCTTGGACTTGAAGTATGAAGATGAGTTGTAGGAAATGTCTTTCTCTTCAAAATGAGCTTTGGATGGAATTTTTCTGATAATCCATGTGAAAGTTATGCTCTGGTCAATTTCAGTTGACTTTTTTCAACTGTCCAAATACAGCAACTTTTGCATCTTTGATGATTTCTGAGCCAAATTTTGAGAATCATGATCAAGCATTGATCAAATGATGTTTGTGGCTTCAAAATGGTATGTTGACCAAAAATCTGAACTTTTGACTGCCAAATGACCATTTTGCCCCTACAATTGACTGTAGTGCAATTTAGGGTTTTGACTGTGCAATTTTGAGCTGAATGCCTTGAAACTTGATATGAGGATGCTTGACCATGTTTGTAAGCATATGAGACTTGATTGAGCCTTTGAACACTTCCTTTTCTTGGTCAGGACACAGACCCTAGTTTTGACTGTATGGGAGACTGTTGAGCTGTGCAACCCTTGGGGAATTTTGTGACTTGGCTTGGCAATTTCTTGAAGAATATGGGAGGGCAAATTTTGGGGTGCAACAGTTGCCCCTGTTCAATCTTCTTAGACCTGAGGATGTAGATTGGCTGACGTGCCTTTCGTAATCCGAGGGTAGAAGATGATTGGACACTAGAGTGCCCATAAATTTGCGCTCACATAGTGGCAGTGATGGTGGAATGGGCTTATAGATGTCATCTGGATGTTTGATTGCGTAAGAGATTCCTTGGCGAGAACCTGTATACCTGCAAAACAGAAAATGAGTATCTGACACGTTGCAGGAGCTGATTTTTAGATGCCTGGTATAGATGTGTCCTGACTGGTTACAGGAGCTGAGTCTGGAGCTTCAAACGGCGATGAAAGAACCAGGGATGGTTACTACCTTAGCATGAATGGTAAGAAAACCTTGGGCGACTTTAATTTTAACAACGCTCGTTGAGAAAAAATCTTGGGTGACTTTAACTTCAACAATGCTCGTTGAGAAAAAATCTTGGATGTCTTCTACTGGGATAAGAATCAGGGAGATCTTAGGGTCGATCTGACTGAACCAGAGAGGCCTTTGACTGGATAAGCATCAGGAAAATCTTAGGGTCGATTTAACTGAACCGGACAAGGTCTTGGAATATCTTCAACTGGATAAGCATCAGGGAGATCTTAGGGTCGATCTGACTGAACCAGAGAAGGCCTTTGACTGGATAAGCATCAGGAAAATCTTAGGGTCGATTTAACTGAACCGGACAAGGTTTTGAAACATCTTCAACTGGATAAGCATCAGGGAGATCTTAGGGTCGATCTGACTGAACCAGAGAAGGCCTTTGACTGGATAAGCATCAGGAAAATCTTAGGGTCGATTTAACTGAACCGGACAAGGTCTTGGAATATCTTCAACTGGATAAGCATCAGGGAGATCTTAGGGTCGATCTGACTGAACCAGAGAAGGCCTTTGACTGGATAAGCATCAGGAAAATCTTAGGGTCGATTTAACTGAACCGGTCTAGGTCTTGAAATATCCTTAACTGGAATAAGTGTCAGAATGTCGCCATATCTGGTTTACATCTGAAACTATATCTGGAAGGAGATCTAGAAGCAGCATCAGAACGTCACCATATATGGGTCATATCTGAAACTAAATCTGGAAGGAAATCTGGAAGCAGCATCAGAACATCACCATGTCTGGATCATATCCGAAACTATATCTAGAAGGAAATCTGGAAGCAGCATCAGAACGTCACCATATCTGGATCATATCCGAAACTATATCTAGAAGGAAATCTGGAAGCAGCATCAGAACGTCACCATATCTGAATCATATCCGAAACTATATCTAGAAGGAAATCTGGAAGCAGCATCAGAACGTCACCATATCTGGATCATATCCGAAACTATATCTAGAAGGAAATCTGGAAGCAGCATCAGAACGTCACCATATCTGGATCATATCCGAAACTATATCTAGAAGGAAATCTGGAAGCAGCATCAGAACGTCACCATATCTGGATCATATCCGAAACTATATCTAGAAGGAAATCTGGAAGCAGCATCAGAACGTCACCATATCTGGGTCATATCTGAAACTATATCTAGAAGGAAATCTGGAAGCAGCATCAGAACGTCACCATATCTGGGTCATATCTGAAACTATATCTAGAAGGAAATCTGGAAGCAGCATCAGAACGTCACCATATCTGGGTCATATCTGAAACTATATCTAGAAGGAAATCTGGAAGCAGTATCAGAACGTCACCATATCTAGATCATATCCGAAACTATATCTAGAAGGAAATCTGGAAGCAGCATCAGAACGTCACCATATCTGGATCATATCCGAAACTATATCTAGAAGGAAATCTGGAAGCAGCATCAGAACGTCACCATATCTGGATCATATCCGAAACTATATCTAGAAGGAAATCTGGAAGCAGCATCAGAACGTCACCATATCTGGATCATATCCGAAACTATATCTAGAAGGAAATCTGGAAGCAGCATCAGAACGTCACCATATCTGGATCATATCCGAAACTATATCTAGAAGGAAATCTGGAAGCAGCATTAGAACGTCACCATATCTGGATCATATCCGAAACTATATCTAGAAGGAAATTTGGAAGCAGCATCAGAACGTCACCATATCTGGGTCATATCTGAAACTATATCTAGAAGGAAATCTGGAAGCAGCATCAGAACGTCACCATATCTGGGTCATATCTGAAACTATATCTAGAAGGAAATCTGGAAGCAGCATCAGAACGTCACCATATCTGGGTCATATCTGAAACTATATCTAGAAGGAAATCTGGAAGCAGTATCAGAACGTCACCATCTCTGGGTCATATCTGAAACTATATCTAGAAGGAAATCTGGAAGCAGCATCAGAACGTCACCATATCTGGGTCATATCTGAAACTATATCTGGAAGGAATTATGGAAGCAGTATCAGAACGTCACCATATCTGGTTTACATCTGAAACTATATCTGGAAGGAATTCTGGAAGCAGTATCAGAACGTCACCATCTCTGGGTCATATCTGAAACTATATCTAGAAAGAAATCTGGAAGCAGCATCAGAACGTCACCATATCTGGATCATATCCGAAACTATATCTAGAAGGAAATCTGGAAGCAGCATCAGAACGTCACCATATCTGGATCATATCTGAAACTATATCTAGAAGGAAATCTGGAAGCAGCATCAGAACGTCACCAAATCTGGTTTACATCTGAAACTATATCTAGAAGGAAATCTGGAAGCAGTATCAGAACGTCACCATCTCTGGGTCATATCCGAAACTATATCTAGAAGGAAATCTGGAAGCAGTATCAGAACGTCACCATATCTGGATCATATCCGAAACTATATCTAGAAGGAAATCTGGAAGCAGCATCAGAACGTCACCATATCTGGATCATATCCGAAACTATATCTAGAAGGAAATCTGGAAGCAGCATCAGAACGTCACCATATCTGGATCATATCTGAAACTATATCTGGAAGGAATTATGGAAGCAGTATCAGAACGTCACCATATCTGGTTTACATCTGAAACTATATCTGGAAGGAGATCTGGAAGCAGTATCAGAACGTCACCATCTCTGGGTCATATCTGAAACTATATCTAGACAAAATTGCGATAGTTGATAGTAGTCATTTTTGTATTGATCTTTTTCCTGAAAAGGCAAAACATAATTGTATGCAAAATCGTGATGCATGAACTGTATGTCTTCAATATCAATGAGATGCGTGTAGTATGATGCATATGCATGCTATAATGTATGAAGATGTGATTGTTTATGAATGTATTTTTGTCTAAGAAAATAAATCCTTGACGGGTGCCGGGAAGTCGTATCCTGGGCTGATGTTGAGGAACAGATTTTGCTTCCACTGGGGACGATAACTGCAAGAATACCGGTAGGAGAAGAGGACTCCGTTGCGGAATAAACTTGGCAAATGGAAGATTCTGCGGGGAGCAAAGATACTCTAGCGACCATGCTGAGAAGCAATATTCTGTGGGGATAGGGATGCCTTGCTGAAGTTGATAACTTGCTGAGGATATCCTTGTTGTTGGAAGACTTTGTTGACGACGCTCTTTCCGTGGCTTTTGGCTGAGGATAACCCAGTTATATCCTGTTAAGGAAATAACTCTTTGAATAAAGCCGGGCGACGCGTTCGTGCCTTGAGAGGGTAAGCTTCCAGGATCTACTGGGGGTAAGCTTACTGCTTGAGGAGAGGGATTCCACCTTTTCTGGGGGGCTGGATTGGACTCTCCTGGGGAGGTATTGAACTGTATTGGTTAAGTTTTTCAACGGAGCCTACCCTGATACCTTGGAGGATAGAACAATCAGATTGCTTAGACCACTCTTTATTGCCCCTGTTTCTAAGGGAGAGGCGCTTGTGGGGTGCTGGTAGTTGTTGATGGACAAACCTTCTTCAGGTAGACAGATGACAGGACATAGTCGTACGCTTTAATCCCTAACTTTTGCCTGGACCGCCCTTTCGGGTTTTCAGTTCACCAGGATAACTATTTTTGCCCAAGCCGCCTTTTCAGGTTTTCGACTTGCCGGGTGTACATATTTTTTCATTTCATCCCTTATTTTGCCCGAACCCTTTTGGTTTGCCGGGAAGCCCTTATTTTTGCCTAGGTGTGTCAACCTAGCGGGCCTTTGATTCTGCGTAGTATTTTTCCGACTATGTCCATGCTCTCAGGATGTAGGGAGGTGCCCCTGTTACGGTGTCGCCACGCTACCAGAAGATGTTTAGTCATGCAAGATTTGTTGCTGGAGTGCCCCAAGTGATTCAGGCAGAGATTTGCCCCAGGCTTTTTTTGCCTTTTGAGAGATTCTCTGGATCTTGACTTAACTGCCCCAGATGGTAGACCATGATCATGCCGTGCCCCTTGATTGGAGATACTCTTGTTCATTAGACTTTCGTCATGCGAATTTCTATGTTGTTCAAACAAAAAGTCATATGCAACCAAAGTTATGTTAAAAATGCAAAGCTTATGTCTGTCTTGAAGATTTTGAAAATGCATTCTTTTTCATAAAACAAGTGAATGTTTGTAAACATGATGTCAACTCCGTATTTACCGTAGGCCTTCAGGAGTCAGGATACCTTTCGTAACAGTATGCTTTCAAATTAACCCGTGCTTCAGCTAGGACTTTTAAGGGTTATAACGTGGCCTGGTTCCCGGTTTAAGAAACAAAGGATAAAGGCTCAAATTATTTGTACCCACCCGCTCTTCGTGATGTTCTCCAAACCTAAACTCAGTTGATCATACGTTAGACCTAGTTTGAGTCTTTGTTCTGATTTTCCAGTGATGGTTCGAATGTTGACAATTTATTTCAGATAGGCAGTCATCTTTGTTTTTGTTGAGGGTTTGTATGACCTCTTTCTTTTTTATCTTTGTTATCCCTTTCTTTTTGCCTGAACTGTTTCCTTTTTGGAATTACAGTCAGCGGGATGCCCCAGTTTTATAAGTCCCTTTTACAGGTTTTGACTTCTTGGGCTATTCATTGATGATTTTTTTGATAATGACTGCCTGTCCTTATGATTGTTCTGAACCATCACTGTCTTTTTGTTTTTGGAACAACTCATTTGGTGCCATTTGTGATGCACTTGGATCAACTGAGAAGCCTACCCTGCCCCAGGTTATGATCAAGGGTTTCAATGAAAATAAAACTCCTACTTCTTTGGCTCAGATGGGTTGACGAGGGATTATCTTCCTTATAACTCCAGTGTTTAGGAATTGAAACAATGCATGCACTTCATCAGCGGGGTCTGTTCAAAAGCATACTGTAGATTATGGTATCATTTTCGTCATCCTCCCTCAAGAGGCTCAGAATTATTAACCAAGAGTTGATCATCAGAAAAAAATATGAAAAGAATTTTGAATATAATGAAAACAATTGTATTAATTCCCAAAACAGACATATGCGATGCATTAATAGAACAAAAGAGTTTGCTATGACATTAATTGTTTATATAAGCAAAGAAAAACACAACTCAGAAATTCAAATAAACAAAAGGTCTTCAACGATTGGGTAACGGAGCAGTGATTATGTTCGGAGTCTCAGGCACTTCAAACTGAATCTCCCCGGCGTCGATCATGTCTTGAATCTTGTTCTTGAGAGGCCAGCAGTTGTCCGTAGTATGCCCCGGGCTATCAGAATGATACGCTCACCTATCATTGGGATGATAATTGGGAGCAGAAGTGTTCGGATTCCGAAGAAGAGCCCTTAAGGTGATCAGCCCTGCCTTCAACAGTTGTTGCAGTGCTTGATCCAGCGACATGTTGAGTTTGGTATACTGTCGTTTCTCCTTGCGTTGTTGCCCCTGTCCTTGTTGAGCAGGTCCAGGATTAGAGATCTGGATTGCCCCTACATCATGACGACTCTTTTTACCGTGCACAGCATTGGATTCTTTCTTTCCATGATGAGGCTTTTTATCAGAAGGTGCAGCCTCTTGAATTTTCCCAGACCGGGTGCCAGCTTCTATTCGCTCTCCAGTCAAGATAAGATCTGTGAATCCAGCAGACGAATTCCCAATTAGGTGGTCATAGAATGGACCAGACAGGGTCCCCAAGAACATATCGACAAGTTCCCGATCAGTCAGAGGTGGTTGTACCCTTCCAGCAAGGTCCCTCCATTTATGCGCATACTCTTTAAAACCTTCACTTGATCCTAACGACATACCCTGGAGTTGGGTACGCGTAGGGGCAAGGTCGGCATTATATTGATACTGCTTGTAGAAGGCAGTAGCTAACTCCTCCCAGTTATGAACCTTGGTCCCATCCAACTGATAGAACCATTCGAGATGAGTCCCTGAAAGACTCTCCTGGAAGAAGTGGATCCACAAATTCTTGTCCGCAAAGTACGGCTGAATTTTCCGAACATAGGACCTTAGATGCAGCTTGGGACAAGACGCCCCGTCATACTTAGAGAAGGATGGTGCCTTGAACTTGTGGGGGATTATCACACCAGTTGACAAACCCAGATCTCCGAAATCCAGACCAAGTACCTGTTGAACCTCCATAGCCTTCAACCTATCCTCCAACTGTTTGTACTTGTCCTCAGCCGGAGGGTATTGTTCGTCGTTGAAATTTGTCTCGTCGTCGGAGACCACTGGACTAGGCACCTCTCTCTCATGGTGACTGCTTTCCCTCACAGATGGGGTTGTCCTCTCAGTTTCAGTTTGCGGTGTATTCCCAGATCTGTGTCTAGGGCTGAACAAAACAATCCTCTTCTTCTTCTTTTCTTTCTTCAAGAGCAAGGCCTTCAGATCTTGTTGCCTCTGGGTCAAATTCATGATCAGCTCTTGGAACTGGGCATTCTGAGCCTAGAGGTCCTTGATAGCGTGCTCGGTTGAAGATTCAGGATTCATGATGATCGGCTGAAATAAACAGCGAAGAAGGGTAAGCAACCTGTCAAAGGGACACCTGCAATGCAATGAGATGTATGACATGCATGTAATGTTTTCAAGGACCTCGTGGGAGAAACAAGAAAATTTGTTAGCATTGGAGACCGGTAGCTTGATTGAAGGAACTTTATGTTGTTGAGAATCCTTCTTCAAGGGTCAAAGGCTCACCATATCCAGTGGGTCATAGCCCCTGACAACCTTGGTTAGAGGAAAATAAACCCTCTTTGCCCCTTGCTGGACAGTTGGTTCATCATGACCTGCATCACAAACCCTTGAGATCCTTGAAATGGATTAGGATGTATGCAATGGTATGATGTCATGTTATGCATGGGGTGATGTAGGTAAACCCTGTTATGAGTCCCAATTAAGGACTATAAACAGACCCTGCAAGAAATTCAGTATACCCTGTTATGAGTCCCTATTAAGGACTATAAACGAAACCTGCAAGAAACTCGGTAAACCTTGTCATGAGTCCTAGTTAAGGACTATAAACAAAACCTGTAAGTAGTTCACGTGTCAGCTAACAAGCATGCAAGTAGGCAAGTACAAAGGCACACAAGTCACACAAAAGAGCCCTTAGAGTTTAGGCCAGCATGAGGTCTAGGTATTACCCTCTTGAAGTTGGTGGGTTCAACCTGTCCTAATCAAAGTAACCGGGTTCTTAGAGGATCCCAATATCATTGACTACCCTCCATCGGTCATAACTCCAGCATCGCAATCTTTTCTTGCGGCCAGAACCATCACGAGAGTTTAGCCTCAATGGGCGTAGCATATTGCTACTGTTCTAAAGGCCAAGTTGTGTCAATTAAGGTTCTAAGGTTGTTGGTGCTTAATGACTCCTTAGAAGACCCATATTCTCCTCGTTGCGACACAAGGGATATCGGTACAGACTAAGGTGCCACACCAACGTAGCCACTGCTTCACCCGTGTCGGTCTACGCCGGACAGGTCCCTCACAGCTTATGCTACCTAAACAAGGTACCCCCAGATCCGGGTTAGGATCTATGTAACTCCGATGCAACCCACAATTTTAAAGCAAGCAAAGCAATACAATTGAAAACACAGTTATGACCTAGTCCTAAGGTACACCTCACTTTATAAAGGGTCCCCAGCAGAGTCGCCAGTTCTGTGATCGGTGGATCTGGAACTGACTGTTTAACGCTGGTTCGCGAAATGTCGCGGAAGCAAGAGTCGCCACCGTCTTTTATTTTCTCCAAATGGAAAGGACAAAAGCACAGAAAAATTCCTTAAAGAGATTGCTCTCGGTTCGGGAGGTAGATTATGGAAAGGGAAGGTGTTAGCACCCTTTCTATCCATGGTTATCCATGGGCTCTTAGGTACTTGCTCAATGTGTTTTCAAAATTGTTTGTTTGCTTTTCAATTGTGGGTTTAAAAGTTTCTTTGAAAAATTTCAGTTCGACTCGTACGTCAGAGTGTTTGAAAAATTTGCTTCGAAAGCTTTTGAAAATGTTGGTGTGAAAAGATTTCAGTTTGTTTTGAAGAGAGCAAGTATCCATGAGTCGTCTACCTACCCTAAGGAATTCGTCTGTGTAAATGTCCTTTAAAGTAATGCCATCCCACCATTGAGAGGTAGGTAGCACCACCGTTGGAGGTGTTCGGGTCAATTCGGGTTTGTAGGGACATGGTGATCACCAGAGCAACGGGAAGACACCTTAGAAGCTACCCTCATGCCAGGTTCCCGGATCATGAGGACTTACTAAGACATCCTCTACTCGACGATCACCTTTCGAGGCAAGGCAACAGTGAGGCGTACCCTAGGGGTGGTGTGTGCGATTCATGTGTCGTTTTCATTGATATTTGTCTTGTCATGTTTGAGTGATCTACGCTTGATTTTATTTTAAGTCCATACATTCTTTCATGCTTTTGTTAACAGTTAAAAGTTGCGGGAAAAGTAAATCTAAGACTATTACAAATGGCGCGGGTCCACATCGCCAAAATTAAACCGGACCCGATTTGACGGAAAAATAAAGAAACATAAAGTGCAAAAAGTAAGTGTTACAACGCTTTGGGAGAGATACATAATGAATTAAGCGAAATAAAATAAATGCGCGAAATAAAGGAATTAAAAACAAAACTAGGGCGTTGGACCCTTTTGCAAAATATTAAATTGCATGAATTAATTAAGAATTAAATGTTTTTGGTATTTTTAGTGTTTTTAGGAATTTAATAAAAAAGAATTAATTAAAAAAAACCAAAATGAAATATTAAACCTAGTTCTAATTATTTTTAAGTTTATTATGAAAGTATTAAAATTTAACCTAAATGCAACCCTAATTAGTTTACAAGTTTAATTATGAAAATAAATAAATCACTAATATTATGGCAAAAAAAAGGAAAATTAAAAGGAATGAAAGTTATTAAACCTAATGCTATATTTTTGGATTTTTAGTTATTAAGAAAGTATTAAAATTTAACCTAAATGCAACCCTAATTAGTTTACAAGTTTAATTATGAAAATAAATAAATCACTAATATTATGGCAAAAAAAAGGAAAATTAAAAGGAATGAAAGTTATTAAACCTAATGCTATATTTTTGGATTTTTAGTTATGAAAAGAATTAAGATAAACCTAATTAAACTAATATTTATTACATGTTAATTTATTTACAAGAAAATATCAAAATAAATAATCATTATATTTTTTATCCTTTTCTGAGTTTTTAAGGTATTTTTTGTATTTGGTAAAAGAACAATCAATTAAAGCAAAAAAAAGAAAAATATAATAGCAATTAAAAATAAAATAAGAAAAATATGGAGAAGGCAAACCAGGGGGGGGTTCAGGCCCCAATTGTGAGGTATGGGTCCAGTAATTTGGGCCCAATAAGCTTGAGATTCGTTGACTTTTCCAGGCTACGTGTGGGACCTTGGACTAAGGCTTATGGTACACCTCTGATCTATGCCCTTGATTTGATCTCCAGGACGCGTGGCTGGTTGATCTTTGAGGATGTATGGTGTGTATTATCACTGGCGCTGCATAGGAGTTGGAATTGAAAAATAACATGAAATATTGTACAGACCTGGGACTCGAACCCAGGTCACTAGCATTACTGATCACTTCCTGCGTCACTGAACCACTTCAATTACTTTTAATATATAATAGCTACTAATCAATATAAAAGAAAATTGGTTAGTTATCTGAAAAACGCGCGCAATTCAAAAAGAACCAATGGTTGTTGGCCACGAGGTCTTCTTCTTCGTTCCTGCAAATATCAAAAACAAAGGCCACGGTTTTATGTGTGTTCTCTTAGGCCGGTTTATAGAAAATAGCGATTACGCCGTCTCTAAACATAAATTAGGCGCGAGGATGGATTCTTCTTCGTCTGAACACGCTCATGCCAATGATATTACTCACGAGTCCTAATTTTGCCTTGGATGAAAAGCCCTAATTCGAAAACCTGTAAACCCTAAAAAGCTACAATGGCATCTTTGTACATAACACAGGAAAACGCAATTAAATGTATCAGTTAGCTTTAGAATTGCAGGAGGAATAAGAATCCATGCAGAAAATGTTATGAAAATGCTTAAATTTAAGAATACGATTGTGAGTTTTTCACGACATATGCTGAGTTCTGTACACTGATTCCTTGCCTTTTGATGAGTGTTATGAATTGGAATATGATCAGTGAACCACAAGGAAGCTTTTGGAATCAATATTAGGACTTGAATCAACCTCTAACCATCAATTCAGTTTTTGAGTTTTTATGGCCATTTTCCAGTTTTCAAATTGGTCTCTAGCGCAGCTTTTTAGTGTGTGGGCATTAGGTTTTGACTCAGCACTTATGAGGGAAGGGAATTAGGTCATTAGCTGGCCTTGATCCATGCCCATGAGAGAACTAGTCCTAGGTCTTTCACCATTAACCAACTTTCCCTTTTTTAAGCAAAACCAAGACTTGGTGTACAATCTAACCCTAGCATGAGTTTGTGAGCTGGCACATGATATATGGAAGCTATTCCAATTCAAATGACACTATTCCATTGATTTTTAAATTTTATTTGAATTTTTAAAGATTTAAAATGAATTAAATTATCAAAAATTAAATAAAATAGAAAAATCAATGTTTGATCTTGAAATTAATCATGGGACACGTGTGTGGCATGACAAGGCTGAATCAAGTGGAAGAAAGTGGGCCCTTTTGTCAAAAATGGAAGTTTCAAGGATAGTTGACTTTTGCCATTTCACAAAAATTTCCCAACTTCTCCAATGCATAACTTGCTCAATTTTTAAGCTTTGCTCATGTTCTTGGACATTTTGGAAAGGTCTTTGAGTCCTTTAACCAATGCCTTTGGTCCCATGTCATTTTGATTTTCCAATCTCAAGTTATGGCCTTTGACTTAAAGTCCCTTTTTTGTTGACTTTTGAAAATGACCTATAATGTTGAAATTGATAACTTTTTGTGAGAGCATTTCTTGGACTTTAAGTATGAAGATGAGTTGTAGGAAATGTCTTTCTCTTCAAAATGAGCTTTGGATGGAATTTTTCTGATAATCCATGTGAAAGTTATGCTCTGGTCAATTTCAGTTGACTTTTTTCAACTGTCCAAATACAGCAACTTTTGCATCTTTGATGATTTCTGAGCCAAATTTTGAGAATCATGATCAAGCATTGATCAAATGATGTTTGTGGCTTCAAAATGGTATGTTGACCAAAAATCTGAACTTTTGACTGCCAAATGACCATTTTGCCCCTACAGTTGACTGTAGTGCAATTTAGGGTTTTGACTGTGCAATTTTGAGGTGAATGCCTTGAAACTTGATATGAGGATGCTTGACCATGTTTGTAAGCATATGAGACTTGATTGAGCCTTTGAACACTTCCTTTTCTTAGTCAGGACATAAACCCTAGTTTTGACTGTATGGGAGACTGTTGAGCTGTGCAACCCTTGGGGAATTTTGTGACTTGGCTTGGCAATTTCTTGAAGAATATGGGAGGGCAAATTTTGGGGTGCAACATATGCAAATTCTTAAAGAACCATTTTTCTTAATAACAGGTACTATGTTTGCTAACCATTCGACGTACCTTGTTGTTCTGATGAATTTGCAACGCAGCAACCTTTCGATCTAAGCTTTAATTTTTGTGAGAACCGCTAGTGCGAATCTTCTGGGAGTTTGTTTGATGGGCCTCTTGCCATCTTTGATTGGCAGTCTGTGTTCGACCAACTCCCTCTTTAAACCAGGCATCTCGTCATAATCCCATGCGAAGCAATCTTTGTTTTCCTTGAGGACTTCGATCACTTCCTTCTTGAGGCCTGGGCTAAGTTTAGCACTTATGTAGGTTACTCTTTTCGTTTTTTCATCCCCTAAGTTGACTTCTTCGAGTGGATCTTGTGCCAACATTTTGGCACCTGAGTTTATGGGGTCCCTTTTGAAGCCTAAGGGTTCTTTATCATAGATGGCATCCAACCTTTGATCCATCTCAAACTCTTAGAAGGGTGAGCATTTCGAACCATCCCCACTTACTTCGTTCATCTTTATAGTTGATTTATTTATTTCAGCCTCTAAGGCCGCTTTTGATTCGTTCTCAGCCATATAGGCCGAAATCCTTTCGAAAAAGGTAGACTCAGTCATGGATAAGGTTGTCGAAGTCCCAGCCTGCTGGCCGTTTTTGTATAGTGCTTTCGACTCCCTCTTCTTCACTGATTATTGTTCTATCCCAGTAAAGGCCATCATGACGAAGGGTCATGTAGTAGTGGGCGTTTCTAGTTTCATTAATCTCATCATTTGGAACACACGGAGCAATCTTTGCCAGATTTTTATCATAATCCCTCTTGTCAACTAAATTGACAGTTGACATAAAGTAACTCTGGTCTGCTTCGATGTTTTCCACGATTCCATCATCTCTCCACAGAACTAGTCGCTGATGCATTGACGAAGGAACTGCCCCCACGCCATGGATCCACTCCCTTCCCAGCAGTAAGTTATAGTTGGCCTTGGCTTCGATCACCATAAACATGGTGGGCCTACAGCTTGAGCCTATTGTCAATTCCAACTGGACCACTCCCAGTGTTTTGCCCACTTTTCCCTCATAATTGGACAGAACCATATTATGGGGCTTGATGTCTCCTTCGCGGATCTCTAATCTTTTTAGCATGAAATGGGATATCAAATTGACTGCAGCACCCCCATCCACTAGAACTTTGTTCACACCATGGACACCAACTTTCGCCCGAATAAAAAGTGGCTTGAGATGGTTCTTCATTGCAGGTTCTGGACGTTCGAAGAACGCATTTTGTTCCTCAACAGCCTCATTGTCCATCACATAGTAGCACACAGGCCTATGTTTCATCAAATTTGTGGTGTCTTCCTCCTCATATTCATTGATTTCGATTTCCTGCCCAAATTCGCAGGGAAGCACAGACACCACGTTACAGTTCAGGTTAAATGAAGACTCCCCCTCCGATTCGAAGTTATCTGTTATCATATCTTCGTCCTCTTCCGGGCCTGGAGTGTATTCCTTTGGTTCATCGCGTTGTTCTTCAGAGAAGAGCCTCCTATTGACTGGAGGTTTGTCTTCAGTTTGATTTTTTGGTTTGTTGGTGCTAGATTCACCTTGGTTTTTTATTGAAGTAACCCCTTTGTTTGCCACAGCTTCCCTCTTAGCCTTTCGAATCCTTTGATGTCTGCGCCACTGGGATCTTGACATGGGGTTCCTTCCTTTGTAATTTTCTAATCTCACCTCCTCCCTTTTTGCTGTGTTGAATTGCCTCCTGTATGTCACAGCATGGCGTGCATTTCGTTCAGCGTTTCTCCATCTATCTTTGCCTTTGTCATTTCTGACTTGTAACCATCTGTCGGTTGGCACTTCAGCAGGGAGTTTGAAAGTCACTCTTCGAGCAGCCTTGGGGTGAGGGCTATCAGGCCTTCGCTGTTTGTGTCTGCTGTCGAAGCGTGGGCCCATCTGGACAGTTTCTTGATGGTTCCAGCAAGGGGCAAAGGGAATCGTTTCGAAAGCCCTGGCCATGCTTTGGTCATACACAGCAGAACACCTTGGGCAAATCAAGCACTTGGTTGCCCCTTTGTAGCAGCGAAACACAAATTCCAGCAAACTTTCTCCAGCCTTGGGATAACACCTAAAAAGCTGGTTATCCTGGCGCCAATTGTTGCCAGTTCGAGTCCTCTGTACCCTTTCGAAATTCGCAACGATTCTTTGATTGCAGAGGATGCTGCACCTAGGGCACAATATCATGCCTGAATCTCCTTTGTGGCATGTCATGAGATAATCCTTGAGACTAGCATCTCCAGTGTGATTATCCCCCATTCTATACTTTTCTTTTTCTAAGTATTTTTCTACTTCCTCCATCTCAGAGCGGGGTCTTTCCATATCCACCATATTTATTTCAACATCTTCCCCCTTAGCTTCATCATCGCCCCATCCTGTGGGATTTATATCCTTAATCTGAACCTTCGAACTCTCTGGGGCAGAATATTTGACCAAATAGTCAAATTTTCCACTGGGTTCCCCTAGAGTGTCCCATATTTCCTTCTGAGGGGAAATTGGCTGCGTGATTTGGACTTTCTCCAATTCCAGCCTCAAGCCTTCAGTGACTTGTGTTAGTTCTTGGTTTTGATTTCCCTGGCCTTCAGTAGCCTGGGTTTCTCTTGCAACAGCTACAGGTGCGGCAATCGAAGTCTCTGGCGTATTCTGGATGTCCTCAGTGACCTCCTTATTGACTTCGACCATCACCCAGTTTTTAGCTTCAGTACCCTTCTCTCCTGTTAGGGCGTCGCTTTGATCAGTTTCCATCATGTTGACCTCTCCAATGCATGCAGGCTCGGAGTAGTTGGTGTCTGCGACGTCCAAGGGATCTTCGTCCACTTTCATCTTCACCTTATCAGCAAACTTTAGTCTGCCATCTTTGATCGCGTTTTGAATTAGGTCCCTGAAAAGAAAACATTGTGAGGTCTTGTGGCCTAGGAAACTATGATATTTGCAAAATCCTCTCTTCTTTCTCTGATCTAAAGGAGGTATTTTGACATTTGATGGCACAATTAGTTGGCCATCTTTGACAAGTAAGTCAAAAATCTCGTCACATTTAGTGACATCGAAGGTATAAACCTTTTTTGGAAATTTGTCACTTTTCTCATTTTCAACAATGTCTTTCCCTTTTGTGGGAACTAACAATTTGCAGGAATAAGGCGGGGCCTGTTTTAATTCAGCGAGGTCGATTTCGACCTCTTCGAATTCGAATTCAGGATATTCTTCTGCTTCCTCAGTCCCAACATAGGAAATCCTTTCTTTCTTGCTATTCTTAAAGACTCTGGCTTTTTCGGCCTTTAGTCTTTCGACCTGTCGAACCCTATCGGCTAACTGAGCCATATCCCTCAAATATTGAGTGTCTAGTTTCTTTCGAATAGAATAATCCAAGCCACCAGCGGCCATTTCGACTAACTCATGTTCAGGCACTACTGTGTAACATCTGGATTTCAAAAGCCTAAATCTATTCAGATAATCATCTATGGGTTCGGTGAACTTTCTCTTAACACTGGCCAATTCCTTCAAACTTATTTTCGACTGTCCCATGTAAAATTGTTCATGGAATAATCTCTCTAAGAGAGCCCAAGTGCCAATGGACCCAGGAGGCAAAGTGGTAAACCATGTGAAGGCGTTTTTTGTCAAGGAACTTGGGAAGTATTTGATCCTGAGATCTTCATTATTGGCTATATCTCCCGCTTCGGTTAGATATCTCGCTATGTGTTCGACTGTTGACTCATTGGTATCCCCATCGAACTTTGTAAATTTAGGGACTTTATATCCCCTTGGTAAATCAGTATGCATTATGCAATCCAATATAGGAGAAGCGTAATTTGGCCTTCTCATTCCTGTGTTGAGGCCATTCTGGGCCATGAGTCTCTCTATCATGGTGGTTAGGTTGTTTTCTACCAAGATGTTATCGTTTCGAATTCTATGAACGACAGCATCGGCATCTTGATTTCGACCAACCAAAACAACTCCCCTAGGTTGTTCTTCTCGAAACTCTGGGGCTTCTAGCCTTTCGACCCTTGCCCCTGGTTCCATAATTTCTCTTTGTGGGCCCGGGATTATTGGGGCTTCTAACCTTGGTGCCCTGGCCCCTAAGTTAACTTCTTCTCTGGGTGGTCTATAAATTGGGTCGTTAGCAATTTGTTCTATAACAGGCATGTTTGCTCGAAATCCCGCCTGATTCTGCCTACGCCTTTCTGGGGGAGCAAAGAAATCTGCTATTCGACTCATATTGTCAGCGTTTTCTCTGTTTGTCACAGTCACATTTTGCACTATTGGGGCAAATATCTCCTGCATGGTTTGTGCTAACACCCCTATCATATTATGGTTACTGTCATCCATCAATTGCCTAAAAGCCAACTGGTTGTTTGTGGTTAAGATAGGCATTGTGCTATAACCCACTGACCCTTGGTTATTTGTCATAAACTGATTCGCCCCAGACCCAGACCCTAGTTGTGGAGATGAATTTGATGTGGAATTGTGTAAACCTGCCATAAAAGATGTTGGCATTCCATAAGAGGAATTTCTGGTTCTATTCCCATCGAAACCGGGTGGTCTAGTTAATGGAGTGGCGAAATGGGATTGTGTCTCTGATGGTGGAACGAATCCCCCAGGGTAACCAATGGTTCCAGTATTTCCTAAGATCGAACTATTAGTTGATATGCCACTTACTCCATTGGTGGCTACGTTACTGGTTGAAGATGCAACAGACTGTGCGTTCGAAGGGATTACATTAGATGTTCCGATCGAAGTGGACGCATTAGTGCCTGTTGTATGTGGGCCTATTTGGTCCCCTTGTTGATTGTCAGAATTAGACATTTTGTCCAAACGTTTTCTTCTGGATAAAGGTTGGTTGTTGTTGGTTATCTTACCACTTCTCAGGTTCATAAAACAGCAAACTTCTTAGGTTCCAACGTTTTTTTGTAATGGTTATGTCTCAACAATCTTTATTTCTAATATCCAATTATTGGTCCCACCGGGTGTGCCAATTTGTTTCCAGTGATTTCTGGTAAACAACCGCTAGTCTTCCAAACTATCGAATAATCTTTTTGACTGTTATTCAATCCCTCTGGTAACTCACAGGATCGACTAGATTGATCCTAGGACTCCTTGGATATTAAGGTTACTCTTACGATCGAACAGATATTCATGGTTGATATCTGAGTGTTTGGCTTATTTCGATTTCTCTCTCTAAAAGTCTAAAGATGTAATCAAAATGTGTGTGTGAAACTAAGTTGCATGAATAAATGTTAATTGTAAAGACATGTAAAATTGCATAAAAGTCAAGTAAATGGTTTCGAATCATAAAACAGTTAATGTAAAGGATTTCTGGAACATAAAAGGTTTGAAATATGAAGAAAGCGTTTAATGCAAGAAATCTGTAAATGACTTTAAGTAAAAATATGCGTTCGAAGGATAAAACTTGAAGGTAAAGGTATGGAAAATATGACAGTTTTCTAAGATGTAAATTGCTTGAAATGTGAAGAAAGCATTAAAATGTAAAACTTTGAAGAAGAGATTTCAAAGTGAAAAGACTGTAAATGAGAAAACTTGTAAATGCTATTTGACAAAAAGATAAAGGAAAGTGCTGGGAATGGTAAAAGGTTTTCATTAAATCAGAAATACATGGTGCTATCATACATACATTTCTCTTGCATTTGTTTCCCTTGCCATGTGGTAGTTTGAATGTTACTGAGTATTTTGTATAATAGATATGACACACGAAATCCTAATACTAAGACTTCTATTTATACTAATTCGACCATAACGGTCTTGCTATAGGATTATGCCACGTTTAGAACATGCAGGACAATGCCTCTTTCTTCTTTCCACGTGTCCCCAAATGCACCAGCACATAACTTTCAAACTTCGAAAGTCCCGCTTCCATTTGAATTTCAAATGCTTTGGTACTTCTCCGTTTCGAACGCTCTTCCCAAACACAGCCTTGTTGTTATTTCGAGACTTCTTTAGATATGTTCCCATAATTGCCACTCGAAGCTCCAAGCTTTGACATACTTATTCGAAACACTGCTTCTGCTACTTCGAAACATGGCTCTTTACCTCATTTCGATTGAAACGTTTAATTCATTTGGCTTCTAATATCATTATCAAAATCTTCAGCCAACACTTTCATGGTTCATTATAGGTCTCCAAGAATGCTCATACCAAATTTCAAGTCTTACATCATAAATTTGCTCAGTCAATTGCTCAGATGACTAAGAATCAACTCTATTGGATAAAAAAAGTCATATGTAGTCAATATACAGTCAAACTTCAAGATTTTTTACCAACATCAACATTTTAAAGTTATATTCATCATTTGATCAAGGGTTGATCATAATTCCTCAAGAAAAACACTCAAATCATCAAAGGGGCAAAATTATCAAAATTAGAATTTTGACTAAGAATGATTGATCAGTGATTTTTGACCTAGTACATGACCTAATGATTTGAAGAATAATCTAAAGGACTCAAACACAACATGTTGACCTAATTTCATGGCTCAAATCATTTCACAAGATTAATGGATTGATAGTTGAAATTTGATCAACGGATGAAAAGTCAACTGATACACAAATAGTCAAACTTTGACTTTTTTATCAACATTAAATTTCAAAGATCAAAATTAATCAAAACATTCAAAAATTTGATCAAACCCTTGAGAATCCTTGAACATTCAAAATTTGTCTTCTTTATTCTCAAGATATTTCTTACAAAAGATCTCAAATGTTCAAGGATTCTCAAGGGTTTGATCAGACAAGCTCACCTCTTAAGCACTGAGCCTCTAAATTAGGATTTTGATTTTATCAAGGACAATTGGACTTTTTATGCCTCAATTGACTTTCATGGTTCATTATAGGTCTCCAAGAATGCTCATACCAAATTTCAAGTCTTACATCATAAATTTGCTCAGTCAATTGCTCATATGACTAAAAATCAACTCTATTGGATAAAAAAAGTCAAGTGTAGTCAATATACAGTCAAACTTCAAGATTTTTTTACCAACATCAACATTTTAAAGTTATATTCATCATTTTATCAAGGGTTGATCATAATTCCTCAAGAAAAACACTCAAATCAATAAAGGGGCAAAATCATCAAAATTAGGGTTTTGACTAAGAATGATTGATCAGTGATTTTTGACCTAGTACATGACCTAATGATTTGAAGAATAATCTAAAGGACTCAAACACAACATGTTGACCTAATTTCGTGGCTCAAATCATTTCTCAAGATTAATGGATTGATAGTTGAAATTTGATCAACGGATGAAAAGTCAACTGATACACAAAAGTCAAACTTTGACTTTTTGATCAACATTAAATTTCAAAGATCAAAATTAATCAAAACATTCAAAAATATTAAACTTGATCATCAAGACTCAAGAAAGTCAAAAAAGTCAATAAAAAAGTCAAGATTTTTAAGATTTAGAAAATTTCGAAGTGTTTTTATACTTGATAAATTCATTACTTCATGACAAGTTTTCCCCAAGATGCAATATGATTCAAGGAAAACTTTCAACATGAAAGTTGTAGATATTGATTAATTCTACAACTTTGTATTAGAGGGTTGATGTCTAAAAAATGCTTAGATTTGAAGATATAGGCTCATGAAGTCATGACATTTTTCATAAAACACTTAGTGAAATTTTCAACAAGTTTAGGCAGATTTTTGACCTAACTTCTTGACTAATTTTCACCTAGTTCCAATTTTATTTTGACAAAATGATAAGCATGAAGGTTGTAGACAATTTTTCAAGCTTTCCAAAATGTCCAAGAACTTGAATAGATCATTTTTTAGATAAGAGAATCGAAGAGAAGAAGTTGAGCATCTATTCTTGCATTTCAAGCCATTTTCATGAAGAACACTTGATCAAATCTCAAACCTATGTTGCATAATCTTGATTTGCAGGCTTCTAACTTGTAAATCACTCCATAATTAATTGTTTACACAATTGATTGAGGTATGATCCAAGTGATTAAGCCATTGTCCACATGATTTTTCCATTTATGGCACAAATGCACCATTGACATTCTTGAAAAGTTGCTTTAATCACAAAGTCAACTTGTCTTGAGCCTCAAACTTGTTTCTTCTGCACACACTAAATCTATAAGATTATAAGAAGCATATTTAAAGTGCTCAACCACTCTAGAAGTCTTGTACTTCACATTGCGACAATACTTGTCAAGATTGCTTCAAAAATAAGTCAAAAAACGATAACATGTGATCTTTGTTTTCTGATCACTTCAAGCCCTCAAACCTTTCCCTATAAATAGAGGCATTATTTTGCAAGCCAAACACAAATTCACAAGCCTTGAAACTCCCTCAAACTCTCTGAAATCAGATTTTGCACACAAACTCAATTTTTGTGCAATTTCTGACCTTAAACCTCAAACACTCAATCCACTCGTGCGTTTTCATTTTAAATCCATCACAAAGCTTCTATAACTCATATAGAAGCTATCCAAACACCTGCAATATAACTGTAACATCATCTTCCTCATCTTCCATAACCAAAAAAAGAGCTCTGCATATTGACTTCTCCAGAACAATACAACCACTTTCAGCACAAAGTAAGAGTTGTATTAGCTTCTTTGGAGCCCAATGAAGTTATTCAGATAATCACCACACCTCCAGAAGTGTTCAAACTCTATACACGATTTCCAGTTTTGAGGTAAATTTCCTCAACTTTGAACTCTCTCTACAAGCATCATTAATGGTTACTTTATGAATAAAAATGTAGACACCATAGCCCTAAAGCTAATCATGCCCTTAGATTTCATTTATGTTGCCTGAGTGATGCGAATTTTGAGTTTGAACTTTCTAAAAAATTTAGGTTTAATTTGGTACCGGATTAAATTCATGCTCATCTTTGATTTTTATCTTAAGTTATTTACATGGTTGAAATCGTGGTTAAATTTCTAGCAACTTTCATGTTTACATTTTCCAATTTGGTTGAGCAATGAGGAAGTTATAGATTTCAAAAATGATGAATATTTTGACGCGAGGAAGAAGATGAAGTTATAATTTGGACTGAGTTTGTAATATATTTATTGGTTTGTGTATTAAACACCGGATGTATAGCCACCTCATTGGTAGAGCACGCGCGTATAAGTCGTGACTATGCCTTGTCCTGGGTTCGATCCAGGCGTAAGGCAATTTGCTTTTTCTAACATTTACATTACAGATTATGTGCAATCCAAGTACGTACATGCACCATGCATCTCTCACCATGCCATCAGATATGCCAGCCCTCTAATCTCACGCTCCAATAAAGCAAGCCATGGTGTGCACACAGAAAATCAATCACACTTGATTAAAATAAGTGTTGGATCATTGCTTTGGGCCTAATCTGAATTTCTGATTCTCACCCATGTTTACTTTACAATACACAAGCCCATTCATCATTTATTTTATTTTATTTTTGTTTTCTGATTCATACAAAAAACCCATTTGGGGCCTAACGCCCCTTTTTGCTAATATTTTACCTCCCTTTTACTTTTTTAACACTCAACCCAATTATAATTATTTCTTTTATATTTTCTTTACGTTCATTTATTTATTTTATTTTAACCAAAAAATACCAAAATACTATTTTCTTAAATAATTAAGTTAAACAATATTATGATGTAAATATTTTCGTTGATTAAATTAAATTTTTATTAACTAATATTAACCATCACATTAAATTAGACTTAGATTTTTTTATTTTAATGAACTTAGATTTAGGTTTTGTTAATAATCAATTAACCTCTTCTTGTAATTAAATTAATTAATTCAATTAGGTTAATTAAAATCTTTTCCATCAAAAAACCCTAAAAAGACAAAAAAAAATCATCTTTACATCTTTGTGTATTATTATTGTAATTCATATTCAATGGTTTGTAATAGTAATTAGGGCTTTATTGCTTTCTTCCCCCTATTTATAAATTGTACCCCCCCCCCATTCCCAAAGCGTTGTAATAGCGTAAGACATTTAAATTCCGCAATTTATTGCTTTTCTTATTATTGCTAGTAATTAAAGTTTGCATGACAAGATTTAAAATCAACATTAGATAATTCTAATTCAAGATAAAATGATTGAATCAAACACACTTTGCACATATGTACCTCTAGGGTAACCCACACTTGTTACCTCGGATGAAAACAGTCATGTCCCTCGAATGTGAGATGTTTTAGCAAAGACCCTCGATTAAAAGATTGTAGTCTCTCGATGACCCTTCGATGTTGCCTTCGGTAAATGATTTTAGTCCCTTACGAAAATTTCTAAAACATATTACAAGTTGCCTTATATGGTTGTACGATGACCCACACATGTCCCTCACATCCAATGATATGGCTCACTACCAATTAATGGTAGATAAGCATTATCTGGAGGAGGAGGAAAAGAACAAAGACTTTTTTAGTAGGTAGATTTCTCGTAATTGCTTGCTCACAAACAAAATTATTTCCATACTTCACACTTTCAAAACATTTGTCAAGACAAACATTTTGTATACATTCTCAATGATACGAGAATCATTACAAAATTTTCTTACATTGGCATTTTCAAACATCTTTCCAAACACTTCCTTTAAACAATTTTTTTCAAAACCAACACTTTGTATACATTCTCAACGATACGAGAATCATTGTAAAGTTTGCCAAACTTAGCGTTTTCAAAATATTTTCAAACTTACATAAACACAAAAGCATTTCAAAGTGATCAAGCAATTAAGAGGCCGTAGATAACTACGGATGAAAAGGGTGCTAACACCTTGCCTTTTCATAACCTACTCCCCGAACTCAAGAAAATTCTCAAAAGGTCTTTCGTGTTCTTTTCACCCTTTCCTTTATTGGATAAAAGAAAAGTCAGTGGTGACTCTTGTTATCTACAACATTTTGCAATCAAACGCAAATCAACCAAGTCAGTTCTCCCACTGTATCGCAGAACTGGAGACTCTGCTGGAGAATTAAAAAAAAAACTAAAAGTGGGGTTACCTTAAGAGTTAGATCACATTTATTTTCTTTATTTGTTTGCCTTGTTTGTTTTACATTCATGGGTAATGCTTGGGTTTATCACTTATAAAGATCCTATACCTGGATCTGAGGCACATTAGGTAAGTAGCAATAGATCATGGAAATTATACGGCGTAGACCGATATAGTTGAAGCGATGGCTACGTTAGTGTGACACATTCGTTGGTACTGGTGTCCCTTGAGTTAAATCAAGGTGAATACAAGGTCGTTGTGTGGTGTCATGAAGCACCAACTGACTGTAGAACATTAGTTGGACAACTTGGCCATTAGAAAGTAGGGAGATAGTTGGCTTTGGTACAAGGATGGAGTTGGTTGATACTCGATACTACGCTCATTGAGATGGGATATTTTTGCTGCAAGAACAGATTATTTATGCTGAAACAATGCCCGATGAAGAAAGATCAGTGATATTGAGATTCTTAGAACTCAGTTACTTCTTTTAGGACAGGTTGAACCAACTAAAGCTTCAAGAGGGTACTTATCTATAAACCTCTTGCAAGCCTAAACCTAAAGCCTTGAGTGCTTTGTGTGTATATGATTATTTGTTCATAACATCATAAACATCATAGCATTATGACATAGCATTTTTACTAACCATTTCAAGGACCTAGGGATTTGTCTTTGTCTTGTTTTGTAGGGTATGGCTTCCACTCGCAGAAATACCATCTGAATTAGCTTTGTAAAAGTGCCTCCTCAACTCCAAGAGTTAGCATAAAGGGTTCCTTAGAATTCTCCGTTCACCAAAAGACATGGTCGACTTCTCAATTTGGTTACCTCAAGCTTTAAAGAAGAAATAATGTGTGTGCTCTTTCAATTCTTTGATCTTAAACATCATTGTTTCACCTTTTCCGATTATCAATTGGTGCCCACAATGGAATAATTCTCTCAACTATTAGGAGTACCTATTCTTGATCAAGTAACCTTCACCGGTTTAGAAAAGTATCCACAACCTGAGGATATTGCATCAGCCCTACACTTGAAAAGGTCTGATATTGTAGCCAATTGAGAAACAAGGAGCGGAGTCAAGGGTTTTCTAGCCAAGTTCCTGTTAGAGAAGGCTCGACTGTTTTGGGAGGATATGGATTTGCAAGTTGTTGAAGAAGTCTTGCCTCGTTTAATCTATGGGTTAGTATTGTTCCCTAATCTAGACCAACTCATAGATGTGGATGCTGTCAAGATCTTCCTTTCTCGTAACCCTGTGCCTACTTTACTCGGAGACATTTTACATACTCTTCACACTCGCATCATGAGGAAGAGAGGAGCTCTTATGTGTTGCATCCTGTTTTTATCTAGGTGGTTTATTTTGCACCTTCCCCGGTCAGTTTTGAAGAATGAACAAGGTATGAGTTGGTCATAAAGAATAATGTCGCTTTCTCATACAGATATCCATTGGTGCTCTCGATCGCTAGAGGACATTACTATCATTGACCATTGTGGGGAGTTCCCTAATGTTCCACTCTTGGGCATTATGGGAGGTATTACTTATAACCCTTCACTGGATCTATGACAATTTGTCTATGCTCGAAGAGATGGTCCTCATGATGCACTTATCCAAGGTATTATATTCGACTACGAGAACGATGTCTAAGGTTATCGTCAAAGGTTTGTACGAGCTTGGGGCATGGTGAATAGGGTTGATAGCAAGACTTTGGATCATAAAAATTCTATCCCTCTTGAGCCTTATCTCAAATGGGTACAAGCTCGTGCTCAAAGTCTCATGATGCCATATCCAGCTATCTTACCAATAGTTGTGGAGCCTGTTACCGAGGGAGATACTTCTTATACTATTCTCCATTCTAACGTGCCTACTGACTTCGAGGAATTGCAGATATCATGGATTAAACTTAAGAGGTAACGAGACACCTTTGAAGCTCGATTTTACGCAAACAAGAAGAAAGGTTGGAGCTTACAAGGAAAATTCACGAGGAGTAAAGCCTGAATGCCTACATTGCACCAAAGAGGAAGTGCCCGTGGGAGACTTGAGTCTTTTGTTTTAGGAGTCTATTTTGTTTCTATTTGAACTCATTAATAAAGTTATTGTGTTTGTTTCCTCTTTGTCTAGAAAATTTAAATTCCTTAAGGTCCTTGAAAACACCGCATCCACATAGCATGCATCATATCATAAGCAGGTTTTCCGGTACAGGTTTCCTTATCTTTTTACTGTTTATTTCAGTATAAGATGGCTCTAGAGAAAATCGTCAAAGATCTGCAAACTCAACGCACACAGTTCCAAGAGACTCTCCTCAACCTAGCCAAAGGTCAGCAAAAAATGATGGCACTCCTTGCCACCAAGAAGAGGGATGTTATTCTCAACATAGGAAGAAGATTCAAGGGGCCTGCTCGACTGGCTCAAATAGAAGAGGCTTCTTCTAAGGAAGAAGACAATCAAGCAAAGTAAGTTAGAAGCACAAGAGCTAGGGGTGGAAATAACCATATTACTGAGGACAAAGACTATTCCGAAGAGCAGTATCCACCGGCGGATGAGAAGTACAAACAGCTAGAAGACCGACTCAAGGCTGTGGAGATCCAAACAATGCTTAATTTGGACTTTGGAGACTTAGGTTTGGTCCCTGGGGTGGTCATTCCCCACAAATTCAAGGTTCATGTCTTTGCCAAATACGATGGGGTCTCATGTCCAAAGATGCATTTGAGGTCTTATGTCCGTAAGATTCAACCGCACACTGCCGATAGGAAGTTATGGGTGAACTTCTTCAAAGAAAGCTTATATGGGACATAGTTGGAGTTGTTATATCAACTTGAAGGAACTAATATCCATATATGGGAGGATTTGGTTGTTGCCTTCTACAAACAATACCAATACAATGCTGACCTTGCGCCAACCCGCGTGCAATTACAAAATATGACTATGGGTTCAAATGAAGGCTTTAAAGAGTATGCTTAAAAATGGAGGGACCTGGCTGGAAGGGTGAAACCCCCGTTGACTGGAAGAGAATTAGTGGACATGTTTATGGGTACCTTGACTGGTCCATTCTTTAATTTGTTGATTGGGAGTTCTTCGTCAGGGTTTACCGAGTTGATTATGACTGGTGAACAAGTTGAAAGTGGAATCAAAAGTGGAAAGATCCACATGGCCCCATCCTCTAATGTTGTAAAGAAACCATTAATTGGAAAGAAAGAGACTAATGTTTTTTATGGAAAAAGGAGTTGTGTCAAGAATGACCGTCATCAGTCAGTAGGAGTTGTATTAAATTCAAACCCAACCCCAGTTCAACAACCATAACAATCAAATAATCAACAAAGGCTTGATGTCCCAAGGAGGAAATTCACTAGAATCAATATGCCACTGTCTCAAGCTTTATAACATCTGTTGAAGGCAGATTTGGTAACACTGAGGAATCCTCCTCAAAACCCCAATACTTTGTCTCTGAAATACAACCCGAATGCAAAATGTGCCTATCATTCCAATAGCTCTGGGCACGATACCAAAGATTGTTGGGCCTTAAAGAGAAAGATCCAAGATTTGATTGATAACAAAGTGATTGAGTTCCACAAACCTCTAATGTCATTACTGCTCCCATGCCCAGTCATGGTAAAGGTGTCAATGCTATTGACGATGTCTCTTTTGTCTCCATCAAGAGCAAGCCACATCAAGAGCAAGCCAAATCATGCACTGAATCAAGCCATCCAAGTTCAGTTTCAAAGGCATTTCACCATTCTTCGTTCAGGTAGTTAGAAGCATCTATTTTCTTCATTATTGACATCACAATGTAGCATTCTTTTCCCTGATGCTTGTGCTTACCTTCATTTTCATTGATTTTAATTGTGGATTATTTATTTTCAAAAATCATTTTCAAAGATGTTCTGGTTTTTTCCAAATTGTACTTCACTCAGTTTAAATAAATTTTAATGGTGAATATGGTTGAGATGGCGTTGAAGAGACGAACGTGTTGGTTGTGGTCTCAGCTTCTCTTGTTACCATTTGATGAAACACAATTTTGGATTGTGTTGAACAAAGGCTGGAGGCTGAAGATGATGATATGGATCATCCAACCAATGATAGTCTGACACATGTTTTGTTTTGACTGTATCTTTCGAAATGGATTTTATTTGATGTGTTTCAGTAGGTTCCATTATGATCCATATCCTTGGCCATCAAATCAGCCAGCTCAACTAATGATTGTATATCTGACGCCTCTGGATTTTTTAGATTTATTTTCTTTTTATATTTTTGTTTTAAATTAGTTTAAACTTTAAAAATTCATTTCTCCTTCATTTTAATTCCAAAAAATTCATAAAAATTCCTTTTATCTTTTTTGACTTTGTGCTTTTTTTTAGAAATTTATTTTTAAATTTGCTATTTTTTTATCATTTTTCATTTGTTTACTTTGTTTTAATTGGTTTAAAAATAGATTTCTATTTCTAAAAATCACCCAAAAAAATTTATAAAAATATTATGGATCATTTCTGATTTTCCCATGGTCTTATTTGAAATTTATTTGATGTTTTAAATATACTTTGGTATTTTACCTTTTATTTTCATTTTAAAATCATTTTAAAAATACTTACCCATGCGTTTTAATTGTTTTTATTGCATTTTTTTATTATATTTGACTTTTGTTGACTGGATGGCCTTGGATCATAGTGATTTTGATCATAATTTTCCTCAACATAATTGGAACTTGAGTGTTGATAGGGTGAAAATGCCAATCCACCAAAAAATGAATGATGTTGATGATAGTTTGATTAAAACTTTGATCCAATTTGGGATTTATGTTCTTGTTCAAATTATCTTTACTTCATCTTTTTCTTCTTTTTTTTCTTTTTTGATCAATTGGATGATGATGATTCATCTTTGTGCAATTAGTTTTAGATTGGTATTTGATGAACTTTCATCATTTCAAATCTACCACTAAGTGATCAATTGATCACTCAAGGTACTTTAGATTAATGATAATTTTTTCCTAAGGTATCATGAAAGATTTGATTGATGTAATGATCTCATCTCCTTCACTTAGTCTTGATTTATATTTGTTTTTACTTGTGCTACATACTTTAGCAGTATGATGTTTATCATATCTCTAATATATATGGTACATAGATTGTTATTGACCGGCCTCGTATAGTATTGACTTCTATATAAGTTCATATGTGATTGCTTAACATAGAGCTAAATTTATCCTGAATCAGAATACTAATTACTAACACTAACAATAATTGTGATAACACTTAATTTTCCGCACCTTTACTATTTTGTCATTTAAATTTCCCGCAATTTACTTTATCCCCTTTACTTTTAGCATCTTTATCATTCATGTCATTTAATTTCTTATCTCATTTTTATGTTATTTTTTATTTAGCAGCTTGAGCACTTTATTTTATGTTATTTTTCCTTTGTTCCTTGAGCATTTTATTTTTATGTCCTTTTTCTTTTGCTCCTTGAGCAATTTTTCTTTCTTTCTTTAAAGACATTAATAAAGGCTTAGACATTAAAAGACTTATAAGGCTCTTATACTATGGCTAATGTCTTTTGCATTATGGAGTTTGGACCTTCTAGACTTAGGATGGAACCTTGACCTAGACTTTCATTGGACTTTGTGATCATATTTCATATGAGACCTTGGTTGTGTTTTTATCTGTTTGTTAGGAACTTTTTTTTGTGCAAGTGTTGTTAATTTGTGGCTTTAATATTTATCTGATACATGAGAAGTCATATGCACTTTTTTATGATTCATCTGATGCTGAGACCTTGAGTTTGAACCTGATGAACTAATATTCATCTGATGCTTAGTACTTGCTTGTTTGTATGGATTAATCCAAAGGGAATGGATGCATATGTTGACTTATTGTCAAGAATTTTCTTCTTGCTTGGTTAGATATTTTCTACCTTAGTTTTTACTTTATGCTTTAAGATAGTCCCTTCATCTCTTGCCCATATTCTTCAATTTTCAAATCTTTTTTCCCTTTTTCAAAACCTTCTTATTTTTTAAACTTAGACCACTTTCAATAAAAACCTTGACTTTGTCAAGTGCATTTTCAAACTTTCTTTTCTAAATAAATGTTTCAAAACACGTAAGCATATCAAAATCCTTTCAAAATTAAAGGAGTAAATATTCAAGTATCCCTTGTTTAAGGAAACCACTTGAGATTATTCTCCTAACAAAATACAAACCTCATTCAAATTATTTTGCCACTTCACTTTTCTTTTTAAATTTTTTTCTTAAGATTAGACATGAGTCATCTTTAAATTTGATTTGTAATTCTCCTATCTCCACAATATTGATTGATATGGTGTTGACTCTTTTCTATTTGAAAGAGTTAGTGGCATACTTGTTAATTTTTATTCAAGTTGGAGTCCTTCTTTCATTGTGATGCAAAGGTCCAACTAGCTCATGTTTATGGATGATTAGTCGAGTATTCTGCTTAAGATGATAAAATGTCTCTTCATTTAAAATTAACCAACAAACGATTTTGTTCTTTTTTTAGAAGAACTATGTGGTTCTTATTTCACCATTTCACATTGGAGGTACGTAGGCATGAGGCTCTTAAAGTCTTACTGAATCAAAATCATAAAAAAACATTTATTTTCTCATCTTTACACTCTTTTTGCAAACAACCATTTTTAGCCAAATACACACATTTCCAAAGAGGTTAATGTGGAGTACCACAGATGTTTAGGATGCTAACACCCTCCCTTTGCATAACCAACCCACGTACCTAGAACTCTTTGTTTTATTAGTTTTATTTTAAAACTTCTGTGAGTTTTATTTGCTCTTTTCTCATTCATTTGGAAATAATAAAGTGTGGTGGTGACTCTTGCTTTGTGAGTTAAGTTAATAAACTGCTTAATCTCCAATTTTTCACTATTACATGTTGTCATGCTCATCTCGCCCATCGATGAAGACCCCCTTCAAAATGGACACTATTGGTGGATGACGCCTCCAACATAAAAGGGAGTGGTGCAGGAATAGTGCTCGAAGGACCTTGGAATATATAAGTCTAGGTCAGGCCAGACTATTTTTAAATAGAAAAGGCTCAAGCCTTTTTATAAGCCTATTTAGTTAAAAAGGCTAGACCACTGGCTGCAAAAAAGCCTTTTAAGTCTATCAGGTCAGCCTATCTAAATAAATATCAATAATTTTATTATTATATGGTGTTCGTACTTTAAATTAAATTACAAAAATAAAGTTTAGATGTCTAGAAAGACTTATGAAAACACGCTTAAAATACCTTATGAACAATATCATAAGTTGTTTTCATAAGTTCTCTCAAACATATAGTATCACAAAATATATATTAATGGGTGAACTTGAATAAGTCAATGAAAATAAGCATCTAGTCTAATTAATCTTTTTAATTTGTTAGTCTATTTTTACATTAGTTGAATGCTTATTTGAAAATATTCAAATAAAATATACTTTTATGTTGGCTAATAGGCCAATCAGGATTTTGAAAAGACCAGACTCATACCTAAAAATAAGCCTTTGATAGGTCAGATGTCAGGCTTAGGCTTTAAAATTTTAGCAGGTCAGGCTCAGGCTTGGAAAAGCCTAGCTCGGCCCAGCCTATTTCCACCCCTAACCACCAGCAACAATTAGGCAGAATATGAGGCTCTCGTCACCGGTATGATCCTCGCCTTAGAAATGAGAGCCACCAGATAAATCCAAAAGTGACTCTCAGCTAGTCGCCAAGTGCATCTCAGAAAAATATCAGGCCAAGGAGCCCCAACTAATAAAATATCTACATAAGGAACAAAATGTATCCCCATGTTTCCTCTATTTTGAAGTAGAACATGTCCCCCGCGAACAGAGCATCAGGGCGGATATCTTATCTAAGATATCCACCTTTAAGGTCGTGGGGCTTAATAGGGCAGTCATACAGGAGACTCTCGCCTCCTCTAGATTTGAGGCAGATGAAGTGTACTCCTTGGAACTTGTCCCTGAACCCATACGGGTGTCGCTCATACTGCACTATCTATAGTTAGACCCACTCCCCTCAGACAAGGGAGAAGCAAGAAAGATCAGAATAAAATATGCCAATTTCACCCTACTCTCAAGAAAAATTTATAGAACAGGGAAGTCTATTCCCATGTTGAGGTGCCTTGGCGAGAAAGATATCACCTTAGTACTTGCAGAAGTTCACAAGGGAGCATGCAACAGTCACATCGGTGGAAAAGCTCTCGCTCATAAGTTATTAAGGGTAGGGTATTATAGGACCACACTAATGAAATACAACATCGCCTTCATTAAGAAGTGTGGTCAATTCAAGATACATGCCGACATAAACCACACCTCAACAGAGTTCTTTAATCAATAAACTTGTCATGGCCTTTCTACCAGTGCGGTGTGGATAACATGGTTGTATTCCACTTAGATCCAGGACAATTGAAGTTCTTGATAGTGGGAGTAGACTATTTCATCAAATGGATAAAAGAGGAAGAAGTAACCAAAATCACGATAGAAAGACTACAACGATTCTACTTGTAGAAGATTGTGAGTCGGTACAGGCTCCCTGGTACCACTGTCTCGAAAAATGAGACCCAATTTTCCAGCACCGTGGTCACTGACTTTTATAAAGACTTAGGCGTGCAGACAAAATTCATGTTCATGGTATACCTTCAAGCCAACGATCAGGCCGAGTCAGCGAACAAAGTAATTCTCAAAGGAGTAAAGAAAAAGCTTGGCAACACTAAAGTTTGTGGGCAGAGTTACTCCATAAGATATTGTGGTCATACTAAACCACACCATGGTCCACTATGAAGGAAACCTCGCTTTCCATGGTATATAGAGCATATGTAATGCTTCTCGTCGAGTCGAGACACCATCATGGCGGTGAAACCATTTCAATGAAAAATCAAACGAGATAGGTTTAAAATGTGTGGCGGACCTGATCAACAAACTATGAGAATTCACTCATGTTTGAGAGTATGCTTCCAAACACAATGCCACAAGGAGATACAACTTTAAAGTAAAGTCGGGGGAGATGCATGAGGGAGGCCTAGTACTTAAAGAAGTAGTCATACATGTACAGTAGAAGAAGTTGCAACCTAAATGGGAAACACTGTATCACATATATCAGAAACTCCCTCATGAAGCGTACAAGTTGAGCAGGTTGAAGGACCACTTCTACCTTGGACTTGGAACGCCCCTCACCTCCGGTATTATTATAATTAGAATTATTTATAAATCTCCAGTAAATATTATACCGTGTAATTCTAAATAATTATTTAAGTATTTAGTTTTGATTAGGGATAATCCCTTATTAAGATGTCTTTTACGCTGGACTTCATGATGAAGATCCTTGTCGCCCTCTAGGAAATACAATGTGTTGGAATTCATGAAGAAGATCATTTCCGCCCCTCGAGGCAATACCATATGATGGACTTTATGACGAAGATCATTTTTACCCCTCGAGGCGATACCCTGTGTTGAACTTCATGACGAAGATCCTTGTCATCCCTTGAGGTGATTCCCTCTAATGGACTTCATGAAAAAGATCCTTGCCACCCCTCGAGGCAATTCCTTGTGCATGACGAAGATCCTTGTCGCCTCTCGAGCAGATGAGGCAGCACACAAAGAATTGAAGAAGAAGAAGAATTATAAAGTTCTCTTTATAATTCATCTATGTCTGAGTCAAGACAATTTTAAAAAGGTGAGTGATGTAGAATCTGTGAAAGAAACTTGGGAAATTTTGAAAAAGTCTTTTGATGGTGCAGAAAATGTGAAAGAGGTGAGGTTAAAAACTCATAAAAGAACATATGAATTGCTTCAGATGGAAGAAAGTGAGAGAATAATTGGTTTCTTCACTAGTGTTACGAAACTAGTCAATCAAATCAAAGTATATGGAGAAACATTGACAACAAGATCAGTTGTTGCAAAGATCTTGGCTCTGAATTTCTACCACGTGATGGTACCCATAGAAGAGTCGAAATATTTGTCAAAATTTAAAATGTAAGAGCTTCAAGAGATGTTTGAATCTCATGACCAAATATTGTATGAAAGAGTTGCAGGCAAGTCGAAGAGTGGTGTGGCTCTGCAAGCATAATTAGTAAATAAAAAGAAAGGCGAGGAAAGTGGTTCGACAACAGAGGTAGAGGAAGCTATAACAATTCAAGTGGTAGAGGAAACCAACGGGGAGGATTTGTGTCGAATCAGAGAAGACCCTCATACCAAGGCAACCAAAGAGGTAGTTCTGGGGGTAGAGGAAAATGTGGTGGTCGTTAACCTAACAAGAGTCACATTTAGTGCTTCAATTTTCAGAAGTATGGTCACTATGCTAGTGATTATCCATAAAAACGAAAGAATCAAGAAAGTGATGCAAAGTTTGTAAAACATGAATAAGCAAAGATGATGATAATGGTCACAACAAGAGATGAAGAGAGATTCAAGGACCAATGGTACTTGGACTCGGGATGCTCATCACATATCTCAGGAAGAAAATATTGGTTTGTCAACATAAAACCCTCAATGAAGAACATAGTGAAATTTTCAAATGGAAATACTCTAGCAGCTGAAGGTATTGGTGATGTTTTGATTTTGAGGAAAGATGGCAAAAGGTCAACAATTTCCAATGTGTTGTACATACCAGACATGAAGAGAAATTTGCTCAGTATAAGGCAGTTGGTAGAATTATAAAGTATCGATCAAAGACAAGATGATGAGAGTCATCAACGCAAGAGAAAGGTTAATCTTGAAGGCCCTTATATCTCATAATAGAACCTTCAGTATTGAACAAAATGTGATGAAGCACAAGTGCCTTGCAACTGTAGCTAGCAGAGATGAATGGATATGGCATTATAGACTAGGTCTCAACTTCAAAGACATCAGATATTTGAAGAGAAGAAAGTGGTTTCAGGGTTTCTATATATCAACATTCCAAATGAGGTATGTGAGGAATGTGTACAGACAAATCAACACACGAATTTCTTCAATAAGGATGCAAGAAGCAATTTGAAGGCTATTCTTGAAATCATATGCTCTGATGTATGTGGTCCTATCCACGTGGATTCGACTAAGGTAACAAATAATTGGTTACATTCATAGATGATTTCAGTTGAAAACTGTGAAATTACCTGATTAAGAAAAAAAGTGAAGTGATCGAGGTATTTGCCAAGTTTAAATCTATGATGAAAGACAAAGTGGTATATAGCTCAAGATTTTTAGGACTGATGGTGGTGGGGAGTGTGTGTCGAAAGAATTTGACATATTATGTGAGAAAGAAAGGATTGTGCATAAGGAGATTCCACCCTACACTGCAGAAAGGAAGAATCGAACCATCATGGATATGGTAAGAAGTATGTTGAACGACAAGCATTTACCTAAAGAGTTTTGGGGTGAAGTTATGTCAACTGCAACATACATTTTGAACAGATGTCTGACGAAGAAGTTAGAAGGAACTATGCCAGAAGAATGTCCTCTGGTGTAAAACCTAGCTTGAGTCATCTGAAAGTATTTGGATCTATATCACATAGATATGTGCCAAATCAGTTGAGAAGAAAACTTGATGACAAGTCGAGTTAAATGATCCTAATAGATATCATTCGACTGGAGGATACAAGTTATTTAACTCGGTGAACAAGCAAGTAGTGATAAGTAAGGACGTGATCATAAATGAGCTTAAGGAATGGTATTGGAATGAAAATGTAAATAATTATTTAGTAAGAATCTTATGTGAAGAACCAGTCACTAAAGTCGAAAGAAAAAAAAGTTCGACAAGAAGAAGTGAGAGGTGATGCAGGCCCAAGCAGACCTCAAAGAACAAGACGCATACCTGTAAGGTTTCAGGAATATGTGATTACATCAGATGATGTGGTCGATAGTAAAGATGAGCTGGTACATTATGTTTTCTATGCAGATGTCGAAACCAGTCAATTCAGCTAAGGCATTGAAGAATTCGAAGTGGGTGAAATCTATTAGTGAGGAATTTAAGTCCATCGAAGTCAACAACACTTGGTCACTTGTCTAATTACCTCAAGAGAAGAAGGAAATTGATTTCAAGTGGGTATACAAGTTTAAGTTGAATCCTAAAGGAGAGGTAATTCGACATAACGTAAGACTTGTTGCGAAAAGATTTATTCAAAAAGAAGGAATCGACTTTGATGAAGTTTATGCACCTGTGGCTAGAATCAAAACAATTATGTTGGTTGTTGGTCTAGCAGAAATAAGCAGTTGGCACATATGTGAGATGGATGTGAAATATGCATTCTTAAATGGACCCTTAGATGAATAAGTTTATATTGCACAAACACTTAGTTTTGTGAAGCATGGCAAAGAAAGAAATGTGTATAGACTAGATAAAGCAATGTATGGACTCAAACAAGCTACGGGAGCTTGGAATAAGAAGATTGACATTTTCCTAATGGAGAAGGAATTTATGGAGTGCACAATTGAGAATGGAGTATATGTAAGAAGAAGCAAGAGTGAATTGCTTATACTATATCTCTATGTCGATGACTTGTTGATAACATGTAGTTGCAAGAAAGAGATCAAAGACTTTAAAGGTGATCTCAGTAAGGAATTCAAAATGTTTGATCTGGGAGACATTTCATACTTCCTTGACATAGAATTCTAAAAGAGTAGTAGTGGTTTTATGATGTATCAAAGAAGATATGCAAATGAAATACTCAAAATATTTTAGATGGAAGAATTCAACTCGACTTCGATACCCGTTGAACCGATACTGCAACTATCAAAAGTTTCAGATGAAGATGATTTCGACCCAACCCAATATAGAAGACTTATTGGGTCATTAAGGTACCTTTGTCACACAAGACCTGACTTAGCATACAGTGCATGTATGGTGAGTAGATTCATACAGAAGGCAAAGGTATCACATCTAGCAGCGACAAAGAGGATAGTAAGGTATCTGGAAGGAACCCTCGGCTATGGCATTTTGTTTCCTACAGCTGATAAAGGAAAAGAATTCAAGTTAGTGGGATACACCGACTTAAGTTAGTGTAGTGATGTTGGGGATCGAAAATTTGTAGCAGGCTATGTGTTTATGCTAGGTGGTGCACCAGTTGCTTAGTGTTTGAGAAAAGAACCAGTAGTGGCACTATCATCGTATGAAGCAGAGTACATAGCTGCTTCTTTTTGTGTATGTCAAATAACATGGATGGTGAACTTGATCGAAGAGATAACAGGGAAGGATCGTGGAGTAATTATTATAAAGATCGACAACATGTCAGCTATCAATATGACAAATAATCTGATAGCACATGGAAGAAGCAATCACGTCGAAATAAGGTTTCATTATCTTCGAGAGTATGTAGCAGAAGGAAACATGAACTTGAAACACTGCAAAATTGAGAATTAGATTACAGATATCATGACAAAAAGTGTGAAGGTCAAAGTGTTCAGAAGAAGGGGTAAATCATTGCGTGAATCCATACACACCATCTAGTTAATAGTCCATTTAAATATTCCATAAACAATCTTATTTTTAGGTGGTGTGAGATTAAGGAAGGAACAATCTTGTTTGCCCCATATTTTTCTGTAATGAATAACGTGTTTAGGACATGAATGTAAAGTTTGACATGATCATAAAATAGAAAGTAATTTTTGATTGTTTGTAAGCAGCACATGTTCAAGATTTTCTCTTTGTTATCCCTATTGATGATCTAAGTCAGCATATGTCTCTGGTAGAGTCTCATACCATTTTAAATACCAACTTATAATTCCCATATTTCTTGTTGATGAGATTTTCCTTGTTTGTCACAAGGCATGCTTTGATACATTTAAGGAACACATTATTCATTAAAAGAGTGATTCGCTGTCACGCACGGATCAAAAACGAGTATTTTTTAAAAATGTAGTTAACGGTAACGATAACTCCAGTATCATTCTCGAGGATTATTGTATTATTATTATTATTATTAACCAACTGAATGAAACAATAGGGATTTTGAGTTTAGGATTCAATTCGGAAAATAATGCAAAAAAGTGATTATCAAATAAGCTAAAATAAATCAACCCACTGTTCGGGTTCTCAACTTATCATCGGCAATTATAAATCCAATCCCTAAGCAAATTATAATCCCTATTCGATTACAGTACCAATTAACAAGCAAAATTGACACTATGCAATGTAAGTTCCTAATTTCATAATTAAGCAAATGAATTAAGTATCATGAATTAAACAAACACGATTACGCGGATTAAGCAAACGCGATTAAATTATAGGAAGACACAATCATCGAATTAAATCAACAACATTTTATATAACTCGAATTAAACAAACAAGAAATATAGAAGAATATTGAAAGGGAAAAGAAATTGGATTGAAATTATAAAACCTTAAAGTTTTGACGAAAACATAAACAGTAGATAGATCCTTGGTTCTTAGCTCTCCATTACAAATATGCCAAATTTTTGTAAAATAATTCAATGAACAGTAAACGAGAGAGAAGTGAATTGTAATTAGGCCACTAGGTATATGGAAACAATGAGTTCGGTCTTAACCCAATTGGACCAAAAAACATTAAAAAATCGACTCAAAATCGGCCTGAAATAACTAAATTTATAAAGTCAAAAACTTCAACGAATTACTGAGACTTATGCACTCGGAATCAGCTTTTAACTCCAACATGAAAGTTGTAGCTCTACCTCTTAATTTTCCAACGTATATTAGAACGCGTCGATCTGATTCTTGTAGCTTCAGTTATGATCCGAACAGTGGACAGGTATCAAGTAACCGCTAAAGCTGAAAACAACAAACAAAAATATATTAAAGGCAAACAAAGACTTAATTCTAAAAACACAATAAAATAATTAAATAAACAAAACAAACAAGGAAAATGCCTAAATACAAACGTAAGAGAACGTGCATCAAAATGCACTGATCAAAGAGCTTCATGGATTTATATGTTGACATGACTTTGTTAGAAATGTCATATTTTATATATTTAGACGTGCATGGGTATATGTGAAGAAAGAGGAGCCTCTGAATTTCTAGACTGACACACAGGAGGAGAGATCGACTCTTAGGTCAGCAGATATTCTAGTGTTTGGATAAATAGGAAGGAAACAAGCATTTGTAGACTTGAATGGAGTTTTTCACTAGTGGGATTAAGAACTAGAGATTTTATTATGAAATAGATAGCTCTCAATGCCGTTGCAAGTAAAGTGGCAAAAACCATGAAAAAACATGTTCCAACTCGAGGTGAAAATAGGCTAGACTGGACTTCATAAGGCCTGAACCTAGTCTACAGTAAACATATATATATATATATATATATATATATATATATATATATATATATATATATATATATATATATATATATATATATATATATATAACTTAAGCATGACTTTTTTAGTAAATAAGTTTGATCTAACCCGACCTTAAATAGGCTAAGCCATAAGCCTTTGTAAATCGTTCTGGTCTATTTTCACCCCTATTTCCAATAATCAACATGCTATCATAACACGTATTTGACATTTTTTATTTTCTAGCACCACATTTTTTTACATAGAGTGCAAATATTCATGCATAACAATGTTGTGTCAATTGAGACAATGCATGTAGTTTTTAATAGAAATGATTTTGTCATTAAAAAAAGAATAATGACACAATTTGTTGCATGTTTGTTTGATATTTTTGTATAATTTTGATCATATATAGATTAATTCAGCTTGATTTAATATTTTATGTATTAAAATTAAGAGTCATGTTAACATCTGCTGGAAGAGCACTAAAGACGTATGTTAAAGATATTATAATTAGAAGAATTTAAATATAATTAAATGTAATAAAATCATGTTTAAAATTTCAAACACACATTCCAATAAAATATTTTTACAAATAGGTTATTAACTTGTGTCTTAGGTACATGTTAGCTTTTTCTTAAAATTAAAAGTGATCTCATTATAAAAATAGAAAAAGACTGAATCTACCATACCGTTCAAAACATCATCTTGGTGTCTTAATTGTGGAGAAAAGAGTGGAAATCAAAATCAAGATAATATTAATCTTCAACAAAATATATGACCATTTAACATCATTGAAACCATAAGATGAGAGATTTGACAAACAAAACAAACTCAACCCCCAAAAAAGGACAACTGCAACAATTGGGTGTGTGTCAGCACACACTATTTTTGTGTGGAGGTTGTTGGATCGATTACCTATTAGAGATACTTTGTTGAGGCAGAACATTATTACAGGAAATCAATGCTCTAAATGTATGTTTTTGCTATCTACATGAAGAATCAGTTAGTTATATCTTCTTTTCATGTTCTTTCTCATAAAACATTTGGCATTCGATTTATGACTGGTTTAGTATACCCAAATATTTATATTGGTCTATCTTTATACGATAGTAATATATTGTCATGCTACGATATCATCAGAGTGAAAATGAACTTAGGCAAATCGGGAAACTATAGTACATAAACACAATTAAGGAACACGGAGTCACAATAAAAGATTAGTACTAAAAAAACACAAGACTAGGATAAATTCTAGACTAAACATGGTATGTAGGAAGAAAAAGTACCATCTTTAAGGAATGGATTTAACCAAAAAAATAACTTGAGGAAAAAGGTTTTCCCCCACTTTTTTAATACTGGTGTTCTTACCCTTCCAATGATTCAGGAATCTCTTTCACTTCCATGCATCAGCAGCTTCAAAGATGTTAGCTGGCAGAGCTGCAGGATCAAGTTCAAAACATCCTTTTGGAACACCTTCCCTTTCATCACCGGTCATCTTATATGAAGGAACTTGATGTGAGAATCTATATAGCTCTTTTGGCAGAACACAAAATGTGTTCTCTCCATTCTTTCCAGTTTTCTCATAGAGACTTGTAAAGCCTTCCACTTTGCCTAGGCAAGCTACTACAATGCCAACATTTTCAGAAAAATCTGATAAGATTTCCACAAAAGCAAATTCATGCTTCAGAAAATTTTCTGGATTAGAACTCCATTCGATATCCCAGTTGCTGAAAATTGCCCAAGTTTCTCCCTTGTTGGGAAACACTAGGTAAGAATTTTTGTCATTTCCTTTTATACACTGAATCTGGTGAGAGAACATACCAATGTCTGCAGTTTTCTGAGAATTAGCAAGTTTGAATTTACCACAAGCAATAGGCAAATCTGCATTGAACCAATCAACCTCGTCGTCCTCATCTGGGTCAGCTTCCAACCATGTAATCTGCAAATTGAAAGGGGAGGCTACTTTCTTGACAAAAGCATAAAATCTTGGCATAGCATCGGAGGTATCATAAATTGCCCATAATTGATTAACAGCAAAACAATTCTCAGCCTTATCTTTCTCAAAATTATTGAAATCTGGATCAGGGCAAACAATTATCTCTGGACTAGAAGGAATATCTGAATTCAATGGAGAGCAGTTTTCGTCTTTGAACCTTCTAGGATCATCATCTGAACAATCATCTTTGCTTGTATTCCTTAAAATTTCTTCATTTTGCCGGTGCTTTTTGGAAGGAACGTTGTAATTTTCATCTTCATGATTTTCCACATACGAAACATGTTGCTTTTGTCTGGAGGACCTTCTAACGTTCAAACTTGAAGGATCAGCAACATTTTCTCGAACATTGACATCTTGATTTTCTTCATTATTTCTAGTGTTGGATCTATCTTTTAAATCTGGTTCTGGTTGTCTCACTCTCTTACTTCCAACATTCTTTGAGGCTTGTGACTCCTTTGGTTTGGACACGGGAACATAGCCATCCTTTCGCTTTCCATCTTTAGGTTCCTTACTCTTTTCGTCTTTAGGTTCCTTACCAACTCCAGTAGCACAGGTTTTCATACTTGGAGTATATGACCGAACAAAAGTATCTGCACTTCCACCACCGAGGGAATTTCCATCTTTACTTGTTGAGCCTGGTTTTGGTGGAACCTGCATTGGAACCGCTTTCGAGGCACCAAATGGTACATATGATGTGGTAGTCTGTGGAGTTAAACCAAAAGCTATAAAGCTTTTCTTACAGTTTTGACAGACTAAGGCTCTATTCTTAATATATATGTAGAACTGGAACCTGGTATTACAGTGATTGCAAGCTGTCCAGAATGTCTGAAGTTTCAGATTGGGATCACAAGGGATATTTGAAGAAACATTTTTCTGATATTTTGTTGCATTTGGAGCTTGGTTTGCAACAAACATGTTCCCATTTGAGTGATGGGATGAGGTGTTAGGCACTGCAGTTTTCAAATGGGCTTTAACTTTCATCTCTTGTAAATGGGCTCTAACTTTCATATCATGTAAAATCCGCTTTGCTTGGTCATTCAAGATCCCATTGGCTTCCCCGATCAACTTGAAAGCAGCTTCTGCCCCGGCAAATTTATTTTTATCAGGATGAAGTAACAGTGCAAGCTTTCTGTACTGTTTTCTTATGACAGCTTCTTCCGAGAGTTTCTCTGTCTGAAGAATTCCATACCAGTCCATTTCAGCCCTATAGAGTTTGTTCAATGCAGCACTGTGAACCTCACAGACTGCAAGAATCTGAGCAATGTTTTCAACATCAGGGTACAGTCTTTTCGCCTTGTTAGCAAACTTCAGTGCCTCTACATATTCACCATTTTGCATTCTACTCTCTGCCACTTGCTTAGCCCTCACAGCCTCGTCCTTGTTGCACTCCATTATAAATTGATGTCAAAGATCCAATCACCTAACTTTCCTCAATATCACACTAAAATAACACCTCTTTGTACTTGTGTCTATTAGCATTCCACAACCAGCAAGCAGCACTTTGCGTTCCACCTAATTGACACAGACCCAGCAAAATAAAATTAAGTCAGCCCATCATTACTCAACTCATTTGTTATAGATTAAAATAAAAAAAGATTTAGCTATTGTGTTTGGTTAAAAATTACAAAAATGATGTTTTGCATGTCTCCATCTAAACAGCTTACAATTTTTAGCATAAAAAAAAATCTAACAAAATGATTTCTGAAAGAAACTTAAACTAAAATAATTAACCCATCAAAGAGTTCTGCTCAATGACACAGACATGCATTCTAGCACAAAAGATAACATCATAAACACAGCATTATAAAGACGATTCAATCACACCAAGCATAAAAAACAATCAATGCAAAACTAGCACATGAGCATAAATAGAATTAATTTATCTACAAACCCTAAAAATAATCTAGAATCACATAGAGAACTAAAAAGGGTTTGAAATAAACAAAAACCAAAAATTAAAACAAAGTTTGTACCTTTTTTGCTATTTGACCTAAATTTCAGAGCTTCTAATAAACAGCGTAATATTTGCCCTAATTGTTTTGCTATTTGACCTAAATTTCGGAGAAATTTATAAACAGCGTAATATTTGCCCTAATTGTTCAGCTAATTAAATTCCAATCTTACTAATAAAAATCATATAATAATATTTTTTTAAAGGAAATTTACGATTAAAACGCAGAACAAGATCGAAACTTGATGTTGTGAAATCGAACAGGGAAATAAAAATGTAAAAATGGGAGAAACGATTCAGAAAATAGGGTAGAAAACGAAGAGTATAGGACTTACTTGCGGTTGCGAAGTGGAGGATCGAAATCGAAATCGAAATCGGAGTCTGCGACTGTAGAGAGATAAGAGAAACGCAAGAAGAGAGAGAGAGAGAGAGAGTGAGATGAAAAGACAGCAGTGAAGTGCCGTTTAAAAGTCAGAGTCGGAGGAGGGAACGTGCAAAGCGGGAAACTGAAATTTTTTGACAAATTTTCATGTTTTCATTTCCTCCCTTTCAACTCCTTCATTCTTGTTTTATTCTAGAGTGAAAAAAACATCTTTATCTAGATGGATGTGAGATTCTTTCTATTAGATAATATTTTCAAGATTAGTATTTTATTTTTTTATTTTTTTTGTCAAAAAAATTATATTTTTTAAGGATTGTTTTATTTGATTTAGAAATTATAAAAATAAAAGATAAAATAAATGTTAGTACTAGTAAAAAGTTACAGTTAGTTGAACTTTATTCTCGTGTCAATATTAAATTCTCACATTTTAAGTATGAAAAAAACATGAGAAAAATCGTGTGTAATGATAATGTTGAGATGAGAGGTTATAATTAATTTTTAATTGATAAGATATTTGTGTGTCCGTATTTGATACTGTATAAAATATATTTAGATGCACGTGTAAAATTAAAATGAATTACTTAATTATAAAAATAATTATTTATTTAAATATATTAAATAATCATTACATATAGGGAAAAAGAACATGTAGAAGGGAGAAAAACTTGATAATTGTATTAAAAATAATTGATTAAAATAAAATTATAAGTTCTGTGATTTTGAGATTGGCGGCAATATTGTTAAAACAAGTATCACAATAAGATGTTAAGATGATTTACGCAGGAGATTTTGAAGATGATTTGCAGTTGTTGTTTTGATATGTGTTACTTTTGAATGAAGAGTCTAAAGTCCATGATTATCATTAGCTATTTAAAGAAATTTTCTAAATCTAATTTGGTAACTAAGTCGTGTATTGAAAGAAGAGTTTTAGGGTTTAGTTTGTTTTTTGTTATTTTGTTATCCACTTTATTGTAGAGTTGGATTGTGTTTATTGTGACTCATTCATGTACCTTTTAGGTGCTTGAATTGGACTTTGTTTGAGTTGTAATTGTAAATCACTCATAAGTTTTTAAGTAAGAGTAGATTTTGTGTCATTCAAAGTGTGTTCTTCTATTATTTGATTAAAATTGTTATCATTGTTGTGTGATTGAAGGGAAATGGGAGAGATCTCATATCTAGGAGTGTCTTAGATAAAAATGGCACGGGAAGTGATTAGGTACGAAGATTGTAAGTCGGAGGTTGTTTACTTGGGCTTCAAACTAATACTATTATAGTGTATTTCCTTCCTGACTTGGATACCCCCATATGTACGTGACATTGCATTGAACTGAATTAGCAATTATCTGTGTTATTTAAATCCATGTTGTTTTCTACAACTAGGTTATTGTTATATATGTTGTTACTAAGTCATAACATTGCGCTTGACTGATCTGATATAAGATGTCATGACATCTGGTTCGACATCTGATATATGTATACCAGAGTTTCAATTGGTATCAAAACAGACACTTTGTTCTATTTTGGGTGAGCTCCAGGAAAGATACTTTCTAGTACCATGGATAAAGAAATAAGATTCAATAACAAACCATCAGTCATAGATGGCACCAACTATGACTATTGAAAGGATCGTATTATGGCATTCCTAAAAGTTATGGATAACAAAAATTGGAAAGTTATCTTAAAGGGTTTGGACCATCCTATTGTGAAGGACAAAGATGGGAAGGAGATTTTGAATCAAGAAGAAGACTGGTCTAAAGATGAAGATGAACTTGCTCTTGGAAATTCCAAAGCTTTGAATGCCCTATTCAATGGAACCGACAATAACATATTCATGTAAGTAAACACATGTATTGTAGCCAAAGATGCTTGGGAAATTCTCAGAACCACTCATGAAGGAACATCTAAGGTAAAAATGTTTAGACTCCAGCTTCTCACTAACAGATTTGAGAATCTAAAGATGAAAGATGATGAAAGTGTTCGTGATTTTCACATGAATATTCTTGAGATAGCAAACTCATCTAGTGCATTCAGGGAGAAGATGTCAAAAGAAAAGATGGTTAGAAAAAGTTTCAGATTTCTACCTAAGAGATTTGACATGAAGGTGACAACCATTGAAGAAGCCCAAGACATCATCAATGATATGAGTGGATGAACTTGATGGGTCACTTCAAACATTTAAATTGGCTATTAGCGAAAGATCTGAAAAGAAGAACAAGAGCATGACTTTTGTATCCAACGATGAAGATGAAGAGGATCAATGTGATTTGGATACTGATGAAGGAATGTCAAATTCCATTGTACTACTTGGGAGGTAACTCAATAAAGTGCTGAAGAGAATGGACATAAAGTCAAGACCAAATATCAAGAACATCTCTTATGACATCAACAAGACCAAATGAAGCTTGTAGCCTCTAGAAGACTCAGGCCGACACATGCATTGTATATGTCGACATATACTGAAGTATTTCTGAAATTGCAGAAATTCTTATTTTTTGTGTCGGCGCATCCATTTTTCAGGTTGACACATTTACTATTGTTTTAGATCATGTAGCCTCTCACTTGTTTCGATCGACATATAGCCTTATACAAGTCGACACATACATTTTAAAACTTATGTATGCATCGACACATACGATATATAGGTCGACACATCCTATTTGTTTGGTCAATTTTTCCAAATCTTTTTAATTCTAAATTTGTCCTTTTTGCCCTAAAAGTTTCAAAACTATAAATACTCTTTCATGCATCCTTCATAATTTAGTGAAACCATAAAATTAGCATACTTATATCTTCATCTTTAACCTCCAACCTATGCATACACACTAACATTAAATTGTAACGATGTTCTGTTTGGGTACCATCTAGACGAGGATTATTAGTGTCCAATTGTGTACTGGGTTGATTTTTGTAGGGGTTTACATCTAGAACAAACCATGGGTTTGTTATCCAAGATCATTGGTTGATTTGGGGGTTTTTGTGCAGGACGTTCGAGAGGTAATTGTGGTCAAGTGAAGTCCTTTAGAGATAAATAATACAAGGGATCCTTTGGAGATAAAGAAAGCAAAGGAAGTAGCACGAGAATGGCGTATTAAAATTGAAGTCTTGTGTTGTAATAGTTGAAATTGACGATACGTGAAAGTTTTGGAGATAGAGAATGTAAAGGAGTAGCAAGATCTAGATGGTCAATTTGCATCTATTGTGTATTAGTCTTTATCAAGATCAAAAGATGAAAAGGGGTTCAATCAACAACAAGATTAGGATTTATGGAGTTGCTCTTAAACACTACTCTTGTATCAATAATTTTGCATAGTAAGAAATAGAATTAGGCACAGACGTACCTTTATGCAAGGACGATAGTGGGAAACTATGAAGACGTACTTTGATATTCATTAATTAATTTGTCAAATAGCATTGTGTTATCAATTGAATTGTAAGAATTTTCCGAACTATTTTTTATTGTAAATCAAGTGTTGATATAGCTTATAATCACTTTTGATTATAAGTGGTTTTGTGTATCAACACAACCAAAGAAAAAATTTTGAAAATTCACTTGCACACCAAGTGTTTGATGAATTGATTCAACTAGTTCTTTTTAATATTGTCACTGGAAATAGATTTACTAGTAACTTCTAATAAATGTTAAATAAGTTGTTAAGTGATTCAATTATATTAATTCAATTTGTTGTTCTTATTCCATATTGAATTTATTGTTACGGTTTTCATATCCGAATTTCCAATAATGTTCGTACAAACGATATTTTGAAAAAGTTTTTATGTCGCTCTTTGATAAAACAATTTTTCATAATCAAATTTTTGTATAAATTTTAAAAAGGGGTATCGATTCACTCCCCTTCTAGATATGTTTTCATCGTCTAACAAGTGGCATCAAGAGCCCGGTTCATTCTGGCTTCGACACTTTTAGAAAATGGCTTATGAACCTAAAGAGGAATATAAAAGAGCCCCAATTGTTACATGATAAAATTATAGTTATTGGAAAGCTTGTATGCAAATTCATGTCAACTCATATGACAATGGTGTTTGGGAAGCCATTCAAAACGGTCTAACACCAGTGACATATGTCGTTGATGGTGATACCGTACCTAAGCCAGAAAACTTATGGAATGAGAATGATAATAAGAAGTGGGCACACGATTGGAAAGCAAAGAACATCATTGTATTTGCTCTTGGTGTTGATGAGTTTTATCGCATTTCCTATTGTCAAACCACTAAAGCTATGTGGGATTCTCTACAAGTTACCCATGAGGGAACTAATGAGGTCAAACAAGCTAGAATTAATACACTTAATCAAGATTTTCAACTCTTTCGCATGAAGCAAGGGGAGACCATTGCTCAAATGTAAAAGCAGTTCTCACATCTTATTAATCGTTTAAATTTACTAGGTAATATTATCTCTAATGCTATTGCTACTAACAAGGTGTTGCAATCTATTACTAGGAATTGACAACCAAAGGTCACCACGATTAAGAAAGCCAACAATCTTGCAACACTCGGTCTCACTGCCTTGTTTGGAAAGTTAAAAGAACACGAGCAAGAACTCAATTGCTTGGATAAACATGAAAAGAAGTTTGGGAAAAAGAAAAAGGGAAAAGGGGTTGTTAAGGATGAAAACTTGAAGTCTAAAGCTCTAAAGGCTTCAAGCTCAAAGTTCTCAAGGGATGAGCTCACTAATGATAGTGACTCTAGCAATGAAGAGAATTCGAATAATGAAGAAATGGGATTATTTGTAAGAAAATATAATCGATACATTCAGGAGAATAGTGTCAAATAATCTTGCAAAATTTAGAAGATAATCTTCCTCCTCTAAAGATGAAGACAACAAAAAGTACAAGGCAAAGGGTATTTGTTACGAATTCGGAAAATCGGGTCATTATAGATTGGATTGTCCATCTCATGCTAAGAATAAAGGAAAGGACCAACGGAACAACTCTATAAATTCTAGACAAGCATATGTTGCTTGGGATAGTGATAGTAATGTCTCATGCAATGAAAGCTCAAGCAAGAGTAATGAAGATTCGAACTATTGTTTCATGGAAAATCATCGTCAAGGCAAGAAAAAGGATATAAGTCATTTTAAATACTCTAATATTGCAAAGTTATCTTTTAATGAGTTGAAAAATCAATTTGAAAATCTACAAAAAGATACTTTATATGCTAACAAAAAGTTGGCCTACCAAGAAAATATTATTACATATTTAGAGGCCAAGGTTGAAGAAACAAATAAAAATTTGAGGCATTAAAGAAAACCATTGTAGATAGTTCAAATGGTGTAGAGGAGGATGAACAATCTTGTAAATTTGGATGTGAAACATGTCAAATTTGAAAACAAGAAGTGAGTAATCTTGAAACCAAATTAGACAAAATACATCATCCCATTGATATTATTTTTATTAGATATTTAAAGGTTGAAAAGCCTCGTAAAACTATAACTTTATTAAGAAAAATTCTAATCGCATAAGTGATTCTCATCATAGATTATTTTGTCATTATTGTTGCAAAAAAAGGCCATGCCGTTGAAAATTTCAAATTTAGGTGCTTTTTGGTTCCTAAAGGGAATTTCCAATGGTTTTCCAAATGCAATCATTATTTAACTCACTCTCAAGGATCCAGTGAGAATTAGGTACCTATCACTTTTGTTTGATTTTTGTAGGATGAGTGTCTTGACGCTATGACAGGAAAATAGATTCTCGATAATGGATGTTCAAGACACATGACGGGAGACATATCTCTCTTCTCCGACTTTATAGCGATGAAGAAAGGTTTTGTATTCTATGGGGATCACAACAAATGTGCAATACTCGGAAAAGGTAGTATAGGTAATCATTCAACTATTATTATCTCAAATGTTATGTTAGTTGAAGGTCTTAGACATAATCTTCTTAGTATTAGTCAATTATGTGATAATGGTTATAAGGTAACTTTTGCCCAAGATTGTTGCATAATAAAACATAATGAAAAGAAGGATTGTATGTTTAAGGGTGTGAGGGTTAGTAATATCTATATGCTCTACTTAAGATAAATTTCCTTGAATAATGCTCAATATCTTGTTACCTTGAGTGAAGACTCTTGGCTATGGCATAGACGTTTGGCTTACGTTAACTTTGATCTACTTAACAAAATAGTTACAAAAGATTTAGTAATCGGTCTACCAAAAATGAATTTTTCAAAAGACCATCTATGTGATGCATGTCAAAAAGGTAAGCAAATAAGTGTCTCCTTTAAATAAAAAAAATATTATTTCAACGTCGAGACCACTTGAGCTCCTTCACGTGGATTTATTTGGTCCCTCACGGACTAAAAGCATAGGTGGAAATTACTATGGTCTTGTAATTGTAGACGATTACTCAAAATTTTGTTGAATTATTTTCTTACGTAGCAAAGATGAAACGTTCTCGGCTTTCACACGTTTTGCCAAGTTAGCTCAAAATAAATTAAATTAAAAAATTATTGCCATTCGAAGTGATCATGGAGGTGAGTTTGAAAATTATATCTTTGAATAATATTGTGTTAAATTTGTAATTGAACATAACTTTTCAGCTCCTATAACTCCACAACAAAATGGTGTTGTGGAGCGTAAAAATCGTGTTTTAGTGGAGTTGGCAAGAACAATGCTAAATGATTGTGGTTTACCGAAATATTTTGGGGCCGATGCTATTATCACGGCGTGTTATGTCTTGAATAAGATACTTATTTGTCTAATTCTCGACAAAACTCCCTATGAACTTTTAAAAGATAGAAAACCAAATTTATCTCATCTTCATGTCTTTTGATGTAAATGTTTTGTTTTAAATAATGGAAAAGATAATCTTGAAAAATTTGGCGCGAAAGCCAATGAAGATATTTTTCTTGGATACTCTCAATCTATTAAAGCATATAGAGTTTATAACAAAAGATTGTTTATTTTTGAGGAGTCGGTCCATGTTACTTTTGATGAGACTGTTGGAGTAAGCCCTAATAGCCAATCAATATTGGCTTAATATGCTTTTGTATCATGACCTTTATATATATTGTTTGATTATATATATATATATATATATATATATATATATATATATATATATATATATATATATATATATATATATATATATATATATATATATATATATATATATATATACACACACACACACACTTATTAGGCATCGTATTTATTATATTATTTGTATATGACATAATAAATTCCTTAGAATAGTTATTCTATTAATGACCTATCAAGTGTGACTTAATTGTGAGAGCTTATTAAACATAAGAACATTATTCTTAAAGTATATGTAGTCAAGTTTTACTATTAAATAGGACAACAATAATACATAGAGACTATTATGTGAGTAGACTGATGATCGTGTCTCCCTAGTCCCAGGCCATCATTGCATCGCTTCGCCAACACGCTTCTCAAAACATGCTACCTCTCCAAATTCAAAGGTCCTAACGACCAACTCCTTGTCTCCCCACAAGCAAGATGTAACGGGAAACACGCATTTCCCCATAAGATACGCCCCATCCCGCGAACAGATGTAAAAGTCATCACTCTTGCACCCAGAAGCAACAACTTGGGGGGCTACTGTTCTGGACTAGCCCGACAACTAGAATGGGCCCAGTCTAAGACATTTCCTTTGGTACGGTCTGCATGGCCATGACCCAAATTGCCCGCTACCTGTCGGGCAATGTCAATTGTTTTCCCTCCCGAACCATCACTGACTTGGGATGATCGACAACCATCCTCTCAGCCTGCCCGACATTAACGTTGTGCAATCCACCAGGAAGCAACCAGAGATGCTCGTAACTAACCCCCTCCTCGGGACCAACGGCTAGTTACGAGCACATCTTCCCGGTTTGACCAAGTCTTGGTAGTTACCTGATTATACGAACCCACATATCTAAGCGTGAAATCAGGAACCAATGGCTAAGCGCCAGGGGCATTATATATACCCTCACACCTGTGAGGGCCAAGTATCCAATATTCACTACTCACTACCTGATATTTTTTCCTGCACCTCCCTGTTCCCACTGTTACTCGATTGTCAGAGTGCCTTGCAGGTACAACCCCCTTTTCTCCTCAACTTACAACCCAACTGCAGATCATCCTCCGACCATTCTTTAGGTTCTAATCAACTGGCAAGATCAGAAGGAAATGTGAACTTTGCACAGCAGGAATGAAGTTCTTTTTCCCAGACTTAGAAAAACATATGGCTTATCATGTTAACTTTACATAATCTAATCACGTTCCTTTTTAACCGTCCTTATACTGCTCAAACGGTTTTGAAATTTGGTGGAAAGATTTTTATTTGATATATATATATATATATATATATATATATATAATATATATATATATATATATATACACACACACACACACACACTTATTAGGCATCGTATTTATTATATTATTTGTATATGACATAATAAAGTCCTTAGAATAGTTATTCTATTAATGACCTATTAAATGTGACTTAATTATGAGAGCTTATTAAACATAAGGACGTTATTCTTAAAGTATATCTAGTCAAGTTTTACTATTAAATAGGACAACAATAATGCATAGAGACTATTATGTGAGTAGACTGATGACCGTGTCTCCCTAGTCCCAGGACATCATTGCATCGCTTCGCCAACACGCTTCTCAAAACACGCTACCTCTCCAAATTCAAAGGTCCTAACGACCAACTCCTTGTCTCCCCGCAAGCAAGACGTAACGGGAAACACTCATTTCCCCGTAAGATACGCCCCATCCCGCGAACAGATGTAAAAGTCATCACTCTTGCACCCAGAAGCAACAACTTGGGAGGCTACTGTTCTGGACTAGCCCGATAACTAGAATGGGCCCAGTCTAAGACATTTCCTTTGGTACGGTCTGCATGGCCATGACCCAAATTTCCTGCTACCTGTCGGGCAATGTCAATTGTTTTCCCTCCCGAACCAGCACTGACTCAGGATGATCGACAACCATCCTCTCAGCCTGCCCGACATTAACATTGTGCAATCCACCAGAAAGCGACCAAAGAGATGCTCGTAACTAACCCCCTCCTCGGGACCAACGACTAGTTACGAGCATATCTTCCCGGTTTGACCAAGTCTTGGTAGTTACCTGATTATACGGACCCGCATATCTAGGCGTGAAATCGGGAGCCAATGGCTAAGCGCCAGGGGCATTATATATACCCTCACACCTGTGAGGGCCAAGTATCCAATATTCATTACTCACTACCTGATATTTTTTCCTGTACTTCCATGTTCCCACTGTTACTCGATTGTCGGAGTGCCTCGCAGGTACAACCCCCTTTTCTCCTCAACTTACAGCCCAACTGCAGATCATCCTCCGACTACTCTTTAGGTTCTAATCAACCGACAAGATCATAAGGAAATATGAACTTTGCACAGCAGGAATGAAGTTCTTTTTCCCAGACTTAGAAAAACATATGGCTTATCATGTTAACTTTGCAGAATCCAATCGCGTTCCTTTTTAACCGTCCTTATACTTCTCAAACGGTTTTGAAATTTGGTGGAAAGATTTTTATTTGAAGAACATGTTTAACACCTTTTTTCTCAACCAACATCTGACAAAAGCTTTTGCATCTGTCCAGGATCTGAGCCAAAAAGGTAAGCACACACATATCAAGGAAATTCAGGCGTTCCAGAAGTACTTCGAAACTGTCTATGATCCAACTAACCTTAGTCGAACCACTTTTGAAGCAGCCCAAATTTTAAAAGATAAATTTACTAAAATGCTTCCTCATTTAAACATTATTGCTTGTGTTAAACCAGAGGACACATATGACTTAGCCTTCAAACTTCAACCACCAAATTCCCAAAATTTACTAGCGCTAATTTTGGCTTGGATTTTTATCTTCCTTACCCAAACTGGTTCATTTGTGGGGATTATCTTAACTTTTTAAAACAAGAGTCTCAAAAACCTGCTAAACGAGTGGTTTCGACTAAGCATACCTTAGACAGTTTCAAAGGCTTCCTTCATAATGACTTGTCAGCTATCTCTATTCTTTCTCCGACAGGTGAAGGTGTGAAACCAAAGGATTTCCCTGTTCCTTTCTATTACCTTTGTTATTTCTTTTATACATGATACTAACCATGTTTATCATGTACATTGTTCTAGTCGTCGAAAAGAAAACCACAAAAAAGGAACAACCTATCACAAAGACATGTTCTACTGAAGCTTCCAAACAAACCAACATTTCAACAAAAAACATTAATCCAGATACCAAAAAAATCAAACCCATCAAAGGTATCTGTTGTACCCCAAAATTTTCCCTCTCATTTATTAAGAATTTGCTCACAAGATCTCCTTTGGCTCAAGACTGCACTAGGGTTGATCAGCTCAAGATACCTCCTTAAGCACTAATGACCAAAATTAAGGTTTGAGATTGCACAAGGATATTTGAACTTTAAATGCTTCATATGACTTTCATGGATCATTATTGACCCCCAAGATTACTCATGTTAAGTTTCAAGCCTTGGATCACACTTTTGCTCAGTCAATTGAGCAGTTGACCTAAAAATCAGTTGTATCAGGGAAAAAGTTAACTATGGCCAATTTACAGTCAAACTTCATAATTTTTTATCCATATCAACATTTTAAACTCATATTGTATCATTTTATAAAGTTTGGACCACAATTCCTCAAGAAATTTGATCAAATCTTCAAAAGGGCAAAATGGTCAAAATTAGGGTTTTGACTAGGAAAGGGCAATTTCTGATTTTTGACCTAAAAAATGATCAATTGGTTTAAAGCATGGTCTCAAGAGTCCAATTGCATCATTTTTACCTAATGACATGGCTCAAGACATTGTAAGTCCAATGGATTGACAATTGAATTTTTCAGTCAACTGATCAAAAGTCAAATGTATACTGAAAAGTCAAACTTTGACTTTTTGGTCAAAATCAAATGCCAAAGATCAAAATTCATAAAAAAATGTCAAAATATGAAACTTATTCATCAATAAATCCAAAATTCAAGATTTCATTTTGAAAAGTTAAAATTTCTAAACTTAGAAATTTTTTTAAGTGTTGGAAATTTCTTATTTTTTCATAACTTTGAGCAAAATTTTCACCATAACGCAAGTTGATTCAAAAGAAAATTCCAACATGAAAGTTATAGATCTCCATGAAATATACAGATTTTATTCACACAACTTCTTCCAAAAGTGCTTGGATCTCAAGTTACAATTTTAAGAATACATGGTCATGAAACAAAACACTTAGTGAAATTTTTGCTCTAATTTGGTCAGGATTTTGACCCAACTTTATGGCACTTTTTCATATAGTTCCAAGGGGAATCTTCAAAATAAATTCAAATATGGATTGCATAGCACATTACAAGATTTCCAAAATGTCCAATAACTCCTTGAGATCATTCCTGAGTAGGGAGAATCGAAGAGATGAAGTTAGAGTTTTATCACTTGAATTACAAGGCATTTTGTGATGAACAAAATTCAAATTCAAAGTTATGCTGCATAAAATCTACTTTGAAGGCCTCAAACTTGTTAGGAACTCTATAATTAATTGCTTGCACAGCTGTTAGAGGTTTCATTTCAATCATTCAATGCAAGGCCATGCTTTATATCCATTTTGGGAAGAAAGTGCACATTGCCATTTTGATAAAGTGACTTTTTGTACAAAACTTGTTCTTGAGCCTTGTACTTGTTCTCTTCTGATTATACATGTCTCATAACACATGAGAAACTTGTTAGACACTTACAATCACTCAGCTCATGCTTGTACTTCACATTGAAACTTGTTTTCCTTTTTTTCTTGAAAATCAAGTAACCTAGCAAATAGCTTGTAACTGGTACTTCTGATTGTCAAAAGCTCTCAAACTATTTTGCTTATACATACACAAAGCATTTGCCACAAAACACACGCATGCTTAAGCCCTGAAAACACCTAGAACACAGAATCACTAAAAACACTTCAAAACTTGTCATTTCTGAGTTTTGAAGCCAATCTTCAAATCTACTCGTGCGTTTCTTGGCCTTTTGCTTTCAAAAGTTTCTAAACAACATACACAAACAATCCCAACCCCTACAATACCACTATAACACCTCAATCATCATCCACCATTTTCAAAAACAAAGCTTTACACTTGGACTTCTTCAGAACTCCTCAGGCACTTTCAGCTCAAGCTAAGCATCCCTTTAGCTTCCTGGGAACTTGAGGAAGCTAACTCAATCATTGGAACTCACTGAAAGCTTCTCCAACTCCAAACCTGATACCCTATTGCTAGGTAAGTTTTCTAACTTTGGAACTTTTCATACATGCTTCATCAATGATTTATTTGTGAATGAAACATGTAGATATCATTTCCCTAAAGCTAACCATGTCCATAGTTTCCATTAATTTTGCTTGAGCTTAGAGAATTTTAAGATTGAAATTTCTGATATTTTTAGGATTCATATTAGGGGCAATGAAATTCATGTTTGTCTTTGATCTATAGTTTTAATGCTTTCCATTTCTGAAACCGTGAGGAAATTTGCTACAAGTTTCATGTTTACAGTTTTCATTTTTGTTGAGATTTGAACAAGTTATATAGATTCTGGCTGGGCGTGAGGTTGAAGATGAAGTTGGCCTCAGGAACGTGTTTGTCATATATATTTATGCTTTGATTTATATAAACGGATGTATAGCCACCCCAGTGGTAGAAGCGCGCGCCTATAACCAGAGGAACCTGGGTTTAAGCCCTAGTGGTACCCTTTTGGTTTTTTCACATTTTTTGCAATTCTGATCTTTTCTTTTTGGCACGCGCTGGGCCTCCCTTTGGGCCTTATGTTTTTTCTTGTTGCTAACCCCCCTGTTTCATTTACACACCCCTGGTTCAGTTTTTATTTTATTTTCTTATTTTCATTTTATTTATTTTCTTAATTATTTTTCTAATACTAAAAAATACAAAAAATAATAGATTTACATTTTGACATAGTTTATTTATTTTTCTCACACAAAAAATTATTTTATTAATGATACTTTATTTATTTTACTAATTATCTTTGTAAATTTAATTAAAACTAGGGTTTTTTAGTTATTTTCTTTTTACGTCATTAAAATATATTATTTTAAAACTAAAAAAAGACCAAAAATATTTTATAATACTATAATTTATTTTCAAGACAAAAATACCAAAAATATACTTTTCTTGTAAACTTAATTTCTTTTTAATCAATTAATAGATTTAGGGTTTTATTTAAAATCTTTTCTTAGTAAATTTAGGTTTTACTTTTAATTTATTATTTTCTTCTAGCTAATTAGGTTAAAATCAAAACCCCTTTTCTCATGAAAACCAAAAAAGAAATCTATTTTCTTTGCATTTACATTCTTGCATATTTATTTATTTTTGTACATTTATTTATTCAATTCTTGTACCAATTCAATATGGTTGTAATAGATTAATTAGGTTTATTTTCTTACAATCCCCATTTACAATTTGTACACCCCCTCCCACAAGTATTGTAATAGCGTAGTAACTTTAAATTCCGCAATTTATCGCTTTATATATAACATGCTAGTAATTAGGATTTGTATGGAAAGACTAAAACCAATACTTAGAAAATCCTAATTCAAGACAAAATCAAGCATGAAAACAATACACTTGCACACAAGCACCCCTAGGGTAAATCCACTTGGTTGCCTTTACAAAATGGCCATATTACGCATGCGAGGTATCTTAGCAAAAACAAGCAAAGTATAAGATCATAGTCCCCCAATGACACTATCTAAGTTGCCTTTCAAATGATCTTAGTCCCTAAAAGAGAATGCTAAGATACCTTGCAACATTGCTAATCATGGTTATACGATGACCCACGCCCGTTCCGGTTACATCCAAAGACAAGGTTACTTACCAAATCAATGGTAAGATAACAATGTAAAAGGAAAAGGAAATGAACATAAAATACTTTTGAGTAGGTAGAATGTTCCTAATTACTTGCTCAACTTCAAAACAAAACTCCTTGCTATTTTCAAAAACAAACACTTACACTTTCAAAAATATCTTTCAAACTTGAAAATATTTTCAAAAGATCAAACATCTTTGTATACATTCTTACGAACGGGAATCATTACAAAGATTTCCTAAACAATGGACTCTTTACAAAATACTTTCAAAAAACCACACAAAGCACAATTTCAAACAAAAGCAAGTGATCTAGCAAGTAACTAAGACCCCATGGAAAACCATGGGTGAAAAGGTGCTAATACCTTCCCTTTTCATAATCTACCCCCCGGACTCAAGAAATAATCTCAAAGGTCTTTCCTGTGCTTTTTCACCTTTCCTTTTGGATAAAAGAAAAGTCGGTGGCGACTCTTGCTAACCGTAACATTTGCGATCAAACACAAAACCTTCAAGTCAGTTCTCCCACCGTATCACAGTATCATTCGATTTTTTATTTGCTTCTTGCATTTTATCATTTTTTAACAACATTATTTTTTCAGGCTAGTCACTTACCTCTAAAATCTCCACACAAAAGAAAATATACTCATGATATTTCAGTAGAAATCAAAGCCAATGAAGACATTCCTCCCACTCTTTTACAGACTAAAAAGATAAAGAAGAAGAAAGCAAAGAATTCTGATGCAACCTCTTGGCAGCCATCTAAGCAAAAACCTGAGCTCACCGTACTGCCCTCAAAACCCAAAGAGAAAAGCACATCCTAACCATCTGGCGACGTTATTCTAGAGTGAGTCGAAAGTGATAACTCAAGTCTTGATGGACTAAAGGTATAATTCATATTCGTTATTCTTCTTCGATCACCATTTTTCTTTTATTCAAACTAATGTTTTTCTTTTATTGTGCAGGAAAATTAACCAAATCCCATTGAGTCTCCAATCAAGACCGATGTTCCTCCTAATAGTGGTACTTCTTGGTACCACCCCTTGTAAAGTGACAAATATTTCAACAAAGGGTCTTCGTCTGCAATTAACCAACTTGACACAGCTGTATCATCTGAAAAGGAATATATTCCCTAGATTGAGAATGACCCAAAGGTACATCAAGGTATGACCAAGAGGGTTAGAAATGACGAAGGGCCAAATGATGATAGACTTAGCGATTCTTCTCCCAAGAAGATTAAGTTTGTTGATGATTTTTCTTGATGATGATGAACATCTTACTGATGTGGCGCTTATTGTTTGTGACTGAGACGTTTCGTGATTTTTACGAGGACATGCTCGTACGTGATATATTTTTATTTATTAGATTTATGCATGTTTATATGCTCATAGTTTTGAGCTATTTTGCAAGTTATTTTTGCTAAGTGTTTAGGGGGTTTGCTCGACAGTCTAGATGTTTGCTAGTGTGGGGAACTAGTCAAAAGGCCAGGGTAAATTTCCGGGCAAGAGTTGAGTCTGAATCCCGTTGTCTAAGACTAGACTCGGCGGCATGAAACTTCCCATCGCGAGATGGGAGTTCTGCTCGTCAAAAGAGTGGAAACTTGCATCTTTATTTGATTTAAGGTGTTATGCTTGTACCTGAGCACACGCATATGGTCACACGTGGTCGGGAATGTTGTGTTTGTCGTAATGACAGAGCACACTGACTATTTTTGTGCATTAACTGTTGTTTCAGTTTTTTGGCGTTTCATGGTCGAGCAAGTTCTTCCATGTGTAGGTTTTCGAGATATTATGCACCATTTCTGTTTTTCCTCATACGTAATTGTATCTCTTGGATGACGGACTTGTTCCACATTTCTTCTTCATGCTCGCAAGCTTCAACAAGATGTCTTCTCGAGTGTTGCGTTCTCGAGGGTCATATGTCTGCTAGGAAGGTGTGTTCGCGGGAAACATATGTCTGTTGGACAGGTGTGTTTGCGGGTATGTCTGCTATGCAGGTAAGTTCACGAGGAACATGTGGCTGTTTGGCAGTTGTGTTCGCAAGGAATGTATGTCTGCTAGGCAGTTGTGTTCGTGAGGAACGTATGTTTGCTAGGAAGTTGTGTTCGCGGAGAAAGTATGACTGCTGGGAAGGTGTGTTTGCAGGGAACGTATGTCTACTTGGTATGTGTGTTCACGAGGAATGTATGTCTGTTGGGCATGTGTGTTTGCGGGGAATGTACGTCTGCTGGGAAATTGTGTTCGCGGGGAACATATGTTTGCTCGATAGTTATGTTCGAGGGGAACATATGCCTACTCGACAGTTGTGTTTGCGGGGAACAACTTTTTATGCGCTCCTCTCGTCGGGAGGCTAATGAGGTCATTTATGCTGCAATGTCGAGCATAATTTACGGTCACTTTCTCCTCGTACTGGATGTACGTATGGGCTTTGAGGAGGAGGGTGTCTAGTGTAGCCGGTATTTTATGCAAACTACTTTGGCAAAATCATTGTGTGGGGGCACAACCCTCGCTCGAGCAAGTACTTTTTCATATCGTCAGTCATGGAGACCTGAACAACTTCTATGTTGAACCTCTCGATGTATGCTCGAAGAGATTCTTCTTTTCCTTGTATGATCACTTTCAGCGAGACCTCTGTCTTTGGATGACGACGAGAGGCAGTGAAGTTCCTTGAGAACATCTTTTCCAACTGCTTCCATGAGGTGATGCATTCGTTGGGGAGACTTTTGTACCAAGATATTGCCCTTTTTCTCAGAGTTGTTGGAAACAGTCTACACTTGATGGCACCTCCGACGCCACGATAAACGAGTAAAGCATCAATTTTTTTGATGTGCTCGTCGGGGTCAGTTGTCCCATCATACATTCCCATATTTGGTGGTTTTTCTAGTCCGAAGGGGAGGGGAGCATCCATGATAGCCCAAGACAATGGATCGCATGAGTCTTCCTCGTCGCTCCAGCCCCGTGATGGTGGTAGAGAATAATCGTACTTCCCTCATCAGGGACAATTATCTCGTCGAGGAGATGGGATTCTCAATTCGCCCTTCGGTTTCCTGGCCATCAAGGAGAGTTGATCTCTCAGAGGAGGGGTGTGATCACGTTTCTTGATGGCCAAGAGACAAGCTCTTTCTTGCTCCTGACAATGATCATGTCATCAGAGAGACAAACTGTGTGATCTTTGTCGTTGGTGTCTGATCGCGACTTTATCGTCTAAATTAATCGGGAGACTGCAAGTATACAGCCCTATCGCGTAGTTTTAAAAGATATCGAACCTAAGGGACTATAAATCGAACTAACGTAACCTAAACTACTGTGTAAAGCTATAGCTATCGAATAATTAAATTGGGGAATTTTCGGGTAATAAAACTTAATTCTAATTGAAATAATAATAATGCGAATATCGGTATGTACGTCGTTAACACTAAAGAATCCGGCTTTCTACAGGCTCATTTTCTAAAAGTGATAATAATATCTTTTTCAGCAAAAAGTATTTATTCAAAAATCTATTCTCAAACTTTCGCTCTATTGAAGTAAATTATAATTTTAAACTCTGATGTATGCTTTCGCTATCCCATTGATTTTAAAATTACTTTTTGAAAATAAATAAAGTTTAATTGGTTTTAAAACGTTGTCGCAGTCTTTAAAAACAATACCTAGCATCTACTATCTGACGCGCAGTTAAACACAGATATAAGAACATACATCACTTCGTACTAGGTTGCTAATTGGAAAAAATTTGTTAGAGAATTTAAGCCGAACTTAAACACCAAAGTTACCGTAGGAACACTGGATAATCCCATTTAGGCAGACCAATTCAAGTCATGTCATTATAGCTTAACCTACTACTATGTTTTATTTCACCCGTTTTCATTCTAGTGCAATCACATTAAGCCCTTTACCTTACACGCACATAGTGGAGTAACTGGTTAGTGAATTTGATCTTAGTAAGCCAGCTAGGAGTTCTGGTAATTTAATCATATGGTACTCCCTTTTTCCAATTAAAAATTGCGGGGGATCGAATCGTGATTCGCCCTACCAAGTTCAGCACCAGGGACCACTGAACCAATTTATAATGGATTATTATGCATTTAAATTTATAGTTTCTGCAACTGTTGGATTAAATGATCTGGTAAGGATCATCTAACTTAATAAGTGCATCTTCAGATAAAAGCAATTCCTTAAGAATATTTGATCAATCACTTATATTCATCAGCTCTCCACGTAGTTTGTGTTTATGGCGGTGCCGACTGCTTAATAAACTACTCGGGGCTAATCTAAAACTAAGTTTTAAAGGTTTTGGTATAATAAGTACTTAAATCGATCCAACACATCGGGGGTTTTGAAGTGTTAAGACGATAGCAATTTTGCTAAGTTGCTCAAATTCTTGTTTATAATAGGCAACCTTAATACTAATTGAGTAATGTTTTATAAATGCGTGTTTAAAATTGTTATATTTTGTTCGTTATGGCTCAAGAAATAGGGGAAATTCGAGTAAGCACAAATTTAAATTTTTGTATAAGAGATTAAAATTTGCATAAATAAGTATTTTATTGAATTGAAATTTTGCAATACAAGAAAAGAAATAAAAGGAGAAAATACTACAAAGAGAGCAAGGGAAATGGAAATGAACAAGGAAATGATCTGACTCCCCCATACTTGAAAGGAGCAATGTCCTCAATGCGATAAAAACAAAGGAGAAGCAGATGAAAAGAGAAAGGCGATCACTTGTGGCTTTGGGAATCATGAGCTCTTGTTCTTCGTCCTCTAGTACGAGGTCTTCGTCCGACGTCAGAATTAGAATCATTAAGATGAAGTGCGTCTGTTATGCGAGCTTGTAAGGATTCGAGGTTACGATCATGGCGAAAAGCATATTGTTGCTGTTCACGTCGCATCTCTTGTTGATCACGTTGTACTTCTTGTACGAGACGTAAAGTCTCAGCTTGGTTTTGTTGCATGGCATGGAACAACTGATCTTGACGAAGCATATGAGCCTGCATGGCTGCAAAATTTGCAGCGAGATTATCTGGTTGTTGGGCGGCAGGTGCATCGAGAGCATAACGCCAATTTGCGCGGACTCGGACGTCGATACGATTTGGACAAGGTAACACAATATCAGGAATTGGACGACGATTTATCACCAATGTAAATCGGCCATCATGTCTTGGAGAGATTATGTGGGAATCTCGGCAATAGATGACATCGAGAAGAGTGGCTGGCATCATATATGGTAACAAAGAAAGTAGCTCGGCGGAAAGGCCCAAAGCAAATGCTAAATAGGTGATGATGCCTCAAAAAACAAAGGGATTAGTACCTGCCGCATTCGCGCATGTGTGGATGTGACTGAGCATGAAAGGAGCGATGTTGACAGCCTGACCATTAAGGGCACAGAAAATGATGAACAGCTCATTTTGGTTGACCTTGTGATTATTGGTCCGACCAAAGATGGTGTTAGCAAGAACGCGGTGAAAGTACCTTAATGCCGGGTTATGGATTTGAGAAGCATAGAGGTCGCGCCAACTTTCCGTTGTTTGACCGGTTAGATCATTCCATAAGGAGAAGCCGACTTGATCCCAAGAAAGATCGTTGTCATCGTCGAAAGGTTTGTAGTGAACATGCTCGCCGCGAGTGAAAGATAAGAGTTCGGCGACTCTTTCTTGATCAAGAGAGTACTCTTGGTTGAACATGCGGAAGTTGGCGGTTCCGGTTGTGTAGGGATCGTCGACGGGTGTTGTGTAAGAGAAGGAGCTAAGAAATTCAAGCACGAGTGGTTCATAAGTTGGACATGGGTTTGTGCATGGACTGGTTAAACCGGTGTTATTGAGCATTAATACGATGCTATCGGTCATTCCTAAGGTTTCCAAACATTCTGAACTTATGTATTTTGTAGGTACGACGGAACGGGTATAGAATTTGGTATACTTTTGTAGTTGTTGGCCGTCGTCGTTGTCGCGGAAAATGATATTGGATAGGTCGGGTGGTGGTCGGTCGGGCTTAACTTGTCGTTGGTTGTTTCGTGGAGCCATAGATGGATATGGGTAGAAGAAGAAAAAAAAGGTAGAAAATATGGGTGTAGGAGAGGAAATGGTGGAGATGGTTAGAAATGTTGTGAAAATAGAAAGAATGATGAATGGTATTTATAGTGGAGGGAGATTTAAGAGTGATAAATTATAATAAGTGGGTGTTGGAAAAAGGAGGGGAAAATTTGAATGAGATTAATGGTGGGAAATGGAAGGAATATAGTTTGAATGGGAATAAAAAGTGTTGAATATGAGTTAATGGGGTGAATGGGAAAACGAAACGGACAAGACAAGTAAATGCAGGAAGACCAGCTTTTACTGCGCGAGACAAAAGCTGAGGCGCCCGCCTGACATAGGAGACCACGCGTGAGGCGTGCGTCTCAAAGCTGCATGGGAAGTTGGAGGCGTGCGCCTCCTGTCAGCGCGTTAGGCTGAGGCGTGCGTCTCAGCTTGTTTGGGAAATAGGCACAGGCGCGTGAATGACAGTATGCATGTAATAATACTAATATTCCTATAACAAAATATATTTATAACATATAATATATTAAGCTGCAATATAATTATAGGAAAATAACGTGAACGGCTTTTTAAAATGATGACCCAAAATTGCTTACAATCTTCAGAATCATGTGTCTGGAAAGTAAATCATAAAAGACATAACGAAAATATTGTAATTCCTAACAAAATCAAACTAAGCTAAATATAACGAACTACTTAAAAACTCTAGCCACTACATGGTCCTGCCTTAGGAGCGGAGGAAGAATGAAAATAGGAGAAAACTTCTTGAAATTGCGCAGAAACAGTATCCATAAAACCAAAGAAGTCCGCTCGCAAACTAGTCAAATCTTCCCTCAAAGCCTGATGTTCCACCTGGAGAGCGTGGATGACAGGGGCATAATCAGTGGTAGGAGCCTCATGCATAACAGTGTCAGGAGCAACAGAGTGAGCGGTAGAGTCATGTTGAGGAGGGCCCAGATCATAATAACCTGAAGGAGCAGTGGGATCTTCCTCAGAGTCTTCCAAAACCTCATAATCTTGCAGAGTCTCAGGAGTGCGGGGCGGAGAAGGCTGCTGATCAAGACCAAAAAGCCAGTTGGCTTTGTTATGCACACTCGTAGCAGGGTTAGGCAAGGTAAACAGCTGCATAACTTTACCATTAATCAACAAGGTAAACTCAGTCGGGCCAAGATCACCTATTATACCAGTGTTGAAACAGAACTCGATGGTCATGCAAGTAATACCCGTAAAAGCATTCAGATGCTTAAAGGATTGTCGAGGTCCAACAACATTTGCAATCATAGTGACGAGACCTCCCATCCGAATGGGTGCATGATCAGTATCAATGAGATCCATAAAGGTACGGATCAGATAAGTGATCGCATTAACCGGACGGTTTTGCGAAGCACAATACATGATAAACAGCTCATCTTTAGAGACAGTAGTGACATTCTTGGGTTTTCCAAAAATGGTGTGGGCCAGAATCTTATGGAAATACCTGAAGGCCGGGTTGTGGATATTCTCTGATACAAAGTCCTCGGGCTCAGGGTTAAGGATTCCAGAAATAGATCCCCAAAAATAGTCAAGCTCTCTAAATCCAAGGCACTCCTCCTGAGTTTCATGATAAACTCCTATGCCATTAGGAAGACCAAGAAGCTCACCCAATTCTTTATGGTTAAACTTGAAAGTGATGCCAAAAAGTCTGAAGATAATCAGCCCACGGCGTAAAGCGAAACCATGAGTAGGAAAGTACATCAAAGAGCTGAGGAACTCCAAAGTAAGGTTCCGATAAGTGGCATAGCAAGTCATAAAGCGTGAACTATCCCACCCAATCTGATTCAGCAGAAAAAGCACACTATCACGAATACCAAGAGCAGTCATAGCACCGTGATGAGGGTAGATAGTGGGTAGCATCTCACGCTCGGATAAAACTCCATATTTGGTGCGTTGATTTCTCCCTCTGAAACTAACCGGCATATTGTCAACTCGAGACATAGCGGGAAGAGAAATAAGAAGCAAGAATATAGCCTGGCGAGAAGAAAAATAAAGAAGATCAGCATTGGCCAAAATGCCGATAAGAAGAAGGAAAGAAATAAAATAAATAGAATAGAAAGAAATAAGACAAAGAGGAGAAATACAATGAATAGATAAAGAAATAGAGATATATTTTTTTCTTTTTGTTTTCATTAAAAATAGACTAAAGAAGAAATGAAAAATAAGAAGAAGGAAAAAAAAATAAAAAAAAATAAATAAATAAAAAAGGGTGGGTTGTCTCCCACAAAGCGCTTTGTTTTATGTCGTAAGCTCGACAAATAGGACTAAAAAAACTAGGCTTTTAATCGAGCGTGTGGCTCGTCTAGATTTATCGTTTGAGAAGTTCCCTCGAGTTCATTTAGATGGTAGTGTTTTAAACGCTGCCCGTTTACTATAAACGGTTCAATCGAAGGTCCCTTAATCTCTATCGCACCATTTGGATAAACTCGAGTTATTTCAAAAGGTCCGGACCATCTAGATCGTAATTTTCCAGGAAATAATTTTAATCGTGAGTTAAATAATAATACTAAGTCACCGATGTTAAAATTCTTCCTAGATATATGCTTATCGTGCCATTTCTTTGTGCGCTCTTTATAAATCCTAGCATTTTCATACGCATCCTGTCTAAGTTCTTCCAATTCATTAATATCCAGGATACGCTTTTCTCCAGCGGCAGTGTAACTTAAGTTTAGATTCTTAATGGCCCAATAGGCCTTGTGTTCTAACTCAACTGGGAGATGGCATGACTTACCATAAATAAGCTTGAAAGGGGTGGTACCGATGGGAGTTTTATAGGCAGTTCTATAAGCCCATAAAGCTTCGTGAAGTTTAAAGGACCAGTCCTTTCTGGACGTAGCGACAGTTTTTTCAAGGATTTGTTTTATCTCGCGATTTGAAACTTCAACTTGTCCGCTAGTTTGAGGATGGTAAGGTGTAGCTATGCGATGTCGAACTCCATATTTTCCTAATAATTTTTCAAAGATTTTGGAAATGAAATGAGATCCACCATCACTTATAACGAGTCTGGGTATACCGAACCTAGGAAAATTTATGTTCTTGAACAGCTTAATTACCACTCGGGTGTCATTTGTTGGAGAAGCTATAGCTTCGATCCATTTTGAGACATAATCCACAGCTACGAGTATATACTTGTTTCCAGATGAAGATGGAAAGGGTCCCATAAAGTCTATCCCCCACACATCAAAGATTTTGACTTCTAAAATGCCTTTTTGTGGCATTTCATCACGTCTAGATATATTACCGGTGCGTTGGCACCGGTCGCATTTTAAGATGGTGGCATGTACGTCTTTCCATAAATTAGGCCAATAGAGGCCGGATTGTAAAATCTTTGCACAAGTTTTGGATGTACTCGCATGTCTGCCGTAAGGTGCAGAATGACAGTGTTTTATAATGTTTTCAATTTCTTCTTCTGGCACACATCGGCGGAAAATTCCATCGGGACCTCTCTTGAAAAGTAAAGGTTCATCCCAATAATACTGTTTAAGATCATGGAAGAATTTCTTCTTCTGTTGGTAGGTAAGTTCAGGTGGTAAAACGCCTGCAGCGAGGTAGTTTACGAAATCGGCATACCAAGGCACTGAGGAGACGGCTAAGGTGGTCTCCATGAGTTTATCTGGTTCTGTGTCTTCCAAGTGGGCAATTAGTTTATCATACTGGAATTCATCATCGATCGGCACTTGTTCATGTTTAAGATTTTCTAGTCTAGAGAGATGATTTGCTACCACGTTTTCGGTTCCTTTCTTATCTTTGATTTCTAAATCGAACTCTTGCAGTAGCAATATCCATCTCAGGAGTCTAGGTTTAGCGTCCTTTTTGGTTAGGAGATATCTAATAGCAGCATGATCAGTGTATATGATTATTTTGGATCCTACTAAGTAGGAACGAAACTTGTCTAATGCGAAGATCACTGCTAAGAATTCTTTCTCGGTTGTAGCATAATTCATCTGCGCTTCGTCCAGGGTTCTGCTTGCATAATATATGACGTGGAGTCTTTTATCCTTTCGCTGTCCTAAAACAGCTCCTACGGCATAGTCGCTTGCGTCACACATTATTTCAAAAGGTTCATTCCAATCTGGAGTTTGCATTATAGGCGCAGAAATTAATGCTTTCTTAAGTGTTTGAAATGCTTCTAAACATTTTTCGTCGAAGATAAATTCAGCGTCTTTCATTAATAGCTCAGTTAGGGGTTTAGTTATCTTAGAGAAATCTTTAATGAATCGTCGATAAAAACCGGCATGTCCTAAAAAGCTTCGGATTTCTCTAACAGTTTTCGGAGGTTGAAGGTTTTCAATAACTTCGATTTTAGCAGAATCGACTTCAATTCCTTTTTTGGATATAATGTGTCCTAAAACAATTCCTTCTTGTACCATAAAATGGCATTTCTCCCAATTAAGTACTAGATTAACCTTCACACAACGTTCTAATATCCTTTCTAAATTTTCTAAACATTCTTCAAAGCTTTGTCCACAGACGGAAAAATCGTCCATGAAGACTTCCATAATATTGTCCAGAAAATCAGTAAATATTGCCATCATACATCTTTGAAAAGTTGCAGGAGCATTGCATAAACCAAATGGCATTCTTCTATAAGCAAAGGTTCCAAAAGGGCATGTGAAAGTTGTTTTCTCTTGGTCATTAGGATGAATAGGTATCTGAAAGAAACCCGAATAACCGTCCAAGAAACAAAAATGAGAGTGTCTAGCTAAACGTTCTAACATTTGATCAATAAATGGTAAAGGGAAATGATCTTTTCTGGTGGCTTTGTTAAGTTTACGATAATCGATGCACATCCTCCATCCAGATTCGACTCTTTTAGTTATGATTTCTCCTTTCTCATTTTCGACTACTGTGACACCTCCTTTCTTAGGTACAACATGCACAGGACTAACCCATTTGCTATCGGATATAGGATATATGATTCCTGCTTCTAATAACTTCATAACTTCCTTTTTCACAACCTCGCTCATAATCGGGTTTAGTCTCCTCTGGTGTTCTCTTGAAGTTTTACAATCTTCTTCTAGCATAATGCGATGCATACAGATAGAGGGACTTATTCCTTTAAGATCAGTGATATTATATCCTAAGGCTGTTGGATATTTTCTCAGAGTTTGTAAAAGTTTTTCAGTTTCGGTTTCGCCAAGTTCTGCGTTGACTATCACTGGTCGTTCAAGCTCGGAATCTAGGAATTCATATCTTAGATTTTTAGGAAGTGTTTTGAGTTCTAGGGATGGTTTCCTTAAACATTGTGTAGGATCTGGTGCTATAACTAAGCATTCACTTAGATTACTAATCAGATTTTCATCGAGATTGTCTTCATTTTCAAGCTCAGCTTCTTTTATACATTCATCGATGATATCCATGAAGTAACAAGTATCTTCAATTGCAGGTGCTTTCAGGAATTGAGAGAGGATAAATTCGATTTTCTTTTCACCTACTTCAAAAGTAAGTTTTCCTCTTTTTACATCTATAATTGCACCGGCTGTAGCTAAGAAAGGCCTTCCAAGAATGATTGGGGTAACTTCGTCTTCCCTTATGTCCATGATAATGAAATCGGTTGGTGTGATCGGTGGATCTGGAACTGACTGTTTAACGCTGGTTCGCGAAATGTCGCGGAAGTAAGAGTCGCCACCGTCTTTTATTTTCTCCAAATGGAAAGGACAAAAGCACAGAAAAATTCCTTAAAGAGATTGCTCTCGGTTCGGGAGGTAGGTTATAGGAAGGGAAGGTGTTAGCACCCTTTCTATCCATGGTTATCCATGGGCTCTTAGGTACTTGCTCAATGTGTTTTCAAAAAGGTTTGTTTGCTTTTCAATTGTGGGTTTAAAAAGTTTCTTTGAAAAATTTCAGTTCGACTCGTACGTCAGAGTGTTTGAAAAATTTGCTTTGAAAGCTTTTGAAAAGTGTTGGTGTGAAAAGTCTTTGAATTTTTGTTTTGAAGAGAGCAAGTATCCATGAGTCGTCTACCTACCCTAAGGAATTCGTCTGTGTAAATGTCCTTTAAAGTAGTGCCATCCCACCATTGAGAGGTAGGTAGCACCACCGTTGGAGGTGTTCGGGTCAATTCGAGTTTATAGGGACATGGTGATCACCAGAGCAATGGGAAGACACCTTAGAAGCTACCCTCATGCCAGGTTCCCGGATCATGAGGACTTACTAAGACATCCTCTACTCGACGATCACCTTTCGAAAGGCAAGGCAACAGTGAGGCGTACCCTAGGGGTGGTGTGTGCGATTCGTGTATCGTTTTCATTGATATTTGTCTTGTCATGTTCATTGGTGTTCTACGCTTGATTTTATTTTAAGTCCATACATTCTTTCATGCTTTTGTTAGCAATTAAAAGTTGCGGGAAAAGTAAATCTAAGACTATTACAAATGGCGCGGGTCCACATCGCCAAAATTAAACCGGACCCGATTTGACGGAAAGTAAATAAAGCAAAAGAAATAAAAGTGCGAGAAGTTTAAGTTACAATGCTTCGGGAGAGATACATAATGAATTAAGCGAAATAAAACAAATGTGCGAATAAAATAAATTACGAACGAGGGCGTTGGACCCTTTTGCAAAATATTATTAATAAGGAATTAAAATTAAGAATTAAAAGAAAATGTTTTTTAGTATTTTTGTATTTTTTGAGATTTAATAAAAAAAGAATTAATTAAAAACCAAAATGAAATGTTAAACCTAGTTCTAATTATTTTTAAGTTTATTATGAAAGTATTAAAATTTAACCTAAATGCAACCCTAATTAGTTTACAAGTTTAATTATGAAAATAAATAAATCACTAATATTATGGCAAAAAAAGAGGAAAATTAAAAGGAATAAAAAGTCATTAAACCTAATGCTATATTTTTGGATTTTAGTTATTAAGAAAATGTTGAAATTTTTAACTAAATGAAACCCTAATTTTTATGTACAATTTAATTATAAAAATAAATAAATAAATAATATTATGATAAAAGGAAAAATTAAAAAGGATAAAAATTAAGCCTAAATTCTATATTTTTTATGTTTTATTATGAAAAGAATTAAGATAAACCTAATTAAACTAATATTTATTACATGTTAATTTATTTACAAGAAAATATCAAAATAAATAATCATTATATTTTTTATCCTTTTCTGAGTTTTTTAAGGTATTTTTGTATTTGGTAAAAAAACAATCAATTAAAGCAAAAAAAGAAAATATAATAGCAATTAAAAATAAAATAAGAAAAATATGGAGAAGGCAAACCAGGGGGGGGTTCAGGCCCCCATTGTGAGGTATGGATCCAGCAATTTGGGCCCAATAAGCTTGAGATTCGTTGACTTTTCCAGGCTACGTGTGGGACCTTGGACTAAGGCTTATGGTACACCTCTGATCTATGCCCTTGATTTGATCTCCAGGACGCGTGGCTGGTTGATCTTTGAGGATGTATGGTGTGTATTATCACTGGCGCTGCATAGGAGTTGGAATTGAAAAATAACATGAAATATTGTACAGACCTGGGACTCGAACCCAGGTCACTAGCATTACTGATCACTTCCTGCGCCACTGAACCACTTCAATTACTTTTAATATATAATAGCTACTAATCAATATAAAAGAAAATTGGTTGGTTATCTGAAAAACGCGTGCAATTCAAAAAGAACCAATGGTTGTTGGCCACGAGGTCTTCTTCTTCGTTCCTGCAAATATCAAAAACAAAGGCCACGGTTTTATGTGTGTTCTCTTAGGCCGGTTTATAGAAAATAGCGATTACGCCGTCTCTAAACATAAATTAGGCGCGAGGATGGATTCTTCTTCGTCTGAACACGCTCATGCCAATGATATTACTCACAAGTCCTAATTTTGCCTTAGATGAAAAGCCCTAATTCGAAAACCTGCAAACCCTAAAAAGCTACAATGGCATCTTTGTACATAACACAGGAAAACGCAATTAAATGTATCAGTTAGCTTTAGAATTGCAGGAGGAATAAGAATCCATGCAGAAAATGTTATGAAAATGCTTAAATTTAAGAATACGATTGTGAGTTTTTCACGACATATGCTGAGTTCTGTACACTGATTCCTTGCCTTTTGATGAGTGTTATGAATTGGAATATGATCAGTGAACCACAAGGAAGCTTTTGGAATGAATGTCGTGCCTTGAATCCCCCTCTAACAATGAATTCAGATTTGGGTTTTATGGCTATTTTTTCAAGTTTTCAAATTGGTCTCTAGCGCAACATTCAGTGTGTTGGCATCAGGTTTTGACTCAGCACTTATGAGGGAAGGGAATTAGGTCATTAGCTGGCCTTGATCCATGCCCATGAGAGAATTAGTCTTAGGTTTTTCACCATTAACAAACTTTCCTTTTTTTAAGCAAAGCCAAGACTTGGTGTACAACCTAACCCTAGTATGAGTTTGTGAGTTGGCACATGATATATGGAAGCTATTCCAATTCAAATGACACTATTCCATTGACTTTTAAATTTTATTTGAATTTTTAAAGATTTAAAATGAATTAAATTATCAAAAAATAAATAAAATAGAAAAATCAATGTTTGATCTTGAAATTAATCATGGGACACGTGTGTGGCATGACAAGGCTGAATCAAGTGGAAGAAAGTGGGCCCTTTTGTCAAAAATTGAAGTTTCAAGGATAGTTGACTTTTGCCATTTCACAAAAATTTCCCAACTTCTCCAATGCATAACTTGCTCAATTTTTAAGATTTTCTCATGTTCTTGGACATTTTGGAAAGGTCTTTGAGTCCTTTAACCAATTACTTTGGTCCCATGTCATTTTGATTTTCCAATCTCAAGTTATGGCCTTTGACTTAAAGTCCCTTTTTGTTGACTTTTGAAAATGACCTATAATGTTGAAATTGATAACTTTTTGTGAGAGCATTTCTTGGACTTGAAGTATGAAGATGAGTTGTAGGAAATGTCTTTCTATTCAAAATGAGCTTTGGATGGCATTTTTCTGATAATCCATGTGAAAGTTATGCCCTGGTCAATTTCAGTTGACTTTTTCAGCTGTCCAAATAAGGAAACTTTTGCATCTTGATGATTTTCTGAGCCAAATTTTGAGAATCATGATCAAGCATTGATCAAATGATGTTTGTTGCTTCAAAATGATATGTTGACCAAAAATTTGAACTTTTGACTGTCAAATGACCATTTTGCCCCTACAGTTGACTGTAGTGCAATTTAGGGTTTTGACTGTGCAATCTTGAGCTGAATGCCTTGAAACTTGATATGAGGATGCTTGACCATGTTTGTAAGCATATGAGACTTGATTGAGCCTTTGAACACTTCCTTTTCTTGATCAGACTCAAAACCCTAATTTTGACTGTTTAGGAGGCCCTTGCACTGTGCAACCCTTGGGGAATTTTGTGACTTGGCTTGGCAATTTCTTGAAGAATATGGGAGGGCAAATTTTGGGGTACAACAGTTGCCCCTGTTCAATCTTCTTAGACCTGAGGATGCAGATTGGCGGACGTGCCTTTCGTAATCCGAGGGTAGAAGATGATTGGACACTAGAGTGCCCAGAAATTTGCGCTCACATAGTGGCAATGATGGTGGAATGGGCTTATAGATGCCATCTGGATGTTTGATTGCGTAAGAGATTCCTTGGCGAGAACCTGCATACCTGCAAAACAGAAAATGAGTACCCGACACGTTGCAGGAGCTGATTTTTAGATGCCTGGTATAGATGTGTCCTGACTGGTTACAGGAACTGAGTCTGGAGCTTCAAACGGCGATGAAAGAACCAGGGATGGTTACTACCTTAGCGTGAATGGTAAGAAAACCTTGGGCGACTTTAATTTCAACAACGCTCGTTGAGAAAAAATCTTGGGTGACTTTAACTTCAACAACGCTCGTTGAGAAAAAATCTTGGATGTCTTCTACTGGGATAAGAATCAGGGAGATCTTAGGGTCGATCTGACTGAACCAGAGAGGCCTTTGACTGGATAAGCATCAGGAAAATATTAGGGTCGATTTAACTGAACCGGACAAGGTCTTGGAATATCTTCAACTGGATAAGCATCAGGGAGATCTTAGGGTCGATCTGACTGAACCAGAGAAGGTCTTGGAATATCTTCAACTGGATAAGCATCAAGGAGATCTTAGGGTCGATCTGACTGAACCAGAGAAGGCCTTTGACTGGATAAGCATCAGGAAAATCTTAGGGTCGATTTAACTGAACCGGACAAGGTCTTGAAATATCTTCAACTGGATAAGCATCAGGGAGATCTTAGGGTCGATCTGACTGAACCAGAGAAGGCCTTTGACTGGATAAGCATCAGGAAAATCTTAGGGTTGATTTAACTGAACCGGACAAGGTCTTGAAATATCTTCAATTGGATAAGCATCAGGGAGATCTTAGGGTCGATCTGACTGAACCAGAGAAGGCCTTTGACTGGATAAGCATCAGGAAAATCTTAGGGTCGATTTAACTGAACCGGTCTAGGTCTTGAAATGTTTTCAACTGGAATAAGTGTCAGAACGTCACCATATCTGGTTCATATCTGGACTATATCTGGAAGGAAATCTGGAAGCAGTATCAGAACGTCACCGTCTCTGGTTTACATCTGAAACTATATCTGGAAGGAACTCTGGAAGCAGTATCAGAACGTCACCGTCTCTGGTTTACATCTGAAACTATATCTGGAAGGAACTCTGGAAGCAGCATCAGAACGTCACCATATCTGGTTTACATCTGAAACTATATCCGGAAGGAAATCTGGAAGCAGCATCAGAACGTCACTATATCTAGAAGGATGTCTGGAAGCAGCATCAGAACGTCACCATATCTGGGTCATATCTGAAACTATATCTAGAAGGATATCTGGAAGCAGCATCAGAACGTCACCATATCTGGGTCATATCTGAAACTATATCTAGAAGGATATCTGGAAGCAGTATCAGAACGTCACCATCTCTGGGTCATATCTGAAACTATATCTAGAAGGAAATCTGGAAGCAGTATCAGAACGTCACCATCTCTGGGTCATATCTGAAACTATATCTAGAATGAATTGCGATAGTTGATAGTAGTCATTTTTGTATTGATCTCTTTCCTGAAAAGGCAAAACATAATTGTATGCAAAATCATGATGCATGAACTATATGTCTTCAAAATTAATGAGATTCGTGTAGTATGATGCATATGCATGCTATAATGTATGAAGATGTGATGTTTATGACTGTATTTTTGTCTAGGAAAGTAAATCCTTGACGGGTGCCGGGAAGTCGCTCTTGGGCTGATGTTGAAGAATAGCTTTTTGCTTCCGCTGGGGATGATAGTTGCAAGTATACCGGTAGGAGAAGATAACTCCGTCGGGGAATGCACTTGGCAAATGACGGATTCTGCGGGGAGAAAAGATACTCTAGTGACCATGCTGAGAAGCAATACTCTGTGGGAAGAGGGATGCCTTGCTGAGTGTTGAGAATGACTTGCTGAGGATATCTCTGCTGTATTGGAAGTGCTGATAGACTTCGCTGGGGATAAGAAGATTCTGTCGACGACGATCTTTCCGTGGCTTTTGGCTGAGGATAACCCAGTTATATCCTGTTAAGGAAATAACTCTTTGAATAAAGCCGAGAGACGCGTTCGTGCTCTGCGAAGGATAAGCTTCCAGATTTTACTGGGGATAAGCTTACTGCTTGGGGAGATGATTCCAACTTTCTTGGGGAAGCTGGATTGGACTCTTCTGGGGAAGTATTGAACTGTATTGGTTATGTTCTTCAACGGAACCTACCCTGATGCCTTGGAGGATAGAACAATCAGACTGCTTAGACCACTCTTCATTGCCCCTGTTTCTATGGGGGGACGCATGTGGGATGCTGATAATTGTTGAGGATCCAACCTCCTTCTGGTAGGCAGGTGACAAGATAACAGGACATAGTCGTACGCTTTAATCCCTAACTTTTGTCTGGACCGCCCTTTCGGGTTTTCAGTCCACCGGGATACCCATTTTTTCCCAAGCCGCCTTTTCAGGTTTTCGACTTGCCGGGTGTACGGATTTTGCATTTCATCCCTTATTATTGCCCGAACCCTTTTGGTTCGTCGGGAAGCCCTAATTTTTGCCTAGGTACGTCAACCTAGCGGGTCTTTGATTTTGCGTAGTATTTTCCGACTATGTCCACGCTTTTAGAATGTAGGGAGTTGCCCCTGGCTGTTTGTGTTGCCATGTTACCAGAAGCTGTCTGATCGTGCAAGATTCGTTGCTGGAGTGCCCCAAGTGACTCAGGCAGGGATTTGCCCCAGGCTATTTGGCCTTTTGAGAGATTCTCCGAATCTTGACTTGATTGCCCCAGATGATGGACAATAATCATGCCATGCCCCTTGATTGGAGATACTCTTGTTCTTTAGACTTTCGTCATGCGAATTTCTCTGCTGTTCAAACAAAAAGTCATATGCAATCAAAGTTATGTTAAAAATGCAAAGCCTATGTCTGTCTTGAATATTTTGAAAATGCGTTCTTTTCATAAAACAAGTGAATGTTTGTAAAACGTGATGTCAACTCCGTATTTACCGTAGGCCTTCAGGAGTCAGGATACCTTTCGTGACAGTATGCTTTCGAGCTAACCCATGCTTCAGCTAGGACTTTTGAGGGTTATAACGTGGCCTGGTTCACGGTTTAAGAAACAAAGGATAAAGGCTCAAATTTTATTTGTACCCACCCGCTCTTCGTGATGTTCTCCAAACCTAAACTCAGTTGATCGTGCGTTAGACCTTGTTTGAGTCTTTGCTTTGATGTTCCAATAATGGTTCAGATGTTGATAACTTCTTTTGAATAGGTAGTCATTCCTTTCTTGTTGAGGGTTGGTAAGACCTCTTTCTTGATTTTTGTTATCCCTTTCTTTTTTGCCTGAACTGTTTCCTTTTTTGGAATTACAGTCAGCGGGATGCCCCAGTTTCGTAAGTCTCCTTTTTTATAGGTTTTGACTTTTTTGGGCTTTTTGATTTTGGTAATGACTGCCTGTCCTTTTGATTGTTCTGAACCATCACTGTCTTTTGTTTCGTAAGGACTTCTTCGGTGCCATTCGTTATGCACTTGGATCAACTGAGAGACTACCCTGCCCCAGGTTATGATTAAGGTTTTTAAATTTCGAAAAGAAAAAACTCCTACTTCTTTGGCTCAGATGGGTTGACGAGGGATTATCATCCTTATAACTCCAGTGTTTAGGAATTGAAACAATGCCTGTACCTCATCAGCGGGGTCTGTTCAAAAGCATACTGTAAAGATCGTGGTATAGTTTTCGTCATCCTCCCTCAAGAGACTTAGAATTATTAATTAAGAGTTGACATCAGAAAAAATATGAAGAGAATTTTGAATATAATGAAAACAATTGTATTAATTCCCAAAACAGACGTATGCGATGCATTAATAGAATAAAAGAGTTTGCTATGACATTAATTGTTTATATAAGCAAAGAAAAACACAACTCAGAAATTCAAATAAACAAAAGGTCTTCAACGATTGGGTAACAGAGCAGTGATTATGTTCGGAGTCTCAGGCACTTCAAACTGAATCTCCCCGGCGTCGATCATGTCTTGGATCTTGTTCTTGAGAGGCCAGCAGTTGTCCGTAGTATGCCCCGGGCTATCAGAATGATATGCGCACCTATCGTTGGGTGATAGTTAGGAGCCGAAGTGTTCGGATTCCGAAGAGGAGCCCTTAAGGTGATCAGCCCTGCCTTCAACATTTGTTGTAGTGCTTGATCCAGCGACATGTTGAGTTTGGTATACTGTCGTTTCTCCTTGCGCTGCTGCCCCTGTCCTTGTTGAGCAGGTCCGGGATTGGAGATCTGGATTGCCCCTACCTCATGACGGCTCTTTTTACCGTGCACATCATTGGATTCTTTCTTTCCATGATGAGGCTTCTTATCAGACGGTGCAGCCTCTTGAATTTTCCCAGACCGGATGCCAGCTTCTATTCGCTCTCCAGTCAAGATAAGATCCGTGAACCCAGCAGACGAATTCCCAATTAGGTGGTTGTAGAATGGACCATACAGGGTCCCCAAGAACATATCGACAAGTTCCCGATCAGTCAGAGGTGGTTGTACTCTTCCAGCAAGATCCCTCCATTTCTGCGCATATTCTTTAAAACCTTCACTTGATCCTAACGACATACCCTGGAGTTGGGTACGCGTAGGGGCAAGGTCGGCATTATATTGATACTGCTTGTAGAAAGCAGTAGCCAACTCCTCCCAGTTACGAACTTTGGTCCCATCTAGCTGATAGAACCATTCGAGATGAGTCCCTGAAAGACTCTCCTGGAAGAAGTGGATCCATAAATTCTTATCCACCGTATATGGTTGAATCTTCCGAACATAGGACCTTAGATGCAGCTTGGGGCAAGACGCCCCGTCATATTTAGTAAAGGATGGTGCTTTGAACTTCCGAGGAATAACCACACCAGTTGACAAACCCAAATCTCCAAGATCCAGCCCAGGTACCTGTTGGATCTCCATAGCATTCAGCCTATCCTCCAACTGTTTGTACTTGTCCTCAGCCGGAGGGTACTGTTCGTCGTCGAAATCTGTTTCATTGTCAGAGACCTCTGGACTGGGCACCCTTTCCTCTTGATGACTGCTTTTTCCCACAGATGGAGTTGTCCTCTCAGTTTCAATTTGCGGTGTATTCCCAGATCTGCGTCTAGGGCTGAACAAAACAGTCCTCTTCTTCTTCTTGTCCTTCTTCAAGAGCAAAGCCTTCAGATCTTGCTGCCCTTGGGTCAAATTCATTATCAACCCTTGGAATTGGGCGTTCTGAGCCTGGAGGTCCTTGATAGTCTGCTCGGCTGATGATTCAGGATTCATGACGATCGGCTGAAATAAACAGCGGAGAAAGGTAAGCAACCTGTCAAAGGGATACCTGCAATGCAATGAGATGTATGACATGCATGTAATGTTTTCAAGGACCTCGCGGGGTAAACAGAGAACTTGTTAGAGTTGGAAACTGGTAACTTGATTGAAAGAACTTCATGTTGTTGAGAGTCCTTCCTCAAGGGTCAAAGGCTCACCATATCCAGTGGGTCATAGCCCCTGACAACCTTGGCTAGAGGAAAATAAATCCTCCTTGCCCCTTGCTGGGATAGTTGGTTCATCATGACCTGCATCACAAGCCCTTGAGATCCTTGAAATGGGTTAGGATGTATGCAATGGTATGATGTCATGCTATGCATGGGGTGATGTAGGTAAACCCTGTTATGAGTCCCAATTAAGGACTATAAACAGACCCTGCAAGAAATTCAGTATACTTTGTTATGAGTCCCAATTAAGGACTATAAACAAAACCTGCAAGAGATCTAGTAAACCCTGTTATGAGTCCCAATTAAGGACTATAAACAACCCTGCAAGAAATTTAGTACCCTGTTATGAGTCCCAATTAAGGACTATAAACAAGACCTGCAAGAAATTTAGTACCCTGTTATGAGTCCCAATTAAGGACTATAAACAAGACCTGCAAGAAACAAGTGTCAGGTAACAAGCACGCAGATAGTCAAGTACGAAGGCACACAAGTCACACAAAAGAGCCCTTAGGGTTTAGGCCGGCATGGGGTCTGGGTATTACCCTCTTGAAGTTGGTGGGTTCAACCTGTCCTATTAGAAGTAACCGGGTTCTAAGGGTCCCAATATCACGGGATTGCTTTCATTGTTCATCGTTTCGATTTAGCCACTGAACTGACGACCGAAATATTCCAGGAAAGCAACCCTCAATTGAGCGTAGTATCGAGTATCAACCAACCTCGGACTGCACCAAAGTCAGTTATCTCACTACCCTAAAGAGGCCAAGATGGTTCAATTAAGGTTCCTAAGGTCTGTTGATGCTTCATGACACCACATGGAGGCCCCATACTCTCCTTGACTGAACTCAAGGGTTACCGGCACACACCAAAGTGCCACATCAACGTAGCAGACTGCTTCAACCATGTCGGTATACCCCGCACAGTTCCCTCACAGCCTTGTTGCTACTTTCTAAGAAAGGTATCCCCAGATCCGGGTTAGGATCTATAGAGCTCCCAAGCAACCCACAATAATAAAGCAAGCAAAGAAGACAATTGAAAACATAGTTATGACCTAGCCCTAAGGTATACCTCACTTTAAGTTTAATTCCCCAACAGAGTCGCCAGTTCTGTGATCGGTGGATCTGGAACTGACTGTTTAACGCTGGTTCGCGAAATGTCGCGGAAGCAAGAGTCGCCACCGTCTTTTATTTTCTCCAAATGGAAAGGACAAAAGCACAGAAAAATTCCTTAAAGAGATTGCTCTCGGTTCGGGAGGTAGGTTATAGGAAGGGAAGGTGTTAGCACCCTTTCTATCCATGGTTATCCATGGGCTCTTAGGTACTTGCTCAATGTGTTTTCAAAAAGGTTTGTTTGCTTTTCAATTGTGGGTTTAAAAAGTTTCTTTGAAAAATTTCAGTTCGATTAGTACGTCAGAGTGTTTGAAAAATTTGCTTTGAAAGCTTTTGAAAAGTGTTGGTGTGAAAAGTCTTTGAATTTTTGTTTTGAAGAGAGCAAGTATCCATGAGTCGTCTACCTACCCTAAGGAATTCGTCTGTGTAAATGTCCTTTAAAGTAGTGCCATCCCACCATTGAGAGGTAGGTAGCACCACCGTTGGAGGTGTTCGGGTCAATTCGAGTTTATAGGGACATGGTGATCACCAGAGCAATGGGAAGACACCTTAGAAGCTACCCTCATGCCAGGTTCCCGGATCATGAGGACTTACTAAGACATCCTCTACTCGACGATCACCTTTCGAAAGGCAAGGCAACAGTGAGGCGTACCCTAGGGGTGGTGTGTGCGATTCGTGTATCGTTTTCATTGATATTTGTCTTGTCATGTTCATTGGTGTTCTACGCTTGATTTTATTTTAAGTCCATACATTCTTTCATGCTTTTGTTAGTAATTAAAAGTTGCGGGAAAAGTAAATCTAAGACTATTACAAATGGCGCGGGTCCACATCGCCAAAATTAAACCGGACCCGATTTGACGGAAAGTAAATAAAGCAAAAGAAATAAAAGTGCGAGAAGTTTAAGTTACAATGCTTCGGGAGAGATACATAATGAATTAAGCGAAATAAAACAAATGTGCGAATAAAATAAATTACGAACGAGGGCGTTGGACCCTTTTGCAAAATATTATTAATAAGGAATTAAAATTAAGAATTAAAAGAAAATGTTTTTTAGTATTTTTGTATTTTTTGAGATTTAATAAAAAAAGAATTAATTAAAAACCAAAATGAAATGTTAAACCTAGTTCTAATTATTTTTAAGTTTATTATGAAAGTATTAAAATTTAACCTAAATGCAACCCTAATTAGTTTACAAGTTTAATTATGAAAATAAATAAATCACTAATATTATGGCAAAAAAAGAGGAAAATTAAAAGGAATAAAAAGTCATTAAACCTAATGCTATATTTTTGGATTTTAGTTATTAAGAAAATGTTGAAATTTTTAACTAAATGAAACCCTAATTTTTATATACAATTTAATTATAAAAATAAATAAATAAATAATATTATGATAAAAGGAAAAATTAAAAAGGATAAAAATTAAGCCTAAATTCTATATTTTTTATGTTTTATTATGAAAAGAATTAAGATAAACCTAATTAAACTAATATTTATTACATGTTAATTTATTTACAAGAAAATATCAAAATAAATAATCATTATATTTTTTATCCTTTTCTGAGTTTTTTAAGGTATTTTTGTATTTGGTAAAAAAACAATCAATTAAAGCAAAAAAAGAAAATATAATAGCAATTAAAAATAAAATAAGAAAAATATGGAGAAGGCAAACCAGGGGGGGGGTTCAGGCCCCCATTGTGAGGTATGGATCCAACAATTTGGGCCCAATAAGCTTGAGATTCGTTGACTTTTCCAGGCTACGTGTGGGACCTTGGACTAAGGCTTATGGTACACCTCTGATCTATGCCCTTGATTTGATCTCCAGGACGCGTGGCTGGTTGATCTTTGAGGATGTATGGTGTGTATTATCACTGGCGCTGCATAGGAGTTGGAATTGAAAAATAACATGAAATATTGTACAGACCTGGGACTCGAACCCAGGTCACTAGCATTACTGATCACTTCCTGCGCCACTGAACCACTTCAATTACTTTTAATATATAATAGCTACTAATCAATATAAAAGAAAATTGGTTGGTTATCTGAAAAACGCGCGCAATTCAAAAAGAACCAATGGTTGTTGGCCACGAGGTCTTCTTCTTCGTTCCTGCAAATATCAAAAACAAAGGCCACGGTTTTATGTGTGTTCTCTTAGGCCGGTTTATAGAAAATAGCGATTACGCCGTCTCTAAACATAAATTAGGCGCGAGGATGGATTCTTCTTCGTCTGAACACGCTCATGCCAATGATATTACTCACGAGTCCTAATTTTGCCTTGGATGAAAAGCCCTAATTCGAAAACCTGCAAACCCTAAAAAGCTACAATGGCATCTTTGTACATAACACAGGAAAACGCAATTAAATGTATCAGTTAGCTTTAGAATTGCAGGAGGAATAAGAATCCATGCAGAAAATGTTATGAAAATGCTTAAATTTAAGAATACGATTGTGAGTTTTTCACGACATATGCTGAGTTCTGTACACTGATTCCTTGCCTTTTGATGAGTGTTATGAATTGGAATATGATCAGTGAACCACAAGGAAGCTTTTGGAATGAATGTCGTGCCTTGAATCCCCCTCTAACAATGAATTCAGATTTGAGTTTTATGGCTATTTTTTCAAGTTTTCAAATTGGTCTCTAGCGCAACATTCAGTGTGTTGGCATCAGGTTTTGACTCAGCACTTATGAGGGAAGGGAATTAGGTCATTAGCTGGCCTTGATCCATGCCCATGAGAGAATTAGTCTTAGGTTTTTCACCATTAACAAACTTTCCCTTTTTTAAGCAAAGCCAAGACTTGGTGTACAACCTAACCCTAGCATGAGTTTGTGAGTTGGCACATGATATATGGAAGCTATTCCAATTCAAATGACACTATTCCATTGACTTTTAAATTTTATTTGAATTTTTAAAGATTTAAAATGAATTAAATTATCAAAAATTAAATAAAATAGAAAAATCAATGTTTGATCTTGAAATTAATCATGGGACACATGTGTGGCATGACAAGGCTGAATCAAGTGGAAGAAAGTGGGCCCTTTTGTCAAAAATTGAAGTTTCAAGGATAGTTGACTTTTGCCATTTCACAAAAATTTCCCAACTTCTCCAATGCATAACTTGCTCAATTTTTAAGCTTTTCTCATGTTCTTGGACATTTTGGAAAGGTCTTTGAGTCCTTTAACCAATGCCTTTGGTCCCATGTCATTTTGATTTTCCAATCTCAAGTTATGGCCTTTGACTTAAAGTCCCTTTTTGTTGACTTTTGAAAATGACCTATAATGTTGAAATTGATAACTTTTTGTGAGAGCATTTCTTGGACTTGAAGTATGAAGATGAGTTGTAGGAAATGTCTTTCTCTTCAAAATGAGCTTTGGATGGCATTTTTCTGATAATCCATGTGAAAGTTATGCCCTGGTCAATTTCAGTTGACTTTTTCAGCTGTCCAAATAAGGAAACTTTTGCATCTTGATGATTTTCTGAGCCAAATTTTGAGAATCATGATCAAGCATTGATCAAATGATGTTTGTGGCTTCAAAATGATATGTTGACCAAAAATTTGAACTTTTGACTGTCAAATGACCATTTTGCCCCTACAGTTGACTGTAGTGCAATTTAGGGTTTTGACTGTGCAATCTTGAGCTGAATGCCTTGAAACTTGATATGAGGATGCTTGACCATGTTTGTAAGCATATGAGACTTGATTGAGCCTTTGAACACTTCCTTTTCTTGATCAGACTCAAAACCCTAATTTTGACTGTTTAGGAGGCCCTTGCACTGTGCAACCCTTGGGGAATTTTGTGACTTGGCTTGGCAATTTCTTGAAGAATATGGGAGGGCAAATTTTGGGGTACAACAGTTGCCCCTGTTCAATCTTCTTAGACCTGAGGATGCAGATTGGCGGACGTGCCTTTCGTAATCCGAGGGTAGAAGATGATTGGACACTAGAGTGCCCAGAAATTTGCGCTCACATAGTGGCAATGATGGTGGAATGGGCTTATAGATGCCATCTGGATGTTTGATTGCGTAAGAGATTCCTTGGCGAGAACCTGCATACCTGCAAAACAGAAAATGAGTACCCGACACGTTGCAGGAGCTGATTTTTAGATGCCTGGTATAGATGTGTCCTGACTGGTTACAGGAACTGAGTCTGGAGCTTCAAACGGCGATGAAAGAACCAGGGATGGTTACTACCTTAGCGTGAATGGTAAGAAAACCTTGGGCGACTTTAATTTCAACAACGCTCGTTGAGAAAAAATCTTGGGTGACTTTAACTTCAACAACGCTCGTTGAGAAAAAATCTTGGATGTCTTCTACTGGGATAAGAATCAGGGAGATCTTAGGGTCGATCTGACTGAACCAGAGAGGCCTTTGACTGGATAAGCATCAGGAAAATCTTAGGGTCGATTTAACTGAACCGGACAAGGTCTTGGAATATCTTCAACTGGATAAGCATCAGGGAGATCTTAGGGTCGATCTGACTGAACCAGAGAAGGTCTTGGAATATCTTCAACTGGATAAGCATCAGGGAGATCTTAGGGTCGATCTGACTGAACCAGAGAAGGCCTTTGACTGGATAAGCATCAGGAAAATCTTAGGGTCGATTTAACTGAACCGGACAAGGTCTTGAAATATCTTCAACTGGATAAGCATCAGGGAGATCTTAGGGTCGATCTGACTGAACCAGAGAAGGCCTTTGACTGGATAAGCATCAGGAAAATCTTAGGGTTGATTTAACTGAACCGGACAAGGTCTTGAAATATCTTCAACTGGATAAGCATCAGGGAGATCTTAGGGTCGATCTGACTGAACCAGAGAAGGCCTTTGACTGGATAAGCATCAGGAAAATCTTAGGGTCGATTTAACTGAACCGGTCTAGGTCTTGAAATGTTTTCAACTGGAATAAGTGTCAGAACGTCACCATATCTGGACTATATCTGGAAGGAAATCTGGAAGCAGTATCAGAACGTCACCGTCTCTGGTTTACATCTGAAACTATATCTGGAAGGAACTCTGGAAGCAGTATCAGAACGTCACCGTCTCTGGTTTACATCTGAAACTATATCTGGAAGGAACTCTGGAAGCAGCATCAGAACGTCACCATATCTAGTTTACATCTGAAACTATATCCGGAAGGAAATCTGGAAGCAGCATCAGAACGTCACTATATCTAGAAGGATGTCTGGAAGCAGCATCAGAACGTCACCATATCTGGGTCATATCTGAAACTATATCTAGAAGGATATCTGGAAGCAGCATCAGAACGTCACCATATCTGGGTCATATCTGAAACTATATCTAGAAGGATATCTGGAAGCAGTATCAGAACGTCACCATATCTGGGTCATATCTGAAACTATATCTAGAAGGATATCTGGAAGCAGCATCAGAACGTCACCATATCTGGGTCATATCTGAAACTATATCTAGAAGGATATCTGGAAGCAGCATCAGAACGTCACCATATCTGGGTCATATCTGAAACTATATCTAGAAGGAAATCTGGAAGCAATATCAGAACGTCACCATCTCTGGGTCATATCTGAAACTATATCTAGAAGGAAATCTGGAAGCAGTATCAGAACGTCACCATCTCTGGGTCATATCTGAAACTATATCTAGAATGAATTGCGATAGTTGATAGTAGTCATTTTTGTATTGATCTCTTTCCTGAAAAGGCAAAACATAATTGTATGCAAAATCATGATGCATGAACTATATGTCTTCAAAATTAATGAGATTCGTGCAGTATGATGCATATGCATGCTATAATGTATGAAGATGTGATGTTTATGACTGTATTTTTGTCTAGGAAAGTAAATCCTTGACGGGTGCCGGGAAGTCGCTCCTGGGCTGATGTTGAAGAATAGCTTTTTGCTTCCGCTGGGGATGATAGTCGCAAGTTTGAGCAATTGCAGCAACAGTAGCTGCGGGAGTGGTGGTAAGATTCTCGAGCTTTTGAGTGAGAGCTTCCACTTTAGCGTTGACTTCATCCAGACTATTCACTTCAACCATGGCACCTTTTGTTTGAGATTTCTCTACGCTAACTCTCTCCGTACCCCATTGGTAATGGTTTTGAGCCATGCTTTCGATAAGTTGTCTTGCTTCAGTATATGGTTTATTCATCAGTGCGCCACCAGCTGCGGCGTCTATAGTCAATCTCGTATTATACAAGAGACCATTGTAGAACGTGTGAATGATCAGCCATTCTTCTAAACCATGATGAGGACAGAGTCTAAGCATGTCCTTATAACGTTCCCAAGCTTCAAAGAGTGATTCATTGTCTTTTTGTCTGAAACCATTGATATTGGCTCTGAGCATGGCAGTTTTGCTTGGAGGAAAATATCTAGCCAAGAAGACTTTCTTCAACTCATCCCATGTGGTGATTGAGTTGGAAGGAAGAGATTGGAGCCATGCGCGAGCTCTGTCTCTGAGAGAAAAAGGGAATAGGCGCAATCGTATCGCCTCGGGGTTAACACCATTCGCTTTTACAGTGTCTGCGTACTGCACAAACACTGACAGATGAAGATTCGGGTCGTCAGTAGGAGCTCCAGAAAACTGGTTCTGCTGAACGGCGGAAAGAAGCGAAGGTTTTAGCTCGAAATCGTTTCGAGCGATAGCAGGAGCAGCAATACTATTGTGAGGCTCTGCTTGAGAAGGAACAGCGTAGTCCTTAAGAGGACGAGGAGCAGGAGCATCAGGATCAGCCATCTTCTTGAGTTCTTCAACGTCAGGAAGTTTGGTCGGAGGAAGGTTGTTGCATTCTAAATACTCTTGAATTCGTCTCCTTAATCTAAGGTAACGCTCGATATCGTATATAGGTATATGCAAAGGCGCGCCTTGAGAGCGAGTATTTGGCATACACAGAGGGAAAAGAAATAGTTGCTATAGTCTATACTTCGTAATAAAATTACGATATCGACTTAAATAGTCCCCGGCAACGGCGCCAAAAACTTGATCGCGACTTTATCGTCTAAATTAATCGGGAGACTGCAAGTATACAGCCCTATCGCGTAGTTTTAAAAGATATCGAACCTAAGGGACTATAAATCGAACTAACGTAACCTAAACTACTGTGTAAAGCTATAGCTATCGAATAATTAAATTGGGGAATTTTCGGGTAATAAAACTTAATTCTAATTGAAATAATAATAATACGAATATCGGTATGTACGTCGTTAACACTAAAGAATCCGGCTTTCTACAGGCTCATTTTCTAAAAGTGATAATAATATCTTTTTCAGCAAAAAGTATTTATTCAAAAATCTATTCTCAAACTTTCGCTCTATTGAAGTAAATTATAATTTTAAACTCTGATGTATGCTTTCGCTATCCCATTGATTTTAAAATTACTTTTTGAAAATAAATAAAGTTTAATTGGTTTTAAAACGCTGTCGCAGTCTTTAAAAACAATACCTAGCATCTACTATCTGATTCTAAACCTCAAACTGTCGCTCTGTTGGTTTCTAAACCTTTTTAACAAAATAAACTAGATAACTAAATCAGAAAAAGTGTTTATTTTATGAAATATAATCAGGCCTGTTTATTCCGGATCCATTCGAATTAACTCGTTACATACCGATATTTAATTAATTTAGCCAGACATACTCAGAAAAACAGACATGGATACATTAAAGGAATTAATAATCATAAATAATTTCATGGCTAAATAAATATTCTCATGCAAATAATTAATTAATTGATATAAATAAAGAACCTGAATTAAATAATGCTGGAAACAATCTTTGAAGCTTGAATCAATCCGTACAGAATCTTCGTTCTTCAACGGGAGTAAATTCTAAGTATTCGAAAGGAAAAGAAAATTGGCTGGAAATATAACTACTAGGAATCGAATTACACTGGAAACTAGTAAATTGCAATGAAAGTAAAATTCTGAAAACTGGAAAAAATTCTAAGCAAAAACGGTCCCAATTTTCACTTTCTCATGTCTTCTTATAGTCTTTGAACGTAACCACCTCTTCAGATATTTTCGTGTCCCACGTGTCCTTGAATTTCTCTTCTTACTTGCCCACGTTGAGACGGGCGCCCCAATTGACTTTTTCTTCCTTTGACTATGCTGAGACGGGCGCCTCCCACTAAGGGGAAAATCCGAGGCGGGCGCCTCAATTGTAGGAAGAGAGTTGAGACGTGCGTCTCACTCTTGCATGCGCTTTTAGGTTTTTCTTGCTACGTGGGTTTGAACTCTATTGGGCCCGTTTGGAGATAATAGACCCCTTTTGATCCATCAAAACTGCTTTGCACACCCCTTCTCTTCATTTCTTGCACCTTTAGTCCAATAAATCTTGAATTTCTTCACTTTGCTCAATTTGTCTAATTAAAATAAAATACCTGAAACAATAGAAATACCGGCGTAATATGAAAATAAAAATGGAATAATTAGATAAAAATACTAACATTACCTATGAAAATTAAATCAAATATACTATATAAAATTGCGTTATCAGTGTCTCCGCGAGGGGGACTTTGATCGATGAGCATTTTCCAATTCCCCAATCCTCTCATTTTGTTGGCAGATTAGGGAGTTGGTTTGGTTGAGAGCTGCAAATAGGACAACCATAACAAGGTCAACATTGGATGGAGCAAAGATTGCCTGAATGTTCTTTGGTGCTCCTTCTGGGCCTTCTTAATATTGTGAGCTTTGATATCGACATCTTCAACCTTGTCAAAGGATGGGGAGGCAGTACGAATTCCCCTCAATAGGATGACATCTTCAAGAAAGGGCACCTGCCATAATCATGTGTCTTACGGACAAGGAAGATGATGGGTTTGTGAGCATTGTCGTCATCATGACTGACCATGATCGAAATCTTGAATATGTGCTTTGATATTTGGTTTTCGGGAGAAGAAAGATGAGGAAAGCATATTTCCCACAAATAACGCCATTGATCTTACCGATTGTCCAGAACTTGAGTGAGCCAGAGACTTCGACTTCAATACTCGAATTAAGGAGGGGTGTACCTGCAAGACACTCGGATGCTAAAGTCAGTAGGAGCACGAAGAGATACAAGAGAGATATAAGAGATTTTAGAATGAATATTGGATATTGGATAACTAGACCTCACAAGTGTGAAAGTTTATATAATGCCTCTGACATGTAGTTATTAGTTCCTATTTTTAGATCTAGATATTATTCCCCAAAAATAGGTAACTGTCAAGACTTGGTCAAAACGTGCAGTCGTGCTCGTAACTAACAGTTGCTCCGAACAAGAAAGACATTATGAGCATGTACATTTATGGTCGCTTTCTGGTTGTCTGCTCTACAAGTGTCAAACAGACCTGGAGGTGGACGTCGATGCGGCCAGACACATGGTCAGGACATCAACGATCTCTCTGTCCTCGAGGGTGCAGTCGACCGTGTACTCAAAAATAGTCGTTATAACGAGCAGAGAGGTGCTCACGGGCAGAGATGGTTTTGGCCAATTATGGATGGTTGTCCTCGTATGGATGGCAAGGATGAGGATCAACCTGTTTGAGCATACAGAGATGGTCTCGTTGATCCTGGGACTCAACCGACCACGACTCCTCAATGTTGTGTGGCCGTTATGACGAGCAAAGAGATACTCACGGGCAAAGATGATTCTGACTATTCCTGGATGACTATTCTGCGCGTGGCTGACAGCATGAAGATCAACATGTTTGAGCGGACAAAGGTGGTCTTGTTGTTGCTGGAGGACAACCGACCATGTGTCCCTGGTTGAGGGACAGAAGAATAAAGTGTAATTTATTTTTCTCAATTAATTGGGTCAAAGCTGTTGAACCATCTTAGATGTAAAAGTGGATTGGACCATAGCTAAACGTTGGGCTAGACCAGAACAACATACATTCACAATCGTCGTTGTGTTCATGATTTGACGAAGCTTGTGATGTATAATGTTTATATTTGGTTGAAGCAATAATAGTATGTTCATAATTAATTGGAGGCCACAATTAAAAAAAAACTTTTATCTGATGACGTAACAGTATTTTGAGGGGAGGTGATATATGGATCACATGTTTCTCTTTTGAGCAGTACTTTCCTCCCGTTTCGACACACATTATAATTTATTGCATATAGGTAGTTGATTGGTAGATGTATTTTGTGCTAAGGACTCATGAAAATGTCAAACCTTCAATACATTTTTGGAACTCTCACACGAACAATTTGTAATCGGGTTTTCGACTTGTATCCTAACCTACTCATTAAAATGGGCTAGATGCTCTTTCAAGATTTATGAGGAGACATTACGAACATTAAAAAGGCTTGTCGCAATAACTCGTTGGTGTATGCTTGTCAAAAACTAATAAATTAACTTTCTAAATATAATTAGAGTATTTAATAATTAAAAAACTAAATATAATTAGAGTATTTAATAATTAAAAAACAAAGTAGGTTCGTGTACCATCAGACAGTAGTGCTCTTCAAGATTTTAGAGAAGAGATTTCAATTAGAGATTCTGAAACTCTAGTGATGGTCATTTGGATATTGGTAGTTGTTAAATGCTCCTAGTGATTTTGTCTCCAAGGGGTTGTTTGAATATTTCTAGGACAAGAGCGCCCCAAACTTCTAGACAGAGAGATTGAAGGTCTTCTTATTTGTCCTTCAAATTGTCTGCATTAACCTAGAGAGATTGAAGGTCTTCTTATTTGTTCTTCAAATTGTCCGCATTAACATTCTCATGTTGTATGGCTTGAGCATCCGTCTGCAAGTGCTCATTTTGGCATCACAACTCCTTTATTTCAGCTTGAATTGCGATGGAAATTAAATTCCGTTTTCTTCTGATGGAGGTTGGATTCACACCACCTTTCTTAGTTTCCGCGGAGAAACTACTTTATCGCTCTCACTAGTTAGATCTTATTAGCAGAGTCCGTGACCAAGGTACTTAGTGTTTAGGTTATAATACGTTCCAGCTCAATCCTTTCCCTCTTGATGTTTTTTTTTTTAATATAATGAAAGGCCTATAGCCCCTTGTTCTACCATCATGGGTGAATCAACCTTCTTATTAGCAGGGTCCGTGACCAAGGTACATAGTGTTTAGGTTATAATAAGTTCTCAATCCTTTCCCTCTTGATTTTGTTCTCTTGAATATAAAGAAAGGCATATAGCCCCTTGTTCTACCGTCATGGGTGGATCATCCTTCTCAGCTGGATAATAGCCCCCTGTTCGACCATTGCATGCGTATAATACTATACAGGTCGAGTTAATAACAAAATTAAGACGTTCTAATTGCTATTACTATTAGGGCTTTGGAAACAATTTTTTAAATAGTCTTTTAGCTAGATTATTAGTATGAAGATAATCCTAACAAAGAGTACTATGTATGTGATAATTCATGTTGCTTGCACTTCTCAATAATAACAACAAAAGTCATGGTAAAGATATCCGTGATATTCAAAATTATGGTTTCAAATGCCATGGTTCAAAAAAGAACTCTCAAATCCATTCATAGTTCGCTATCAAAGAAACATGTGCAGTGCAAGTGCAATTGTTTTTCCAAAGGCAGTTTCTGTTGTACTTTCGAGTACTCTCAACAATCAAATTGGATGCTCTATCACGGCTTGTATTCACTAATGCCACAATTCAACAAAATCACTGATCAACTTCAACTCCACAGAGAAATTTTGAACAATCTCATGTAGCTTACATAATATTTCCCAGTTTTCCAATATTCTCGTCATTCATCTACCCGACCACTATATATCTTGTACTATCTGTACCTTTACAAAGTGAGTAAGTCTGCATATACAAACGCAACATGATTATAAGACTAGACTGACCAGATGGCACATCAATAACCTCAAATATAGACAAATCCCCGATTACATTTATAGATATGAAGTGAAATTATGCCTAAACTTCTGCTATATAGCAAACTTGAGGAATTTCAAAATGTTAGTATCTTACTATCTTCCTGGATGATTGATCCCCCTGGGTATCAAGAGTGTAAACGGTATCCCAAGAAGACGCAGATAAGTGCCACCATACAGACATATAGAAGTGGGAACCCGATTTGAACTTTTCTTGGACCTTTATTAATGAGTTCTGCCTGCAAATATAAATCAAGCCATCCTTGAGTTTCAGAAATAAAAACTAAAATTTACAGGATTAATTAGGGAACACCCTTAAAGAGGACATTATAAAATTGCATATATTCGAGCATGTAATGGGGAAGAATTCTTAAGTAGCAAGCAATATTTGAATTAGTCCTGACAAGCAAACTATGGAATTGACAATGTAAATATCAATAGTGATCAACTTTATCAGTGTACGCAAATGTCAGGGTGGTTACCTCCCAAATCCCCCTCCTCTCTTTTTCCTGCTGCAATTTAATTGTGATTTGTGCACAAACTCCATGACAACTAATGATTGTTTTACAAAAACAAATAAATACAAAATAAATCCTAAAAAGACCAGATGCTTGACAGTAAAAATGTATTACTTGCTTATCTCTCTGTTCCCCTCACACATGGAGAGTTTCTATGGAAAAGTGAGGTGAAGAAGCTCATTTCAACTTATCCAGGAAACTATTATCATAGCCATTGTCAGGCTATTTCAACTTTTCTTTTCCTATAAGTGCTTACTGAAAACTCATCCAAACTGGTATATGGCAAGAACCCCTAAGTAAATCCCACAAAAACTTTACTATTTACTTGATAACTAAACAGTGGTTCTCAAGCTTACTAGTTTTTCTTGCAAGATCTTTGACTCTTCATTGCTTAATTGCCTCTCCTCTGTTAACTTTGATATTGTTGCTCCAGACTGCAAAATAAGCAAAAACTCGATCAGCACTTCAATAAAATCAGTAGAGAATAGAATGAAAGTAGAAAACCACTAGAACAAACATAAACCCCATATCAACACGGTTAGGAAACCAATATGCTCCATTGCTTCATCACCAATGTTATACACAAAGTATTGATGAACATTTTCACAAAGGATTGAGCCTATAGGGATGCTAGGTTAGGAGCTTTCAGATAATCACACTCCACAAAACAACATCACACCCCTATACGTCCAAAAAGACATTCTTTGCTAGCTCCGTTGTGGCCTTTTCTAATTCCAACTTATATTTTTTGAAACACTATGTATCAGATCTTAAACAATTATGTATACAATTTAATCAAATGATACAAGGGAAAAGTAGTGTATATAAGGATCAACCTAATCACACAAAAGTATGTGAGGCCATATAATTTATGAGTTAGATAACTACTAATTTGAAGTACAATTAGGTTTAACACATCTAATCAGATTTCATCTTGCCAAATCATGATTTTACTTAAAACATGTTCATAATTACACCATAGCCAGATAGTGAAATATAATTGGATGTTCGTTTAAATTTAAAACCTATTTACACTATGAATGTGCAGTTTATTAGTTTACTAACATATATTTATTTCAGCAAGTGTGCCAAAAATATTACAACAAGCAGGAAAGGGACTAACTAACATCTCAAATCACAAAATTGAAAACATATGACCAAAATAACTGCCAAGACAACGCATTAATAACAAAAATCTCAATGTGGTAGCAGGGAAAGTTCATATAGTAACTTGTTTCGATACGCAACTTGCTAGGAAACATGTTACATATGCAACTGCAAGCAGATAAAATAAATTCACAGTAGAATAGTGGGATGCCTGACCTCATTTAGCTTTGACTCAAGTCTGTCTAGTTTTAACTTCATCTCTTCAATTGCTTCAAGCAGTTTCAACTCCTCTATACCTTTTGAAACTCTTACCTCTGCTTCTTTTTCTGGCTTTAGTTCCCCAACATTCTTTACAGTCTTAATCACCCTATCTGTTGACACTATTAACTCTCTTTCATTTTTTGGCTTCAGTGCCTCTGCATTGTTTACTGTGGTCAAATGATCTTTTGACACCATCAACTCTGCTTCTTTTCCTGGTTTCAGTTCTTCTGCATTCTTTATTCTGATTGAACCCAGATCTTTTGACTCCTTCATCTCTGCTTCTTTTCCAGGTTTCAGTTCCTCTGCATTCTTTACTGTGATTGAATCCAGATCTTTGGGCACTTCTACCTCTATTTTTATTTGTGGCTTCAATTCCTCCACATCCTTTGCTGGGCTCAACTCTTCATCTCTTGACACTTTCAACCCTGCTTCTTCTCCTGGCTCCTCTACATTCTTTATAGCATCCAACCCCATATCATATTCCACCCTCAACTCCACATCCTCTTCAAGCTCTACCTCGTGAACCTTATTATAATCTGGTTTTTTAAGAACCTAACATAACATCACAAAACACTTGAATGACATGCTTAATAAGTAGAAGTAGAAATAATCCAACACATGCACAAAGGCTACATCAGCTAGGATGACAGCACTGGGAAAACAAAGGAATTTATAACATGTTCAAGGAATGCTTCCCAAGGGACTAAAGAAAATGCGCAAGAAAAAAAATCGACATATCCATAGCGATGTAATTATCAAATTAAGAAATTAACAATCCAGAAAAAATAATTGCCAAACCCTCAAGAGTATGTCGCTAAGACTTTCAGTTATTCTTAAGGATTTGAAATGTCTATGAGAGAAAAAAGAGGTGGTGGAAAGAAAAGAACTAAGATCCAAACATCAATGAAGTTACGCCTAACCATGGGTTCAGGGGACTGGATTTCAATTTCATCTTTACTATGTATCTGAAATTTCCTGTGATCAAACCCATTCCTGGAGTCTCCATTAACAGGACTTAGTTCTGGTGAATCAGGTGGGCTGATCAGAGACACCTTCAGCTTATTTTCTTCTACATATCTCACTCCGTCTTTGACAAACTATCATTATATAAAAATAAAAAGTCAGAATAAAATAAATAAATCAGTAATGAAGGCTACCGGATACAAAATTACAGCCTATGAAGTATATCCATACCAAACTGGCAGTAACATCTTCGCTGGTTATTTCCGCATCAACCAATGTGCTTTGAACTAAGAACTTGTCCTTGCAGACCAAATCTTCAGGAGCTACCCGTTGAGCTTGCATTGTAACTGTTTGATGCAAAAGTTAAAAATAAACAAAAAAATCAGGGGGAGAAGAGGATTCATCTTTAAATGTTTTATTTTATTTTATTTTATTTTTTGAAAACCAATACTCCTAAAAAACTACTTTTATTTGAAAAAACTGTCTACAAGGATACATTAAGCTCAGATTACTACAGTTAAAATTGAAAAAAGAATGCTAAGTATTCATCATAAAAAACCCTAACATGACAAATTCAAGTCTATTCCACATGTATCCCAATATTAACTGCCACAATGCCTAAACCTCACTCTCAAATTCTCAATAGAGCTTTAATTAAGGATATGATTCAATTGCATCAGTTCGAACACGATCCCGATGCTAACACGGGAACACCAATAATAATTTGAAAAATGAATAAATTAAAGATAATCACAAATGTCGGTGCTAGTGTCCAATACCGACACTGACACACTTATTTTCGAGATGTCGGTGCTACATAAATCAACCATCAAGGAATCAAAAACCTCTTTCTGATACAAACAAGAGCAGTAAACCTAATTGAATCTTCACAACCATTATAAACTATCTAAATCACAATTATGCAATAACAAAATCAAAAAGAAAATAACAAAGAAGTTATATACCTATGAATTCACCACTAGATTTTGGCGCGAGAACTCCAACATTTGGTCGCACCGAATATTTCTTAGGCGACGTCGTTTTAACCTGAAAACATCAAAACATCACATCAAAACGACTAATCTCGATCAAAACACCATACCTAACAATAAACAGCGATAAACCAAAGAAAATCGATAACAACAATCCATACCTTAAAAGCAACATAGTGATAAGTATTATTCGTCACCTGAACCGAACAAGAACTCTGTTTCTTCAATTCAACTACAGCGAACGAAAATCGAAGTATATCAGTAACGGATCACACACAAACACATTACGAATTCACAAGCATTAGAAAATTCACTTACATATGAATTTGAGTTCCCTCGGTTCAATTTCGAGAATCGGTGTCTTGTTCATGATTACACCAGAAAGAGTAATGAAAATCGAATCAACGGTGTTTCTGTGAAAACGCTCGATTCGAGGAGAAGAAGAGGGAAGAACGAGTCAACTCGAGTGAACTCGGAGTCAGAGATTTTTTTTATTTTGTTTCTAATTTCATGCACGATGGCATTGAATGAGAATAAGCGTGTGAATCGTGATCTTGTTTGAAATGGAAAGTGAGTATATTCAGAGAGTGGGAGAGTTATTATTGAGTTAACGAAGGAAAATAGATAGAAGGGAAAGAAAATATGGAAATGCGTTTTTTTGTTTAAAAATAGTGTGTAAATAGAAATTAGTAATCCAGTAATAAATAAATATTAATTTATGGTAAAATGTATTTTTCATTTTTGATGTGAGGAGCACGTAGCATCTCAAGGGAAAGGGACTTGTAGGGATGGGGTACCTTTTAACCGACACGGAGCCGGGTGGTTTGCTTCTTTATCGTGGCTCGGCGCGCCAGCGTTAACACAAGACGGTAGTGTCTCAACTGAATATTTACTACTATTAAAATTATCTTTGATGTTTTTTTTAAATAAATTATTTAATTCTATGTGGTCTTGCCATCTCAATATATTTTACATTATATCTAAATATCTAAATTCTTTTTGGAAAAAGAAAAAAAAACATTGTTCACGTTTTGATGGATACATGATCTAAATAGAAAAATAAATATAAATAAAAAAAATACATAAAAGTTTGGGTTAATATTCAATTTGTCGATTTTTTATAGCAATAATCAAATATTGAAAAAAAAATACACAAATAACTATATTTTGGAGAAAATTACGCAAATAATCATGTTTCAGAAAATCCCACAATGGAGGCGCCAAGTAAGATGGCGCCAAGTGAGATGACGCATGCACTCACCTTTTTGCCTTAGGCGTCATCTCACTTGGTGCATACACTTTATTTTAGCCAAGTGAGATGGCGTATGCACTATAAAAAGAGGAAGGAGCGTCATCTGAGATGACTATTACATGCAATTGTGTTATCTATAAATAAAACACTCATTTCTCCATCATTCTTCACACTTTCTCACACTCTCTTCTTATTTTTTCTTTGTTATTTGCGTCATGACATCTCCCATGATTTTCACCAGATATAGATACGTTATTTTCTCGGCTACCAAATCTCTGATGAAAATGAAACTTTGGCACATTCACTCCATGGCGCGTCTGAAGAGAGAGTTGATGCGATGACTAGAGGGAGACATTGAGGCTGGGGAACAAATTAGAAGGATCCAGAGAAGAAGAACAACCACCTCACTTGCAACTAAAAGAACTCAATCTTGGTTGGAGGAAGTCAAAACAAACAGAGACGTAATGGTGATGATGCATGGCTCAAATGAAATTGTTTTGACGGTTGTAATTTCTTAGACGTTTTATCGTGTTTTTATTTGTTGTTTGCGTATGTTTTGTTGTAACAAATACTCTTAATGAAAAAAGTTATGTTTACAACTTAAAAAAGTGCAGATGGTTTCCATACAATTTTTATGTTGTCGAACTTGTAGCCCGAGTTGGACAATTTTTTCGATTGTGTCTGATCTGACGACATAAACCACACTTTTTTTCTAGCTTGTTAAGGGAGTCCATTTCAGTTGTGATACACTTGCTTTTGGCACAACCATTTTTATTCCTTCGCATTTAATCATTATGCCATATTATTTCCCTGTCGTATGCAGATCAATAATCAGGTTTCGCTACCATTGAGAAGCCAATGTTGTATACGTTGAGCAAGGTTTCAGACTTATAAATGGGAGATAGAAGTAGCAATGCATCTTGATGAGTATACGCACATGCCGCAATGACATGAGATCAAGGCATACAAAAGACTTGAAACTTTCCACAATCGCACTAACGAGATGGTAGTATAACCCTATACTCTTATCTTGGCAGCCCCTTGTTATAGTCGATTGTCTCTTTGACAATGAAGTTGTGGCTATGTGGGTAAAACCTTATAACAAGATGGGTGTTAGCTTTGGCACTTTATGCCTTAATATACTTCATGCAACTTTCACTCTATAGTTGTCCCGATTATAAGACCGCATTCTATATTTCACCTCTTTTGGCAAACAATGAAGCCATCCAAAATATGTTGATTTCACCAAAGCAGTTACTGGGAGGTTTCGTATGCCTTTGAATACACTATTCATTGATTAGATAAGATTTGTTGTCATGTAGCCCCATCGCTGTCCATTGTCGTATGACCTTGTCCATTTCTCCACTAGAATATTATCAATCCACCTACTTGGATTCGGATTTGACAATCTGATCTCGTTGTGTAGTGTTTGAATGAAGTTTGTGTTAATGCATACTCCGCATTCATACCTATTTTCCTAAGAGCCTTGTCTTTGATCTCCCTCGTGAAATTTTGTACGATATGTCTAATGCAGTAGACATGCGTAGAAGGAGGGTCATGTCAACCATTTGCAGGATTATTGTATGCATTCTCAATAAATGCATGTTTGTCGGAGATCAAACAGAGACCGGGTTGAGGAGCCATGTGTGTTTGGATATTCTGAGAAAGAAACTCCAAGCACCACGAGTCTCTCCCTCGACTAGAGCAAAGGCAATTGGGAAAATGTTGTTGCCATCTTATGCAACTGCCATCAGTAGCGTGCCTTTGTATTTCCCGTACAACCACACTCCATCTATTTGAATAATAGGTTTGCATGATGCAAACCCTGTGATGCAAGGTTGAAAAGCCCAGAACATTCGACTAAATATTCCATTTCTGTTTACATGAGTACCATCTGAGGTGTATGCCGACAATGTTTCCATAATATAAACAGTTCCAGGAGAATACGTATGAAGTGCATGGAGGTAGCACAATAGTTCTTTGTATGACTCCTCCCAGTTTCCATATACCTTTTCAATCGTAACCTATCTCGAATATGCGGGTTTTGGAAATGTTATAAAAATCTCAAACTGCACGATTGATTCCAAGTTTATACTTGCAATGTTGGAAAGGTGGAGACCCGAGACACACACATTTCATCTACCAATAGGTGAATGTACTGTCACACTAGAGGACGTGTACATGTTATTGGGTATCCCTATCGATGGTAAGGCAATTATTGGTTCGGTTCAACAACCTAATTCTCTATACAAGGAATTGTTGGGCAAAAATATGGTAGAAGGTAGTGGTGTTATAGGCCAAGGTATATTACTAACTGAACTCAAAAAACATTATGCGGCTCTTAAGTTGAATGAAAATTCGTCAGAGATAACAAGAATAATAAAAGCTATAAATTATATGATGATACTATTTGGAAGCTTGTTATTTCCCGAAAGTACAGGGAATAGTGTAAATTTTATGTATTTAAGTTTGCTTAGGAACTTTGAAAAAACAAGAAAGTATAGTTGGGGTTCTGCTGTTTTAGCCCATCTATACAGTTCTTGGTGTAAAAACGCAATAAAGGACAAATGTATTTTTTATGGATGCGCTTTCTTACTCCAAGTTTAGGGTTGGTGGAGAATGAATTCCTTTAGGTACTACATAATGGGTATGGATTACGGCAAGAATCCAAGATTCAATATCGCTCTATATCATAATCTATTGGATCACCTTGACTCGGATGATGTACGTGGTACCTTTGAACTTTTCTACTTTTAAATTATTTATTTTTTATGTTTTCATTATGCTGATTTAATTTTATCCACAATTTATCTGGAGACCATATTTGGGTTTGGACCATGAACTAAACTCCGAGGATGCAACAGTTTGGACTACAAAGACTGCAATCATACAGTTCAACATTATGGAGATGCACCACAACGATCGTGTCAAGATGCAGTTTGGAATGCATCAAGAGATACCATGCGATCCAACTTGTTTGTCACCCTGGCATCTGTTGGCTCCTAAATTCGACACCCACGTTCTATTATCATATAAATCATTAATTATGAGTCAGAAGAGTTTCCTACACAAGAAGGCTTCGACCAACTGATCACATCGAAGGCTCATCAAAGAATGACAACATGCTTGGAGAAATTCCTCTAAGTTGGAATCATGTTATCTTCGATGTTGAAGGAGCAACCTTTCGACCAAGGTCCCTGATGCCCAAGATCGAACAGTTTGAATTTTGAATTGTTGGAGGGAAAACGGTTCCCAGCAGTTACCAAGCGCAACGTGTCGTGAACGTAGGCGTCGAAGGTTATGAGCGTGCCATGTGGTGTCATCACGAAGCGGTATGACTGCCCAGCAGTTACTTAGGATTTTTTTAGTATAAATACTAAGTGTTCACGAAGTTATTAAGTGTGTTCATCATTGTATACAAGTCACTCATTTAGATTCAAGTACCCAGCGTGAGAGAAAGAATCATTGAGAATGTATGTGTGAAACACCATTTACCTTAATCAAAATCTTTTACATTCAAGCAATTTATCGCTTTCACTTATTTACCTCAGTCGAAGTCATTTATTTAACAACCCTTTAATGCTTTTATTTACTTTATCAAGCTTTTCTCCATGCAATTTATTTAAAGTGTCTCTACTTTACTTGCATTAATCACCATTAGGATTAGTCGAAACTCTTTATTTCAAAGCATTTAAACTCCAAAAATCAACCATGTCTTAGGATCAATCTGATCGATCCTGCGAGTCACCAAATAAGTAACCTTTTGGAAGATCAACGGATGTTTACCATTTTTCACGGCAAACAAATTGGCACACCTGGTGGGACCTTGTGTTGATTTTTTCACGTTTAATCGTTTTATATAAAATATCCTCCTTTTTCGAGAGTATTGCATGTTATTGAGAAGTGGTAGAACATACACCAACGAAACCAATACTAGGAGAAGAGTTAGAGAAATGGCGAATCTGCCAAACAATGGAGAAATCCCACAAGCAAACGTGGGAGCAACGGTTATCCCAACCATAAGCGAAGTGGTAACCGTTGGTTCAACGTCAGCAGTAACGATTACGCAAATGGGGCCATTACCTCCATTTACAGGGCCCAGAATGCCCTTGGGAACTCCCCAACCTAGGGGAAACCAAGGAACCAGACCATATGTTCCCCCAGGTTTTTCGACAGTCGGGTTAAATCGAGAACCACCCTACAGCATGCCAACTTCTGAATTGGCTAGCCTGACGAACACTACGTCCACCTTTTCAGACCCTTTAGTGAGCGCCTCTTCGCCACTCCAAGGCTCTGGTATTGGTATGGCGAACAGGGGTAGGAACCAACTCTTAGGAGGAACGTCCCACGTAATGCCTGGCCTTACGAATGCCTCGACAACAGTCTTGAGGCAGCAAATGGACGAAAGCAACCACGACATGGTTCAAATGTTGGCGCAAACTTTAAGTACAGTGCTAAATCCTCTAATACAGAATACCACCCAGTCGAATCAGCAAATGACAGCGCAAATGTCGCGTCTGGATGACTTTTTTGGGGTACCCCAACCTATTCGACAGCCCCAAAGGGCACAGATAAGGGGAAACCAAGGCATACTTCTAGAGGAAGAAACCACTATTAACCAAGTCCAGCAGCCTGTCGAAGAGAACCTTAGGGTACAAATGGAACAACCCGGGGTCGAAGAGCCGAGATTCATAGCCCAGGAAATAAGGATGGTTAATAGAAACCAAAACGCTGACGAAGTAGTTCAGCAAATCCAATACCAGAATGTTGGTTTGGAGAATAACTTGAAAGCCATTATTGAAGGAATCATGATGCAAAACAGGATGAATACAGGCTTTCGTAGGCCCAACTTCACATCCCCGTTGTCGGAATATGTGTTACAAACGGACTTGCCTCCTAGATGCAAAGTCCCTAAGTTCACTAAGTTTTCAGGGGACACGACAGAATCCACTGTCGAACATGTGGCAAGATATTTAATCGAAGCGGGAGAAATCTCAAACAATGAGAACCTAAGGATTAAGTATTTCCCAAGTTCCCTAACAAAGAATGCATTTACTTGGTTCACAACTCTCCCCCCAATTCGATCCACCATTGGACCCAGTTGGAGAGATTGTTCCATGAGCAATTCTACATGGGACAAACCAAGATAAGCCTGAAAGAGTTGGCTAGTGTAAAGAGGAGATTCACTGAGCCTATAGACGAATACTTAAATAGGTTTAGATTGCTCAAGGCAAGATGCTTTACGCAAGTGCCAGAGCACGAGTTAGTCGAAATAGCCGCAGGAGGTCTAGATTACTCCATTAGGAAGAAATTAGACACTCAGTACTTGAGGGACATGGCCCAATTGGCCGATAGGGTTCGACAGGTAGAACGCCTTAAAGTTGAAAAAGCCAGGGCGACGAAAACTCATAAAAGAGAAAAGATAGCATATGTCAAAATGGACGATGAAGATCCAGAAACATTCGACGGACTTATAGCCGTTGAAGAAAGTGAGGTCGATTTAGCTGAGTTAAAACAGGGGCCACCATACTCTTGCAAATTACTAGTCCCCTCAAGTGGAAAAAACCCCACTGGGTCTGAAAAGGCCAATGATAGGTTCCCTAAAAAGACTTACAGTTTCGATATTACGAAATGTGATGAAATTTTTGATTTACTTGTAAAAGATGGCCAAATGATAATACCCCCAGGGGTAAAAGTGCCTCCTCTTGATCAAAGAAATAAAAGAGGCTATTGTAAATATCATAACTTTCTGGGCCATAAAACATCTCAATGTTTTCTTTTCAGGGATCTCGTGCAAAATGCTATCGAAGAAGGGAGGTTGAAGTTCGCTGATAAGGCCCCCGTGAATGTGGATTCGAGCCCTTTGCAGGCGGAAGCCCACTATGCTGAACCTTCATAGGTGAATGTGATCGAAGCTTCCAGGAGTCAGGTGAAAAGGCCAGGGATAACTATGGTTGAAGTCACAAAAGATCATATCAATATGCAAATATTTGGCAGTTTTTCTGGGAACCTTTCTAGAAAAACAATCGAAGGAGTCCAAAAGGCCGCTGAGGGCCCAAAATTGGAAACAGGTGGAGTCTCAAAATCTGGAACTAAACCCACTTCCTACTTGGCTGCGGTGCAAGGCCAGACAAAAGACCTGGAGGCTCAAATGAAGAAAATGACTCTTGCTACTAAAGACAACATGAATGTCAACATGGTCGAAATTTCTGAATCAAAAGTTTCAGAGGAAGCCATCAGGCAAGAGCAAGCAAACAGGACAACGTTCCCCCCAGAGAACGAAAATCTGGCAGAATTCTTGCAACGATGCCAGAAGAAGAAATCAGAAGTAATGTTGTGTCCTCGATGCAACTCTATTTTTGACAAGAAAGTTGCTGAACACATCGAAGGTATGAGAGCAGCAAACAAAAAATGGAGCAGAAATGCCCAAAAAAGTGCAGGCTCTGATGTTCGACACGATCCTAGAAGAACCTATCAAAAGGGTTCAAGTCAGGAAAAGAGGCCACTAACTTTCAGGCCTCCAACCAATGTGCCAGTCGATACATGGCTCAAAACATCGGGTCGAAAGAGACCCAACGAAGAAAGGTGGCATCCCTTTGAAGTGCCAAGAGGTTCATCTTTGACACTCAAGAAAGAACCTTATGTAGGTGCCACCAAAGTTGCTCAAGTATCGAGTAACTACAAGGGAAAGAACCCAATGTCTCGATCCCAGTGGATAAGGTACCAAAGGAGACACAAGGCTGAGAGAGAGGCTGTCAAAGAACCAAAACCAGAGTTGAGTTCAAATGTCCCCCAGCGAAAGCAAAGAAAGCCTTTGGAGAGGGAACCAGTGACCAATAGATTGGTATGGCCTGATCAAGACGAAGCTGGTGACGAAGATAGTTTCGAGTCCGAAGACACATTAGACATCATGGTAAATATAGTTTCAGTCTTGCCAAGATAATTCGACCGCCAAATGGAAGTCGAATCAAACGACTGGGAAGTAGAACAAGAGATGGCAAAGCATAGGCCAGTATGCTACTTTGTCATGGGTAATGGCTGCACTGAAGAGCAAAATGGTTTCTTTGAACCACCAACTGAGGCGATGAAAATTCACCTCAAGCCTTTATTCATAAGGGAAAAGCTCGAAGAGGCCACTGTAAACAAAATCTTGGTGGACTGTGGGGCAACTATCAACATAATCCCCCACTTCATGCTAAAAAAAGTAGGCAAGAATGATGAAGACATTAAGCCTCATAATATGGTCCTATCGAACTACGAAGGTGGAATAGGGACCACCATGGGTGTGATTCAACTAGACCTCAAAGTGGTATCCATACTTCGACCAACCATGTTCATAGTCATATCGGCGAAACCAAATTACAACCTACTGTTAGGCCGAGAATGGATACATGGTGTCAGAGCAGTACCATCATCGATGCACCAAAGGGTGATATTATGGCGTCCCGATGGGATTGTCGAGAATGTAGAAGCAGATCATAGCTACTACTTAGGCGAAGTTAATCACCTAGGGAGAGCTGACTTCGACAAAAATTTGGCTCACATTGGGCCATGTCCAGCACCTGACTTCGACATGGCGCCAGCGCCAAATGCTTTTTGTTTCTTGTACCTACATCTTGATCATGGGTTTCAATGGGATAAAGAAGACTTGTCCCACATTGATTTCAGTGGGCTAACTGACATCCAGCCAACTGGTTGGGGAAGAGAATTCAGTGATAATGACTGAGTCACAAGCGTTACAGCGAATTTCGGCTTACGTAGCCGAAACAAGAATGATAGCGGCTCTCGAAGCCGAAGTAAAATATATAGCCACCAAGGCCAATGACCAAGAGCCACCAGATATAGGTCCTGGAAAAGATTTCGACCCAGAACCTCCCGATATCATGACAGAAGGAATGTAGGAACAGAGGCTCGACGCCATCTATGATGATGAGCCTTTGGGTTTCGAAAAGGACCCCCTGGTGAACAACATCAAAATGTTAGCACATGATCCTTTAGAAGAAATCGACTTGGGCGAAGGGTTAGATAAAAGACCCACTTACATCAGCGCCAAAATAGACCCAGAACTCAGGGTTGAAGTGATCCAATTACTGAAGGAGTTCAAGGACTGCTTTGCATGGGATTACGAAGAGATGCCTGGTATCGACAGAGGATTGGTAGAACTTCAGTTGCCAATCAAACCTGGGAAAAAGCCTGTCAAACAGACTCCAAGACGCTTCGCTCTAAAAATACTGTCGAAGATCAAAATGGAAGTCGAAAGACTGCTGAAGTGAAAATTCATACGAACTACGAGGTACGTCGAATGGATTGCAAACATTGTGCCAATGATTAAGAAAAATGGTACATTAAGGGTGTGCATAGATTTCAGAGATCTGAATGCTGCAACACCCAAAGATGAATATCTTATGTCTGTGGTGGAAATGCTTGTCGACTCTGCCGCTGGCCACGAGTACCTGAGCATGCTCGACGGTTACTCAGAATACAATCAAATTTTCATTGCTGAAGAAGATGTGTCGAAAACAGCTTTTCAATGCCCTGGGGCCTTAGGTACTTACGAATGGGTAGTAATGCCTTTTGGCCTAAAAAACGCTGGGCAACATATCAGCGAGCAATGAACTCTATCTTCCATGATTTTATTAACACTTTCATGCAAGTATATATTGACGATATTGTTGTAAAATCTGTTTCCAGGAAGAACCATATAGACCACCTTCGACAATCATTTGAAAGAATGAGAAAGCATGGTCTGAAAATGAACCCTTTGAAGTGTGCGTTCTGTGTGAAAGCTGGAGATTTCTTGGGCTTCGTCGTCCACAAGAAAGGAATCGAAATCAACTAGAACAAGACGAAGGCAATCTTGGAAGGGAAAGCGCCAACGAACAAGAAGGAACTGCAATCTCTGTTGGGCAAGATAAACTTCTTAAGGAGATTTATATCTAACCTAAGTGGAAAAGCGCAAGCCTTCTCACCCTTACTTCGATTGAATAAGGAAGGATTCAAGTGGGGGAAAGAGCAACAAGATGCCTTCGACAAGATCAAAGGGTACCTCATCAAGCCACCTATTTTGGTGCCTCCTTGTAGCAATAGGAGTATTAGATTGTACATAGCTGCATCCGACAAAACTTTGGGAAGCATGCTAGCCCAATAAGATGAAAATGGAGTCGAAAGACCCATTTACTACCTTAGCAGAGTTTTGAACGATGCAGAAACTAGATATAGCGAAGTTGAAAAATTATGTCAATGTCTTTATTTCTCTTGTACAAAGCTCAAACAATATATAAAACCAATTGATGTGTATGTTTCGTCCCACTTTGATGTTTTCAGATACATGTTGTCGAAACCCATCTTGCACAGTCGAATTGGCAAGTGGGCGCTAGCATTAACTGAGTATTCATTAACCTTTATGCCTCTTAAGGCAGTAAAAGGACAAGTGGTAGCAGACTTTATAGTCGACCACTCAATTCAGGTTGAAAATATAAATTACTTGGAGATAGAACCCTGGAAATTTTACTTCGATGGTTCCAGCCATAAAGATGGAACGGGAGTAGGGGTCTTAATTATTTCTCCAGAAAAAATTCCAACAACATTCAAGTACAAGATATAAGGTACTTGTTCGAACAATGAGGCTGAATACGAAGCCCTAATTACTGGCCTTGAAATATTGTTGGAATTGGGGGCAACTTGAGTCGAAATAATGGGAGACTCAGAGTTAGTCATTAAGCAAGTCACAAAAGAGTACAAATGCATAAGAGAAAATCTCATTATGTACTTTGTGATAGCAAATCGTTTATTGAAAAAATTCGAAGTGGTTAATATTCGACACATACCTAGATTGGAAAACCAAGTAGCCAATGATTTGGCACAAATTGCATCTGGGTATAGGATTTCAAAAACGAGATTACAAAGAGCAATCGAAGTCCGAGAAAAAATAACAGCAACCAACTTGTCTCCAACTGATTTGGAATCGACAAGACTAGGATATGCCGATCAAAGGAATTTCGAAATTACGTTCATAGACAATTTATCGGAGCAAGACTGGAGGAAACCCATTGTAGATTACCTACAAAATCCAGCAGCTTTGACAGAACGGAAAATAAAATATAGGGCGTTAAGTTACGTACTCATGGGGAATGAGTTGTTCAAAAAGACGCCTGAAGGGGTATTATTAAAATGCTTAGGCGAAACCGAAGCATACATAGCCCTTTCGACTACACATGCTGGATCATGTGGGGCTCACCAAGTAGGTCATAAGATGAAATGGTTGTTGTTTCGACAAGGACTATATTGGCCCATTATCTTGAAAGATTGTGTCGAGTTCGCGAAGGGTTGCCAGGAATGCCAAGTCCATACTGGTATCCAACATGTACCAGCAAGCGAGCTTCACTCAATAGTGAAACCTTGGCCTTTTAGAGGATGGGCGTTGGATCTTATTGGAGAGATTCGACCAGTATCATCGAAGAACCAGAAGTATATACTGGTAGGCATTGATTATTTCACTAAATGGATCGAAGCTATCCTTTTAGTCAACGCAGACCAAGAAAATGTCATTGAATTTATTCAAAAGAACATTATCTACAGATTTGGAATCCATGAGACTATAACAACTGATCAAGGGTCAGTGTTCAATGGTCGAAAGATACAGGAATTCGCGCAAGAAACAGGCTTCAGACTCCTAACATCAACACCTTATTACGCGCAGGCAAATGGTCAAGTCGAAGCGGCGAATAAAATAGTGATTGGCCTGATAAAAAAGCATGTAGGAAAGAAGCCAAAAAATTGGCATAAAATGTTAGACCAAATCTTGTGGGCCTGTCGAACGTCCCCAAAGGAAGCCACAGGTACAACACCATATCGACTAACTTACGGTCATGACGCAGTACTGCCAGCAGAAATTTGTCTTCAATCAGCAAGGGTTCAAAGACATCAAGATATTCCCTCTGAGGTTTATTGGGATATGATGTTAGACGAATTGGTAGATTTAGATGAAGAAAGACTATAAGCTCTCGACCTACTGAGAATTCAGAAGAAAAGAGTAGAAGACTCTTACAATAAGAAAGTAAAACCTAAGGCATTCTCGCCTGAAGAACTAGTTTGGAAGGTAATTCTTCCTATGGATCAAAAAGATCTAAGCATGGGAAAATGGTCACCCAAGTGGGAAGGACCCTTCAAAATTATTCAAACTTTTTCTGGTGGAGCATATGAGGTCGAAGAGTTAAGCGAAGATAAAAGACTCTTGAGAGTAAACGACAAATATTTGAAAAAATATAAACCTATGCTCCAAGAGATCAAAATAAATAATAATTAATGATTAAGTTAACCATAAAGCCAAAATGGAAAATAACATTGATAAACCAAAATGGCTACAAAAATTACAAAAATTACAGTACATGGTCAATGAAGTACAGAGTAAATTAAAAAGGGACGGAAGCTTTGAGGCGAAGATATTTTGCTCGCTGTAACTCCAGTCGTTTGTTGCACAAGGCATTCGCCTGAGAGATTTTGGCAATCTGGTCATCTAGAGCCTGGGCCCTTTCAGCGAACTCTAGGCCTCGAGCAACTTCATCTTGGCTCTCCGCGTCTGAAACAGTCGAAAGAAGTTCTTCCTTGCGCTTAGTATTAGCGTTTAACCTGGCTTCCAACTCCTCGATCCGCGCCCGTATAGAGGCATTATCCTGATCGATGGCTTCGATTTCCTGTTGCTTGGACGTTCTCTATTTTGACAATTCTGCAATTCGAGAAGTCGATTCAGCTACTTCAGTCCAAGCAGAAGAACTCTTGCCATGCAGCGTTTCGAGTTGGCTATTGAACCCCCTTCGACGATTGTAGTCCGCAGAGACTTGGTCAATAATGGAGTATAACTCCAAGATGAAGCTGGAAATCTCTGGAGAAACAACAAGCAAATCGACTGCACCCAAGACATCCCCCAAACAAGATTGGGCAGTAGGATCCCCCTCCAAATCTTTCATTAGGTCCCTATTGAAGAATTGAGCCTTAACTTTCTTCAAGACCTCATCGAGAGGAGAAGTCAAAGTAGACTTCCCTGATGCAGTAGAAGCATCATGACTAGGGTCAGATGAATTTTCCCTGCTCTCGACAATGGCGTTCAGGTAGCCAATTGGATCATTTTGCTTCAAGAGGGCCAAGTCCTCTTTAGACCCGGGCTTTGTCGAGGTAACCTTTTCTGCGGTAATGGTGGCTTAGGGCTGAGCATTTTCAGCAGCATCAGCGTCAACATGACCCTCTTCATCATGTTTCTCTTCTGTCTCGTTGACCACTTGGACTTCCTCTTGGTGGTGCTTCTCAGGGGCACCCTCTGTCTCAGCAAGAAACTCATCATCCACCAGTTCCTCTTCGCGTTGTCTGTTATGGTCAGCAGAGTCCTACGGCTCTGAAGTTTGATTCACTTTGTTAGCAGAACTGACGAAAGAAGAAGGATTGTAGGTAGGTTCCCCTGCGCTGTTTACGAAGGTACCAGAACCTTCAACAGGATGCCCAGCTGGCGCTGAAGTTCCATCTGTTTCCTAAAAATAGAAAGGGAAAAATATTCTGATTAGAGAGATGCACAATCGAAGGTGATCATCGACACTTAAGTTAAAAGTGGTCAGAGGCATTACATGTAAAGGAACCTCAGCCCCAGGGCTAGAGTTGTCGCTCTCAACAGGATTACTGAGCAAGACATTTAGCTCCTCCTCTGTGGGTTCTTTGATGATCACAGGGGGTGGCCTGGGTTTATTCCCTGTGACTTTAGTTCTTATCACATGTCGAGGTTCAGGAGCAGGGGCAGCCTTTTTCAGCCTTCTCCGTTTGAGAGGAACAGGAGGAGATTCCTCCTCTTTGCCACTCGAAGTTTCGACCGTTAATATGGGTCGCTTCTTTGGCGCAGGTTCCTGAAAATCCCAAACGGAGTCGATTTAAAACACAACATCGGAAACCAGGATGTTTAAAACCAAAGAGGGAAACAAGGAGAAAAATTGTTACCTGTACTGGAGGTTTTGCAGAGGGACCTCCACCCTGATTGCTGTCTGTGGCCTTCTTAGCCACATGTTTTCGAACAACTGAAAGAAAAACGTTCACAAGTTATATTTGACAGATATAAGTCGAAATGGAAAGACAAATATAATTTGAAGAGGGAACGTACATTTCTTTATTTTATCAAGGACCATGACGAAGGACTTCTTGAGTTCGTATATAAAGTCCTTCTCGTCGAGGAACTCTTCAACGTAATATCTCTTCCACCAGTCTTCAAAAGCTGGTGAACAGAGGAAGTTGAGTTGGTAGTCGAACAATGATAGTACGGTCTGACCAACGTACCTACTAATATGCCTAGTAGCGGCATCTTCAGAGTAGTCATTAGAAAATAACAACAATGATTTCTCCCGAGGATAAATTGGAGAAGGAAGCGATTGGATAATGCCAAATTGTCGAGAGACAAGATTCGGCTGGTAGGAAATCAGGCTCAACTGATTTTTTGAACTCTTGAAACGCAACGACATTATCCTTGGAGTGAGAAACACTTCCCACATTGTTGTATGCTCTTCGAAGTGAGGATCCTCTGGTGATTTAGGATGGGGACTGGTAAACCATCCTGGACCACACTTTCGACCAGCGAAAGGGGCCATGGTCGAAGTAAATTCCTTCCTCCCCGCAAACATCTGAACAAAGTTTGCGAAGGTCTTTTGTAGTTCCAGCCCATCCTCAGCAGGAGTCAATAAGGCAAGCCTGGTGCCTTCGACGCGCCTTCTAGCTATCTCAGGAGCCTGTTCATTTATTTGAGTCTTCTGGGGTAGAAAAGACTCGAAAGTGGCATTCAACCAGAGTTGAAGTAGCCAGAAGGGACCAGCAAGCAACAGGCTGGCTCTATTTTCGATTACTTTTAATTGAGTCGCTCCATTGCTTATCGACTCATACAAGTTCACCAATATTAATTCGGCCAAACAGATGTTTTGGCCGTGATGAAGTTGAGTAGCGAGGGTGACCATCTTCTTCGTCACCTGTAGGGATTTCGTGCAGAACACGAAGCGCGACAGCCAAAGGGCTAGAAACGTGATGTGCTCCACATCAGTCACCACAACCGTCGATTTGTCATGGTAATGATTGGTGTAAGTGGTGTAGGTGGGTTTGGTAGCAGAAAACCCAATCTGGTCTTCAGATATTTCCTCTGGGTCGAAGTAGTCCCCAGTTGGTCGAAGACCAGCAATGGCGGCCACATCGAAGAGGGTGGGCGTAACCATTCCACAAGGCAAGTGGAAGGTATAGTGAGTGTAGTACCAAAACAACAATGAAGCTACCAGCATGTCGGGACAGTAGTTAAGACCAATTTTGGACAACATGACCAGGTCATAAATGCCCATGCCTTTCCAAATCGAAGCCTGGCACTTCTCCATCTTGTGGAGCCAAGCAGTATATTCTAGTGTAAGACTAGGGCTAGATCGAAAAGCCCTAACCCCCCTGTTAAAAAACCGAAGATCTATTTTCTCTTTCGCAGGATCTTCAGTATCATCTTTCGCCTTCTTTGAGCACCCAATGGGTTTGAGTGCCTCATGCGCGGGGAAGAAACCCTCAATTTTTGTGGGGTCAGTAATGCATGTTGAAAGAGGGCCTGACATGGCGAAAACCTGGTTGGAATATCCAACGGGAATCAGCAGTTGAGAGCCATAGGTTTCGCGCTCAACATCACCCATGGGTTCAGGAACCCTTCGCATTCCCATAGAATTAACTACCGGAGCGGTTGAGAAGGTTTCTGGTTGAGCATTCTTGGAGAGAATGCTAGCTCTTGGGGCATTGGGAGCACGAGTACGTGAAGCCATTTTTGGTTTGTGATGAGGGTGGATGAAGAATAAAGATTACTGGGTTTGGAGAGGAAGAAGCAAAGGGTTGTTTGCAGAAAATTTTGTTCGATCGAAGGTTTGGATGCAAGAAAGCGTAAAGAGTCCAACTGAGGCACTTAGTGCTATTTATAGTGATTGAAAAAAATCATAGGGCTCGAGGTCATTTAATGCCACATACGGGAGTGGGCACGTGGCACGTATTTAGCGTTGTAACCATTCTGAAAAACGGAAACGTTGCAGCATGTTTCGTCGATTTCAGAGAATGGTCATGATGACAGCGTATGAAAGGCCATCGTGCGTGCGGAGTGCCTTACTGAAGTGACGTCTTGGGAAAAGTTGAAATGATGATTTTTTGAGATTGTCAGATGGTTGGTAGGAGACGAAAAACACACAAACTAATTTGTGGCTGAGAGTGAAGGACAGGTGTCGAATGGAATATCAAAGAATGCCTCTTTCTTCTAAGCGTCGAAATAAGACATTCTTGGGGGGAAATTTGTTGGCTCCTAAATTCGACACCCACATTCTATTATCATATAGATCATTAATTATGAGTCAGAAGAGTTTCCTACACAAGAAGGCTTCGATCAGCTGATCACATTGAAGGCTCATCAAAGAATGACAACATGCTTAGAGAAATTCCTCTAAGTTGGAATCATGTTGTCTTCGATGTCGAAGGAGCAACCTTTTGACCAAGGTCCCTGACGCCCAAGATCGAACGGTTTGAATTTTGAATTGTTGGAGGGAAAACGGTTCCCAGCAGTTACCAAGCGCAACGTGTCGTGAACGTAGGCGTCGAAGGTTGTGAGCGTGCCATGTGGTGTCATCACGAAGCGGTGTGACTGCCCAGCAGTTACTTAGGATTTTTTTAGTATAAATACTAAGTGTTCACGAAGTTATTAAGTGTGTTCATCATTGTATGCAAGTCACTCATTTAGATTCAAGTACCCAACGTGAGAGAAAGAATCATTGAGAATGTATGTGTGAAACACCATTTACCTTAATCAAAATCTTTTACATTCAAGCAATTTATCGCTTTCACTTATTTACCTCAGTCGAAGTCATTTATTTAACAACCCTTTAATGCTTTTATTTACTTTATCAAGCTTTTCTCCATGCAATTTATTTAAAGTGTCTCTACTTTACTTGCATTAATCACCATTAGGATTAGTCGAAACTCTTTATTTCAAAGCATTTAAACTCCAAAAATCAACCATGTCTTAGGATCAATCTGATCGATCCTGCGAGTCACCAAATAAGTAACCTTTTGGAAGATCAGCGGTTGTTTACCATTTTTCACGGTAAACAACATCTCAAAAGGGTTGACGCCCAATGGGGTTTTACTAATTGGAAAGATTTTGCTCCAGAATGGTGTAAGATGTGGCATAGGCGTCACCAACATGTCTTACAATTCCCTGCTTTCCTCAACCAGAATAATATGTGACACACAGATCAATATTTTAATTGGTACAGATCGATTAGTAACCCAGAAATGCATGTGTCTCATCTAAGGTATTTGGTTGACCCACAAACACAATGGGCACAAACCTCAAATCCCCAACAATAAACCTAACACACATCAACTTTCCACCAAATACCACGACGATACAGATCCACAAACACCTAACAACAATCACCACCTCAATACCAATACACCCATATGCCCCACACCCAACCATAATCACCACCTCAATACCAATACACCCATATGCCCCACACCCAACCCCAATACCAAATGCAATACCAATATACCCACATGCCCCACACACAATTCCAGTCTTCTCCATATCCCGATATAGGCCCCTCATCATCTCACCTTAGCCCATATCTAGGCTTTTCTGAAGAATATGACCCAACCGACCCAACTTATCATCAACCACCACATCACCATAGCACCCAACAGTCACAATACCAAACACCCCAAGATTCATTTCCTTTTTACCCCCCTTACTCAGATGACCAGTGCTATAGACCATCCATAGAACCCCACCCCCACCAAAATTACCAAACTTTAAGGGCATGGGTAACCGACTGTACCAAAGTGGATCTTCTAAATATGGTAATCTGACTGATTTCATGGATCATGAACTTATTGACTTTGTTGGGACATCGACCCAACCACAACAGGAAAATCGACGTAACCCACTGTGATCGGTGGATTTAGAACTGACTGTTTAACGCTGGTTTGTGAAATGTCGCAGAAGCAAGAGTCGCCACCGTCTTTTATTTTCTCCAACATGGACAGGACAAAAGCACAACAAAATTCCTTATGAGATCGTCTCTCGGTTCGGGAGGTAGATTTATAGAAAGGGAAGGTGTTAACACCCTTTCTATCCATGGTTATCCATGGGATCTTAGGTACTTGCTCTTTATGTTTTCAAAATGTGTTTGCTTTTCAAGTGTGAGTGGGTTTGAAAAAGTTTCTTTGAAAGTTTTCTGAATAACTCTTGTATCAGTCCTCAAGGGTGTTTGAAAAATTGTTTTGAAAGCTTTTTGAAAGTGTCGGTGTGAAAAGGTTTTTGATCTGTTTTTGAATAGAGCAAGTATCCATGAGTCATCTACCTACCCTAAGGAATTAAGCTGTGTAGAAGTCCCTAAGGTAATGCCATCCCACCATTGAGAGGTAGGTAGCACCACCGTTGGAGGTGTTCGGGTCAATTCGAGTTTAAGGACAGTGTGGTCACCGAAGCAACAGTTAGGACACCTTAGAAGCTACCCTTATGTCCTTGATCCTTTTTTTAATCCGAGGTGTTGCACCCCAAAATTTGCCCTCCCATATTCTTCAAGAAATTGCCAAGCCAAGTCACAAAATTCCCCAAGGGTTATGCAGTTCAACTGTCTCCTATACAGTCAAAACTAGGGTTTGTGTTCTGATCAAGAATTGAAAGTTTTCAAAGGCCCAATCAAGTCTCATATGCCTACAAATGTGGTCAAACATCCTCATATCAAGTTTCAAGGCATTCAGCTCAAAATTGCACAGTCAAAACCCTAAATTGCACTACAGTCAACTGTAGGGGCAAAATGGTCATTTGGCAGTCAAAAGTTCAAATTTTTGGTCAACATATCATTTTGAAGCCACAAACATCATTTGATCAATGCTTGATCATGATTCTCAAAATTTGGCTCAGAAATCATCAAAGATGCAAAAGTTACTATATTTGGACAGTTGAAAAAGTCAACTGAAATTGACCAGGGCATAACTTTCACATGGATTATCAGAAAAATTCCATCCAAATCTCATTTTGAAGAGAAAGACATTTCCTACAACTCATCTTCATACTTCAAGTCCAAGAAATGCTCTCACAAAAAGTTATCAATTTCAACATTATAGGTCATTTTCAAAAGTCAACAAAAAGGGACTTTAAGTCAAAGGCCATAACTTGAGATTGGTAAATCAAAATGACATGGGACCAAAGGCATTGATTAAAGGACTCAAAGACCTTTCCAAAATGTCCAAGAACATGTGAAAAGCTTAAAAATTGAGCAAGTTATGCCTTGTGGAAGTTGGGAAATTCTTGGAAATTTTTGAAAGTCAACTTTACTTCAAATGATCCAAAATTGCTAATGGGCCCATTTTTCTTCCAAGTTTCTTCATGTCAAGCACATGCACGACCATTAGGCCCAAAAGGAAGTTTTTCTCCATTTTTTATTTATTTATTTGGATTATTTATCATTTATAATTCATTTAATTAAATAAAATGCATAAAAAATACAAACCTAATGAAAACAAATCTTTTTATGCAGGTTTGGACTCAATATTTCGTGTAAATACAAAAGGGGAAAGATTTGAAGCTGATTGGCATGATTGAGAGCAAAATGCACATGGAAAAGATTTGAAAAAATCTTAAGAAAATCAAATATTGAAAACTATCAATGCCATGGATTTGTTCTACTTTTGTTGACCTAAAAGCTTCTATACATATTCAGAATCACAACCCTAAAGCAAGGAGACTGAATACTGCGCAGCAATTCCCATTACACACTTGGAAAAATTGCCATAAAACTCAAATCTGAAAACGTTGTTAGAGGTGGTTTTAAGCCCTAATACTCATTCCAAAAGCTTGCTCGTGGACTCCTGATCAGATTCCAATCAATATCAACCACCAAAACGCCCTGAATCGGTATCAAGAACTCGAACTGTGTCACAAAACTTTTGAAATCATATATCATAATTCATACATCTTTTTGCATTTTTGTTTATGAATTCCTGTTCAGCATGAAGTTTCCAAGCTAACCATCGTGCTTGATTGTATTTTTGTTGACCATACGCGATGATGCCATGAATGAGATTTAGGGTTTGCAGGTTTCAAAATTAGGGATTCTTAATACAAGCAAAATTAGACCATCCTAGTACCACCATTGCAATCAGCTCATCAAGACGAAGAGAGCTTGACCTTCGCGATCAATTTATATACACCCAGCATCTAATCGTTATTTTCTTGTAGGTTGTCTACAGCAACGCGTGGAAAACCGTTGCCATACTTTCATGTTTCAGAAAAAATGAGGAAGACGACTCCGTGTCAAAACGTGATAGGCACATTTGAATTTCGCGCGTTTAATCACTAATGCGCTTGTTCTTTCTTTTTGTTGTTTGTGTATTATTAATATATCAATTAATTCAAACAGCTCAGCTGGCCGGTACCTCTCTTGGCAATATTCAAGACCTGGGTTCGAACCCCAGGTCTGTGTAACTTTCAATATTGTTTTTCCATATTCATTCCTATGCAGGCACACCTTTGTGGATCACCGTACACTCTACATCCAGGCCACCCACGTGTGCACTAAGATCAATCCAAGGCCAAGATTCTGAAGAACACGTATACCCAGGTCAATGCGCTGATACCCAAGCCAAAAAAGTCAAACAAATTGCAAGCTTAATTGGGCCAGGCTTCTCAAGTCCATACCTCACAAATTGGGGCTACCCCCCCTGGTTTGCCTTCACTATTTTTATTTATTTATTTTTTATTCTTGTTTTAATTGTTATGTTTATTTTAATTATTGTTTATTTAATTAATTATTTTTTAACAAAATACAAAAACATCATAAAATCAGAAAAGGCAAAAAAATATAATATTTATTTTATTTTAATTATTTCCATAAATAAATTGCATGTAAGTATTTAGTTTAATTAGGTTATAATTTTAATCCTTTTAATAACTAAAATCCAAAAATAGAATTAGGTTTAATTTTTTATTCTTCTTAATTTCCCTTTTTACAATAATATTGCTTATTTTATTTTCATAAATTAAATTTTTGCATGTAAATTAACTTAGATTTAAATTAGGTTAAAACTTAATATTTTTTACAATAAACTTAAAAAACATTAGAATTAGGGTTTGACATTTTATTTTAATTTCAATCAATTCTTTTTTTCTTTTAAATCTTAAAAAACACAAAAATACCAAAAACATTTTCATTTAATTTTAATTAATTCATTAACTTTAATTTTTTGCAAAAGGGTCCAACGCCCATGTTCGTAACTTATTTAATGTCGCGTATTTATTTTATATCGTTTAAATAATTATGTACATGTCCCAAAGCCTTGTAAATATCACTTCTCGCACTTTTAATTCTTTAATTCCTTTCTTTACTTTTCCGTCAAATCGGGTCCGGTTTAATTTTGGCGATGTGGACCCGCGCCCTTTGTAATAGCCTTAGATTTATTTTCCCGCAAACTTTATAACTGTTAAAAAGCATGCAAGAATGAATGTCTTAATTAAAATCAAGCGTAGAACACAAATAAACGTGACAAGATAAATATCTGAAAACGACACACAAATCGCACACACCACCCCTAGGGTACGCCTCACTGTTGCCTTTCGAAAGGTGATCGTCGAGTAGAGGACGTCTTGGTAAGTCCTCATGATCCGGGAACCTGGCATGAGGGTAGCTTCTAAGGTGTCTTCCCATTGCTCCGGTGATCACCACGTCCCTAAACCTCGAATTGACACGAACACCTCCAACGGTGGTGCTACCTACCTCTCAATGGTGGGATGGCACTACTTTATAGGACATTTACACAGACGAATTCCTTAGGGTAGGTAGACGACTCTAGATACTTGCTCTAAATTTCAAAACAAAACAAAATACTTTTCACACCAACACATTTTCAAAAAGCTTTCGAAAGCAATTTTTCAAACACTCTTGAGGACCGATACAAGAGTCGAACTGGAATTTTCAAAGAAACTTTTTAAAACCCACAGTTGAAAAGCAAACAAACCATTTTTGAAAACACAAATGAGCAAGTATCTAAGAGCCCATGGATAACCATGGATAGAAAGGGTGCTAACACCTTCCCTTTCTATAATCTACCTCCCGAACCGAGAGCAATCTCTATAAGGAATTTTTCTGTGCTTTTGTCCTTTCCATTTGGAGCAAATAAAAGACGGTGGCGACTCTTGCTTCCGCGACATTTCGCGAACCAGCGTTAAACAGTCAGTTCCAGATCCACCGATCACAGAACTGGCGACTCTGCTGGGGAACATCTTTTAAAGTGGGGTGTACCTTAGGGCTAGGTCATAACTATGTTTTCAATTGTCTTCTTTGCTTGCTTTATTATTGTGGGTTGCTTGGGAGTTCTATAGATCCTAACCCGGATCTGGGGGATACCTTTCTTAGAAAGTAGCAACAAGGCTGTGAGGGAACTGTGCGGGGTATACCGACATGGTTGAAACAGTCTGCTACGTTGATGTGGCACTTTGGTGTGTACCGGTAACCCTTGAGTTCAGTCAAGGAGAGTACGGGGCCTCCGCGTGGTGTCATGAAGCATCAACAGACCTTAGGAACCTTAATTGAACTATCTTGGCCTCTTTAGGGTAGTGAGATAACTGACTTTGGTGCAGTCCGAGGTTGGTTGATACTCGATACTACACTCAATTGAGGGTTGCTTTCCTGGAATATTTCGGTCGCCAGTTCAGTGGCTAAATCGAAACGATGAACAATGAAAGCAATCCCGTGATATTGGGACCCTTAGAACCCGGTTACTTCTAATAGGACAGGTTGAGCCCACCAACTTCAAGAGGGTAATACCTAGACCTCATGCTGGCCTAAACTCTAAGGGTTTCTCTTGTGTGACTTGTGTGCCTTCATACTTGACTATTTGCATGCTTGTTGTCTGACACTTGAGTCTCTTGCAGGTTTTGTTTATAGTCCTTAATAGGGACTCATAACAGGGTATACTAAGTTTCTTACAGGTTTTGGTTTGCAGTCCTTAATTAGGACTCATAACAGGGTTTACCGAGTTTCTTGCAGGTTTTGTTTTTTAGTCCTTAACTAGGACTCATGACAGGTTTTACTTGAGTTTCTTGCAGGTTTCCGTTTATAGTCCTTAATTGAGACTCATAACAGGGTCACTTACATTACCCCATGCATAGCATAACATCATACCATTGCATACATCCTAACCCATTTCAAGGATCTCAAGGGCTTGTGATGCAGGTCATGGTGAATCAGCTATCCCAACAAGTGGCAAAGAGGATTTATTTTCCTCTAGACAAAGTTGTCAGGGGCTATGACCCACTTGATATGGTGAGCTTTGACTCCTGAAGAAGGTTCCCCTAGCCAAGGTTGTTTGGAAAGCAAAATAAGGTTGATGACTTAAGTCAGGGGCTATGACCCACTTGATATGGTGAGCCTTTGACCCTTGAAGAAGGAATCTCAGCAAACATGAAGTTCCCTCAATCAAGCTACCTAGTTCTAACAATTTTTGTTTACCCCGCGAGATCCTTGAAAACATTGCATATATATCATACATATCATTGCATTACAGGTACCCTTGTTGCAGGTCACTTACCCCTGTTCGCTGTTTATTTCAGCAATGGCCTTCCAACCAGACAACCAGGACTTTCTTGCCCAAGAGACCCAGTTCGGGGAATTCCTCCTGAATCTATCCCAGGGGCAGGAGGAGCTAAGGATACTTCTCATGGAGACTTTGGTCAGGAACAGTGCTGAGGATGAACGGCTGAAACATCTGCAAGCTGAAATGGATACAATGAAAGCCCAGATGCTGGGGCAGGTGACTGCAACTCAAGGCTTAGCTCAAAGACAAGAAGAGCTCTGGTTTCTCGTCAACCAACTGCTTCAGGGTAACCAACTGGGGCAAAAGTCTAAGGGCAAAAAGCCAGTCATCGTTCAACCACCTTTGAGACAAGGAGGTAAGGGGAGAGCTCCTCAGATGGCTCCAGTGTCACAAATTCAACATCACAACCAACAAAAGAGCGAGAGAAGGCAGTTCACTCGGCTCAGCATGACCTTATCCCAGATATTGCCACAGTTGCTAGAGACCAAGCTGGTAACTCTAAAAGAGGCTCCGAAATTTCAAAATACGTCACCAAAGTATAACCCCAACGCTCGCTGTGCTTATCATTCTGATAGCCCAGGGCATGCTACAGAGGATTGTTGGACTTTGAAGAATAAGATTCAGGACCTGATTGATGAAGGAGCACTGGAATTCACACAAGATGGTCAGGCTGAATTTTTCTACCGTCCCTCCAAGGCTCACCATTTGAAGTGACAAGCTCTGAGACTAGGAAACTTTTGTTCATTCGAATGTTCAAGTTGTGTTGTGCTTTGATTGTTCAAACATTTACTCATGTTAAACATTGTTATTTCATTAATGCATCGCATATGTCTGTTCTGAAGAAATATATTCGTATTCACTATATACAAATTGTTTTCATATTTTTTCTGATGTCAACACTCGATTAATAATTCTAAGCCTCTTGAGGGAGGATGACGAAAACGATACCATAATCTACAGTATGCTTTTGAACAGACCCCGCTGATGAGGTACAGGCATTGTTCCAATCCCTAAACACTGGAGTTATAAGGATGATAATCCCTCGTCAACCCCTCTGAGCCAAAGAAGTAGGAGTTTTTCTTTTCGAAATTTAAAACCCTTAATCATAACCTGGGGCAGGGTAGTTCTCTCAGTTGATCCGAGTGCATAACGAATGGCACCAAAGAGGTCCTTACAAAACAAAAAACAGTGATGGTTCCGAACAATCATAAAGATAGGCAGTCATTACCAAAATCAAAAACCCATAAAGTCAAAACCCATGAAGGAGACTTACAAAACAGGGGCATCCCGCTGACTGTAATTCCAAAAAGGGAAACAGTTCAGGCAAAAAAAAAAGAAAGGGATAACAAAAATCAAAAAAAGAAAGAGGTCCTACAAACCCTCAGCAAAAAAGGAGATGACTGCCTATTCAAATAAACGTTCAATATCTGAACCATCATTGGAACATCAGGACAAAAACTCAAATAAGGTCAAACGCACGATCAGCTGAGTTTAGGTTTGGAGAACATCACGAAGAGCGGGTGGGTACAAATAAAATTTGAGCCTTTATCCTTTGTTTCTTAAACCGTGAACCAGGCCACGTTATAACCCTTAAAAGTCCTAACTAAAGCATGGGTTAGTTCGAAAGCATACTGTTACGAAAGGTATCCTGACTCCTTAAGGCTTACGGTAAAATACGGAGTTGACATCACGTTTTACAAACAATCACTTGTTCTATGAAAAGAATGCATTTTCAAAATCTTCAAGACAGACATAGGCTTTGCATTTTTAACATAACTTTGTTTGCATATGACTTTTTGTTTGAACAGCAGGGAAATTCGCACGATGAATACCTAGTGAACAAAAGCACTTCCAATCAAGGGGCATGACATGACTATTGCCCATCATCTGGGGCATTCCAATCAAGATTCGGGGAATCTCTCAAAAGGCCAAATAGTCTGGGGCAAATCTCCGCCTGAGTCACTTGGGGCATTCCAGCAACGAATCTGGCCTGATGAAACATCTTCTGGTAGCATGACAAAGCACTTCTAACAGGGGCAACTCCCTACGTTCTGAAAGCATGGACATAGTCGAAAAGATACTACGCAAAATCAAAGACCCGCTAGGTTGACATACCTAGGCAAAAATAAGGGCTTCCCGGCGAACCAAAAGGGTTCGGGCAAAATGAAGGGATGAAATGAAAAAAATCTGTACACCCGGCAAGTCGAAAACCTGAAAAGGCGGCTTGGGCAAAAATGGGTACCCCGGTGGACTGAAAACCCGAAAGGGCGGTCCAGGCAAAAATTAGGGATCAAAGCGTACGACTATGTCCTGTCACCTCGTCACCTGCCTACCAGAAGAAGGTCTGTCCATCAACAACTATCAGCACCTCACAGGTCTTCCTCTCATACCTCAGAAACAGGGGCAATAAAGGTTGGTCTGAGCAGTCTGATTGTTCTATCCTCCAAGGTACCAGGGTTGGTCCTGTTGAAGCACATAACCAATACAGTTCAATACCTCCCCAGGAGAGTCCAACCCAGCTTCCCCAGGAAAGTTGAAGTCCATCTCCCCAAGCAGTAAGCTTATCCCCAGTAAATTCTGGAAGCATCCCCCCGCAGAGCACGAACGCGTCGCCCGACTTTATTTAAAGAGTTATTTCCTTAACAGGATATAACTGGGTTATCCTCAGCCAAAAACCACGGAAAGATCGTCGTCGTCGCAATTTTCTTATCCCTAGCGAAGTCTATCAACACTTCCAACAACAAGGGTATCCTCAGCAAGCTACTGTCAACAATTCAGCAAGACATCCCTCTTCCCACAGAGTATTGCCTCCCAGCATGATCGCTAGAGTATCTTTTCTCCCCGCAGAATCTTCCATTTGCCAAGTTTATTCCGCAATGGAGTCATCTTCTCCTACCGGTATTCTTGCAGCTATTATCCCCAGCGGAAGCAAAGTCTATCCTTCAACATTAGCCCAGGATACGACTTCCCGGCACCCGTCAAGGATTTACTTTCCTAGACGAAAAACACATTCATAAAACGTCACATACATCATTATAGCATGCATAGACGCATCATATCTCATTTCTTTTTGAGAACATCTTAAAATCAGGCAATTCATGCATTATGACATTGCATACAACTAATTCGTTACTTTTTCAGGAAAGAACGATCAACAGATAAAAGTCTTTACCCGTTGAGGTAGTAATCGTCCCAGATTCCTTCATCATATATTTGGAGTAGCAATCGTCTCAGATTCCTTCATCATTCTTCTGAGGTAGTAATCGTCCCAGATTCCTTCATCATATATTTGGAGTAGCAATCGTCCCAGATTCCTTCATCATCCTGCTGAGGTAGTAATCGTCCCAGATTCCTTCATCATCCTGCTGAGGTAGTAATCGTCCCAGATTCCTTCATCATCCTGCTGAGGTAGTAATCGTTCCAGATTCCTTCATCATTCTTCTGAGGTAGTAATCGTCCCAGATTCCTTCATCATCCTGCTGAGGTAGTAATCGTCCCAGATTCCTTCATCATATATTTGGAGTAGCAATCGTCTCAGATTCCTTCATCATCCTGCTGAGGTAGTAATCGTCCCAGATTCCTTCATCATCCTGCTGAGGTAGTAATCGTCCCAGATTCCTTCATCATATATTTGGAGTAGCAATCGTCTCAGATTCCTTTATCATTCTGCTGAGGTAGTAATCGTCCCAGATTCCTTCATCATATATTTGGAGTAGCAATTGTCTCAGATTCCTTCATCACATCCTTATCAAAAAACCTCTCTAGTCCAGCTAAATCGACTCCCAACAGATTTTTCTGATAAAGACTCAGCAGAAGTGATGGTCCCCTCTCCAACGGTGTGTGAGGTAGTAAGTCCTTTTCAGATGTTTCCCTCTCCAACGATGTGTGAGGTAGTAAGTCCTTTTCAGATGTTTCCCTCTCCGACGATGAGTGTGAGGTGATCATTCCTTTCAGATTATAATTGCCTATGGTTCTCTGCCCAATACTGCGAAGATAATAATTCCCAGTAGAAGACACCCAAGATTTTTCTCAACGAGCGTTGTTGAAATTAAAGTCGCCCAAGGTTCTCTTACCATTCATGCTAAGGTAGTAACCATCCCTGGTTCATTCATCACCGTTTGAAGCTCCAGATCCAACTCCTGTAACCAGTCAGGACGCATCTATGCCAAGCATATAAAATCAGCTCCTGCAACGTGTCAGGTACTCATTTTTCTTTTGCAGGTACGCAGGTTCTCGCAAAGGAACCTCCTACGCGATCAACATCCAGATGGCATCTATAAGCCCATCATCCTATCCAGCAATCTCCAAATGGCATCTATAAGCCCATTCCACCATCACTGCCACTATGTGAGCGCAAATTTCTGGGCACTCTAGTGTCCAATCATCTTTTACCATCGGATTACGAAAGGCACGTCAGCCAATCTGCATCCTCAGGTCTAAGAAGATTGAACAGGGGCAACTGTTGCACCCCAAAATTTGCCCTCCCATATTCTTCAAGAAATTGCCAAGCCAAGTCACAAAATTCCCCAAGGGTTATGCAGTTCAACTGTCTCCTATACAGTCAAAACTAGGGTTTGTGTTCTGATCAAGAATTGAAAGTTTTCAAAGGCCCAATCAAGTCTCATATGCCTACAAATGTGGTCAAACATCCTCATATCAAGTTTCAAGGCATTCAGCTCAAAATTGCACAGTCAAAACCCTAAATTGCACTACAGTCAACTGTAGGGGCAAAATGGTCATTTGGCAGTCAAAAGTTCAAATTTTTGGTCAACATATCATTTTGAAGCCACAAACATCATTTGATCAATGCTTGATCATGATTCTCAAAATTTGGCTCAGAAATCATCAAAGATGCAAAAGTTACTATATTTGGACAGTTGAAAAAGTCAACTGAAATTGACCAGGGCATAACTTTCACATGGATTATCAGAAAAATTCCATCCAAAGCTCATTTTTAAGAGAAAGACATTTCCTACAACTCATCTTCATACTTCAAGTCCAATAAATGCTCTCACAAAAAGTTATCAATTTCAACATTATAGGTCATTTTCAAAAGTCAACAAAAAGGGACTTTAAGTCAAAGGCCATAACTTGAGATTGGTAAATCAAAATGACATGGGACCAAAGGCATTGATTAAAGGACTCAAAGACCTTTCCAAAATGTCCAAGAACATGTGAAAAGCTTAAAAATTGAGCAAGTTATGCCTTGTGGAAGTTGGGAAATTCTTGGAAATTTTTGAAAGTCAACTTTACTTCAAATGATCCAAAATTGCTAATGGGCCCATTTTTCTTCCAAGTTTCTTCATGTCAAGCACATGCACGACCATTAGGCCCAAAAGGAAGTTTTTCTCCATTTTTTATTTATTTATTTGGATTATTTATCATTTATAATTCATTTAATTAAATAAAATGCATAAAAAATACAAACCTAATGAAAACAAATCTTTTTATGCAGGTTTGGACTCAATATTTCGTGTAAATACAAAAGGGGAAAGATTTGAAGCTGATTGGCATGATTGAGAGCAAAATGCACATGGAAAAGATTTGAAAAAATCTTAAGAAAATCAAATATTGAAAACTATCAATGCCATGGATTTGTTCTACTTTTGTTGACCTAAAAGCTTCTATACATATTCAGAATCACAACCCTAAAGCAAGGAGACTGAATACTGCGCAGCAATTCCCATTACACACTTGGAAAAATTGCCATAAAACTCAAATCTGAAAACGTTGTTAGAGGTGGTTTTAAGCCCTAATACTCATTCCAAAAGCTTGCTCGTGGACTCCTGATCAGATTCCAATCAATATCAACCACCAAAACGCCCTGAATCGGTATCAAGAACTCGAACTGTGTCACAAAACTTTTGAAATCATATATCATAATTCATACATCTTTTTGCATTTTTGTTTATGAATTCCTGTTCAGCATGAAGTTTCCAAGCTAACCATCGTGCTTGATTGTATTTTTGTTGACCATACGCGATGATGCCATGAATGAGATTTAGGGTTTGCAGGTTTCAAAATTAGGGATTCTTAATACAAGCAAAATTAGACCATCCTAGTACCACCATTGCAATCAGCTCATCAAGACGAAGAGAGCTTGACCTTCGCGATCAATTTATATACACCCAGCATCTAATCGTTATTTTCTTGTAGGTTGTCTACAGCAACGCGTGGAAAACCGTTGCCATACTTTCATGTTTCAGAAAAAATGAGGAAGACGACTCCGTGTCAAAACGTGATAGGCACATTTGAATTTCGCGCGTTTAATCACTAATGCGCTTGTTCTTTCTTTTTGTTGTTTGTGTATTATTAATATATCAATTAATTCAAACAGCTCAGCTGGCCGGTACCTCTCTTGGCAATATCCAAGACCTGGGTTCGAACCCCAGGTCTGTGTAACTTTCAATATTGTTTTTCCATATTCATTCCTATGCAGGCACACCTTTGTGGATCACCGTACACTCTACATCCAGGCCACCCACGTGTGCACTAAGATCAATCCAAGGCCAAGATTCTGAAGAACACGTATACCCAGGTCAATGCGCTGATACCCAAGCCAAAAAAGTCAAACAAATTGCAAGCTTAATTGGGCCAGGCTTCTCAAGTCCATACCTCACAAATTGGGGCTACCCCCCCTGGTTTGCCTTCACTATTTTTATTTATTTATTTTTTATTCTTGTTTTAATTGTTATGTTTATTTTAATTATTGTTTATTTAATTAATTATTTTTTAACAAAATACAAAAACATCATAAAATCAGAAAAGGCAAAAAAATATAATATTTATTTTATTTTAATTATTTCCATAAATAAATTGCATGTAAGTATTTAGTTTAATTAGGTTATAATTTTAATCCTTTTAATAACTAAAATCCAAAAATAGAATTAGGTTTAATTTTTTATTCTTCTTAATTTCCCTTTTTACAATAATATTGCTTATTTTATTTTCATAAATTAAATTTTTGCATGTAAATTAACTTAGATTTAAATTAGGTTAAAACTTAATATTTTTTACAATAAACTTTAAAAACATTAGAATTAGGGTTTGACATTTTATTTTAATTTCAATCAATTCTTTTTTTCTTTTAAATCTTAAAAAACACAAAAATACCAAAAACATTTTCATTTAATTTTAATTAATTCATTAACTTTAATTTTTTGCAAAAGGGTCCAACGCCCATGTTCGTAACTTATTCAATGTCGCGTATTTATTTTATATCGTTTAAATAATTATGTACATGTCCCAAAGCCTTGTAAATATCACTTCTCGCACTTTTAATTCTTTAATTCCTTTCTTTACTTTTCCGTCAAATCGGGTCCGGTTTAATTTTGGCGATGTGGACCCGCGCCCTTTGTAATAGCCTTAGATTTATTTTCCCGCAAACTTTATAACTGTTAAAAAGCATGCAAGAATGAATGTCTTAATTAAAATCAAGCGTAGAACACAAATAAACGTGACAAGATAAATATCTGAAAACGACACACAAATCGCACACACCACCCCTAGGGTACGCCTCACTGTTGCCTTTCGAAAGGTGATCGTCGAGTAGAGGACGTCTTGGTAAGTCCTCATGATCCGGGAACCTGGCATGAGGGTAGCTTCTAAGGTGTCTTCCCATTGCTCCGGTGATCACCACGTCCCTAAACCTCGAATTGACACGAACACCTCCAACGGTGGTGCTACCTACCTCTCAATGGTGGGATGGCACTACTTTATAGGACATTTACACAGACGAATTCCTTAGGGTAGGTAGACGACTCTAGATACTTGCTCTAAATTTCAAAACAAAACTAAATACTTTTCACACCAACACATTTTCAAAAAGCTTTCGAAAGCAATTTTTCAAACACTCTTGAGGACCGATACAAGAGTCGAACTGGAATTTTCAAAGAAACTTTTTAAAACCCACAGTTGAAAAGCAAACAAACCATTTTTGAAAACACAAATAAGCAAGTATCTAAGAGCCCATGGATAACCATGGATAGAAAGGGTGCTAACACCTTCCCTTTCTATAATCTACCTCCCGAACCGAGAGCAATCTCTATAAGGAATTTTTCTGTGCTTTTGTCCTTTCCATTTGGAGAAAATAAAAGACGGTGGCGACTCTTGCTTCCGCGACATTTCGCGAACCAGCGTTAAACAGTCAGTTCCAGATCCACCGATCACAGAACTGGCGACTCTGCTGGGGAACATCTTTTAAAGTGGGGTGTACCTTAGGGCTAGGTCATAACTATGTTTTCAATTGTCTTCTTTGCTTGCTTTATTATTGTGGGTTGCTTGGGAGTTCTATAGATCCTAACCCGGATGTGGGGGATACCTTTCTTAGAAAGTAGCAACAAGGCTGTGAGGGAACTGTGCGGGGTATACCGACATGGTTGAAACAGTCTGCTACGTTGATGTGGCACTTTGGTGTGTACCGGTAACCCTTGAGTTCAGTCAAGGAGAGTACGGGGCCTCCGCGTGGTGTCATGAAGCATCAACAGACCTTAGGAACCTTAATTGAACTATCTTGGCCTCTTTAGGGTAGTGAGATAACTGACTTTGGTGCAGTCCGAGGTTGGTTGATACTCGATACTACACTCAATTGAGGGTTGCTTTCCTGGAATATTTCGGTCGCCAGTTCAGTGGCTAAATCGAAACGATGAACAATGAAAGCAATCCCGTGATATTGGGACCCTTAGAACCCGGTTACTTCTAATAGGACAGGTTGAGCCCACCAACTTCAAGAGGGTAATACCTAGACCTCATGCTGGCCTAAACTCTAAGGGTTTCTCTTGTGTGACTTGTGTGCCTTCATACTTGACTATTTGCATGCTTGTTGTCTGACACTTGAGTCTCTTGCAGGTTTTGTTTATAGTCCTTAATAGGGACTCATAACAGGGTATACTAAGTTTCTTACAGGTTTTGGTTTGCAGTCCTTAATTAGGACTCATAACAGGGTTTACCGAGTTTCTTGCAGGTTTTGTTTTTTAGTCCTTAACTAGGACTCATGACAGGTTTTACTTGAGTTTCTTGCAGGTTTCCGTTTATAGTCCTTAATTGAGACTCATAACAGGGTCACTTACATTACCCCATGCATAGCATAACATCATACCATTGCATACATCCTAACCCATTTCAAGGATCTCAAGGGCTTGTGATGCAGGTCATGGTGAATCAGCTATCCCAACAAGTGGCAAAGAGGATTTATTTTCCTCTAGACAAAGTTGTCAGGGGCTATGACCCACTTGATATGGTGAGCTTTGACTTCTGAAGAAGGTTCCCCTAGCCAAGGTTGTTTGGAAAGCAAAATAAGGTTGATGACTTAAGTCAGGGGCTATGACCCACTTGATATGGTGAGCCTTTGACCCTTGAAGAAGGAATCTCAGCAAACATGAAGTTCCCTCAATCAAGCTACCTAGTTCTAACAATTTTTGTTTACCCCGCGAGATCCTTGAAAACATTGCATATATATCATACATATCATTGCATTACAGGTACCCTTGTTGCAGGTCACTTACCCCTGTTCGCTGTTTATTTCAGCAATGGCCTTCCAACCAGACAACCAGGACTTTCTTGCCCAAGAGACCCAGTTCGGGGAATTCCTCCTGAATCTATCCCAGGGGCAGGAGGAGCTAAGGATACTTCTCATGGAGACTTTGGTCAGGAACAGTGCTGAGGATGAACGGCTGAAACATCTGCAAGCTGAAATGGATACAATGAAAGCCCAGATGCTGGGGCAGGTGACTGCAACTCAAGGCTTAGCTCAAAGACAAGAAGAGCTCTGGTTTCTCGTCAACCAACTGCTTCAGGGTAACCAACTGGGGCAAAAGTCTAAGGGCAAAAAGCCAGTCATCGTTCAACCACCTTTGAGACAAGGAGGTAAGGGGAGAGCTCCTCAGATGGCTCCAGTGTCACAAATTCAACATCACAACCAACAAAAGAGCGAGAGAAGGCAGTTCACTCGGCTCAGCATGACCTTATCCCAGATATTGCCACAGTTGCTAGAGACCAAGCTGGTAACTCTAAAAGAGGCTCCGAAATTTCAAAATACGTCACCAAAGTATAACCCCAACGCTCGCTGTGCTTATCATTCTGATAGCCCGAGGCATGCTACAGAGGATTGTTGGACTTTGAAGAATAAGATTCAGGACCTGATTGATGAAGGAGCACTGGAATTCACACAAGATGGTCAGGCTGAATTTTTCTACCGTCCCTCCAAGGCTCACCATTTGAAGTGACAAGCTCTGAGACTAGGAAACTTTTGTTCATTCGAATGTTCAAGTTGTGTTGTGCTTTGATTGTTCAAACATTTACTCATGTTAAACATTGTTATTTCATTAATGCATCACATATGTCTGTTCTGAAGAAATATATTCGTATTCACTATATACAAATTGTTTTCATATTTTTTCTGATGTCAACACTCGATTAATAATTCTAAGCCTCTTGAGGGAGGATGACGAAAACGATACCATAATCTACAGTATGCTTTTGAACAGACCCCGCTGATGAGGTACAGGCATTGTTCCAATCCCTAAACACTGGAGTTATAAGGATGATAATCCCTCGTCAACCCCTCTGAGCCAAAGAAGTAGGAGTTTTTCTTTTCGAAATTTAAAACCCTTAATCATAACCTGGGGCAGGGTAGTTCTCTCAGTTGATCCGAGTGCATAACGAATGGCACCAAAGAGGTCCTTACAAAACAAAAAACAGTGATGGTTCCGAACAATCATAAAGATAGGCAGTCATTACCAAAATCAAAAACCCATAAAGTCAAAACCCATGAAGGAGACTTACAAAACTGGGGCATCCCGCTGACTGTAATTCCAAAAAGGGAAACAGTTCAGGCAAAAAAAAAAGAAAGGGATAACAAAAATCAAAAAAAGAAAGAGGTCCTACAAACCCTCAGCAAAAAAGGAGATGACTGCCTATTCAAATAAACGTTCAATATCTGAACCATCATTGGAACATCAGGACAAAAACTCAAATAAGGTCAAACGCACGATCAGCTGAGTTTAGGTTTGGAGAACATCACGAAGAGCGGGTGGGTACAAATAAAATTTGAGCCTTTATCCTTTGTTTCTTAAACCGTGAACCAGGCCACGTTATAACCCTTAAAAGTCCTAACTAAAGCATGGGTTAGTTCGAAAGCATACTGTTACGAAAGGTATCCTGACTCCTTAAGGCTTACGGTAAAATACGGAGTTGACATCACGTTTTACAAACAATCACTTGTTCTATGAAAAGAATGCATTTTCAAAATCTTCAAGACAGACATAGGCTTTGCATTTTTAACATAACTTTGTTTGCATATGACTTTTTGTTTGAACAGCAGGGAAATTCGCACGATGAATACCTAGTGAACAAAAGCACTTCCAATCAAGGGGCATGACATGACTATTGCCCATCATCTGGGGCATTCCAATCAAGATTCGGGGAATCTCTCAAAAGGCCAAATAGTCTGGGGCAAATCTCCGCCTGAGTCACTTGGGGCATTCCAGCAACGAATCTGGCCTGATGAAACATCTTCTGGTAGCATGACAAAGCACTTCTAACAGGGGCAACTCCCTACGTTCTGAAAGCATGGACATAGTCGAAAAGATACTACGCAAAATCAAAGACCCGCTAGGTTGACATACCTAGGCAAAAATAAGGGCTTCCCGGCGAACCAAAAGGGTTCGGGCAAAATGAAGGGATGAAATGAAAAAAATCTGTACACCCGGCAAGTCGAAAACCTGAAAAGGCGGCTTGGGCAAAAATGGGTACCCCGGTGGACTGAAAACCCGAAAGGGCGGTCCAGGCAAAAATTAGGGATCAAAGCGTACGACTATGTCCTGTCACCTCGTCACCTGCCTACCAGAAGAAGGTCTGTCCATCAACAACTATCAGCACCTCACAGGTCTTCCTCTCATACCTCAGAAACAAGGGCAATAAAGGTTGGTCTGAGCAGTCTGATTGTTCTATCCTCCAAGGTACCAGGGTTGGTCCTGTTGAAGCACATAACCAATACAGTTCAATACCTCCCCAGGAGAGTCCAACCCAGCTTCCCCAGGAAAGTTGAAGTCCATCTCCCCAAGCAGTAAGCTTATCCCCAGTAAATTCTGGAAGCATCCCCCTGCAGAGCACGAACGCGTCGCCCGGCTTTATTTAAAGAGTTATTTCCTTAACAGGATATAACTGGGTTATCCTCAGCCAAAAACCACGGAAAGATCGTCGTCGGCGCAATTTTCTTATCCCCAGCGAAGTCTATCAACACTTCCAACAACAAGGGTATCCTCAGCAAGCTACTGTCAACAATTCAGCAAGACATCCCTCTTCCCACAGAGTATTGCCTCCCAGCATGATCGCTAGAGTATCTTTTCTCCCCGCAGAATCTTCCATTTGCCAAGTTTATTCCGCAATGGAGTCATCTTCTCCTACCGGTATTCTTGCAGCTATTATCCCCAGCGGAAGCAAAGTCTATCCTTCAACATTAGCCCAGGATACGACTTCCCGGCACCCGTCAAGGATTTACTTTCCTAGACGAAAAACACATTCATAAAACGTCACATACATCATTATAGCATGCATAGACGCATCATATCTCATTTCTTTTTGAGAACATCTTAAAATCAGGCAATTCATGCATTATGACATTGCATACAACTAATTCGTTACTTTTTCAGGAAAGAACGATCAACAGATAAAAGTCTTTACCCGTTGAGGTAGTAATCGTCCCAGATTCCTTCATCATATATTTGGAGTAGCAATCGTCTCAGATTCCTTCATCATTCTTCTGAGGTAGTAATCGTCCCAGATTCCTTCATCATATATTTGGAGTAGCAATCGTCCCAGATTCCTTCATCATCCTGCTGAGGTAGTAATCGTCCCAGATTCCTTCATCATCCTGCTGAGGTAGTAATCGTCCCAGATTCCTTCATCATCCTGCTGAGGTAGTAATCGTTCCAGATTCCTTCATCATTCTTCTGAGGTAGTAATCGTCCCAGATTCCTTCATCATCCTGCTGAGGTAGTAATCGTCCCAGATTCCTTCATCATATATTTGGAGTAGCAATCGTCTCAGATTCCTTCATCATCCTGCTGAGGTAGTAATCGTCCCAGATTCCTTCATCATCCTGCTGAGGTAGTAATCGTCCCAGATTCCTTCATCATATATTTGGAGTAGCAATCGTCTCAGATTCCTTTATCATTCTGCTGAGGTAGTAATCGTCCCAGATTCCTTCATCATATATTTGGAGTAGCAATCGTCTCAGATTCCTTCATCACATCCTTATCAAAAAACCTCTCTAGTCCAGCTAAATCGACTCCCAACAGATTTTTCTGATAAAGACTCAGCAGAAGTGATGGTCCCCTCTCCAACGGTGTGTGAGGTAGTAAGTCCTTTTCAGATGTTTCCCTCTCCAACGATGTGTGAGGTAGTAAGTCCTTTTCAGATGTTTCCCTCTCCGACGATGAGTGTGAGGTGATCATTCCTTTCAGATTATAATTGCCTATGGTTCTCTGCCCAATACTGCGAAGATAATAATTCCCAGTAGAAGACACCCAAGATTTTTCTCAACGAGCGTTGTTGAAATTAAAGTCGCCCAAGGTTCTCTTACCATTCATGCTAAGGTAGTAACCATCCCTGGTTCATTCATCACCGTTTGAAGCTCCAGATCCAACTCCTGTAACCAGTCAGGACGCATCTATGCCAAGCATATAAAATCAGCTCCTGCAACGTGTCAGGTACTCATTTTTCTTTTGCAGGTACGCAGGTTCTCGCAAAGGAACCTCCTACGCGATCAACATCCAGATGGCATCTATAAGCCCATCATCCTATCCAGCAATCTCCAAATGGCATCTATAAGCCCATTCCACCATCACTGCCACTATGTGAGCGCAAATTTCTGGGCACTCTAGTGTCCAATCATCTTTTACCATCGGATTACGAAAGGCACGTCAGCCAATCTGCATCCTCAGGTCTAAGAAGATTGAACAGGGGCAACTGTTGCACCCCAAAATTTGCCCTCCCATATTCTTCAAGAAATTGCCAAGCCAAGTCACAAAATTCCCCAAGGGTTATGCAGTTCAACTGTCTCCTATACAGTCAAAACTAGGGTTTGTGTTCTGATCAAGAATTGAAAGTTTTCAAAGGCCCAATCAAGTCTCATATGCCTACAAATGTGGTCAAACATCCTCATATCAAGTTTCAAGGCATTCAGCTCAAAATTGCACAGTCAAAACCCTAAATTGCACTACAGTCAACTGTAGGGGCAAAATGGTCATTTGGCAGTCAAAAGTTCAAATTTTTGGTCAACATATCATTTTGAAGCCACAAACATCATTTGATCAATGCTTGATCATGATTCTCAAAATTTGGCTCAGAAATCATCAAAGATGCAAAAGTTACTATATTTGGACAGCTGAAAAAGTCAACTGAAATTGACCAGGGCATAACTTTCACATGGATTATCAGAAAAATTCCATCCAAAGCTCATTTTGAAGAGAAAGACATTTCCTACAACTCATCTTCATACTTCAAGTCCAATAAATGCTCTCACAAAAAGTTATCAATTTCAACATTATAGGTCATTTTCAAAAGTCAACAAAAAGGGACTTTAAGTCAAAGGCCATAACTTGAGATTGGTAAATCAAAATGACATGGGACCAAAGGCATTGATTAAAGGACTCAAAGACCTTTCCAAAATGTCCAAGAACATGTGAAAAGCTTAAAAATTGAGCAAGTTATGCCTTGTGGAAGTTGGGAAATTCTTGGAAATTTTTGAAAGTCAACTTTACTTCAAATGATCCAAAATTGCTAATGGGCCCATTTTTCTTCCAAGTTTCTTCATGTCAAGCACATGCACGACCATTAGGCCCAAAAGGAAGTTTTTCTCCATTTTTTATTTATTTATTTGGATTATTTATCATTTATAATTCATTTAATTAAATAAAATGCATAAAAAATACAAACCTAATGAAAACAAATCTTTTTATGCAGGTTTGGACTCAATATTTCGTGTAAATACAAAAGGGGAAAGATTTGAAGCTGATTGGCATGATTGAGAGCAAAATGCACATGGAAAAGATTTGAAAAAATCTTAAGAAAATCAAATATTGAAAACTATCAATGCCATGGATTTGTTCTACTTTTGTTGACCTAAAAGCTTCTATACATATTCAGAATCACAACCCTAAAGCAAGGAGACTGAATACTGCGCAGCAATTCCCATTACACACTTGGAAAAATTGCCATAAAACTCAAATCTGAAAACGTTGTTAGAGGTGGTTTTAAGCCCTAATACTCATTCCAAAAGCTTGCTCGTGGACTCCTGATCAGATTCCAATCAATATCAACCACCAAAACGCCCTGAATCGGTATCAAGAACTCGAACTGTGTCACAAAACTTTTGAAATCATATATCATAATTCATACATCTTTTTGCATTTTTGTTTATGAATTCCTGTTCAGCATGAAGTTTCCAAGCTAACCATCGTGCTTGATTGTATTTTTGTTGACCATACGCGATGATGCCATGAATGAGATTTAGGGTTTGCAGGTTTCAAAATTAGGGATTCTTAATACAAGCAAAATTAGACCATCCTAGTACCATCATTGCAATCAGCTCATCAAGACGAAGAGAGCTTGACCTTCGCGATCAATTTATATACACCCAGCATCTAATCGTTATTTTCTTGTAGGTTGTCTACAGCAACGCGTGGAAAACCGTTGCCATACTTTCATGTTTCAGAAAAAATGAGGAAGACGACTCCGTGTCAAAACGTGATAGGCACATTTGAATTTCGCGCGTTTAATCACTAATGCGCTTGTTCTTTCTTTTTGTTGTTTGTGTATTATTAATATATCAATTAATTCAAACAGCTCAGCTGGCCGGTACCTCTCTTGGCAATATCCAAGACCTGGGTTCGAACCCCAAGTCTGTGTAACTTTCAATATTGTTTTTCCATATTCATTCCTATGCAGGCACACCTTTGTGGATCACCGTACACTCTACATCCAGGCCACCCACGTGTGCACTAAGATCAATCCAAGACCAAGATTCTGAAGAACACGTATACCCAGGTCAATGCGCTGATACCCAAGCCAAAAAAGTCAAACAAATTGCAAGCTTAATTGGGCCAGGCTTCTCAAGTCCATACCTCACAAATTGGGGCTACCCCCCCTGGTTTGCCTTCACTATTTTTATTTATTTATTTTTTATTCTTGTTTTAATTGTTATGTTTATTTTAATTATTGTTTATTTAATTAATTATTTTTTAACAAAATACAAAAACATCATAAAATCAGAAAAGGCAAAAAAATATAATATTTATTTTATTTTAATTATTTCCATAAATAAATTGCATGTAAGTATTTAGTTTAATTAGGTTATAATTTTAATCCTTTTAATAACTAAAATCCAAAAATAGAATTAGGTTTAATTTTTTATTCTTCTTAATTTCCCTTTTTACAATAATATTGCTTATTTTATTTTCATAAATTAAATTTTTGCATGTAAATTAACTTAGATTTAAATTAGGTTAAAACTTAATATTTTTTACAATAAACTTAAAAAACATTAGAATTAGGGTTTGACATTTTATTTTAATTTCAATCAATTCTTTTTTTCTTTTAAATCTTAAAAAACACAAAAATACCAAAAACATTTTCATTTAATTTTAATTAATTCATTAACTTTAATTTTTTGCAAAAGGGTCCAACGCCCATGTTCGTAACTTATTTAATGTCGCGTATTTATTTTATATCGTTTAAATAATTATGTACATGTCCCAAAGCCTTGTAAATATCACTTCTCGCACTTTTAATTCTTTAATTCCTTTCTTTACTTTTCCGTCAAATCGGGTCCGGTTTAATTTTGGCGATGTGGACCCGCGCCCTTTGTAATAGCCTTAGATTTATTTTCCCGCAAACTTTATAACTGTTAAAAAGCATGCAAGAATGAATGTCTTAATTAAAATCAAGCGTAGAACACAAATAAACGTGACAAGATAAATATCTGAAAACGACACACAAATCGCACACACCACCCCTAGGGTACGCCTCACTGTTGCCTTTCGAAAGGTGATCGTCGAGTAGAGGACGTCTTGGTAAGTCCTCATGATCCGGGAACCTGGCATGAGGGTAGCTTCTAAGGTGTCTTCCCATTGCTCCGGTGATCACCACGTCCCTAAACCTCGAATTGACACGAACACCTCCAACGGTGGTGCTACCTACCTCTCAATGGTGGGATGGCACTACTTTATAGGACATTTACACAGACGAATTCCTTAGGGTAGGTAGACGACTCTAGATACTTGCTCTAAATTTCAAAACAAAACAAAATACTTTTCACACCAACACATTTTCAAAAAGCTTTCGAAAGCAATTTTTCAAACACTCTTGAGGACCGATACAAGAGTCGAACTGGAATTTTCAAAGAAACTTTTTAAAACCCACAGTTGAAAAGCAAACAAACCATTTTTGAAAACACAAATGAGCAAGTATCTAAGAGCCCATGGATAACCATGGATAGAAAGGGTGCTAACACCTTCCCTTTCTATAATCTACCTCCCGAACCGAGAGCAATCTCTATAAGGAATTTTTCTGTGCTTTTGTCCTTTCCATTTGGAGAAAATAAAAGACGGTGGCGACTCTTGCTTCCGCGACATTTCGCGAACCAGCGTTAAACAGTCAGTTCCAGATCCACCGATCACAGAACTGGCGACTCTGCTGGGGAACATCTTTTAAAGTGGGGTGTACCTTAGGGCTAGGTCATAACTATGTTTTCAATTGTCTTCTTTGCTTGCTTTATTATTGTGGGTTGCTTGGGAGTTCTATAGATCCTAACCCGGATCTGGGGGATACCTTTCTTAGAAAGTAGCAACAAGGCTGTGAGGGAACTGTGCGGGGTATACCGACATGGTTGAAACAGTCTGCTACGTTGATGTGGCACTTTGGTGTGTACCGGTAACCCTTGAGTTCAGTCAAGGAGAGTACGGGGCCTCCGCGTGGTGTCATGAAGCATCAACAGACCTTAGGAACCTTAATTGAACTATCTTGGCCTCTTTAGGGTAGTGAGATAACTGACTTTGGTGCAGTCCGAGGTTGGTTGATACTCGATACTACACTCAATTGAGGGTTGCTTTCCTGGAATATTTCGGTCGCCAGTTCAGTGGCTAAATCGAAACGATGAACAATGAAAGCAATCCCGTGATATTGGGACCCTTAGAACCCGGTTACTTCTAATAGGACAGGTTGAGCCCACCAACTTCAAGAGGGTAATACCTAGACCTCATGCTGGCCTAAACTCTAAGGGTTTCTCTTGTGTGACTTGTGTGCCTTCATACTTGACTATTTGCATGCTTGTTGTCTGACACTTGAGTCTCTTGCAGGTTTTGTTTATAGTCCTTAATAGGGACTCATAACAGGGTATACTAAGTTTCTTACAGGTTTTGGTTTGCAGTCCTTAATTAGGACTCATAACAGGGTTTACCGAGTTTCTTGCAGGTTTTGTTTTTTAGTCCTTAACTAGGACTCATGACAGGTTTTACTTGAGTTTCTTGCAGGTTTCCGTTTATAGTCCTTAATTGAGACTCATAACAGGGTCACTTACATTACCCCATGCATATCATAACATCATACCATTGCATACATCCTAACCCATTTCAAGGATCTCAAGGGCTTGTGATGCAGGTCATGGTGAATCAGCTATCCCAACAAGTGGCAAAGAGGATTTATTTTCCTCTAGACAAAGTTGTCAGGGGCTATGACCCACTTGATATGGTGAGCTTTGACTCCTGAAGAAGGTTCCCCTAGCCAAGGTTGTTTGGAAAGCAAAATAAGGTTGATGACTTAAGTCAGGGGCTATGACCCACTTGATATGGTGAGCCTTTGACCCTTGAAGAAGGAATCTCAGCAAACATGAAGTTCCCTCAATCAAGCTACCTAGTTCTAACAATTTTTGTTTACCCCGCGAGATCCTTGAAAACATTGCATATATATCATACATATCATTGCATTACAGGTACCCTTGTTGCAGGTCACTTACCCCTGTTCGCTGTTTATTTCAGCAATGGCCTTCCAACCAGACAACCAGGACTTTCTTGCCCAAGAGACCCAGTTCGGGGAATTCCTCCTGAATCTATCCCAGGGGCAGGAGGAGCTAAGGATACTTCTCATGGAGACTTTGGTCAGGAACAGTGCTGAGGATGAACGGCTGAAACATCTGCAAGCTGAAATGGATACAATGAAAGCCCAGATGCTGGGGCAGGTGACTGCAACTCAAGGCTTAGCTCAAAGACAAGAAGAGCTCTGGTTTCTCGTCAACCAACTGCTTCAGGGTAACCAACTGGGGCAAAAGTCTAAGGGCAAAAAGCCAGTCATCGTTCAACCACCTTTGAGACAAGGAGGTAAGGGGAGAGCTCCTCAGATGGCTCCAGTGTCACAAATTCAACATCACAACCAACAAAAGAGCGAGAGAAGGCAGTTCACTCGGCTCAGCATGACCTTATCCCAGATATTGCCACAGTTGCTAGAGACCAAGCTGGTAACTCTAAAAGAGGCTCCGAAATTTCAAAATACGTCACCAAAGTATAACCCCAACGCTCGCTGTGCTTATCATTCTGATAGCCCGGGGCATGCTACAGAGGATTGTTGGACTTTGAAGAATAAGATTCAGGACCTGATTGATGAAGGAGCACTGGAATTCACACAAGATGGTCAGGCTGAATTTTTCTACCGTCCCTCCAAGGCTCACCATTTGAAGTGACAAGCTCTGAGACTAGGAAACTTTTGTTCATTCGAATGTTCAAGTTGTGTTGTGCTTTGATTGTTCAAACATTTACTCATGTTAAACATTGTTATTTCATTAATGCATCGCATATGTCTGTTCTGAAGAAATATATTCGTATTCACTATATACAAATTGTTTTCATATTTTTTCTGATGTCAACACTCGATTAATAATTCTAAGCCTCTTGAGGGAGGATGACGAAAACGATACCATAATCTACAGTATGCTTTTGAACAGACCCCGCTGATGAGGTACAGGCATTGTTCCAATCCCTAAACACTGGAGTTATAAGGATGATAATCCCTCGTCAACCCCTCTGAGCCAAAGAAGTAGGAGTTTTTCTTTTCGAAATTTAAAACCCTTAATCATAACCTGGGGCAGGGTAGTTCTCTCAGTTGATCCGAGTGCATAACGAATGGCACCAAAGAGGTCCTTACAAAACAAAAAACAGTGATGGTTCCGAACAATCATAAAGATAGGCAGTCATTACCAAAATCAAAAACCCATAAAGTCAAAACCCATGAAGGAGACTTACAAAACTGGGGCATCCCGCTGACTGTAATTCCAAAAAGGGAAACAGTTCAGGCAAAAAAAAAAGAAAGGGATAACAAAAATCAAAAAAAGAAAGAGGTCCTACAAACCCTCAGCAAAAAAGGAGATGACTGCCTATTCAAATAAACGTTCAATATCTGAACCATCATTGGAACATCAGGACAAAAACTCAAATAAGGTCAAACGCACGATCAGCTGAGTTTAGGTTTGGAGAACATCACGAAGAGCGGGTGGGTACAAATAAAATTTGAGCCTTTATCCTTTGTTTCTTAAACCGTGAACCAGGCCACGTTATAACCCTTAAAAGTCCTAACTAAAGCATGGGTTAGTTCGAAAGCATACTGTTACGAAAGGTATCCTGACTCCTTAAGGCTTACGGTAAAATACGGAGTTGACATCACGTTTTACAAACAATCACTTGTTCTATGAAAAGAATGCATTTTCAAAATCTTCAAGACAGACATAGGCTTTGCATTTTTAACATAACTTTGTTTGCATATGACTTTTTGTTTGAACAGCAGGGAAATTCGCACGATGAATACCTAGTGAACAAAAGCACTTCCAATCAAGGGGCATGACATGACTATTGCCCATCATCTGGGGCATTCCAATCAAGATTCGGGGAATCTCTCAAAAGGCCAAATAGTCTGGGGCAAATCTCCGCCTGAGTCACTTGGGGCATTCCAGCAACGAATCTGGCCTGATGAAACATCTTCTAGTAGCATGACAAAGCACTTCTAACAGGGGCAACTCCCTACGTTCTGAAAGCATGGACATAGTCGAAAAGATACTACGCAAAATCAAAGACCCGCTAGGTTGACATACCTAGGCAAAAATAAGGGCTTCCCGGCGAACCAAAAGGGTTCGGGCAAAATGAAGGGATGAAATGAAAAAAATCTGTACACCCGGCAAGTCGAAAACCTGAAAAGGCGGCTTGGGCAAAAATGGGTACCCCGGTGGACTGAAAACCCGAAAGGGCGGTCCAGGCAAAAATTAGGGATCAAAGCGTACGACTATGTCCTGTCACCTCATCACCTGCCTACCAGAAGAAGGTCTGTCCATCAACAACTATCAGCACCTCACAGGTCTTCCTCTCATACCTCAGAAACAGGGGCAATAAAGGTTGGTCTGAGCAGTCTGATTGTTCTATCCTCCAAGGTACCAGGGTTGGTCCTGTTGAAGCACATAACCAATACAGTTCAATACCTCCCCAGGAGAGTCCAACCCAGCTTCCCCAGGAAAGTTGAAGTCCATCTCCCCAAGCAGTAAGCTTATCCCCAGTAAATTCTGGAAGCATCCCCCCGCAGAGCACGAACGCGTCGCCCGACTTTATTTAAAGAGTTATTTCCTTAACAGGATATAACTGGGTTATCCTCAGCCAAAAACCACGGAAAGAAAATGTTTAATTATTTAATTATTTAATTAAAGTCTATTTAATTATTTAATTAAAGAAAATGTTTTTTTATATTTTTTTTATGTATTTAATATGGAAATAAAGAAAAATTAAAATTAGAAGGAAACCCTAGTTCTAAGTTATTTTAATTATTTAAGAAAGTATCCAAGTTAGGCTAATTAACTAATTAATTAATGTACATGTTTATTTACAAAAATAAATAGTAATTATAATAATAATAAATAATTAGGAAAAATTAATTAAGAAAAAGATAAAATGTCAAAACCTAATTCTACATATTTTTTATTTATTAAAGAAAAAGATTGAATTAAAACCTAAATTAACTAAATTGATTATTAACATTTATTTACAAAAATAAATTAATGAGTAAATTAATAAATAATTAAACATATTTTTGTATTTTGATTTTCTGATTTTATTATGAAAAGATTAATTTTAATGACTTAATAATAATTATAAAAAATAAATAATTGAAAGAAATTAAAAGAAAGAAAAAAAATCAAATTGCAAACCAAGGGGTGTCAGGCCCCAAAGGGAGGTGTTTTGAAGTATTTTGGCCCATTGAAGCAAGGCCTTTGTTTGACTTTCCAGCTTGAGTGAGCTTGAGTGCGCCTTGGTTGACTGAGGTACATGATAGACCTCCTTTTGTGGCCTTCAGATTGTGGGTCAAGGCCATCTGGCAAGCATGAGCATGGGTACGTATGGTGGACCACTGGACCATTGCTGCATGTGAACACGTTAAAACAAAAATTATGCAATATGTGGGGGGACCTGGGAATCGAACCCAGGTCCCTATACCTGCAAGACACCTCATCAACCAACTGAGCCAGGCAACGCGCTTGTTCATATAATGGAGAATAAATGTTATATAAAAAAAACAATGTTAGTGGTATAAACAAAGAAAAGCGCGCCAGATATTTGAACTATCCAACCACACCTTGACACACATGTTTCTTCTTCATCTTTTTCCTGCAATTATAAAACAAGTAGAGGGGGTTTTAAACCCCCACAAACTGAAACCTGTAAAAATAGCGATTAGAAGAGGAGGAAATATAAAAAGGGCGCGAGGTTTCCATTTGAATCGTCTTGAGCTGTTGAATTCAGCTGTATAGGTCTAAAGGTCCAATTTTTCCTCTACATGAAAGCCCTATTTTGAAGCTTTGGAAAACCTAATTTTCGTTCATGGCAGATCTTGATACAAGCAGTTTTAATACAATTAAACCATACCAAAAGTTTCAGGGAGATGTTAGTAATACAAATCAATGATCAAAACAAATGAATGATGCATAGAAATTGAAATTCGATTATGGACATATTTATGAAAAAGGGGATTCTGTTCTACCGATTCTTGGAGTATGGGGACTTGTTCTTGATGCCAATAGTTTCCTGGAAGGTCCAACAACGTGTTGGAATACTTTTTATGCTTTGAAACATTCTGCAACTATGATTTCAGTTTTCCAAATTTCTTGAGTTTTTTGCAACTTGGTTATGAGTTTGTGAGCAGCTTTTCGTGTCTTGTGTAATAGGGTTAGCTTGTGTATAAGTATCTGAAGCAAATTAAGTCAAGAAAGAGCCCATGAATCCATTGAATTAATGTCTTGGATATTTGATTTTCAATTATGTAAATTTCAATCTTTTGCCATGAAAACCCTTGCCAATCATGGAAAATCTTCCCTTTTTGAATGTGAAACTACTTGCCAGCTTGCCCTAGTTTGATTTGCTGCACAAAAAGATTTGAAAAAGCATTATTTGATATTTTCTCATAATTAAATCTAATTAAATGAATTAATATGAATAAAAATTCAATTAATTAATTAAAAATAATAAAATAAATCCTTTTAATCTCAATGGGTCGTGCATAGGCTTTGGGTAATGATTCAAGGAAGAATTTGAGTCCCATTAGCAAATTTGAAGTGTTTTAGGCAAAGTTGACTTTTGAAAGTTCCCAAAAATTTCCCAACTTCTCCAATGCATATCTTACTCAATTTTGAAGCTATGATCATGTTCTTGGACATTTTGGAAAGGTCTTGAAGTCCTCTAACTAATGCCTTTGGTCCCATGTCATTTTTATTTACCAATCTCAAGTTATAGTATTTGACTTAAAATGCCTTTTTGTTGACTTTTGAAAATGACCTATAATGTTGAAATTGATAACTTTTTGTAAGAGCATTTCTTGGACTTGAAGTGTGAAGATGAGTTGTAGGAAATTTCATCCTCTTCAAAATGAGCTTTGGATGGGATTTTTCTGATAAACCATGAAGAAGTTATGCCTTGGTCAATTTGCAGTTGACTTTTCAGTTGTCCAAAAATTGAAACTTTTGCATCTTGAGACTTTTTTGAGCCATGCTTTGGGAATCATGATCAAGAATTGATCAAATGATGATTGTGGCTTCAAAATAAGACGTTGACCAAATTTTTTGACTTTTGACTGTCAAATAACCATTTTGCCCCTATAGTTGACTGTGAAGCATTTAGGGTTTTTGACTGTGCAATTTGATGCTGTGAGTCTTGAAACTTGACATATGAATGCTTGACAATGTATATAGGCATATGGGACTTGTTTGGACCCTTGGAAACCTCAATTTCTTTGCCAGAACCAAAACCCTAATTTTGACTGTGTTAAGAGGCAATTGGACTGTGCAATCCTTGAGAGACTTTGAATCATCTGGAGATTGATCTTGGCAAATCTTGAAGAATATGGGAGGGCAAATTTTGGGGTACAACAGTTGCCCCTGTTCAATCTTCTTAAACCTGAGGATGTAGATTGGTTGGTGTGCCTTTCGTAATCCGAAGGTGGAAGATGATTGAACACTAGAGTGCCCAGAAATTTGCACTCACATAGTAGAATGTCAGCAGTGTAATGGTGGGGATGGGCTTATAGATGCCATCTGGAGCTGTTGGTATGTGGACGGGCTTATAGATGCCATCTAGGTGTCGATCGCGTAAGAGATTCCTTAGCGAGAACTTGCATACCTGAGAAAAAAAGATAATTACCTGGCCTGTTACAGGAGTTGATCTTCAAACTCTTTATGTAGATGTGACCTGGCTGGATACAGGTATCGAATATTCAAACAGTTACTCACAGATGTGCCCTGGCTAGATACAGGAATCGAGTCCGAAGAATAGTCGTCAACAGATACACCCTGGCAAGATACAGGAATCGGATCTTCAAACTCTTCAGACGTACCCTGGCAGGATACAGGAATCGAGTCTGGAATTATTCGTCAACAGATACACCCTGGCAAGATATAGGAATCGGATCTTCGAACTCTTCAGACGTGCCCTGGCAAGATACAGGAATCGAGTCTGGAATTAGTTGTCAACAAATACACCCTGGCAAGATACAAGAATCGGATCTTCGAACTCTTCAGACGTGCCCTGGCAAGATACAGGAATCGAGTCCGGAAAATAGTCGTCAACAGATACACCCTGGCAAGATACAGGAATCGGATCTTCAAACTCTTCAGACGTGCCCTGGCAAGATACAGGAATCGAGTCTGGTATAGTCGTCAATAGATAAACCCTGGCAGGATACAGGAATCGGATCTTCGAACTCTTCAGACGTGCCCTGGCAAGATACAGGAATCAAGTCTGGAATATAGTCGTCAACAGATACACCCTGGCAAGATACAGGAATCGGATCTTCAAATTCTTCAGACGTGCCCTGGCAAGATACAAGAATCGAGTCTGGAATTAGTCGTCAATAGATACACCCTGGCAAGATACAGGAATCGGATCTGGAATTACGACAGTTGATAGTAATTATCTTTGTATTGACCTTTGTCCTGAAAAGACAAAACGTTAGTTGTATGCAATGTCATGATGTATGACATGCGTGATGTCATGACGTTCAAAGAATAAATGAGATTTGTATGTTCATGATGCGTATGTGCATGCTATAATGTATGAAGATGCGATGTTTATGAATGTATGTTTTTGTCTAGGAAAATAAATCCTTGACGGGTGCCGGGAAGTTAACTCCTGGGCTGATGTTGAAGAATAGTGTTCTTTGTTTCCGCTGGGGATGATGGTTGCAAGAATACCGGTAGGAGAAGATGACTCCGTTGGGGAATAAACTTGGCGAATAGATTGCTCTGCGGGGAATTACTCTGTGGGAAGAGAGGTACTTCGCTGAGGTTGATGATAACTCCGCTGGGGATACCATTGTTGAGTTTCGTTGGCAGATTTTGATGAACTCCGCTGGGGATAGGAAGACTTCGTCGGGGACGATCTTTCCGTGGTTTTCAGCTGAGGATAACCCAGTTATATCCTGGTGGGGAAATAACCTTTGAATAAAGCCGGGAGAGCGTTTGTGCTCGGCAGGGGATAAGCTTTCCAGAATCTACTGAGGATAAGCTTCCTATTGGGGATATGGATTCAACTCTCCTGGGGAGACTTTTGAACTGGATTGGGGACTGGCTCCACTGGATGTCTGGTATACCGCCGGGGAACAATCTTAGATCAAGATTTCCGGGGATGCTTGTTAGGAATGTCTGTATACTCCATTGGGGAATGTTGAGATCTTCAGGGGATAATCCAACTTCCTTAAAGCGGACAGTAGGCTGACTCTGCTTGGGGAGAGTGTTGCCTTGCTGGAGATATCGTGCCTTTTTAGGGCTGATGGGAGACCAACTCTGCTTGGGGGAGAGTATTGTTGAACCTTGGCTCACTCTCTGGGGAATTAAGATATCTTGGTTACACTGTTCAGCCGAACTTACCTTGGTACCTTGGTGGACAGAGTAATTAGATTGCTTAGACAACTCATTATTGCCCCTGTTTCTGATGTTACCTGTAATTAATCCTTTATTTCGTATGCAAATATTTATGAGTTAGCAATTAGTGTCAAATGCATATATCACAATTGAACATTGGACGTTCTTCGTGAAACAAAACAGAAAAAGGAAAAACAATTGGCAATTTGTCTGAAAAATGAATTTGTATTGATTTTTGAATTTGCCTGTAAATAGGCGTTTATGTACAAGAGGCTGACGTCCTAGTAAGAGGACGCCGCCTGTGATCGGTGGATCTGGAACTGACTGTTTTAAAGCTGGTTCGCGAAATGTCGCGGAAGCAAGAGTCGCCACCGTCTTTTATTTTCTCCAAATGGAAAGGACAAAAGCACAGAAAAATTCCTTATAGAGATTGCTCTCGGTTCGGGAGGTAGGTTATAGAAAGGGAAGGTGTTAGCACCCTTTCTATCCATGGTTATCCATGGGCTCTTAGATACTTGCTCAATGTGTTTTCAAAATTGTTTGTTTGCTTTTCAATGTGGGTTTTAAAAAGTTTCTTTGAAAAAATTTCAGTTCGACTCGTACGTCAGAGTGTTTGAAAAATTTGTTTTGAAAGCTTTTGAAAATGTGTCGGTGTGAAAAGTCTTTTGTTTTGTTTTGAAGTTAGAGCAAGTATCCTTGAGAACCTACCTACCCTAAGGAATTCGTCTGTGTAGATGTCCTTAAAAGTAGTGCCATCCCACCATTGAGAGGTAGGTAGCACCACCGTTGGAGGTGTTCGGGTCAATTCGAGGTTCGGGACATGGTGATCACCAGAGCAATGGGAAGACACCTTAGAAGCTACCCTCATGCCAGGTTCCCGGATCATGAGGACTTACTAAGACATCCTCTACTCGACGATCACCTTTCGAAAGGCAAGGCAACAGTGAGGCGTACCCTAGGGGTGGTGTGTGCGATTCGTGTATCGTTTTCATTGATATTTGTCTTGTCATGTTCATTGGTGTTCTACGCTTGATTTTATTTTAAGTCCATACATTCTTTCATGCTTTTGTTAGCAATTAAAAGTTGCGGGAAAAGTAAATCTAAGACTATTACAAATGGCGCGGGTCCACATCGCCAAAATTAAACCGGACCCGATTTGACGGAAAATAAATAAAGCAATAAAAAGTGCGAGCAATTGTTTACACGGCTTTGGGAGAGATACATAATGAATTAAGCGAAATAAGGTAAATATGCGCAATTAAATAATTAAAAACAAGACTAGGGCGTTGGACCCTTTTGCAACAATATTTAAAGTTTAAAATTAAAATAAGAATGTTTTTTTTTTTGGTATTTTTGTGTTTTTAAGATTTAATGGAAAAAAAAAAATTAATTAAAATTAAAATGAAATGTTAAACCTAATTCTAATTATTTTTAAGTTATTAAGAAAAATATTAAGTTTTTGATCTTATTTAAACCTAAATTATTTATATATATAATTTAATTATGAAAATAAATAAATAATAATATTATGATAAAAGGAAAAATTAAAAGGAATGGAAATTGTTAATTAAACTAATTCTACATATTTTTTTGTATTTTTGTTATTTAAAAGAAATTGAAATTATCCTAATTAGAATTAAATATTTACATGTTAATTTATTTATGAAAGTATTAAAATAAAATAATTTATTATATTTTTATCCTTTTTCTGATTTTTCTGTATTTTTTATGTATTGTAAAAATAATGAATTAAATTAAAACAATAAAACAAATAAAAATAATAATTAAAAAAAGATATGAGAAAAATAAAAAAAACACTTGCAAACCAGGGTGGGGGTGTAGTCCCAATATGGAGGTGTTGTTCAAGAAACTGGCCCACTAAGCTTGAAATCCACTTGACTTTTCCAGGCCACGTATGCGCCTGTTGACTTGCCTTTATGGTGTTCTTCAACTATGAGCCCTTGATCTGGATTCGTTAGGCACGTGGCTGACTGGATGAAGTGGAATATGGTGTGCACTGGATGGTAGCGCTGCATAGGAACTTAGATTGAAAAATAATAGCGAAATATGCAAGACCTGGGACTTGAACCCAGGTCATGAGGGTTACAAGCACGTACACCTGCCAGCTGAGCTACAACGTTTCAATCAATATATTATAGTAAATAAATAACAAAAAGAAAAAACAACGCGTAGTGGAGAGAAACGCGCGCAATTCAAACGGACCAATGGCTGATGGACACGAAATCATCTTCTTCACTTTTCCTGTAACACAAACTCAAAGGCAACAGTTTTGCAAACGTGGTGTTAGATGGGTTTACAGAAAATAGCGACTAGGCTGTTTCTAAACATAAATTAGGCGCGAGGATATGAATCTCTTCGTCCAGATGCGTTGAGTGTAATGGTGTGGGTCTGGAACCCTAATTTTGCCTTGGGTAGAAAACCCCAATTTTGCAAACCTGTAACCCTAGAACTCGATCATGGTGGAATCGAGTATAACGTGTAATAATTCAATCAAAGGCATTGGTTAGCTTAGAAACATCACATTGAACAAGAATCCATAAATAAAAATGCAAAAGGATGCGTGAATTATGATATACGATTTCAAAAATTTTGTGACACAGTTCGAGTTTTATCTACCAATTCTTGGAGCTTTGGTTGTTGTTTGTGATTGGCACACGTTCAGAGAACCACAATGAAGCTATTGGGATCAAGATTAGGGCTTGAATCGTCCTCTAGAATGCTTTTCAGAATTGAGTTTTTATGGAAAATTTTCAAGTTTGGTAGGGGAATTGCTGCGCAGTTTTCAGTCTTTCAGGCTTAGGGTTGTATTCCTGATTATGTATGGAAGCAATTAGGTTAACAAAATTCAACAAAATCTCATGCCATAATGGTTTTCAATATTTGATTTTATAAGATCTTTTTGAATCTTTTTCATGTGTATTTGGTGTCAATTAGCTCAAATCAAACCAAAACTTGCCTAATTATGATGTGCACGTGATATTGAGAGTAAAACATGCATGAAAAGATTTTTTAAGTCAAGTTTGATATTTTTCATGTATTTAAATAATTTAAATGAATTAATATAAATAATAATTCAAATAAATAAATAAAAAATGAGAAAATACTTACCTTTGGGCCAAGTGGTCGTGCATAGGCTTGGAATGATGAATCTTGGAAGAAAAATGGGCCCATTAGCAATTTTAGGTCATTTGAAGTAAAGCTGACTTTTCAAAATTCCCAAACATTTCCCAACTTCCACAAGGCATAACTTGCTCAATTTTTAAGCTTTTCACATGTTCTTGGACATTTTGGAAAGGTCTTTGAGTCCTTTAACCAATGCCTTTGGTCCCATGTCATTTTGATTTACCAATCTCAAGTTATGGCCTTTGACTTAAAGTCCCTTTTTGTTGACTTTTGAAAATGACCTATAATGTTGAAATTGATAACTTTTTGTGAGAGCATTTCTTGGACTTGAAGTATGAAGATGAGTTGTAGGAAATGTATTTCTCTTCAAAATGAGCTTTGGATGGAATTTTTCTGATAATCCATGTGAAAGTTATGCCTTGGTCAATTTCAGTTGACTTTTTCAGCTGTCCAAATATAGTAACTTTTGCATCTTTGATGATTTTTGAGCCAAATTTTGAGAATCATGATCAAGCATTGATCAAATGATGTTTGTGGCTTCAAAATGATATGTTGACCAAAAATTTGAACTTTTGACTGTCAAATGACCATTTTGCCCCTACAGTTGACTGTAGTGCAATCTAGGGTTTTGACTGTGCAATTTTGAGCTGAATGCCTTGAAACTTGATATGAGGATACTTGACCATCTTTGTAAGCATGTGAGACTTGATTGGGCCCTTGAAAACTTTACTTCCTTGATCAGAACACAAACCCTAATTTTGACTGTACAGGGGACTTTTGCACTGTGCAACCCTTGGGGAATTTTGCAGCTTGACTTGGCAATTTTCTTGGAGAATATGGGAGGGCAAATTTTGGGGTACAACAGTTGCCCCTGTTCAATCTTCTTAGACCTGAGGATGCAGATTGGCTGGCGTGCCTTTCGTAATCCGAGGGTAGAAGATGATTGAACACTAGAGTGCCCAGAAATTTGCGCTCACATGGTAGCAGTGATGGGGGAATGGGCTTATAGATGCCATTTGGAGGTTGCTGGATAGGATGATGGGCTTATAGATGCCATTTGGATGCTGATCGCGTAGAAGATTCCTTGGCGAGAACTTGCGTACCTGCAAAACAGAAAATGAATACCTGACACGTTGCAGGAGCTGTTTTTAGATGCCTGATACGGATGTGTCCTGACTGGTTACAGGAGCTGAGTCTGGAGCTTCAAACGCTGATGAATGAACCAGAGATGGTTACTGCCTTAGTATGAATGGTAAGAGAACCTTGTGTGACTTTAACTTCAACAACGCTCGTTGAGAAAAATCTTGGCGGGAATTACCATCTTTGCAGTATCGGGAAGAGAACCATATGCCATTATAATCTGGAAGGGAATCACCTCACTCGCCGTTGGAGAGGGAATCATAGGGAAAGGAATTGTCACCTCACACACCGTCAGAGAGGAAACCATAAGAGACTATCACCTCACACTCATCGTCGGAGAGGGGAACATCTGAAAAAGGAATTACCACCTCACGCACTTGTCGGAGAGGGGACCATAGGAGACTATCACCTCACACTCATCGTCGGAGAGGGAAACATCTGAAAAAGGAATTACCACCTCACGCACTTGTCGGAGAGGGGACCATGGGAGACTATCACCTCACACTCATCGTCGGAGAGGGAAACATCTGAAAAAGGAATTACCACCTCACGCACTTGCCGGAGAGGGGACCATAGGATACTATCACCTCACACTCATCGTCGGAGAGGGAAACATCTTGAAAAAGGACTTACCACCTCACGCACTTGCCGGAGAGGGGACCATAGAAGACTATCTCCTCACACTCATCGTCGGAGAGGGAAACATCTTGAAAAAGGAATTACCACCTCACGCACTTGCCGGAGAGGGGACCATAGAAGACTATCTCCTCACACTCATCGTCGGAGAGGGAAACATCTTGAAAAAGGAATTACCACCTCACGCACTTGCCGGAGAGGGGACCATAAGAGATTATTACCTCACACTCATCGTCGGAGAGGGAAATATCTGAAGAAGGAATTACCACCTCATGCACTTGCCTGAGAGGGGACCATAGAAGACTATCACCTCCCACTCATCGTCGGAGAGGGAACCATAAGTTCTGCTGAGTCTTTATCAGAAAAATCTGTTGGGAGTCGATTTAGCTGGACTAGAGAAGGCTTTGAAATATGTTTGAGCATTTTAACTGCATCTTTCCTGAAAAGTAAATGGCAGTCGTATGCAATGCATGATATGTACCAAGCAATGATGTTCTCAACATGATGTTCTCGACATAAATGAGATTTGTATGATATGATGTGTTATGCATGCTATAATGATATGTGTGATGTTTTATGAATGCTTTTGTCTAGGAAAGTAAACCCTTGACGAGTGTCGGGAAGTCATATCCTGGGCTGATGTTGGAGAATAAGCTTTTACTTCCGCTGGGGATGATAGAACTGCGTTGACGACGCTCTTTCCATGGCTTTTGGCTGAGGATAACCCAGTTATATCCTGTTAAGGGAATAACTCTTTGAATAAAGCCGGACGACGCGTTCGTGCTCTGCGAGGGGGTAAGCTGCCAGAATTTACCGGGGATAAGCTTACTGCTTGGCGAGATGGACTCCAATTTTCCTGGGGAACTGGGTTGGATTCTCCTGGGGAGGTTTTGAACTGTAATTTTGTAAGTTGAAAAAAGGGAACCTATGTAGGGTTGCCTGCTGATGAGCTCGTGTAAAACCGCATCTGAAATGGAGAAGGAACCTGGGTAGGGTTACTTTGATGATGAGTTCGTGTAAAACTTTGTTTTTGGCAAGGGAGAACCTGTGTAGGGTTTCTGGGTGACGAGTCCATGTAAAACTGCATCTTGAAGAGAGAGAACCGGTGTAGGGTTGCTTGGTGAGGTAAGTTCATGTAAAATTTCTTGATGAACCGGGGTGAGGTTATCTTGAGCATAAATCCATGTAAGACTTCTGGAGGAACCGAGGTTAGGTTACCTTGGGGTAAATCCATGTGAGATTTCTTGACGAACCGGGGTAAGGTTACTGGAGACGAGTCCCTGTGATACTTCTGGGGGAACCGGGGTTAGGTTACCTTGAGACAGATCCGTGTGAGATTTCTGGAGGAAACCGGGGTTAGGTTACTTGGATAAGTTTGTGTAGAAACTTCTTGACGAACCGGGGTTAGGTCATCTTGAGATAGGTCCATGTGAGACTTCTGGAGGAACCGGGGTCGGGTTACCCGGATAAGTTCGTGTAAAAACTTCTTGATGAGCCGGGGTTAGGTCATCTTGTGGTAAAGTTCGGGTAAAACTTCTGGGTGAACCGGGGTAAGGTTACTTGTGGTAAATCCATGTGAGATTTCTAAGAGGAACCGGGGTAAGGTTACTTCGGGATGAGTTCGGGTAAAACTTCTGGGTGAACCGGGGTAAGGTTACTTGGATAAGTTTGTGTAAAAACTTCTTGATGAACCGGGGTTAGGTTACTTCGGGATAAGTTTGTGTAAAAACTTTTTGATGAACCGGGGTTAGGTCATCTTGTGGAGGAGGAGTCTGTGTATGACTTTGTCTGAAGGTTGAGAAGAAACCGGTGTTGGGTTGCATGATTTTGATTAAGTGGATGATTGTCCTGTTTGGTCTCGGACGTTAGCCCACGATCTGGAATTTGTAAAGGTATATGGTAATCATTCTTATGTTGATCTGTCCTCTGTAATTTGGTTGACAGAGCAATTGGATCGCCTGGATAACTCATTATTGCCCCTGCTTCGGAGGTGAGGGAAGAGGATACCTGTGTGGGTGATTGACAAATCTTCGGGTAGGCAAGTGACGAGATACTGGAACATAGTCGTACGCTTTGATCCCTTACTTTTGCCTGGACCGCCCTTTCGGGTTTTCAGTCCACCGGGATACCCATTTTTGCCCAAGCCGCCTTTTCAGATTTTCGACTTGCCGGGTGTACATATTTTTCCATTTCATCCCTTCATTTTGCCCGAACCCTTTTGGTTCGCCGGGAAGCCCTTATTTTTGCCTAGGTACGTCAACCTAGCGGGTCTTTGATTGTGCGTAGTATTTTTCGACTATGTCCACGTTCAGGGAATGTAGGGAGTTGCCCCTGTTAACAGTGTTTTGTCATGCCACCAGAAGATATTTGATCAGGCAAGATTTGTTGTTGGAATGCCCCAATTAACTCAGGCGGAGACTTGCCCCAGGCTATTTGACCTTTGAGAGATTCTCCGAATCTTGATTGGACTGCCCCAGATGACGGACAATGATCAGGCCATGCCCCTTGATTGGAGGTACTTCTGTTTATTAGGCATTCGTCGTGCGAACTTCTATGCTGTTCAAACAAAAGGTCATATACAAACAAAGTTATGTTAAAAATGCAAAGCCTATGTCTGTCTTGAAGATTTTGAAGATGCATTCTTTTTTCACAAAACAAATAAATGTTTGTAAAACGTGATGTCAACTCGTTATTTTATTGCGAGCCTTAAGGAGTCAGGATACCTTTCGTCACAGTATGCTTTCGAACTAACCCATGCTTCAGCTAGGACTTTTAAGGGTTATAACGTGGCCTGGTTCACGGTTTAAGAAACAAAGGATAAAGGCTCAAATTATTTGTACCCACCCGCTCTTCGTGATGTTCTTCAATCCTAAACTCAGTTGATCATACGTTAGACCTTGTTTGAGTCTTTGCTCTGTTTTTCCGGTGATGGTTCGGATGTTGACAATTTATTTTGAGTAGGCAGTCATCTCCTTTTTTGTTGAGGTTTTGTAGGACCTCTTTCTTTTTGATTTAGTTATCCCTTTCTTTTTTTTGCCTGAACTGTTTCCTTTTTTGGAATTACAGTCAGCGGGATGCCCCGGTTTCATAAGTCCCTTTTATAGGTTCTGACTTCTTGGGCTTTTCATTTATGATTTTTTTTTGATCACGACTGCCTGTCTTTATGATTGTTCTGAACCATCACTGTCTTTTGTTTTGTAAGGACTTCTTTGGTGCCATTCGTTATGCACTTGGATCAACTGAGAGACTACCCTGCCCCAGGTTATGATTAAGGGTTTTAAATTTCGAAAAGAAAAACTCCTACTTCTTTGGCTCAGAGGGGTTGACGAGGGATTATCATCCTTATTACTCCAGTGTTTAGGAATTGAAACAATGCCTGTACCTCATCAGCGAGGTCTGTTCAAAAGCATACTGTAGATTATGGTATCGTTTTCGTCATCCTCCCTCAAGAGGCTTGGAATTTTAGATCAAGAGTTGACATCAGAAAAAAAATATGAAAATAATTTGCATTTAGTGAATACGAATATATTGCTTCAAAACAGACATATGCGATGCATTAATGGAATAACAATGTTTAACATGAATAAATGTTTGAACAAAAGAAAATTGCAATCTTGAACATTCGAATGAACAAAAGTTTTCTAGTCTCGGGGCTTGTCACTTCAAATGGTGCCTCCTGTAGGGATGGTAGAAGCACTCAGCCTGACCATCTTGGGTGAATTCCACAGCTCCTTCCTCAATCAGGTCCTGGATTTTATTCTTCAAAGTCCAACAATCCTCTGTAGCATGCCCCAGGCTGTCAGAATGATAAGCGCAGTGAGCATTGGGGTCATACCTTGAAGGTGTCCTGTTGGGATTCTTAGGAGGATCCTTTAGAGTTACCAAGTTCAACCTCAGCAGTTGTTGTAAGGCTTGAGGCAGCGACACGTTGAGCTTGGTGAATTGTCTTTTGGGCTTGTCTGGCTGAAGCTGGTGAGGTTGATACTGAATTGGTGATACTGGAGCCATATAAGGAACTTTCTCCTTGCCTCTTTGTCTCAAAGATGGTCGAACGGTGACTGGCTTTTTACCCTTAGATGTTTGCCCCAGTTGGTTACCCTGAAGCAGTTGGTTGACGAGAAACCGGAGCGCATCTTGTCTTTGAGCTAAACCTTGAATGGCATTCCTCTGCCCCAGCATTTGGGCTTTCATTGCATCCATCTCAGCTTGTAGGTGTTTCAACCTTTCATCCTCAGCACTGTTCCTGACAAAGGTCCCCATGAGAAGTGTCCTTAGCTCCTCCCGCCCCTTAGATAAATTCAGGAGGATTTCCCCGAACCGAGTCTCTTGAGCAAGAAGATCCTGGTTGTCTGGTTGGAAAGCCATTGCTGAAATAAACAGCGGGAAGGGTAAGTGACCTGCAACAAAGATACCTGTTATGTAATGATGTGTATGACATGCATGCAATGTTTTCAAGGACCTCGCGGGGTAAACAAGAAAATTTGTTAGAATTTGGGAATTTATAGCTTGATTGAAGGACACCCATGTTGTTGAGAGTTCTTCTTCAAGGGTCAAAGGCTCACCATATCCAGTGGGTCATAGCCCCTGACAACTTTGGCTAGAGGAAAATAAATCCTCTTTGCCCCTTGCTAGATGTTTGATTCATCATGACCTGCATCACAAGCCCTTGAGATCCTTGAAATGGGTTAGGATGTATGCAATGGTATGATGTTATGTTATGCATGGGGTAATGTAAGTAGCCCTGTTACGAGTCCCAATTAAGGACTGCAAACCAAAACCTGCAAGAAACTCAAGTAAAACCTGTCATGAGTCCCAATTAAGGACTATAAACAAAACCTGCAGGAAACTTAGTAAACCCTGTTATGAGTCCCAATTAAGGACTATGAACAAAACCTGCAAGTAGTTCATGTGTCAGATAAAGCATGCAAGTAGTCAAGTTGGAAGGCACACAAGTCACACAAGAGAAACCCTTAGAGTTTAGGCCAACATGAGGTCTGGGTATTACCCTCTTGAAGTTGGTGGGCTCAACCTGTCCTATCAGAAGTAACCGGGTTCTAAGGGTCCCAATATCACGGGATTGCTTTCATTGTTCATCGTTTCGATTTAGCCACTGAACTGGCGACCGAAATATTCCAGGAAAGCAACCCTCAATTGAGTGTAGTATCGAGTATCAACCAACCTCGGACTGCACCAAAGTCAGTTATCTCACTACCCTAAAGAGGCCAAGATTGTTCGATTAAGGTTCCTAAGGTCTGTTGATGCTTCATGACACCACGCGGAGGCCCCGTACTCTCCTTGACTGAACTCAAGGGTTACCGGTACACACCAAAGTGCCACATCAACGTAGCAGACTGTTTCAACCATGTCGGTATACCCCGCACAGTTCCCTCACAGCCTTGTTGCTACTTTTTAAGAAGGTATTCCCCAGATCCGGGTTAGGATCTATAGAACTCCCAAGCAACCCACAATTTAAAGCACACAAGGAAAACAATTGAAAACACAGTTATGACCTAGCCCTAAGGTACACCTCACTTTAAGTAGTATCCCCAGCAGAGTCGCCAGTTCTGTGATCGGTGGATCTGGAACTGACTGTTTTAAAGCTGGTTCGCGAAATGTCGCGGAAGCAAGAGTCGCCACCGTCTTTTATTTTCTCCAAATGGAAAGGACAAAAGCACAGAAAAATTCCTTATAGAGATTGCTCTCGGTTCGGGAGGTAGGTTATAGAAAGGGAAGGTGTTAGCACCCTTTCTATCCATGGTTATCCATGGGCTCTTAGATACTTGCTCAATGTGTTTTCAAAATTGTTTGTTTGCTTTTCAATGTGGGTTTTAAAAAGTTTCTTTGAAAAAATTTCAGTTCGACTCGTACGTCAGAGTGTTTGAAAAATTTGTTTTGAAAGCTTTTGAAAATGTGTCGGTGTGAAAAGTCTTTTGTTTTGTTTTGAAGTTAGAGCAAGTATCCTTGAGAACCTACCTACCCTAAGGAATTCGTCTGTGTAGATGTCCTTAAAAGTAGTGCCATCCCACCATTGAGAGGTAGGTAGCACCACCGTTGGAGGTGTTCGGGTCAATTCGAGGTTCGGGACATGGTGATCACCAGAGCAATGGGAAGACACCTTAGAAGCTACCCTCATGCCAGGTTCCCGGATCATGAGGACTTACTAAGACATCCTCTACTCGACGATCACCTTTCGAGGCAAGGCAACAGTGAGGCGTACCCTAGGGGTGGTGTGTGATTTGTGTGTCAGATTCATTTGCATTTGTCTTTTGTCAAGTTCATTGTGATCTACGCTTGATTTTAAGTAGGTCCATACATTCTTTCATGCTTTTGTTAACAGTTAAGATATTTGCGGGAAAGTAAATCTAAGGCTATTACAAATGGCGCGGGTCCACATCGCCAAAATTAAACCGGACCCGATTTGACGGAAAATAAATAAAGCAATAAAAAGTGCGAGCAATTATTTACACGGCTTTGGGAGAGATACATAATGAATTAAGCGAAATAAGGTAAATATGCGCAATTAAATAATTAAAAACAAGACTAGGGCGTTGGACCCTTTTGCAACAATATTTAAAGTTTAAAATTAAAATAAGAATGTTTTTTTTTTTTGGTATTTTTGTGTTTTTAAGATTTAATGGAAAAAAAAAATTAATTAAAATTAAAATGAAATGTTAAACCTAATTCTAATTATTTTTAAGTTATTAAGAAAAATATTAAGTTTTTGATCTTATTTAAACCTAAATTATTTATATATATAATTTAATTATGAAAATAAATAAATAATAATATTATGATAAAAGGAAAAATTAAAAGGAATGGAAATTGTTAATTAAACTAATTCTACATATTTTTTTGTATTTTTGTTATTTAAAAGAAATTGAAATTATCCTAATTAGAATTAAATATTTACATGTTAATTTATTTATGAAAGTATTAAAATAAAATAATTTATTATATTTTTATCCTTTTTCTGATTTTTCTGTATTTTTTATGTATTGTAAAAATAATGAATTAAATTAAAACAATAAAACAAATAAAAATAATAATTAAAAAAAGATATGAGAAAAATAAAAAAAACACTTGCAAACCAGGGTGGGGGTGTAGTCCCAATATGGAGGTGTTGTTCAAGAAACTGGCCCACTAAGCTTGAAATCCACTTGACTTTTCCAGGCCACGTATGCGCCTGTTGACTTGCCTTTATGGTGTTCTTCAACTATGAGCCCTTGATCTGGATTCGTTAGGCACGTGGCTGACTGGATGAAGTGGAATATGGTGTGCACTGGATGGTAGCGCTGCATAGGAACTTAGATTGAAAAATAATAGCGAAATATGCAAGACTTGGGACTTGAACCCAGGTCATGAGGGTTACAAGCACGTACACCTGCCAGCTGAGCTACAACGTTTCAATCAATATATTATAGTAAATAAATAACAAAAAGAAAAAACAACGCGTAGTGGAGAGAAATGCGCGCAATTCAAACGGACCAATGGCTGATGGACACGAAATCATCTTCTTCACTTTTCCTGTAACACAAACTCAAAGGCAACAGTTTTGCAAACGTGGTGTTAGATGGGTTTACAGAAAATAGCGACTAGGCTGTTTCTAAACATAAATTAGGCGCGAGGATATGAATCTCTTCGTCCAGATGCGTTGAGTGTAATGGTGTGGGTCTGGAACCCTAATTTTGCCTTGGGTAGAAAACCCCAATTTTGCAAACCTGTAACCCTAGAACTCGATCATGGTGGAATCGAGTATAACGTGTAATAATTCAATCAAAGGCATTGGTTAGCTTAGAAACATCACATTGAACAAGAATCCATAAATAAAAATGCAAAAGGATGCGTGAATTATGATATACGATTTCAAAAATTTTGTGACACAGTTCGAGTTTTATCTACCAATTCTTGGAGCTTTGGTTGTTGTTTGTGATTGGCACACGTTCAGAGAACCACAATGAAGCTATTGGGATCAAGATTAGGGCTTGAATCGTCCTCTAGAATGCTTTTCAGAATTGAGTTTTTATGGAAAATTTTCAAGTTTGGTAGGGGAATTGCTGCGCAGTTTTCAGTCTTTCAGGCTTAGGGTTGTATTCCTGATTATGTATGGAAGCAATTAGGTTAACAAAATTCAACAAAATCTCATGCCATAATGATTTTCAATATTTGATTTTATAAGATCTTTTTGAATCTTTTTCATGTGTATTTGGTGTCAATTAGCTCAAATCAAACCAAAACTTGCCTAATTAGGATGTGCACGTGATATTGAGAGTAAAACATGCATGAAAAGATTTTTTAAGTCAAGTTTGATATTTTTCATGTATTTAAATAATTTAAATGAATTAATATAAATAATAATTCAAATAAATAAATAAAAAATGAGAAAATACTTCCCTTTGGGCCAAGTGGTCGTGCATAGGCTTGGAATGATGAATCTTGGAAGAAAAATGGGCCCATTAGCAATTTTAGGTCATTTGAAGTAAAGCTGACTTTTCAAAATTCCCAAAAATTTCCCAACTTCCACAATGCATAACTTGCTCAATTTTTAAGCTTTTCACATGTTCTTGGACATTTTTGAAAGGTCTTTGAGTCCTTTAACCAATGCCTTTGGTCCCATGTCATTTTGATTTACCAATCTCAAGTTATGGCCTTTGACTTAAAGTCCCTTTTTGTTGACTTTTGAAAATGACCTATAATGTTGAAATTGATAACTTTTTGTGAGAGCATTTCTTGGACTTGAAGTATGAAGATGAGTTGTAGGAAATGTATTTCTCTTCAAAATGAGCTTTGGATGGAATTTTTCTGATAATCCATGTGAAAGTTATGCCTTGGTCAATTTCAGTTGACTTTTTCAGCTGTCCAAATATAGTAACTTTTGCATCTTTGATGATTTTTGAGCCAAATTTTGAGAATCATGATCAAGCATTGATCAAATTATGTTTGTGGCTTCAAAATGATATGTTGACCAAAAATTTGAACTTTTGACTGTCAAATGACCATTTTGCCCCTACAGTTGACTGTAGTGCAATCTAGGGTTTTGACTGTGCAATTTTGAGCTGAATGCCTTGAAACTTGATATGAGGATACTTGACCATCTTTGTAAGCATGTGAGACTTGATTGGGCCCTTGAAAACTTTACTTCCTTGATCAGAACACAAACCCTAATTTTGACTGTACAGGGGACTTTTGCACTGTGCAACCCTTGGGGAATTTTGCAGCTTGACTTGGCAATTTTCTTGGAGAATATGGGAGGGCAAATTTTGGGGTACAACACCGCCGAACAACAGAGTTTATACAATTTTGTGAAAGGAAAACAAAACAGCTATATGAAAAGAACGATCCCACTGGGTTCTAACTCTACTATCGCCTTTATATCTTCGAGCGTCTCATCACTCGGCTGCTCAGTTGAAGATGAAGCTGATTGATCGATGCCGTCTGAACTTGATGTTGATACCGGATTCTGGATGCAAGGTGATCCGATGAGACATAGTATTACGCTTTAATCCCTAACTTTTGCCTAGACCGCCCTTTCGGGTTTTCAGTCCACCGGGATACCCATTTTTGCCCAAGCCGCCTTTTCAGGTTTTCGACTTGCCGGGTGTACATATTTTTTTCATTTCATCCCTCATTTTTCCAGAACCCTTTTGGTTCGCCGGAAAGCCCTAATTTTTTCCTAGGTATGTCAACCTAGCGGGTCTTTTATCATGCGTAGTATCTTTTTACTATGTCTGCATTGGCAGGGTGAGGAAGGTCGTCACCATCCATGGTGGTTAGAATCATGGCTCCTCCTGAGAACACATGTTTAACCACAAATGGCCCTTCGTATGTAGGGGTACATTTGCCCTTGGGATCACTGTGAGGAAGAATGATACGTTTGATTACCAGGTCCCCAACTTGATACTCTTGTGGTCTGACTTTCTTGTTAAATGCCCTGATCATCCGTTTTTGATACGTTTGACCATGACAAATAGCGGTGAGTCTCTTTTCGTCAATTAGGTTTAATTGATCAAGTCGAGTCTGGATCTAGTCATCTTCGCTCAGATCTGCATCCTTCATTATCCGGAGAGAGGGTATCTGGACTTCAATCGGCAAGACTGCCTCCATGCCATAGACCAAGGAAAAGGGGGTTGCCCCGGTTGACGTCCGTGCTGAAGTACGGTACCCATGAAGAGCAAACGGTAACATCTCGTTCCAATATTCATAGGTCACTGTCATCTTCTGCACAATCTTTTTGATGTTCTTATTAGCTGCTTCTACAGCCCCATTCATCTTCGGCCGGTAAGGAGAAGATTTGTGGTGCTGTATCTTGAATTGCTCGCAGAGCTCAGTGATCATCTTGTTATTAAGATTGGTACCATTGTCCGTAATGATCCTTTCTGGGACACCGTAGCGACATATCAGATTGTGTCGAATGAACCGTGCCACGACGTTCTTGGTTACGGTAGCATAGGAAGCTGCTTCAACCTACTTCGTGAAGTAATCAATCGCTACCAGGATGAAGCGATGCCCGTTGGATGCCGTAGGTCTGATCTCATCGATCATATCAATGCCCCACATTGCAAAAGGCCAAGGTGCAGTCAAGACATTCAGAGGAACTGGAGGAACGTGCACCTTATCTGCATATATCTGGCACTTATGACATGTCCGAGAATGTTGGTAACAGTCAGCTTCCATTGTGGACCAGAAATATCATGCCCGAAGGATTTTCTTTGCCATGGTGTGTCCACTGGAATGTGTCCCGAAGGTACCTTCATGTAACTCTGCCATGATCCTTTCTGCTTCAGTCTTATCCACACAACACAGTAAAGTTGAATCATGGTTTCGCTTGTAGAGAATGCCATTACTGAGGAAGAACTTTGTTGCGAATCTTCTCAGAAACTTTTTGTCATTGATAGATGCACCTTCGGGGTATTCTTGAGCTTCTAGATACCTCTTCACTTCATGATACCAGGGTTTTTCAGTTACCGCCTCAGCCTCAAGATCACAACAATATGCAGGTTCGTCCAGTTTCTAGATAATGATCCGGGGAGCCTCATTATCCCATTTGACTTTGAACATAGAAGACATCGTAGCCAACGCGTCCGCCAATTGATTCTCCTCTCTTGGGAAGTGTTCAAAAGTTATCTCTGTGAAATGGGGGATCAATGTCAACACACATTCTTTGTAAGGAATAAGGTTTGGGTGTTTCGTATCCCACTCGCGTTTGATCTGATTGATCATGAGAGCGGAATCTCCGAAGACACTCAGAAACTTGATCCTTAAGTCAATTGCAGCTTGAAGACCCATGATGCATGCCTCATACTCCGCCATGTTGTTGGTGCAGTTGAAACATAGTCGGGCAGTGAGTGGAGTATGAGTGCCTTTGGGGGATATGATCACAGCGCCGATGCTGTTACCCAAAGCGTTGGAGGCTCCGTCAAAGTGCATGGACCATCGGGATCCTTCCTCAGGTCCTTCATCCGGTCCAGGTACTTCACAATCAGTTACTACCATGATACTCTCGTTAGGAAATTCAAAGTTCATTGACTGGTAGTCGTCTACTGCCTGGTGTGCCAAGTGGTCTGCTAATACACTTCCTTTGATTGCTTTCTGAGTCGTGTACTGGATGTCGTATTCTGTCAAGATCATTTGCCATCTTGCTATTCTTCCAGACAGAGCAGGCTTTTCGAATATGTACTTTATTGGATCCATCTTTGATATCAACAGAGTAGTGTGAGTCAGCATATATTGTCTCAGCCGGCGAGCAGCCCATACCAAAGCGCAGCATGTTTTCTCAAGCAGTGAGTATCGGGTCTCACAGTCGGTAAACTTTTTGCTAAGGTAATAAATGGCGTGCTCTTTTTGGCCAGACTCGTCATGCTGCCCCAGCACACACCCCATTGAGCTGTCAAGTACTGTCAGGTATAGTATTAGAGGTCTCCCTTCAACCGGTGGCATAAGAATGGGTGGTTCTTGGAGATACTCTTTGATTCTGTGAAAAGCGGCCTGAAATTCATCATTCCAATGCACTACCTGATCTTTCTTCAGCAGCTTGAAGATTGGCTCGCAGGTAGCAGTTAGATGCGAGATGAATCGGGCAATATAATTCAGACGTCCTAGAAAGCCTCTGACTTCTTTCTCTGTCTTGGGGACTGGCATCTCTTGTATGGCTTTAACCTTGGCAGGGTTTACTTGAATACCCTTGTCACTTACGACGAAGCCTAGCAACTTTCCGGATCTTACCCCAAAGGTGCACTTGTTCGGGTTCAACCTCAGCTTGTACAATTTCAGACGGTCAAACAACTTCTGTAGATGGTCAAGGTGTTCCTCCTTAGTTTGGGACCTTGCAATCATATCGTCGACGTACACTTCAATCTCATGGTGGATCATGTCATGAAATAAAGCAACCATGGCACGTTGGTAGGTTGCCCCATCATTCTTCAGTCCAAAAGGCATGACCTTGTAGCAAAAGGTGCCCCACTGAGTAACAAAGGTAGTCTTTTCCATATCTTCAGAAGCCATCTTGATCTGATTATAACCTGAAAAGCCGTCCATGAAGGAGAACACCTTGTGCTGAGCAGTATTGTCAACCAGAACGTCGATGTGAGGCAGAGGGAAGTCATCTTTGGGGCTGGCCCTGTTCAGATCCCTGTAATCGACACACATTCTGACCTTACCATCTTTCTTCGGCACTGGAACTACATTGGCAACCCACTGAGGGTAAGAAGTCACTGCTAGAAACCCGACATCAAATTGCTTCATAACCTCGGCTTTGATCTTTTCGGACATCTCTGGACGCATACGGCGGACCTTTTGTTTAACCGGAGGGCAGTCTTCCTTGGTAGGCAGGTGATGGACCACAATGTCGGTATCCAACCCAGACATGTCTTCATAGGACCAGGCAAAGATCTCCACATAATCATGCAACATCTGAATCAACTGTTGTTTTACGCTGAGCTCCAGATTGGCACCAATCTTAACTTCCCTTTTATCTGTCTCAGTACCCAGATTTACCGTTTCCACTGGCTCTTCATGTGGCTGAATGGCCCTCTCTTCCTGGAGTAACAGTCTTGCAAGTTCGCCAAGCACTTCACAATCATCTTCACCTTTGTCTTCGACTAAGTTGATCGGATTTTCGAAGTCATAACTGGCAGTAGCAGAGTCGTTACTAGTGAGATCCAGAGTGGATTGAATCCTGTATGAGTGAGTGTGTGTAAATATAACTGTTTTGCAATATATAAAGAAAGAAAGAAAGGGAGCACAAGATTTGAAATGCGAAAAACGTCCAATGTCTTTATTCATGATATATGGAAATGACAAGTAATAAGCCCTCACAAATGAAGCCACGGTGCCCCGGGTAAGACACCGGGCCAGAAAGTTTTAATTTATTATTCATTACAAATTAAAAACAAAGGAATTCATTACTGCGTAACAAAAGTAACAGGTATGTAGTCTTTTGCAGTCCAATTGTTCAGTCCACCGTCAGTCGTCGGGTAGATCCAGCTATTAAACTCTGATTCCTCCGCATCGCCTTCAATAGCATTCACTCTCGGGTTGGTGATGAACACGGGAGGTCTTCCGATCCTTGCTTTGCGTACAACCCTCTGAGCCTCTGCAGTAAAACCCAGCCCAAACTTGTCAATCTTAGGAGTAAAATCAGGGAGCCTTCCCCAGTTAGCACATTCACCTTTCTCAATTACAGCCCGAGCGTCTTTCAAAGAAGCCATCTTCAAAGGGAAGTCCTATTCAATTACTGTCTCTGCTGACGCCAGTGTTGGAGGTACCTCTTCAAAATGTTGAAAGGGGGTTTCAATAAACTCCCCGTCCATCCCTATATACCGGAACGAATTCAGATGACTAACCATGTATTCTTCCTCCCCCTGCACAGTAACAATCTTCCCTCTGACAGGGTACTTGAGCTTCTGGTGTAGAGTGGAGGTCACCGCCCCAGCCTTGTGAATCCAAGGTCGACCCAGCAAACATGAATAAGATGGACGAATGTCTATCACATAGAACGTTGAATCAAAGACTTGAGAACCAACACGAATCGGAATATCCACTTCACCATGCACCATCCTCTTCGACCCGTCAAAGGCTCAGACCACGATGTTGCTAGGCTTCAACTCCAAACCCTCACAATCCAGCCTGTCTAAGGCCTTCTTGGGCAATACATTCAGCGAAGAACCAGTATCCACCAACACGTGTGCGAGAGTAGTGCCCCTGCATTCTATGGAGACATGCAGGGCATCATTGTGGTTCTTTCCCTTAGCGGTCAGATCAACATCAGAGAAACCCAACCCATTGTCAGCGGTCAAGTTGGCCACACAATCAGTGAATTGATCAACGGACGTCTCTTGTGGCACATGAGCCTTCATTCAGAAATGAAATCAGGGCCTTGGCATGGGCCTCTGAGCACAAAAACAATGATAGCATGGAGATCTTGGAGGGGGTATGCCCCAGCTGCTCAACGACGTTGAAATCGCTCTTCTTGATGATCTTAAGGATTTCCTCCATCTCTTGCTGGGAGGCTTCAACATTGACAGTCTTTGGTGCCTCCATCCGGGAAGGCACATCATCAATCCCTTTGCCCCGAGTATCAGATGACTCGACAACAGGGATAGAAACTTGATCAGAAGGGGAAACAGGCGCACTTGTAGGCGTAATGATAAGAGGTCTTCGGATAACTGGTGGCGCAATGTCAGGCGAGAAGAGCCTGCCACTGCGAGTAACTTTAGCGGGACCAGTGATATTACTAATATCGGTACTGGTGTTGAACTCCTGCTTCACTCCAATTACATACACATCTGCCCCATAATGCCACGGGACAGCCTTGTCAGACTTATAGGGGAGGGCCCCCGGAACAGTAATGATAATAGGTGCAACAGACATGATTTTGTCTGGCTTCCTCGGGGGAGCCTTGGTAGGATTGTTGAAGATGGTGATAACAGATACTTCTTCAATAGGAACAATAGGAACAACGGTCTTCTTGAACAAGATTTCTTTGTTATCCATCAGGTTTTGGACGCCTGACTTTAGCAACGGACAACCAGCAGGGGAAACAACACACAGCAGGCAACCCTTGCTACAACCCGGAAATAAACCGGCTAGCAACAGGTTCCTCTTAACAGTCAATAAAGGGGTAGCAACATCATCCACAGAAACTACATACAGGTCTTTCTCAATAGCATTTACTCCATGCTGGGGCATAGGAGCAGTCACAACGTTGGGCCTTTCAGGTGCCTCAAACTGTATTTCCTTGGCATCAATAAGGTCCTGAACCTTATTTCTCAGGGCCCAGCAGTCATCAGTAGAATGCCCCGGGCTATCAGAGTGATAAGCACAGTGGGCGTTGGGATTATACTTCGGAGAGGTTGTGTTTACCACCTTTGGAGCTTCTCTGACGGTTACCAAGTTGGTCGATAGCAGTTGCGGCAAGATCTGTGACAAGGTCATACTAAGCCGAGTATATTCTCTTATGGGTCTCTCAGCCTTTGGTTGGTTAGGTTGCCGAGGAGCGGTAGTAGGCTTTGCAATCACCACCGCGTTGACATCTTGGCGGCATTCTGGCTTGTTTTGCCTCCTAGGCCCATACACAACACTGGCTTCCTTCTTGAAAGGCTTTTTCTCAGAACTTGAGGACGCACCTTTCTGTATCTTCCCTGATTTCATCCCAGCTTCTATCCTTTCCCCAGTCAGAATGAGATCTGTAAACCCTGCAGACAAATTGCCAATGAGATGATTGAAGAACGGCCCGGATAGGGTCCCCAAGAACATGTCCACTAGTTCACGGTCGGTTAATGGTGGCTGCACCCTGCCAGCCAGGTCCCTCCACTTCTGCGCATACTCTTTAAAACCTTCTCCCGATCCTAGCGACATACCCCTGGAGTTGGGTACGTGTAGGAGCGAGGTCGGCATTATACTGATACTGCTTGTAAAAAGCAGTAGCCAATTCCTCCCAGTTACGAACCTTGGTTCCATCCAGCTGATAGAACCATTCGAGATGAGTCCCTGAAAGACTCTCCTGGAAGAAATGGATCCATAAGTTCTTGTCCACAGTATACGGCTGAATCTTCCGCACATAAGATCTGAGATGTAGCTTAGGGCAGGACGCCCCGTCATACTTTGCGAAAGATGGTGCTTTGAACTTATGTGGGATCACCACACCAGAAGATAGACCCAAGTCTCCGAAATCCAAACCAGGCACTTGTTGAATTTCCATGGCATTCAGACGATCCTCTAACTGCTTGTACTTGTCTTCAGCTGGAGGATACTGCTCCTCATTAAAATCAGTCTCGTTGTCAGAGACCACCGGACTAGGAACCCTTCCCCCTTGGGGACTGCCTTTCCCTACAGAAGAACTAGCTTGATCAACCTCATTCTGTAGTGTGTTACCGAACCTCCGGCCCGTGTTGAATAGTACAATTCTCTTCTTCTTCTTCTTGACCAGCAGAGCCTTCAACTCCTCTTGACCTTGGGCCAAACTCATGATCAACTCTTGGAATTGGGCGTTCTGAGCCTGGAGGGCCTTGATGGACTGCTCGGTAGATGATTCAGGGTTCATGATGCTGAAATAAACAGCGAAGAACATTAAGCAAGCTGAAAAGAAGAGTACCTGCTATGCACATGATGCATGGAATGCGTATGATTTATGTTTTCAAAGATAATCGGGATTCAACTTTGTAAACAAAAAGGAACGCACTTTATTAGATTTAAACTTTGGAATTTAAATTGTTCAACAGATTGCCCTTAGGCGTTACATAAAATGGAAATACTGAAAAGGGAAATAAAAACTGTAAAAGAAACATCCAAAGTTTATCATTGATCCCAGGGTCTCCTCTTCTCAGTACGGATGTAGTCATTCAAGGCCCGCTCGTTCTCCAACTGCTTTGTCAGCTTCTGGATCTTCAATTCTTGCTCGTGGAACTTCTTCCGATAAGAATCCCGTTCTTCTTGTAGTTGTGCCCAAGACCTTTTTAGTGTATCAACATCAGTAGGTATCTGAGGAGGGAGAACAGTTGGAGGAGCCCCATCTCTATCAGGATATTCAAGGATGATGGGTCTGACAGCTTCATAGGGCATACCTAAATTCTGAGCACGAATGCGGACCCATTTGTAGTAGGTTTCCATAGGTAAAGAAGTCTTCGGTCCCAACTCTTGTGGGTCAGCTTTGTGAATTCTGTCCCAAGCCTTGATGAACCTACGACGCAGCTCGTCACTATCTACCTGAAACTCGAAACTGATGTGAGGCACCAACATCTCATGAGGCCCTGCTCTTCTGGCTCTTCTAAACTGACGGAGAGCTAGACATGGATTATAAGAGATTCCTCCTTGGGTACCAATCAAAGGAACATTAGGATATTCTCCGCAACGATCAATAACAGCTACCTCATCCAAACCCCTGAAAGTCCAAATGATGTCATTGTCAGTGAGAGACATTAACCTATGAGCCCAACCTCTTCCTTCTTTGTTCTTCAACACGAACTTATGGAGGTGCTAAATAAACCACCTCACTAGTAAAGGAATACAACACCACAGAGTTCCTCGTCTTCGGGCAGTACGAGCATAGAGTTGTTGCAGGATATCCCCCAAGAGAGTGGGCACAGGGTTCTGAGACATGAAGATCCTTATGGCAGTGATATTAATGAAGTTATCCGGATTTGGAAACAAAACCAGACCATAGATTAGGAGAGCCAGAATGTCCTCGTACGCCCTGAAGTCTAAGTCATTCTAGAAACTGTTAGCTTTACCGATCAGAAACTTGGCCAAGAAACCCTTAACTCTGCTTCTAGTCACCCAGTTGTCCATTACCTCTTTGTGGGTCAAGGGAAGGGCTGCAGCAATCTCCTCAAGACTAAGAGTCTTTTCCCAACCAGTGAAGGGAGTCTGATCCAAGATAGGGATGCCAAGCAAATCAGAGAATTCTTCCAGGGTAGGGACCAGCTGGAAGTATTGAAAGGTGAAGCAGTTATACAAGGGATCATAGAATTGGGTCAGGACACTCATCAGTTGTTGGTCCCACTTTGCAGTGACTAAGCCGAGAAGAGAACCATGCCTCTGGATGAAGGAAGTGGTATTTGGAATTCTACTAACCAACTCTTCAAGCAACTCAGGTGGGTGAACAAAATTGAACCGGATAGTGTTCCTTCGCATAGGCATCATGATGTCCTACAAAACAGAGCAAAGGTGAAACCCTCTTGTCTTTGAAATGGTCAGTCCTTATGCAGGATGCATGCAATGTTTATGATGGTATGATGTTATGATAAAGCACACCACAAATATTCACAAAGGCAAACATGATAAGGCACACAAGTCACACAAGACAACCCTTAGGTTTTAGGCCAGCATGGGGGTCTAGGTATTACCCTCTTTCAGTTTGTTGGTTAAGACCTGTCCTATCAGAAGTAATCGGGTTCTAGAGGATCCCAATATCACTGACTACCCTCAATCGGTCATAACTCCAGCATCGCAATCTTTTCTTGCGGCCAGAACCATCACGAGAGTTTAGCCTCAATGGGTGTAGCATACTGCTACTGTTCTATTGGCCAAGTTGGGTCATTTAAGGTTCTAAGGTCGGTTGGTGCTTAATGACTCCTCAGAAGACCCATATTCTCCTCGTTGCAACACAAGGGATATCGGTACAGACCAAGGCGCCACACCAACGTAGCCACTGCTTCACCCATGTCGGTCTACACTAGACAGGTCCCTCACAGCTTATGCTACCTAACAGGGTATCCCCAGATCCGGGTTAGGATCTATGTAACTCCGATGCAGCCCACAATAATAAAGCAAACAAACACAGCAATTGAAAACACAAGTATGAGTTATCCTAAGGTACACCTCACTTTAAGTGTCCCCAACAGAGTCGCCAGTTCTGTGATCGGTGGATTTAGAACTAACTGTTTAACGCTGGTTCGCGAAATGTCATGGAAGCAAGAGTCGCCACCGTCTTTTATTTTCTCCAACATGGACAGGACAAAAGCACAGCAAAATTCCTTATGAGATTGTCTCTCGGTTCGGGAGGTAGATTTATAGAAAGGGAAGGTGTTAGCATCCTTTCTATCCATGGTTATCCATGGGCTCTTAGGTACTTGCTCTTTATGTTTTCAAAATGTGTTTGCTTTTCAAGTGTGAGTGGGTTTGAAAAATTTTCTTTGAAAGTTTTCTTAATAACTCTTGTATCAGTCCTCAAGAGTGTTTGAAAAATTGTTTTGAAAACTTTTTGAAAGTGTCGGTGTGAAAAGGTTTTTGATCTGTTTTTGAATAGAGCAAGTATCCATGAGTCATCTACCTACCCTAAGGGATTAAGCTGTGTAGAAGTCCCTAAGGTAATGTCATCCCACCATTGAGAGGTAGGTAGCACCACCGTTGGAGGTGTTCGGGTCAATTCGAGTTTAGGGACAGTGTGGTCACCGAAGCAACAGTTAGGACACCTTAGAAGCTACCCTTATGTCCTTGATCCTTTTTTTAATCCGAGGCAACCGTTTCGAGGTAACTATTCCGAGGAAACTGTTTCGAGGCAACTGTTCTGAGGCAACTGGATCATGGACATAAGGACTTACTAAAACGTCTTATACTTGACGACCACGTTTTGAAGGCAACAGGTGAGGCGTACCCTAGAAGTGGTGTGTGTATTTGTGTGTTATTTTCAGTTTATGTTTTATCTTTTGATCAGGGCATGGTGAGCTACGGATTAATTTTAATTAGCCATACATTCTTTCATACAAAGTTAGAATTTAAGAGTGCGTAAATTTAAATGCGGAAAGATAAAGGCTACGCTATTACAAGGCGCGGGTCTATACATCGCCAAAGTACAAAGACTCGTTTTTGATAAAAATGCGGAAAGTAAAAGAGACCTAATTACTATTACATCCTTGAGCAGTTACATAATATTCAAAAAGAAAATAAATGCGCGAAAAGAATAAAAATTAGGACGTCCGAGGGTTTTGACCCTTTTGAAATTAAATTGAATTAAAGTCTATTTAATTATTTAATTAAAGAAAATGTTTTTTTATATTTTTTTTTGTATTTAATATGGAAATAAAGAAAAATTAAAATTAGAAGGAAACCCTAGTTCTAAGTTATTTTAATTATTTAAGAAAATATCCAAGTTAGGCTAATTAACTAATTAATTAATGTACATGTTTATTTACAAAAAAAATAGTAATTATAATAATAATAAATAATGAGGAAAAATTAATTAAGAAAAAGATAAAATATCAAAACCTAATTCTACATATTTTTTATTTATTAAAGAAAAAGATTAAATTAAAACCTAAATTAACTAAATTGATTATTAACATTTATTTACAAAATTAAATTAATGAGTAAATTAATAAATAATTAAACATATTTTTGTATTTTGATTTTCTGATTTTATTATGAAAAGATTAATTTTAATGACTTAATAATAATTATAAAAAATAAATAATTGAAAGAAATTAAAAGAAAGAAAAAAAATCAAATTGCAAACCAAGGGGTGTCAGGCCCCAAAGGGAAGTGTTTTGAAGTATTCTGGCCCATTGAAGCAAGGCCTTTGTTTGACTTTCCAGCTTGAGTGCGCCTTGGTTGACTGAGGTACATGATAGACCTCCTTTTGTGGCCTTCAGATTGTGGGTCAAGGCCATTTGGCAAGCATGAGCATGGGTACGTATGGTGGACCACTGAACCATTGCTGCATGTGAACACGTTAAAACAAAAATTATGCAATATGTGGGGGGACCTGGGAATCGAACCCAGGTCCCTATACCTGCAAGACACCTCATCAACCAACTGATCCAGGCAACGCGCTTGTTCATATAATGGAGAATAAATGTTATATAAAAAAACAATGTTAGTGGTATAAACAAAGAAAAGCGCGCCAGATATTTAAACTATCCAACCACGCCTTGACACGCATGCTTCTTCTTCATCTTTTTCCTGCAATTATAAAACAAGTAGCGGGGGTTTTAAACCCCCACAAACTGAAACCTGTAAAAATAGCGATTAGAAGAGGAGGAAATATAAAAAGGGCGCGAGGTTTCCATTTGAATCGTCTTGAGCTGCTGAATTCAGCTGTATAGATCTAAAGGTCCAATTTTTCCTCTACATGAAAGCCCTATTTTGAAGCTTTGGAAAACCTAATTTTCGTTCATGGCAGATCTTGATACAAGCAGTTTTAATACAATTAAACCATACCAAAAGTTTCAGGGAGATGTTAGTAATACAAATCAATGATCAAAACACATGAATGATGCATAGAAATTGAAATTCGATTTTGGACATATTTATGAAAAAGGGGATTCTGTTCTACCGATTCTTGGAGTATGGGGACTTGTTCTTGATGCCAATAGTTTCCTGGAAGGTCCAGCAACGTGTTGGAATACTTTTTATGCTTTGAAACGTCCTGCAATTATGATTTCAGTTTTCCAAATTTCTTGAGTTTTTTGCAACTTGGTTATGAGTTTGTGAGCAGCTTTTCGTGTCTTGTGTAATAGGGTTAGCTTGTGTATAAGTATCTGAAGCAAATTAGGTCAAGAAAGAGCCCATGAATCCATTGAATTAATGTCTTGGATATTTGATTTTCAATTATGTAAATTTCAATCTTTTGCCATGAAAACCCTTGCCAATCATGGAAAATCTTCCCTTTTTGAATGTGAAACGACTTGCCAGCTTGCCCTAGTTTGATTTGTTGCACAAAAAGATTTGAAAAAGCATTATTTGATATTTTCTCATAATTAAATCTAATTAAATGAATTAATATGAATAAAAATTCAATTAATTAATTAAAAATAAGAAAATAAATCCTTTTAATCTCAATGGGTCGTGCATAGGCTTTGGGTAATGATTCAAGGAAGAATTTGAGGCCCATTAGCAAATTTGAAGTGTTTTAGGCAAAGTTGACTTTTGAAAGTTCCCAAAAATTTCCCAACTTCTCCAATGCATATCTTGCTCAATTTTGAAGCTATGATCATGTTCTTGGACATTTTGGAAAGGTCTTGAAGTCCTCTAACCAATGCCTTTGGTCCCATGTCATTTTTATTTACCAATCTCAAGTTATGGTCTTTGACTTAAAATGCCTTTTTGTTGACTTTTGAAAATGACCTATAATGTTGAAACTGATAACTTTTTGTGAGAGCATTTCTTGGACTTGAAGTGTGAAGATGAGTTGTAGGAAATGTCATCCTCTTCAAAATGAGCTTTGGATGGGATTTTTCTGATAAACCTTGAAGAAGTTATGCCTTGGTCAATTTGCAGTTGACTTTTCAACTGTCCAAAAATAGAAACTTTTGCATCTTGAGACTTTTTTGAGCCATGCTTTGGGAATCATGATCAAGAATTGATCAGATGATGATTGTGGCTTCAAAATAAGATGTTGACCAAATTTTTTGACTTTTGACTGTCAAATGACCATTTTGCCCCTGCAGTTGACTGTGAAGCATTTAGGGTTTTTGACTGTGCAATTTGATGCTGTGAGTCTTGAAACTTGACATATGAATGCTTGACAATGTATATAGGCATATGGGACTTGTTTGGACCCTTGGAAACCTCAATTTCTTTTCCAGAACCAAAACCCTAATTTTGACTGTGTTAGGAGGCAATTGGACTGTGCAATCCTTGAGAGATTTTGAATCATCTGGAGATTGATCTTGGCAAATCTTGAAGAATATGGGAGGGCAAAATTTGGGGTATAACACCCACCACAAGATAGACGAGGACGTGGATGCAGAACCATGGGTCGTTACCGAGTTCTGGGAGACAACTAAATAATATGCATGTTTTTTTTTCATTATGTAATCGTTCATGTAATCATTCATTTGTTAATGAAAAGTCGAAGTTTCATGAAGCTATATCGTTTACTTATTGTCTAGTATTTAAAATAGAAAGAAAAAAAAAATTGCCTCTTAAATGCACTTAGGCGCCATTTGAGATGGCTTAGGGCAAACATGTTTCACCTAGGCGCCATCTCACTTGGCGCCTCCTTCTAAAATTAAAGTGTGTGCGCCATCTCACTTGACGCCTCCATTGTGGGGTTTTCTGAAACATGGTTATTTGCGTAATTTTCTCCGAAACATGGTTATTTGTGTATTTTTTTTCAATACTTTGTTATTGCTAAAAAAACTTCCATGTCTCCTATTAAAAAAAGAATCTTTGTATAAAAAAAACACAAGTTCTCTTTTATAGGCTTTCTTATGGCTTTAATGTTGTTTAAAGAAGTGATCTTACACATTCACCTTTCATTGATGGTTCTATAACAGTCGTCATCACTATGAATGCCAGACAATCAAAATTCCATAATGCTTGTATCAATCATACAAATATTGTTACGACTTGTACCGAGTTTGGAGTCCCTCAAGATTCACAACTGAGTTCATCCTCGGTTCGACATCTTGCTCGACCCTTGACCTATACATGTGAGTACTCAGTTATCGTGTTCCTACCTCATCGTACCCGGTTAGGTAGTCGGATCCAATTCTCTCACAAAGCATCTTTGCATACTACCTCTTATAATCAAGTTCTCATCTCGGCCCAGATAAAATATTTCAGGATATACATAAGCCCCCCAGGCACGACGTCCATAGGAGGTGAAATGTCTGATCATAAGAAGCCTGACACCTTTATCCCTTAGCCCAAGTTAAGAACTTGATCCCTTGGCATGGGTTAGCACCAACTCGGCTCATGTAACATGCAACGAATTTTTAAATGAATCACCATGACCTTTGAGTGTATTTCTCTCTCTTCCAGCAATGATGGCTTTTATGAAAAATTGATGTTAACGGTTACTTTTTTTCCACACTACTATTCATAGGGATCCTATATAAAAAAATCCCTTTCCCCCTTCATTTTTAAACGTATATTCTCACTTGTAACGTACCATCATCCTACTTAAACAAAACCCTTTGATCCTCAAAACTCTTCAGTGTTCACATGTACCTTCCTTTTCCCTCTTCGTCTATTTTCTTTTATTCCTGTATTTCTTGCGTGTTTCTTTTTATGCAATAGTAGTCATGCGAGAGTGTGATAGTGAGGAGAATATTTTAAAACCCCAAAATGTTGAGGAATGAAGAGAGATATGGGATCAATGCATGCGAGAGATTAAGGATAACCTAGTCCAGGATGAATTTAATCGTACCATAGAAGAAGTTTGTGGTGATATTTTCACTTCTATAAGAGATTCTAACTCTGATTCGTCCTCATCAGTGATCAAATATGGGGGTTGCCGTTCGGCAACCTTGGGAGAAAGAGAGGATGTTCCGATCATCACTAGGGTAGTTGTGGAGAAAAAGTGCCACTTTGGCACTGTGAGGCAGGGGCACTTGCTTCTGTCTCTGTTTCTCTATTTTGTCTTTCTATAGCACTATGCTGCAAAATTTTTAAATGATATCAGTAATTTATAATAGCAATATATATGAATGTCACTGCTTTTAGTAGCAGTAAATTAAATTTAGTTGCTAAAAGCTAGTTTTACGTGGAAGAATGGCACATCCATTAGTTGTATAATAAATTAGTAATTTTAGGGAGAACAATTAACAATGGACTATATATATTTTAAATGGCTGAATTAGTATTTTATTAATGATGAAAATAATTTAGCAGTGAGATTAATTTAATTAAGTTGGAAAATAATTGGAAACGAGTCGATTAATTCGGTATGTTGGTATATTGATGTATTTTGCGAATTGACCGAAATGTCATTTTGTTTTGATATCTCCGTGGTGAGTAAATGTTGTGATTTACAAATTGTTATGACAAAGATTTACCTTGATTAATTGGTAATAACTGTGATATAGGCCTTTGGCCAATGTTGAACGGTGTGAATTGTTGTTATGTCGACCTTTATTATGTTGTTTTCGTTGTTGCGTTGCCAAGTTGTGGTTGTAGCATAGCATAGCATTAAAGTTGGCCTGGATTGGCATGTTCTAAGTTGGAGCGAATGCTCACCACGTTGGCCTTTATTGGCAAGATCTTATGTTGAGGGCTTATGCCTTATGTCTTGGTAAACTGGCACTTTCTAAGTTGGGAGTTCTGCTCCAATGGTACCACGTGCATTTGCATAGTTGAGTTGCATTTGGAGTCATTGATTTGTTGCTTATATGAAGTGTTGTTTATGCACGGTAATGTTATAAGTTGAATTGAGGTGTTAGTGAATGATATTGCTTTATGTTGATGTGGTATGAAGTGGTGATTTTACATAAACTAATTTTGATATATTATTTATCATACGTTCTATTATAGTATTCAATATCCCACCCCTTCTGTTTGAATGTTACCCTTTGTTGGTAACGTGCAGGTAACCAAGAGGAGTAGACGATAGCGTTGTTAGTTCGAGTTTGGTGTCATTTGCTCTGATACGTAGCACTCGGGGGGAAATGAACGCTTGTCTTATTTTGTTGTTTATTTATCGAACCTTATGTTGTTATTTGAGGAGTTATCATATTGATGTTGTATTATGATTCAAAAGATGCTATGTCTCATATGGAGAACTAATATGAAGTTGCTGCATGATTAATCAAAGTTTGGTTTATGTTATGAAGACTATATTCATGAGTTGTGTTCATTTCGCTTCTTTAAGTGTTATGTATATATTCTAAAAGCATGACAGGTTTATGTGTCTCTGTTGAATGTGTGGCATCTTGATTATATTGGAAACTTTTATACTCTGATTTTCCACAAATTGCTTTGGGTAGAATTGGGGTGTTACATTAGTGGTATCAGAGCAGATCGGTCCGTCCGGTCAAGTTATGGAGTCGTAGTTGTTTAACAATCGAGTATTGTTAGTTTTTCTTAATCGTTATTTGTGTTGTAGTGATGAGATAAGACGACTGGGAGGAACGATGGTGTGATTGCTGCTTCTCTGTAAGCGATGGCTAAGGCTACGCAGAATCAGCCTAATGCGGACGAGAATTCCGGATCTCGTAGTTTGGCGACTTTCCAAAGGGAGAATCCGCCGGTGTTCAAGGGTAGGCATGATCCTGATGGAGCACTAGATTGGTTGAAGGAGATCGAGAGGATTTTCCATGTGATGGATTGCACCCCGGCACAGAAGGTTCGGTATGACACTCATATGCTAGCAGTTGAGGCTGATGACTGGTGGCTAGAAATGCGTGCAAGGTTGGAAGCTGCGGGTGAGGAAATCACTTGAATTGTGTTCCGTAGGGAGTTTCTGAGGAAGTATTATCCTGAAGATGTTCGGGGTAAGAAAGAGATTGAGTTCCTTGAGTTGAAGCAAGGGAACAAATTTGTCCCTGAGTATGCTGCTAAGTTCATTGAGCTAGCTAAGTTCTATCCACATTTTGATGGTGAAGGTGTTGAATTTTCTAAGTGCGTCAAGTTTGAGAATCGGTTGCGCTCAGAAATCAAGAAGGCTATTGGATATTCGAAGATTCATGTCTTTTCTGATTTGGTTGATAGTTGCAGGATCTTTGAAGAGGGTAGAAATGCTCATCACAAGATTGTTAGTGATAAGAGAGGCAAGAATCAACAGAACCGTGGGAAGCCTTATGATGATGGTAGAGGTAAACAAAGAGTTGCTCATGGTCAGAGGACTAGTGGGGGAGATGCTCCTGCTAGAGTTGTATGTTTCAAATATGGGCAACCTGGTCACAAGAGTAATGTGTGCACTACTGCTGATGGGAAGAGGTGTTTCCGTTGTGGTAAGATTAGGCATACAATATCTGACTGCAAGCATAGGGAGATGATCTGTTTCAACTATGGTGAAGAAGGACATATTGGTAGTAATTGTCCGAAACCAAAGAAGGCACAAACTGGTGGCAAGGTGTTTTCTTTGGCTGGGACTCTGACAGCTAGTGAGGACAGACTCATCAGAGGTACATGTTTCATTAATAGTACTCCTTTAATTACTATTATTGATACTGGTGCTACTCATTGTTTTATTGCTGCTGATTATGTTGAAAGATTGGGTCTTGTGTTGTCTTCTATGGATGGAAAAATGGTCGTCGAGATTATGGCTAAGGGATCGGTGACTATTTCTCGTGTGTGTTTGAATTGTCCTTTGTCGATCTTCGGCAAAGACTTTGCTGTTGATTTAATTTGTTTGTCGTTAAGAGAGTTAGAGGTGGTCTTGGGCATGAATTGGTTAAAGTATAACTATGTTCATATCAATTGCTATAACAAGTCTGTGAGGTTTTCTACTTCTGAAGAGGAGAAAGTTGGTTTGTTGACCGGTAAACAGTTGAGGCAACTGATACAAGATGAAGAACACATGTTCTCGTTGATGGAGTCACTATCAATGGAGAACCAAGTTAGGATTGATGAGTTGCAGGTGGTGCCAGAATTTCCTGAAGTGTTTCCTGATGAAATTCCTGATGTACCGCCAGAGAGAGAGGTTAAATTTGAGATTGATCTCGTACCTGGTACCAGACTTGTTTCTATGGCACCGTACAAGATATCTGCATCTGAATTGTCTAAATTAAAGAAGCAGTTGGAAGAGTTGCTTGAGAAAAAGTTTGTAAGACCCAGTGTATCGCCGTGGGGAGCGCCTGTGTTGTTAGTAAAGAAGAAAGATGGAAGTATGAGGCTTTGTGTTGATTACAGACAGTTGAATAAAGTGAAGATTAAAAACAAGTATCCGCTTCCGAGGATTGATGAGTTGATGGATCAATTGGTGGGTGCAAGTGTGTTTTCTAAGATTGATTTGAGGTCAGGGTATCACCAGATTAAAGTGAAAGAAAATGATATTTAGAAGACCGTGTTCAGGACTCAGTATGGACACTACGAGTATTCGGTGATGCCTTTCGGTGTAACTAATGGGCCGAGAGTATCCATGGAGTATGTGAATCGTATCTTTCATACTTATTTGGATCGGTTTGTGGTGGTATTCATTGATGACATTCTGATTTACTCTAAGTCGGAAGAAGAACATGAAGAGCACCTAAGAGTTGTATTTCAAGTTTTGAAAGAGAAGAAGTTGTATGCGAAATTGTCCAAGTGTGAATTCTGGTTGCAAGAGGTTAGTTTCCTTGGTCATGTCATTTCTGGTGGTGGCATTACCATGGATCCTTCTAAAGTTGATGTTGTGTTGCAATGGGAAGCTCCGGAGTCGGTTACTGAGATTAAAAGCTTATTGGGATTAGCCGGTTACTATAGACGGTTTATCGAAGGTTTTTCTAAGTTGGAACTTCCATTAACCAAGTTGACTTGTAAGGTTAAAGCCTTTGTGTGGGATAGTCGATGTGAAGAGAGTTTTACTGAGTTGAAGGAGAGGTTGACGTTGGCTCTGGTTTTGACCTTGCCTAATCCGGGGGAACCTTTTGTTGTGTATTGTGATGCTTGTCTGATGGGATTAGGTGGTGTACTCATACAGAATAGTAATGTGGTTGCTTATGCGTCGAGGCAATTGAGGACTCATGAAAAGAATAATCCTACGCATGATTTAGAATTGGCTGCAGTTGTCTTTGTGTTGAAAATTTGGAGGCATTATCTTTATGGTTCTAGATTCGAAGTGTTTAGTGACCATAAGAGTTTGAAGTATCTTTTTGATCAGAAAGAGTTGAATATGAGGCAGCGAAGATGGTTAGAATTGCTGAAGGATTATGATTTTGATTTGAATTATCATCCAGGAAAAGCTAATGTTGTGGCCGATGCTTTAAGCTGAAAGACGTTGCACATGTCGGCAATGATGGTTAAAGAGTTGGAGTTGATTGAGCAATTCTGAGATTTGAGTCTGGTTTGTGATGTGACACCACAGAGTGTTATGTTGGGAATGTTAAAGATCATTAATGACTTCCTCAACAGTATCAGTAAGACTTAAAAGCTGGATGTGAAGTTGGTGGATAAGATGATGGGATTGATCGATCTGAGAATGATGATTTCAAGATAGATGCGCAAGGTGTATTGAGATTCCAAAATCGTATTTGTATTCCTGATGATGAAGAGATTAAGAAAGTGATTCTTGAGGAAATTCATAGAAGCAGTTTGAGTATTCATCCAGGAGCTACTAAAATCTATCAAGATTTGAAAGGTTTGTTTTGGTGGCCTGGTATGAAGCGTGATGTGGCACAGTTTGTGTATGCTTGTTTGACTTGTCAGAAGTCAAAGGTTGAGCATCAGAAGCCTGCAGGGTTGATGCAACCGTTAGAGATTCCAGAATGGAAATGGGATATCATTTCGATGGACTTTGTAACGGGATTACCTAGCACCTTGAGAGGACACGATTCGATATGGGTGATTGTTAATAGGCTTACGAAGTCGGCACACTTTATACCTATTAACATCACATATCCAATTTCGAAGTTGGCAGAGATTTACACCAGAATAATTATGAAGTTGCATGGTGTTCCTTTGTGTATTGTGTCGGACAGAGATCCGAGTTTACTTCTGATTTCTGGAAAAGTTTGCAAGAGGCATTGGGATCTAAGTTGAGGTTGAGTTCGACATATTATCCTCAGACGGATGGTCAGACCGAGATGACTATTCAGTCATTGGAGGATCTGTTGAGAGCATGTGTTCTTGAACAGGGAGGTTCATGGGATACTTATCTTCCGTTGATTGAATTCACTTATAATAACAGTTACCATTCTAGTATTGGGATGACACCTTTTGAGGCATTTTATGGTCAGAGGTGTAGGACTCCATTGTGTTGGCATGAATCTGGTGAAAGTGTGGTACTTGGACCTGAGATTATTCGAGAGACTACTAAGAAAGTGAATCTTATCCGAGAGAAGATGAAGGTTTCTCAAAGTAGACAGAAAAAGTTACCATGACAAGATAAGGAAAGATTTAGAATTCCAAGCCGGTGATCATGTGTTTTTGAGAGTCACACTTGTGACTGGTGTTGAGCGAGCCCTGAAGTTTAAGAAGCTCACTCCTCATTTTATTGGTCCGTATCAGATATCGGATCGAGTTGGGAAAGTTGCTTACTGAGTGGTGTTACCGCCAAACCTTGCTAATTTGCATGATGTGTTTCATGTATCACAACTTCGGAAGTATATTCCTGATCCGTCTCGTGTGATTCAGATGGACGATGTGCAAGTATGGGATAATCTCACAGTGGAAACGATGCCTATGCGAGTCGCAGATCGCGAGATGAAGATCCTAAGAGGGAAGGAGATTGCATTGGTGAAAGTTGTCTGGTTAGGAGCTGCTGAAGAGAGTATGACCTGGGAGTTGGAGAGCAAGATGTGAGACTCCTACCCCGAGTTATTTGAACCAGGTAGACTTTTATTTTCGAGGACAAAAATATTCTAAGTGGGGGAGAGTTGTAACGCCCCGATATTTAATTATTTACTTAATTAAATATTGTTTTGAATATTTTATTTTAATTCGAATTTTTATCGATGAAGTCGGAATTATTTTATTAAGTTGGAATAATAATTAATCACGTTTATATTGGTATAAATAAGTTGAAGTATCATTTACTAATAAGCTTAGAATTGATGTTGGGCTTAAGTATGGTGTCGCGAAGTAATAAGGGGGTGTTTTGTTTAGGCCCATTTACGTTTATTAAGGATTAAATAATAGTATTTTATTAGAAAATAGAAGGAAAAAGAGAAGGTAGTGTTATCAGGAAAAGCAAAAGGAGAATATGGTTTTGTGAGAAGAGAAGAGGAACAAGAAAGTTGCTGCTAGGGCCAATCTCAGAAATTCTATTGAAGCTTCCTAGAGTGTCTTCAAATTAAACCAGGTAAGGGTGGGGTTTCTTATCCTATAACGGGGCATGTGATATTTAGTAAGTGGGAATTAGTAGGTTGAATTATACAGTTTTGTTGATTTGTGTTGGCTTGTGTTCTTGTGGTAATAATTGATTTGATTATAGAATTGTCTAAGAATAGGCGTGTTGCTGTGTTATACTTGTCTCTGGAATGGAGTTGGTATCGCAAGAGTATAGCAGAAGTTTCAATGAAACAATATCGAAAATAATAAGAAGAAGTAAAAACTGGCCTGGAAGTGGAAGTGTCGTCCGACACTTGTGTATATGGGGGTTGCCGTTCGGCAACCTTGGGAGAAAGAGAGGATATGCCGATCAGCACTAGGGTAGTTGTGGAGAAAAAGTGCCACTTTGGCACTGTGAGGCAGGGACACTTGCTTCTGTGTCTGTTTCTCTATTTTTTCTTTCTATGGCACTATGCTGCAAATTTTTTAAATGATATCAGTAATTGCTAATAGCAGTATATATGAATGTCACTGTTTTCAGTAGCAGTAAATTAAATTTAGTTGCTAGAAGCTAGTTTTACGTGGAAGAATGGCACATCCATTAGTTGTATAATAAATTAGTAATTTTAGGGAGAATAATTAATAGTGGAGTATATATATTTTAAATGGTTGAATTAGTATTTTATTAGTGATGAAAATAATTTAGCAGTGGGATTAATTTAATTAAGTTGGCAAATAATTGGAAACGAGTCGATTAATTCAGTATGTTGGTATATTGATGTATTTTGCAAATTGACCGAAATGTCATTTTGTTTCGATATCTCCGTGGTGAGTAAATATTGTGATTTACAAATTGTTATGATAAAGATTTACTTTGATTAATTGGTAATAACTGTGATATAGGCCTTTGGCCAATGTTGAACAGGGTGAATTGTTGTTATGTCGACCTTTATTATGTTATTGTCGTTGTTGCGTTGCCAAGTTGTGGTTATTTATATTATTGCATAACATTAAAGTTGGTCTGGATTGGCATGTTCTAAGTTGGAGCGAATGCTCACCACGTTGGCCTTTATTGGCAAGATCTTATATTGAGGGCTTATGCCTTATGCCTTGATAAACTGGCACTTTCTAAGTTGGGTGTTCTTCTCCAATGGTACCACATGCATTTTCATAGTTGAGTCGCATTTGGAGTCGTTGATTTGTTGCTTATTTGAAGTGTTGTTTACGGACGGTAATGTTATAAGTTGAATTGAGGTGTTAGTGAATGGTATTGCTTTATGTTGATGTGGTATGAAGTGGTGATTTTACATAAACTAATTTTGATATATTATTTATCATACGTTCTATTATAATATTCGATATCTCACCCCTTCTGTTTGAATGTTACTCCTTATTGGTAACGTGCATGTAACCAAAAGGAGTAGCCGATAGCATTGTTAGTTTGAGTTTGGTGTCATTTGCTCTGATACATAGCACTCAGGGGGAAATGAACGCTTGTCTTATTTTGTTGTTTATTTATCGAACCTTATGTTGTTATTTGAGGAGTTATCGTATTGATGTTGTATTATGATTCAAAAGATGCTATGTCTCACATGGAGAACTAATATGAATCCGCTGCGTGATTAATCAAAGTTTGGTTTATGTTATGAAGACTATATTCATGAGTTGTGTTCATTCCGCTTCTTTAAGTGTTATGTATCTATTCTAAAAGCATGACAGGTTTATGTGTCTCTGTTGAATGTGTAGCATCCTGATTATATTGGAAATTTTTATACTCTGATTTTCCGTAAATTGCTTTGGGTAGAATTGGGGTGTTACAGGGCTCGTGCTTCCCGGAGGGGAACTGGAGGACCATTTTTAGCAAAGTCTGACCTGTCTGGGCTTGAGACCCAGATGCTAAAAAGGAAAAAAAATTCTAAGGTCGCTTCTTGTGCTACTGAGCCTCAGTCTCCAGCTCCCTCCCTCCTTGAAGACTTTCACCAAGGCTCTCAAAAAAAGATGAAGACCCTAATGATCGATGAGGTTTGCCAAGCAAACTGGGAGATTACTCCTCTAATGCAAGAAATCGAGAAAATCCATTATAAACCGTCTGTGGAGTTCAAATTTTGGTCAAATAGTTTTGATGGGCTCAGGTTCCTCTATGATCACTTTGATGCCACGTAAGATGTAAACAAGGTGAAAACTATCAGCCGTCAGAAGATGGCCTAAAACATAAGTTCCTACCTCATGAGGTGTACCGTTCTGACCCGGGGTCTGTTTGAATTCGAGGATGATTATGAAAAATTTAAATGAAGCTTAAGGAAGAAATCACCCAGCTGAAGGATGCCCAAAAAATCCAGTCCGAGAAGATATCAGGTCTGGAGAAGAGCCTGGCTGAAGAGAAACAGCGTAGGGAAAGTTTGGAGTCGAAGATCCAAATCTCCATCACTCGACTTGCAAAAGAAGTGAAAGCGGCTAAGGATTCCAATGATGAGCTTCAGAAGACTCTTAAAAAGTCTCATGTGGACGCTCTCTCTGCTGGTGATAAGGCCTTTGAAAGAGCCAAAGAACAAGTGTTACGCCTTCATCCCGAGTTGGATTTGTCCGAGGAGGACGACTTCAAGGTGGTGCAGGATGGCCGCCTTGTGGATCTAGAAGAGGTTAAAGCTAATCCTCTGATTAAGCCGAGTCCTGATGATCCTATTAATATAGCCAACAACAATGGTGACGGGAAAGATAAACCTGACGAGCAGTTTTCTTTTGTTCTGCTTTTTGGTTAGTCATCCAATATTATGTATTTCGTAACATTTTTGGATAATCTTTTGCTAAGCCCCTTGTGGCACCGTACAATTTATAATTCCTCCTTTAAGGCTAGTTTATTAATGTTTCTCTGTTTACTTACAACCATTTTTGCTTTTGAATATATGTATGTTCTAAAATATTATGGGATGTATATATGAAGCCCCTCGGGAACAAAGTCTATAGGGTTAAAGTGCTCGGACAAAAGAAACCCCACATTATTTTAGTCGATCTCGGCCGGAAAACCCCTTATGTGTTTTGCGGTCACCTAATCGTTTTGTTTACTCGAAACTTGTTACACCCTTTTGACAAATCTTGTTGCTTCACTTTATTCGTGGCGTCTGGCTAATGAGCTCCAGATGAGTTTATTTTGTTATAACCTCAAAAAATGGAAGTTTTTGAAAGTCTCATCCACACTGGCTGTTTTATTAGGATTTAAAGGAGTCTTTTCACCAGCCTCCCACCATGGAAGCATGGTTTTCACACCTAGTCGCCCATAACTTCTTGGGACGAACATTACCCCATTGTCCCGAGGTCATCATGATTGGGAGTTACCATAAAAGGAGTTACCTGTTTGCCTGGGAGTTACCACAATGGGAGTTACCCATTTGGTTCAAAGCCCCCGTCCACTAGGTTGGTCGATTTGGTTCAGAGCCTTTAGCGAGGTTGACCAAACGTTTAGATCCCCAGTCCACTAGGTTGACTGAATCGGTTCAGAGCCTTTGGCGAGGTTGACGTAAAATGAGGTTCAAATCTCTATATCATTATGTTGACTGAGTTGGTTCAGAGCCTTTGGAGAGGTTGACATAAAATGAGGTTCAGAGCCCTAGTCCACTAGGTTTACCAAGTTGGTTTAGAGCCTTTGGCGAGGTTGACGTAAAATTAGGTTCAGAGCCCCAGTGCAGTAGGTTGACCGAATTGGTTTAGAGCCTTTGGCGAGGTTGACATGAAATGAGGGAGTTACCCATATAGTCGAGATAAATTGCCCTAATGACCGGGGAATTACCCGTATAGTTGAGAGAAATTTCCCTCCTGACCGGGGAGTTACCCGTTTGGCCAAAGCTAATCACTGATATTTATTATATTATATTACAAACATCTCTACCTTATTTTTCAATAATGGGTGCCTCATTAAAAACCCTTGCTCTTGCAAGAGAAAAGAGTGCACCACTAATTTTTATCCATGATTGCATTACATAATTTTAACTGAAATAAACCATAATGTTGGCTACATTCCATGCCCTAGATATTTCAATACCATCTAAAGCAACCAATTTGTAAGCCCCATTATTCAGTTTCTGGAGTACTCAAAAAGGGTCTTCCCAATTCGGAGCTAACTTCCCCTTCTTCTTCAAATCAGTAATTCTCTTCAGAACCAAGTTGCCTCTCTGAAACCCTCTTTGCCTTACCTTCATGTTGAACCTCCAGGCTAACCTGTGCTTGACAACAACTCCCTGATTTGTTCCATTTCTCTCACTTCATCTAACAAGTCGATAGAACTGTTAAAGTCTTCTCTATTAATGACCTCCTCAAAAGTGTTTCATATCCAAGTCAGAGTATTAATTTGTACCGGTATGACCGCATCGCCACATACACCATTCAAAAAGGGGTTCCGTGAGTGGTGGAATGGGGCGTCGTGTGATACGACCAAAAGATCTTATGCAAGTACTCAAACCATAAACCCTTTGCTTCATCCAGTTTCTTCTTCATTTGGTCAGGATAATCTTGTTTGCTGCCTCGACCTATCTGTTTGCTTGGGGGATGTTCCAGTGAAATGAAATGGTTCTAGATACCCAAATCTTTACAGAATTCCACCACAGACGCACTTGCAAATTGTGTCCTGTTATTTGAAACTATGACTCTACGTAACCCAAACCTGCATATAATGTTTTTCCAATAAAAATGATGTACCTTCTCGATCGTGATACGTGTCATGTGTCATGGCCCCAGCTTCCACCTAATTGGTGAAGTAGTTTACGGCCATAATCATAAATTTGAGTTGATCTGGTGCTACATGAAATGGGCCCAAAATATTTTCTCCCCATTGATAGATTGACCATAGAGAGAAAACAGAATGCAACAACTCGACAGGTGAGTAGATAAATGGAGCAAACACCTGACATTTATCACATTTGCTCACGAAATTAACACAATCTTGAAGCATACGAGGCCAATACTATCCAACTCTGAGAATTTGTCCAGACAAGGCCCTTCCTCTTATATGGCTGTTGTACCCCAAAATTTGCCCTCTCATTTATCAAGATTTTTCCTCACAAGACTTCTTGGATTCAAGACAAGATTAGGGTTTGCTCAGCTCAAGATACCTCATCTTACACTGATGACCCAAAATTAGGGTTTGAGTTTGCACAAGGATTTTTGGACCACCAATGCTTCATGTGACTTTCATACATCATCTTGGACCCCTAAGATTGCTCATGTTAAGTTTCAAGCCTCGAATCACATTTTTGCTCAGTCAATTGGACAGTTGACCTAAAAATCAACTGTATTGGGGAAGAAGTCAACCATGGCCAATTTACGGTCAAACTTCATAATTTTTTATTCACAATAACATTTTAGACTCATATGAACCATTTGATCAAGTTTGGATCACAACTCCTCAAGAAATTTGATCAAATCATCAAAAGGGCAAAATGGTCAAAATTAGGGTTTTGACTGAGAAAGGGCAATTTCTGATTTTTAACGTAGCCAATGGCCAATTGGGTTCAAACATGATTTCAAGGTTTCAATGGCATCATCTTGACCTAATTACATAATTCAAAAGATCTCAAATGCATATGATTGACAGATGAATTTTGCAGTCAACTGATCAAAAGTCAACTGTGCACTGAAAAGTCAAACTTTGACTTTTTAGTCAAAATCAAGTGCCAAGGGTCATAATTCATCAAGATATGTCAAAATATGAAACTTGTTGATCAAGAAAACCAATTTTGAAAATTAGGGTTTTGAATTTGAAAATTTTCATAACTTAGAAATTTTCTAAGTATGGAAATTTTCTTATTTTTTCCCAACTTTTCACCACTTTTTCACCATGATGCAATTGGATTCAAAGAAAACTCCCAACATGAAAGTTGTATTCCTCCATGAAATCTACAACTTTAATTCACAAAGTTTTCTTAAAAGATGCTTGGATATCAAGTTATGAATTTGTGAATAGGGGTCCATGAACTAAATAACTTAGTGAAAATTTGCCCTAATTTAGGCAGGTTTTTGACCCAACTTCATGGGCATTTTTCACCTATTTCCAAGAGGTATCTCAAAATGCATTTCAAAGATGGATTATATAGCATGTTTCAAGCTTTCCAAAATGTCCAAGAAATCTCCAAGATCATTTGTGGTTAGGGAGAATCGAAGAAGAGAAAATGGCATTTTGTCACTTTTGATCAAGCCATTTTTACAAAGTGTCAAGTTGCAAATATGATCAAGCATGCTTGTACCTTGCATTACAGGTCCTAAACTCCTTCTACACTCCATAATTAAATGCTAACTCAATGGATAAAGGCTTTGTTTTCACTTTTGGAGCTTTGTACAAGAAATAAATCCATAAATGGCATAAATGGCACATTGCCATTTTCATAAAGCAAGCTTTTGCAAACTTTATCAGCCTTGAACCTTGGACTTGTTCCTTTTGTGCAAGCATTTTTAACAGATATCAAGCAACTTGTACCAACTCTCTGCAGCTAGCAAGCAAGCCAGTACAAGCATGTTGGCATAAGTCTTGTCACTTTTCTTGAAATGCAAGAAAGTTGGCCAAAGAAGTCAGAACTTATAAAACAGGAAAAGGGTGGACTTTGTATCATTCTATACATATTCACAAACATATCACAAGGTTGGACATGAATGCTTGACCTCTGAAACATTCCAAAACTCCAAAACTCCAAATTTCTACCCAACATTACAGTTTCTGCAAAATCATAGCAAGCTCAATATTTGCTCGTGCGTTTTGACTTGTAACACTTCAAACACCTTCCATACACCCTACCAAAGCTATCCAAGCAATCATCCTGCAACTGTGTGCTCTGTTTCAGCCTTTGCCATTTTCACTTTGGAAGGTTGCAGCTTGACTTCTACAGGGAGTTTCAGCCATCCACAAGGCCAACTAAGCATTGGAATAGCTTGAGGGAACTTCAAGGAAGCTCACACGATCCTCAGGCCTCATTAAAGTCCCCACGTTGCCATATCCAAATCCAGCTGAAGGAGGTATTTTTCAAAACTTTATCTCTCTATTTAGGCATCCTCAAGCCACGATTTGTGAAGCAAAAATGTAGTCTCTAGCATGGTGAAGCTGTACATATGCATACTTTCCATTTATATTAACTGAGCTAAGAGAATTTGAATGTTGAACATGCTAAAAAAACTAGGTCATGAATTAGGGCTACTGAAATTCTCCCTGATCTTTGAGAGTTAGATTATGAATTTTATATCATTGGAATCGTGAGATTACAAGCTACATTTTTTATGTTATAAGTTTTTGTTTTTATGCAAGCAATAGAGAGTTACAGGTTTGAAGCAAATACGCGCACAAATGGAAGCTGGAGGACAGGGATGAAGTGCCTGGGCCTTGGGCGCCTTGGGCCTTCTGTTTTGACTTTCCACACCCCCTGACTTGATATCCACACCCCCTTTGCATATTTGTTTTATTTTTCATTTTTCTTTTTATGTTTTTATATTTATTGTTTTTATTTATTTTTCTGAATCACAAAAATCATGAAAAATATTTTCTTTATTTTTTGCATTTTTATTTTATTTTATTTTATTTTATTTTTTGCATAAAAATAGTTTACTAGAATAAATAGAACTTTATTTTCATAAATAAATTATAAATACATTTAATAAAAATACTATACATTTTTATTTTATTATTTTACTCATAAAATATTATTTTCATACATATTTTAATTTTTAATATTTGTTAATAATATTATTTATTATTTCTTGTACAAAAATGGACAAAATAAAATAAATATAGAACATATATTTCTTTTAATCAAAATTAGGGTTTCCCCTTTCAAAAATAATACTAATCTTTCTCTCTTATTTCTAGGGTTAAATAATTTATTTTCTCATACAAAAATCAAATAAAAAACATTTTTGCATAAATACATTTTATTGCATATTTAAATACTTGTTTATTTATTTATTTTTGCACAATAATTCAATTGGGTTGTAATAGTATTTTAGGGTTTATATTTGTGCAATATCCCCATTCAAAAACTTGTATCCCCCCTCCCATAATAATTTTTGTAATAGCTTAGTTTACTTTTACGCAATTTATTGCTTTCATATACCATGTTAGTAAATTAGGGTTTTGCATGATAAGACAAAAATCAAACAAATAGAATGACCTAATACAAGACAATCAAAGGCATGTAAAATGACACACATTGCACACAAGCACCCTTAGGGTTTCACCCACTTAGTTGCCTAAAAGAAAATGGCCATGGTATGCATGCAAAGTATCTTGGCAAAACAATACACAAATAAGATCATAGTCCCTCGACGATGCTATCAAAAAGTTGCCTAAACAAATGATCTTGGTCCCTCAAAATGCTAAAAATACTTGGCAACATTGCTATCATGGTCATTCGATGACCCACACCCGTCCCGTTTAACATTCAAAGATAGGGTTTTTTACCAAATCAATGGTAAATCAACAATGTCAAAGGAATAAAAATGCACAAGAAAGACTTTTGAGTAGGTAGAATGCTTCTAGTTACTTGATCAATTTGCAAACAATCATTACTATTTTCAAAAACAAACATACACATTTCAAAAACATTTCCAAACATCTTTCAAAACATTGGAACATTTTTCAAAAGACAAACATCTTTGTATACATTCTTACGAACGAGAATCATTACAAAGATTGCCTAAACGATGGCCTCTTTTCAAAATACTTTCAAAACCACACAAAGCACCATTTCAAACAATTTCAAAGCAAAAGCAAGTGATCTAAACAAGTAACTAAGAGCCCATGGAAAACCATGGATGAAAAGGGTGCTAGCACCTCCGAACTCAATAAAACATCTCAAAGGTCTTTCCTATGCTTTTTTACCTTTCCTTTTGGATAAAAGAAAAGTCGGTGGTGACTCTTGCTAACCGCAACATTTGCAAACACAAACGAAAAACCTCAAGCCAGTTCTCCCACCACATCACAATGGCTACCACACCCCTTCATGTACTTCTTTTATGACTAGGCCAGTTTCTTCCTCCGAAACACATCTTAACATAGGGGTTGATCTTCCTATTTTATACAACTTTTATGATGAGGTACCTAGTGGAAATCCTTTTGATGCTTCAAGTCTCATTTTCCTCTTATGGTAAATCACCATGTGTCAAGTATCGAATTATGGGTGCCATCCACCTCCTCACACTTTCTAACACCATAACCTCTTCCGCTTCTGTGCTCGGTGCTTCTAGAGTTTCTTGAATTACGATTTTATTCAGACCGACTTTTTTTATACTGGCTAGACAAGCCAAGAGATTGGCCCTTACTTTTTCTTCTCTAGGTATATGACTCACCTCTAACTCCTCAAAACATTTTTCTAACTCTAATGCCTGTTGAAAATAGTTGATTAGAGACAAATATTTAGATTGATACTCACCCTTAACCTGCCCGATAATTAGTTGTGAATATTTTTTGACCAACAAATGAGTCACTCCGACCTCTCTTGCTAGCTTCATCCCTGCAATTAACGCCTCGTACTCCGCCTAGTTGTCGCTGGCCTTAAAATTAAAACATAAAGAATATTCCAACACCAAATCTCAGGGTCCCTCTAGCACTACTCCTGCTCCACTGCCTTTCAGATTTTGAAATTCTGGTATGTCAGAACTCATATGTCCTATAACATGTTGGGACATATGATTTGACTTAAATAACACAAGCAAGGTATACATAATATAAACAGTACTGAAAAGCATAAACAAAACACATGAATTGTTAACCCAGTTCAGAGTAACTCTACTACTCTGGGGGCATACCAAGCCAGGATCAAGCCCACTATGATAGTATCAATTTGAAGCTAAACTCCCCCATTTATAACTTATCACTTAATCACTACATGTGCTATACTTCTACCTAAAACTCACCTAGGTATGAGCCTCTCCTCAAATACCCTTCAATCATAAATACCGATTGGACAACAACAGGAAGACACACTTCCATGACAATACCTAGTCAAGACTCAAATTAAACTCTACCATTTAGAGCTTTTCTCCTAACTAAGAACACAACTTGGAGTTTCTTACAAGCTTCCTCCAAGAATAATACGCACTCTTGTTTCACACCTTCGAGGAGAATAATACCAACTTTCATAGGGAGTGGCACAAAGACAAAGCCCTAAACTTATACATCTTGGACCCGTGTTTTTTCTAGGTTACAAGCATTATATTTATAACCTATTCCCAACTGGATTTGGGCTTCTAATTATAACATATCAGCTGTTACAAATCAGTAGAAACTTCTGCTATAAACAAGGTCTTCAATCATTAGTTTCCTAAAATATCTCCATATTTAGAAACTACATATTCTTTAATATTCTGACTTAATTCTTCCAAACCTTCAAATCAGCGCCATATAAGATTGCATAATATTCCCATAATATTATGCATCTGTTAAATCATAACAGAATCCATCTATCCATCTTAGCTTAGGCGCAATGTCGTATGACCATGCATAGGACATCTTATCCGACATGTTGTTCCAGATGTTGAAACATTTCAACTTAACATGTTTCTTTATAAGATAAGACTTCTTGCTCAACCTATTCATGTTAGAAAGTTAACACATCCTATATAACATATTATTGTTTTATTTTTTTTACAAAAATTAATGTCAATCCTAAAACTAGAGAACTAACAATCTCCCTCTTTGGAAAATTTTGGCTAAAACAGTTAATATAAATTACAACCCAGATTACAACAAAAAATAAAAATTACACCCATCAACACTAGTCCTCAGTAACTACTAACATAACAACATATCAAAATGGAGTCGGTCTTCACAAGCACAATGATCTTTTGACATCATATTCAACATCGTCTTTGTAACACCCCGAATTCTAGATTAATTATTTAATTGATTAATTTAGCGTGATTATATGAGTCTATGTGAAGTATTTGATGTTTTGATGATTATATGTGAGCCTTTATGATGATTTGTGACATTATGATGAATATGAAGTTGTTGTACCCCAAAATTTGCCCTCTCTTTTTACTCAACACATGCCCATTGAGGTCCCCAACTTGCCCAAGGATGACTAAGAATTGAACAGTCAAATTCTCCTCCTAAGGTAATGAACCTCTAACTAAGGTTTCAATTTTTATCAAGATGTGTGAGCTCCAATGGTCTCACATGTTTGACATGGTCATAATATATCCTCAAGATTATCCATGCTAAATTTCATTCCTTGCACAACAAGTTTGCTCAGTCAACTGCTCAAATGCCTAAAAATCAACTGTATTAGGTCAAAAGCTTTTGCAGAGTTATTTCAAAAGCTTTATTATGCTCTAACAAGAATCCACATTCGAACATATATTCTTTCAACAAGTTGATAGGGGTTTTTTCCTTTATGGTTGCCCCAAAGTCAGTGACCACCTCGATTGCAATTATTGTTGGCCCATCGTGCAGCGACATAGGGTTTGATTTGATGTTAGGCTTATGAAAGGTGACGTCTTGAGATTCTAACAAATCCTGAACCTTATGCTTGAATGCCCAACATTGTTCTATGGTGTTCCCCGGAGAGTTAGCACGATACTCACACCTGGAGTCAGCATTGTATCTTTGCGGGAGTGGCCCGATTGGAGGAACTAAAGGCTTGATTTCCACCAAGGATGCCTTAACCAGGTGTTGTAATAACTGGCTTGGTGGCATGGGCAGTGGATCAAAATTTCTGGGTGGCCTTTTAAATCTATCTTGCCTTTTGTTGTACCCCAAAATTTGCCCTCCCATTTCTTCAACATTTTCTCATCACAAAACCCTTGGAGCTCAAGATCCAGTTAGGATTTCCTCTGCTCAAGACTTCTCCTTGCATTGTGGACCCAAATTAGGGTTTGTGTTTGAACAAAGATATTTTGACCTAAAATGCCTAAGATGACTTTCATGCTTCATGTTGGACTCCCAAGTTTATCCATACCAAGTTTCAAGTCTTGATTCCAAATTTTGCCCAGTCAATTGGACAGTTGACCTAGAAATCAGCTGTATTGGGGAAAAAGTCAATTGTGGCCAATTGACAGTCAAATCTCATGAAAATTGACCCACATCAACATAATGAACTCATATGAATCATTTGATCAAGTTTGGATCACAATTCCACAAGAAATTTGATCAGATCACCAAAAGGGCAAAATGGTCATTTTTAGGGTTTTAACTGCACAAAGGTAATTTTTGACTGTTTGACCTAGCCAATGGCAAACCAAGCTAACATATGGACTCAAGGACCCAATGGAATTGTCTTGACATGCTCAACAAGTTCAAAAGATCCCAAATACACCAGATTGATAGTTGAATTTCCCAATCAATTGATCAATTTTGACTGTATACTGAAAAGTCAAACTTTGACTTTTTGGTCAAAATCAAGTGTCAAGATTCATTTTTCATCAAAACATGCCAAATCATGAAACTTGTTCATCAAGAAACCAAGAATTGCAAATTAGGGTTTGAAATGAGGATTTTTCATAACTTAGAAATTTTCTAAGTTATGAAAAACCCTAATTTTTTCCTAACTTTGTCCCACTTTCTCACCAAGATTCATTTGGATTCAAGAAAAAGTAAAAACATGAAAGTTGTAGCCTATTGCAAAATATACAACTTTTATTCACAAAGTTTCCTCAAAAGAAGCTTGTAGCTCAAGTTACAATTTTTGGAACAAGGGTACCAAACCATTCTTAACTTAGAGAAAATTTGACCTATTTTAGGCAGGATTTTTGCCTAACTTCAAGACCATTTTTCACATACTTCCACTTGGAATTTCAATTTTCATTTCAAAGATGGATTGTAGTACACATTCCAAGCTTTCCAAAATGTCAAAGAACTCATCAAACAACCTCATGGTTATGGAGAATCGAATTTGACAATATGGAAAAAACTCACTTTGTTCATGACCAAGTTACATGTCCATAGCCTTGCATTTTTGAACTCAACATGCCTTAAGCTAGATTACAGGTCTTTCATCTCATATAAACTCCATAATTTAATGCCAATCCTTTGTTCCAAGGTGTTGTTCTATGAGTTTGGACATTATATGCAAGATTAAGCCATTTTTAGATAAAGCATTATATCCATTTTAGAAAAGTTGCACTTTATGTCAATTAACAATCCAAGCAAGTACAGTGCAAATCTCTTTGACACAAGTTTATGAGCTAATTACACTGATCAAGGCCAAGGTTTGCAGCACATTAGGGGGGCCTCTATCAGTCTAAAAACTCAAGTGGACATTTGTTGCTTAAAGTTGAAGAAAGCTAGCATAACATAACACAACTCTCATCTCAGCAAAAACCAGCTTAGGCAAACTTGTCAAACACATTCTAAACATCTATCCTTAGCAAAAACACAAGCCTATCACCTCCAATACCTCTCCATTCACAGAATCACCATTGAACTGCACAAAAACAGGGCATCCCTGCAGTTTGAGTGGCATAGTTCATTTCCATCGTGCATCTTGGCCAAAACCAGTTCAAACACTTTCCTTACCATCAATCCAAACTATCCAAAGCATTATAAGTAAACTGTAACTCCTCTAATCAGTTTGGCCATTTTCATTTCTTCCTCTTGCAGGTTGACTTCTGCAGCTTGATATAGAAGGTTTCAAAGCATACCAAGTATTGGAATAGCATCCTCACACTTCAAGCAAGCTGTACAAACCATCATCTTGCCCTGAAAGCTCCTCCATTGCCAGACACGATTCCAACTGAACAGGTATATTCATGAACTTCTATCTCTCAATGTAGGCATTATTAGCTCTAAGTTTGTGAATGAAAAATGTCATGCTCATGTCCCTGAAACTATACATGTCTTTACTTTCCATTTATTTTGCCTGTGCTATGAGAATTTGAGGTCTGAACATTGATAAAAAGTTTGGTTAAGATTTGGGAATGGAGAAATTCTCTCTCATTACTGAGAGTTAGGATGAGTTCTTTACATGTCCAGAATCGTGGCTTGATGCTTAACATTTCTTGTGTTGTAAGTTTGTGCTAAAAGTCCAGGAATCCAGATGTTTGAATCAGTGTACAAACGCGCATTTTTGACAAAGTTTCTGGCCAGAGGTTGAAGAAGGTCCTTTGGGCTGGGCTTGTTCTATCTTTTCTTATTTGCACCCTATTTTTACTTTTACACCTCTTTGGCCCATTAGGTTTATTTTCATGATTTTTTAATTTTTCCTTTTTTGTTCTGACTTATTTATTTTCTCTCATAATATTAAAAATATAAAAAATATTTTTCACACCATTTTTGAATTTATTAGGCATTTATTTGTTTAAATGGGTATTTGTACATAAATAAATACTTACATACTTTTATTTAAAAAATACTAAAATAATGCAAACACATTTTATTTTCCATTTTTATTTCATTTTATCTTCTGAAAATATTTTATATAAAATATACTTTTTTTCATAAATATTAAATATATTATTTTGTATATATAATATATATTTAGTAAATAATACAAATACATACATATTTATTAGTATATTTAGGTTAAAAAAATACAAAATATACCCATTTTTATTTTTATTAATATTTAACATTAAAAATACCTTTTGACAAATATATTTCATTTTTATTTTTATTTTTGTACATAATTATTAAATATTATACATATTAAATAATTGATACCTTTTATTTAATAAATTAGGGTTTTGCCCTAAATACATAAAAAAAAAAACCAAAAATTAATACTTTTTATTTTGTTTATTTGACACATAAAAAATACCTTTTTTTTCATACACATAAAAAACATTTTTGCATCTTGCATATTTATTCCATTTTATTTAATTGATGTATATTAATTACCTTGCATAATTCCAAATTGATGTAATAGTCTAAGTTTAAATTCCTTGTCAAAATACCCCCATTTGAACATTTGTACCTCCCTTCCCATATATTGTGTTGTAATAACTTAGGAACTTTATTTTTCGCACTTTAATGCTTTCTAATTATACCATGCTAGAATTAGGGTTTGTATGCGAATCAAAAATAACAAAAATAGTTTGACCTAAACTCAAGATAAACAAGCATGAAAATGGACAACACTAATCACACTTGCACCCCTAGGGTATTCCACTTGTTGCCTTCAATAAATGGGCCATGTTGCATGTTAGGTCTCTTTGGGCAAAACAAAACAAATTCAAATGATCATAGTCCCTCGATGACGCTTTCGAAAGTTGCCTAAAAAATGATCAAGTCCCTTAAAGAAAACATTGGCCAAAGATACTTGGCACCATTGCAATTATGGTCTAAATGATGACCCGCGCCCGTCCCTTTCACATCCTAACACAAGATTGTCCACCAAATGCAATGGTGGAACAAAATTGTGAAAAGGGTTAAAACATAGCAAAGATCTTTGAGAAATTTAGGAGTAGACAACCTCTTAGTTACTTGAATCAAACTTGCAAAACAAAACACTTGCCTATTTTTCAAACCACACTTTCAAAAACAAAATGAAAACCTTTTCAAAAGACGTACATCTTTGTATACATCCCAACATGGATCATTACAAATTTTGCCACCACATTGGCTTCTTTTCAAAAAAAAAACATTTTCAAACCCACACACACAAAGCACCATTTCAAACAATTGAAAATCAAGGCAAGTTGATCTAAGCAAGTAACTAAGAGCCCATGGATAACCATGGATAGAAAGGGTGCTAATACCTTCCCTTTCTATAATCTACTCCCCGAACCCAAGAAAACATCTCAAAGGTTTTTGCTGTGCTTTTTAACCTTTCCTTAGGATAAAATAAAAAGTCGGTGGCGACTCTTGCTCAACCGAAACATTTGCGAATACAAACGCAAAACCATAGTCAGTTCTCCCACCGTATCACAGAACTGGCGACTCTGCTGGGGATAATTTTAAAAGTTGAGTAACCTTAGGGCTTAGATCACCCTCTTGCATGACTAATTGTTTGATTTGATTGCTTTATATCTTGGCTCTCTTGTTTGGGTTTGCAATCCTACACCCGGATTTTGGGAAACATTCATAGATAGCAATACGTTGTGGAAACTGTGCGGGGTATACCGACACGGTCGAAGCAATAGCTATATTAGTGCGACATATTTGTGAGTACCGGTAACCCTTGAGTTCAATCAAGGAGAGTACGGGGCCGCTGAGTGATGTCACTAAGCACTAATGACCTAGAACCTTACTTGACCATCTTGGCCTTTCATTAGGGGTAGTGAGATGACCGGCTTTGGTGCAGTCCGAAGTTGGTGGATACTCGATACTACACTCATTGAGGGTTGTTTTCTTGGAATATTTTGGTCGCTAGTTAAGTGGCTAAACCAAAACAATGAACAATGAAAACAATCCAATGATATTGAGCTCCTTAGAACCCGGTTACTATTTATAGGACAGGTTTTTAAGCCAACTACACTCAAGAGGGTACTTACCTATGAAACCTCATGCAAGCCTGAAACTAGGGTTTGGTGTGAATTGCTTGTACATATGTTTGTGCATACATCATGAACATCATAAAGCATCATATGCATTTACTAACCACTTCAAGGGTTTAGATCTTCATCTTTGTTCTTGTTTTGTAGGTAATGGAAATTCCTCGCAGAAAAACCATTCAAGTCAACCTTGTGAGAATCCCTCCTCAACTCAAGGAGCTCACCTCAAGGATTCCGGAAAGCTCATCCTTTAGTGAAAGACATGGTAGACTGCTCAGCTTAGTCAACACCAACATTGAAGAAGACATGATAAAAGTGCTATTCCAGTTCTTTGACCCTCTTCACCACTGTTTCACTTTCCCTGACTATCAGTTGGTACCCACTTTGGAGGAATTTTCTCAACTCCTGAGAATTCCTATCCTCAATCAACTACCTTTCAACGGTACGGAAAAGGAACCAAAGTCGGAAGATGTTTCTCGAGCATTACATCTACAGCCTTCTGACATCAAAGGGCATTGGGAAACTAGAAGCGGTGTCAAAGGCTTCTTAGCAAAGTTCTTGTTTGAGAAGGCACAAGAATGTTGGAATTCATTGGACCTACAAGCCTTTGAAGAAATTGTGGCACTCCTTATTTATGGGTTGGTTTTGTTCCCAAATCCTGACCAGCTCATAGATGTCAACGCCGTCAAAATCTTCTTGTCCAGAAATCCAATACCAACATTGCTTGGGGACATCCTTCACTCATTTTACACACGAACAATGAGAAAGAGGGGTGTTCTCATGTGCTGTACTCCTCTCCTTGCAAGGTGGTTTATTTCTCACCTTCCACAATCTGTCTTGAAGAATGACCAAGGCTCAAGGTGATCCCAACGGTTGATGACTCTTACTCACTCTGATGTACATTGGTGTTCTCGGTCCAGAGAAAATATCATCATCGTCGATCGTTGTGGAGAGTTTCCTAATGTTCTTTTACTTGGAATCAGAGGAGGTATCACCTACAACCCTTGCCTAGCTTTGAGGCAATTTGGATATGCACGAAGAGATGGCCCTCACGACATGTTGATTCCTGACCTAGTTTTTGACTTCGACAACGATGCGCAAGGACTTCGCCAAAGATTCATCAGAGCTTGGGGGAGGCCCAACAAGGTTGATAGCAAGACACTAGGGCACAAGAACTCCATCCCTCTTGAGCCTTATCTCAAGTGGGTACGAGCCCAGAGTCTAATGATGCCTTATCCTCATGTTCTCCATGTGATTAAAGAGCCCGTTAAGGAAGGAGAGGTCCCTTACACCATCCTACATCCTGACATGCCTACATCGTGTGAGGAGATGCAGAAGAGTTGGATCCAACTCAAGGAGGAACGGAACACCTTTGAAGCCAGCTTCTACGCCAGCGAGAAGAAGGTTCTAGAGCTCACCCGCCGACTCCATGAGCAAGAGGCCCTCAACACCTACATCGCACCAAAGAGGATGCACAATGTCTTTTTACCTTGAGAAGTTGTTTTTGTAATATTTGGCCCATGGGGCATTTATGTACTAACAAATTTCTTCTTATTAATATGACATGCGTTCTCTTTTTGTTTGCAACAATTTTGAATATTCTAAATCCTTGAATGCATTGCATACATAAGCATACCATTCATCATGTGCATAAGCAGGTCTCTTCACCAGGTTTCCTTATCTGTCTGCTGTTTATTTCAGTAGGATGGATCTCGAGCAAACAGTCAAAGACTTGCAAGCTCAAAATGCACAATTTCAACAACTCCTGATGACCTTGGCTAAGGGTCAGGAGGATCTAAAGACCCTAATAGGGAACAAAGACCCAGTGAAAAAGAAGAAAAAGAGACTCGGGGTGGCTACTTTAGGGAGAAGGTTTGAAGGAGAAGCCCGGAGAGTGCTTGAATTTCCCCCTACTTCTGAGGAGGGGACCAGTAAAGGGGGTGCGGCTGCGGTACCTTCCGAGTCCGACAGGGAAGAAGAGGAGGCTGAAGAGGATGAAGACTACTCTGATCAACAATACCCTCCGGCTGATGATAAATACAAAGGCTTAGAAGACAGGTTGGCAGCCATGGAGCTGCAGAGAGTTCCGGGTTTAGACTTCGAAGACTTGGGTTTGGTTGCTAGGACTGTGATTCCCCCAAAATTCAAAGTGTCGGTGTTTGTAAGATATGACGGGCTGTCCTGTCCAAAAATGCATCTCAGGTCCTACGTAAGGAAGATCCAGCCTTACACGGCAGATAAGAACCTTTGGATCCATTTCTTTCAAGACAGCCTTTCTGGGGCTCAGCTGGAGTGGTTCTATCAGCTAGAGGGAACCAACGTCCGAAACTGGGAAGACTTGGCCACCGCCTTTTACAAACAATATCAGTAGAATTCTGACCTTGCTCCCACGCGTACCCAACTTCAGGGTATGTCTCTAGGAACAGGCGAAGGGTTCAAAGAATATGCGCAAAAATGGAGAGATTTGGCTGGCAGGGTGCAGCCTCCTTTGACTGATCGCGAATTGGTTGACATGTTTTTAGGGACCTTGTCTGGTCCATTTTTCAATCATCTAATTGGTAACTCCTCCGTTGGATTTACGGATTTGATCTTAACAGGCGAGAGAATAGAAGCTGGCATCAAGTCAGGGAATATTCAGAAAAGTGCCTCCGCAAGTATTGAGAAAAAGCCTTTCAAGAAGGAGGCTAGTGCCGTCTATGGTTCTAGAAGACAAGTCAAGCCAGAAAGCCGCCAAGCCGTCAACGCCTTGGTTATTTCAAAACCTGTTGCTGCTCCTCAGTAGTACAATCAACAAAGAGGTGAAAGGCCCAAGAGGCAGTATACTCGGCTGAGTATGACCTTGTCAGAAATCTTACCGCAACTGTTATCAACCAACTTGGTGACCATCAAAGAGGCTCCAAAGGTCGTGAATACTGCATCTCCTAAGTATAACCCAAATGCCCGTTGTGCTTATCATTCTGATAGACCCGGGCATACTACTGATGATTGCTGGGCCTTGAGAAATAAGGTGCAAGACCTTATCAATGCGAAGGAAATTCAGTTTGAGGCGCCTGAGAGGCCAAACGTTGTAACTGCTCCTATACCCCAGCATAGAGTAAATGCCATTGAGGAAGATTTGTATGCTGTTTCGGTGAATGATGTTGCTACCCCTCTATTGACTGTTAAGAGGAACTTACTGCTAGCCGGTTTATTTCTGGGTTGTAGCAAGGGTTGCCTCCTGTGTGTTGTTATCCCTACCGATTGTCCGCTGCTGAAATCAGGCATCCAAAGCCTGATGGATAGCAAAGAAATTCTGTTCAAGAAAACTGTTGTTCCATTTGTTTCCACTAAAGAAGTATCTGTCGTCACAATTTTCAACAATCCTACCAAAGCTCCCCCGAGGAAGCCAGTCAAAATTATGTCTGTTGCACCCATTACCATTACTGTTCCGGGGCCTCTCCCCTATGAATCCGACAAGGCTGTCCCATGGCATTATGGGGCAAATGTGTATGTGCTTGGAGTGAAGCAAGAGTTCAACACCGGTACCAGTATCAGTAACATCACTGGTCCCGCAAAAGTTACCCGCAGTGGCAGGCTCTTCTCGCCTGAAATTGCACCACCAGTTATCCGAAAACCTCTCATCATCACACCCGCAAGTGTGCATGTTTCAAATCAAGTTCCTGTGTCTACTACTGCCGCCGAGTCCTCTGATGCTCGGGGCAAAGAAGTTGCTACCGACTTGCCTGCCCGAACGGAGGCACCGAAGAAGACTGCTGTTGAAGCCTCCCAACAAGAGATGGAGGAAATCCTTAAAATCATTAAAAAGAGTGACTTCAATGTCGTTGAATAGTTGGGGCATACTCCCTCCAAGATCTCCATGCTATCTTTGCTGCTGTGCTCAGAGGCCCATGCCAAGGCCTTGATTTCATTTCTGAAAACGGCCCATGTGCCGCAAGAGACTTCTGCAGATCAGTTCACTGACTGTGTGGCCAATTTGACAGCTGACAATGGTTTGGGCTTCTCGGATGCTGACCTTACCGCCAAAGGGAAAAATCACAATGATGCCCTGCATGTTTCCATAGAATGCAGGGGCACTACTATCGCACACGTGTTGGTGGATACTGGTTCTTCCTTGAATGTATTGCCCAAGAAGGCCTTGGATCGGTTGGATTGTGAGGGCCTGGAATTGAAACCTAGTAACATCATTGTTAGAGCCTTCGACGGTTCTAAGAGGATGGTGCACGGGAAGTAGACATTCCTATTCGTGTGGGTTCCCAAGTCTTCGACTCAATGTTCTATGTAATGGATATCCGTCCATCTTATTCCTGCTTGTTGGGTCGACCCTGGATTCACAAGGCTGGGGCAGTAACATCCACTCTACACCAAAAGCTCAAATACCCTGTCAAAGGGAAGATTGTTACTGTGTAGGGTGAGGAGGAATACATGGTAAGTCACTTGAATTCATTCCGGTATATCGAGATGGACGGGGAGTTTATTGAAACCCCCTTTCAACATTTTGAGGAGGTACCTCCAACGTTGGCATCGGCTGAAACAGTGGTTGAAGAAGACTTTCCGTTGAAGATGGCTTCCCTGAAGGATGCCCGGGCGGTGATTGAGAAAGGCAAATGTGCAAACTGGGGTCAGCTTCCTGACTTCACTCAAAAGAACGACAAGTTTGGGTTGGGCTTCACTGCAGAGGCTCAGAGGGCTGTTCGCAAGGAAAGGATCAGAAAGACTCCGGTGTTCATCACCAATCCAAGGGTGAATGCTATCGAGGAGGAGGTAGAGGAAGCAGAGTTTGACAGTTGGATCTATCCAACCACCAGCAACAGACCAAGCAACTGGACGGCAAAGGATTTTACACCTATTACATTTGTCACGCAGTAATTAACTCTTTTGATTTTCAATTTGTAACAAACAATATGTTGAAACTTTTATTGGCTCGGTGTCCTACCCGGGGCACCGTAGCTCCATTTGTGAGGGCTTTTTGTATGACATTTCCATATATCATTAATCAAAACATTGGACGTTTGTTGCATTTCAAATCTTGTGCTCTTTTTCTTTCTGTGTTATATATTGCAAAACAGCTATATTTACACACACTCACTTATACAGGTTCCAATCCACTCTGGATCTCACTGGTAACAGCTCTGCTACTGCCAGTTATGACTTCGAAAATCCGATCAACTTGGCCGAAGACGAAGGTGAAGATGATTGGGAAGTGCCTGGTGAACTCGCAAGACTGCTACTCCAGGAAAGAGGGCCATTCAGCCGCATGAAGAGCCAGTGGAAACAGTGAACCTGGGTACTGAGACAGATAAAAAAGAAGTCAAGATTGGTGCCAATCTAGAGCTCAGCGTGAAGCAACGATTGATCCAGATGCTACATGATTACATGGAGATCTTTGCTTGGTCTTATGAAGACATGCCTGGTTTGGATGCCGACATTGTGGTTCATCATCTGCCTACCAAGGAAGACTGCCCTTTGGTAAAGCAGAAGGTCCGCCGCATGCGCCCAGAGATGTCCGAGAAGATCAAAGCTGAGGTCATGAAGCAATTTGATGCCGGGTTCCTAGCAGTGACTTCTTATCCTCAATGGGTGGCAAATGTGGTTCCAGTACCAAATAAAGATGGTAAAGTCAGGATGTATGTTGACTATAGGGATTTGAACAGGGCTAGCCCTAAGGATGATTTCCCTCTGCCTCATATTGACGTTCTTGTTGACAATACTGCTCAACACAAGGTGTTCTCCTTCATGGATGGTTTTTCAGGGTATAATCAGATCAAGATGGCTCCTGAAGATATGGAAAAGACTACCTTTGTCACTCAGTGGGGCACCTTCTGCTACAAGGTCATGCCATTCGGGTTGAAAAATGCTGGGGCAACCTACCAACGTGCCATGGTTGCTTTATTTCATGATATGATCCATCATGAGATTGAGGTATACGTTGACGACATGATTGCAAGGTCCCAAACTGAGGAGGAACACCTTGACCATCTGCGGAAGCTGTTTGACCGACTGAAGTTATACAAGCTGAGGTTGAACCCAAACAAATGCACCTTTGGGGTGAGGTCCGGAAAATTGCTAGGTTTCATTGTAAGCGACAAAGGTATTCAAGTGGACCCTGCCAAGGTAAAAGCCATACAAGAGATGCCGACTCCCAAGACAGAGAAAGAAGTCAGAGGCTTTCTGGGACGACTGAATTACATTGCCTGATTCATCTCGCATCTAACTGCTACCTGTGAGCCAATCTTCAAATTGCTGAAGAAAGATCAAGTAGTACATTGGAACGATGAATGTCAGGCCGCTTTTGAAAAGATAAAAGAGTATCTCCAAGAACCACCCATTCTTATGCCTCCAGTGGAAGGGAGACCTCTGATACTATACTTGACAGTACTTGACAACTCAATGGGGTGTGTGCTGGGGCAGCATGACGAGTCTAGCCGAAAAGAGCACGCTATTTATTACCTGAGCAAAAAGTTTACCGACTGTGAGTCTCGGTACTCACTGCTCGAGAAAACTTGCTGCGCTCTGGTATGGGCTGCTCGCCGGCTGAGACAGTATATGTTGACTCACACTACTTTGTTGATTTCAAAGATGGATCCCATCAAGTACATATTCGAAAAGCCTGCTCTGTTTGGAAGAATAGCAAGATGGCAAATGATCTTGACAGAATATGATATCCAGTATACCACTCAAAAACCAATCAAAGGAAGTGTACTAGCAGATCATTTGGCACACCAACCCGTGGACGATTACCAATCCTTGAACTTTGAATTTCCGGACGAAGATATCATGGTAGTAACAGATTGTGAAGTGCCTGGACCGGATGAAGGACCTGAGGAAGGATCCCGATGGTCTATGCATTTTGACGGAGCCTCCAACGCTTTGGGTAATGGTATCGGTGTTGTGATCATATCCCCCAAAGGTACTCATACTCCACTCACCGCCCGACTATGTTTCAACTGCACCAACAACATGGCAGAATATGAGGCATGTATCATGGGTCTTCAAGCTGCAATCGACTTAAGGATCAAGTTTCTGAGTGTCTTCGGAGATTCCGCTCTTGTGATCAATCAGATCAAAGGCGAGTGGGATACGAAACACCCAAATCTTATTCCTTACAAGGAGTATGTGTTGACCTTACTTCCCCACTTTGAAGAGATAACTTTTGAGCACTTCCCAAGAGAGGAGAATCAGTTAGCGGACGCACTAGCTACGATGTCTTCAATGTTCAAAGTCAAATGGGACAATGAGGCTCCCCGGATCATTATCTGGAAGTTGGACGAACCTGCATACTGTTGCGATCTTGAGGCCGAAAAGGTGATTGAAAAACCCTGGTATCATGAGGTGAAAAGATACTTGGAAGCTCAGGAATACCCTGAAGGTGCATCTGTCAACGACAAGAAGTTCATGAGAAGATTCGCGGCAAAATTCTTCCTCAGCAACGGCATTCTCTACAAACGGAATCATGATTCAACTCTACTGCGTTGTGTGGATAAGGCTGAAGCAGAGAAGATCATGGTAGAACTACATGAAGGTACATTCGGAACACATTCCAGTGGACATACCATGGCAAAGAAAATCCTTCGGGCAGGATATTTCTGGTCCACAATGGAAGCCGACTGTTACCAACATTCTCGAACTTGTCATAAATGCCAGATCTATGCTGATAAGGTGCATATCCCTCCGGTTCCTCTAAACGTCTTGACAGCACCTTGGCCTTTTGCAATGTGGGGCATTGATATGATCGGCGAGATCAAACCTACGGCCTCCAACGAGCATTGCTTCATCATGGTAGCAATCGATTACTTCACGAAGTGGGTTGAGGCAGCTTCCTACGCCACGGTAACCAAGAGCGTCGTGGCACGTTTCATTTGACATAACCTGATCTGTCGATACGGCGTCCCGGAAAGAATCATTACGGACAATGGTACCAATCTTAACAACAAGATGATCACTGAGCTCTGCGAGCAATTCAAGATACAGCACCACAACTCTTCTCCTTACCGGCCGAAGATGAATGGGGCTGTAGAAGCAGGCAATAAGAATATCAAGAAAATTGTGCAGAAGATGACAGTGACCTACAAAGATTGGCACGAAATGTTACCATTTTCTCTTCATGGGTACCGTACCTCAGCAAGGACGTCAACCGGGGCAACTCCTTTTTCCTTGGTCTATGGCATGGAGGAGTCTTGCCAATTGAAGTCCAGATACCCTCTCTCCGGATAATGAAGGATGCAAACTTGAGTGAAGATGACTGGATCCAGACTCGACTTGATCAATTAAACCTAATTGACGAAAAGAGACTTACTGCTATATGTCATGGTCAAACGTATCAAAAACGGATGATCAGGGCATTTAACAAGAAGGTCAGACCACAAGAGTATCAAGTTGGGGACCTGGTAATCAAACACATCATCCTTCCTCAAAGTGATCCCCGGGGCAAATGGACCCCTACATACGAAGGGCCATTTGTGGTTAAACATGTGTTCTCAGGAGGAGCCATGATTCTAACCACCATGGATGGTGACGACCTTCCTCACCCCGCCAATGCAGACATAGTAAAAAGATACCACGCATGAATCAAAGACCCGCTAGGTTGACATACCTAGGCAAAAATAAGGGCTTCCCGGCGAACCAAAAGGGTTCGGGCAAAAATAAGGGATGAAATGAAAAAAATTTGTACACCCGGCAAGTCGAAAACCTGAAAAGGCGGCTTGGGCAAAAATGGGTATCCCGGTGGACTGAAAACCCGAAAGGGCGGTCCAGGCAAAAGTTAGGGATAAAGCGTAACACTATGTCTCATTGGATCACCTTGCATCCAGAATTCGGCATCAACTATCTGGCTCAGACTTCGGCATCGATCAATCAGCTTCATCTTCAACTAAGCAGCAAAGTGATGAGACGCTTGAAGACATAAAGGCAATAGTAGAGCGGGGACCCAGTGGGAATATTGTGCACATAGCTGTTTTGTTTCCTTTTCAAAATTGTATAAACTTTGTGTTATTCGGCGGCGTTCTCTTACTAGGACGTCGGCCTCTTGTACAAAAACGCCTATTTACAGACAAATTTCAAAATCAATACAAGCTCACTTTTCCAAACAAATTGCCCATTATTTTTCCTTTTTTCTGTTTTGTCTTGCGAAGAACGTCCAATGTTTATTTTTGATATATGCATTTGACATTAAATTGCTGATTCATAAATATTTGCATATGAAACAAAAGACTAATTACAGGTGACATCAGAAGTAGGGGCAATGTAGAATTGTCCATGCAGTCTAATTGCTTTGTCCGCCAAGATACCAAGGTAGATTCAACTGAAGAATGTGACCAAGTTACCTCAACTCCCCACAGGGTAAGACAAGATTCAGCAATACTCCCCCAGGAAGAGTCAGTCTATCATCAGCCCCACAATAGGCACCCTGTTTCCCCAGTAAAGTATAAGCATTCCTCAGCAAGCATCCCCGACAGTCTTGATCTAAGATTGTTCCCCGGTGGAATACAGACACCCCAGTGGAACTATTTTCTAGTACAGTCCGAAAGTTTCCCCAGGAAATTTGGAATTCATATCCCCAGCAGGCCTTGAAGCTTATCCCCAGTAGATTCTGGAAGCTTATCCCCTACAGAGTACGGACGTCTCTCCCGAGCTTTATTCAAAGTTATTCCTCACAAGGGCTTATAACTGGGTTATCCTCAGCTAATTGCCACAGAAGATCGCCCTCGGCAAAGTTCTTCCTATCCCCAACGGAGTTCATCAAAGTTCCCCAACATAACTTATCAACGCAATCCCCAGCGGAGTTTATCATTGTCATCCCCAGAGGAGTTTATCTTTGTCATCCCCAATGGAGTCCATCATTGAAATCCTCAGCGGAGCTCTCATCAAAACTTCAGCGGAGTATCTCTTCCCACAGAGCAACTCCCCACAGAGTAATCTCTCCAACAAGTTTATTCCTCCACGGAGTTATCTTCTCCTACCGGTGTATTCTTGCAACCAAGTCCCTAGCGGAAACGAAGAGCTCTACTCTTCAACGTCAGCCCATGATTTAATTCCCCGGCCGGTCGTCAAGGATTTATTTTCCTAGACGAAAATACATTCATAAACATTTCGCATTTCATACATCTTGTTTACATACATGATAAAGTGCATACAACGCTATCTCATTTTGAACATCATAACAGCATGCATTTCATACATCATGACATTGCATACAACTGATGTTTTGCCTTTTCAGGGAAAAAGATAACCCAAAAGACAACTACCTTCAACTATCACAATTCCGGATTCGATTCCTGTATCTAGCCAGGGCACATCTGAAAAGTTTGAAGATTCGATACCTGTATCCAGCCAGGGCATATCTATCAACTATCACAATTCCAGATTCGATTCCTGTATCCAGCCAGGGCATATCTATTGACGACTATTTCCAGATTCGATTCCTGTATCTAGCCAGGGCACATCTGAAGAGTTTGAAGATTCGATTCCTGTATCTAGCCAGGGCATATCTATCAACTGACCACAATTCCAGATTCGATTCCTGTATCCAGCCAGGGCATATCTGTGAGCAACCGATTATAGATTCGACACCTGTATCTAGCCAGGGCATATCTGCATGAGGAGATTAAAGATCAACACCTGTAACAAGCCAGGAAAACATCTGTCTTTCTCAAAATACACGAGTTCTCGCTAAGGAATCTCTTATGCGATCAACACTTCCAAATGGCATCTATAAGCCCATTCCCGACAAGGTTCTGTCACGTCTTCAGATGGAATCTATAAGCCCATCTCCCTATCCACCACCTCTCCAAATGGCATCTATAAGCCCATTCCCAACATCACGTTGCTGATACTCCAACATGCGAGTGCAAATTTTCGGGCACTCTAGTGTCCAATCTCCTTTTACCCTCGAGTCGCGAAAGGCAAACTTGCCAATCTAACTCTTCAGGTTCAAGAAGATTGAACAGGGGCAACTGTTGTACCCCAAAATTTGCCCTCCCATTTCTTCAACATTTTCTCATCACAAAACCCTTGGAGCTTAAGATCCAGTTAGGATTTCCTCTACTCAAGACTTCTCCTTGCACTGTGGACCCAAATTAGGGTTTGTGTTTGAACAAAGATCTTTTGACCTAAAATGCCTAATATGACTTTCATGCTTCATGTTGGACTCCCAAGTTTATCCATACCAAGTTTCAAGTCTTGATTCTAAATTTTGCCCAGTCAATTGGACAATTGACCTAGAAATCAGCTGTATTGGGGAAAAAGTCAACTGTGGCCAATTGACAGTCAAATCTCATTAAAATTGACCTACATCAACATAATGAACTCATATGAATCATTTGATCAAGTTTGGATCACAATTCCACAAGAAATTTGATCAGATCACCAAAAGGGCAAAATGGTCATTTTTAGGGTTTTGACTGCACAAAGGCAATTTTTGACTGTTTGACCTAGCCAATGGCAAACCAAGCTCACATATGGACTCAAGGACCCAATGGAATTGTCTTGACATGCTCAACAAGTTCAAAAGATCCCAAATACACCAGATTGATAGTTGAATTTCCCAGTCAATTGATCAATTTTGACTGTATACTGAAAAGTCAAATTTTGACTTTTTGGTCAAAATCAAGTGTCAAGATTCATTTTTCATCAAAACATGCCAAATCATGAAACTTGTTCATCAAGAAACCAAGAATTGCAAATTAGGGTTTGAAATGAGGATTTTTCATAACTTAGAATTTTTCTAAGTTATGAAAAACCCTAATTTTTTCCTAACTTTGTCCCACTTTCTCACCAAGATTCATTTGGATTCAAGAAAAAGTCAAAACATGAAAGTTGTAGCCTATTGCAAAATCTACAACTTTGATTCACAAAGTTTCCTCAAAAGAAGCTTGTAGCTCAAGTTACAATTTTTGGAACAAGGGTACCAAACCATTCTTAACTTAGAGAAAATTTGACCTATTTTAGGCAGGATTTTTGCCTAACTTCAAGACCATTTTTCACATACTTCCACTTGGAATTTCAATTTGCATTTCAAATATGGATTGTAGTACACATTCCAAGCTTTCCAAAATGTCCAAGAACTCATCAAACAACCTCATGGTTAGGGAGAATCGAATTTGGCAATATGGGAAAAACTCACTTTGTTCATGACCAAGTTACATGTCCATAGCCTTGCATTTTTGAACTCAGCATGCCTTAAGCTAGATTACAGGTCTTTTATCTCATCTACACTCCATAATTTAATTCCAATCCTTTGTGCCAAGGTGTTGTTCTATGAGTTTGGACATTATATGCAAGATTAAGCCATTTTTAGATAAAGCATTATATCCATTTTAGAAAAGTTGCACTTTATGTCAATTAACAATCCAAGCAAGTACAATGCAAATCTCTTTGGCACAAGTTTATGACCTAATTACACTGATCAAGGCCAAGGTTTGCAGCACATTAGGGGGGCCTCTATCAGTCTAAAAACTCAAGTGGACATTTGTTGCTTAAAGTTGAAGAAAGCTAGCATAACATAACACAACTCTCATCTCAGCAAAAACCAGCTTAGGCAAACTTGTCAAACACATTCTAAACATCTATCCTAAGCAAAAACACAAGCCTATCACCTCCAATACCTCTCCATTCACAGAATCACCATTGAACTGCACAAAAACAGGGCATCCCTGCAGTTTGAGTGGCATAGTTCATTTCCATCGTGCATCTTGGCCAAAACCAGTTCAAACACTTTCCTTACCATCAATCCAAACTATCCAAAGCATTATAAGTAAACTGTAACTCCTCTAATCAGTTTGGCCATTTTCATTTCTTCCTCTTGCAGGTTGACTTCTGCAGCTTGATATAGAAGGTTTCAAAGCATACCAAGTATTGGAATAGCATCCTCACACTTCAAGCAAGCTGTACAAACCATCATCTTGCCCTGAAAGCTCCTCCATTGCCAGACACGATTCCAACTGAACAGGTATATTCATGAACTTCTATCTCTCAATGTAGGCATTAAAAGCTCTAAGTTTGTGAATGAAAAATGTCATGCTCATGTCCCTGAAACTATACATGTCTTTACTTTCCATTTATTTTGCCTGTGCTATGAGAATTTGAGGTCTGAAAATTGATAAAAAGTTAGGTTAAGATTTGGGAATGGAGAAATTCTCTCTCATTTCTGAGAGTTAGGATGAGTTCTTTACATGTCCAGAATCGTGGCTTGATGCTTAACATTTCTTGTGTTGTAAGTTTGTGCTAAAATTCCAGGAATCCAGATGTTTGAATCAGTGTACAAGCGCGCGTTTTTGACAAAGTTTCTGGCCAGAGGTTGAAGAAGGTCCTTTGGGCTGGGCTTGTTCTATCTTTTCTTATTTGCACCCTATTTTTACTTTTACACCTCTTTGGCCCATTAGGTTTATTTTTATGATTTTTTGACTTTTCCTTTTTTGTTCTGACTTATTTATTTTCTCTCATAATATTAAAAATATAAAAAATATTTTTCACACCATTTTTGAATTTATTAGGCATTTATTTGTTTAAATGGGTATTTGTACATAAATAAATACTTACATACTTTTATTTAAAAAATACTAAAATAATGCAAACACATTTTATTTTCCATTTTTATTTCATTTTATCTTCTGAAAATATTTTATATAAAATATACTTTTTTTCATAAATATTAAATATATTATTTTGTATATATAATATATATTTAGTAAATAATACAAATACATACATATTTATTAGTATATTTAGGTTTAAAAAATACAAAATATACACATTTTTATTTTTATTAATATTTAACATTAAAAATACCTTTTGACAAATATATTTCATTTTTATTTTTATTTTTGTACATAATTATTAAATATTGTACATATTAAATAATTGATACCTTTTATTTAATAAATTAGGGTTTTGCCCTAAATACATAAAAAAAAAACCAAAAATTAATACTTTTTATTTTGTTTATTTGACACATAAAAAATACCTTTTTTTTCATACACATAAAAAACATTTTTGCATCTTGCATATTTATTCCATTTTATTTAATTGATGTATATTAATTACCTTGTATAATTCCAAATTGATGTAATAGTCTAGGTTTAAATTCCTTGTCAAAATACCCCCATTTGAACATTTGTACCCCCCTTCCCATATATTATGTTGTAATAACTTAGGAACTTTATTTTTCGCACTTTAATGCTTTCTAATTATACCATGCTAGAATTAGGGTTTGTATGCGAATCAAAAATAACAAAAATAGTTTGACCTAAACTCAAGATAAACAAGCATGAAAATGGACAATACTAATCACACTTGCACCCCTAGGGTATTCCACTTGTTGCCTTCAATAAATGGGCCATGTTGCATGTTAGGTCTCTTTGGGCAAAACAAAACAAATTCAAATGATCATAGTCCCTCGATGACGCTTTCGAAAGTTGCCTAAAAAATGATCAAGTCCCTTAAAGAAAACATTGCCCAAAGATACTTGGCACCATTGCAATTATGGTCTAAACGATGATCCGCGCCCGTCCCTTTCACATCCTAACACAAGATTGTCCACCAAATGCAATGGTGGAACAAAATTGTGAAAAGGGTTAAAACATAGCAAAGATCTTTGAGAAATTTAGGAGTAGACAACCTCTTAGTTACTTGAATCAAACTTGCAAAACAAAACACTTGCCTATTTTTCAAACCACACTTTCAAAACAACTTTCAAAAACAAAATGAAAACCTTTTCAAAAGACGTACATCTTTGTATACATCCCAACATGGATCATTACAAAGGTTGCCACCACACTGGCTTCTTTTAAAAAAAACATTTTCAAACCCACACACACAAAGCACCATTTCAAACAATTGAAAATCAAGGCAAGTTGATCTAAGCAAGTAACTAAGAGCCCATGGATAACCATGGATAGAAAGGGTGCTAATACCTTCCCTTTCTATAATCTACTCCCCGAACCCAAGAAAACATCTCAAAGGTTTTTGCTGTGCTTTTTAACCTTTCCTTAGGATAAAATAAAAAGTCGGTGGCGACTCTTGCTCAACCGAAACATTTGCGAATACAAACGCAAAACCATAGTCAGTTCTCCCACCGTATCACACCTTTTTCCTTGTGGGATCACCAGTGGTTGTGATGTCCTTGGTTGTGAGGCCACAACATTGACTTCTCCCTCATTTCTTCTTGGGAAATTTGAAGCCGGTCTTTTTGAATTGTAGGGGGCATTTTACGATCCCCCTGATATCTTCCCACTTTTCAAACCAGTTTCGATTATTTCACCAATAGTTACTAGGTCTGGGAATCCCGATGAGACACTTCCCATAATTTTTTCATAATAAAGCCCTTGTAAGGTTCCCATGAACATGTCTACGAGTTCTTTTTCCAGCAGTGGTGGTTGTACACGGGATGCCATCTCCCTCCATCTTTGAGCATATTCTTTGAAGGATTCTTCCTTCTTTTGGGACAGATTTCGGAGTTGCAAGCGGGTTGGCGCCATGTCAAAGTTATACTTGTAATGCTTCAAGAAAGCATTAGCAAGGTCTGCCCAGGTTCGGATATATGTTCGTTCCAATTGCATGTACCAGTCTAAAGATGCCCCACTTAGACTGTCTTGGAAACAGTGGATCATTAGTTTATGATCATGGGCATGGGCATGCATCTTCCTGCAATGCATACGAAGATGATTCCTTGGACAAGTGAGCCCTTTGTATTTTCCAAAGTCGAGTACTTTGAATTTTGGCGGTATCACTACGTCAAGAAATAAACCCATTTCAAGAGTGTCTACTTCGAAAGCATCAAAACCCTCCACAGCTTTTAACCTTTCCTTCTAGGCTTTATACTGATTCATTACCAGTGGATTATCTGCAACATGAGTACCAGTTGTCTTTAAGGGTTCCTAGTGAGCATCCTCTGGGTCATGATCTCCATATTACAGGTCCAGGTAGTTGTCTGCATTATTGGTTGGGATTTGTAGGGTATGTTATGCCCCTACTTTTGATGGTGGTGGGATGAACCCTTCAGTTTCAACCTCTTGCTGGGCCATGGCAGACTTTTGGGGTCCTGCTTCCGGCTCTTTCCTTGGTTGGTGACCGCTCGATGCACCAATGGTTTGGGCTACCTCTTCAAAAGCTACCCTGGGAATTTGGTCCTGCCTGTCAATAATGTTCTTCAAAGCTATAAGAACCTGACTCAAATCTCCTTTCATTGAGCTTATGTCATCATTTACTTGGTCAAGATCTTCTTTTAACATAGCTTGAGTCTCCTCGATTTGTTCCATTGCTTTTTGTTGATGGGCCCTTGTTTGATACGGAGGCCAAGGAGGTGGAGGTCTTCTTTTACCAATGGCTTAACTGGAGAGTTTTTTAAAGCAAATGAGTTTTGATATGACATGCAGGTGTTTTATAAATGCATGCGTGTGAATGGATGTGCATGAACATGAAATGATTTCTTGTTTTAAATGTCTTATTCACTTGGGTGCGTACTTGTATTTTACTTATTATTTTACTTATTATTTTATTTGGTGACTAGATTTAAAATATACATGCCATCGGGATAGGGAAACAAAATGCCTTTATTAAAAGTAACATAATCCAGATATTGAAAAATATTACAAATTGAAATCAAAACTTGTTTGTGTAAACATAAATAAAAGGAACTAAATTTTCTAGGTGCGCCTGCGGATGTATGCTCTGAAGCCATCAACCATTGCTCGGAAAAGTTGTAGAAAGTCTTCAACATCCTTCGGAAGAGGAACCATTACATTCTCTACATCTTTTAAACTTCTAGGGATGTCCTCGATGAGATTGTTGGCTAGGAAGATGAGCTTTTCATGTTTTTCTTTGTAGTACATGTATTCCTGATAAAGATGTGGGATTATCTTATGGTTATCTCTCCCAGCTTGGGCGATCTTGGTATACTGCTCTTCCCAATACATATTTTCACCCCTCATTTCTATGTAAAGCCTTCGTTGGATGAGGAAATCCTTTTGAAGACCCTGCAGCTCTAAACATACATGCTCATATTCTTGAGTTCTATGAGTCAGGAGTTTCTCTGCTTCTATCCTTTCAAGGCGTGCTTTGACCTCTGATTTTTGGATGTCTTGAAGTTCGGTGGCGAGGTACTTTACTTGCTCTTCTTGATCTAAGTAAGCTTGTGCCAAACTTTGGATTTTGGCTCTTAAATTTTCCTCTTGCACCTTCTTGTCATGTGTTACCTTTTCGTACCATCTAGTTAGCCTTCTGATTTCAGCGGCGGCCTCTTCTAACCTTTGGTTGTGGGAATCTAGGTTGAATGTTGCACTCAACAACCTTTCAGTTGTACGCTTTCGTTTGAGACTTTCTTTCTCTAATTCCTTTTGACTTCTCTCAATTTGTTCGTCCTTTGACTCAAGTATAAGCTGCATCTGTTTCTTTTCTTTGGTCAGATAGAGGAGATTGAGTTCTAAGGCTTCTTTTTCTTTTTGAGCTTACTTTAAGGCATTTTTCAGATTGTCGACTTCCTCCAAAGATATAGGTGTTATCTCTGGGACCTCTGATTTATACTCTGGATCTTTCTCGAATGGCAGCTTAATAATTCGTACCCTATCTCGGACCCATTTGGTGTAGGGGTCTCTTGCTATGGCATTATTTCTTTCGGCTTTCCTCTTGTTAACCTTTTTCCAGGCTCGAATAACCTTGTTGGGCAACCCTTGGTCTTCTATACCCATATTATGGATGATAAATGGTCAGAGTTATTCGTTCGAAGGTTTGTCTTCCAAAGGATACCCTAACAGTCGTAGGGCCAAAGTAGGGTTGTAATTAATGCATCCCCACGATCCAATCAAAGGGACATTAGGAAAGTCCCCACATCTAATAGTGATGTCACCAATATCCAGCTTCCTTGCATACCATAATATGAAGTTTGCAGTGAGAGATCTTAATTTCTGTGGCCACTCGTATCTGGTCAATTCTGGGATCATATAGTCTTCCTTGTAAAGATGAGTCATGAACCAAGTATATAGAAGCAGGATGCAACAATTTAGCGTGCCTTTTCTCTTTTCATACATCACATGCAAAGTGTAATAAATGTCAGCAAGCAAAGCGGGAGTAGGATCTGTATTAAAGACTTTAGCACCCCAAAATATGCTAATGGCCGCGAGGTCAATATAGTCCACAGTCCGAGGAAATAAAATTACACCAAATACCAACAGCCCTAAACAGTCAACACAAGATTCCCACTCCTTATAATTAGCAAATTCTAGTGCCTTAGCTTCCAAGTACATCCTTTTGATTCCTTGTATTGGACCTTCTCTTCGGTAATTTTGCACTAACTCAGGGTAGGGGATCCCTAAGCATTTTGCCAAAACTTTGACTTCAACAGTTTGTCCAATACCTACATAGGCCTTCTCTTTGGAAAAGTTCAGAATTGTGTCGAATTCTTCCAGAGCCGGTGCTAGCTGGAAGTCTTGGAAGGTGAAACATCTCAGTGGAGGGTCGTAAAACTGAATTAAGGCAGAGACTGCATCCATCTGAACCTCTACTTTAGTCAAGTCAAGGGTGTCCCCATAGAGGCAAGCGTACATCTTCAAAGCTCTCTCAGATAATTTCCCTTTTATAGTTTTGATTTCAGAAAGGTCACGTTTGTAGGCATTGACGCAGACAAGTTGTTTCCCTCTAGTATCCATTTTTTAAGACAGTCACCAGAAATCTTGATTTTTTATTTATTTTTACTTTGTACCCTGCGAATAAGACAAATAAAAGAAGCAAATGATGAATATGAGATACATATGAATGCATGAATGTATAAGTGTTGGGTTGAGTAACGAGATTTTGTGACAGGTTTTTATGATGGGTACCCCTATAAGGTAGGCTCCTTAGTTCTGACCTATGGTAAATCTGCCCTCCCAGAAGGTGGCACAGGGGCCTCCCTTAGGTGGAGCATCTTTACGGACCGAAAGTTTTGTTTCAAAGTCGTGAAAGGTCTCGTCATGAGATTTTGGGTTAAGGTCGTTACAAAGAGTCATGGGTGACCTTCCAAAGTCCTACTCGTCAAGAGGATATCTCTCGATAAGTATTCCTTTTTTGTAAGTTCACCGACTCTAGGCGAAGTCGTCACATAAACTCGTAGGGATGATGTACCCCCTAAGCTAATAGACGAACCTTCTTTCTAAGGGTTATATTGGAAATATTTTTGAGATAGAAAAATCCCGCCATGCAGTAAATATATGATGATAAGAGAAATTGACAGTAAATAAATGCGATAAAATAGATAAATGCAATAAATAAAACAAATAAAAATAGAAACCCCAAAAATACCTAAACCTAGGGTTAAGAAGATTCCCCAGCAGAGTAGCCAGCTGTTGTGACTGGTTTTTAAATAAAGAGTCGCCACTATTAGTTTTTATCCTAGGGAATGGAATCTAATAGAAAACCCTAATTCATAGACAGGGATTCTAGGTTTCAGACTTCAATAGACGAAAGGAAGGTGTTAGGCACCTTTCATCTACCTTGTTCACAAGGATACTAGGTTTTAGGTTTAGGTTTCGGGTTAAATAGGGTTTTAAATTTTAATTAGGAGGAAAGGGTTTAAATATTTTTATAGGGGAACTTGCTACGATTTTTGATCGTATGCCTACGTATCCTCTTATGAGGAATCCGAGTCCCAATTCGTAGTTCGTATGGGTTGATGTTTTTTATGGGTTTGCAAACATACTTTGAATCACTTCTCACTCGGTCGAGAGTAGTGATCGCGGAGATTTTGACTGAGTGCATAGTAAGTCAAAACTAGTTTGAAACCCTTTTGCAAAAAGATAGTTGATTAGTTTAGTTTATTGCGAAAATAGTTTGATGATTGGTTTGTGTTTTTTAATCGTATCAATTGCGAAAATATCTTAATTAATGCATGATTGAAAAAAGATTTAATGCAAATAATATATAAAATAATATATGTAATTTTAATATAAAAATAAATTTATTTGATAATATAGTAACATTTAAATAGTAGATAAAATATAAGAATAATAATATTTATATAAAAAATAATTATAATAATAATGATAATTATAAGAGTAAAAATTAAGTAATTATAACAATATATAATAATAATAGTTAATAATAATAACAATTACAAATATCAATAATAATTATTATAAAAATATAATATAATAAATATAAGAAAATAGAGTCAAAATATAAATAAAAAAACGTGGAAAATATATAATTACCAGGGGGTGCATTTTCAGTTAGCAAGTAAAATAAGGGGGGTGCTGAAAGTAGTTTGGGTTAGGCCCATTACGAGTCCAGGCAGGGGGGTGTAAATTATTTTGGGGTTTAATAATCAGGCAGCAAGGGGGTGTGGATAGGAAATGGGCTTGGCCCCAAAATGTTTAGGAGGAGGGCCTGAGTGGTTGGGTGTAGCGAGGCGCATGAGTGTTATGGTGGAGACTTGGCCTACGGCCGTTTGATGATAATCGCACGGACAAAATTGAGGGATACATGATAATTACAGTTAGTGTGCGGGCACTGGATGTCAACAAATTATAAAGTTTTTTGTTTAACATTTTTACAAATTTTTTTATCGTTTTACAGCGAACCTCCTCCTTCCTCTCTCAACCCTATCTCTCCCTCTCTCAACCCTAATAACACCCCGCGGTGGCGCTTCAACAACCCAGTACCCTCAATCAAAACCCAACCAAACAAAACCCCAAATCAACAATTAGAGAAAAACAAAAGCTAAGTTTTTACCCTCCTCGATATTGCTTTCCGACTTCCAATTTTCTGGTCCGATTTTGTACTAATACCTCATTCTCTCTTTGATTCGTAGGATTTAAAGACGCTTTGAAGATGGTGACGCGGCGGAGGAAGCAACTTGGGTTCCAGATTTTATAATCCCAGTTGATCTATTGTTGTTCGTCTTCTCCGTTGGTATTCAAGCTTCCTCTGTATATCTGTTCGTGGTATTGCTCTTGTTCTTCTTCCGTCAACCCCTGTTTCAAAATCTCTTTCTCTTTAAATTTTTCCGTCCCACTGTTTCTGTCCTTGCTTCTAGTACTTATAGGGTTTGATTTAGATTAGGGTTGCTTAGAATTAGGACTATTAGATCAATTAGGGATTTTCGTTCAATGTAATTGATTCTGATATATAAATTTGATTCAGTAGCTCTATCATTTGATTTGTAAAGATTTTGTATACTTGATTTAGTAATGTTAAATTTGATTTGGATGGAAATTGTTTGGTCTGTAGATTTATTTGTAATCTGCAACTTTCTGGATTTGAAGATCTGATGAAGATTGAGTTTTTGCTTTAATTGATTTACAATTGAATGCAATAGATTGATTTAGCTTTTAGTGTAATTTTTCTGGATTTGATTGAGTAAAGATTTGGTTTAGCTGTTAATTTCTACTGTGTCTGTTAGTGAGAAAACGAGCGCCTATTCTCTTTCAGGATTTACACAGTAAATGTTACTGATTTGGGCTTGCGCTATTGTATTTTGTTTTATCCAGCAACAACATTATTTTTTTTACTGTGACAAAATGTTTTTTTCTTGAACGGTTAGGCCCAATTAGCCTTCTTTTCCTCTAGCCCAATGCTAGTTTTTTAAACAAAAACCTTTTAATAAATAAATAAATTATATAAATGATATTCAATATAACATCTCTTATTAATAAAATAAAACAAAAATACATCTCTAAAAACTTAATAGCAATAATTGAGAAATACAACTTCTCTTAATAAAGAAATGTATATGTATTTTTTAGTAAAACAATAGTGCCAGAAAGTTTTACTAATAATAGTACTTTTTAATAACACTCAACAAAACAGGTTCATCATTAGTACAAAATAACAATATATTATTTGTTTTCTCTATATGAAGAATTTTCTTAATAATAACAATAATATTTCTTTTCTAAAAAAAACATCAAATAGGCTAACTAAAGAAGCTTAATGGGCTTAGTTAATAAGCACACCCCTTTTATTGACTGTAAATAACACCTTAAATGGGCTCACGCACTATGTTTAATAACTATTTAATAAATAAGAGCATAATAAGTATTCAAATAATTTTTACATTCGAATCGCATGGGCCATTGGCCAACATGCTACGCGAATGGGTTTATGAGTCTTTCTGATTTAGAAAGCCCCATTTTCCCGAGTTAAAGGTTCACCCCCTAGTTGGATAAAGATGGGCCATCAGATACTGATATACCATCCTTAATTAAATATTTCTTCTATTTTAATCTTGCAGAATGAAGTTATTAAGGTAGGACAAATTTAGGGTACGACACCAGGTCCAATTTTTTTTCATTTTTCCTAATGTTTCTTGCAGGTTCCAGTACATGGCATCTCAATACGTCCATCATGCATCTCCAAATCTCAATCATTGGATCATACACAATTCAGATCCAGCACCCATCAATCAATCCCCATGGTGGACTCTCAAACACATCCCCTATTGGATCTCAGACAAGGGCGTTGGGCTTGTGTTGACCTGGGCCTAGCATTTTTTCAACTTGCACCCCCAAACTGCTTTAACTATCAGGCCCATTCTCTCTTTTTTTTTTCAATTTCTTTATTTTTATTTTAATTGTTTTAAAATCAATTTTTTTCTTCATAAAATCAATAAAAAATCACAAAAAAATAGAATTAGGTTTTTCATAATTAAAATTAATTTTTTAAAATTAATCACTTTAATTACTTTAACATGTTTTCTTTAAATTAAAATTAATTAGAAATTAGGTTAAAATTTCAAATGTTTTTCTCAATAAGATGCCAAAAATGTTTTATTAAACAATTAGATTTTATAGGACTTTTCAACTTGTTCCCGTCTTGATCTTCGCGCGTTTATCTTTTTTCCATTTTATCTTTATTTTCCAATTATGTAACTGTTTCCCGGTTTGTAATAATTTTAATTAGGTTTAAAATTCCGCATTTTATGTTCTTGTGCTATATATTTAATTTCCCCAAGGCCTTGTAATAGCTTAGGAATTTTATTTTCTGCAATTTATTTTCTTGCACTATTATTAACTGCTTAGATTAATAGGATTGCATGAAAAAGAATGAAAAGAAAATGATTAGATAACCCTATTATGCAAGATAAATGAACTGAATCAATACACTTGCACATGCTCACCCCTAGGGTATCTCCCACTTCGGTTGCCTTCGAAAACGGTCACAATTCTCGAAACATGAGAATCTTTAGTGGTTGTCCTTTAGTTCAAGAGATCACAAGTCCCTCGATGACCCTTTCAATGTCTCCTTGGTTAAAAAGTGATCTTAGAACTTTAGGGCAATTACTAAAAGTTCTTGCCCAGTTTCCTTAGTGACCGTAAACGTCCCTTTGATAGTCTCTCAACATCCAACGATAGGGCTACCTACTCACTAATAGTAGGATAGCACTATCTAAAGGAAAGGAGGAAAATAACACCTTTTTCGAGTAGGTAGATAGCTGTTAGGTACTTGCTCAAAAACCATTTTTTCACCTTACACTTTCAAAACCATTTTGAAAAAACGCTTTATCAACACTCTTGAGGACTGATAAAAGAGTTAGCATAAAGCAAACAAACTTTTCAAAACACACAAACACGAAAGCAATTTTCAAAATGAGCAAGTACCTAAGAGCCCGTAGAAAACTACAGATGTAAAGGGTGTTAACACCTTCCCTTTCCATAATCTACCCTCCTTACTCAGAAAACTCTCGAAAAAGGTCTTTTTCTGTTCTTTTCACCCTTTCCTTTGTTGGATAAAAGAAAAGTCGGTGGCGACTCTTGCTTACCGCACATTTGCAAATACAAAATGCAAACCAATATTAACAGTCGGTTCTGCCACCGTATCACAGAAGTGTACCATGATGATTGAGATAACTATGATGTTCGAATGTGATGTTTTGATAACAATGATATGAGATGGGTTACTATGAGTAATATATAGGAAATTTAGTAATATTGACCAACTGTATATTTTTTAGAATAATTAAAGTAATTATTTAGAATTATTTTAATTGAGAAAATAGAATAATTCTGGTGTAGAGAAAATAAGGGCATTGTGGTCATTAGTGAAGGATAAGTGAGGGCATGATGGGAAGTTCATTATTAGGGGTCTAAGAGAGCAAGTTTTGTATAAGGAAGAGGTTTGAGAGTTTATACGATTATTCTGTACATCGTGAAAACTAACACTATGGAGAAAAGAAGTCTAAGGCACAAAGAGGCAGAAAGAGCATAGGAGTCCCGGTAGAACACAAAGAGGAATCAATCTCTAGAAATAATCTTAAGGTAAGTGGAGTTTTATCATTGTTATTATATTTAATTTAAGGTTTGGATGATGGTAGATTGCCTTAGGTTTTGGTAGATGATGATTTAGTGTTGTTTGATGAAGAATTGGTGAATTGGTGATGAATGATGACTTATAATTTATGTATAATGAATATAGAATTATAGGATGTTGATAGATGATGCAACTCTGATTAGATGGTGTTTTAGGACCTGTAATATGTTGAGATTACATGAAAATTAGACTGGTTTATGCAGGAAATTGCAACAGGAAACCATGTTCTCGCTATGTCACCGGGCGACGAAGATATTGTCGCTGGGCGAAGGTGCATCGCCAAGCGAAAGTGAGGGCGATGAAGGGTAGAAAAGAGTGATACTTTTGGAGTGCATCGCTCTAAGAATCGTTGGGTGAAGGTGGTGGTGAAGGAAGATCGTCAGGCGATGGATAGGTGGCGTCAGGCGATGATGTCCCGAATTGATTGGTTGTTTTGGACTTTCTTAAAAGTATCATAACTTGAGTTTTATAACTTAGAATGAGATGCAGTTCGAAAAATAGGGTAGCTAACACAATGAACCCTAGTTAGATGGAATGAAATGAGACGAAAGAAGTATTTTCCCCAATACCTAATCAATAAATGAAGTTAGGTTCCACATGTTGGATCGTGAAGATGCTTGTTGAATTAAGATAATTAGAAGATAAATGGAGGATTATTAGGAGACATTATGATGATGTCATGTATATAATATGATGACCTGAAGATATGTTGTGTGATATGATGGTGTTTGGATATTATGATGGCATGACGATTTTATGATGATATGATGTTTTATTATGATGTTGATTATACGATGTTATGATGATATGATGTTTTACTATGATGATAATGATGATATGATGTTTTACTATGATGATAGTGATGATATGATGATGTAATCATGAATGGTGATGAGATTTTGACTAGCCGTGGTCGTTTGTTTTATGTTGTTACGCATCATACATTCATGGCATATTTTAGGACATCGATCCAGTGATGTTATTAGGACTTCGATCCAGCAAAGATGATAGGACGATGTTCTAATGAATGCATCAATCCCATAGTATGGATGGGGTGCAATAGTAAATTGCTTTGGTTCCAATTAGGAATCTATCCTATGGTAGGGATCTTTAGAGATAACAATGACTGAGTCATCAGTGAAGTTTTGGTACCACATGCATGAGTCTATGATGTTGCATTACATTCTACGTGACATTTCATAATGATTTAGTTGTGATGCTTAATGATACATTGTGTATGATGATATGTGTTCGCATAATGATGAGGTTATGAAGGTGTAATTATAACACGAGGATTATGATTATGTGTGATGCCTTGCTTATGTGTATATTTACTATGTCTATTACTTATTTCTTATATAATGATTAAGATTTACTCACCCTTTCTGTTTGAATTTTTCCTCCACGTGGGTAACGTCTAGGTGATCGTGAATAGTTCGTAGAAGCATTATAGGATAGCTTCAGAGTGGGTTTATTTGTTTTTGTTGAATAAAGGGAGTCTTGCTCTGATATGTAACATCAGGGTTGAGGTTGAATGATTGGGACTTATGTTCTTTGTTTTGTTTAAGATGTTTAGTCACCCTACGTGGTACTCGAGATGTTTGATTTAAGAGTATAAACTATGAAGCATCGCTAGACTTTATGAAGTATTATGATGAGGTGTTTTTGAACTATGATTTTTGCTGCGAAGTTTTGAAGTATTAAATTGATGCTACTAAGGACATATTCGTCTTAAATGATTTTGAAAACCCATGTTACGGAGAAGGATGTATTATTATGACGTTTTCATGAAGATGTGACACACTGTTTGGTGATATACTCTTATTTATTTATTAAAATAATTGCAAATATTATGTGGGGTTTAGAAAGGTGTTACATTAGTGGTATCAGAGAAGGTCGGTCTGTACGGCTAGGTTGTTGAGTCTATAGTGTGTGACAGTGGAATACTGTCGAGATAAATTCTAACCATTGTGACTGTTATTAATGTGAAATAGAGAAATGGATGGAAGGAACGATGTTGCACTTGCTGCTGCTTTGTAGGCTGTTGCTCAAGCTGTGAAACATCAATCTAATGATGGATCCCGTGTTTTGGAGATGTTCCAGAGGAATCATCCACCTGTTTTCAAGGGTAGGTTTGATCTTGATGGAGCACAAGTTTGGCTTAAGTAGATTGAAAGAATCTTCCGAGTCATGGATTGCTCAGAGGTGCAGAAGGTGCAATTTGGTATGCATCAACTGGCAGAAGAAGTTGATGACAGATAGGTTGGTACTCGCCAGTGATTGACAGCACTAAGTGAAGTGATTACTTGGGATGTGTTCAGCAAGGAATTTCTGAGGAAGTACTTTCCTGAGCATGTGCGTGGGAAGAAAGAGTTTGAGTTTCTAGAATTGAAACAAGGAAGTTTGACTGTGACGAAGTATGCTTCGAAGTTTGTGGAACTGGCAAAGTTTTATCCATATTACATCGAAGCAACTGTTAAGTTCTCAAAGTGTAACAAGTTTGAGAATGGTTTACGTCTGGAGATTAAGCGGTCGATTGAATATCAGCATATCCATGTGTTTTCAGAGTTGGTATACAATTATAGGATCTATGAAGAAGATAGCAAAGCTCATTTAACTCATTACAAGATCCTGGACGATAAAAGAGGGAAGCATTATTAAGACCGTAAGAAGCCTTATGATGCTCCAGCTAATAAAGGGAACAAAAGGCTTATGATGGGAAGAAGGCAAGTGGGGGAGGAGCTCCCACTTCTGTCAAGTTCTATAGGTGTGGTGAACAAGGTCATCGATCTAATGAGTGTGAGAATAAGGTACTGAGGTGCTACAAACGTGGTAAGACAGGTCATCGTGCTCCTGAATGCAAGAACGATGGTCCGACTTGTTTAAATTATGGAGAGTAGGGTCACATCAGTACCCAATGCTAGAAACCAAGGAAGGATGCTACTGCTCAGGCTAATGGTAGAGTGTTCGCGCTGAGTGGATCAGAGGAACCCAAGAAGGACAACTTGATTCGAGGTACTTGCTTTATTAACGATGTTGAATTGGTTGCTATTGTTGATACTAGTTCTACTCATTCATTTATCTCGCTTAAATGTGCTACTAAGTTGGAATTGAAATTGTTTGATATGAATGGTAGTATGGTGATATATACTCCTGCTAGTGGTTCTGTTACTACTACTTACGTTTGTCTGAAGTGTCCTTTGACTATTTATGGAAAGAGTTTTGTGATGGATTTGGTGTGTCTTCCCTTACACCAAATCAATGTGATTCATGGGATGAACTGGTTGAAGTTCAACTATGTTTATATCAATTGTTATAATAAGACGTTAAGGTTCCCTAAGTTTGGTGATAATGGAGAATTGATGTTGTTGACCGCTAAGCAAGTGAACAGACTTTTAGAAGATGAAGCCTTGATGTTTGTGATGTTCGCGTCGTTGCAAGTTGATGGTAAAGATGCGAATATGGAATTATCGGTTGTCTATGAATTTCCATAGGTGTTTCCAGATGACATCAGTAATTTACCTCTTGAATGTGAAATGGAGTTTTCTATAGATTTGGTGCTAGGTACAAGTCCAGTGTCAATGAATCCTTACAGAATGCCAGCTTCAGTGCCAAGCCAGTTGAAGAAACAATTGTAAGAGATGCTCGAGAAGAAGTTCGTTTGACCGAGTGTTTCACCGTGGGATGCTCCTGTGTTGCTAGTTAAGAAGAAAGATGGGAGTATGAGGCTGTGTGTAAATTACAGACAGTTGAATAAAGTGACAATTAAGAATAGGTATCCACTATAGAGGATCGATAATTTGATGGATCAGTTGGTGGGTGTTTGTGTTTTCAGCAAGATTGACTTGAGGTTAGGTTATCATCAGATTCGAGTTAAACCATATAATATTCCGAAGATAGCTTTCCAAATGAGGTATGGTCATTAAGAATACACTATGATGTTGTTTGGTGTATCAAATGCGCAAGGTGTTTTTATGGAGTATATGAATAGAACTTTTCATTCCTACCTGGATAAGTTTGTTATAGTTTTTATTGACGATATTCTGATTTATTCTAAGACGGAAGAAGAGCATGCTGAGCATTTGTGAATGGTGTTGCAAGTGTTAAAGGAAAATAAATTGTATGCAAAGTTGTCAAAGTGTGAATTTTGGCTAAAGGAAGTTAGTTTTTTTGGTCATGTAATTTCTTGTGGCTGGATTGATGTGGATCCTTCTAAAGTCAATGTTGTATTGCAGTGGGAGGCTCCGAAGTCTGCAATCGAGGTTCGAAGTTTTCTTGGTTTGGAAGGTTACTATCGAAGGTTCATTGAATAATTTTCTAAGTTGGCTTTGTCGTTGACTCAGTTGACTCGAAATGGTCAAGCTTATGTGTGAGATGTTACGTGTGAAGAAAGCTTTGTATAATTAAAGAAAAGGTTGACGACCACTCCGGTGTTAACTATGCCTAATTTGAGTGAGTCTTTTGTGGTGTATTGTGACGCGTCTAAGATGGTTCTTGGTGGTGTACTGATGAAAAATGGGCAATTTGTTACTTATGCTTCTAGGAAACTCAAAGTTCATGACAAGAACTACCCCACACACGACTTAGAGTTAGCAGCGATGGTGTTTGTATTGAAGATTTAGAGACATTATCTCTTCAGTTCTAAATTCGAAGTGTTTAGTGATCATAAGAGTCTGCAATACTTGTTCAACCAGAAGCAGTTGAATATGAGACAAAGAAAATGGCTTGAGTTGTTGAATGATTATGACTTTGACTTGAATTACCATCCTGGTAAAGCAAATGTAGTTGCTGATGCATTGAGTATGAAGTTGCTGCATATGTTAATGCTTATGGTTCGAGAGTTAGAGATGATCAAACAATTCAGAGATATGAGCTTGGTGTGTGAAGATACTCCTAATAGTGTAAGGTTAGGAATGTTGAAGCTGACTAGTGGTATTATGGAAGAAATCCATGAAAGTCAGAAGTTTGATTTGAGGTTAGTCGACCAATTGACTTTGATTAACCAAGGTAAAAGAGATAAGTTCAGAATTGATGAGAATGGTGTAATGAGGTTTAGCGATAGAGTATGTGTTTCAGATGTTCCAGAGCTTAAGAAAAGTATTCTTGAGGAAGGACGTAGAAGTGGGTTAAGTATTCATCCCGATGCTATAAAGATGTATCAAGACTTGAAGAAGTTATTTTGGTGGCCTGATATGAAGAAGAAGATTGCTAAGTTTGTTTATTCTTGTTTGACTTGTCAGAATTCAAAGATTGAACATCAAAAGCCTATGAGTCTTATGCAACCTTTGAGTATTCCAGAGTGAAAATGGGACAGTGTTTCTATGGATTTTGTGTCAGGTTTGCCGAAGACTGCTAAGGGCAATGATTCGATTTGGGTGATTGTAGATAGGTTGACTAAGTTGGCTCATTTCTTATTGATGAAGATTAATTATCCTATGGAGAAGCTAGTCGAGATGTATATTGATGAGATTGTGAAGCTACATGGAATACCTTTGAGTATTATGTCAGATAGAGATCTGAGGTTTACGTCAAAATTTTGGACAGGTTTGCAGAATGCCTTTGGTACTAAGTTGAAGTTGATTTCCGTATATCATCTGTAGACGGACATTCAAACAGAGAGGAATATTCAGTCTTTAAAGGATTTGTTGAGGGATTGTGTGCTAGAACAAGGGGGATCTTGGGATACTCACTTGCCATTGATTGAGTTTACTTATAATAATAGTTTCCATTCTAGTATTGGAATGGCACCGTATGAAGCATTGTACGGTAGGAGGTGTAGAACTCCATTGTGTTGGTATGAGTCAGGCGAGAGTGTTGTACTCGGACCTGAGGTTGTACAAGAGACGACTGTAAAGATAAAGATGATCCAAGATGTGATACGGTGGCAGAACTGACTGTTATACTGGTTTGCGTTTTGCGTTTGCAAAATGTCACGGTAAGCAAGAGTCACCACCTACTTTTATTTCATCCAACTAAGGAAAAGGAAAAAGAACAGAAAACACCTTTTTCGAGAATATTTTTGAGTACGGGGGGTAGATTATAGAAAGGGAAGGTGTTAGCACCCTTTCTATCCATGGTTTTCCATGGGCTCTTAGGTACTTGCTCATTTTAAAATTGCTTGTGTGTGTGCTTGTTTTGAAAAAAAATTTACTTCGTGATAACCCTTGTATCAGTCCTCAAGGGTGTGACGAAGTTGTTTTGAAAATTGTTTTAAAAAAGTGTTTGTGTGAAAAAAAGTTTGATTGATTGAGAAAGTACTTAAGAGTTTTCTACCTACTCGAAAAAGACTGTTCGTTTTCCTTTAGACAATGCTATCCCATTATTAAGGAATAGGTAGCACCATCGTTGGAATTTTAAGGGACGTTTGAAGGGACAAATACGGTCATAAAAGCAATGTTAGGAGGTGTTAGTAATCATCCTAAAGCCTTAAAGATCTTTTTCCAAAGCAACATCTGAATGGGTCATTTGAGATCTTTCAGGGCTAGAGGACAACCACTAACGAACCCTATACTTCATGACCATTTAACCTAAGGCGACCGAAGTGAAGTAAACCCTAGGAGTGAGCATGTGCGAGTGTAATTTTTTCAGTTAATTTGTCTTTGCACATTTAGGGTTTTCTACCGTTTTAATTTTCAAGTATTCTTTCCATACAATCCTATTAGCATACATCTAACAATTTATAATTGCAGAAATTAAAATGCGGAAAGCTTAAAGTTCTAGCTATTACATGGATTTCGCAGATACAGAATTATTTAGCCTGTAAAATAAAAGGCAGAATTAAAACCTAATTAAAGCTATTACAAACTCGGAGCAGTTACAAAAATAATTAAAAAAAGTAATTAAAATGCGCGCGACAAATTAGATGCGAGGATAATTATAAAACCTAAAAATCTAATTGAGAAAAATATTTAAGTTATTTTTTGAAGAAAGATTAATTATATACAAAATTAAACCCTAATTTCTAATTGATTTTAATTTACAAAAAAATAAGATTTAATTGCCCTAATTTTTAATTAAATTAATTAATCAAAGAAAATAAATATTTTATGAAAAAATGATTTTTGGTATTTTTTGTGATTTCATGATTTAATAATAAAAAGGAATAATTTGATGTTATTTAAAAAAAAAGAAAATGTTTAGAAAAATAATTAAAAAAAGAATTAAAATCAAAAGATGAGAAAAGGGTCTATTTAAGCAATTGGAGGGGGGTGCCATGAGGAATTACCTCCAGGCCCATGTAGCCAAGCCCATCTAACGCGTGAGGTTCAGTGTTGCGCCCTTCTGATGGTGCACCATGGTCCCTCCTTGTCTGGGACGTTGGATCTGGATAGATGGTGATCTATTGGTTGAATCAATAAGGCGCATGATGGACGCGTGGGGTTATGGAACACTGGATCTGCAGGTGAGAATTAAGAAAATAATGAAAACTTGCTGGGACCTGGGATCGAATCCAGGTCCTTACACTCAACACCAACGCGCCCTACCATCCATGCTACCTGTTCTATTTGTTAATATAACAATAACATAATATAATATGTAAAACATAGTGGTTAGCTGGAAAAGCGCGTGAAATTCAAATGAACCAAAGGGGTGATGACAAATCACCCTCTCCTTCCTTCTGTCCGTCGTTTTAGGTAGGTGACTTATACCTACGGACAACGTCTATAACTAAAATCCTGTAAATCTCAAAAATCCAACACAGGCATGATAAATCAATTATGGCTACATCAATCAATTGGTTTCGACCTCACGAGTATGATGGTACCCTTTGTGTAGGCCAATTTCACCTGTATCAAGAAGCCCCAAAACGTGACTTCAAACCCTAGCCATGGCAGTCACACATATAAGCCTAAAAAATTCAATTAAACGATCCAGACATGTTAGAAATACATCAATGATCATAAATATATCATTAAATTATGCTAATGATGCAAGAATGGGTGTAATCAATTTTGAAAAAGCAAGCAAATCGTATGAGGTCTAGGGAGTGATTCTGGGCGCGAGAGTGCTTGCTACTGATCCTGTTAGCTTCAGAGATGATCCAGGATATGATTGGGAATGTTGGAAGGCCTTGAATCGTCCTCTAGGGTAGAGATCAAATCACCACTTTTTCCCAAATATTTGAGTTTGTTCTAGTGTTCTTCACGACTACTAGCCCCTATTTTTGTGCTTGGTCTTGTTCATTATATATCCCTAAGTGAATTAGCGTTATAAAAACAGCTGGTATCTTTGAAGTTATTGAAGATTGGATATGATTTTTCCTTTGTATTATTTGTTTCCAAATTAGGCTTAATCATGACATTCTTGTGCCAATCAACCTTGATTCGATTTGATCCTGATATGCCAGCATAATTAGCTTGTGATTCTGTCTAAAAATTAGATCAAAATAAATCTTTGCTATTATTTGTCATTTATTTGATTTAATTCCATTTTTAATTAATAAAAAATAAAAATAAAATGAAAAATAAAATAAAAAATGAAGCAAATAATGTGTGGGTGAATATTTGGGTCGTGGACCATGTTATGAGTGAGGTGCAAGCATAAAAAGTTAGGCCCATTTGACAAAAAATGAATTTTTGAGCACATTTGACTTTTGGCAATTTTTAAAAAATGGTCAACTTTGACAAGGAATATCTCTTCCAATTTTAACCCTAGAGAGGTGTTCCTAGACTTTTTAGAAATCTTAGGGTGTCCCCTAAACAACCCTTTTGGTCTCATTTCAGTTGGGTCCTCCATGTTCATGTAAGAAGCTTTGACCCCAAAAGTGTTTTTGTTGACTTTTCAAAAGGACCTATAATCTAGAAATCCATATCTTTTTATGAGTGCATTTCTTGAACTTGAGGGCTGAAGATGAGTTGTATGGAATTTAATTCCCTTTAAAATGAGCTTTGGGTGAGAAATTTCTGATAAAGTATGAGAAAGTTATGCTTGGTCAAAGTTTGGTTGACTCTTCCTAAGAAACCCTAATTTAGCAACTTTTGAGTTTTGATGAATTAGGAGCATTCCTTGAGGAATAATGATCAACCCTTGATAAAATGATGAATATCACTTCAAAATGTTGATGTTGACCAAAAATCTTGAAGTTTGACTGTATGTGGGCCACAATTGACTTTTGACCTAATACAGTCGATTCTCAAGCATCTGAGCAGTTGACTGAGCAAACTTCTTGTGCAAGGCATGAAACTTGACATATAGGGTCTTGAGAACATATTAGGAACATGGAGAGCATATGAGGCCTTTGTGGTTCACCCAGCTTGATGAAAATGGAAACCCTAGTTTGAGATACATTGCCTTAGGAGAGAGTTTGTCTTGTCAACTCTTGGGCAACCTTGAGCAAATTGAGGATCTCAATGGGCATGTGCTGAGTAAAATGAGATGGAAAATTTTGGGGTACAATAGCTGACCTTGTTCAATCTTCTTAAACCCGAGGAGATAGATTGGCTTGTCTGCCTTTTGTGATCTGAAGTTGGAAGATGATTGAACACTAGGGTGCCCAGAAATTTGCACTCGTATGAAGTGAGTGTCAATCGGCGGTATCAGGAATGGGCTTACAGATGCCATTTGGAAGTTGACAGAGAATCGCCGGAGATGGGATTAAAGATGCCATCCAGGATGTGATGGAGAATCGTCGGAAATGGGCTTAAAGATGCCATCTAGAGGATGTTGATTTCATGAGATATTCCTTTGATGAGAATTCATGTTCCTGTCGTTGAGGAGGAATCTGCCGAGGAATGTTGGTATCTCTCTTGAGAGAAATAGTATTTTAGGAGTTTCAGTTGTCCGTTACTCTACTGGGGGAATTAACTTCTGCTTGAGGAAGCGGGAGTGAACTGCATATCTGGTCAGGGTATAGGCTGCACAGCGACTTACTGGGGAAAGGTGAAATCGACCGAAACTGGTCGGCTCCAGGTTTTACCGTGTTGTAAAACTGTCGTCTGGAGATAAGGGAGAAGAAACCTGGATGGTAAGGTTATGAGAAGGAACCTGGGTCATAGGATTGCTTTAAAATGAAAGCCTGGATAGTAGGGCTACAAGAAGGAACCTGGATAGTAGGGTTACTTCGAAATGAAAGCCTGGATAGTAGGGCTGTGAAAAGGAACTTGGATAGTAGGGTTACTTCAAAATGAAAGCCTGGATAATAGGGATGTGAGAAGGAACCTGGATAGTAGGGTTACTTCGAAATAAAAGCCTGGATAGTAGGGCTGTGAGAAGGAACCTGGATAGTAGGGTTACCTCGAAATGAAAGCCTGGATAGTAGGGCTGTGAGAAGGAACCTGGATAGTAGGGTTACTTTGAAATGAAATCCTGGATAGTAGGGCTGTGAGAAGGAACCTGGATAGTAGGGTTACTTCGAAATGAAAACCTGGATAGTATGGCTGTGAGAAGGAACCTGGATAGTAGGGTTACTTCGAAATGAAAGCTTGGATAGTAGGGCTATGAGAAGGAACCTGGATAGTAGGGTTACTTCGAAATGAAAGCCTAGATAGTAGGGTTGTGAGAAGGAACCTGGATAGTAGGGTTACTTCGAAATGAAAGCCTGGATAGTAGGGTTGTGAGAAGGAACCTGGATAGTAGGGTTACTTCGAAATGAAATTCTTGATAGTAGGGATGTGAGAAGGAACCTGGATAGTAGGGTTACTTCGAAATGAAAGCATGGATAGTAGGGCTGTGAGAAGGAACCTAGATAGTAGGGTTACTTCAAAATGAAAGCCTGGATAGTAGGGCTGTGAGAAGGAACCTGGATAGTAGGGTTACTTCGAAATAAAAGCCTGGATAGTAGGGATGTGAGAAGGAACCTGGATAGTAGGGTTACCTCGAAATGAAAGCCTGGATAATAGGGTTGTGATAAGGAACCTGGATAGTAGGGTTACTTCGAAATGAAAGCCTAGATAGTAGGGCTGTGAGAAGGAACCTGGATAGTAGGGTTACTTCGAAATGAAAGTCTGTATAGTAGGGCTGTGAGAAGGAACCTGGATAGTAGGGTTACTTCAAAGCAATAATGTAGGTTAGTTGACCCGTTTGGTTTAGGGAGCTGAGTTTCCATTAGTCGTCTGCAGATGTGACCTGTATAACTGCTGGATTTGTTGAAGCTAATCGACTTTTCCTGAAAAGATATCAGGGTTAATTATATGTGATACAAGAAATGCAGGGTGAGATGATGTTCTCAAAATAAATGAGATTATGCTGTATATGATATGTATGCGCATGTCATGATGTATGTTCACGGAATGCTATCGGGGTATGCCCGTGTCTGGGAAAATAAATCCCTGATTGTTACTGGAGATTTATGAATATTCTGTCAGGAAGAGATTCTGCTTGAGAATAAACTCTGCGGGGAACAAACTTAGGAAGTGAATTTTGTAGCTGAAGTGATAAACTCTGTCGGGGATTGAGCCTCTGTATCTAGAGAAATAAACTCTGCTTGGGGGATGAAATTTACTGACTCGTCCACGATTATGAAACTCGGCTGGAGGATATAGCTGTCAGGTTTCAGAATGACCCTGGCTGGGGAGGTTACGTCTTGTTTCGGGAAAGCTGCCATCAATGATTTTGAATACTTTTACTCTATGGGGAGTGTATGTACCAATGATTGTGTTCCAAAGCTGGCTCTATCCCGGCACCTGCTGGGCGGAGTAACCGTCGGGTTTGGCACTTCTTGTTTTTGCCCCTGTTTCTGGAATTACGAGTAATTGTCTTTTGTTTCTTATGTAAATATTTATGAGCAGCAATCATTTTCAAATGCATATATCAAAAATAAGTCATTGGACGTTCTCACGAAAATGATTTGTATTGATTTTTGAAATTGCCCTGTAATAGGCATTTTTGTACAAAGAGGCTGACGCTCTAGTAAGAGAATGCCGCTGTAAAAATAGAAGCTATACAAATTTATGTAAAAGAAAAAACTGCTATGTGAAACAACCCCATTGGGTTCCAACTCTGCTATTGCCCTTATATCTTCAAGCGTCTCATCACTTTGCTTCTTGGCCGAAAGTTGATCAGATTGATTGGCGCCGTCCGAGCTTGATAGCCGATATGTAAATATGGTCACAAGATGATCCAATGAGACATAGTGGTACGCTCTATATCCCTAACTTTTGCTTGGACCTCCCTTTCGGGTTTTCAGTCCACCGGGATACCCTTTTTTGCCCAAGCGCCCTTTTGGGTTTTCGACTTGCCGGGTGTTCAAATTTTTCATTTTCATCCCTTACTTTTGCCCGAATCCTTTTGGTTCGCCGGGAAGCCCTTATTTTTTCCTAGGCCAGTCAACCTAACAGGTCTTTTAATTAGGCGTAGTATCTTTTCACTATGTCTACATTGACAGGGTGAGGAAGGTCGTCACCATCCATGGTAGTTAGAATCATAGCTCCACCTGAGAAAATGTTCTTAAGCACAAATGGTCCTTCGTACGTGGGGGTCCATTTGCCCCTGGGATCACCTTGCGGCAGTATGATGCGTTTGATCACTAGATCCCAGACTTGATATTCTTGACGCCTGAATTTCTTGTTAAAAGCCTTGATCATTCGCTTTTGATACGTCTGACCATGGCAAATAGCAGTAAGTCTCTTTTCATCGATTAGATATAACTGATCAAGTCGGGTTCGGATCCAGTCGTCTTCGTTCAAACCCGCATCCTTCATAATCCTGAGAGAAGGTATCTGGACTTCGATGGATAGGACTGCCTCCACGCCATATACCAGAGAGTAAGGTGTTTCCCCTGTCGACGTCCGTGCTGAGGTACGGTACCCATGAAGAGCAAATGGTAACATCTCATGCCAGTCTTTGTATGTCACCGTCATCTTCTGTACAATCTTCTTGATGTTCTTGTTAGCTGCTTCAACAACGCCATTCATCTTTGGCCAGTAGGGAGAAGAATTATGATGTTGTATCTTGAACTGTTTACAGAGCGTGATGATCATTGTGTTGTTGAGATTCGTACCATTGTCAGTAATAATTCTCTCTGGCACACCATATTGAGAGATCAGATTATGTCGGATAAACCGTGCCATGACGTTCTTGGTTACCGTAGCAAAAGAGGCTGCCTCAACCCACTTTGTGAAGTAATCAATGGCTATTAGGATGAAGCGATGTCCATTAGAAGCGGTGGGCCTGATTTCTCCGATCATGTCGATGCCCCACATTGCAAAGGGCCACGGAGCTGTCAAGACATTTAAGGGGACCAGAGGCACATGCACCTTATCAGCATAGATTTGGAACTTATGACAAGTTCGAGAGTGCTGATAACAATCGGCTTCCATAGTGGACCAGTAGTATCCTGCCCGTAGGATCTTCTTAGCCATGGTATGTCCACTAGAATAGGTTCCGAAGGTGCCTTCATGTAGATTTGTCATGATCCTCTCTGCTTCACTCTTGTCTACACAACATAGTAGTGTGGAGTCATGGTTGCGTTTATAGAGGATTCCATTACTGAGGAAGAACTTTGCAGCGAACCTTCTCAGAAACTTCTTATCGTTGACAGATGCCCCTTCAGGATACTCTTGAGTCTCGAGATACCTCTTGACTTCGTGAAACCAGGGTTTGTCTGCCACTTCTTCGGTATCGATTTCACAGCAGTGTGCTGGTTCATCCAGCCTCTCAATGGTGATTTGGGGAGCTTCATTGTCCCACCTAACTTTGAACATAGAAGACATGGTAGCTAGCGCACCCGCTAAATGGTTCTCCTCTCGTGGGAAATGTTCAAAAGTTACCCCCTCAAAGTGTGGGAGCAATGTCAACACGTACTCTTTGTATGGGATGAGATTCAGATGCTTCATATCCCATTCGCCTTTGATATGACTTATTACCAAGGCTGAATCCCCGAAAACGTCCAAAAATTTGATCCTGAGGTCAATAGCAGCCTTGAGTCCCATGATGCAAGCTTCATACTCCGCCATGTTGTTAGTGCAGTTGAAATATAGCCGAGAAATGAAAGGAGTATGACAACCCTCAGGAGATATGATTACAGCGCCGACGCCATTACCCAGTGCGTTTGAAGCTCCGTCAAAAACCATAGTCCATCGGGATCCCTCCTCGGGTCCCTCATCCAGTTCAGGTTCTTCATAGTCAGTCACCAGCAAAATATTCTCATCCGGGAACTCAAAATTCATGGACTGGTAGTCATCCACGGCCTGATGAGCCAAATGATCAGTCAATACACTCCCCTTTATTGCTTTCTGGGTTGTATATTGTATGTCGTACTCAGTTAAGATCATTTTCCATCTTGCTATTCTTCCGGAGAGTGCAGGCTTCTCAAAAATGTACTTGATCGGATCCATCTTCGATATCAACAAGGTAATGTGGGTCAGCATGTACTGTCTTAGTCAGCGAGTAGCCCATGCCAAAGCGCAGCAAGTTTTCTCGAGCAGTGAGTATCTTGTCTCACAGTCGGTAAACTTTTTGCTAAGGTAGTATATTGCATTCTCTTTTCGACCAGACTCGTCATGCTGACCCAGCACACACCCCATTGAATTGTCTAGCACTGTTAGGTACAAAATCAAAGGTCTTCCTTCAACCGGGGGCATCAGGATTGGTGGTTCTTGAAGGTATTCCTTGATTCTTTCAAAAGCGGTCTGGCATTCATCATTCCACTTTACCACTTGATTTTTCTTCAGAAGCTTGAAGATTGGCTCACAAGTATTGGTCAGATGTGAAATGAACCTGGCGATATAATTCAGGCGTCCCAAGAAACCTCTAACTTCCTTCTCTGTACGGGGAATTGGCATTTCTTGTATAGCCTTTACCTTTGTAGGATCTACTTGGATGCCTTTGTCACTGACAATGAAACCCAGAAGTTTACCAGACCTTACCCCGAAGGTGCACTTGTTCGAATTCAACCTCAGCTTATATATCTTCAACCTGTCGAATAACTTTTGTAGACGATCAAGGTGCTCTTCCTCAGTCTGAGACCTGGCTATCATGTCATCAACATAAAATTCAATCTCATGGTGAATCATATTGTGGAACAAAGCGACCATGGCGCGCAGATAAGTTTCCCCAGCATTCTTCAACCCAAAAGGCATCACCTTGTAGCAGAAGGTGCCCCACTGCGTGATGAAGGTTGTCTTCTCCATGTCTTCAGGAGCCATCTTGATCTGGTTGTAGCCAGAGAAACCATCCATGAAGGAGAAGATTTTGTGTTGTGCAGTGTTGTCAACCAGAACGTCAATGTGAGGAAGTGGGAAGTTATCCTTGGGGATTGCCCTGTTCAAATCTCTATAATCCACACACATCCACACCTTACCGTCCTTCTTTGGTACTGGGACGATGTTAGCAACCCATTATGGGTAAGAAGTGACAACTAAGAATCCTGCGTCGAACTGTTTCATGACCTCTGCCTTTATCTTCTCTGACATTTCAGGGTGCATACGATGGACCTTCTGTTTATCCGGAGGACAATCTTCTTTGGTCGGAAGACGATGAACCACAATATCAGTGTCTAAACCTGGAATGTCTTCATATGACCAGGAAAAGATCTCAACGTAGTCGTGCAACATTTGTATCAACCGCTGTTTGATGCTAAGCTCCAGATTTGCACCTATTTTAACCTCTTTTCTGTCTTACTCAGTACCCAAGTTCACTGTCTCAACCGACTCTTCATGAGGCTGTATGGCCCTTTCTTCCTGCTGTAATAGTCTAGCAAGTTCTCCAGGCACCTCACAATCATCCTCACCTTCATCTTTGGCTTGGTTGATCGGATTTTTGAAGTCATAATTGGAAATATTAGAGCTGTTATCAATGGGATCCATAGTGGATATGGATCTGCAGTATGATACGTGAGTGTGTGTAAGAGAATAGCTGTTTTATAAAGTGAAAACAGAAAAGAAAAAACAGAGAGTGCAAAATTTGTATGCAAGAAACGTCCAATGCTTTATTAATGATATATGAAATGAAAAATAATAGCCCTCACAAGCAAAGCCAATGTGCCTCGGGCAAGGCACAAGGCCGTAAAGTTTTAAATTGTTTATTACAAATCTCAAAACAAGTAAGACAATTACTGCGGAATAAAAGAAACTGGTATAAAGTCCCTAGCCGTCTAGTTACTCGGTCCACCGTTGGTAGTTGGGTAGATCCAGTTGTCAATATTTGAGTCTTCCTCGTTGTCTTTAATGGCATTAACCCCATGATTGCTGATGAGTAGGGGAGGTCCTCCATCCCGAGCTCGTCGAACAACCCTTTGATCCCCTGTAGTAAAGTCCAAACCAAATTTGTCAGTTTTGTGAGTGAAATCAGGGAGCTGACCCCAATTGGTACACCCACCTTCTTCAACCACGGCCCTGGCGTCCTTGAGAGAAGCCATATTCAGAGGAGGTTTTTTGCTGGTAGTAGTTTCAGTCGATGCCAAGATTTGAGGGACCTCTTCGAAGTTCTAACAAGGAGTTTCTATGAATTCCCCGTCCATCTCTATGTAGCGGAAGGAATTGAGGTGGCTCACCATATACTCCTCTTCACCCCGCACTGTGACAATCTTCCCTTTTACCGGATACTTCAGCATTTGGTGTAGTGTGGAAGTAACTGCCCCAACCTCGTGGATCCAAGGACGACCCAAAAAACAAGAATACGATGGCCTGATGTCCATCATATAGAAGGTGGACCCAAAGGTCTGAGAACCCACTTTGACAGGGATGTCCACCTCCCCGTGCACCATTCTTTTTGACCCATCAAAAGCCCTTACCACAATGTTACTAGGCTTTAAAGTCAAACCCTCGCAATCCAACCGGTCCAACGCCTTCTTGGGCAAAACATTCAGCGAAGACCCAGTATCTACCAACACATGAGCCATAGTGGTGCCCCTGCATTCAAACGAGACACGCAGAGCATCATTATGCTTCCTTCCCTTTGGTGTCAAGTCTGCATCTGAAAAACCTAGCCCATTGTCAACAGTCAGGCTGGCCACGCAATCTTTAAATTGATTAGCTGATGTCTCTTGCGGCACATGCGCAGTTTTGAGGAATGCAATCAAATCTTTCGCATGGGCCTCGAAGCATAACAACAGGGATAACATGGATATCTTTGAGGGGGTATACCCAGCTGCTCGACCACATTGTAGTCGCTCTTTTTAATTATTTTCAATATTTCCTCTATCTCTTGCTTAGAGGCTTCCACAACAATTTTTCTAGGAACCTCCGTCCGGGCAGCTCACCTATAACCTCTTTGCCGCGGGTGTCAGACGATTCGCCGACAGGGGTAATAATTGGAGTAAAAACAGGAGTCGTAGTTGATGTACCAACAGGAATAGCATATGGAATGACAATAGGCCTGTTGACAGTCTTAGGGGAAATCTCGGGAGAGAAGACCCTTCCACTTTGGGTAACCTTGCTGGTTCCGACAATGTTACCAATATCAGGATCAGCCTCTTCATTTTTCAAATCTTGTTTGATGCCATGATAGTACACATCGGCACCATAATGCCAGGGGACAACTTTGTCCGAGACATATGGGACAGGACCAGGAACAATGATTATTAGCGGAGCGATTCTTGGAGCAGATGTAATCCTAACAGGTCTTCTCAAGGAGACCTTGGAAGGATTGGCGAAAATGGTTATAATGGCAATGTCTTTAGATGGAACAACAGGAACCAAAGTTTTCTCGAACAAAATTTCTTTACCGTCCATCACGCATTGAACACCTAACTTTAGTAAATGGCAACCAAAAGGTAGAAGTGAACACATGTGGAAATCTTCACCACAACTCGGAAATAAACCGGCCAACAATAAATTCTTCTTCACAGTCATGAGAGGATTAGAAACTTCATCCACCAAGGTCACAAATAAGTCGGTATCCACAACATTAATTCCACGACCGTGCTTAGGCATGGGAGCAGTTATGACATTGGGCTTTTCTGGAGCATCGAACTCAATTTCCTTGGCTTTGATCAGATCTTGTACCTTATTTCTTAGAGCCCAGCAGTCATTGGTATCATGGCCAGGACTCTCAGAATGAGAGGCACACCGAGCATTTGGATTATATCGGGGAGATGTGGTATTCAGATTCTTGGGAGCCTCTTTCAAGGTCGCCAAGTTGGATCTCAGCAGATGAGGTAGAACTTCAGCCAACATCATATTGATTCGGGTAAACTGCCGTTGTGGCCTTTCCACCCTTGGCTGATTGTTGCGTTATGGAGCAGCCGCAGGCCTAGGTATCATTACGACACTTACTGTCTGACGATGTTCAGCTCTGTTTTGGCCCCTAGGGCTGTAGATGGCACTGGCTTCTTTTTAACTAGCAAAAGGCTTCTTTATCGAACTCAAAGAAGCATCTTTCTGTATCTTGCCACTTCGAATCCAAACTTCTACTCTCTCTCCAGTCAAGATTAGCTCGGTGAAACCAGCTGACGAGCTGCCGATCAAATGATTAAAGAATGGACCAGATAGCGTCCCCAGAAACATATCAACCAACTCCCTATCAGATAACGGGGGTTGGACTCTTCCAGCCAAGTGTCTCCAATTCTGTGCATAGTCCTTAAAGCCTTCACTCACCCTCATGGACATACTCTGGAGTTGAGTACGAGTAGGAGCAAGGTCGGTGTTGTATTGGTACTGCTTATAGAAAGCAACAACCAGATCTTCCCAATTTTGGACATTGGCTTTCTCCAGTTGGTAGAACCATTCAAGCTGAGTCCTTGACAGACTATCTTGAAAGAAATGAACCCACAAATTTCTATCAGCGGTGTGGGGCTGCATCTTTCTGACATAAGAGCGGAGATGAAGTTTTGGGCAGGACACCCCATCATACTTTGCAAAAATTGGAGCTTTGAACTTCTGCGGGATGACCACTCCCGACACCAATCCCAATTTATCGAAATCCAGCCCAGGTATCCTCTGGACTTACATATCACTCAAGCGATCTTCCAGCTGCTTGTATCTATCCTCAGTGGGAGGATATTACTCATCATCATAGTCAGTATCATTTTCAGAAACTTAAGGACTGGGATCCTTCTCCCTTATCTCTTCTTCTTGATTCTCCCCTTCTTTGGATGAGGAGGTCAGATCGACTTATTGCTTCAATGACCCTTTAAACCTTCTGCCCATATTCAGAATACCAACAACCTTCTTCTTTTTCTTTTTCTCTTTCAGGATGAGGGCTTTCAGATCCTCCTGCCCTTTTTCCAAATTTATGAATATTTGCTAGAATTGGGCGTTTTGCGCCTGAAGATCCTTAATGCTTTGTTCGGAAGACATTTCTGCTGAAATAAACAGCGAAGAAGATGAGAAACTTGTAATGGTACCTGTACATACAATGTTATGAATGGGATGCGCATGCAATGATTTCAAAGACTTTCGGAAATTTAAATTTGCAAACCAAAATGAAACAAATATTTTATTAGTTGAATTCAAAGTTCAAATTCCTTTTAGGCGTTACAATTAAAAACAAATCTAAAACTAGAAAAAATCAAAATTCCCATGGATGCTTCCTCTTCGTGCCGAGATAGACATTGAGTCCTCTTTCCTTATGGAGCTGCTTTGTGAGATCTAAAACCTTCCTCTCATGGGAATAAAACTGATCCCTGTAAGTATCCCGCTCTTTCTTCAACTGAATCCAAGACCTCTGTAATTCTCCAAGATCAGCGGGCATATCAGGATAGAGAACCGTGTAAGGAATACCCCCTTCAGTAGTGGGTTCCACAATCACTGGTAAAACGGTCATATAAGGCATCATAAGTTTCTAGGCGCGAGCTCGTGCCCATTGTAGGTAAGGTTCCATAGGAATGGAAACCTTTGGCCCCAAAGCCTTGGCGCCAGATCTGTTTACCATGCCCCAAGCTCGTATGAACCTCCGACGATACTCTTGAACATCATCCTCATAGTCGAATACAATTCCCTTGATAAGTAACTCATGGGGACCATCTCTTCGAGCATAGCCAAATTGTTGCATAGCTAAACAAGGATTGTAGGTTATACCCCCTCTGATGCCAAGTAACGGGACATTAGGGTACTCCCCGTAACGGTCAATAATAGCAGTGTTTTCCATAGCTCGGGAACACCAGAGAATATCCATGTGAGCGAGTGACATTATTCTTTGTGACGAACCCAAACCTTCTTCATTCTTCAGTATGGACTTAGGGAGGTGAGAAATAAACCACCTCGACAACAATGACATGCAACACATAAGAACCCCCCTTCTCTTCATGGTACGAGTATGGAGAGTGTGCAAAATATCTCCGAGCAAGGTAGGCACAGCGTTGCGAGAGAGGAAGATCTTGATAGCATTCACATCTATGAATGAGTCTGGATTAGGGAATAATACTAACCCATAGATTATAAGATCCAAGACCTCCTCAAAGGCCTGAAAATCCATATCATCCCAAAATAGCTGGGCCTTGCCTATCAGGAACTTAGCTAGAAAACCCTTGACTCCGCTTCTTGTTTCCCAATTGGATACCATGTCGGCCCATTTAAGATGCAAAGCTGAGGCAATGACTTCTGGCTTAGGAACTTCTTCCATACTTGTGAAAGGCACTTGTTCAAGAATGGGTATATCCAACAGCTGAGAGAATTCTTCCATGGTAGGCACCAACTGATAGTCTAGAAAGGTGAAGCAGTGGTGCTTGGGATTAAAGAACTGAAAGAGTACACTCATCATATTTTCATCAAAGTTTGAAGTAACCAGGTTGAGAAGTCGACCATGTCTCTTAGTGAACGCATGAGTTTCAGAAACCTTTGATACTAGCTCTTTGGGTTGGGAAGTTATCTTCACAAATCTGATTCAGATAGTGTTTCTACGAACGGAAGCCATGATCTCTGTGGTCGGTGGATCTGGAACTGACTGTTTAACGTTGGTTCGCGAAATGTCGCGGAAGCAAGAGTCGCCACCGTCTTTTATTTTCTCCAAATGGAAAGGACAAAAGCACAGAAAAATTCCTTATAGAGATTGCTCTCGGTTCGGGAGGTAGGTTATAGAAAGGGAAGGTGTTAGCACCCTTTCTATCCATGGTTATCCATGGGCTCTTAGATACTTGCTCAATGTGTTTTCAAAATGGTTTGTTTGCTTTTCAACTGTGGGTTTAAAAAAGTCTCTTTGAAAATTCCAGTTCGACTCTTGTATCGGTCCTCAAGAGTGTTTGAAAAATTGCTTTCGAAAGCTTTTTTGAAAATGTGTCGGTGTGAAAAGTATTCTTGATTAGTTTTGAATTTAGAGCAAGTATCAAGAGTCGTCTACCTACCCTAAGGAATTCGTCTGTGTAAATGTCCTTTAAAGTAGTGCCATCCCACCATTGAGAGGTAGGTAGCACCACCGTTGGAGGTGTTCGGGTCAATTCGAGTTTTAGGGACGTGGTGATCACCAGAGCAATGGGAAGACACCTTAGAAGCTACCCTCATGCCAGGTTCCCGGATCATGAGGACTTACTAAGACATCCTCTACTCGACGACCACCTTTCGAAAGGCAACAGTGAGGCGTACCCTAGGGGTGGTGTGTGCGAATTGTGTGTTATTGATATTTGTCTTGTCATGTTCATTGTGATCTACGCTTGATTTTAATTAGGGCCATACATTCTTTCATGCTTATTTAACAGTTAAAAGTATTTGCGGGGAAAATAAATCTACAACTATTACAAATGGCGCAGGTCCACATCGCCAAAATTAAACTGGACCCGATTTGACGGAAAATAAATAAAGCAAAGTAAAAATGCGGAAAAAAAATTAAAGTTACAACGCTTTGGGAGAATTACACAATTATAATAAGCGATAAAGTAAATGCGCGAAATAAAATAATTAAGACAATGGGCGTTGGACCCTTTTGCAAAAAATTGAATTAATAAGGAATTAAAATAAAAAATGAAAATTAAATGTTTTTGGTATTTTTGTTTTTTTTTAAGATTTAAAAGAAGGAGAATTTATTAGAATGAAATTGGAAATGCAAACCCTAATTCTAATGATTTTTAAGTTTTATTATGAAAATATTGAAATTTGACCTAATTTAGACCTAATTATATTTATGTACAATTTAATTATGAAAATAATAAATAAATAAGTATTATGATAAAAAGGAAAAATTAAACGGAATAGAAATTGTTAATTAACCTAATTCTAATTATTTTTTATTTAATATGAAAAGAATTAAATTGCAAACATCCTAATTAAAACTAAATTCATTATATGTTAATTTATTTACAAGAAAATAATTATAATAAAAATATTTATTATTTTTGGTCTTTTCTGATTTTTTAATGAAGTTTTTATATTGTGTAAAAAAAAAAAATTAATTAATTAAAACAATGAAAATAAATAACATAATAATAAAAAATAAAAAAAAATATGGAAAGAAAAGCAAACCAGGGTGGGGGTGTAGTCCCAAATGGTGAGGTCAAATTAGTGGAATCTGGCCCAATAAGCCTTTGAAATTTATTGACTTTCTCAATCATGTGTGATGCATTGACTATGGTTTGTACGTGTTCTTCAGCTCTCAACCGTTAGATTGATCTCCAAGCGGACGTGGCATGTTGATGATGGAGGGAATATGGTGCGTCCTATACTAAGCGCTGCATGGGAAACGTTATGGAAAAATAATATGACAATTGTACAGACCTGGGATTCGAACCCAGGTCATGGAGGTCACAAGCACGTACACCTGCCAGCTGAGCTACAACGCTTCAATTAATATGTTATAGTGAATAAATAACAAAAAGAAAAAACAACGCGTAATGGTTAAACGCGCGAAATTTCAAACTAGCGAATCACGCTTCGCCAACACATTATCTTCTTCGCCCAGCTTTTTATTTTTCTGAAACAAAGACTCATAGGCCACGGTTTTATAGCGTTGTCTTAGGCTAGTTTCCAGAAAATAGTGACTAGCGCTATAGGGCCAATAAATTTGGCGCGATGGTCTAGTCTTCTTCGTCCAGATGAGCTGAGTGTAATGGTGTGAGTCTGGAACCTTAATTTTGCCTTGGGTAGAAAACCCCAATTTTGAAAACCTGTAACCCTAATATTCAAACATGGCAGATTCGTATATATGGCACAAAAACGCAATTGAATGTGTTGGTTAGCATCAAAACATCATTATGAGCATGAATCAATAAAGAAATTTCACAAATAACGCTTAAATCATGATATTCGAATGGCAATTTTCTTCTGTACAGTTTGAGATTGTCTTACCAATTCTTGAAGCTTTAGTTGATATTAGGGATTGGAATGTATTCAGGAGACCACAAGGAAACTATTGAGACAAGAATGGAGTTTGGAATCGGCCTCTAAGGTTGATTTCAGAATTTGAGTTTTCAAGCAATTTTTCAAGTTTGTATATTGACCTTCTGCGCAGCTTAGAGTCTATCAGGATTAGGTTTAGGTTCAGGCCTTTGTAGTGAATGTATTAGGTCAAGAAAATTGGATCAAATCTCTCATAATCATGGCTTTTGAATATTTGATTTCTTCATATCTTTTTCATATCTTTTTCAAGTGTTCTTTGTGTCAATTAGGCTCCAATCACATCAATTCTTTCCATAATTGAACAAGCACGAAATATTGAGTCCAAATCATGCATAAAAAGATTGGTTTTGTTAGGTTAGATATTTTTCATGTATTTAAATAATTTAAATGAATTAATATTAATATAAATTCAAATAAATAAATAAAAATTGAGAAAATACTTCCCTTTGGGCCAAGTGGTCGTGCATAGGCTTAGAATGATGAATCATGGAAGAAAAATGGGCCCATTAGCAAATTTAGGTCATTTGAAGTAAAGTTGACTTTTCAAAATTCCCAAAAATTTCCCAACTTCCACAAGGCATAACTTGCTCAATTTTTAAGATTTTCACATGTTCTTGGACATTTTGGAAAGGTCTTTGAGTCCTTTAACCAATGCCTTTGGTCCCATGTCATTTTGATTTACCAATCTCAAGTTATGGCCTTTGACTTAAAGTCCCTTTTTGTTGACTTTTGAAAATGACCTATAATGTTGAAATTGATAACTTTTTGTGAGAGCATTTCTTGGGCTTGGAATATGAAGATGAATTGTAGGAAATGTCTTTCTCTTCAAAATGAGCTTTGGATGGAATTTTTCTGATAATCCATGTGAAAGTTATGCCCTGGTCAATTTCAGTTGACTTTTTCAACTGTCCAAATATAGTAACTTTTGCATCTTTGATGATTTCTGAGCCAAATTTTGAGAATCATGATCAAGCATTGATCAAATGATGTTTGTGGCTTCAAAATGATATATTGACCAAAAATTTGAACTTTTGACTGTCAAATGACCATTTTGCCCCTACAGTTGACTGTAGTGCAATCTAGGGTTTTGACTGTGCAATTTTGAGCTGAATGCCTTGAAACTTGATATGAGGATATTTGACCATCTTGGTAGGCATATGAGACTTGATTGGGTTCTTGAAAACTTCCTTTCTTTGATCAGAACACAAACCCTAGTTTTGACTGTATAGGAGACAGTTGAACTGCATAAACCTTGGGGAATTTTGTGACCTGACTTGGCAATTTCTTGGAGAATATGGGAGGGCAAATTTTGGGGTACAACAATCTGCAAAATAGAACAAAGATAAATTCCCTTGGTCCTTGAAATGGTTAGTGCAATAAGAATGGATGTTATATTATGATGCATGATGTCATGATAAACCACAGGTATAGCAAACACAGAAAAATCACACCGAGCTCTTAGGTTTAAGGCTTGCATGAGGTTAAAGGTCATACCCTCTTGAAGTTTAGTTGGTTTCAAACCTGTCTTAAAAAGTAACCGGGTTCTAAAGATTCTCAATATCACTGACCATCCTTTATCGGGCATTGTCTCAGCTCAAACAATCTTTTCTTGCAGCCGAAATATCCCGAAAGTCTGATCTCAATGAGTGTAGCATCGAGTATCAACCAATCCTTAGCTCCATACCGAGGCCGGCTATCTCACTACTTTCTAATGGCCAAGTTTGTTCAACTAAGGTTCTAAGGTCCATTAGTGCTTCACGATACCACGCGACGATCCCATATTCTCCTCGTTTCCCCATGAAGGATACCAGTACCAACCAAAGTGCCACACCAACATAGCCATCGCTTAAACCATATCGATCTACACCGTACAGTCTCCACAGTCTATTGGTGTTTACCTAATAAGTGCCCCCAGATCCGGTTGTAGGATCTATAGTAACCCAAGCAAAACCCTTTAAGAATAAAGCAAACAAACAAGAAAGCAATTTTTAAAATGACCTAGATCCTAAGGTATACCCCACTTTATTATTGTCCCCAGCAGAGTCTCCAGTTCTGTGATACGGTGGCAGAACCGACTGTTATACTGGTTTGCGTTTTGTGTTTGCAAAATATCGCGGTAAGCAAGAGTCGCCACTGACTTTTATTTCATCCAACTAAGGAAAAGGAAAAAGAACAGAAAAAACCTTTTTCGAGAATATTTCTGAGTACGGGGGGTAGATTATAGAAAGGGAAGGTGTTAGCACCCTTTCTATCCATGGTTTTCCATGGGCTCTTAGGTACTTGCTCATTTTAAAATTGCTTGTGTGTGTGCTTGTTTTGAAAAAAATTTTACTTCGTGATAAGCCTTGTATCAGTCCTCAAGGGTGTGACGAATTTGTTTTGAAAATTGTTTTAAAAAAGTGTTTGTGTGAAAAAAGTTTGATTGATTGAGCAAGTACTTAAGAGTTTTCTACCTACTCGAAAAAGACTATTCGTTTTCCTTTAGACAATGCTATCCCATTATTAAGGAATAGGTAACACCATCGTTGGAATTTTAAGGGACGTTTGAAGGGACAGATACAGTCACAAAAGCAATGTTAGGAGGTGTTAGTAATCATCCTAAAGCCTTAAAGATCTTTTTCCGAGACAACATCCGAATGGGTCATTTGAGATCTTTCGGGGCTAGAGGACAACCACTAACAAACCCTATACTTCATGACCATTTAACCAAAGGCGACCGAAGTGGAGTAAACCCTAGGAGTGAGCATGTGCGAGTGTAATTTTTTCAGTTAATTTGTCTTTGCATATTTAGGGTTTTCTACCGTTTTAATTTTCAAGTATTCTTTCCATACAATCCTATTAGCATACATCTAACAATTTATAATTACAGAAATTAAAATGCGGAAAGCTTAAAGTTCTAGCTATTACATGGATTTCGCAGATACAAAATTATTTAGACTGTAAAATAAAAGGCGGAATTAAAACCTAATTAAAGATATTACAAACTCGGAGCAGTTACAAAAATAAAAATAAAAAGTAATTAAAATGCACGCGACAAATTAGATGCGAGGATAATTATAAAACCTAAAAATCTAATTGAGAAAAATATTTAAGTTATTTTTTGAAGAAAGATTAATTATATACAAAATCAAACCCTAATTTCTAATTGATTTTAATTTACAAAAAAATAAGATTTAATTGCCCTAATTTTTAATTAAATTAATTAATCAAAGAAAATAAATATTTTATGAAAATATGATTTTTGGTATTTTTTGTGATTTCATGATTTAATAATAAAAAGGAATGATTTGATGTTATTTAAAAAAAAAAGAAAATGGTTAGAAAAATAATTATAAAAAGAATTAAAACCAAAAGATGAGAAAAGGGTCTGTTTAAGCAATTGGAGGGGGGTGCCATGAGGAATTGCCTCCAGGCCCATGTAGCTAAGCCCATCTAACGCGTGAGGTTCAGTGTTACGCCCTTATGATGGTGCACCATGGTCCCTCCTTGTCTGGGGCGTTGGATCTGGATAGATGGTGATCCATTGGTTGGATCAATAAGGCGCATGATGGACGCATGGGGTTATAGAATACTGGATCTTCAGGTGAGAATTAAGAAAATAATGAAAACTTGCTGGGACCTAGGATCGAACCCAGGTCCTTACACTTAACACCAACGTGCCCTACCACCCGTGCTACCTGTTCTATTTGTTAATATAACAATAACATAATATAATATGTAAAACATAGTGGTTAGCTGGAAAAGCGCGCAGAATTCAAACGAACCAATGGGGTGATGAGAAATCACCGTCTCCTTCCTTCTGTCCGTCATTTTAGGTAGGTGACTTATACCTACGGACAACGTCTGTAACTAAAACCCTATAAATCTCAAAAATCCAACACAGGCATGATAAATCAATTATGGCTACATCAATCAATTGGTTTCGACCTCATGAGTACGATGGTACCCTTTGTGTAGGCCAATTTCACTTGTATCAAGAAGCCCCAAAACGTGACTTCAAACCCTAGCCATGGCAGTCACACATATAAGCTTAAAAAATTCAATTAAACGATCCAGACATGTTAGAAATACATCAATGATCACAAATATATCATTAAATTATGCTAATGATGCAAGAATGGCTGTAATCGATTTTGAAAAAGTAAGCAAATCGTATGAGGTCTAGGGAGTGATTCTGGGCGCGAGAGTGCTTGCTACTTATCCTGTTAGCTTCAGAGATGCTCCAGGATATAATTGGGAATGTTGGAAGGCCTTGAATTATCCTCTAGGGTAGAGATCAGATCACCACTTTTTGCCAAAATTTTTGAGTTTGTTCTAGTGTTCTTCACGAATGCTAGCCCCTGTTTTTGTGCTTGGTCTTGTTCATTATATATCCCTAAGTGAATTAGGGTTATAAAAACAGTTGGTATCTTTGAAGTTTTTGAAGATTGGATATGATTTTTCCTTTGTATGATTTGTTTCCAAATTAGGCCTAATCATGCCATTCTTGTTCAAATCAACCTTGATTCGATTTGATCCTGATATGCCAGCATAATTAGCTTGTGATTCTGTCCAAAAATTAGATAAAAACAAATCTTGGCTATTATTTATCATTTATTTGATTTAATTCAATTTTTAATTAATAAAAAATCAAAATAAAATAAAAATGAAGCAAATAATGTGTGGGTGAATATTTGGGTCTGGACCATGTTATGAGTGAGGTGCAAGCATAAAAAGTTAGGCCCATTTGACAAAAAATGCATTTTTGAGCACATTTGACTTTTGGCAATTTTGCAAAAATAGTCAACTTGGACAAGGCATGTCTCTTCCAATTTTAACCCTAGAGAGGTGTTATTGGACTTTTTAGAAAGCTTAGAATGTACCCTAAACAACCATTTTGGTATCATTTCAATTGGGTCCTCCATGTTCATGTAAGAAGCTTTGACCCAAAAAGTGTTTTTGTTGACTTTTCAAAAGGACCTATAATGTAGGTATCCGTATCTTTTTATGAGTGCATTTATTGAACTTTAGGGATGAAGATGAGTTGTAGGGAATTGAATTCCCTTCAAAATTAGCTTTGGGTGTGAAATTTCTGATAAATTATGAGAAAGTTATGCTTGGTCAAAGTTTGGTTGACTTTTCCTAAGAAACCCTAATTTAGCAACTTTTGAGTTTTGATGAATTAGGAGCATTCCTTGAGGAATCATGATCAAAACTTGATAAAATTATTAATATCAATTCAAAATTTTTATGTTGACCAAAAATCTTGAAGTTTGACTGTATGAGGGCCACAATTGACTTTTGACCTAATACAGTCGATTCTCAAGCATCTGAGCAGTTGAATGAGCAAACTTCTTGTGCAAGGCTTGAAATTTGACATTGTGGGTCTTGAGATCATATTAGGACCATGGAGAGAATATTAGGTCTTTGGAGTTCACCCATATTGATGAAAATGGAAACCCTAGTTTGAGATACATTGCCTTAGTAGAGAGTTTGTCTGGTCAACTCTTGGGCAACCTTGAGCAAATTGAGGATCTCAATGGGCATATGCTGAGTAAAATGAGAGGGAAAATTTTAGGGTACAACACAAGATAAGATGAAGGCTTCTCAGAGTCGTCAGAAGAGTTACCATGATAAGAGGAGGAAAGATCTCGAATTTCAAAAAGATGATCATGTGTTTTTGAGAGTTACTCTGATAACCAGTGTTGGTGGAGCTTTAAAGTCGAAAAAACTTACGTCGCATTTTATTGGTCCGTATCAGATATCACAGAAGGTAGGTAAGGTGGTTTATCGGATTACTTTGTCGCTGTCACTCGCGAATCTACTTGATGTGTTTCATGTGTCTCAGTTGAGAAAGTATATTCTAGACCCGTTACATGTGATTCAAATGGATGATATACAGGTGAAAGATAACTAAAATTTTGTGGCATTACCATTGAGAATAGAAGGTCAGGAAGTGAATCAATTGTGAGGCAAGAACATTTCCTTAGTGAAGGTATTATGGGGCGGACCAGCTGGTAGAAGTTGGACTTGGGAACACTAGGATCAGATGAGAGAGTCTTATCCGAATTTATTTTCGCCAAGTAATTTTTGAGGGCGAAAATTATTTTAAGTGGGGGAGAGTTGTAACACCCCTAATTATAGATTAATTATTTAATTGATTAATTTAGCGTGGTTATATGAGTCTGTGTGAAGTATAATGTTTTGATAATTATATGTGAGCCTTTATAGTGACCTGTCACATTATGATGAATATGAAGTGTACCATGATGATTAAGATAACTATGATGTTCAAATGTGATATTTTGATGACTATGATGTGTGATGGGTTACTATGAATAATATAGAGGGAATTGAGTAATATTGACCAATTGTGTATTTTTTAGAATAATTAAAGTAATTATTTAGAATTATTTTAATTAAAAAATAGAATAATAGTGGTGTAGAGAAAATAAGGGCATTGTGTTCATTAGTGAAGGATAAGTGAGGGCATATGATGAGAAGTTCATTATTGGGGGTCTAAGAGATCAAGTTTGATATAAGGAAGAGATTTAAGAGTTTATACAATCATTATGTACATCGTAAAAACTGACATTGTGGAGAAAAGAAGCCTAGGGCACAAAGAGACAAGAAGAGCATAGGAATCCCGGTAGAACACGAAGAGGAATCGATCTCTAGAAATAATCTTAACATAAGGGAGTTTTATCATTGTTATTATATTTTATTTAAGGTTTAGATGATGGTAGATTGCCTTAGGTTTTGGTAGATGATGATTTGGTGTTGTTTGATGAAGAATTGGTGAATTGGTGATGAATGATGACTTATAATTGACATATAATGAATATAGAATTATAGGATGTTGATAGATGATGAAACCCTGTGACTAGATGGTGTTTTAGGACCTGTAATATGTTGAGATCACAGGAAAATTGGACTGATTTATGCAGGAAAACTCTGTTCACGCTATGTCGTCGGGCGACGAAGGTAGTGTCACCCGAAGGTGCATCGCCAGGCGAAAGTGAGGATGATGAAGGGAAGAAAAGAGTGAAACTTCTAGAGTGTGTCACTCCAAGCGTTGCCGGGCGAAGATGCTGGCGAAGGAAGCGTCACCAAGCGATGGATAGGTGGCGCCGGGTGATGATGTCCCAAATTGATTGGCTGTTTTGGACTTTCTTAAAAGTGTTATAACTTGAGTCTTGTAACTTGGAATGAAATGCAGTTTGAAGAATAGGGTAGCTAATGAAATGAACCCTAGTTAGATGGAATAAAATGAGAAGAAAGAAGTATTTTCCCCAATAACTAATCTAGAAATGAAGTTAGGTTCCCCACGTTGGATCACGAAGATGCTTGTTTAATTAAGATTATTAGAAGATGAATGGAGGATTATTAGGAGACATTATGATGATGTCATGTATATAATATGATGACCTGGAGATATGTTGTGTGATATGACGGTGTTTGGATATTATGCTGGCATGACGATGTTATAATGATATGATGTTTTATTATAATGTTGATTATAAGATGTTATGATGTTTTACTATGATGATAATTATGATATGATGATGTAATCATGAATGATGATGTGATTTTGACTAGTCCTGGTCGTTTGATTTATGTTGTTGCATATCATGCATTCATGGAATAGTTTAGGACTTCGGTCCAATGAAGATGATAGGATGATGGTCTAGTGAAGGCATCAATCCCATAGTATGGATTGGGTGCAACAGTGAATTGCTCTAGTTCCAAGCGAGAATCAATCCTATGGTGGGGATCTTTGGAGATAACGATGTCTGAGTCATCAGTGAAGTTTTGGTACCACATGCATGAGTCTATGATGTTGCATTACATTCTAAGTGACATTGCATAATGATTTATATGTGATGCTTAATAATACATTGTGTATAATGATATGTGTTCGCGTAATGATGAGGTTATGAAGGTGTGAGTATAACATGAAGAATATGATTATGTGTGATGCCTTGCTTAGGTGTATATTTACTATGTCTATTACTTATGTCTTATATAATGATTATGATTTACTCACCCTTTATGTTTGAATGTTGCCTCCACGTGGGTAACATGCAGGTGATCAAGAATAGCCCGTAGAAGCATTAGAGGATAACTTCGGGATGCATTTATTCATTTTTGTTGAATAAAGGGAGTCTTGCTATGATATGTAACATCAGGGGTTGCGGTCAAATTATTGGAACTTATGTTCTTTGTTTTGTTTCAGATGTTTAGTCACCCTACGTGGTACTCGAGATGTTTGATTTATGAGTATGAACTATGAAGCATGGCTAGACTTTATGAAGTATTATGATGAGGTGTTTTTGAACTATGATTTATGATGTGAAGTTTTGAAGTATTGAATTGATGCTACTAAGGACATATTCGTCTTAAATGACTTTGAAAACCTGTGTTATGGAGCATGATGTATTATTATGATGTTTTCATGAAGATGAGACACCATGTTTGGTGATGTACTCTGATTTATTTATTAAAATAATTGTGAATATTCTTTGGGGGTTTAGAAGGGTGTTACAGTCTTCATAGCATCTCCGTTGCAACGCAAGAACTTCAACACCAAAGAAAAACAACCTCAATGTAACACGGTGGGAGAATTGACTTTTGGTTTTGCATTTTATCGCAAATGTTGTGGTTAGCAAGAGTTGCCACCGACTTTTCTTTTATCCAGTAAGAAAAGGGTGAAAAGAACAGGAAAGACCTTCGAGATATTTTTCTGAGTTCAGGGGGTAGGTTATGAAAAGGGAAGGTGTTAGCACCCTTTTCATCCGTAGTTATCTACAAGATCTTAATTGCTAGCTCACTTTTGAAAATTCTTTGTGTGTTTGAATATATTTTGAAAAAATTTCCTAAGTGCGAAATTTTTTTTAATGATTCTCGTATCATTGAGAACGCATACAAAATGTTTGTTTTGAAAATATTTCAGAAAAGAAGTGTTTTGTGTGAAGAATGTTTTTGTTTGTGGGCAAGCGACTATGAGCTATCTACCTACTCAAAAGTGTTTCACGTTATTTTACTCTTCCTTTAGATAGTGCTCTCCTACCATTAGTTAATAGGAAGCCCTACCGTTGGATGTTTGAGGGACAAGCTCGGGTCATCGTACAGTCATAAAGGCAACTCGTAGGGCTCTTTTAGCAATTTTTTCTAAGGGACTAAGATCGTTTACCGAAGGCAGCATCGAAGGGTCATCGAGGAACTATGATATTTTTAATCGAGGGTCTTTGCTAAAGCGTCCCACGTTCGAGGGACATGAGTGTTTTATCCTAAGGCTACAAGTGGGGTCACCATAGAGGTGCGTGTGTGAATAGTGTTTTGGTTCAGTTATGTTTGTCTTGTATTTAAGGTTATCTAGCGTTTGCTTTCATATCTTACCATACAAGCCTAATTACTATACAATAATAAGTAAAAGCAGTAAAAACAGAAAACAAAGATCCTACGCTATTACAATGCTTCAGGGAAGGGGGTACAAACCACAAAATTGGGGGAAAGCAAACAGAACAAAAACCTAATTAACTATTACAACCTTTATCATATACATAATTGCGAAAACTAATGCGAAAATAAGAAAAGCGCGAAGATTGTAGAAAGAAACGAAGAAATCATTTAATGGAAAATAATTGATAATTTATACTAATGATTAATTAATTTTAATTGAGAAAAAGGAAATAATTAAAACCTAAAATAAATCCTAAATTATATTTAATTGAAATTTTTTTAATAATAAAAGCCTAAAGAAACTAAGTTAATTAATTCAATTATTATTAAAAAAAAGTTAAATTAATTTGAAAATAAAGTTAAGTTAATTTGATTTTAATTAAAAAAAGGTTAAGTTGATTTAATTTTAATTAATTAGAGAAAAAGTTAATTATGTAAAAAAAAGAAATTAGAATAAAATGATTAAAAAGAAATGGAGAGATGGGCCCGAAGAAGTAAAATCGACGGGTGCTGAGAGGAATTGGCTTGGGCCAAACATGCAAGCCCAGACTCTGAATGGGATCCAGTGTGTGGAGATCTGAAATGTTGGATCTTGAGTTGTGAAGATCTAATGGTGATGAGGAGAGGTTGCAGCGTGAGCGCGTGGTGGATGCCTGCATTAGATCTGTAAACAAGGAAACATGAAAAATTAAATGTTACAATACCAGAGGCATGGATCAAACCCGTGCACTGGTATACTAACGCCTTAGCAATGCTCGCCTCTACTGCTGGGGCGATCTTTACATCTGTTAACATAAACTAAATAATAAAAATATATTATATAAACGAATATAGTGACCGTAGAAGCGCCAGAGCCCTAGCTTTGGTCGTCTTCTCTGGTGGCCAGCATAAATAAAAACCTGTAAAATCATAGAGTTAACGATCTAAAAACTTCCTAGTCCCCCTAATTTGACCCTCCTGAATCTGAATCTGGACTTAGTTTTGGCTATAGGTCCTTATATCATGAGTTTAAAAACCAAGACACTAGCTTGGTTCAAGCATGGCAACTCTAGATCCGGACGTAAAAAATTCCATGTAACGGTTGCAATTTGTCCTGAATATTCATATAAACTGATTTGGATGGTTAGAAATTTTCAAAAATGCATGAAATTAAAAATACATAAGTGATAAAAATCCAAAAATCGACCAGGGTTTGTATGCATGTTTCAGGTGCTTAGGATCATGGTAACTGATCCAAACTTACCCTTCAACATTCCAGGAAGTGAATGGGATCGAAATTTTGGAATGAAAAGGGGTGTCGTACCCCAAATTTGTCCTACCTCGATAATTCCATTCTTCGAGATTAAAATAGAAGAAATATTTAATTAAGGATGGTACATCAGTATCTGATGGCCCATCTTTATCCAACTAGGGGGTGGATCTTAAATTCAGGAGAGCGGGGCTTGCTAAAATCAGAAAGACTCGTGTATCCATTCGTGTAACGTGTTGGCCAATGGCCCATGCGATTCGAAAATAAAATTATTCGAATAATTATTAAGCTCTTATTATTAATAGTTGTTATTAGTTTAAAAGAGAGGTTAAAATATAAAAAAAATTGTTAAGCCCATTTTATGTGGTGTTAAACAGTAAATAGGGGGTGTATCAATAACTAAGGCCCATGCAAGTATTACTGTTTTAGTAAAAGAAAGGGGGGTGAAGTTGCAATCTAAAAATCCATTAGAAATCATGTTGGCCCATTTTTGTTTTAGTTAGGAAAAGTAAAGAGGGGGTATGCTTATCAATGTATAGGCCCATTAAGATTTTTAATAAAACTAAGGCATTTTGTGGTCTTGCATTATTACTGTTTTAGAAAAAGGACATTATTATTAAAACCTCTTCATTATAAAAAAAAATTATTTATGAATTATATTTTTGTTATTACTGATTGAATTATCTTCTAATTGATTAAAGGGTTTTTATATAGTGATGACTTATATTAAACATTTTTTAAAGTTTTTTGCTTTAAAGGGAAAAACCTATTGGATCATATTACTAAAGCCAATTAGGCCCAGTCCGAAGAGAATGTTTGGTTGTGGACATAAAAATTATTTTACAGTAGAAGGCCCATTAAGCTTAAAGAAAGCTGGTTATTAAATTTACTATTTTTTTGTTTCAATGGAAAAAATAATAAACGCAAGGCCCATTAAGCTTTAAGAAAGATGGTTATTATTTTGCTGTTTTTTTTTTCAATTGAAAAATAGTAATATAATTAAAGGCCCAATTTTTCGTTAAAAATGCTGGCCCAATTGGATTAAAAAAACTGATTTTTTGCTATATGAAACAAATTAACAGCCACTGTTTTAATTAAAGCTAAATTTATGCACAGTTTTGTATCAATAATATTTACTGTTGAAATCAAGTCTTAAATCTAAAACTAACAACTGTGCTAATCTAACCTAAACCAATACACATGTTATACTAACTAATACTGTAGAAATTAAACATAATCAATGGAATCTTTTTCAAATATCAGTAAATTAAACCACAACCAAATCTGAAAGTAAGATCAAATCTCAGATTATCTCAAATAATACAAATCTGTATCAGTACAAATCTCAATCTCCATTACAGTAAATTGAATCACATACAAAATCAAATACTTTTACAAACCCAATCGCGTATTACAGAGATCAATTTCAATTTAAGATTACAGCAAATCAAATATCAGAAGATAGAATAAATTACAGTAAATACCAAATCCCTAATTTATCATAATTCCTAAATCTAAGTAACTGTAACGCTAAAACCCTAATTGAAAACCTATAAATACTGAAATCAAAAGTACAGAGAGGGAGAATTTTTTGGAGAAAACGAGCAAGGAACGAAGAACAAACCCAAGTCGTTGTAGAGGATTGAAGAAGGAGGCGATTAGGGTTTCAATGTCTAAAACCCTAATCGCATGACCGCGCCTCCGTGTCAACCTGCCGTCACCACCATCGTTACCGTCACCGGAATCTGCGAATCAAGAAGAAAGATTAGAAACCGAAGCTTAAAATCAGAAATCAAAATCGCGAGGAGGTAAATGACTTAGCTTTCCCTCTTTTTGTTCTTGGTTAGGTTGATTGGGTAGGCTTACAGCAAAAGGAAAGGGGTCGGTTACCGGTGCCGCCGCCGGTAGGTGGGGGTTAGGGAAAGTGAAGAGAAGGCTTTGTAAGAGAGAAGAAGAAGAGATACTGTAAATGCAAGAGGAAAATGAATTGTAAAAATGTAAAAACAAAAATTATTATACTGTATGATTCAATGCGTGCGCGTGCATAATAATAACATGTTCCTTCCCATTAGACCCATTTGATCTCCTGTAGACGGCCATAAGGCCAAGTCCACCATAACACCCCGCACCCTCGCTACACTTGATCACTCGGATCCCACCAGCAGCACATAGTGGGCCAAGCCCAATTTCTTTTAACACCCTCCCTCCTGCCTAATTGCTAAAGGCCAAAATGCAATGCACCCCCTGCCTGGACTCGTAATGGGCCTAGTCCAATTGTTAATAACACCCCATCTTTTACTTAATAACTAAAAAATAGACCCACTCCTAAAATTAATTATTTACATTTTCTATATAATAATTATTTTCTTACTATTATTATCATATTATGTTATTATCTTTTTTTAATTATTATTTTTATTATTATTAATTATAATAATAATTATTATTACTAGTAATTTTTATTTATAGTATTATTATTTATTATATGTCAATATTACTTATTATCATAAATAAATTATGTTTATTTAAAAACTCATGAACATATTTTTATACATATTTGCATTAAATATTTTCTAATCATGCATTAATCAAAATCTTTGCAAATAATATAATTAAAAAACACAAACAAATCATCAAATTATTTTTCGCAATAGACTAAACTAATCAACTGTGTTTTGCAAAAGGGGTTCAAACTAGTTTTGACTTACTACGCACTCAGCCAAAATCTCCGTAATCACCACTCCCGATCGAGTGCGAGGTGATTCAAAGTATGTTTGTAAACCCCTAAAAAAACTAACCCATACAAACTACGAATTGGGACTTTGATTCCTCATAAGAGGATACGTAGGCATACGATCAAAAATCGTGGCGAGTCTTTCTAATTAAAACTTAAAATCCAATTTACCCCAAACCTAAACCTAGAGCATAGTATCCTTGTGAACAAGGTAGACGAAAGGTGCCTAACACCTTACTTTCGTCTAATTGAGTTCGAAAATTAGAATCTCTGCCTACGAATTAGGGTTTTCTGTTAGATTCCCTTCCCTAGGATAAAAACTAATAGTGGCGACTCTTGATTAAAAAACCAGTTGCTACAGCTGGCAACTCTGTTGGGGACTCTCCTTAACCCTAGATTTTAGGCCTCTTTTGGGTTTTTATTTTTATTTATTGCATTTTTTTATTTCTTGTCTATTTTTATTTATTATTATATATTTACTATGTGGCGGATTTTTATTTCAAAAAAAATATTTTCGATAACCCTTAAAAAGAAGGTTTGTCTATTAGCTTAGGGGGTACATCATCCCTGCGAGTTTATGTGACGACTTCGCCTAGAGTCGGTGAACTTCCAAAAAAGGAATACTTATCGAGAGATATCCTCTTGACGAGTAGGACTTTAGAAGGTCACCCATGACCCTTTGTAACGACCTTAACCCAAAATCTCATGATGAGACCTTTCACGACTTTGAGACGAAAGTTTCGGTCCGTAAAGTGGCTCCACCTAAGGGAGGCCCCTGTGCTTTTTCCCTCTGGTTTTATTCATGATACTCTTAAGGAAACCCCCTCCTGGGAGGGTATATTTACCAAAGGTCAAAATTAAGGAGCCTAGCTTATAGTGGTACCCATCACAAAAACCTGTCACAAAATCCCGTTACTCAACCCAACACTTATACATTCATGCTGTGATCGGTGGATCTGGAACTGACTGTTTAAAGCTGGTTCGCGAAATGTCGCGGAAGCAAGAGTCGCCACCGTCTTTTATTTTCTCCAAATAGAAAGGACAAAAGCACAGAAAAATTCCTTATAGAGATTGCTCTCGGTTCGGGAGGTAGATTATAGAAAGGGAAGGTGTTAGCACCCTTTCTATCCATCGTTATCCATGGGCTCTTAGATACTTGCTCACTTGTGTTTTCAAAAATGGTTTGTTTGCTTTTAAACTGTGGGTTTTAAAAAGTTTCTTTGAAAATTCCAGTTCGACTCTTGTATCGGTCCTCAAGAGTGTTTGAAAAATGCTTTCGAAAGCTTTTTGAAAAGGTGTCGGTGTGAAAAGTATTTTTGAATTTGTTTTTGAAATTAGAGCAAGTATCTAGAGTCGTCTACCTACCCTAAGGAATTCGTCTGTGTAAATGTCCTTTAAAGTAATGCCATCCCACCATTGAGAGGTAGGTAGCACCACCGTTGGAGTTGTTCGTGTCAATTCGAGGTTCGGGACATGGTGATCACCAGAGCAATGGGAAGACACCTTAGAAGCTACCCTCATGTCAGGTTCCCGGATCATGAGGACTTACTAAGACATCCTCTACTCGACGATCACCTTTCGAGGCAAGGCAACAGTGAGGCGTACCCTAGGGGTGGTGTGTGATTTGTGTGTCATGTTCATTTGTATTTATCTTGTCATGTCAAAGTGATATATCGTTTGTTTTTATTTGTTGCTATTCATTCTTGCATGCCTTGATTAACAATTAAAAGTGCGAGAAAAGGTAAAGATTCTAAGCTATTACAAAAGGCGCGGGTCCACATCGCCAAAATTTCCAGAACCCGATTTGACAGAAAAATAAAGAATTAAAAGTGCGACAAATAAAAGATATTACATGGCCTTGGGAGAGATACATAAATATTATAAAGAATAAAAATAAATATGCGACTTGGATTTAAAGTTGAAACGAGGGCGTTGGACCCTTTTTAACTAAATTAAATTAAACGATTATTAAATTAATAAGATTAAAAGGAAAAGAAATTTGTTTTTGGTATTTTTGTATTTTATGATTTTTTTAATGAAAAAAGAATTAATTAAAAATGCTAACCCTAAATTCTAGTTGTTTTTAGTTTTTTAAGAAAAGATTAAATTTTAACCTAATATTTAACCTAATTATTTACATGCCATTTAATTATAAAAATAAATAATATTAAATATTTGATTATTATGAAAGAAAAGAAAAAAGAGGATAAAAAACTAGTTAAACCCTAATTCCATAAGTTTTGAGTTTTTAGTGAAAAATGTTAAAATTAAAACCTAATTTAAAACTAAGTGAATTAATGAATTTATTTACAAAAATATTAAAATAAAAATATTTATTATTTTTTCTCTTTTCGGATTTTTTTGTGTTTTTTATATTATTATGAAAATATTAAATTAACAGAATTAATTAAAAAGAATAATAATTGAAAATAAAAAAAAACTAAAAAAGAAAAATATTGCAAACCTCAGGGGGGTGTTGTCCCCAGCTGTGAGGTAAATCTTTAGCAATTTAGGCCCACTGAGCTTCAGGCCTGGCTGACTTTTCCACTAGTGTACCCAAGCGTTGACTCACGTGTACCATGCTCCTCAAATCTGTGCCCTTGAATTGATGAAGTTGAACGCGTGGACAGCTTGATGGAGGAACGTATGGTGCGTCTTCATCATTGAAACTGCATGGAAACATTGATTGAAAAATAACATGGAAAGAGGGTGGGGACCTGGGATCGAACCCAGGTCCCTGGGGTTACCAGCATACGCGTCTACCACTGAGCCATCCAACGCGCGTTTATCATGTAATAACTAACAATTATTATAAGAGAAAAGTGGTCAGTGGCTCAAAAACGCGCGAAGAATTTAAATGATCCAATCAACGCCTTCCACTTCATCGTCCTCTTCGTTGTGCTTTTTTTTTCTGAAACATAAAAACCATTAGCAACGGTTTTCAGCTGTTCCCATAGGCACCTTTATGAAAAATAACGAATAGCCCCTGGGGCCTCATAAATTAGGCGCGATGGTCTCATTCTCTTCGTCCAAGCGTGCTGAGTTGAATGGCCTAGGTTTCAAGCTTCAATTTTTCCATATTCAAAAACCCCTAATTCGAAAACTTAAGAACCCTAAAAAGCAACAATGGTAGATTCGCATACAGTGTATAAAAACGCAATTAATCCATGTGGTTAGCTTCAGAATGCATCATTTAGTAAGAATACATAAACAAAATGCCATGAAAATGCCTCAAAATTAAAATACGAATATGCATTTTTATGAGAAAAATTTTGATTCTGTACAATGATTTAAGGCTGTAGGGTTGGTGTTCTTGATCCAGGTACGTTGCTTGATGTCCCAGGGATGCAATGGAATGAATTTCTTGGCTTCAATCGACCTGCAAAAGTGTTTTCAGATTTGAGTTTTCTTTGAAAAATTCCAAGTTGGTGTAAGGATTTCTGGCGCAGCTTTTTGGTTAGGAAGCATTAGGTCTTGATCAAGCTTATGTATGGAACCAATTAGGTCAAAAATCTGATCAAAAGAATCAAGGAATTGATTATGCAATATTTGATTTTCAAGCCATTATTTTTTCTAATCTTTTCATGCAAATTGATATCAAATCATGACAAAACCTTCCAAAAGTGATTATGCACGAATCTTGAGTGTCCAATGAGAGTATTTTCTGCACAAAAAGATTTGATTTCATTAGTTTAGTATTTTTTCATATTTTATTTAGTTTAAATGAATTAATTGTAATAAAAAATTCAAATAAATAAATAAAAATAATAAAAAACTTCCCTTTGGGCCAAATGGTCGTGCACATGCCTTGGATGATGAATTGTGGAAGAAAAAGAGGCCCATTAGCAATTTTAGGTCATTTGAACCAATGTTAAATTTTCAAAATATCCAAAAATTTCCCAACTTCCACAAGGCATAACTTGCTCAATTTTTAAGCTTTGCTCATGTTCTTGGACATTTTGGAAAGGTATTTGAGTCCTAAAACCAATGCCTTTGGTCCCATATCATTTTGATTTACCAATCTCAAGTTATGGCCTTTGACTTAAAGTCTCTTTTTGTTGACTTTTGAAAATGACCTATAATGTTGAAATTGATAACTTTTTGTGAGAGCATTTCTTGGACTTGAAATATGAATAGGAGTTGTGGAAATGCCTTTCTCTTCAAAATGAGCTTTCGATGGAATTTTTCTGATAATCCATGTGAAAGTTATGCCCTGGTCAATTTACAGTTGACTTTTTCAGCTGTCCAAATAAGGAAACTTTTGCATCTTGATGATTTTTGAGCCTAGCTTTGAGAATCATGATCAAGCATTGATCAAATGATGTTTGTGGCTTCAAAATGAGATGTTGACCAAAATTTGGACTTTTGACTGTCAAATGACCATTTTGCCCCTACAGTTGACTGTAGTGCAATTAGGGTTTTGACTGTGCAATTTTGTGCTGAAAGTCTTGAAACTTTGTATGAGGATGCTTGACCATATTTGTAGGCATGTGGGACTTGATTGGACCCTTGGAAACTTCATTTTCTTGATCAGAACAAAAACCCTAATTTGACTGTTTAGGAGGCCCTTGAACTGTGCAACCTTTGGGGAGATTTTGAAGCTTGACTTTGCAATTCTTGAAGAATATGGGAGGGCAAATTTTGGGGTACAACAGTTGCCCCTGTTCAATCTTCTTAGACCTGAGGATGCAGATTGGCTGACGTGCCTTTCGTAGTCCGAGGGTAGAAGATGATTGAACACTAGAGTGCCCAGAAATTTGCACTCACATAGAAGCAGTGTGATGGTGGAATGGGCTTATAGATGCCATTTAGAGATGATGGAAGGTGGATGGGCTTATAGATGCCATCTGGGTGTCAATCGCATAAGAGATTCCTTAGCGAGAACTTGCGTACCTGCATAAGAAAAATGAGTACCTGACATGTTGCAGGAGCTGGTCTTCAGATGCTTTGTATAGGTATGTCCTGACTGGTTACAGGAGCTAAATCTGGAGCTTCAAATGGTGATGAATGAACCAGGGGTGGTTACTACCTCAGCAGGAACGGTGAGAGAACCTTGGATGACCTTAACCTCAACAACAATCGTTGAGAAAATCTTGGATAACTTCACTTCAACAGCAATCATTGAGCGAAATCTTGGTGGGAATTACCATCTCCGCAGTATCGGGGAGAGAACCATAGGCGATTACAACCTCAATAGCAATCATTGAGAAAAACCTGGAATGGAATTATCGTCTCCGCAGGATCGGGGAGAGAACCATAGGTGATTACAATCTCAATAGCAATCATTGAGAAAAACCTGGAATGGAATTATCATCTCCGCAGGATCGGGGAGAGAACCATAGGCAATTATAATCTCAATAGCAATCATTGAGAAAAACCTGGAATGGAATTATCGTCTCCGCAGGATCGGGGAGAGAACCATAGGCGATTACAACCTCAATAGCAATTATTGGGAAAACCTTGGATGGAATTATCAACTCCGCAGGATCGGGGAGAGAACCATAGGTGATTACAATCTCAATAGCAATCATTGAGAAAAACCTGGAATGGAATTATCATCTCCGCAGGATCGGGGAGAGAACCATAGGCAACTATAATCTCAATAGCAATCATTGAGAAAAACCTGGAATGGAATTATCGTCTCCGCAGGATCGGGGAGAGAACCATAGGCGATTACAACCTCAATAGCAATTATTGGGAAAACCTTGGATGGAATTATCAGCTCCGCAGGATCGGGGAGAGAACCATAGGTGATTACAATCTCAATAGCAATCATTGAGAAAAACCTGGAATGGAATTATCATCTCCGCAGGATCGGGGAGAGAACCATAGGCAATTATAATCTCAATAGCAATCATTGAGAAAAACCTGGAATGGAATTATCGTCTCCGCAGGATCGGGGAGAGAACCATAGGCAATATAATCTCAATAGCAATCATTGAGAAAAACCTGGATAACTTCTACTGAGTCTTCATCAGAAAAATCTGTTTGGGGTCGATTTAGCTGGACTAGAGAAGGCCTTGGACTGGATAAGAAATCTTTGGAGTCGATTTAACTGAACCGGTCTAGGTCTTGAAATGTCTTCAACTGGGTCTTTATCAGAAAAATCTGTTTGGGGTCGATTTAACTGGACCAGAGAAGGCCTTTGACTGGATAATAACCAGAGAAATCTTTGGAGTCGATTTAACTGAACCAGATAAGGTCTTAGAGTCTTGAAATATGATTGAGAATTTAGCTGAATCTTTCCTGAAAGGTAAAGGTCATTCATATGCCATGCATGATATGGACCAAGCAATGATGTTCTCAACATAAATGAGATTTGTAAGATATGATGCGTCTATGCATGTTATAATGATGTATGGAACGATATTTATGAATATATTTTTTTTGTCTAGGAAAGTAAATCCTTGACGGGTGCCAGGAAGTCACTCTTGGGCTGATGTTGGAGAATAGATTTTGCCTCCGCTGGGGATGAGCTGCAAGAATACCGGTAGGAGAAGATAACTCCGTTGGGGAATAAACTTGGCGAATGGAATAACTCTGCGGGGAGGAAAGTACCCTGACGATCTTGCTGGGAAGCAATACTCTGTGGGGAGAGAGATACTTCGCTGAGTTGTTGACAATAACTTGCTAGGGATACCTTTGCTGTGTTGGAAGTGTTAATAGACTTCGCTGGGGGTAAGAGGACTTCGTCGAGGACGAACTTTCCGTGGCTTTTGGCTGAGGATAACCCAGTTATATCCTGGTAAGGAAATAACTCTTTAAATAAAGCCGGGAGACGCGTTCGTGCTCTGCGAGGATAAGCTTCCAGAATCTACTGGGGATAAGCTTACTGCTTGGGAGAAATGGATTCCAACTTTCTTGAGGAAACTGGATTGGACCCTCTTGGGGAAGTTTTGAACTGCGAGGGAAGTGACTCCTTTGAATATTTGATGTACCGCCGGGGAACAATCTCTAGACCAAGACTGCCGGGGATGCTTGTTAAGGATATATGCTGCTGGGGAATGTTGATATCTGATGGAGGATACTCAACTTCCTTAAGGTTTGATTGTAACTTTGCTCGGGGGAGTATATTGCTTGCTGACTCACTCTCTGGGGGATTAAGATGCCTGGTTATATTCTTCAGCTGAACCTACCTTGGTGCCTTGGAGGACAGAACAATTAGATTGCTTAGACAACTCTTTTATTGCCCCTGTTTCTAATGTTACCTGTAATTAATCCTTTGTTTCGTATGCAAATATTCATGAGTTAGCAAATTATTGTCAATGCATATATCACAAATTGAACCTTGGACGTTCTTCGCAAAACAAAACAGAAAAAGAAAAACAATTGGCACTTTTAACTGAAAAGTATATTTGTATTGATTTTTGAATGGCCTGAAAATAGGCGTTTTGTGTACAAGAGGCTGACGTCCTAGTAAGAGAACGCCGCCGAACAAAAGAGTTTATACAAATTTTGTACAAAAGGAAATAAAACAGCTGTGTGAAATGAATGATCCCACTGGGTTTCAACTCTGCTATTGTCTTTATAACTCCGAGCGTCTCATCACTTGATGACCTTGGTTGAAGGTGAAGCTGACTGATCGCTGCCGTCTGAACTTGATATAGATACCGGATTCTGGATGCGAAGTGATCCAATGAGACATAGTATTACGCTTTTATCCCTAACTTTTGCCTGGACCGCCCTTTCGGGTTTTCAGTCCACCGGGATACCCATTTTTGCCCAAGCCGCCTTTTCAGGTTTTCGACTTGCCGGGTGTACAGTTTTTTTTTATTTCATCCCTTCATTTTGCCCGAACCCTTTTGGTTCGACGGGAAGCCCTAATTTTTGCCTAGGCATATCAGCCTAGCGGGTCTTTTTTCATGCGTAGTATCTTTTTACTATGTCTGCATTGGCGGGGTGAGGAAGGTCGTCACCATCCATGTTGGTCAATATCATTGCTCCTCCTGAGAACACATGTTTAACCACAAATGGCCCTTCGTACGTAGGGGTCCATTTTCCCCTTGGATCACTTTGAGGAAGGATGATTCGCTTGATTACCAGATCCCCGACTTGATATTCCTGTGGTCTGACCTTTTTGTTAAATGCCCTGATCATCCGTTTCTGATACGTCTGACCATGACAGATAGCAGCAAGTCTCTTTTCATCAATAAGGTTTAATTGATCAAGTCGCGTCTGGATCCAATCATCTTCGTTCAGATTTGCATCCTTCATTATCCGGAGAGAGGGTATTTGCACTTCGATCGGTAAGACTGCCTCCATACCATAAACCAAAGAGAAAGGAGTTGCCCCGGTTGACGTCCTAGCTGAGGTACGGTACCCATGTAGAGCGAACGGTAACATCTCGTGCCAATCTTTATAAGTCACTGTCATCTTCTGCACGATTTTCTTGATATTTTTATTTGCTGCTTCGACAGCCCCATTCATCTTCGGTCTATAAGGAGAAGAATTGTGGTGCTGTATTTTGAACTGCTCGCAGAGCTCAGTGATCATCTTGTTATTCAGATCGGTACCGTTATCTGTAATAATTCTTTCAGGGACGCCGTACCGACAGATCAGGTTATGTCGAATGAACCGTGCCACAACAGTCTTGGTTACCGTAGCGTAGGAAGCCGCTTCAACCCACTTCGTAAAGTAATCAATCGCCACTAGGATGAAGCGATGCCCATTAGATGCCGTAGGTTTAATCTCACCGATCATGTCTATGCCCCACATTGCAAACGGCCAAGGCGCAGTCAGAACATTCAGGGGAACTGGAGGAACATGCACCTTGTCTGCATAAATCTGGCACTTATGGCATGTCCTAGAGTGTTGGTAGCAGTCAGCTTCCATTGTGGACCAGTAATACCTTGCCCGAAGGATCTTCTTTGCCATTGTATGTCCACTGGAATGTGTACCAAAGGTCCCTTCATGTAGCTCTTCCATGATCCTTTCTGCTTCAGTCTTATCCACACAACGTAGTAAGGTTGAATCATGGTTTCGCTTGTACAAGATGCCGTTGCTAAGGAAGAACTTTGCTGCGAACCTTCTCAGGAACTTCTTATCATTGATAGAGGCCCCTTCAGGGTATTCCTGAGTTTCCAAATATCTCTTCACCTCATGGTACCAAGGCTTCTCAGTTACCAATTCAGTCTCGAGATCGCAACAGTATGCCGGCTCGTCCAGTTTCCAGATGATGATCCGGGGAGCCTCATTATCCCATTTGACCTTGAACATAGAAGACATTGTAGCTAACGCGTCCGCCAACTGATTCTCTTCTCTTGGGAAGTGTTCAAAGGTTATCTCTGTGAAGTGGGGGATCAGGGTCAACACACATTCTCTGTAAGGGATAAGATTCGGATGTTTCGTATCCCACTCTCCTTTGATCTGATTGATCACGAGAGCGGAATCTCCGAAGACACTCAGAACCTTAATCCTTAGGTCGATCGCAGCTTGAAGACCCATGATGCACGCCTCATACTCCGCCATGTTGTTGGTACAGTTGAAACATAGCCGGGCAGTGAGTGGAGTATGAGTGCCTTGAGGGGATATGATGATGGCGCCGATACCGTTTCCCAAAGCGTTGGAGGCTCCGTCAAAGTGCATAGACCATCGGGATCCTTCCTCAGGTCCTTCATCCGGTCCAGGTACTTCACAATCAATCACTATCATAATGCTTTCATCTGGAAATTCGAAGTTCATTGACTGATAGTCATCGACTGCCTGATGTGCCAAGTGGTCTGCCAATACACTTCCCTTGATGGCTTTCTGGGTCGTGTACTGAATGTCGTATTCCGTCAAGATCATTTGCCATCTTGCTATCCTCCCAGACAGAGCGGGCTTTTCGAATATGTACTTTATAGGATCCATCTTTGAGATCAACAAGGTAGTGTGAGTCAGCATATACTGTCTCAGCCGGCGAGCAGCCCATACCAAAGCGCAGCAAGTTTTCTCAAGCAGTGAGTATCGGGTCTCACAGTCGGTAAACTTTTTGCTAAGGTAATAAATGGCGTGCTCTTTTCGACCAGACTCGTCATGCTTCCCCAGCACACACCCCATTGAGTTGTCAAGCACTGTCAGGTATAGTATCAGAGGTCTCCCTTCAACCGTTGGCATAAGGATAGGTGGTTCTTGGAGATACTCCTTGATTCTGTCAAAAGCAGCCTGACATTCATCATTCCAACGTACTACCTAATCTTTCTTCAGCAGCTTGAAGATTGGTTCACAAGTAGCAGTTAGGTGTGAGATGAACCGAGCAATGTAATTTAGGCGTCCTAAAAAGCCTCTGACCTCTTTCTCTGTCATGGGAACTGGAATCTCTTGAATAGCTTTAACCTTAGCAGGGTCCACTTGAATACCCTTATCACTTACCACAAAGCCTAGCAACTTTCCAGATCTTACCCCGAAGGTGCACTAGTTCGGGTTCAACCTCAGCTTGTACAGTTTCAACCGGTCAAACAACTTCTGCAGATGATCTAGGTGCTCTTCCTCAGTCTGGGACCTTGCGATCATGTCGTCAACATACACTTCTATCTCATGATGGATCATATCATGAAATAAAGCGACCATGGCACGTTGGTAGGTTGCCCTAGCGTTCTTTAGTCCAAAAGGCATGACCTTGTAACAGAAGGTGCCCCACTGAGTAACAAATGTAGTCTTTTCCATGTCTTCAGGTGCCATCTTGATCTGATTGTAACCTGAAAAGCCATCCATGAAAGAGAACACCTTATGCTGAGCTGTATTGTCAACAAGGACATCAATGTGAGGTAGAGGGAAGTCATCTTTGGGGCTGGCCCTGTTCAGATCCCTGTAGTCGACACACATTCTGACCTTACCGTCCTTCTTAGGTACCGGCACCACATTAGCAACCCACTGAGGGTAAGAAGTCACTGCAAGGAACCCGACATCAAACTGTTTCATAACCTCGGCTTTGATCTTCTCAGACATCTCTGGACGCATACGACGGACCTTTTGCTTAACCGGAGGGCATTCTTCCTTAGTTGGCAAGTGATGGACCATAATATCGGTATCCAACCCGGGCATGTCTTCGTAGGACCAGGCAAAGATCTCCATATAATCATGCAGCATCTGAGTCAACCGTTGCTTCACGCTGAGCTCTAGGTTGGCACCAATCTTTACCTCTTTCCTGTCTTCTTCAGTACCCAGGTTTATTGTTTCCACTGGCTCTTCGTGTGGTTGAATTGCCCTCTCTTCCTGAAGCAACAGTCTTGCAAGCTCGCCAGGCACTTCACAATCATCTTCACCTTCGTCTTCGGCTAAGTTGATCGGATTTTCGAAGTCATAATTGGCAGTAGCAGAGTCGTTATCAGTGAGATCCAGAGTGGATTGAAACCTGTATGAGTGAGTGTGTGTGTAAATACAGCTGTTTTGAAATATATGTAAAGGAAAGAAAGACAGGAAAGGAGCATAAGATTTGCAATGCGAGAAACGTCCAAGATTTTCATTTATGATATATGAAATGACAATTTATATGCCCTCACAAATAGAACCACGGTGCCTCGGGTAAGACACCGGGCCATAGAGTTTATTATTGTTTATTACAAAATAACAAAACAAGGAAGTTTATTACTGCGTAACAAAAGTAACAGGAGTATGGTCCTTAGCAATCCAATTGGTCAATCCGCCTTCGGTCGTCGGGTAGATCCAGCTATTGAATTCTGCTTCATCCACTTCATTGTCTTCCCCAACAGCATTCACTCCTGGATTTGTAATGAGCACAGGAGGTCTTCTGGTCTTCGCCTTCCGCATAGCTTTCTGACCCTCTGCAGTAAAACCCAGTCCAAATTTGTCAGTTTTCTGTGTAAAGTCAGGAAGCCTACCCCAGTTAGCACATTCACCTTTCTGAACCACAGCCCGGGCATCCTTCAGGGAAGCCATCTTCAAAGGAACATTCTCTTCTACTGCTGTTTCTGCTGCCGCTGAAATTGGAAGCACCTCCTCGAAATGCTGAAAGGGGGTTTCAATAAACTCCCCGTCCATCTCAATGTATCTGAAGGAATTCAGGTGGCTTACCATATACTCCTCCTCTCCTTGCATAATGACGATCTTCCCTCTGACGGGGTACTTCAGCTTTTGGTGCAAGGTAGAGGTCACTGCCCCAGCTTTATGGATCCAAGGTCGACCCAGTAGACAAGAGTACGATGGACGGATATCCATCACATAAAAAGTAGAGTCAAACACCTGAGAGCCCACACGAATAGGAATGTCAACCTCTCCATGAACCATCCTTTTTGAACCGTCAAAGGCCCTGACGATGATATTGCTGGGTTTCAGTTCCAGGCCTTCACAATCTAAACGGTCTAAAGCCTTCTTGGGTAGCACATTCAAGGACGAACCAGTATCCACCAATACATGTGCCAGAGTAGTGCCCCTGCATTCGATAGAGACATGCAGGGCATCATTGTGGTCTCTTCCTTTTGCAGTCAGGTCAGCATCTGAGAAACCTAAGCCATTGTCCGCTGTCAGATTTGCTACGCAATCAGTGAACTGGACTGCAGATGTCTCCTGTGGCACATGGGCCGTCTTGAGGAACGAGATTAAGGCCTTAGCATGGGCCTCGGAGCACAGCAATAAAGAGAGCATGGAGATTTTGGAGGGCGTATGCCCCAGCTGTTCGACGACGTTAAAGTCACTCTTCTTTATTATTTTCAAGATTTCCTCCATCTCTTGTTGGGAGGCCTCAGTAGTTATAGGTATAGGTGCCTCCATCCGGGCAGGCTCAACTTCAATCCCTTTGCCCCGAGCATTGGATGACTCGGCAGCAGGGGAAACAACTTGATCAACAACAGGAACAGGTACACTTGTAGGTGTTATGAGGAGGGGTCTTCGAGTAGCGGGCGGTGCAATGTCAGGCGAGAAGAGCCTGCCACTGCGGGTAACCTTGGCTGGGCCAGTGATATCACAGATACTGGCGCCAGTGTTGAACTCTTGTTTGATCCCGTTCACATACACATCTGCCCCATAGTGCCAGGGGACAGCTTTATCAGATATGTAGGGAAGAGGTCCCGGAACAATGATAACCACAGGTGCAACAGTCATGATTGGGACAGGCTTCTTCGGGAGAGCCTTGATTGGATTATTGAAGATGGTAACCACAGAAACTTCTTCTACCGGAACCAACTGAACAACAGACTTCTTAAACAGAATCTCCTTGCTATCCATTAGGCTTTGGATGCCTGACTTCAGCAAGGGACAACCAGATAGGGAAACAGCACAGAACATGCAACCCTCACTGCAACCCGGAAATAAACCGGCCAGCAGTAGGTTCTTCTTGACAGTCTTCAGAGGAGTGGCTAGATCATCTACAGAGACAGCGTACATTTCTTCATCAACAGCATTTACCCCATGCTGAGTGTTGTACCCCAAAATTTGCCCTCCCATATTCTCCAAGATTTGCCAAGTCAAGCTTCAAAAGTTCCCCAAGGGTTGCACAGTTCAAGAGCCTCTTAAGCAGTCAAAATTAGGGTTTTGCTTCTGATCAAGAAAATGAAGTTTTCAAAGGTCCAATCAAGTCTCATATGCCAATAAACATGGTCAAGCATCCTCATATCAAGTTTCAAGACATTCAGCACAAAATTGCACAGTCAAAGCCCTAATTGCACTACAGTCAACTGTAGGGGCAAAATGGTCATTTGACAGTCAAAAGTTCAAATTTTTGGTCAACATCTCATTTTGAAGTCACAAACATCATTTGATCAATGCTTGATCATGATTCTCAAAGCTTGGCTCAAAAATCATCAAGATGCAAAAGTTTCCTTATTTGGACAGCTGAAAAAGTCAACTGTAAATTGACCAGGGCATAACTTTCACATGGATTATCAGAAAAATTCCATCCAAAGCTCATTTTTAATAGAAAGACATTTCCTACAACTCATCTTCATACTTCAAGTCCAAGAAATGCTCTCACAAAAAGTTATCAATTTCAACATTATAGGTCATTTTCAAAAGTCAACAAAAAGGGACTTTAAGTCAAAGGCCATAACTTGAGATTGGTAAATCAAAATGACATGGGACCAAAGACTTTGGTTAGAGGACTCAAAGATCTTTCCAAAATGTCCAAGAACATGAGCAAAGCTTAAAAATTGAGCAAGTTATGCCTTGTGGAAGTTGGGAAATTTTTGGATATTTTGAAAAGTCAACATTGATTCAAATGACCTAAAATTGCTAATGGGCCCATTTTTCTTCCATAATTCATCATCCATGGCATGTGAACGACCACTTGGCCCAAAGGGAAGTATTTCTTCATTTTTTATTTATTTATTTGAATTTTTATTTATAATAATTCATTTAAATCAAATTAAATACATGGAAAATATTTAACCTAAGTCTTACAATCCTTTTTTGCATGAAATCCACTCAATAACTCGTGCATGATCCAATATGGAAAGATTTGGAGAGAATTGATATGATTGAGAGCAAAAATACATGGAAAAAGATTGAAAAATAATGCTTGAAAATCAAATCTCAAAAGCCATCATTGCAAGAGATTTTGATCAGAATTGTTGACCTAATTTACTCAATACATAAGCCTTAATACAAACCTAATGGGATTAACCATAAAGCTGCGCTAGAAACCATTCATCAAACTTGGAATTTTTTGCAAAAAACTCATAACTGAAAACATCTTTGCAGGACGATTCAAGGCGAAATTTTCATCCCATTGCACTCCTAAGACCTCAAGCAATCTTCCTGGATCAAAAACATCAAACATAACCTCTTGAATCGTTGTACAGAAGCTAACCTTTCTCACTTTTTTTTCATAATCGTGCATTCCAATTCATGCGCATTTAGCCTTTTTTTAATGTTTGATTCATGTTCCTTGTATGATTCTAAAGTTAACCATGTGATTTGATTGAATTATTATGCATTGTATACGATTCTACCATTGTCAATTTTTAGGGTTTTCAGAGTTGCGAATTGGGCGTTTTCAAATAGCGTAAAATTAGCGAACCACAGTGCCATGAACGTATTCAGCATGCTTGGACGAAAAGTTTGAGACCCTCGCGCTCAATTTATGAGCGTCCTAGGGCTATTCGCTATTTTCCTAAAAGTGGCCTTAAAGAACACATGAAAACCGTTGCTTAATATGTTCTTGTTTCAGGAAAATAAAACAATAACGAAGAAGATGATATCGTGGCTGCCAATGATTGGTTGGTTTAAATTTCGCGCGGAAAACGAAACACTAACGCATATTTATTTTATTATATTTGTTTGTCATATTAATTACAGAAAAGCAAATTGGTTCAGCTGGAAAGCATAGTTGTTGGTAAAGCACATGACCTGGGTTCGAACCCCAGGTCTCCATTATCTCAATATTATTTTTCAACTAATCTTCACATGTAGTTCCAAGCCCTGAAGCGCATCATACACCTTCCTAATCAAGCGTCCACGCGTCCAATGGAATTCAATCAAAGGCCAAGAATTGAGGAACACCATAAACCCTGGTCAACGCTTCAGCATGCTACCTGGCAAAAGTCCAACAAGGCCATGCTAAATGGGCCAGAATTCTTGGACTTAACCTCCATTTTGGGGACTACAACCCCCCTAGGTTTGCCATATTTCTTATTTTGATTCTATTTTCTTTTAATTATTATTTCTTAATTAGCTTTATTATTTTCATAAAATATAAAAAAACACAAAAAAATCAGAAAGAAGAAAAAATATAATAAATATTTTATTTTAGCATTTTCATAAATAAATTGTGTTAAATCATTTAGTTATTAATTTAGGGTTTAATTTAATATTTTCATAATAAAAATCCAAAAATGTAGAAATAAGGTTTTATTAATAATTTTTCATCCTTTTTATTTTTCTTTCATAAATAATTAAATAATTAAATATTTATTTTTTATAATTAAATTTGTATATAAAAATTAGGGTTAATTTAGGTTAAAATTCAATGTTTTCTTAATAAATTAAAAGCCATTAGAATTAGGGTTAGTATTTATTTTAATTAATTCTTTTTCATATTAAATCCTAAAATACTAAAAAATACCAAAAAACAAGTTCTTTCTTTCTTTTTTAATTAATTAATTCCTCATTAGTTTAACTTTGCAAAAAGGGTCCAACGCCCTCGTTTCGATTTAATTTTTATTCGCATATTTATTTCGTTTAAATATTTATGTATCTCTCCCGAAGCCTTGTAAATAATTGCTCACACTTTTAATTCTTTTACTTTCTTTATTTTTCTGTCAAATCGGGTCCTGGTTTAATTTTGGCGATGTGGACCCGCGCCATTTGTAATAGCTTAGAATTTACTTTTCTCGCAATTTTAACTGTTAATCAAAGGCATGAAAGAATGTATGGATAAAAATAAAAACAAACGCTAGATCACCCATGACATGACAAAAGACAAAAATAAATGAAAACGACACACAAATCACACACCCCCCCTAGGGTACGCCTCACTGTTGCCTTGCCTCGAAAGGTGATCGTCGAGTAGAGGATGTTTTAGTAAGTCCTCATGATCCGGGAACCTGGCATGAGGGTAGCTTCTAAGGTGTCTTCCCGTTGCTCTGGTGATCACCATGTCCCGAACCTCGAATTGACCCGAACACCTCCAACGGTGGTGCTACCTACCTCTCAATGGTGGGATGGCACTACTTTAAAGGACATTTACACAGACGAATTCCTTAGGGTAGGTAGACGACTCTAGATACTTTCTCTAATTTCAAAACAAATTCAAAAAATACTTTTCACACCAACACATTTTCAAAAAGCTTTCGAAAGCAACTTTTCAAACACTCTTGAGGACCGATACAAGAGTCGAACTGAAATTTTCAAAGAAACTTTTTAAAACCCACAGTTGAAAAGCAAGCAAACCATTTTTGAAAACACAATGAGCAAGTATCTAAGAGCCCATGGATAACCATGGATAGAAAGGGTGCTAACACCTTCCCTTTCTATAATCTACCTCCCGAACCGAGAGCAATCTCTATAAGGAATTTTTCTGTGCTTTTGTCCTTTCCATTTGGAGAAAATAAAAGACGGTGGCGACTCTTGCTTCCGCGACATTTCGCGAACCAGCGTTAAACAGTCAGTTCCAGATCCACCGATCACAGAATTGGCGACTCTGCTGGGGAATTAAACTTAAAGTGAGGTGTACCTTAGGGTTAGTTCATAACTGTGTTTTCAATTACTTTCCTTGCTTGCTTTATTATTGTGGGTTGCTTGGGAGTTCTATAGATCCTAACCCGGATCTGGGGGATACCTTCTTAGAAAGTAGCAACAAGGCTGTGAGGGAACTGTGCGGGGTATACCTACATGGTTGAAACAGTCTGCTACGTTGATGTGGCACTGTGGTGTGTACCGGTAACCCTTGAGTTCAGTCAAGGAGAGTACGGGGCCTCCGCGTGGTGTCATGAAGCATCAACGGACCTTAGGAACCTTAATTGAACTATCTTGGCCTCTTTAGGGTAGTGAGATAACTGACTTTGGTGCAGTCCGAGGTTGGTTGATACTCGATACTACACTCAATTGAGGGTTGCTTTCCTGGAATATTTCGGTCGCCAGTTCAGTGGCTAAATCGAAACGATGAACAATGAAAGCAATCCCGTGATATTGGGACCCTTAGAACCCGGTTACTTTGATAGGACAGGTTGAACCCACCAACCTCAAGAGGGTACTACCCAGACCTCATGCTGGCCTTAACTCTAAGGGCGTCTCTTGTGTGACTTGTGTGCCTTCGTACTTGACTATTTGCATGCTTGTTATCTAACACAGGAATTACTTGCAGGGCTTGCTTATAGTCCTTAATGAGGACTCCTAGCAGGGTTTGCTAAGTTTTTGCAGGTTTTGTCCATAGTCCTTAATTAGGACTCATGGCAGGTTTACTAAGTTTGCTTGCAGGTGTTGTTTATAGTCCTTAATTAGGACTCATAACAAGGTCTACTGAATTTCCTGCAGGTTTTTTGTCCTTAACTAGGACTCCTAACAGGGTTTACCGAGTTTCTTGCCGGTTTTGTTTTTAGTCCTCAACTGGGACTCATGACAGGTTTTACTTGAGTTTCTTGCAGGTCTTGGTTTGCAGTCCTTACTGGGGACTCATAACAGGATTTATCCATATTACCCCATGCATAGCATGACATCATACCATTGCATACATCTTAACCCATTTCAAGGATCTCAAAGGCTTGTGATGCAGGTCATGGTGAATCAACATCTCAGCAAGGGGCAAAGAGGATTTACTTTCCTCTAGCCAAGGTTGTCAGGGGCTATGACCCACTTGATATGGTGAGCTCTGACTCTTGAAGAAGGTTCCCCTAACCAAGGTTGTTTGGAAACCAAAACTAGACATGATGACTAAAGTCAGAGGCTATGACCCACTGGATATGGTGAGCCTTTGACCCTTGAAGAAGAGTTCTCAACAACATGGGTGTCCTTCAATCAAGCTATAAATTCCAATGCTAACAAATTTTCTTGTTTACCCCGCGAGGTCCTTGAAAACATGGCATGCATGTCATACACATCATTACATAACAGGTATCTTTGTTGCAGTTCACTTACCATCTCGCTGTTTATTTCAGCAATGGCCTTCCAACCAGATAACCAGGACTGTCTTGCTCAAGAGACTCGGTTCGGGGAAATCCTCTTGAATCTATCCAAGGGGCAGGAGGAGCTAAGGACACTTCTCATGGAGACTTTTGTCAGGAACAGTGCTGAGGATGAAAGGCTGAAACACCTACAAGCTGAGGTGGATGCATTGAAGGTCCAGATGCTGGGGCAGGTGACTGCCGTTCAAGGGTTAGCTCAAAGACAAGAAGAGCTCGGGGTTCTCATCGACCAACTGCTTCAGGGTAACCAACTGGGGCAAACGTCTAAGGGTAAAAAGCCAATCATCGTTCGACCATCTTTGAGACAAAGAGGCAAGGAGAAAGCTCCTCATATGGCTTCAGTATCACCAATTCAGTATCAACCTCACCAGCTTCAACCAGACAAGCCCAAAAGGCAATTCACCAAGCTCAACGTGTCGCTGCCTCAAGCCTTACAACAACTGCTGAGGTTGAACTTGGTAACTCTAAAGGATCCTCCTAAGAATCCCAACAGGACACCTTCAAGGTATAACCCCAACGCTCACTGCGCTTATCATTCTGACAGCCCGGGGCATGCTACAGAGGATTGTTGGACTCTGAAAAATAAGATCCAGGACCTGATTGAGGAAGGAGTTGTGGAATTCACCCAAGATGGCCAGGCTGAGTGCTCCTACCATCCCTACAGGAGGCACCATTTGAAGTAACAAGCCCGGAGATGAGAAGAATTTTTGTTCATTCGAATGTTCAAGTTGCAGTTTTCTTTTGTTCAAACATTTACTCATTGTTAAACATTGTTATTTCATTAATGCATCGCATATGTCTGTTTTGAAGCAATATATTCGTATTCACTATACGCAAATTATTTTTCATATTTTTTCTAATGATCAACTCTTAAATAATAATTCTAAGCCTCTTGAGGGAGGATGACGAAAACGATACCTCTATCTTTACAATATGCTTTTGAACAGACCCCACTGATGAAGTACAGGCATTGTTTCAAATCCCTAAACACTGGAGTTATAAGGATGATAATCCCTCGTCAACCCCTCTGAGCCAAAGAAGTAGGAGTTTTTATTTTCAAAAAAATAAAACCCTTAATCATAACCTGGGGCAGGGTAGTTCTCTCAGTTGATCCAAGTGCACAACGAATAACATCAAAGGAGTCCTTCCAAAAACAAAAGATGGTGATGATTCTGGATAATCATAAAGACAGGCAGTCATTACCAAAAAAAAAAAAGATAAAAGCCCAATAAGTCAAAACCTATGAAGGAGACTTACGAAACTGGGGCATCCCGCTGACTGTAATTCCAAAAAAGGAAACAGTTCAGGCAAAAAAAGAAAGGGATAACAAAAAATCAGACAAGAAAGAGGTCCTACAAACCCTCAACAAAAAAAAAAGGAAATGACTGCCTATTCCAAATAAATCATCAATATCTGAACCATCACCGGAAAATCAGAGCAAAGATTCAAATAAGGTCTAACGTATGATCAACTGAGTTTAGGTTTGGAGAACATCACGAAGAGCGGGTGGGTACAAATAAAATTTGAGCTTTTATCCTTTGTTTCTTAAACCGTGAACCAGGCCACGTTATAACCCTTAAAAGTCCTAGCTGAAGCATGGGTTAGTTCGAAAGCATACTGTTACGAAAGGTATCCTGACTCCTTAAGGCTTACGGTAAATACGGAGTTGACATCACGTTTTATAAACATTCACTTGTTTTATGAAAAAGAATGCATTTTTAAAGTCTTCAAGACAGACATGAGCTTTGCATTTTTAACATAACTTTGTTTGCATATGACTTTTTGTTTGAACAACATAGAAATTCGCACGACGAATGCCTAATGAACAGAAGTACTTCCAATCAAGGGGCATGGCATGACTATTGTCTATTATCTGGGGCAATTCAGTCAAGATTCGGAGAATCTCTCAAAAGGCCAAATAGCCTGGGGCAAATCTCCGCCTGAGTCACTTGGGGCATTTCAATAATAAATCTTGCCTGATCAAACATCTTCTGGTGGCATGGCAAAACACTTCTAACAGGGGCAACTCCCTACATTCTGAGAGCACGGACATAGTCGAAAAGATACTACGCATAATCAAAGACCCGCTAGGTTGACATACCTAGGCAAAAGTTAGGGCTTCCAGGCGAACCAAAAGGGTTCGGGCAAAATGAAGGGATGAAATGAAAAAATCTGTACACCCGGCAAGTCGAAAACCTGAAAAGGCGGCTTGGGCAAAAATGGGTATCCCGGTGGACTGAAAACCCGAAAGGGCAGTCCAGGCAAAAGTTAGGGATCAAAGCGTACGACTATGTCCTGGCATCTTGTCATCTGCCTACCTGAAGAAGGTTTGACCCTCAACAACTATCAGCACCTCACAGGTCTTCCTCTCCCACCTCAGAAACAGGGGCAATAATGAGTTGCCCAAGCAATCTAATTGTTCTATCCTCCAAGGTACCAAGGTAGGTTCAGCTGGAGAACATAACCAGATATCTCATTTCCCCAGAGAGTGAGTCAGCAAGTCAGTACATACTCTCCTCAAGCAAAACTATTATCAAACCTTAAAGAAGTTGAGTATCCCCCAATAGATCTCAACGTTCCCCAGCGGCATGTGTACATATTCTTAACAAGCATCCCGGGCAGTCTTGATCTAAAGATTGTTCCCCGGCGGTATACCAGACATTCAAAGGAATCACTTCCTCAGCATATCAAAACTTCCCCAGAAAGTCCAATCCAGTTTCCCAAGGAAAGTTGGAATCCATCTCCCCCAAACAGTAAGCTTATCCCCAGTAGATTCTGGAAGCTTATCCCCGCAGAGCACGAACGCGTCTGGCTTTATTCAAAGAGTTATTTCCTTAATAGGATATAACTGGGTTATCCTCAGCCAAAAGCCACGGAAAGATCGTCCTCGACGAAGTCTTGTTATCCCCAGCGAAGTCTATTAGCACTTCCAACACAGCAAAGGTGTCCTCAGCAAAATATTATCAACACTCAACAAAGTATCTCTCTCCCCCAGAGTATTGCTCCCCAGCATGGTCGTTAGAGTACTTTTCCCCCCGCAGAGTTATTCCATTCGCCAAGTTTATTCCTCAACGGAGTCATCTTCTCCTACCGGTATTCTTGCAATTATCATCCCCAGCGGAAGCAAAATCTATTCTTCAGCATCAGCCCAGGAGTGACTTCCCGGCACCCGTCAAGGATTTACTTTCCTAGACGAAAACATACATTCCTAAACATCACATACATCATTATAGCATGCATAGACGCATCATATCTTACAAATCTCATTTATGTTGAGAATATCATTGCTTGATCCATATCATGCATTGCATATGACTGACCTTTACCTTTCAGGAAAGATGCAGTTAAATTCTCCATCATAATTCAAGACCTAGACCGGTTCAGTTAATCGACTCCAAAGATTTCTTATCCAGTCCAAGGCCTTCTCTAGTCCAGCTAAATCGACTCCCAACAGATTTTTCTGATGAAGACTCAGTAGAAGTTATCTCAGGTTTTTCTCAAACGTCCGCTTTTGAGATTATAATTTCCTATGGTTCCCTCCCCGACGGTGCGTGAGGTGATAATTCCTTTTGAGATTATAATTTCCTATGGTTCCCTCCCCGACGGTGCGTGAGGTGATAATTCCTTTTGAGATTATAATTTCCTATGGTTCCCTCCCCGACGGTGCGTGAGATGTAATTCCCTTTTAGGTTATAATTTCCTATAGTCCTCTCCCCGACAGTGCGTGAGATGTAATTCCCTTTCAGATTATAATTTCCTATGGTTCTCTCCCCGACGGTGCGTGAGATGTAATTCCCTTTCAGGTTATAGTTTCCTATGGCTCCCTCCCCGACGGTGCGTGAGGTGATAATTCCTTTTGAGATTATAATTTCCTATGGTTCTCTCCCCGACGGTGCGTGAGATGTAATTCCCTTTGAGATTATAATTTCCTATGGTTCTCTCCCCGACGGTGCGTGAGATGTAATTCCCTTTCAGGTTATAGTTTCCTATTGGTTCTCTCCCCGACGGTGCGTGAGATGTAATTCCCTTTCAGGTTATAGTTTCCTATGGTTCTCTCCCCGACGATGCGTGAGATGTAATTCCCTTTCAGGTTATAATTTCCTATGGTTCTCTCCCCGACGGTGCATGAGATGTAATTCCCTTTCAGGTTATAATTTCCTGTGGTTCTCTCCCCGACGGTGCGTGAGATGTAATTCCCTTTCAGATTATAATTTCCTTTGGTTCTCTTCCCGATCCTGCGAAGATGGTGATTCCCACCAAGATTTTCTCGACGAGCGTTGTTGAAGTTAAAATCACCCAAGGTTCTCTCACCGTTCATGCTGAGGTAGTAACCATCCCTGGTTCATTCATCACCTTTTGAAGATCCAGATTCAGCTCCTGTAACCAGTCAGGACACACCTATACCAAGCATCTGAAAACCAGCTCCTGCAACGTGTCAGGTACTCATTTTTTCTTTTGCAGGTATGCAGGTTCTCGCTAAGGAATCTCTCACGCGATCAACATCCAGATGGCATCTATAAGCCCATCATCCTATTCACCAACCTCCAAATGGCATCTATAAGCCCATTTCCACTATGTGGGCGCAAATTTCTGGGCACTCTAGTGTTCAATCATCTTCTACCCTCGGATTACGAAAGGCACGTCAGCCAATCTGCATCCTCAAGTCTAAGAAGATTGAACAGGGGCAACTGTTGTACCCCAAAATTTGCCCTCCCATATTCTCCAAGATTTGCCAAGTCAAGCTTCAAAAGTTCCCCAAGGGTTGCACAGTTCAAGAGCCTCTTAAGCAGTCAAAATTAGGGTTTTGCTTCTGATCAAGAAAATGAAGTTTTCAAAGGTCCAATCAAGTCTCATATGCCAATAAACATGGTCAAGCATCCTCATATCAAGTTTCAAGACATTCAGCACAAAATTGCACAGTCAAAGCCCTAATTGCACTACAGTCAACTGTAGGGGCAAAATGGTCATTTGACAGTCAAAAGTTCAAATTTTTGGTCAACATCTCATTTTGAAGTCACAAACATCATTTGATCAATGCTTGATCATGATTCTCAAAGCTTGGCTCAAAAATCATCAAGATGCAAAAGTTTCCTTATTTGGACAGTTGAAAAAGTCAACTGTAAATTGACCAGGGCATAACTTTCACATGGATTATCAGAAAAATTCCATCCAAAGCTCATTTTGAAGAGAAAGACATTTCCTACAACTCATCTTCATACTTCAAGTCCAATAAATGCTCTCACAAAAAGTTATCAATTTCAACATTATAGGTCATTTTCAAAAGTCAACAAAAAAGGGACTTTAAGTCAAAGGCCATAACTTGAGATTGGTAAATCAAAATGACATGGGACCAAAGACTTTGGTTATAGGACTCAAAGACCTTTCCAAAATGTCCAAGAACATGAGCAAAGCTTAAAAATTGAGCAAGTTATGTCTTGTGGAAGTTGGGAAATTTTTGGATATTTTGAAAAGTCAACATTGATTCAAATGACCTAAAATTGCTAATGGGCCCATTTTTCTTCCATAATTCATCATCCATGGCATGTGCACGACCACTTGGCCCAAAGGGAAGTATTTCTTCATTTTTTATTTATTTATTTGAATTTTTATTTATAATAATTCATTTAAATCAAATTAAATACATGGAAAATATTTAACCTAAGTCTTACAATCCTTTTTTGCATGAAATCCACTCAATAACTCGTGCATGATCCAATATGGAAAGATTTGGAGAGAATTGATATGATTGAGAGCAAAAACACATGGAAAAAGATTGAAAAATAATGCTTGAAAATCAAATCTCAAAAGCCATCATTGCAAGAGATTTTGATCAGAATTGTTGACCTAATTTACTCAATACATAAGCCTGAATACAAACCTAATGGGATTAACCATAAAGCTGCGCTAGAAACCATTCATCAAACTTGGAATTTTTTGCAAAAAACTCATAACTGAAAACATCTTTGCAGGACGATTCAAGGCGAAATTTTCATCCCATTGCACTCCTAAGACCTCAAGCAATCTTCCTGGATCAAAAACATCAAACATAACCTCTTGAATCGTTGTACAGAAGCTAACCTTTCTCACTTTTTTTTCATAATCGTGCATTCCAATTCATGCGCATTTAGCCTTTTTTAATGTTTGATTCATGTTCCTTGTATGATTCTAAAGCTAACCATGTGATTTGATTGAATTATTATGCATTGTATACGATTCTACCATTGTCAATTTTTAGGGTTTTCAGAGTTGCGAATTGGGCGTTTTCAAATAGCGTAAAATTAGCGAACCACAGTGCCATGAACGTATTCAGCATGCTTGGACGAAAAGTTTGAGACCCTCGCGCTCAATTTATGAGCGTCCTAGGGCTATTCGCTATTTTCCTAAAAGTGGCCTTAAAGAACACATGAAAACCGTTGCTTAATATGTTCTTGTTTCAGGAAAATAAAACAATAACGAAGAAGATGATATCGTGGCTGCCAATGATTGGTTGGTTTAAATTTCGCGCGGAAAACGAAACACTAACGCATATTTATTTTATTATATTTGTTTGTCATATTAATTACAGAAAAGCAAATTGGTTCAGCTGGCAAGCATAGTTGTTGGTAAAGCACATGACCTGGGTTCGAACCCCAGGTCTCCATTATCTCAATATTATTTTTCAACTAATCTTCACATGTAGTTCCAAGCCCTGAAGCGCATCATACACCTTCCTAATCAAGCGTCCACGCGTCCAATGGAATTCAATCAAAGGCCAAGAATTGAGGAACACCATAAACCCTGGTCAACGCTTCAGCATGCTACCTGGCAAAAGTCCAACAAGGCCATGCTAAATGGGCCAGAATTCTTGGACTTAACCTCCATGTTGGGGACTACAACCCCCCTAGGTTTGCCATATTTCTTATTTTGATTCTATTTTCTTTTAATTATTATTTCTTAATTAGCTTTATTATTTTCATAAAATATAAAAAAACACAAAAAAATCAGAAAGAAGAAAAAATATAATAAATATTTTATTTTAGCATTTTCATAAATAAATTGTGTTAAATCATTTAGTTATTAATTTAGGGTTTAATTTAATATTTTCATAATAAAAATCCAAAAATGTAGAAATAAGGTTTTATTAATAATTTTTCATCCTTTTTATTTTTCTTTCATAAATAATTAAATAATTAAATATTTATTTTTTATAATTAAATTTGTATATAAAAATTAGGGTTAATTTAGGTTAAAATTCAATGTTTTCTTAATAAATTAAAAGCCATTAGAATTAGGGTTAGTATTTATTTTAATTAATTCTTTTTCATATTAAATCCTAAAATACTAAAAAATACCAAAAAACAAGTTCTTTCTTTCTTTTTTAATTAATTAATTCCTCATTAGTTTAACTTTGCAAAAAGGGTCCAACGCCCTCGTTTCGATTTAATTTTTATTCGCATATTTATTTCGTTTAAATATTTATGTATCTCTCCCGAAGCCTTGTAAATAATTGCTCGCACTTTTAATTCTTTTACTTTCTTTATTTTTCTGTCAAATCGGGTCCTGGTTTAATTTTGGCGATGTGGACCCGCGCCATTTGTAATAGCTTAGAATTTACTTTTCTCGCAATTTTAACTGTTAATCAAAGGCATGAAAGAATGTATGGATAAAAATAAAAACAAACGCTAGATCACCCATGACATGACAAAAGACAAAAATAAATGAAAACGACACACAAATCACACACCCCCCCTAGGGTACGCCTCACTGTTGCCTTGCCTCGAAAGGTGATCGTCGAGTAGAGGATGTTTTAGTAAGTCCTCATGATCCGGGAACCTGGCATGAGGGTAGCTTCTAAGGTGTCTTCCCGTTGCTCTGGTGATCACCATGTCCCGAACCTCGAATTGACCCGAACACCTCCAACGGTGGTGCTACCTACCTCTCAATGGTGGGATGGCACTACTTTAAAGGACATTTACACAGACGAATTCCTTAGGGTAGGTAGACGACTCTAGATACTTGCTCTAATTTCAAAACAAATTCAAAAAATACTTTTCACACCAACACATTTTCAAAAAGCTTTCGAAAGCAACTTTTCAAACACTCTTGAGGACCGATACAAGAGTCGAACTGAAATTTTCAAAGAAACTTTTTAAAACCCACAGTTGAAAAGCAAGCAAACCATTTTTGAAAACACAATGAGCAAGTATCTAAGAGCCCATGGATAACCATGGATAGAAAGGGTGCTAACACCTTCCCTTTCTATAATCTACCTCCCGAACCGAGAGCAATCTCTATAAGGAATTTTTCTGTGCTTTTGTCCTTTCCATTTGGAGAAAATAAAAGACGGTGGCGACTCTTGCTTCCGCGACATTTCGCGAACCAGCTTTAAACAGTCAGTTCCAGATCCACCGATCACACTGAGGCATAGGAGCAGTAACCACATTCGGCCTCTCAGGCGCTTCGAACTGTATCTCTTTCGCGTCGATAAGGTCTTGCACCTTATTCCTTAAGGCCCAACAGTCGTCAGTGGAGTGCCCCGGGCTATCAGAATGGTACGCACAACGAGCATTTGGGTTGTATTTCGGAGAGGCAGTGTTTACACCTTTGGGGGCCTCTCTGACAGTCACTAGATTGGTGGATAGCAACTGTGGCAAGATCTGTGATAAAGTCATGCTCAAACGGGTACACTCTCTCCGGGGTCTTTCAGCCCTTTGAGGATTGGTTGGCCGAGGAGCGGCAGCAGGCTTAGCAATCATTACCGCATTGACAGATTGGCGGCGCTCAGATCTCTCTGGTCTCTTGGAACCATATACAGCACTAGCCTCCTTCTTGAAGGGTTTCTTCTCAGAACTAGACGATGTACCCTTCGGAATCTTTCCAGACTTCAACCCCGCCTCAATTCTCTCTCCAGTCAGAATCAGATCAGTGAACACTGCAGACGAATTCCCGATAAGATGGTTGAAAAATGGCCCATATAGGGTCCCCAAGAACATGTCTACCAATTCCCGATCAGTCAACGGTGGCTGCACCCTGCCAGCCAGGTCTCTCCACTTCTGGGCATACTCTTTAAAACCTTCACTTGAACCTAACGACATACCCTGGAGTTGGGTACGTGTAGGGGCAAGGTCGGCATTATATTGATACTGCTTATAGAAAGCAGTAGCCAACTCCTCCCAGTTACGAACCTTGGTCCCATCCAGCTGATAGAACCATTCGAGATGAGTCCCTGAAAGACTCTCCTGGAAGAAGTGGATCCACAAATTCTTATCCGCTGAGTACGGTTGAATCTTCCGAACATAGGACCTGAGATGTAGCTTGGGACAAGACGCCCCGTCGTACTTAGTGAAAGATGGTGCTTTGAACTTCCGAGGAATGATCACACCAGTAGACAAACCCAGATCTCCAAGATCCAGCCCAGGTACCTGTTGTATTTCCATAGCATTCAGCCTGTCTTCCAGCTGCTTGTAACGGTCTTCTGTCGGAGGATATTGCTCTTCATCAAAATCAGTCTCGTTGTCGGAGACTACCGGACTAGGACCCTTTTCTGCTTGAGGAGTACTCTTGCCAATAGAAGAACCAGCCTCTTCATTCTGCAAAGTATTGCCAAACCTTCGGCCCGAGCTGAACAGAACAGTCCTTCTTTTCTTCTTCTTTTCCTTCTTCAAGAGCAGAGCCTTCAGCTCTTCTTGGCCTTGAGCCAAACCCTTGATTAATTCCTGAAATTGCGCATTCTGCGCCTGAAGAGCTTTGATGGATGTCTCAGTTGATGATGAGTCAGGATTCATGATGCTGAAATAAACAGCGAAGAACGGTAAGCAACTTGAAAAGAAGAAACCTGCTATGCACATGATGAATGATATGTGTTTATGCAATGCATTCAAGGGTTCGAAAGTTCAAATTTGTTGTAAAAAAAAAAGGAACACACGTTATCATTAAGGAAATAATTGTTCAGTACATCAAAGCCTCATGGGCAAAATAATACAAAAGCAAATCAATCCCAAAATACACTGCGCATCCTCTTTGGAGCTATGTAAGTGTTGAGATTCCTCTCCTCATGCAACAGGCGGGTGAGCTCCAAGGCCTTCTTTTCACTAGCATGTAGACTGGTCTCAAGAGAATTCCGTTCTTCTTTAAGCTGGATCCAGCTCTTCTGCATCTCTTCCCAGGATGTGGGCATATCAGGGTGCTGAATAGTGTAGGATACTTCTCCTTCCAAGACTGGCTCTTTGATCACAGGGAGCATATGAGGATAAGGCATTACCAACTTCTGGGAGCGGGCTCGTACCCACTTGAGGTAAGGTTCCAACGGGATGGAATTCCTGTTCCCCAGTGTCTTACTGTCTATCCTACTTGGCATCCTCCAGGCTCTGATAAATCTCTGGCGAAGTCCTTGAGTATCGTTGTCAAAGTCAAAAACTATGTCAGGAATTAACATGTCATGAGGACCATCCCTCCGAGCATAACCAAACTGTCTCCAAGCCAGGCATGGGCTGTAAGTAATACCTCCTCTGATTCCAAGTAAAGGAACATTAGGGTACTCCCCGCAACGATCAATGATAGTGACATCTTCTCTGGACCTAGGGCACCAATGTATATCTGCATGTGTGAGAGTCATCAACCGTTGTGACCACCTCAAACCCCGCTCGTTCTTTAAAACTGATTGTGGAAGGTGCGAAATAAACCACCTTCCCAGGAGAGGAGTGCAACACATAAGGACACCTCTTTTTCTCATGGTTCGAGTGTAACATGAGTGAAGGATGTCCCCCAGCAACGTAGGTATAGGATTCCTGGATATAAAGATCTGGACCGCACTGATATCTATAAGCTGATCTGGGTTAGGGAACAACACCAAACCATAGACAAAGAGGGCCACCACTTCTTCAAAAGCTTGCAAATCAAGGGAGTTCCAACATTCATGGGCCTTTTCAAACAGAAACCTGGCTAAGAACCCTTTGATACCACTTCTAACTTCCCAATGTCCCTTGAGGTCAGATGACTGTAGGTGCAAGGCTTTAGCAATCTCTTCAAGCTTGGGTTCCTTCTCCGTACCGTTGTAGGGAAGTTGATCAAGGATAGGGATCTTCAGGAGCCGGGAGAACTCCTCCAATGTAGGTACCAACTGATAGTCTAAGAAGGTGAAACAGTGATGCAGAGGGTCAAAGAACTGGAATAGGACCTTTATCATATCTTCCTCAATGTTGGTATTGACCAAGCTGATGAGACTTCCATGTCTTTCACTGAATGAAGAGTTCTCGGGAATCCTGGATATAAGCTCCTTAAGCTGAGGAGGGATCCTTACAAGACTGACTTGAATTGTCTTCCTGCGAACAGTTTCCATGTCCTACAAAACAAGAACAAAGATGAAGATTCGAACCCCTGAAATGGTTAGTCAATGCATATGATGCGGGATGATGTCATGATGCTATGATTAAACACACCACAGATATTTACAAAGACAAACATGTAAGGCATACAAGGCACACAAGACAAGCCCTTAGGGTTTAAGGCCAGCATGGGGTCTGGGTAGTACCCTCTTGAAGTTGGTGGGCTCAACCTGTCCTATTAGAAGTAACCGGGTTCTAAGGGTCCCAATATCACTGGATTGCTTTCATTGTTCATCGTTTCGATTTAGCCACTGAACTGGTGACCAAAATATTCCAGGAAAGCAACCCTCAATTGAGTGTAGTATCGAGTATCAACCAACCTCGGACTGCACCAAAGTCAGTTATCTCACTACCCTAAAGAGGCCAAGATAGTTCAATTAAGGTTCCTAAGGTCTGTTGATGCTTCACGACACCACGCGGAGGCCCCGTACTCTCCTTGACTGAACTCAAGGGTTACCGGTACACACCAAAGTGCCACATCAACGTAGCAGACTGTTTCAACCATGTCGGTATACCCCGCACAGCTCCCTCACAACCTTGTTGCTACTTTCTAAGAAGGTATCCCCATATCTGGTTTAGGATCTATAGAACTCCCAAGCAACCCACAATTTAAAGCACACAAGGAAAACAATTGAAAACACAGTTATGAACTAGCCCTAAGGTACACCTCACTTTAAAAGATATCCCCAGCAGAGTCGCCAGTTCTGTGATCGGTGGATCTGGAACTGACTGTTTAAAGCTGGTTCGCGAAATGTCGCGGAAGCAAGAGTCGCCACCGTCTTTTATTTTCTCCAAATGGAAAGGACAAAAGCACAGAAAAATTCCTTATAGAGATTGCTCTCGGTTCGGGAGGTAGATTATAGAAAGGGAAGGTGTTAGCACCCTTTCTATCCATGGTTATCCATGGGCTCTTAGATACTTGCTCACTTGTGTTTTCAAAAATGGTTTGTTTGCTTTTCAACTGTGGGTTTTAAAAAGTTTCTTTGAAAATTCCAGTTCGACTCTTGTATCGGTCCTCAAGAGTGTTTGAAAAATGCTTTCGAAAGCTTTTTGAAAAGGTGTCGGTGTGAAAAGTATTTTTGAATTTGTTTTTGAAATTAGAGCAAGTATCTAGAGTCGTCTACCTACCCTAAGGAATTCGTCTGTGTAAATGTCCTTTAAAGTAATGCCATCCCACCATTGAGAGGTAGGTAGCACCACCGTTGGAGTTGTTCGGGTCAATTCGAGGTTCGGGACATGGTGATCACCAGAGCAATGGGAAGACACCTTAGAAGCTACCCTCATGCCAGGTTCCCGGATCATGAGGACTTACTAAGACATCCTCTACTCGACGATCACCTTTCGAGGCAAGGCAACAGTGAGGCGTACCCTAGGGGTGGTGTGTGATTTGTGTGTCATGTTCATTTGTATTTATCTTGTCATGTCAAAGTGATCTATCGTTTGTTTTTATTTGTTGCTATTCATTCTTGCATGCCTTGATTAACAATTAAAAGTGAGAGAAAAGGTAAAGATTCTAAGCTATTACAAAAGGCACGGGTCCACATCGCCAAAATTTCCAGAATCCGATTTGACAGAAAAATAAAGAATTAAAAGTGCGACAAATAAAAGATATTACATGGCCTTGGGAGAGATACATAAATATTATAAAGAATAAAAATAAATATGCGACTTGGATTTAAAGTTGAAACGAGGGCGTTGGACCCTTTTTAACTAAATTAAATTAAACGATTATTAAATTAATAAGATTAAAAGGAAAAGAAATTTGTTTTTGGTATTTTTGTATTTTATGATTTTTTTAATGAAAAAAGAATTAATTAAAAATGCTAACCCTAAATTCTAGTTGTTTTTAGTTTTTTAAGAAAAGATTAAATTTTAACCTAATATTTAACCTAATTATTTACATGCCATTTAATTATAAAAATAAATGATATTAAATATTTGATTATTATGAAAGAAAAGAAAAAAGAGGATAAAAAACTAGTTAAACCCTAATTCCATAAGTTTTGAGTTTTTAGTGAAAAATGTTAAAATTAAAACCTAATTTAAAACTAAGTGAATTAATGAATTTATTTACAAAAATATTAAAATAAAAATATTTATTATTTTTTCTCTTTTCGGATTTTTTTGTGTTTTTTATATTATTATGAATATATTAAATTAACAGAATTAATTAAAAAGAATAATAATTGAAAATAAAAAAAACTAAAAAAGAAAAATATTGCAAACCTCAGGGGGGTGTTGTCCCCAGCTGTGAGGTAAATCTTTAGCAATTTAGGCCCACTGAGCTTCAGGCCTGGCTGACTTTTCCACTAGTGTACCCAAGCGTTGACTCACGTGTACCATGCTCCTCAAATCTGTGCCCTTGAATTGATGAAGTTGAACGCGTGGACAGCTTGATGGAGGAACGTATGGTGCGTCTTCATCATTGAAACTGCATGGAAACATTGATTGAAAAATAACATGGAAAGAGGGTGGGGACCTGGGATCGAACCCAGGTCCCTGGGGTTACCAGCATACGCGTCTACCACTGAGCCATCCAACGCGCGTTTATCATGTAATAACTAACAATTATTATAAGAGAAAAGTGGTCAGTGGCTCAAAAACGCGCGAAGAATTTAAATGATCCAATCAACGCCTTCCACTTCATCGTCCTCTTCGTTGTGCTTTTTTTTTCTGAAACATAAAAACCATTAGCAACGGTTTTCAGCTGTTCCCATAGGCACCTTTATGAAAAATAACGAATAGCCCCTGGGGCCTCATAAATTAGGCGCGATGGTCTCATTCTCTTCGTCCAAGCGTGCTGAGTTGAATGGCCTAGGTTTCAAGCTTCAATTTTTCCATATTCAAAAACCCCTAATTCGAAAACTTAAGAACCCTAAAAAGCAACAATGGTAGATTCGCATACAGTGTATAAAAACGCAATTAATCCATGTGGTTAGCTTCAGAATGCATCATTTAGTAAGAATACATAAACAAAATGCCATGAAAATGCCTCAAAATTAAAATACGAATATGCATTTTTATGAGAAAATTTTTGATTATGTACAATGATTTAAGGCTGTAGGGTTGGTGTTCTTGATCCAGGTACGTTGCTTGATGTCCCAGGGATGCAATGGAATGAATTTCTTGGCTTCAATCGACCTGCAAAAGTGTTTTCAGATTTGAGTTTTCTTTGAAAAATTCCAAGTTGGTGTAAGGATTTCTGGCGCAGCTTTTTGGTTAGGAAGCATTAGGTCTTGATCAAGCTTATGTATGGAACCAGTTAGGTCAAAAATCTGATCAAAAGAATCAAGGAATTGATTATGCAATATTTGATTTTCAAGCCATTATTTTTTCTAATCTTTTCATGCAAATTGATATCAAATCATGACAAAACCTTCCAAAAATGATTATGCACGAATCTTGAGTGTCCAATGAGAGTATTTTCTGCACAAAAAGATTTGATTTCATTAGTTTAGTATTTTTTCATATTTTATTTAGTTTAAATGAATTAATTGTAATAAAAAATTCAAATAAATAAATAAAAATAATAAAAAACTTCCCTTTGGGCCAAATGGTCGTGCACATGCCTTGGATGATGAATTGTGGAAGAAAAAGAGGCCCATTAGCAATTTTAGGTCATTTGAACCAATGTTGAATTTTCAAAATATCCAAAAATTTCCCAACTTCCACAAGGCATAACTTGCTCAATTTTTAAGCTATGCTCATGTTCTTGGACATTTTGGAAAGGTCTTTGAGTCCTATAACCAATGTCTTTGGTCCCATATCATTTTGATTTACCAATCTCAAGTTATGGCCTTTGACTTAAAGTCTCTTTTTGTTGACTTTTGAAAATGACCTATAATGTTGAAATTGATAACTTTTTCTGAGAGCATTTCTTGGACTTGAAATATGAAGAGGAGTTGTAGGAAATGTCTTTCTCTTCAAAATGAGCTTTGGATGGAATTTTTCTGATAATCCATGTGAAAGTTATGCCCTGGTCAATTTACAGTTGACTTTTTCAACTGTCCAAATAAGGAAACTTTTGCATCTTGATGATTTTTGAGCCTAGCTTTGAGAATCATGATCAAGCATTGATCAAATGATGTTTGTGGCTTCAAAATGAGATGTTGACCAAAAATTTGGACTTTTGACTGTCAAATGACCATTTTGCCCCTACAGTTGACTGTAGTGCAATTAGGGTTTTGATTGTGTAATTTTGTGCTGAAAGTCTTGAAACTTTGTATGAGGATGCTTGACCATATTTGTAGGCATGTGGGACTTGATTGGACCCTTGGAAACTTCATTTTCTTGATCAGAACAAAAACCCTAATTTGACTGTTTAGGAGGCCCTTGAACTGTGCAACCTTTGGGGAGATTTTGAAGCTTGACTTTGCAATTCTTGAAGAATATGGGAGGGCAAATTTTGGGGTACAACACATGCATTCATGTATATCTCATATTCATCATTTGCTTATTTTATTTGTCTTATTCACCGGGTACAAAATAAAAATATAACAAAAATCAAGATTTCTGGTGACCATCTTAAAAATGGATACAGTAACGTCCGTAATTTAATTAATTATTTAATTAAATTATTTTTGGAATATTTGTGAAGATGTGTTATAATTAAATTGGATTTATTTTATTAAGTGGAGAAATAATAATATATTAGAGGTATTATATTATTATGTGGTGAAATAATATTAGAAGTGTAATATTATTAAGGTGGGCTTAATTGAGATAGTAGAAGTAATAAGGGGGTGTAGGTTTGGAGCCCACTAAGGAATAATAGAATATTAGGTTATTTTATTATTTGTGAGAAGGTAGAGAATAAAGAAGCAATAGGAGAAATAAGGATTGTGAAGAACGTGAAGCTGCTGGAAAAAGTGGAAAACGACAAGAATGAAGATTTAACCTGGAAATTGTAGAGCGACCTTCAATCCAAGGTAAGGATGGGGTTCTGACTTTATGATTGGGTTCATGATGTTTGATATGTGGGGTTAGAGGATTGTTGTTTTGTTCTTGAATTGGATATGTATATGATGATGTATGATGAAGATTTGATGAATTTTAGAAGAATAATGATGCCATGATGTTGTTTAATCGATGTAGTAATATAGGTTAATGTTAGGTGATGAATTATCATGATCATAATGAGGTTTGTAGGACTGTAACATAATTCCCGTAGTGAAATTATAGAAGAAAACGTAGAAATTATGCAGACTGTAGCAGGATGTGTCGACCCCAAACTGGATGTGTCGATACATGTAGGCTATAAGACTTAGGATGAGTCGATACAAGAAGGGCTTGCATCGATGCATGATGAGTATAAGACGCAGGATGAGTCGATCAGAGAGAGGCATGCGTCGATACATGTTGTGATTAGGACCAGGAAGAGTCGATCCATAAGGAGGATGTGTTGACTCATGCTGTGCAGGAGAAGCATTACGCGTCGACCCCAAGGGTTTTGCGTCGACCCATACTGACTAATTTTGACAGATTCAGTTTTAAATTTCTGTAACTTGAGTTTTAGGATGCTGTTTGAGGTGTCGTTCAAAGCGTTGAATAGCTAACGCGATGAGCTTTATTCTAGGTGATTAAATGATGAATAAGAAGTGTAATCCTAGTAACTAATTTAGGATTTAGGATTAATTCCCGTGATTGGTCGTTGTGCTGATGTTTTGGACAGAATGATGAACATGAGATGTGTAGAGGCTGCTGTCAGAATTTTGACAGTAGGATTAGTGACAATAACGATATAAATTAGCAGAATAATAGGATGGATTACTGTACTATTCATATATAGTTGAGTATTAGTGAGATGTTATTGATGAAGTTGTGTTCGATGATTTTGTGATAGTAAATGATGTTTAATAAATTATTTTGATGTTATGAGATGTTGTTAATTGAGATGTTGTTGTTTTGAAATGATTGAGATGTTGCTGTTTTGAGATGATTTAGATGTGTTATTTTGAGATGATTGAGATGTTGTTATGTTGATGTTTTAAGATGTATTTTGAGATGTTGTTAACTGAGTGTTGTTATTACATTCATGATGAGTCGCATACATTGCATTTTTGAGATGGAGCTTATGCTCATTGAGATGGCCTGGATTGGCAAATTTTGAGATGAAGGCTATGCCTTGTTGATGCCTCTATTAATTGGCAGATTTTTGAGATGGGAGTTCTGCTCCAATGGTACCACATGCATTTGCATAGTTTTGAGTCGCATTATATGATTGAATAATGAAATGTATTTGATGTTGATGAATGAGTATATATGCTGTAATTATTGTTGATTATGAAATGAGAAGTGGTGATATTATTGATCTAATTTAATATATTAATTATCATGCGCTTTATTATATTGTTAGATATCTCACCCCTTCTGTTTGAATGTTTCTCTTATGTTGGTAACGTGCAGGTAATCGCGAGTGAAGGTTGTATACCTTCAATAGTTCGAGTCGGTGTCATTGCTCTGATATGTAACAGTCGGGGGGATGAACACTTGCTGATTTTTGATTGTTGATTTTCAGTTGTTGAGTTTTGAATTGATTATTATTAAATACGAGATGTTTCGAAGTTTCTATTTTATTTAGAGATGTTATTGAAGAACTCCGCTGCGTAGTTGTTGAATTATTTTATTAAAGATTCTATGTTGATGGTTCATCCGATGTTTTATTAAAAGTGTTATATATCCATGATGAATGCAATGAATTTGTTAGAAGAATTTGTGACGTCCCGATTCGTTTGTATGAATGAAATTTTATAACTCTGATTTATTTTGCATAATTGGCTTGGGGTAGAATTGGGGTGTTACAGATACCAGAGGGAAACAACTTATCCGCGTCAATGCCTACAAGCCTGACCTTTCTGAAATCAAAACTATAAAAGGGAAATTATCCGAGAGAGTTTGAAGATGTACGCTCGCCTCTGTGGGGACACCCTTGACTTGACTAAAGTAGAGGTTCAAATGGATTCAGTCTCTTCCATAATTTAGTTTTATGAACCTCCATTAAGATGTTTCACCTTCCAAGACTTCCAGCTAGCACTGACTCTGGAAGAATTTGACAGAATTCTGAATTTTTCCAAGGAAAAGGCCTATGTAGGTATTGGAAAAACTGTTGAAGTCAAAGTTTTGGAAAAAGGCTTAGGGATCCCCTACCATGAGTTAGTGCAAAATTACTAAAGAGAAGGTCCAATACAAGGAATCAAAAGGATATACTTGGAAGCTAAGGAAATAGAATTTGCTAATTATAAGGAGTGGGAATCATGTGTTGACTGTTTAGGGCTGTTAGTGTTTGGTGTAATTTTATTTCCTCGGACTGTGGACTATATTAACCCCGCGACCATTAGCATATTTTGGGGTGCGAAAGTCTTTAATACGGATCCTACTCCCGCTTTGCTTGCTGACATTTATTACACTTTGCATATGATGTATGAAAAGAGAAAAGGCATGCTAAATTGTTGCATCCTGCTTCTTTGTACTTGGTTCATGACTCATCTTTACAAAGAAGACTATATGATCCCAGAATTGACCAGACACGAGTGGCCACAAAAATTAAGGTCTCTCACTGCAAACTCTATATTATGGTATGTAAGGAAGCTGGATATCGGTGATATCACTATTAGTTGTGGGGACTTTCCTAATGTCCCTTTGATTGGATCGCGAGGCTATATTAATTACAACCCTACTTTGGCCCTACGACAGTTAGGGTATCCTTTGGAAGACAAACCTTCGGACTAACAACTCTGACCATTTATCATCCATAATATGGGGATAGAAGACCAAGGGCTGCTCAACAAGGTTATTCGAGCTTGGAACAAGGTTAACAAGAGAAAATCCGAAAGAAAGAATTCCATAGCAAGAGAACCCTACACCAAATGGGTCTGAGATAGGGTACGAATTATCAAGTTGCCATTCGAGAAAGATCCAGAGTACAAATCAGAGGTCCCAGAGATAACACCCATATCTTTGGAAGAAGTCGACAATGTGAAAAGTGCCTTAAAGCAAGCTCAAAAAGAGAAAGAAGCATTGGAACTCAATCTCCTCACTCAGACCAAAGAAAAGAAACAAATGCAACTTATACTTGAGTCAAAGGACGAACAAATAGAAAGAAGTCAAAAGGAGTTGGAGAAAGAAAGTCTCAAACGAAAGCGTACAACTGAAGGGCTGTTGAGTGCAACATTAAACCTAGATTCTCACAACCAAAGGTTAGAAGAGACCGTCGCTGAAATCGAAAGGTTAACTAGATGGTATGAAAAGGCAACACATGACAAGAAGGTGCTAGAGGAAAATCTAAGAGCCCAAATCCAAAGTTTGACACAAGCTTCCTTAGATCAAGAAGAGCAAGTAAAGTACCTCGCCACTGAACTTCAAGACAGCCAGGAATCAGAGGTCAAAGCACGCCTTGAAAGGATAGAAGCAGAGAAACTCCTGACTTAGAGAACTCAAGAATATGAGCATGTGTGCTTAGAGCTTCAGGGTCTTCAAAAGGATTTACTCATCCAACGAAGGCTTTATACAGAAATGAGGGGTGAAAAGATGTATTGGGAAGAGAAGCATACTAAAATCTCCCAAGCTGGGAGAGATAACAATAAGATAATCCCACATCTTTATCAGGAATACAGGTACTACAAATACAAACATGAAAGACTCGTATTCCTAGCCAACAATCTCATCGAAGACATCCCTAGAAGTTTAAAAGATGCAGAGAGTGTAATGGTTCCTCTTCCAAAGGACGTTGAAGACTTTCTCCAGCTTTGCCGAGCAATGGTTGATGGCTTTAGAGCACACATCCGCAGGCGCACCTAGAAGATTTAGTCTTTATTTATGTTTATGCAAACAAGTTTTGATTTCAAGTTGTAATATTTTTCAATATCTGGATTATGTTACTTTTAATAAAGGAATTTTGTATCCCTATCTCGATGGCGTGTATATTTTAAAGCTAGTCACCAAATAAAATAATAAGTAAAATACAAGCATGTACCCGAGTGAATAAGACATTTAAAACAAGAAATCATTTCATGTTCATGGGCATCCATTCACACGCATGCATTTATAAAACACCTGTATGTCATATCAAAACTCATTTTCTTTAAAAATCTCTCCAATTAAGCCATTCGTAAAAGAAGACCTCCACCTTCTTGGCCTCCATATCAAAAAAGGGCCCATCAACAAAAAGCAATAGAACAAATCGATGAGACTCAAGTTATGTTCAAAGAGGATCTTGACCAAGTAAAGGGTGACGTAAGCTCAATGAAAGGAGATTTGAGTCAAGTTCTTCTAGCTTTGAAGAACATTATTGACAGGAAGAACCAAATTCCCAGGGTAGCTTTTGAAGAGGTAGCCTAAACCATTGGTGCATCGAGCGGTCACCAACCAAGGAAAGAGCCGGAAGCAGGACCCCAAAAGTCCACCATGGACCAACAAGAGGTTGAAACTGAAGGGTTCATCCCACCACCATCAAAAGTAGGGGCATCACATACCCTACAAATTCCAACCAACAATGCAGACAACTACCTAGACTTGCAATACGGAGATCATGACCCAGAGGATGCTCACCAGGAACCCTTAAAGACAACTGGTACTCATGCTGCAGATAATCCACTAGTAATGAATCAGTATAAAACCCTGGAGGAAAGGTTAAAAGCTGTGGAGGGTTTTGATGCTTTCGAAGTAGACACTCTGGAAATGGGTCTAGTTCCTGATGTGGTAATACCGCCAAAATTCAAAGTACCCGACTTCGGAAAATACAAAGGGTTCACTTGTCCAAGAAATCATCTTCGTATGTATTTCAGGAAGATGCATGCCCATGCCCATGATCAGAAGCTAATGATCCACTGTTTCCAAGACAGCCCGGGTGGGGCATCTTTAGACTGGTACATGCAATTGGAACGAACACATATCCGAACCTGGGCAGATCTTGCTAATGCTTTCTTGAAGCGTTACAAATATAACCTAGACATGGAGCCAACCCACATGCAACTCCAAAATCTGTCCCAAAAGAAGGAAGAATCCTTCAAAGAATATGCTAAAAGATGGAGGGAGATGGCATCCCATGTACAACCACCACTGCTGGAAAAAGAACTCGTAGACATGTTCATGGGAACCTTACAAGGGCTTTATTATGAAAAAATGGTGGGAAGTGTCTCATCGGGATTCTCAGACCTAGTGACTATTGGCGAAAGAATCGAAACTGGGTTAAAAAGTGGGAAGATATCAGGGGGTCGTCAAATGCCCCTTACAATTCAAAAATACCGACTTCAAATTTCCCAAGAATAAAAGAGGGAGAAGTTAATGTTGTGGCCTCACAACCAAGGACATCACAACCATTGGTGATCCCATAAGGACAAAGGCAAGACAGATTTAAAAGGCCACCCAGAAATTTTGATCCACTACCCATGCCACCAAGCCAGTTATTACAACACCTGGTTAAGGCATCCTTGGTGGAAATAAAGCCTTTAGCTCCTCTAGTTGGGCCACTCCCGCAAAGATACAATGTCGACGCCAGATGTGAGTACCATGTTAACTCTCCGGGGCACACCATAGAACAATGTTGGGCATTCAAGCATAAGGTTCAGGATTTGTTAGAATCTCAAGACATCACCTTTGAGAAGCCTAACATCAATCGAACCCTATGCCTCCACACGATGGGCCAACAATAAATGCAGTTGAGGTGGTCACCGACTTTGGGGCAACCATGAAAGAAAAAACCACTATCAACTTGTTGAAATAATATCTGTTCGAATTTGGATTCTTGTTAGAGCATAATGAAGCTTTTGAAACAACTCTGCAAAAGCTAGTGGATTAGGGGATAGTCTAATTCGGAATGTACCCTGAGGAAAAATATGTAGCCACAATTGGAGGAAAAAAGCCACTGGTAATCCCATGCCAGGGCCCAAGCCTTACTAAGAAAACTCTGGTCATCCCGTGGGGAGAATCAGCAGAGATCACAAAAAGGGCACCTAAGCAGACTCTCTTAATACCCACCACTCCAAAAGCCACGATGGTAATTAAGGGACCGTCACCTATCCCTTATGAAAATAACAAGGCAGTACCATGAAGTTATGACTCAGCCGTGTACATCAACAAAGTGAAGCAAGAAAGCGGGCCATCCCTAAGTCAAGGACCTACAATTTCAAACATAGCAGGGACAGGAGGTATGACCCGAAGTGGTCGAATTTTTGGAGCTGAACTATCAAAAAAGACGGATGTGATTCCAACGAAAGACAAAGGAAAAGAATTGGTTGATACAAATCAAGAAGCAGAATCTCTGAGCAAAGACTTTATCGATCAAGAGGTAGAATATTTTTTGAAAATAATCAAAAAGAGTGACTACAGAGTGGTGGATCAGCTCCACCAAACTCCAGCAAAAATCTCCATACTCTCGCTACTCATCAACTCTGAAGCACACCGGGATTCTTTAATGAAGGTGTTAAGTTCAGCTCATGTCGCAAAAGAAATTTTAGTAAATCAATTTGGCAATGTTGTAGCAAATCTAACATCCGGATCCTACCCGGGGTTCAGCAACAATGAATTACCGCCACAGGGCCAAGCCCATAATAAGGCACTCCCCATTACCATGAAAATAGGTACAACCCATTTGTCCAGGGTTCTTACTGACACCGGTTCTGCTCTTAATGTGTTGCCAAAGTCAAGTCTCATAAAGTTAACAATAGACGACGTGGTAATGAGACCAAGTTCTACGATAGTAAAGGCATTTGACGGTTCTGGAAGCTAGGTGTTAGGAGAGGTGGACCTTCTAGTTAAGATTGGGCCGCATATCTTCAATATCACTTTCCAGGTCATGGATATCGAACCAGCATACACTTGCTTACTGGGGAGACCTTGGATCCATGCGGCAGGGGCAGTAACCTCGACCATGCATCAAAAATTGAAGTTCCTAGTGGAAGGGAAGTTAATCATAATTGGCGGTGAGGAAGATATTTTCGTAAGCCATATTGAATCATACATATATATCAGTGTCAATGAAGATTGTATAACTACCCCATTCCAAGCCTTAGAAATTGCTTCAATGGTGACGTTACCAGTCGAGAAGGGTAACAAGACTAAAGTGACATCATGGAGAGATCTGCAAACGACTATGGGAGGTGATGCCTTGAAACGCTGGGGAAAGCTCCCAGAAATTCCTGAGAAGAAGAATCACTTTGGTTTGGGCTATGAATCGTCGAAGGCTACTCTAAAAGGCAAAGCATGTTTCCCTTCGATCCAAGAGACTTTTGTCAGCAAAGGAACATAGCATGGCGGACACGTGGCGATGATATCAAGCAAAATCAATACCAACAGGGCAACTGACTTCATCAAAGAGGGCTCCCCAGGAGAAGAACTCAAAGGATGGACTGTTGTGGATATTCCAGAGATATTTTTCTTTCCTATGTAATGTTTCTTGTTTTGAAAGAACCTATGTCAAACCCGAGGCATAGGGGTTGCTTGTAAGGGTTTTCCCTATTCTTGCTTCAGACAATATTTACAATTAATAAAAGTTATATTCTGTTTTCAATTAAGATCCTTATCTTTATTTTGCATTTATCTATTAAATTTAAAAATGGCAATAATTTCTCTGCATACGCATTTCTAAATTCCAAGCACTAATATATGCACCAAAACATGATAAATGTGCAGATCCATGCCCAAAATTACCAATAACGTTACTGCTATGACCCAATACGATTTTGATGCTCCTATCAACCAAGCCAAAGAGGAAGATGACGAAGATCTTAAACTCTCCGAGGAAATGTCAAGGGAAATAGAGCGAAAGGCTGACAACATACAACCATATCAAGAGGCTATTCAGACCATTAACCTGGGCATAGAGGAAGATCCGAAAGAAATCAAGCTAGGGGAAATGTTGGAGCAGAGATTTAAGGACAGGCTAATCAAGTTATTACATGAGTATGTGTGTTGTACCTAAAAATTTTCCCTCTCATTTTACTCAATACATACTCCTAAAGGTCCTCAATTTGCTCAAGTTTGCCCAAGAGTTGCCAGACAAACTGTCTCCTAAGGCAATGTGCCTCAAATTAGGGTTTACATTTTCATCAAGAGGGGTGAACCACAAAGGCCTCATATTCTCTCCATGGTCCTAATATGTTCTCAATACCCTACATGTCAAGTTTCATGCCTTGCACAAGAATTTTTCTCAATCAACTGCTTAGATGCTTGAGAATCGACTGTACTAGGTCAAAAGTCAACTGTGGCCCACATACAGTCAAACTTCAATATTTTTGGTCAACATCATCATTTTGAAGTTTTATCCATTATTTGATCAAGGGTTGATCATGATTCCTCAAGGGATGCTCCAAATTCATCAAAACCCAAAAGTTGCTAAATTAGGGTTTTGCAGGAAAAGTCAACCCAACTTTAACCAAGCATAACTTCTTCATACTTTATCAGAAAATTTCCATCCAAAGCTCATTTTGAAGAGGATACAATTATATACAATCCATCTGCATCCCACAAGTTCAAAATATGCACTCACAAAAAGATATGGATTTTGACATTATAGGTCATTTTGAAAAGTCAACAAAAACACCGTTTGGGTCAAAGCTTCATACATGAACATGGAAAACCCAATTGAGATGATACCAAAAGGGTTGCTTAGAGGACATCCTAAGCTTTCTAAAAAGTCAAAGAACACCTCTCTAGGGTCAAAATTGGAGGAGATATGCCTTGCCAAAGTTGACCTTTTTTGCAAAATTACCAAAAGTCAAATGGGTTCAAAATTGCATTTTTTTGCCAAATGGGCCTAACTTTTTATGCTTGCACCTCACTTATAATATGAAACACGACCCAAATATCCAACCTCATGTTATTTGCTTCACTTTTCAATTTATTTTGATTTTTTGTTAATTAAAAATCAAATAATTGATGAATAATGAAAAGATATGATGTGATCTGATTTTTGGACAGGATTTCAATCAAATAATGCAAGGATATCATGATCAATTTGAATCAAGGCTGATTGATACAAGAAAGGCATAATTTGGCTCAATATAGCAAGTTTACATATGCCATGAAAATCAAATCAAATTTTCAAAACTTTCAAAGATGTGGTTTGTTTTTACAACCCTAATTCACTCTATGATATATATTGAACACATCCAAGGCAAGAACAAGGGGGAGAATCATGAGAGGAGGCAGAACAAAACTGCAAAAATTCAAAGAAAAATGGGAGACCTATCTTCTTCCATAGGCTAATTCGAGCCATTCCAAGGCTCCTAAACCATTCCTGGACATCTCAGAAAGCTAATAGCATCGTTTTCCAGCCTTGAAGCATCCAGAATCATCACGTTACAACATCACGGTTTGCACAAAAATTCAAACTCGATTTCAATGTTTTACACATCCTAAACGCATGTTATCCATATATTCTTGTTCATAATCATGATTGTAAGCTTTCTGTTTAGTTTAATTGTACTAACAGTGCAGGAATCCAGATTCACCATTGCTAGGGTTTAAGAGCTCGATTTGGGATTTTTTTATATAGGGAAAATTGGACCATGAATGGGGTACCATGACACTCGTGAGACCAAGGCGAGTTGATTGGTACCATTATAATTGATTTATATTGCATGTACAGGATTTTAGAGATGGACATGGTTGTAGCTACGAACAAATGTCCGTAGGTAAAAGTATTTTACCTAAAGCAATGGTCCAAGGAAGAAGACGCTGGCGTGTCAAGCAACCATTGGGACATTTGAAAGTTCGCGTGTGTTCTGAGCATGGCAATTAATTTGGCTTTTGATTTATTGTTTTTATTATGTTAACAATTAACTAGTGCAGCGCAGTTGGTCAGAGGAAGGAAGTATGAAGCTCATGTCCTGGGTTCGATCCCAGGCGTGAGCTTTTGGAATTTTCTCCATTATTTTCACCAGATCCAACACACCTCACCTTCAGAGGATCATCACACGCCCTCTGATCTCATCCTCTGGATTCACCAGATCCAGCACACCTCACCTTCTGAGGATTATCACGCGCCCTCTGATCTCATCCTCTGGATTCACCAGATCCAACACACCTCATCTTCTGAGGATCATCACGCGCCCTCCGATCTCATCCTCTGGATCCATCTCCAGCCAGATCTAACGCCAACATACACAGGTCCACCATGAGTCCCCAGAAGATGGTCTCATTGGATCAGGCGCCAGACTCTGGGCCATCATTCTGGGTTTCAGAAGTTCAACATACACCCCCAGTTTGCTTCATCATTCCAGGCCCAAATTTTTCTCTTTTTTTAATTCTTTTTTATTGGTTATTTTTAATTATTTTCACAACAAAAATCATTTTTTTAATCATAAAATCACTAAAAATAAGATTTTAGTTTTTTTTTCATAAAAATATTTAATTGCAATTAATTAATTAGCTTAATAAGATTAATTCAATTTTTTTTTTATAATTAAAATTAATTAGACAAATTAGGTTAAAACTTCAAATATCTTTCGCAACAATAAAATACAAAAAAATATTTCCTCTTTAATTGATTAGATTTTTTAGGACTCAGACTTTATTCTCGTACGTAATTCATCGCGCGCGCCTTGACTTTCTTTCAATTCAAATTATTGTAATTGTTTCAAGGTTGTAATAGTTTAATTAGGATTTTAAATTCCGCATTTTTTTATTTTACGTCAAGGCAATTGTGTAACTGTCAAAGCCATGTAATAGCTAGGTTTATTTCCGCATTTACTTTCAGCAAATTATTAACTGTCTAGATGTACGGCTAGTAGGATTGTATGGCAAGAATGCATGAAAATTAAAACAGTTAGAAAACCCTAATGTGCAAAGATTAAAATAACTGAAACAAATCACTCGCACATGTTCACTCCTAGGGTTTACCTCACTTCGGTTGCCTTCGGTACACAATCATTAATCATAGGACATTTTAGTGGTGACCCTGCAGTCTAAAGAGATCAAATTGTCCCATTCGAATGTTGCCTCGGAAATGTTGCCTCAGAAAGATCTTAAGACTCTAGGGTTACTACTAAGATTTTCTAACTATTGCTTTAGTGATTGTATTTGTCCCTTTCGAACGTCCCTTACAAACTCCAACGACGAGGCTACCTACTCCTTAATAGTGGGATAACGCTGTCTAAAGGAAATAGAACAAAAGACAATCTTTTTTCGAGTAGGTAGATGCTAGTAGGTACTTGCTCAAAATAAATCTTTTCACACAAACACCTTTCAAAATAGTTTCAAAACAACTTCGTAACACCTTTGAGGGCTGATACAAGGGTTATCACGAAGTAAAACATTTTCAAAGTAAGCACATACACAAGCAATTTTAAAAGATGAGCAAGTACCTAAGAGCCCATGGAAAACCATGGATAGAAAGGGTGCTAACACCTTCCCTTTCTATAATCTACCCCCGTACTCAGAAATATCTCGAAAAAAGGTTTTTTCTGTTCTTTTTCCTTTTCCATGATTGGATGAAATAAAAGTCAGTGGTGACTCTTGCTTACCGCGACATTTTGCGAACAAAAATGAAAAACGCAAACCAGTATTAAACAGTCGGTTCTGCCACCGTATCACAGAATTGGCGACTCTGCTGGGGAATTAATAAGTGGGGTAAACCTTAATATATAGGTCATATTTAATTGCTTTCTCTTAATTATCTTGCTTGCTTTATATTTATGGGAAATGTTTGGGTTATTTGATCCTACACCCGGATCTGGGGATCACCTTTTAGGTAAGTAGCAATAAACTGTGAGGGAACTGTGCTGGGGTATACCGGAACAGTTGAAGCAGTAGCTACGTTGATGTGGCACTTTGGTTGGTATCGGTAACCCTTGGGTCAATCGGGGAGAGTATGGGGCCGCCGCGTGGTGTCATGAAGCATCAACTGACCTTAGAACCTTTAATTGCCCAACTTGGCCATTAGAAAGTAGTGAGATAGCCGGCCTCGGTGTAGAGCTGAGAACTGGTTGATACTCGATGCTACACTCATTGAGATCAGACTTTCGGGATATTTCAGCCGCAAGAAAAGATTGCGCAAGCTGAGACAATGCCGATATATGATGGTCAGTGATATTGAGATCCTCTAGAACCCGATTACTATTTCTAAGACAGGTTGAAACCAACTAACTTCAAGAGGGTATTACCTTTGACCTCATGCAAGCCTTAAACTTAAGAGTATTGTATGATTTGACTGTGCTTGCTATACCTGTGTTTGCTATACCTATGTTTTATCATGACATCATGCATCATAACATAGCATCCATTCTTATTGCACTAACCATTTCAAAGACCAAGGGAATTTATCTTTGCCTTGTTTTGCAGATCATGGCTTCTGTACATAGAAACACTATCCGAATCAGCTTTGTGAAGATACCTTCCCAACTCAAAGAGCTAGTATCAAGGGTTTCTGAAACTTCTGCGTTCACCAAGAGACATGGTCGACTTCTTGACCTGGTTACTTCAAACTTTGATGAAAAGATGATGAATGTGCTTTTTAAGATCTTTGATCCCAAGCACCACTGCTTCACCTTTCGAGACTATCAGTTGGTACCTACCTTGGAAGAATTCTCTCAGCTGTTGGATATGCCCATTCTTGAGTAGTTACCCTTCACAGGTTTAGAAGAAGCTCCTAAGCCATAGGTCATTGCCTCAGCTTTACATCTAAAATGGGCTGATGTGGTATCTAATTGGGAAACAAGAAGCGGAGTCAAGGGTTTTCTAGCTAAGTTTCTGATAAACAAAGCCCAACTGTTTTGGGATGATGCGGATTTTCAGGCTTTCGAGGAGGTCTTGTCTCTTCTAATCTATGGGTTAGTATTATTCCCTAATCCGGGATCATTCATAGACGTAAATGCTATCAAGATCTTTCTCTATTGCAACCCGGTGCCTACTTTGCTCGGAGATATTTTGCACGCTCTCCACACTCGTACCATGAAGAGAAGAGGGATTCTTATGTGTTGTATGCCATTGCTGTCTAGGTGGTTTATTTCTCACCTCCCTAGGTCCATACTGAAGAATGAAGAAGGTTTGGGTTGGTCGCAAAGGATAATGTCGCTCGCTCATACAAATATTCTTTGGTGTTCTCGAGCTATGGAAAACACTGCTATTATTGATCGCTGCGGAGAATACCCTAATGTCCCGCTACTTGGCATCAGAGGGGGTATAACCTATAACCCTTGTTTAGCCCTGCGACAATTTGGTTATGCTCGAAGGGATGGTCCACATGAGTTACTTATCGAGGGTATTGTATTCAACTATGAGGATGATGTCAAGGAGTATCGCCGGGGATTCATACGAGCCTGGGGCATGGTAAACAGATCAGGCGCCAAGGCTTTGGAACCAAAGACTTCCATTCCTATGGAAACTTACCTACAATGGGTACGAGCTCGTGTCCAACAGCTTATGATGCCCTATGTGACTATTTTGCCAGTGATTGTGGAACCCACTACAGAGGAGGGTATTCCTTACACAATTCTCTATCCTTATATGCCCACTGATCTTGGAGAATTACAGAGGTCTTGGATTCAGTTGATGGAGGAGCGGGATGCTTACAAGGATCAGTTCCATGCTCAGAAGAGGAAGGTTTTAGAGCTCACAAAGTAGTTGCATGAAGAAAGAGGACTCGATGACCATCCCGACACAAAGAGGAAGCATCCATAGGAATTTTATTGTCTTTTATAGTTTCAGATATATTTTTTTAAATTGTAACGCCTAAAAGGCATTTGAACTTCAAATTCAGCTAATAAAGTTTTTGTTTATTGTGGTTTGCAAATTTAAATTTCTCGAAGTATTTGAAAACATTGCATACGCATATCATCCATAACATTGCATAAACAGGTACCATTACAGGTTTCTCATCTTCTTCGCTGTTTACTTCAGCAGAAATGTCTTCTGAACAAAGCATCAAGGATCTTCAGGCACAGAACGCCCAGTTCCAACAAATGTTCACCAGTCTGGCAAAAGGGCAGGAGGATCTGAAAGCCCTCATTCTGAAAGAGAAGAAGAAGAAGAAGAAGAAAAAGGTTGTCGATATTCTGAATATGGGCCGGTGGTTTGGAGAGCGGTTGAAGCGTCCAACTGATCTGACCTCTTCATCCAAGGAAGGGGAGAACCAAGAAGGAGAGAAGAACCCTAGCCATGCAGTCTCTCATAATGATACTGACTACAACGATGAACAATATCCTCATGCTGAGGATAGATACAAACAATTAGAAGACCGTCTGAGTGCCATGGAAGTTCAGAGGATACCTGGGCTAGATTTCAAAGAACTGGGATTGGTGTCGCGAGTGGTCATCCCGCAAAATTTTAAAGCTCCAATTTTTGCCAAGTATGATGGGGTGTCTTACCCAAAGCTCCATCTCCGTTCTTATGTCAGAAAGATCCAGACCCACACAGCTGATAGAAATCTATGGGTTCACTTCTTTCAAGATAGTCTGTCAGGGACTCAACTTGAATGGTTCTACCAGCTAGAGGGAGAATATATCCGAAACTGGGAAGATCTTGCTGCTGCTTTCTACAAGCAGTATCAGTATAATTCCGACCTTGCTCCCACTTGTACTCAGCTCCAGAGTATGTCCATGGGTGCAGGTGAAGGATTTAAAGATTATGCATAAAAATAGAGAGACTTGGCTGGGAGAGTTCAACCCCCGTTGTCTGATAGGGAGTTGGTTGATATGTTTCTGGGGACGCTATCTGGTCCATTTTTAAATCATTTTATCGGAATTTCATCGGTTGGTTTCACCGAGCTGATCCTAACTGGGGAAAGAGTAGAAGTTGGAATTTGAAGCGGCAAAATACAGAAGGATGCCTCGTCAAGTTCAGTAAAGAAGCCTTTTGCTGGTAAGAAGGAAGCCAGTGCCATCTATAGCCCGAGAGGCCAGAACAGGGTTGAACAACGTCAGACAGTGAGTGTCGTGATGATACCTAGACCTGCAGTTGCTCCACAGCACAACAATCAACAAAGGGTGAAAAGACCACAACGACAGTTTACCCGCATCAACCTGACATTGGCTGAAGTTCTACCTCATCTGATGAGATCTAACCTGGAAACCTTGAGAGAGGCTCCCAAGAATCCAAATACTGCATCTCCCCAATATAATCCAAATGCCCGGTGTGCTTATCATTCTGAGAGTCCTGGCCACGATACAAATGACTATTGGGCTCTGAGAAACAAAATAAAAGACTTGATCGAAGCAAAGGAGATAGATTTTGATGCTCCGGAGAAGCCAAATGTCATAACTGCTCCCATGCCTAAACATGATCGTGGAGTTAATGCTATTGATACTGATTTGTTTGTTACCTCTGTCAATGAAGTTTCTACTCCTCTCATGATTGTCAAGAAGAATTTGCTGTTGGCCGGTTTATTTCCGGGTTGTGGTGAAGGTTGCAACATGTGTTCGCTTCGACCTTTTGGTTGCTGTTTGCTGAGGTTAGGTGTCCAACGCCTGATAGATAGCAACGAGATCCTATTTTAGAAGACTATGATTCCTGTTATTCCAATTGAAGACGCTGCCATTATAACCATTTCTGCCAATCCTTCCAAGGCTTCCTCGAGAAGACCTGTTAGGATTACATCCGCTCCAAGAATTGCTCCACTAATAATTACTGTTCCTGGTCCTGTCCCGTATGTCTCGGATAAAGTTGTCCCATGGCATTATGGTGCCGATGTGTACTATCATGGCATCAAACAAGACTTGAAAGACGAAGAGGTTGATCCTGATATCAATAACATTGTCGGAACCAGCAAAATCACCCGAAGTGGAAGGGTCTTCTCTCCCGAGATTTCCCCTAAGACTGTCAGCAAGCCAATTGTCATTACATCTGCTGTTCCTGATAGTACATCAACTACTGTTCCTGTTCTTACTCCAGTCGACGAATCATCTAATACCCGCGGCAAAGAGGTTGTAGGTGAGCCTTCCCGAACGGAGGCTCCTAAGAAAATTGTTGTGGAGGCCTCTAAGCAAGAAATAGAGGAGATACTGAAAATTATTAAGAAGAGCGACTACAATATGGTCGAGTAGCTGGGGAAGACCCCATCGAAGATATCCATGTTGTCTCTACTGTTGTGTTCTGAAGCCCATGCGAAGGCTTTGATTGCGTTTCTCAAGACTGCGCATGTGCCGCAAGAGACTTCAGCTGATAAGTTCAAAGATTGTGTGGCCAGCCTGACTGCTGATAATGGGCTGGGTTTTTCAGATGCCGATCTGACTCCGAAAGGAAGAAAGCATAATGATGCTCTGCATGTCTCGATTGAATGCAGGGGCATCACTATGGCTCATGTGCTGGTAGATACTGGGTCTTCACTGAATGTTCTGCTGAAGAAGGCATTAGACCGGTTGGATTGCGAGGGTTTAACTCTAAAGCCTAGTAACATTGTGGTAAGGGCTTTTGACGGATCAAAGAGAATGGTGCACGGAGAAGTGGACATCCCTGTCAAAATAGGTTCTTAGACTTTTGGGTCCAATTTCTATGTGATGGATATCAGGCCATCATATTCTTATTTGCTGGGTCGTCCTTGGATCCACGAGGCTGGGGCAGTCACCTCCATGCTCCATCAAATGCTGAAGTATCCGGTGAAAGGAAAGATTGTCACAGTGTGGGGAGAGGAAGAATATATGGTGAGTCACCTCAACTCCTTCCGCTACGTAGAGATGGATGGGGAATTCATCGAAACTCCTTGTCAGAATTTTGAAGAGGTCCCTCAGATCTTGGCATCAACTGAAACTACTAGCAATAAACCTCCTTTGAAGATGGCTTCTCTCAAAGACGCCAGGGCCGTGGTTGAAGAAGGTGGGTGTGCCAATTGGGGTCAGCTCCCTAATTTTCCTCATAAAACTGACAAATTTGGTTTGGGCTTTACTACAGGGGCTCAAAGGGCTGTTAGACGCGCTCGGGCTGGAGGACCTCCCCTATGCATCAACAATTGTGGGATTAACGCCATTGAAGATAGTGAAGAGGAATCAGACATTGACAGCTGGATCTACCCGACTATCAACGGTGGACCGAGTAACTGGACGACTAGGGACTTCATACCTGTTTCTTTTATTCCACAGTAATTGACTTATTTGTTTTAAGATTTGTAATAAACAATGTGAAACTTTACGGCCTGGTGCCTTGCCCGAGGCACCTTGGCTTTGCTTATGAGGGATATTATTTGTCACTTCATAATCATTAATAAAGCATTGGACGTTTCTGGCATACACATTTTGCGCTCTCTATTTTTCTTTTCTGTTTTTCACTTTATCAAAACAACTATTTCTCTTACACATACTCACGTATCATAATGAAGATCCATATCCACTCTGGATCCCATTGATAACAGCTCTGCTATTTCCAGTTATGACTTCAAAAATACGAACAACCAAGCCGAGGACGAAGGTGAGGATGATTGTGAGGTGCCTGGAGTACTTGCTAGACTACTACAGCAGGAAGAAAGGGCCATACAGCCTCATGAAGAGCCGGTTGAGACAGTGAATTTGGGTACAGAGGAAGACAGAAAGGAGGTTAAAATAGGTGCAAATCTGGAGCTTAGCGTCAAACAGAGATTGATACAGATGTTGCACGACTATGTTGAAATCTTTGCCTGGTCCTATGAAGACATGCCTGGTTTGGACACCGATATTGTGGTACATCGCCTGCCGACTAGAGAAGACTGCCCTCTGGTTAAGCAGAAAGTTCGTCGTATGCGTCCTGAAATGTCAGAGAAAATCAAGGCAGAGGTCATGAAACAGTTCGATGCAGGATTCTTGGATGTCACTTCGTATCCACAGTGGGTTGCTAATGTTGTTCCGGTGCCTAAGAAGGACGGTAAGGTACGGATGTGTGTTGATTACAAAGATCTGAACAGGGCGAGCCCCAAGGATGACTTCCCACTTCCTCACATTGATGTTCTGGTCGACAACACCGCGCAGCATAAAATCTTCTCCTTCATGGATGGTTTCTCGGGCTACAACCAGATCAAGATGGCTCTTGAAGACGTGGAGAAGACAACTTTCGTCGCACAGTGGGGCACCTTCTGCTACAAGGTGATGCCTTTTGGGTTTAAGAATGCTGGGGAAACCTATCAACGCGCCATGGTTGCTTTGTTTCATGATATGATTCACCATGAGATTGAAGTGTATGTTGATGACATGGTAGCCAGGTCTCAGACTGAGGAAGAGCACCTTGATCATCTCCAAAAATTGTTTGACAGATTGAAGACATATAAGATGAGGTTGAATTCGAACAAGTGTACCTTCGGGGTAAGATCTGGCAAGCTTCTGGGTTTTGTCGTCAATGACAAGGGTATTACGGTAGACCATGCGAAGGTAAAAGCCATAAAAGAGATGACGGTTCCCCGCACAAAGAAGGAAGTTTGAGGTTTCTTGGGACATCTGAATTACATCGCCAATTCATTTCACATCTGACTGCTACTTCTGAGCCAATCTTCAAGCTGCTGAAGAAAGATCAAGTGGTAAAGTGGAATGATGAATGCCAGACTGCTTTCGAAAGAATCAAGGAATACCTTCAAAAACCTCCAATTCTGATGCCTCCATTTGAAGGAAGACCTTTGATATTATACTTGACAGGGCTAGACAATTCAATGGGGTGTGTGCTGGGGCAGCATGACGAGTCTAGCCGAAAAGAGAACGCCATTTACTACCTTAGCAAAAAGTTTACCGACTGTGAGACCCGATACTCATTGCTTGAGAAAACTTGCTGCGCTTTGGCATGGGTCGCTCGCTGGCTGAGACAGTATATGCTGACTCACACTACCTTGTTGATATCAAAGATGGATCTGATCAAGTATATTTTCGAGAAGCCCGCTCTCTCCAGAAGGATAGCAAGGTGGAAAATGATCTTAACCGAATACGACATACAATATACAACCCAAAAAGCAATAAAGGGGAGTGTATTGGCAGATCATTTGGCTCATCAAGCCGTGGATGACTACCAGTCCATGAATTTTGAGTTCCTGGATGAGAATATCATGTTAGTGACTGACTACAAAGAACCTGGACCAGATGAAGGACCTAAGGAAGGATCCCGATGGTCTATGTATTTTGATGGAGCCTCAAACGTGATGGGTAATGGCATTGGTGCTGTAATCATATCTCCCGAGGGCTGTCATACTCCGCTCACCACCCGATTATGTTTCAACTGCACCAACAACATGGTGGAGTATGAAGCATGTATCATGGGACTTCGAGCTGCCATTGACCTGAGGATTAAGTTTTTAAGTGTATTCGGGGATTCCGCCCTGGTGATTAGTCAGATCAAAGGCGAGTGGGATACGAAGCACCCGAATCTCATTCCTTACAGAGAGTATGTACTGACATTGCTCCCGTACTTTGAGGAGGTAACCTTCGAACATTTCCCACGGGAAGAGAACCAGTTAGCGGACGCACTAGCTACCATGTCTTCTATGTTCAAAGTTAGGTGGGACAATGAAGCTCCCCAAATTACCATTGAGAGGTTGGATGAACCAACACACTACTGTGATATCGACACCGAAGAAGTGGCGGACAAACCCTGGTTTCACGAAGTCAAAAGGTATCTCGAGGTTCAGGTGTATCCCGAAGGGGCATCTGTCAATGATAAGAAGTTTCTAAGGTTCGCTGCAAAATTCTTCCTCAGTAATGGGATTCTCTATAAACGCAACCATGAATCCACACTACTACGGTGTGTAGACAAGAGCGAAGTAGAGAGGATCATGATAGATCTCCATGAAGGCACTTTCGGAACCCATTCAAGTGGACATACCATGGCTAAGAAGGTCCTACGGGCAGAATATTACTGGTCCACTATGGAAGCCGATTGCTATCATCACTCTCGAACCTGTCATAAATGCCAAATCTATGCTGATAAGGTGCATGTGCCTCCAGTTCCTCTGATTGTCTTGACAGCTCCTTGGCCCTTTGCAATGTGGGGCATCGACATGATCAGAGAGATCATACCTACTGCGTCCAACGGGCATCGCTTCATTCTGGTAGCCATTGATTACTTTACAAAGTGGGTTGAGGCAACTTCCTTTGCTAAAGTAACCAAGAACATCGTGGCGCAGTTCATCCGACACAACCTGATATGTCGATATGGTGTACCAGAGAGGATTATTACTGATAATGGTACGAATCTCAACAACACAATGATCACCGAGCTCTGCAAACAGTTCAAGATACAATATCATAATTCTTCTCCCTACCGGCCGAAGATGAATGGCGGTGTTGAAGCAGCTAACAAGAACATCAAGAAGATTGTACAGAAAATGACAGTGACATATAAAGACTGGCATGAGATGTTACTATTCGCTCTTCATGGGTACCATACCTCAGCACGGACGTCGACAGGGGAAACACCCTACTCTCTGGTATATGGAATGGAGACAGTCCTACCCATAGAAGTCCAGATACCTTCTCTCAGAATTATGAAGGATGCGGGTTTGAATAAAGACGACTGGATCCAAACCCGACTTGATCAGTTAAATCTAATTGATGAAAAGAGACTTACTGCTATCTACCATGGTTAGACGTATCAGAAGCGAATGATCAAGGCTTTTAACAAGAAAGTCAGGCGTCAAGAATATCAAGTTGGGGATCTAGTGATCAAACGCATCATACTGCCGCAAGGTGATCCCAGGGGAAAATGGACCCCCACGTACGAAGGGCCATTTGTAGTTAAGAACATTTTCTCGGGAGGAGCTATGATTCTAACCAACATGGATGGTGACGACCTCCCTCACCCCTTCAATGCAGACATAGTAAAAAGATACTACGCATAATCAAAGACCCACTAGGTCGACTGGCCTAGGAAAAATAAGGGCTTCCCGGCGAACCAAAAGGGTTCGGGAAAAAGTAAGGGATGAAAATGAAAAAATCTGTACAACCGGCGAGTCGAAAACCCGAAGGGCGGCTTGGGCAAAAAAGGGTATCCCGGTGGACTGAAAACTCGAAATGGATATCCAGGCAAAAGTTAGGGATTGTAGCGTATCACTATGTCTCATTGGATCATCTTGCGACCAGACTTCGGTATCAGCTATCAAGCTCAAACGGCGCCAATCAATCTGATCAACCTTCAGCCAAGTAGTAAAGTGATGAGATGTTTGAAGATATAAAGGCAATAGCAGAGTTGGAACCCAATGGGGTTTTTTCACACAACTCTTTTTATTTCTTTTACACAAATTGTATAATTTCCATCTTTCGGCGACGTTCTCTTAGTAGAACGTCAGCCTCTTTGTACAAAAACGCCTATTACAGGCCGACTTCAAAATTAATACAAATCATTTTCACAAGAAACTTCAGTCTCTTTTTCTTTTCCTGTTTTATTTTGCAAGAACGTCCAATGATTTATTTTTGATATATGCATTTGAAAATGATTGCTGCTCATAAATATTTACATAAGAAACAAAAGACAATTACTCGTAATTCCAGAAACAGGGAAAAAACAAGAAGTACCAAAACCGACAGTTCCTTTGCCCAGTAGGTATCGGGATAGAGTCAGCATTGGGACATGACTATTTGTATATACACTCCCCACAGAGTAAAAGTACCCAAAGGCATTGATGTCAGTTTCCCCGAAACAGGACATAATTATCCCCAGCCAAAGTTCATAATTATGGGCTAGTCAGTAAAATTCATCCCCCAAGCAGAGTTTATTTTTATAAATACAGAAGCTTAATCTCCAACATGGCTCATCACCTCCAGCAACGGAATTTCATCCCCCAAGCGGAGTCTATTTCCACAGATGCAGAAGCTCAATCTCCAACAGAGCTCATCACTTCCAGCAACGAAATTTCATCCCCAATTGAGTTTATTCCTCCAGATCAGCGAGTCTACCAACGAAGTATCTCTCCCCCCAAGTCTGGCATCGCAGAGTTATTCTCCAGCATCTCTTTCCGGCAGAATTTTGGCAAATCTCCAGCAACCATCAGAGATTTATTTTCCTAGACACGTGCATACCCCGACAACATTTCATAAACATACATCATGACATACGCATACATGACATGTACAACATAATCTCACTTATTTTGAGAACATCATCTCGCCCTGCATTTCATGCATCGCATATAACTAACCCTGATATTTTTCAGGAAAAGACGATTAGCTTCAACAAATCCAGCAATTGTACAGATCACATCTGCAGACAACTAATGGAAACTTAGTTCTCGAAATCAAGTGGGTCAACTAATCTACATTATCATATCAAAGTAACCTTACCCCGGTTCATCCTGAAGTTTTACACAACTCATAACCTTACCCCGGTTCATGCTGAAGTTTTACACAAACTTAGCCCAAAGTAACCCTACTATCCAGGTTCCTTCTCACAACCCTACTATCCAGGCTTTCATATCGAAGTAACCCTACTATCCAGGTTCCTTCTCACAGCCCTACTATCCAGGTTCCTTCTCACAACCCTACTATCTAGGCTTTCATATCGAAGTAACCCTACTATCCAGGTTCCTTCTCACAGCCCTACTATCCAGGCTTTCATATCGAAGTAACCCTACTATCCAGGTTCCTTCTCACAGCCCTACTATCCAGACTTTCATATCGAAGTAACCCTACTATCCAGGTTCCTTCTCACAGCCCTGCTATCCAGGCTTTCATATCGAAGTAACCCTACTATCCAGGTTCCTTCTCACAGCCCTACTATCCAGGATTTCATATCGAAGTAACCCTACTATCCAGGTTCCTTCTCACAACCCTACTATCCAGGCTTTCATATCGAAGTAACCCTACTATCCAGGTTCCTTCTCTCAGCCCTACTATTCAGGCTTTCATATCGAAGTAACCCTACTATCCAGGTTCCTTCTCACAGCCCTACTATCCAGGCTTTCATATCGAAGCAACCCTACTATCCAGATTCCTTCTCATAACCTTACTATCCAGGTTCCTCCTCTCTTATCTCCAGACGACAGTCCACAACACTGTAAGGCCGGGACCCGATCAAACACGAGTGGTTTCGCATTTCCCCAGCAAGTCGCGGTGCAACAATTACCCTGACCAAATATGCAGTTCACTTCCGCATCCTCAAGCCAGAGTTATTCCCTAGTAGAGTAATGGACAACTGAAGCTCCTAAAACTCTACTTCTCCCAAGACAGGAAATCAACATCCCCTAGATGACATCTTTAAGCCCATCCCCTGCAATTCTACTTCGTATCCAGGATGGCATCTTTAAGCCCATCTCCGAAAATATTCAATCCTCAACCTCCAAATGGCATCTATAAGCCCATTCCCGATATCACAAATCAAGTATCACTTCATGCGAGTGCAAATTTCTGGGCACTCTAGTGTTCAATCATCTTCCACCTTCAGATCACGAAAGGTAGACGAGCCAATCTATATCCTCAGGTTTAAGAAGATTGAACAGGGGCAGCTGTTGTACCCCAAAATTTCCCCTCTCATTTTACTCAATACATACTCCTAAAGGTCTTCAATTTGCTCAAGTTTGCCCAAGAGTTGACCAGACAAACTCTCTCTTAAGGCAGTGTGCCTCAAATTAGGGTTTCCATTTTCATCAAGAGGGGTGAACCAAAAATGCCTCATATTCTCTCCATGGTCCTAATATGTTCTCAAGACCCTACATGTCAAGTTTCATGCCTTGCACAAGAAGTTTGCTCAGTCAACTGCTCAGATGCTTGAGAATCGACTGTACTAGGTCAAAAGTCAACTGTGGCCCACATACAGTCAAACTTCAAGATTTTTGGTCAACATCATCATTTTGAAGTTTTATCCATCATTTTATCAAGGGTTGATCATTATTCGTCAAGGGATGCTCCAAATTCATCAAAACCCAAAAGTTGCTAAATTAGGGTTTTGCAGGAAAAGTCAACCCAACTTTGACTAAGCATAACTTCTTCATACTTTATCATAAATTTTCCATACAAAGCTCATTTTGAAGAGGATACAACTCCCTACAATCCATCTTCATCCAACAAGTTCAGAATACGCACTCACAAAAAGATATGAATTTTGACATTATAGGTCATTTTGAAAAGTCAACAAAAACACCTTTTGGGTCAAAGCTTCATACATGAACATGGAAGACCCAATTGAGATGAGACCAAAAGGGTTGATTAGGGGACATCCTAAGCTTTCTAAAAAGTCCAAGAAAACCTCTCTAGGGTCAAAATTGGAGGAGATATGTCTTGTCAAAGTTGACCTTTTTTGAAAAATTGCCAAAAGTCAAATGGGTTCAAAATTGCATTTTTTGCCAAATGGGCCTAACTCTTTATGCTTGCACCTCACTTATAATATGATCCACGACCAAAATATCCAACCTCATGTTATTTGCTTCACTTTTCAATTTATTTTGATTTTTTGTTAATTAAAATTTCAATTAAATCAAATAATTGATGAATAATGAAAAGATATGTTGTGATCTGATTTTTGGACTGGATTTCAATCAAATAATGCAAGGATATCATGATCAATTCGAATCAAGGCTGATTGATACAAGAAAGGCATAATTTGGCTCAATATAGCAAGTTTACATATGCCATGAAAATCAAATCAAATCTTCAAAACTTTCAAAGATGTGGTTTGTTTTTACAACCCTAATTCACTCTATGATATATATTGAACACATCCAAGGCAAGAACAAGGGGGAGAATCGTGGGAGGAGGCAGAACAAAACTGCAAAAATTCAAAGAAAAGTGGGAGACCTATCGTCTTCCACAGGCCAATTCGTACCATTCCAAGGCTCCTAAACCACTCTTGGACATCTCAGAAAGCTAATAACATCATTTTCCAGCCTTGAAGCATCCAGAACCATCACGTTACAACATCACGGTTTGCACAAAAATTCAAACTCGACTTCAATGTTTTACACATCCTAAACGCATGTTATCCATATATTCTTGTTCATAATCATGATTGCAAGCTTTCTGTATAGTTTAATTGTACTAACAGTGCAGGAATCGAGATTCACCATTGCTAGGGTTTAAGAGCTCAATTTGGGATTTTTTGATATAGGGAAAATTAGACCATGGATGGGGTACCATGACACTCGTGAGACCAAGACGAGTTGATTGGTACCATTACAATTGATTTATATTGCATGTACAAGATTTTAGAGATGGACAAGGTTGTAGCTACGAACAAACGTCCGTAGGTAAAAGTATTTTACCTAAAGCAACAGTCCAAGGAAGAAGACGTTGGCGTGTCAAGCAACCATTGGGACATTTGAAAATCTGTGCGTGTTCTGAGCATGGCAATTAATTTGGCTTTTGATTTATTGTTTTTGTTATGTTAACAATTAACTAGTGCATCATAGTTGGTCAGAGGAAGGAAGTATGAAGCTCATGTCCTGGGTTCGATCCCAGGCGTGAGCTTTTGGCATTTTCCCCATTATTTTCACCAGATCCAGCACACCCCACCTTCTGAGGATCATCACACGCCCTCTGATCTCATCCTCTGGATTCACCAGATCCAGCACACCCCACCTTCTGAGGATCATCACGCGCCCTCTGATCTCATCCTTTGGATTCACCAGATCCAGCACACCTCACCTTCTGAGGATCATCACGCGCTCTCCGATCTCATCCTCTGGATCCATCTCCAGCCAGATCCAACGCCAGCATACACAGGTCCATCATGAGTCCCCAGAAGATGGCCTCATTGGATCAGGTGCCAGACTCTGGGCCATCCTTCTGGGTTTCAGAAGTTCAACATACACCCCTAGTTTGCTTCATCACTCCAGGCCCAAATTTTTTCTCTTTTTTTTAATTCTTTTTTATTGGTTATTTTTAATTATTTTCACAACAAAAATCTTTTTTAATCATAAAATCAGAAAACACTAAAAATTAGATTTTAGTTTTTTTTTCATAAAAATATTTAATTGCAATTAATTAATTAGCTTAATTAGATTAATTCAAATTTTTTTTTTATAATTAAAATTAATTAGAAAAATTAGGTTAAAACTTCAAATATTTTTCGCAACAATAAAACACAAAAAAATATTTCCTCTTTAATTGATTAGATTTTTTAGGACTCAGACTTTATTCTCGTACGTAATTCGTCGCGCGCGCCTTGAATTTCTTTTAATTCAAATTATTGTAATTGTTTCAAGGTTGTAATAGTTTAATTAGGATTTTAAATTCCGTATTTTTTTATTTTACGTCAAGGAAATTGTGTAACTGTCAAAGCCATGTAATAGCTAGGTTTATTTCCGCATTTACTTTCAGCAAATTATTAATTGTCTAGATGTATGGCTAATAGGATTGTATGGCAAGAATGCATGAAAATTAAAACAGTTAGAAAACCCTAATGTGCAAAGATTAAAATAACTGAAACAAATCACTCGCACATGTTCACTCCTAGGGTTTACCTCACTTCGGTTGCCTTCGGTACACAATTATTAAGCATAGGAGATTTTAGTGGTGGCCCTCCAGTCTAAAGAGATCAAATTGTCCCATTCGAATGTTGCCTCAGAAATGTTGCCTCAGAAAGATCTTAAGACTCTAGGGTTACTAATAAGATTTTCTAACTATTGCTTTAGTGATTGTATTTGTCCCTTTCGAACGTCCCTTACATACTCCAACGACGGTGCTGCCTACTCCTTAATATTGGGATAGCGCTGTCTAAAGGAAATAGAACAAAAGACAATCTTTTTTTGAGTAGGTAGATGCTAGTAGGTACTTGCTAAAAACAAATCTTTTCACACAAACACCTTTCAAAACAACTTCGTCACACCTTTGAGGGCTGATACAAGGGTTATCACGAAGTAAAACATTTTCAAAGTAAGCACATACATAAGCAATTTTAAAAAGATGAGAAAGTACCTAAGAGCCCATGGAAAACCATGGATAGAAAGGGTGCTAACACCTTCCCTTTCTATAATCTACCCCCCGTACTCAAAAATATCTCGAAAAAGGTTTTTTCTGTTCTTTTTCCTTTTCCATGATTGGATGAAATAAAAGTCGGTGGCGACTCTTGCTTACCACGACATTTTGCGAACAAAAATGCAAAACGCAAACCAGTATTAAATAGTCGGTTCTGCCACCGTATTATAATGTGGATATATTCGCTTGGTCCTATAGGGACATGCCAGGGTTGGATACATACATCGTGGTGCATAGACTACCTCCTAAAGAAGGGTGTTCTCCAGTCAGACAAAAACTCAGAAGAACTCGTCCAGATATGTCTAGCAAAATCAGAGAAGAGGTTCTCAAACAGTTTGACACAGGGTTCCTAGCAGTGGTAGATTATCCACCCTGGATAGCTAACATTGTACCAGTACCCAAGAAGGATGGCAAAGTGCACATGTGCGTAGATTATCGAGACCTAAACAGGGCAAACCCCAAGGACGATTTCCGGTTACCCCACATAGTTGTCCTAGTGGATAACACAACTCAAGCCTCAATATTCTCATTTATGGACGGCTTCTCGGGCTATAATCAAATCAAAATGGCGCCTGAGGACATGTAAAAGATTACCTTCATGACACCTTGGGGAAATTTCTGCTACAAAGTAATGCCATTCGATCTCAAGAATGCAGGGGCAACCTATCAGAGGGCAATGGTCACATTATTCCATGATATGATCCACAAAGAGGTTGAAGTATACGTAGAAGATATGATTGCCAAATCCCATACGGAGGAGGAACACATCATACATCTACAAAAGTTATTCGAGCAGCTACGTAAGTTCAGACTGAGGCTAAATCCGAATAAATGCACATTTAGCGTCAGATCAGGAAAATTGTTAGGTTTCATTGTAAGCCAGCGAGGTATCAAGGTGGACCCCGACAAAGTAAAAGCTATACAAGAGATGCCCGCACCAAGGACAGAAAAAGAAGTACGTGGTTTCTTAGGGCGATTGAATTATATCTCAAGGTTCATATCGCATCTAACAGCTACGTGCGAGTCAATATTCAAGTTACTACGAAAAGATCAGACGGTAGTATGGAATGATGATTGTCAAAATGCCTTCGAGACGTTAAAACAGTATCTGCAAGAGCCACCAGTCTTAATTCCACCAGTCCCTGGAAGACCACTCATCATGTATTTGACAGTGCTCGAAGGGTAAATGGGTTGTGTTTTGGGACAGCAGGATGAAACAGGTAGAAAGGAGCATGTGATCTATTACCTCAGCAAGAAATTCATTGACTGCGAAACCAGGTACTCACTCCTTGAGAAAACTTGTTGCGCGTTGGCTTGGGCTACCAAGAGGTTGGGGCAATATATGTTAACCCATACTACATGGTTAATAGCAAGAATGGATCCTCTAAAGTACGTGTTTGAAAAGCCAGCTCTTACTGAAAGAATCGCATGATGGCAGATGCTACTATCAGAATACGACATCCAATATGTCACGCAAAAGGCCATCAAAGGGAGTATACTAGCTGATCATTTGGCTCACCAACCGCTATCAGAATATCAGCCCATGAAGTTCGACTTTCCTGACGAGGATGTCATATTTATAACTAACTACGAAATACCAGGACCTGACAAAGGACCCGAGCCAGGGGCACGTTGGACACTCATGTTCGACGGGGCTTCAAATGCACTAGGTCATGGTGTAGGGGCAGTATTGACATCTCCAAAGAATTATCACAAACCCTATACTGCAAGGTTGTATTTTGACTGCACAAACAACATCGCTGAATATGAAGCATGTATACTAGGACTAGAGGCTACCATCGATTTGAGAATAAAGAACCTCAAAGTATTTGGGGATTCTGCATTAGTCATATACCAGGTTAATGGTGAATGGGATACTAAACACCCTAAACTGATTCCATATCGGGATCATATTTTAAAGTTAGCCACAGAATTTACAGAGATCACTTTCAGTCATATCCCACGAGAAGAAAATCAAATTGCAGACGCCCTGGCAACTCTATCATCTATGTTCAAAGTGACTTAGGCGAATCACGAACCACGTATTACGATCAGACATTTCGAAGAGCCTACACACTGCCTTGCTATTAATGAAGTACCTGACAAGACGCCTTGGTTTTACGACATCAAGAAGTACCTGGAAAGGCAGGAATATTCAGAAAATGCCTCTATCATTGACAAGCGAACCTTGCGAAGGTTAGCTTTAAAATTCTTTCTGAGTAATGGAGTGTTATACAAAAGAAACTACGACATGATACTACTCAGATGTGTGGAAAAGCAAGAAGCAGATACGCTCATGAGAGAAATCCACGAGGGCACTTTCGGAACCCATACAAATGGGCACACCATGGCTAGAAAGATTCTGTGAGGAGGGTATTACTGGTTAATAATGGAAGCTGATTGTTATCACTACATGAAGACGTGTTATAAATGTCAGATCTATGCTGACAAGATAAATGTACCACCGACTCCTCTGAATGTCATGAGCTCCCCTTGGCCATTCTCAATATGGGGAATTGATATGATTGGTATGATCGAGCCGAAAGCATCCAACGGACACAACTTTATATTGGTAGCCACCGACTACTTTACCAAATGGGTAGAAGAAGCATCCTACACCAACGTAACAAGTCAAGTAGATAGACGCTTTATCAAACAGAACATCATATGCAGGTACGGTGTCCCAAGTCAGATAATTACAGATAACGGGTCCAATTTAAACAACAAGATGATGAAGGAACTATGCGACAACTTCAAAATCGACCATCATAATTCCTCATCGTACAGACCAAAGATGAACGGGGCCGTCGAAGCAGCCAACAAAAATATCAAGAAGATCATCCAGAAGATGGTGAAGACATACAAAGATTGGCACGAAATCCTTCCCTTCGCCCTGCATGGCTACCGCACCTCTGTACGCACATTGACATGCGCGACTCCTTTCTCACTAGTATATGGCATGGAAGCAGTACTCCTAGTGGAAGTTGAGATACCATCACTACGAGTCCTGAGAGAAACAAAGTTGGAAGAAGCAGAATGGGTGCAGACACGACTTGACCAGCTCAACCTTATTGAAGAAAAACGATTGACAGCTTTGTGTCATAGTCAACTGCATCAAAAGAGAATGAAGAGAGCCTTCGACAAGAAAGTCCGCCCTCGAATATTCAAGGAAGGGGATCTAGTGCTCAAGAATATTCTACTACCTCGCCTCGATTCACGTGGGAAATGGACACCCAACTACGAAGGTCCATATGTAGTCAAAAAACATTCTCCGGAGGTGGTCTCATCCTTACAACAATGGATGGGGAAGAACTATCGCATCTGGCAAATTCAGACGCAGTCAAAAAATACTATGTATAAAAAGCTCGCTAAGCTCGAACCCCAAAAGGGCGACTTTGGAAAAAAGGAGCGTCCCGGTGGATCGAAAATCCTAAAGGGCGATCCAGGCAAAAATTAGGGGCATATAACAAGAAAATTATCCCGGTGGATTGAAAACCCAAAAGGGCAATCCAGGCAAGAGTTTGGGATTTCATACAAAGAAATAAAGAACAAAAGATTGCGATCTAAAGAGCTACGACTACGAACCACGAAAGGAAGGATAAATTGAAATCGTACAACTCAGAAGCAAAGGAGATAAGATCATCAAAGGATATGGGGGAACATCAGTAGCGATTATCATTTTTCATTTCCATTTACTGTTTTAAAACTTTCTGTAATTACCTCTTTCTTGGAATTGCATCTTGTATTCTTGCCTACTCAGAGGCATATCAATAAAACATTTGTTTCTTTACATCTTTCAAATTATGTTTTTCTTTTCTCAGATTTGTTTACAAAATACTACGATTATTTCTTGTGAACGTTGTCTTGAAATCATTTTGGGGAATTAACAAAACAAAAGCATTTGACAAAACATCGAAAAACATTTTGGTCAGAAAAATATTGAAGGAAAATCCACGTCTACGTCCCTGCACATGGTTGTGCCTACTCCTACATCTACACGTCCGTACACAAAGTCTATAACGCCTATGCCTACACTTGCAACACGAAGATTGCGCTTGCACGCGTCCACACACATGTCTACTCCTGCGTCAATAATACAAATTCTATATGCACGTCCACATCTGCGCTTATAACATAAGAGTCTACGCATACGCCAATGTCTATGTCTGCACCTACGCACATGCCATTACCTAAGTCTATGTCTACACACACGCTCACAATACAAAATCAATGTTCAAACTTTTCTAACATTTTCCGTTGTGTTCAAGATCAACAATGCTACGACAACACACAACTCCAGGGATCGGTAACTCAGAGCCAATGGTTTAAAGGAGAGAATTCCAGAAATAGTCTTCATAACATTTCAAGACATACGCGTATTTTATACATATTTCATACATACATCTGGCATATCCAAACACACATACACTATGCATTCTTGCATACAATACGCATATATTCAGGGTTCCATATCGATGTCAAACATCATACATTCACATACATCCAAACATCTCAATATCAGACATCATACACATGTATCATGCAGCAAACAAACAATACACCCTCGATTCAATCATCCAAGGGTCCATTAACCAAATACTTCTCCTGCGATCCAACTCGTCATCTAAGTCTCCATGCCGTGACGCGTTCAGCCTATTACCTAAGTCTTCATGCAGTAATGAATGAAAACTCAGTACATTACTTCTAAGCCGCAATGTATTCGCAAACTCAAAACATTCCTTCTAAGCTGCAATGTATTCACAAACTCAGGACATTGCCTCTAAGCCGCAATGTATTCACAAACTCAGAACTTTTCCTCTAAGCCGCAATGTATTCGCAAACTCAGAACATTGCCTCTAAGCCGCAATGTATTACCCAAACTCAACACATTGCCTCTAAGCTGCAATGTATTACCCAAAACTCAACACATTGCCTCTAAGCCACAACGTATCCTCAAAACTTAACACATTACCTCTAAGCCGCAATGTATCCTCAAAACTCAACATATTTCCTCTAATCCGCAATGTATTCGCAAACTCAACACATTCCCTCTAAGCCGCAATGTATTATCCAAACTCAACACATTGCCTCTAAGCCGCAACATACTATCCAAACTCAACACATTGCCTCTAAGCCGCAATGTATTATCCAAATCAACACATTGCCTCTAAGCTGCAATGTATTACCCAAACTCAACACATTGCCTCTAAGCCGCAATATATTATCCAAACCAACACATTACCTCTAAGCCGTAATGCATTCTCCGAACTCAAACACATAGCCTCTGAGCCGCAATGTATTCACGCTCGAAACATCGCCTCAGACGTCATGCAGCGATTCGCAAACGTAACCCATGGCCTCAGTCTTCAAGAAGCCATGCACCATCAGGTATTAATAGGTGAATAAGCCAAGACATACGAAACCACGCTTTTAAGATCAAAGACTATCTGCCTTGTTATCAAACTCTGATAAGCGATATATCATCAACTTCGCCTGTTTTCTCAAGACTCGTAAGGGTGTGCTACATCAGTGTAACCTTATGATTGGTCATACAAATTTTGGGTATTCCAAGTATTTAATAAACTCCCAATCAGAATGCGCCAGACCCGCATTTTCTCGCGCTATTCGATTGGAAGTAATTAAATAGGGGCAACTGTCGTACTCCAAATTTGTCCTACCTCGATAATTCCATTCTTCGAGATTAAAATAGAAGAAATATTTAATTAAGGATGGTACATCAGTATCTGATGGCCCATATTTATCCAACTAAAGGGGTGAACCTTAAATTCAGGAGAGCGGGGCTTGCTAAAATCAGAAAGACTAGTGTATCCATTTGGTAACATGTTGGCCAATGGCCCATGCGATTCGAAAATAAAATTATTCGAATAATTATTAAGCTCTTATTATTAATAGTTGTTATTAGTTTAAAAGAGAGGTTAAAATTTTAAAAATGGTTAAGCCCATTTTATGTGGGGTTAAACAGTAAATATGGGGTGTATTAATAACTAAGGCCCATGCAAGTATTACTGTTTTAGTAAAAGAAAGGGGGGGGGGGGGGGGGGTGAAGTTGCAATCTAAAAATCCATTAGAATTCATGTTGGCCGATTTTTGTTTTAGTTAGGAAAAGTAAAGAGAGGGTATGCTTATCAATGTATAGGCCCATTAAGATTTTTAATAAAACCAAGGCATTTTATGGTCTTGCATTATTACTGTTTTAGAAAAATGACATTATTATTAAAACCTCTTCATTATAAAAAAAAATTTCTTTATGAATTATATTTTTGTTATTACTGATTGAATTATCTTCTAATTGATTAAAGGGTTTTTATATAGTGATGACTTATATTAAACATTTTTTTAAAGTTTTTTGCTTTAAAGGGAAAAACCTATTGGATCAGATTACTAAAGCCAATTAGGCCCAGTCTGAAGAGAATGTTTGGTTGTACACATAAAAATTATTTTATAGTAGAAGGCCCATTAAGCTTAAAGAAAGCTGGTTATTAAATTTACTGTTTTTTTTTTGTTTCAATGGAAAAAATAATAAAAGACAGGCCCATTAAGATTTAAGAAAGATGGTTATTATTTTGCTGTTTTTTGTTTCAATGGAAAAATAGTAATATAATTAAAGGCCCAACTTTTCGTTACAAATACTGGCCCAATTGGATTAAAAAAAACTGATTTTTTGCTGTATGAAACAAATTAACAACCACTGTTTTAATTGAAGCTAAATTTATGCACGGTTTTGTATCAATAATATTTACTGTTGAAATCAAGTCTTAAATCTAAAACTAACAACTGTGCTAATCTAACCTAAATCAATACATGTGTTATACTAACTAATACTGTAGAAATTAAACATAATCAATAGAATCTTTTTCAAATATCAGTAAATTAAACCACAACCAAATCTGAAAATAAGATAAAATCTCAGATTATCTCAGATAATACATATCTGTATCAGTACAAATCTCAATCTCCATTACAGTAAATTGAATCACATACAGAATCAAATACTTTTACAAACCCAATCGCGTATTACAGAGATCAATTTCAATCTAAGATTACAGCAAATCAAATCTCAGAAGATAGAATCAATTACAGTAAATACCAAATCCATAATTTATCATAATTCCTAAATCTAAGTAACTGTAACGCTAAAACCCTAATTGAAAATCTGTAAATACTGAAATCAAAAGTATAGAGAGGGAGAATTTTTTGGAGAAAACGAGCAACGAACGAAGAACAAACCCAAGTCGTTTTAGAAGATTGAAGAAGGAGGCGATTAGGGTTTCAATGTCTAAAACCCTAGTCGCGTGACCGCGCCGCCGTGTCAACCTGCCGTCACCACCAACGTTACTGTCGCCGGAATCTGCGAATCAAGAAGAAAGATTAGAAACCGAACTTAAAATCAAAAATCAAACGTGCGAGGAGGTAAATGACTTAGCTTTCCCTCTTTTGGTTCTTGGTTGGGTTGATTGGGTATGGTTACAGCAAAAGGAAAGGGGTCGGTTACCGGTGCCGCCGCCGGTAGGTGGGGGTTAGGGAAAGTGAAGAGAAGGGTTTGTAAGAGAGAATAACAAGAGATATTGTAAATGCAAGAGGAAAATGAATTGTAAAAATGTAAAAACAAAACTTATTATATTGTATGATTCAATGCGCGCGCGTGCATAGTAACAACATATTCCTCCCCATTAGACCCGTTTGATCGCCTGTGGACGACCATAAGGCCAAGTCCACCATAACACCCCGCGCCCTTACTACACTTGATCACTCGGATCCCACCAAAATCACATAGTGGGCCAAGCCCAATTTCTTTTAACACCCTCCCTCCTGCCTAATTGCTAAAGGCCAAAACGCAATGCACCCCCCATGCCTGGACTCGTAATGGGCCTAGTCCAATTGTTAATAACACCCCATCTTTTACTTAATAACTAAAAAATACACCCCTCCTGAAATTAATTATTTACATTTTCTATATAATAATTATTTTCTTACTATTATTATTATATTATATTATTATCTTTTTTTAATTATTATTTTTATTATTATTAATTATAATAATTATTATTATTACTAGTAATTTTTATTTATAGTATTATTATTTATTATATGTCAATATTACTTATTATCATAAATAAATTATGTTTGTTTAAAAACTCATGAACATATTTTTATACATATTTGCATTAAATATTTTCTAATCATCCATTAATCAAGATCTTTGCAAATAATATGATTAAAAAACACAAACAAATCATCAAATTATTTTTCGCAATAAACTAAACTAATCAACTATGTTTTGCAAAAGGGTTTCAAACTAGTTTTGACTTACTACACACTCAGTCAAAATATCCGCAATCACCACTCCCGATCGAGTGTGAGGTGATTCAAAATATGTTTGCAAACCCCTAAAAAATACAAACCCATACGAACTAAGAGGGACTCTGATTTCTCATAAGAGTATACGTAGGCATACGATCAAAAATCGTGGTGAGTCTTTCTAATTAAAACTTAAAATCCCATTTACCCCAAACCTAAACCTAGAGCATATTATCCTTGTGAACAAGGTAAAAGAAAGGTGCCTAACACCTTCCTTTCATCTAATTGAGTTCAAAACTTAGAATCTCTGTCTGCGAATTAGGGTTTTCTGCTAGATTCCGTTCCCTAGGATAAAAACTAATAATGGCGACTCTTGATTAAAAAACCAGTTGCTACAAGGGGTTATAACACAAGTTTTGAAACTCGAGGGTTTGAAAAAAAATTGGAAATTTTTTGAAATTTGTGAGGCAAGGACCTGTGGTCCCTTGCATCTGATCTCTTGTGCTTATATAGAGGAATCAACTTAGGTTAACAAAAGTGGCATGAGATCTTGTGCAATCATGGTGTGGTTTCTTTCCAAAACCATTGAAAAACTTCCAAACAAGTGATATTCCTTTCCATATTTTAGGCAACACGGTTTTGGCATGTTCATTAGATGTTCTTGGGCCTCCATGTGACTGAAATAAGAAGCCCATGTGCCTTGTACCATTGCTTCATATTTTATTTGATTTAATTTGCATTTAAATGAATGGAAATTCAAATAAAATAAATAAAAATCATAAAAATATGTGAATGGATTTAGAGGTCCTCTAACACATTGTGAACATGTTTGAACATCAAAAGTTAGGCCAAATAGTTCAAAATTTCAAGTTTTCTCACTTTGCACTTCATGCATTTTCTCAAAATTTCCCAACTTGCACTGGTCATAACTCTCTCAATTTTCATCTCTAGAAGGTGATCTTGGACGTTTTCGAAATCTCAAGATTTCCTCTACAATTTCTCTTTTGATCATTTTTGCATTTGGAGCCTTTATCTTGATGTAAGTTGCCTTGACAAAAAGTGCCTTTTTGTTGACTTTTGAAATGACCTATAATGTATTGGCTCATATCTCTCAAATGAAGCACTTTTTGGACTTGAGCATATAGATACAAAGTTGTAGAGATTTGAATTTCCTTCAAAATTAGATTTTTTTTAGGGAAAAGGTGATGAAGCATGTGAAAGTTATGCTAGGTCAAAGATCAGTTGACCTCTCTTAAGGAAATCCTAATTTGACAACTTTGGACTTTTAATGATTTGAGGGCTTTTCTTAAGGAATCATGATCAACCCTTGATCAAATGATGTATATCACTTCAAAATGTTGATGTTAACCAAAAATCTTGAAGTTTGACAGTATGTTGACCATGGTTGACTTTTTACCCAATACAATTGATTTTCAATCATCTGAGCTATTGACTGAGCAAACTTGTGATGCAAGGTTTGAAACTTGACATGAGCATTCTTAGGGAAATATGAAGAGCCATGAAAATAACTTGAGGCCTTTGAAATCCAATCTTCCTTGAGAAATACAAAGCCCTAGTTATGGACCCATTGCTTAGGAGGAGAATTTGTCTGATCAATTCTTGAGCCACCTTGAGCAAATGAGGACCTCATGAGAATGTTTTGAAGAAAAATGGGAGGGTAAATTTTAGGGTACAATAGCTGCCCCTATTCAATCTTCTTAGACCTCAAGAGTTAGATTGACATGTCCGCCATTTGTAACTTGAAGTTAGAAGATGATTGAGCACTTAAGTGCCCAGAAATTTGCACTCGCATGTGCGCAAAGTAACATTGTTGGTTGAATATACCGAGAATGAACTTAAAGTTGCCATGTGGAGAGGTGACAGAGATTCGTGGAGATGGGCTTAAGACGCCATCCTAGATGATTGTTGATAATAAAATCAAACTAGGTTTACGCTTGACCTTATCTTAGAAGATGTATTTGGAATGAGTCTGCACCCGACTTTGCCCAAAAGAAGCATCAGAAAGAAATCTACGCTTGATTTCATCCAAACCAGAAGATGTATATGCTCGACTTCAACTAGAAGAGGTGCCGGAAAGAGTCTACGCCTGACTTTTCCAAAAAGAGTATCTGAAAGAAATCTACGCTTGATTTCATCCGAACTAGAAGATGTCTACGCTCGACTTCAAGTAGAAGAGGTACCAGAAAGAGTCTACGTCTGACTTTTTCCAAAATGAGTATAAAAAATAAATATACGCCTGATTTCATCCAAACTAGAAGATGTCTACGCCCGACTTCAACTATAAAAGGTACCAGAAAGAGTCTACGCCTGACTTTTTCCAAAAAGAGTATCAGAAAGAAATCTATGCCTGATTTCATCCGAACTAGAAGTTGTCTACGCCCGAATTCAACTTGAAAAGGTACCAGAAAGAGTCTACGTCTGACTTTTTCCAAAAAGAGTATCAGAAAGAAATCTACGCCTGATTTCATCTGAACTAGAAGATGTATACGCCCGAATTCAACTAGAAAAGGTACCGAAAAGAGTCTACATCTAACTTTTTTCAAAAAGAGTATCAGAAAGAAATCTACGCTTGATTTCATCCGAACTAGAAGATGTCTATGCCCGACTTCAACTAGAAAAGGTACCAGAAAGAGTCTACGTATGACTTTTTCCAAAAAGAGTATCAGAAAGAAATCTACGCATGATTTCATCCGAGCTAGAAGATGTCTACGCCCGTATTCAACTAGAAAAGGTACCAGAAAGAGTCTACGTCTGACCTTTTTCCAAAAAGAGTATGAGAAAGAAATCTACACTTGACTTCATCCGAACTAGAAGATGTTTACACCCGACTTCAACTAAGAGAGGTGTCCTTTTTTAGAGTGACCCTCTGAGGAAAGTGTTTAAGTAGCTATTAGTTAGATATGGCCTTTGAGGAATCTGCCTATAGATTTTACCTGAAAAGATAAAGCGTTAACTGTATGCAATATCATGATGTATGAAATGCATTGCATAATGATATTCTCAAAATAAATGAGAGTGTGCTATATGTGTTTCGTATGCATATGCTATGATGTTTGTAAATGATGTATGAATGTGAAATGTTGTTAAGGTGTATTAGTAACACTGTGCAGTATCTTTGACTGGGAAAATAAATCCTTGATTGTTACTGGGAATGAAGAATATGTGTATCTTCGATCTTGATAGGGATTCCTGCTTTTTGAGGAAACTCCGCTGGGGAATTTGATTTTGGCTTGGGAAGAATAAATTAAGAAGATTAATCGTTCATCACTCTACTGGGGAATTTAATTCTTATATACCCTAACTGGGGATAAAAGAGATGGATAACCTTTCTAGGTGTTTGTGTGACCAAGTTTCTGATATGGATGTCGACTCGTTTGGAGAGGATACGTTTAAACAATATTCGGGCATGTTTCAGATTCCGTAGAAACTCTTTGGGGTTAGTGGTATGGACTGCCCTTTGTTGGAGAGAGAAATTTTACCGATGATCTGTAGTGGTTAGAGAAATAGACTCAAACTGGAGAGACCGTAATCTATTGGGGAAATATTCTGTTGAGGAGATACTCTTGCTGAGGAATATTCTTGCTGAGGAAATAAGCTCTGCTGGAGAATACGAGCCTTGCTGGAGGAAGGGAATTTTGTAGGGGATTTTACAGTGTTGGAGAAATAAACCCAGCTGGGGAAGAGAACTCCTATGAACTGTACCGATGATGTAGTCTCTAATGAGGATTAGGACTCCGTAGGTTGGCGATATTTCCGAGGAAAGATCATACTCCTTTATTCTCTAGGGTGATCTGCTCGTGAGTATGATTAGTGTATTCCAACTTGCGGGGAATGTATCCTTATTGAAGATGAACTTGTGAAGATTTTTTTGTGGGGATAATCATGTGAGGATTTTTCTATGGGGATACGTGGATGTCTTTGGACGTTATCCCTACTCCTAGGATCTTGAGTAACTGCTTATTCCTGTTTTTATGCATATATGTGTTTACAATAATCGTATTCATATGCATATGTTCATTCAGTTTGTTCATTGGACGTTTTTGCAAACAAAACAGAGAAAGGTAAATCAAAAGTTTGAAAATTGTATTTCTATTGATAGTTTGCCCATAAATAGGTGGTTTTGTACAAAGAGGCAAAAGTCCTAGTAAGAGGAAATTGTCGTAAAATGAAAAGAGTACAAAGTGAAAACGAAACATATAGCTATGTGGGAATAATCTCGTTGGGTTCTAACTCTACTATTGCCATTATGTCTTCAAGCATCTAATCCCCTGTTGTAGGAAGAAGTTGACTGAACTGATCCGTACCGTTTGAACTTGACGTTGGTAATAAAGCTCGTTGTAAGTGATCTAACGGGACATAGTCGTACGCTTTAATCCCTAAATTTTGCCTGGACCACCCTTTCGGGTTTTCAATCCACTGAGATACCCTTTTTTTCCCAAGCCGTCCTTTCGGGTTTTTGACTTGCCGGGTGTATAATCTTTTTATGTATATATCCCTAACTTTTTCCCAAACCCTTTTGGTTCGCTGGTATGCCCTTATTTTTGTCTAGATCAGTCAACGTAGCAGATCATTTTTCATGCGTAGTGTCTTTTGACTATGTCCGCGTTCACAGGGTGCGGAAAATCTTCACCGTCCATGGTGGTCAGTATCACAACACCGCCCAAAAATATCTTCTTGATTACAAACGACCCTTCGTAGGTGGGAGTCCATTTTCCCTTGGGATCACCCTGCGGTAGGATGATGCGCTTTATTACCAAGTCACCATTCTGATATAACTAATGCTTGATTTTCTTGTTGAATTCCTTGATCATATGCTTCTGATACATCTGACCATGACAGACAGCCGTAAGCCTTTTCTCGTCAATCAAATTCAAATGATTCAGCCTAGTTTGAATCTAATCGTCTTCGTCTAAGTTTGCATCTTTCATAATTCTCAGAGAGGGAATCTGAACTTTGACAGGTAGGACGACTTCTATACCATAAATCATAGAGAATGGGGTTTCCCCAGTTGATGTTCAAACTGAAGTGCGATATCCGTGGAGAGCAAATGGTAACATCTCATGCCATTCTTTATAGGTCACAACCATCTTTTTCACATTCTTCTTTATATTCTTATTGGAGGCTTCCACCGTGCCATTCATCTTTGGTCGATACGGAGAAGAGTTGTGGTGCTTGATCTTGAACTGTGTGTAGAGTTCAACGATCATAGTGTTGTTGAGGTTAGTGCTATTTTATGTGATAATCCTCTCGAGGATGCCATACCAACAAATAAGGTTATGCCGAATGAACCGGGCCACGACTTTCTTGGTAACAGAGGCAAACGAGGCTGCTTCAACCCACTCTGTGAAGTAATCAATGGTGACGAGGATAAAGCGATGTCCGTTAAAAGAAGTAGGCTTAATCTCTCCAATCATATCAATACCCCACATCGCAAATGGCCAAGGAGAAGTCAAGAAATTAAGAGGTATTGGAGACACATATACTTTATCAGCGTAGATCTGGAATTTATGATAAGTTCTCGAGTGGTGGTGACAATCGATTTCCATAGTCGACCAATAGTAACCTGCTCTCAGAATTTTCTTGGCTATAGTATGACTTCTAGAGTGAGTACCAAAGATGCCTTCGTGCATATCTTCCATAATTTTCTCTGCTTCTTTCTTGTCCACACAATGAAGAAGAGTGGAATCATGATTGCGTTTGTACAGAATTCCGTTGCTCAAGAAGAATTTTGCTGAGAACCTTCGTAGGAATTTCTTGTCATTGATCGATGCTCCTTCAGGATATTCTTGAGCCTTAAGGCACCTTTTCACTTTATAAAACCAAGGTTTTTCTTCTACTCCGTCAGCATCTACTTCGTAGCAGTGTGTTGGTTCGTCTAATATTTCGATAGTGATTTAAGGAGCTTCATTATCCCATCTAACTTTGAACATAGATAACATTGTAGCTAATGGGTCTGCCAACTGATTCTCTTCTCGTGGGATGTGCTCAAAGGCGATTTCCTAGAAATATGGGATCAGTGTTAACACATGCTCTCGGTAAGGGATAAGATTCGGATGCTTCGTATCCTATTCTCCCTTAACCTAACTGATTACTAGGGATGAGTTCCCATGTACATCCAAGAACTTGATTCTTAGGTCAATAGCAGCTTTAGTACCCATAATGCACACTTCATATTCGACCATGTTGTTGGTACAATCAAAGTATAATATAGAGGTGAAGGGCATATGGAAACCATGAGGAGAAATAATTACAGCACCAATTCCATTGCCAAGTGCGCTGGAAGCTCCATCAAAAACCATAGTCCATCGGGATCATGGCTCAGGTCCTTCATACAGTCCAGGTTCTTCATAATCTGTAACTAGCATAATGTTCTCATCTGGGAATTCGAAATTCATAGATTGATAGTCGTCTACAGCTTGATGTACCAAATAATCTACCAGTACACTTCCTTTGATTTCCTTTTGAGTGGTGTACTGAATATCGTATTCTGTCAAGACCATTTTCCATCAGGCTATTCTTCCAAAGAGAGCTAGCTTCTCAAATATGTATTTGATGGGATATGTTGTACCCTAATTTCCCCCCATAAGATTCCTCTATCATATTATATCAACTCAGTCACAACAAGATCACACTAGGAATATGTTTTGTATTGATTAATTTTTAAGTAATAAATACAATGAATATTTTCCCTAATTGTTGATATTATAGGTGAAAGCACAACACATTCCATCAAGTTGATCTACAGGTTCATGAGTTTATTTCCATGTCTTCTTCAACATATCTTCATTGAGATTCAAGCTTCATCATTGAAGGTGATTTGAAGTAATATCATGACAAGGTCTATTATGATTCATCATACCTCAAGTTGTCAAAGAAAGTTCAAAGATGTAAGGGTTGATTGAAGAAGTTTGACCTAATTGGATAAGTCCTTGATTTCTTGATCACAAGTGCATATCTCCCTCAGTTCTCAATATTTGGAAGTGGTTATGGTTGCTATGGTTTCTCATTATCATCCTCAACAACTTCTATTCACATGGCAAGAGTTATTATGCAAGGAAGATTATCAAAATTGAAAGGGTTTTCCAAGTCATTTTGTTGCTCTAGGAGCTAGGGTTTTGAACTTCAAATGGCTATATCTTGCTCATCTTTTGGTATTTTTGATTGATTCCAAAAAAATGCTTCTCTTCAAAGGGTTATCAACAAATCACTTCAAAGGTTTCAAGAAAATTTTGTGTGGAAGATACCTAATGATGAAGAAAGATTACAAGTCCTCTAGATAAGCCATCAAATTCACTTATGAGACTTCAAAAGATCATAACTTGGTAAACTTTTATCTCCTTGAGCCCATTATTTTTCCATAATGATCTTAAATATGTGAACTTCAACTCTTCTTTTATGTGCTAAGCTTGAAAATGGATGGAAGATTCCCTAAGGATGCTGTTGTACCCCAAAATGTTTCCTCTCATGTCTTTCAAAGATCTTCTCTTGCCTGGGTGGTTACAAACACTTGCTTAAAGAAAATAAATTTTTTTAAGATGGTCAAGTGTCTTTTGATTGGCATCTGAACAAGGTAATACGATTGGAATCTGAACAAGGTGTTTTGATTGGGCATTTGAAATCCTTCGAGCGAGCTTTCGTTTCAAAGTCTTTGACTGGGCGCTGGGTCTCCTTCGATCAAACTTAATTCACAAAGCTTCCACTGGGAAAAATTCCCCTTCAAATTGCCTTCAGCGCACAAGGCAAATACTCCTCTTCAACTTACCTTCGACCCACTAGGAAAAGGCCTCTTCATGCTTGCCTTCGACCCACTAGGCAAAGGCCTCTTCATGCTTGCCTTCGACCCACTAGGCAAAGGCCTCTTCATGCTTGCCTTCGACCCACTGGGCAAAGGCTTCTTCATGCTTGCCTTTGATTCACAATGGCAAAGGCTTATTCAGATTTGCCTTTGATCCACTAGGAAAATACTCCCTCTATGCCTGCCTTCAACACACAAGGCAAATGCTCCCTCTATGCTTGCCTTCAACGCACAAGGCAACGACTCCCTCTTCAACTGGTCTTCGATTCACAAAGCAAAGGTTTCCTCTTCATACCTACCTTTGTTTCACAAGCATAGGATTACTACATTATGAATACACATTGGTGGCCCATTCTAAGAATACACAAGGGGTGCATGTGGGATATTCAAAGGACACAAGAATGGTGCCTTCGAAGGGCATACATTTGGTCCAGTCAAAAGACACACAATGGTTGAAGACAAGTTTTGTTGTGTCTTTTAATGAGCCTGGCCAAAGTCCTGCATGCTGCCAAACCCAAGCCTCTTGCATAATTACATTTGAAGGAGGTAACAAAAGAAGCTTCAACTGGCCAGAAAGGAGTTTTCAATTGGGCTAGTTGAAAAGATTCAGATCAAGCTACTAAGGCATATAATGGCTCAATTGAAGAAGCCATAATGATGAGGTCTGGAGCCATTCGAAGGAAGCAACTCAGGGCCAATCGAAGAACAAGGCATGGAGGCATTCAAAGGAGTAAGGGAATGGACACCTATCCAGGTTCATCCCAAACCCCCAAAAAGACAGGAATCCATCAAAAAAGGCAATCCTTTAATTTGTCTGATTTTCCTTCAAAAGCTTGGTTGATGGATGTCCCTTGCCATTTCCATTCCCTTCTACACTCCTATAAATATAGGCCTAAGGACACATTGCAGAGGATCGAAAAAGGGAAAACAAAAAAAAAGAGATTCATACTACATCACACAGAAATATTTCAATTAGATAGTAACATTCCTGCCTATACACACATTAGCCAGGAAAAAACCTTGCATCCAGGAGTCCACACCAGTCCTTACGCTAGCAATTCCACACCCAGATTCATAGATCGAAGCACTTCTAGTTGGTAAGGATTCATCCAAGTTAAAACTGTATTTCTAGGCCCTTTAAATACATGTTATTGGTATATTTGTGCTGCTAATGTCATTTGTGTTTATATGAACATATCATACGCAAGGTAACACGCGGGAATAAAATCATGCCATCGAAAGGGATGATATGGGTTTGCCTTTCAAAACTCATGGTATAGCCAGTTTCAAGCCAAAATAAGTTCAGGCCTGAGGACAGAAAGTTCGAATTGGGGAGAAATACCTGGGTTCGATACCCTGGTCCTACATCTTTATTTTTTCTAACATTTGTCTTGTAGATCCAGATCGAAAGGCAGCTCCCTCCTTGGATCGAAAAATCATACCCCTCCCTGGATCGATAAACCACATTTCTCCCTGGATCGAAGAACCACATTTCTCCCTGGATCGAAGGATAACCCTTTGTATTTTCATTTTTTTGTTTAATTCTTTATTGACTTTATTATTTAAATCAACCTTAAAATAAAAAAAATCACAAAATATTAGGTTAACATTTTTTTTTCAATTAAGTAAATTTTGTAAATAAATTAATAACTATTTAAACCATTTTCTCTAATTAAAAACTAAATAGACTTAGGATTTTTAATTAAATCATTTTCCCAAAATAAAAACAAACAAAAAATATTTCCTTTTACTTAGGTTTTAGACGTCTTTTCCATTTCGCACGCATTTGATATTTCTACTTTATTTTCATATTTTTGTAACCGCCCACTGGATGTATAGACTATAATATGAAAATGAGGGGGACAATCAAGAAGATAAGCCAACAGAAGAAAACAACAATCCTGGAACTGATGAGGAAGAGGCTGATTACTCTGAAGAACAATATCCTCCTGCTGATGATAAATACAAACAGCTGGAGGATCGTCTCAATGCTATAGAGATTCAGAGGGTACCCGAGCTGGATTTTAAAGAGCTAGGACTGGTCTCAGGGGTGGTCATCCCGCAGAAGTTCAAAGTCCCCACCTTTGCTAAGTACGACGGTGTCTCCTGTCCTAAGCTACACTTAAGATCATATGTCAGGAAGATTCAACCCCATACTACTGATAGGAATCTGTGGGTACATTTCTTCTAGGAAAGTTTGGCAGGGACTCAACTGGAATGGTTCTATCAGCTGGAGGGAACCAATATCCGCAATTGGGAAGATCTGGTTGCTGCTTCCTACAAGAAGTACCAATATAATGCTGACCTCGCCCTAACTCGTACACAATTACAAAGTATGTCTATGGGTTCCGGCGATGGTTTCAAATATTATGCCCAAAAGTGGAGAGACCTTGCGGGAAGAGTCCAACCTCCTTTGTCTGATAGAGAGTTGGTGGACATGTTCTTGGGCACGTTGTCTGGTCCATTCTTTAACCATCTGATCGGAAGCTCTTCTACTAGATTCACTGAACTGATACTGACCAGTGAGGGAGTAGAAGCTGACATTAAGAGTGGTAAAATCCAGAGAGATGCATCCTCCAATACAACAAAGAAACCCATCACTGGAAAGAAGGAGGTCAATGCTGCTTATGGCCAGAGAAATCAAAGCAAAACTGAACATCGTCTGACGATAGGGGCTGTTATGATTTTTAATCTTGCACTAAACCAACAACGAAACAATCAGTACAGACCAGATACACCTAGAAGGCAGTTCACCCGGATCAACATGACCTTATCCCAGGTTTTGCCACACCTGTTAAAGTCAAATCTGGTGACTCTAAAGGAAGCTCCTAAGAATCCCAATACTGAATCTCCCTGCTACAACCCAAATTCCCGATGTGCCTACCACTCTGAAAGTCCAGAGCATGATACAAACGATTATTGGGCACTGAAAAATAAGGTGCAAGATCTCATTGAGGCAAAGGAGATTGAGTTTGATCCTCCTAAGACCCCCAACGTCATAACTGCACCAATGCCCCAGTATGAACCGAGAATCAGTGCTATTGATGTTGTTTCCACTACAGAGGATGATGACAGCAACTGCGACATGGACAAGTGGATCTTCCCAACTACTAGCCGTGGAATCAACAATTGGGAGGCCAAAGATTTTGTTCCTATTACTTTTATTCAAGAGTAATTGTCCTTTTGTTTTTTTGGGATATGTAATATTTGAACAATTGAAACTTTAAAGCCTTGTGTCTTACCCGAGGCACAATGGTCTATTTTGTGAGGTTTATTACTTCATTTTCATATGTCATTAATAAATCATTGGAAGTTTTGCATACAAATTTTACGCTCTCTATTTTCTTTTCTACCTTTTACTTTATCAAAAAAAACTATGCTCTTACACACACCTACATATCAAACTGCAGATCCACATCCACTCTAGATCCCATTGACAACGGTTCTGCTATTGCCAATTATGACTTTTAAAGTCCGATCTACCAAGCCGAGGATGAAGGTGAGGAAGATTGTGAAGTACCAGGGGAACTTGTCAGACTGTTACAATAGGAGGAAAGGGCAATACAACCTCATGAAGAGTCGGTTGAGACAGTAAAATTAGGTACTGAAAAGGATTAGAAGGAAGTCAAGATAGGTGCCGATCTGGAGCATAGTGTCAAAGAGCGTTTAGTACAAATGTTACATGACTATGTTGAGATCTTTTCCTGGTCATACGAAGACATGCGGGGCTTGACACAGATATTGTGGTTCATCGCCTACCGATAAAAGAGGACTGCCCTCCAGTGAAACAGAAAGTTCGTCGTATGCGGCCAGAGATGTCATAAAAGATCAAGGCTGAACTCTTGAAACAGTTCAACGCTGGTTTCTTAGATGTTACTTCTTATCCACAATGGGTTGCTAATTTTGTTCCAGTACCTAAGAAGGATGGTAAAGTACGTATGTGTGTAGATTACATAGACCTGAATTGGGCAAGCCCCAAGGATTACTTTCTGCTTCCCCATATCGATGTTCTGGTTGACAACACCAAACAACATAAGGTATTCTTCTTCATGGATGGTTTCTCCGGGTACAATCAGATCAAAATGGCGCCTGAAGATATGGAGAAAACAACCTTCGTCACACAGTGGGGAACTTTTTGCTACAAAGTTATGCCATTCGGGTTAAAGAACACCGGGGCAACCTATCAGCGTGCCATGGTAGCTTTGCTTCACGATATGATCCATTACGAGATAGAGGTCCATGTTGATGATATGATAGCCAAGTCTTAGACTGAAGAGGAACACCTTGATCACCTGCAGAAGCTGTTTGAAAGGCTGAAAAAGTACAAACTGAGGCTGAACCTGAATAAGTGCACCTTTGGAGTAAGATCCGGTAAGCTCTTGGGCTTCGTGGTCAGCGACAAAGGTATTGAAGTAGAACCTGCAAAGGTTAAAGCTATATAAGGAATTCCAACTTGTTGTACCCCAAAATTTGCCCTCCCATATTTCTCAAAATATTTCAAGAAAAATTCACAAGTCCAACCCGGCGCGTCATATTCAGGTATTCTTTCGCCAAGATATCTCTGATAACATATTCTCAAATTCAGGTTCGGCTCAAGAGTCAATTCTTTAAAGAAGGTATCCGAATGTGTGAGTTTTCTTGAAGAAATATGGTGAAAAAGTGTCTGAAGGTGCAGTTTTTACGTGCTAAAAAATTCATAACTTGAAGATCGTGGCTCGTTTTGAACCCAATCCAATGGCCAAAGAATGCAGACCGTTCATAAAAAACCTCCCCTTGGACCTGAAACCCCCCTTGGTTTGCATCCTTTTTAATTTTCTTTTCTTTTCTTTTCTAATTCTTTTTTAATTGTTTTAATTGTTTTTTTTACCATAAAATAATTTTCTATAATAAAAACAGAAAAATCAAAAATAAAAATATATTTAATTATTATTAATTTCATCACTAACCTATTTTTTGTAAATAAACTCTAACCATTAACTTAGTTTAATTTATTATTTTAAACTTTAATCTTTTTCTTAATAAGTAAAAAGTATCTAGAATTAGGTTTTTTTTTGACATTTTCATCTTTTTCTTAAATAAATTATTAATCATCATTATTTATCATTATTATTAATTATCATTAATTTTGTAAATAAACATGTAAATAAATTAATTAACCAGTAAATTAGGTTAACTTTAATATTTTCATTAATAATTAAAATAATCTAGATTTAGGGTTTCCTTTTAATTCTTTTTCTTTATTTTTCATAAATACAAAAAACACTAAAACACTTTCTTTTCTTTAATTAAATAATTAATTGGACTTTAATTTAATTTAATTTCATGCAAATGGTCAAAACCCTCGGACGTCCTAATTTTAATTCTTTTCACGCATTATTTCTTTCGATCATTATGTAACTGTTTCTCAGATGTAATAGTAATTAGGTTTATCTTTCCGTCTTTACTTTCCGCATCTTTATCAAAAAACGGGTCTTTGTATTTTGGCGATGTATAGACCCGCGCCTTGTAATAGCGTAGGATTTTACTTTCCGCATTTAAATTTATGCACTTTTAAATTATAATTGCATGAAAGAATGTATGGCCTAAATTAAAAACAAGCGTAGATCACCATGATACATGTACAAGATAAAACATGACATGAAAACGGCACACAAATTCACACACCACTCTTAGGGTACGCCTCACTGTTGCCTTGCCCTCGAAACGTGGTCGTCGAGTATAGGACGTTTTAGTAAGTCCTTATGTCCATAACATGATCCAGTTGCCTCGAAACGGTTGCCTCGGAATTAAAAAAGGATCAATGACATAAGGGTAGCTTCTAAGGTGTCCTACTGTTGCTCTGGTGACCACACTGTCCCTAACAAATGAATTGACCCGAACACCTCCAACGGTGGTGCTACCTATCTCTCAATGGTGGGATGGCACTACCTTAAGGACATTTACACAGCCTAATTCCTTAGGGTAGGTGGATGACTCATAGATACTTGCTCTATTCAAAAACAAATCAAAACTCTTTTCACATTGTGATACGGTGGGAGAACTGACTATGGTTTTACGTTTGTTTTCGCAAATGTTTCGGTTGAGCAAGAGTCGCCACCGACTTTTTATTTTATCCTAAGGAAAGGTTTAAAAAGCACAGTAAAATACCTTTGAGATTTTTCTTGGGTTCGGGGAGTAGATTATAAAAAGGGAAGGTATTAGCACCCTTTCTATCCATGGTTATCCATGGGCTCTTAGTTACTTGCTTAGATCACTTGCCTTTTGTTTTCAATTGTTTGAAATGGTGCTTGTGTGTGTGGGTTTGAAAATGTTTTGAAAAGAAGCCAATGTGGTGGCAACCTTTGTAATGATCCATGTGGGGATGTATACAAAGATGTATGTCTTTTGAAACGGTTTTCATTTGTTTTTGAAAGTTGTTTTGAAAGTGTTGTGAGGTGTGGTTTTAGAAAATAGGCAAGTTTTTTGTTTTTGCAAGTTTTGATTCAAGTAACTAAGAGGTTATCTACTCCTAAATTTCTCAAAGTTTATTACTATGTTCTAACCCTTTTAATAAGTTTGTCCCACCATTGTATTTGGTGGACAATCTCATATTAGGATGTGAAAGGGACGGGCGCGGGTCATCGTTTAAACCAAAATTGCAACGGTGTCAAGTATCTTTGGGCAATTTTCTTTAAGGGACTTGATCATTTGTTTAGGCAACATTTGGAAAGCGTCATCGAGGGACTATGATCATTTAATTTGTTTGTTTTGCCCAAAGAGACCTAACATGCAATATGGTCCATTTATTTGAAGGCAACAAAGTGGAATACCCTAGGGGTGCAAGTGTGAGATGTGTTGTCCATTTTCATGCTTTGATTATCTTGAGATTAGGTCAAACTATTTTGTTCTTTTTATTTGCATACAAACCCTAATTCTAGCATGGTGTATTTAGAAAGCGATAAAGGGCGAAAATTAAAATTCCTACACTATTACAACACCATATGGGAAGGGGGGTACAAATGTTCAAATGGGGGGATATTTAGACAAAGAAATTAAACCTAGCTATTACATCATTTTTTGGAATATTTACAAATAATTGATTGCATAAATTAAATGGGAAATAAAATAAAGATGCAAAATGCAAAAAGGGTTTTTATATGTATGAAAAAAAAGTATTATTTATGTCAAATAAATAAAAATAAAAAAAGGTGTTATTTTTGGAGTTTTTGTATTTTAAGGGTGAAACCCTAATTTTTATTAAGTAAATATATATCTTATTTAATATGTATAATATTTAATAATTATATACAAAAATAAAATAAAATGGAGTATATTCATAAAAAAGTATTTTTCATATCAAATATTAATAAAAAATATATATATTTTTGTGTTTTAACCTAAATATACTAATAAATATATATATATATATATATATATATATATATATATATATATATATATATATATATATATATATATATATATATATATATATATATATATATATATATTAGTATATATATATATATATATATATATATATATATATATATATACTAATATATATATATATATATATATATATATATATATATATATATATATATATATATATATATATATATATATATATATATATATATATATATATATATATATATATATATATATATATATATATATATATATATATATATATATATATATATATATATATATATATATATATATATATATATATAATATATATATATATATATATATATATATATATATATATACTAATATATATATATATATATATATATATATATATATATATATATATACTATATATATATATATATATATATATATATATATATATATATATATATATATATATATATATGTATTATTTACTAAATATGTATTATATATACAAATTAATAATATTCAATTTTTAATAAAAAAGTATTTTTTCTATAAAATATTTTTAGAAGGTAAAACAAAATAATAAAAAAAAATGTATAAAATGTATTTGTCCTATTTTCATATTTTAAATAAAAGTATATGTATTTATTTATTTATGTACAAACTAAAAGAAAACCAAATAAATGCCTAATAAATTCAAAAATGGTGAGAAAATTATTTTTTATATTTTTAATGTCATGAGAAAAAAATAAATAAGTCAATCCAAAAAAAGAAAAAGTCAGAAAGTCAAAGAAATAAGCAAAATGGCTTGGGGGGTGTAAAAGTAGCAAAAGGGTGCAAATAGGAAAGTCAACTCAAGCCCAGCCCAAGAAGACTTTGTCTTCAACCTCAGACCTGTATGAACAAAGAACACGCGTTTTCCATCTCTTGATTCCTGGACTTTCAAGCAAAACTCATAACATGAAAAATGTAGAGCATGAGAAGACAAATCCAACCATGTAAAGAACTTGACTTAACTCTCTAAAATGAGGGAGAATTTCTTCTCCCCCAATTTCTGACCTAGTTTTTATGCCATGTTCAGACTCAAAATTCTTGCAGCACACATAATATAAATGAAATCTAACTACATGGGCATGTTCAGGGCTATGATTGTGACATGTTTTCTTCACAAACCTAAAACTAACAATGCCTAATAAGAGAGATACGAGTTCATGAACTTACCTGTTCAGTTGAACTTCTATCTGGCAATGGAGAAGCTTTCAGTGCAAGGTGATGATTGGTATAGCTTCCTTGAGGTCCAGGGATGCTATTCCAAACTTTACTTTGTCTTGAAACTTCTTGAATCGTGCTAGAGAACTTCAACTGCAAAACAAAAAAATGAAAATGGTGGAACTGGTTAGAGGAATTACAGGTCGTGTTTTAGGTTTTGGTTAGCTTGCATTGATGCTAGGGAATGTGTTTGATGAGCTTTGGGCAAGAAATCAAGCAAGGGATGAGAGTTGGCACTCAATCTGCATAGGTCACTCTGTTTTGGCAGTTTGAGAGTGGTTCTGAGTTCTAGAGGGCAATGGAGGTATTGGAGTCGTGTGTTAGCTCAGAATGGATCTTTGGAATATGCTTGATAAGTTTGCTTAAGGGTTTTTGAGCTGATATGAGAGTTGTTGTATGTTATGGTATGTTTCTTCTTACTTAAGCAACAAAAGGCAAGTTGGTGTTCTAGACTGATGCAGGCCCCCATAACATGCTGCAAACCCTTGTCTTGATCAGTGTAATTAGCTCCTAAACTTGTGCCAATTAGATTGTATCTGTACTTGTTGGATTTTCAATTGGACATAAAGCTACCTTTTGCAAAAATGGAAGAAATGCTTTATCTATTTTGGGATTAATCCACTATGCAATGCTGGAACACAAAGAACATGGTCTTGGCACAAAGAATATGCATTAAATTTATGAGTGTAATTGAGATAAAAGGCCTGTAATCAAGTTGTGCAAGCTGAGATTGAAATGCATAGTGCTATGAACATGTAACTTGGCCTAATCAAAAGTGAGTTTTTGCTATATTGTGAAATTCGATTCTCTCAAGTTATGAGGTTGTTTGATGATTTCTTGGACATTTTGGAAATCTTGGAATGTGTAATACAATCCATCTTTGAAATGCAAGTTGAAATTCCAAGTGGAAGTGTATGGAAAATGGCCTTGAAGTTAGGTAGAAAACCTTGCCAAAATAGGTTAAAATTTCACTAAGTTAAGAATGGTTTAGCACCCTTATTCCAAAATTTGTAACTTTAGATACAAGCCTCATTTGGGAAAACTTTGTGAATCAAAGTTGTAGATTATGCAATAAGCTACAACTTTCATGTTTTGACTTTTGTTTGAATCCAAATGAATCTTGGTGAGAAAGTGGGGCAAAGTTGGGAAAAATTAGGGTTTTCCATAACTTAGAAAAATTCTAAGTTATGAAAAATTCCCATTTCAAACCCTAATTTGCATTTCTTGATTTCTTGGTGAACAAGTTTCATGATTTGGCATGTTTTGATGAAAAATGAATCTTGACCCTTGATTTTGACCAAAAAGTCAAAGTTTGACTTTTCAGTATACAGTCAAAATTGATCAATTGACTGGGAAATTCAATTGTCAATCTTGTGTACTTGGGATCTTTTGAACTTGTTGAGCATGTCAAGACAATTCCATGTGGACCTTGAGTCCATATGTGAGCTTGGTTTGCCATTGACTAGGTCAAACAGTCAAAAATTGCCTTGGTGTAGTCAAAACCCTAAAAATGACCATTTTGCCCTTTTGATGATCTGATCAAATTTCTTGTGGAATTGTGATCCAAACTTGATCAAATGGTCCATGTGAGTTCATAATGTTGATGTGGGTCAATTTTCATGAGATTTGACTGTCAATTGGCCACAGTTGACTTTTTCCCCAATACAGTTGATTTCTAGGTCAACTGTCCAATTGACTGGGCAGAATTTGGAATCAAGACTTGAAACTTGGTATGGATAAACTTGGGAGTCCAACATAAAGCATGAAAGTCATCTTAGGCATTTTAGGTCAAAATATCTTTGTGCAAACACAAACCCTAATTTGGGTCAACAGTGCAAGGAGAAGTCTTGAGCAGAGGAAACCCTAACTGGATCTTGAGCTCCAAGGGTTCTGTGAGGGGAAAATGTTGAGGAAATGGGAGGGAAAATTTTGGGGTACAACAGTTGCCCCTGTTCAATCTTCTTGAACCTGAAGAGTTAGATTGGCAAGTTTGCCTTTCGTGACTCGAAGGTGAAAGGAGATTGGACACTAGAGTGCCCGGAAATTTGCACTCGCACGTTGGAGTATCAACAATGTGATGTCGGGAATGGGCTTATAGATGCCATTTGGATAGGTGGTGGATAGGGAGATGGGCTTATAGATGTCATCTGGAGATGTGACAGAACCTTGTCGGGAATGGGCTGATAGATGCCATTTGGAAGTGTTGATCGCACAAGAGATTCCTTAGCGAGAACTTTGTGTAATTGAGAAAGACAGATGATTTCCTGGCTTGTTACAGGTGTTTGATCTTCAATCTCTTTATGCAGATATGCCCTGGCTGGATACAGGTATCGAATCTACAATCGGTTGCTCACAGATGTGCCCTGGCTGGATACAGGAGTCGAATCTGGAAATAGTCGTCAATAGATATGCCCTGGCTGGATACAGGAATCGAATCTTCGAACTCTTCAGACGTGCCCTGGCTAGATACAGGAATCGAGTCTGGAAATGTGGTCAACAGATATGCCCTGGCTGGATACAGGAATCGAATCTGGAAATGTTGTAGTTGGCAGATGTGCCCTGGCTGGATACATGAATCGAATCTTTGAACTCTTCAGACGTGCCCTGGCTAGATACAGGAATCGAGTCTGGAAACTGATCACTCTCAGATATGCCCTGGCTAGATACAGGTATCGAATATGGAATTGTGACAGTTGAAGGTAGTTGTCTTTGGGATTGTCTTTTTGCCTGAAAAGGCAAAACATAAGTTGTATGCAATGTCATGATGTATGATATGCATGATATTTTTACATGAGATAGTGTTGTATGCACTTTATCATGTATGTAAGTAGGATGTATGAAAACGTGAAATGTTTATGAATGTATTTTCGTTTTAGGAAAATAAATCCTTGACGATCGGCCGGGGAATTGTTCTGTGGAAGAGATACTTTGCTGAAGTTTTTGATGAGAGGCCTGCTGAGGACTTCAATGATGGATTCCGCTGGGGATAATGATGATAAACTCCGCTGGGGATTGAAAGAACTTTGTTGAGGGCGGTCTCCCGTGGCAATTAGTTGAGGATAACCCAGTTATAAGCCCTTGTGAGGAATAACTCCGAATAAAGCTCGGGAGAGACGTCCGTATTCTGCAGGGAACAAGCTTCCAGAATCTTTTGGGGATAAGCTTTAAGACTTGCCGGGGAAAGTTGTGCCTTTTTAGGATTGATGGGGAGTCAACTCCGCTTGGGGAAAGCATTGCTGAATCTCGTCTTATTCTGCGGGGCATTGAGATGATTTGGTCACATTCTTCAGTCGGATCTACCTTGGTACCTTGGCGGACAAAGCAACCAGACTGCATCAGACAACCTTACGTTGCCCCTGTTTCTGATGTCACCTGTAATTAATCTTTTGCAAATATTTATGAATCAGCAATTTTAATGTCAAATGCATATATCAAAAATGAACATTGGACGTTCTTCGCAAGACAAAACAGAAAAAAGGAAAAACAATGGCGATTTGTATGGACAAGTGACTTTGTATTGATTTGAATTTTGCCTGTGAAAAGGCGTTTTTGCCCAAGAGGCTGACATCCTAGTAAGAGGACGCCGCCGAATAACACAGAATTTACAATTTTGAAAACAAAACAGCTATGTGAACAATCCCACTGGGTTCCAACTCTGCTATCGCCTCTATGTCTTCAAGCGTCTCATCACTTTGCTGCTTGGTTGAGGATGAAGCTGATTGATCGATGCCTAGATCTGAGCCAGATAGTTGATGTCGAATTCCGGATGCGAAGTGATCCAATGAGACATAGTGTTACGCTTTATCCCTAACTTTTGCCTGGACCGCCCTTTCGGGTTTTCAGTCCACCGGGATACCCATTTTTGCCCAAGCCGCCTTTTCAGGTTTTCGACTTGCCGGGTGTACAGATTTTTTTCATTTCATCCCTTATTTTTGCCCGAACCCTTTTGGTTCGCCGGGAAGCCCTTATTTTTGCCTAGGTATGTCAACCTAGCGGGTCTTTTATTCATGCGTAGTATCTTTTCACTATGTCTGCATTGGCGGGGTGAGGAAGGTCGTCACCATCCATGGTGGTTAGGATCATGGCTCCTCCTGAGAACACATGTTTAACTACAAATGGCCCTTCGTAAGTAGGGGTCCATTTGCCCCGGGGATCACTTTGAGGAAGGATGATGCGTTTGATTACCAGGTCCCCAACTTGATACTCTTGTGGTCTGACTTTCTTGTTAAATGCCCTGATCATCCGTTTTTGATACGTCTGACCATGGCAGATAGCAGTGAGCCTCTTTTCGTCAATCAGGTTTAATTGATCAAGTCGAGTCTGTATCCAGTCATCTTCATTCAAGTCTGCATCCTTCATTATCTGGAGAGAGGGTATCTGAACTTCAATTGGCAGGACTGCCTCCATGCCATAGACCAAGGAGAAAGGAGTTGCCCCGGTTGACGTCCTTGCTGAGGTACGGTACCCATGAAGGGCGAACGGTAACATCTCGTGCCAATCTTTATAGGTCACTGTCATCTTCTGCACAATTTTCTTGATATTCTTATTGGCTGCCTCTACAGCCCCATTCATCTTCGGCCGGTAGGGAGAAGAATTGTGGTGCTGTATCTTGAATTGTTCGCAGAGCTCAGTGATCATCTTGTTGTTGAGATTGGTACCATTGTCCGTAATGATTCTATCCGGGACGCTGTACCGACAGATCAGTTTATGCCGGATGAAACGTGCCACGACGCTCTTGGTTACCGTTGCGTAGGAAGCTGCCTCAACCCACTTCGTGAAGTAATCGATTGCCACCAAGATGAAGCGGTGTCCATTGGATGCCGTCGGTCGGATCTCCCCGATCATATCAATGCCCCACATTGCAAAAGGCCAAGGTGCCGTCAGGAAGTTCATAGGAACCGGAGGGATGTGCACCTTGTCAGCATAGATCTGGCATTTGTGACAAGTTCGAGAGTGTTGGTAACAATCGGCTTCCATTGTGGACCAAAAATATCCTGCCCGAAGGATTTTCTTTGCCATGGTGTGTCCACTGGAATGTGTTCCGAATGTACCTTCATGCAGTTCTATCATGATCTTCTCTGCTTCAGCCTTATCCACACAACGTAGTAGAGTTGAATCGTGATTCCGTTTGTAGAGGATGCCGTTGCCGAGGAAGAATTTTGCCGCAAACCTCCTCATGAACTTCTTGTCATTGACAGATGCACCTTCCAGGTATTCCTGAGCTTCCAAGTACCTCCTCACCTCATGATACCAGGGTTTTTCAATCACCTTTTCGGCCTCAAGATCGCAGCAGTATGCCAGTTCGTCCAACTTCCAGATAATGATCCGGGGAGCCTCATTGTCCCATTTAACCTTGAACATTGAAGACATCGTAGCCAGTGCGTCCGCTAGCTGATTCTCCTCTCTTGGGAAGTGCTCAAAAGTTATCTCTTCAAAGTGGGGAAGCAAGGTCAGCACATACTCCTTGTAAGGAATAAGATTCGGGTGTTTCTTATCCCACTCGCCTTTGATCTGATTGATCACGAGAGCGGAATCTCCGAAGACACTCAGAAATTTGATCCTTAAATCGATTGCAGCTTGTAGACCCATGATACATGCCTCATATTCTGCCATGTTGTTGGTGCTGTTGAAACACAATCGGGCGGTGAGTGGAGTATGAGTTCCTTTGGGAGATATGATTATAGCGCCGACGCCGTTACCCAAAGCATTGGAGGCTCCGTCAAAATGCATAGACCATCGGGATCCTTCCTCAGGTCCTTCATCTGGTCCAGGTACCTCACAGTCAGTTACCACCATGATGTCTTCATCCGGAAAATCAAAGTTCAATGATTGATAATCGTCCACAGGTTGGTGTGCTAAATGATCTGCCAGTACACTTCCTTTAATTGCTTTCTGAGTTGTATACTGGATATCATATTTGGTTAAGATCATTTGCCATCTTTCTATTCTCCCAGACAGAGCAGGCTTTTCAAATATGTACTTGATGGGATCCATCTTTGAAATCAATAGAGTAGTGTGAGTCAGCATATACTGTCTCAGCCGGCGAGCAGCCCATACTAGAGCGCAGCAAGTTTTCTCAAGCAGTGAGTAACGAGACTCACAGTCGGTAAACTTTTTGCTCAAGTAATAAATAGCGTGCTCTTTTCGGCCGGACTCGTCATGCTGTCCCAACACACACCCCATTGAATTGTCAAGTACTGTTAAATATAGTATCAGAGGTCTTCCTTCAACTGGTGGCATAAGAATGGGTGGCTCTTAGAGATATTCCTTTATCTTTTCAAAGGCAGCCTGACATTCATCGTTCCAGCGTACTACTTGATCTTTCTTCAGTAATTTGAAGATTGGCTCACAAGTAGCAGTCAGATGTGAGATGAATCGGGAAATGTAATTCAGTCGTCCCAGGAAGCCTCTGACTTCTTTCTCTGTCTTTGGCGTTGGCATCTCTTGTATGGATTTTACCTTGGCAGGATCCACCTGAATACCTTTATCACTTACAATGAAACCTAGCAATTTTCCGGACCTCACCCCAAAGGTGCATTTGTTGGGATTCAACCTCAGCTTATATAACTTCAGTCGGTCAAATAGCTTCCTCAGATGATCAAGGTGCTCCTCCTCAGTTTGAGACCTTGCAATCATGTCATCAACGTATACCTCAATCTCATGATGGATCATATCATGAAATAAAGCAACCATGGCACGTTGATAGGTTGCCCCAGCATTTTTCAATCCGAATGGCATGACCTTGTAACAGAAGGTGCCCCACTGAGTCACAAAGGTAGTCTTCTCCATATCCTCCGGAGCCATCTTGATCTGATTATACCCTGAAAAACCATCCATGAAGGAGAAAACCTTGTGTTGAGCAGTATTGTCAACGAGAACGTCGATGTGAGGTAGAGGAAAATCATCCTTGGGGCTTGCCCTGTTTAGATCCCTGTAGTCAACACACATTCTGACTTTACCGTTCTTCTTCGGTACTGGCACCATATTAGCAACCCACTGAGGGTAAGCCATTACTGCTAGAAACCCGACATCGAATTGCTTCATAACCTCAGCCTTGATCTTTTCGGACATCTCTGGGCGCATGCGGCGAACCTTTTGCTTTACCGGAGGGCAGTCTTCCTTAGTTGGCAGGTGATGAACTACAATGTCGGCATCCAAACCAGGCATATCTTCGTATGACCAAGCAAAGATCTCCATGTAATTATGTAGCATCTGGATCAATCGTTGCTTCACGCTGAGCTCTAGATTAGCCCCAATCTTGACCTCTTTCCTATCTGTCTCCGTACCCAGGTTAATTGTTTCCACTGGCTCTTCATGTGGTTGAATAGCCCTCTCTTCCTGGAGTAGCAGTCTTGCAAGTTCACCAGGAACTTCGCAATCATCTTCACCTTCGTCTTCGGCCAAGTTGATCGGATTCTCGAAGTCATAACTGGCGGTAGCAGAGCTGTTACCAGTGAGATCCAGAGTGGATTGAAACCTGTATAAGTGAGTGTGTGTAAATATAGCTGTTTTGCGATATATAACACAGAGAGAAAAAAAGGGCACAAGATTTGAAATGCAACAAACGTCCAATGTTTTGATTGATGATATATGGAAATGTCATACAAAAGCCCTCACAAATGGAGCTACGATGCCCCGGGTAGGACATCGAGCCAATAAAGTTTTAACATTTTGTTTGTTACAAATTGGAAATCAAAAGAAATAATTACTGCGTGACAAATGTGATAGATGTAAAATCCTTTGCCGTCCAGTTGCTTGGTCCGTTGCTGGTAGTCGGGTAGATCCAACTGTCAAACTCTGCTTCCTCTACATCCTCCTCGACAGCATTCACCCTTGGGTTGGAGATAAACACCAGAGCCTTTCTGATCTTTTCCTTGCGCACAGCCCTCTGAGCCTCTGCGGTAAAGCCCAGTCCAAACTTGTCATTCTTTTGAGTGAAGTTAGGAAGCTGACCCCAGTTTGCACAATTGCCTTTCTCGATTACAGCCCGGGCATCCTTCAAGGACGCCATCTTCAACGGAAAGTCTTCTTCAACCACTGCTTCAGCTGATGCCAACGTTGGAGGTACCTCCTCAAAATGCTGAAAGGGGGTTTCAATAAACTCCCCGTCCATCTCGATATACCGGAATGAATTTAAGTGACTAACCATGTATTCCTCCTCACCCTGCACAATAACAATCTTCCCTTTGACAGGGTATTTGAGCTTTTGGTGTAGAGTGGAAGTTACTGCCCCAGCTTTGTGAATCCAGGGTCGACCCAACAAGCAGGAGTAAGATGGACAAATATCCATTACATAGAACGTTGAGTCGAAAACCTGGGAGCCCACACGAATAGGAATGTCTACCTCACCGTGCACCATCCTCTTAGAACCATCGAAGGCTCTAACAATGATGTTACTAGGTTTCAGCTCCAAACCCTCACAATCCAGACGATCCAATGCCTTCTTGGGCAAAACATTCAGGGAAGAACCGGTATCCACCAACACGTGTGCGAGAGTAGTGCCCCTGCACTCTATAGAGACATGCAGGGCATCATTGTGATTTTTCCCTTTGGCGGTAAGGTCAGCATCTGAGAACCCCAATCCATTGTCAGCTGTCAAATTAGCTACATAGTCAGTGAATTGATCCGCAGAGGTCTCTTGCGGCACATGGGCCGTTTTCAGAAATGAAATCAGGGCTTTTGCATGAGCCTCTGAGCATAGCAGCAATGATAACATAGAGATTTTGGAGGGAGTATGCCCCAACTGTTCAACAACGTTAAAGTCACTCCTTTTGATGATTTTAAGGATTTCCTCCATTTCTTGTTGGGAGGCTTCCACAGCAGTCTTTTTTGGTGCCTCCGTCCTGGCAGGCAAATCGGTAGCAACTTCTTTACCCCGAGTATCAGAGGACTCGGCGGCAGTAGTAGACGCAGGAACTTGAATTGGAACATGCACACTTGCGGGTGTGATGGTGAGGGGTTTTCGGATAACTGACGGTGCAATGTCAGGCGAGAAGAGCCTGCCACTGCGGGTAATCTTGGCGGGACCAGTGATGTTACTGATACTGGCATTGGTGTTGAACTCCTGCTTCACCCCAAGCACATACACGTCGGCCCCATAATGCCATGGGACCTCTTTATCAGACTCATATGGGAGAGGCCCCGGAACAGTAATAGTAATGGGTGCAACAGACATAATTTGGACTGGTTTCTTCATGGGAGCTTTGGCAGGATTGTAAATTGTGACAACAGATATTTCTTCAACGGAAACAAACGGAACAATAGTTTTTTTGAACAGAATTTCCTTGCTATCCATCAGGCTTTGGATGCCTGATTTCAGCAGCGGACAACCGGTAGGGATAACAGCACATAGAAGACAACCCTTGCTACAACCCGGAAATAAACCGGCTAGTAGTAAGTTCCTCTTAACAGTCCACAGAGGGGTAGCGACATCATTCACTGAAACAGCATACAACTCTTCCTCAATGGTATTTACTCTATGCTGGGGCATAGGAGCAGTTACAACATTCGGCCTCTCAGGCGCTTCAAACTGAATTTCCTTCGCGTCGATAAGATCTTGCACTTTGTTTCTCAAGGCCCAGCAATCATCAGTAGTATGCCCGGGGCTATCAGAATGATAAGCACAACGGGCATTTGGGTTATACTTAGGAGATGTAGTATTCACGACTTTAGGAGCTTCTTTGATGGTCACCAAGTTGGTTGATAACAGTTGGGGTAAAATTTGTGACAAGGTCATACTCAACCGAGTATACTGTCTCTTGGGCCTTTCACCTCTTTGTTGATTGTACTGCTGAGAAGTAGCAACAGGTTTGGAAATGACCAAAGCATTGACGGCTTGGCGACTTTCTGGCTTGACTTGTCTTCTAGGACCATAGACGGCACTTGCTTCTTTCTTAAAAGGCCTCTTCTCAGTACTTGCAGCAACACTCTTCTGAATCTTTCCTAACTTGATGCCAACTTCTATTCTTTCGCCCGTTAAGATCAAATCGGTAAACCCCGCGGAAGAGTTACCAATCAGATGATTGAAAAATGGCCCAGATAGGGTCCCTAGAAACATATCAACAAGCTCACGATCTTTTAAAGAAGGCTGCACCCTGCCAGCCAAATCCCTCCATTTTTGTGCGTATTCTTTGAATCCTTCGTCTGTTCCTAACGACATACCCTGAAGTTGGGTACGAGTAGGGGCAAGGTCAGAATTGTATTGGTATTGTTTGTAGAAAGCGGTGGCCAAATCTTCCCAATTTCGAACGCTGGTTCCCTCTAGCTGATAAAACCACTCCAATTGAGCCCCAGAAAGGCTGTCTTGAAAGAAATGAATCCAAAGGTTTTTATCTGACGTATAGGGTTGAATCTTTCTCACGTAGGACCTGAGATGCATTTTGGGACAGGACAGCCCATCATACCTTACAAACACTGGCACTTTGAATTTTGGGGGAATCACAATCCCGGCAACCAAACCCAAGTCTTCAAAATCCAAACCCGGTACTCTTTGTAGCTCCATGGCGGCCAACCTGTCTTCTAGCCCTTTGTATTTATCATCAGCTGGAGGGTATTGCTGATCAGTATAATCTTCATCCTCTTCGACCTCTTCTTCTTCCGCATCAGACTCGGAAGGTACCGCCGCTCCACCTCCTTTGCTGGTTCCTTCATCAGAAGTAGGAGGAAATTCAAGCACTCTCCGAGCTTCTCCGTCAAATCTTCTCCCCAGAGTAACCACCCTGAGTCTCTTTTTATTCTTTTTCACTGGGTCTTTGCTCCCCAGTTGAGTCTTGATATGCTCCTGACCCTTAGCCAAGGTCATCAGGAGTTGCTGGAACTGTGCATTTTGAGCTTGTAGGTCTTTGACTGTTTGCTCGAGATCCATCCTACTGAAATAAACAGCAGACAGATAAGGAAACCTGGAATGAGACCTGCTTATGCACATGATGAATGGTATGCTTATGTATGCAGTGCATTCAAGGATTTAGGACATTCAAAATTGTTTCAGACAAAGAAGAACGCACGTCATATTAATAAGAAGAAATTTGTCAGTACATGAATGCCCCATGGGCCAAATATTACAAAATAAACTTCTTAAGGCAAAAAGACATTGCGCATCCTTTTTGGTGCGATGTAGGTATTGAGGGCCTCTTGCTCATAGAGTCGGAGGGTAAGCTCTAGAACCTTCTTCTCACTGGCGTAGAAGCTAGCTTCAAAAGTATTCCGTTCTTCCTTGAGCTGAATCCAACTTTTCTGCATTTCCTCCCACGATGTAGGCATGTCTGGATGTAGGATGGTGTAGGAAACCTCTCCTTCCTTGACGGGCTCTTTAATCACAGGGAGAACATGAGGATAAGGCATCATCAGACTTTGGGCTCGGGCTCGTACCCACTTGAGATAAGGCTCAAGAGGGATGGAGTTCTTGTGTCCCAGAGTCTTGCTATCAACCTTGTTGAGTTTTCCCCAAGCTCTGGTGAATCTTTGGCGAAGTCCTTGTGCATCGTTGTCGAAGTCAAAAACTAGGTCATGAATCAACATGTCATGAGGGCCATCCCTCAGGGCATATCCAAATTGCCTCAAAGCTAGGAAAGGGTTGTAGGTGATACCTCCTCTAATTCCAAGTAAAGGAACATTAGGAAATTCTCCGCAACGATCGACGATGATGACATTTTCTCTGGACCGAGAACACCAATGTACATCAGAGTGAGTAAGAGTCATCAACCGTTGGGACCACCTTGAGCCTTGGTCATTTTTCAGGACAGATTGTGGAAGGTGCGAAATAAACCACCTTGCAAGGAGAGGAGTACAGCACATGAGAACACCCCTCTTTCTCATTGTTCGTGTGTAAAATGAGTGAAGGATGTCCCCAAGCAATGTTGGTATTGGATTTCTGGACAAGAAGATTTTGACGGTGTTGATATCTACCAATTGGTCAGGATTTGGGAACAAGACCAACCCATAGATAAGGAGTGCCACAATTTCTTCAAAGGCTTGTAGGTCCAATGAGTTCCAACATTCTTGTGCCTTCTCAAATAAGAATTTTGCTAAGAATCCTTTGACGCCGCTTCTGGTTTCCCAATTCCCCTTGATGTCGGATGGTTGTAGATGTAATGCTCGAGCAACATCTTCCGGCTTTGGTTCCTTTTCCGTACCATTGAAGGGTAGTTGATTAAGGATAGGGATTCTTAGGAGTTGAGAAAACTCCTCCAAAGTGGGCACCAACTGATAGTCAGGGAAAGTGAAACAGTGGTGAAAAGGGTCAAAGAACTGGAATAGCACTTTCATCATGTCTTCTTCAATGTTGGTGTTGACTAGGCTGAGCAGTCTACCATGTCTTTCACTGAAGGATGAGCTTTCCGGAATTCTTGAGGTGAGCTCCTTGAGTTGAGGAGAGATTCTCACAAGGTTGACTTGAATGGTTTTTCTGCGAGGAATTTCCATGACCTACAAAACAAGAACAAAGATGAAGATCCAAAACCCTTGAAATGGTTAGTGAATGCATATGATGTTTTATGATGTCTATGATGTATGCATAAAACATATGTACAAGCAAATCACACCAAACCCTAGTTTCGGGCTTGCATGGGGTTTCATAGGTAGGTACCCTCTTGAGTGTAGTTGGCTTAAAAACCTGTCCTATAAATAGTAACTGGGTTCTAAGGAGCTCAATATCATTGAATTGTTTTCATTGTTCATTGTTTTGGTTTAGCCACTTAACTAGCGACCAAAATATTCCAAGAAAACAACCCTCAATGAGTGTAGTATCGAGTATCTACCAACTTCGGACTGCACCAAAGCCGGTCATCTCACTACCCCTAATAAAAGGCCAAGATGGTCAAGTAAGGTTCTAGGTCATTAGTGCTTAGTGACATCACTCAGCGGCCCTGTACTCTCCTTGATTGAACTCAAGGGTTACCGGTACTCACAAATATGTCGCACTAATATAGCTATTGCTTCGACCGTGTCGGTATACCCCGCACAGTTTCCACAACGTATTGCTATCTATGAATGTTTCCCAAAATCCGGGTGTAGGATTGTAAACCCAAACAATAGAGCCAAGATATAAAGCAAACAATTCAAACAATTAGTCATGCAAGAGGGTGATCTAAGCCCTAAGGTTACTCCACTTTTAAAATTCTCCCCAGCAGAGTCGCCAGTTCTGTGATACGGTGGGAGAACTGACTATGGTTTTGCGTTTGTTTTCGCAAATGTTTCGGTTGAGCAAGAGTCGCCACCGACTTTTTATTTTATCCTAAGGAAAGGTTTAAAAAGCACAGCAAAATACCTTTGAGATTTTTCTTGGGTTCGGGGAGTAGATTATAGAAAGGGAAGGTATTAGCACCCTTTCTATCCATGGTTATCCATGGGCTCTTAGTTACTTGCTTAGATCACTTGCCTTTTGTTTTCAATTGTTTGAAATGGTGCTTGTGTGTGTGGGTTTGAAAATGTTTTGAAAAGAAGCCAATGTGGTGGCAACCTTTGTAATGATCCATGTGGGGATGTATACAAAGATGTATGTCTTTTGAAAAGGTTTTCATTTGTTTTTGAAAGTGTTGTGAGGTGTGGTTTTAGAAAATAGGCAAGTGTTTTGTTTTTGCAAGTTTTGATTCAAGTAACTAAGAGGTTATCTACTCCTAAATTTCTCAAAGTTTATTGCTATGTTTTAACCCTTTTAATAAGTTTGTTCCACCATTGTATTTGGTGGACAATCTCATGTTAGGATGTGAAAGGGACGGGCGCGGGTCATCGTTTAGACCAAAATTGCAACGGTGTCAAGTATCTTTTGGCAATTTTCTTTAAGGGACTTGATCATTTGTTTAGGCAACATTTGGAAAGCGTCATCGAGGGACTATGATCATTTAATTTGTTTGTTTTGCCCAAAGAGACCTAACATGCAATATGGCCCATTTATTTGAAGGCAACAAAGTGGAATACCCTAGGGGTGCAAGTGTGAGATGTGTTGTCCATTTTCATGCTTTGATTATCTTGAGATTAGGTCAAACTATTTTGTTCTTTTTATTTGCATACAAATCCTAATTCTAGCATGGTGTATTTAGAAAGCGATAAAGGGCGAAAATTAAAATTCCTACACTATTACAACACCATATGGGAAGGGGGGTACAAATGTTCAAATGGGGGGATATTTAGACAAAGAAATTAAACCTAGCTATTACATCATTTTTTGGAATATTTACAAATAATTGATTGCATAAATTAAATGGGAAATAAAATAAAGATGCAAAATGCAAAAAGGGTTTTTATATGTATGAAAAAAAAGTATTATTTATGTCAAATAAATAAAAATAAAAAAAGGTGTTATTTTTGGAGTTTTTGTATTTTAAGGGTGAAACCCTAATTTTTATTAAGTAAATATATATCTTATTTAATATGTATAATATTTAATAATTATATACAAAAATAAAATAAAATGGAGTATATTCATAAAAAAGTATTTTTCATATCAAATATTAATAAAAAATATATATATTTTTGTGTTTTAACCTAAATATACTAATAAATATATATATATATATATATATATATATATATATATATATATATATATATATATATATATATATATATATATATATATATATATATATATATATATATATGTATTATTTACTAAATATGTATTATATATACAAATTAATAATATTCAATTTTTAATAAAAAAGTATTTTTTCTATAAAATATTTTCAGAAGGTAAAACAAAATAATAAAAAAAAATGTATAAAATGTATTTGTCCTATTTTGATATTTTAAATAAAAGTATATGTATTTATTTATTTATGTACAAACTAAAAGAAAACCAAATAAATGCCTAATAAATTCAAAAATGGTGAGAAAATTATTTTTTATATTTTTAATGTCATGAGAAAAAATAAATAAGTCAATCCCAAAAAAGAAAAAGTCAGAAAGTCAAAGAAATAAGCAAAATGGCTTGGGGGGTGTAAAAGTAGCAAAAGGGTGCAAATAGGAAAGTCAACTCAGGCCCAGCCCAAGAAGACTTTGTCTTCAACCTCAGACCTGTATGAACAAAGAACACGCGTTTTCCATCTCTTGATTCCTGGACTTTCAAGCAAAACTCATAACATGAAAAATGTAGAGCATGAGAAAACGAATCTAACCATGTAAAGAACTTGACTTAACTCTCTAAAATGAGGGAGAATTTCTTCTCCCCTAATTTCTGACCTAGTTTTTATGACATGTTCAGACTCAAAATTCTTGCAGCACACATAATATAAATGAAATCTAACTACATGGGCATGTTCAGGGCTATGATTGTGACATGTTTTCTTCACAAACCTAAAACTAACAATTCCTAATAAGAGAGATACGAGTTCATGAACTTACCTGTTCAGTTGAACTTCTATCTGACAATGGAGAAGCTTTCAGTGCAAGGTGATGATTGGTATAGCTTCCTTGAGGTCCAGGGATGCTATTCCAAGCTTTACTTTGTCTTGAAACTTCTTGAATCTTGCTAGAGAACTTCAACTGCAAAACAAAAAAATGAAAATGGTGGAACTGGTTAGAGGAATTACAGGTCGTGTTTTAGGTTTTGGTTAGCTTGCATTGATGCTAGGGAATGTGTTTGATGAGCTTTGGGCAAGAAATCAAGCAAGGGATGAGAGTTGGCACTCAATCTGCAGAGGTCACTCTATTTTGGCAGTTTGAGAGTGGTTCTGAGTTCTAGAGGGCAATGGAGGTATTGGAGTCGTGTGTTAGCTCAGAATGGATCTTTGGAATATGCTTGACAAGTTTGCTTAAGGGTTTTTGAGCTGATATGAGAGTTGTTGTATGTTATGGTATGTTTCTTCTTACTTAAGCAACAAAAGGCAAGTTGGTGTTCTAGACTGATGCAGGCCCCCATAACATGCTGCAAACCCTTGTCTTGATCAGTGTAATTAGCTCCTAAACTTGTGCCAATTAGATTGTATCTGTACTTGTTGGATTTTCAATTGGACATAAAGCTACCTTTTGCAAAAATGGAAGAAATGCTTTATCTATTTTGGGATTAATCCACTATGCAATGCTAGAACACAAAGAACATGGTCTTGGCACAAAGAATATGCATTAAATTTATGAGTGTAATTGAGATAAAAGGCCTGTAATCAAGTTGTGCAAGCTGAGATTGAAATGCATAGTGCTATGAACATGTAACTTGGCCTAATCAAAAGTGAGTTTTTGCTATATTGTGAAATTCGATTCTCTCAAGTTATGATGTTGTTTGATGAGTTCTTGGACATTTTGGAAAGCTTGGAATGTGTACTACAATCCATATTTGAAATGCAAGTTGAAATTCCAAGTGGAAGTGTATGGAAAATGGCCTTGAAGTTAGGTAGAAAACCTTGCCAAAATAGGTTAAAATTTCACTAAGTTAAGAATGGTTTAGCACCCTTATTCCAAAAATTGTAACTTGAGATACAAGCCTCATTTGGGAAAACTTTGTGAATCAAAGTTGTAGATTATGCAATAAGCTACAACTTTCATGTTTTGACTTTTGTTTGAATCCAAATGAATCTTGGTGAGAAAGTGGGGCAAAGTTGGGAAAAAATTAGGGTTTTCCATAACTTAGAAAAATTCTAAGTTATGAAAAATTCCCATTTCAAACCCTAATTTGCATTTCTTGATTTCTTGGTGAACAAGTTTCATGATTTGGCATGTTTTGATGAAAAATGAATCTTGACCCTTGATTTTGACCAAAAAGTCAAAGTTTGACTTTTCAGTATACAGTCAAAATTGATCAATTGACTGGGAAATTCAACTGTCAATCTTGTGTACTTGGGATCTTTTGAACTTGTTGAGCATGTCAAGACAATTCCATGGGGCCCTTGAGTCCATATGTGAGCTTGGTTTGCCATTGACTAGGTCAAACAGTCAAAAATTGCCTTGGTGCAGTCAAAACCCTAAAAATGACCATTTTGCCCTTTTGATGATCTGATCAAATTTCTTGTGGAATTGTGATCCAAACTTGATAAAATGGTGCATGTGAGTTCATAATGTTGATGTGGGTCAATTTTAATGAGATTTGACTGTCAATTGGCCACAGTTGACTTTTTCCCCAATACAGTTGATTTCTAGGTCAACTGTCCAATTGACTGGGCAGAATTTGGAATCAAGACTTGAAACTTGGTATGGATAAACTTGGGAGTCCAACATAAAGCATGAAAGTCATCTTAGGCATTTTAGTTCAAAATATCTTTGTGCAAACACAAACCCTAATTTGGGTCAACAGTGCAAGGAGAAGTCTTGAGCAGAGGAAACCCTAACTGGATCTTGAGCTCCAAGGGTTCTGTGAGGGGAAATTGTTGAGGAAATGGGAGGGCAAATTTTGGGGTACAACACACACCGACACTTTCAAAAAGCTTTCAAAACAATTTTTCAAACACTCTTGAGGACTGATACAAGAGTTATTCCGAAATCTTTAAACGAAACTTTTTTCAAACTCACTCATAATTGAAAAGCAAACACTTTTGAAAATACAATGAGAAAGTATCTAAGAGCCCATGGATAACCATGGATAGAAAGGGTGCTAACACCTTCCCTTTCTATAAATCTACCTCCCGAACTGAGAAACTATCTCATAAGGAATTTTGCTGTGCTTTTGTCCTGTCCATGTTGGAGAAAATAAAAGACGGTGGCGACTCTTGCTTCCGCGACATTTCGTGAACCAGCGTTAAACAGTCAGTTCCAGATCCACCGATCACACAACTCCTCGCACGAAGAAGGAGGTTAGGGGATTCTTGGGACGCCTAAACTACATTGCCAGATTCATTTCCCATCTAACCACTACTTCTGAGCCAATATTCAAATTATTGAAGAAAGATGAAGCAGTGAAGTGGAATGATGATTTCCAAACTGCCTTTGACAAAATCAAAGAATACCTTCAAGAGCCTCCAATCTTGATGCCTCCGGTTGAAGGAAGGTCTCTGATCATGTACTTGACAATATTAGAGAATTCAATGGTGTGTGTGCTGGGGCAGCATGACGAGTCTGGTTGAAAAGATCGTGCAATATACTACCTTAGCAAAAAGTTTACCGAATGTGAAACAAGATACTCACTGCTCTAGAAAACATGATGCACTTTAGCATGGGCTGCTCGCCGAATAAGATAGTATATTTTGATTCACACTACCTTATTGATACTAAAATGGATCCTATCAAATACATCTTTGAGAAGCCCGCTCTCTTTGGAAGAATAGCAAGATGGAAAATGATCCTGACCGAATACGGCATTCAGTACACCACCCAGAAAGTAATTAAGGGGAGTGTATTAGATGATCATTTGGCTCATCAGGCTGTGGACGACTACCAATCCATGAATTTTGAGTTCTCGGATGAGAACATCATGTTAGTAACTGATTATGAAGAACCTGGACTGGATGAAGGACCTGAAAAAAAAGGATCTCGATGGATTACGGTTTTTGATGGAGCTTCCAACTCACTTGGCAATAGCATCGGTGCTGTGATCATATCTCCTGAAGGCTGTCATACTCCTTCACTGCCAGACCATGTTTCAACTGTACCAATAATATGGCTGAGTATGAAGCATACATTATGGGTCCCAAAGCTGCTATCGACATGAGAATAAAATTCTTGAGTGTATTTGGAGACTCAACCTTAGTAATCAGCCAAATCAAAGGAGAATGGGACACGAAGCATCCTAATCTCATCCCTTACCGAGAGCATGTGTTGACACTAATTCCATACTTTGAAGAAGTTACCTTTAAGCATTTTCCATGAGAGGAAACTTAACTAGCAGGCACGCTAGCTACTATGTCATCCATGTTCAAGTTCAGGTGGGATAATGAAGCTCCTCAGATCACTTTTGAGAGGATGGATGAACCAACATACTGTTACGAGGTTGATACTGAAGAGGTAGTGGACAAACCTTGGTTCTATGAAATCAAAAGATATCTCGAAACCTAAGAATATCCCGAGGGAGCTTCAGTCAATGATAAGAAGTTCCTAAGAAGGTTCTCTTCCAAGTTCTTCCTCAGTAATGGGATCCTCTACAAGCATAATCGCGATTCTACCTTGCTTCGGTGTGTAGACAAGAGTGAAGCAGAGAAGATTATGGTATATTTGCACGAAGGTACCTTTGGCACCCATTCTAGTGAGAAACAATGGTTAAAAAGATCCTACGGGCAGGATACTATTGGTCCATTATGGAAGCAGACTGTTATCAGCATTCACGAACTTGTCACAAGTGCCAGATCTATGTTGATAAAGTACATGTGTCTCAGGTTCCCTTGAACGTCTTGACTGCTCCCTGGCCATTCGCAATGTGGGGCATCTATATGATTGGAGATATTAGACCTATAGCTTCTAATGGGAACCACTTCATCCTCTTCGCCATTGATTACTTCACAAAATGGGTCAAGGCGGCTTCATTCTCTTCTGTTGCTAAGAAAGTTGTGGCCTGATTCATCAGACATAACCTTATCTGTCGGTATGGTATTCCAGAAAGAATCATCACGGATAATGGTACCAATCTCAATAATATTATGATCACCGAGCTCTACACGCAATTCAAGATCCAACATCATAACTCTTCTCCTTACCGGGAGTACATGAATGGCGCTGTAGAAGCTGCTAATAAAAATATCAAAAAGATCATACAGAATATGACGATGACATACAAAGACTGGCACGAGATATTACTATTTTCTCTTCATGGTTACCGTACTACAATACGCACATCAACAGGGGCAACTCCTTTCTCTTTGGTATACGGTATGGAAGTTGTCCTACCTATCAAAGTCCAGATTTCTTCCCTGAGAATCATGAAGGATGCAGGTTTGAATGAAGATAAATGGGTTTAGACTCGACTTGACCAACTAAACCTGATTTACGAGAAAAGGCTCGGGGCTGTCTGTCATGGTCAGATGTACCAAAAACGTATGATTAAAGCTTTTAACAAAAGGTCAGACGTCAGGTATATCAGGCTGGTGATCTAGTAATCAAGCGCATCATACTGCCGCAAGATGATCCCAGGGGCAAATTGACTCCTACATACGAAGGACCATTTGTGATCAAGAACATATTTTCTGGTAGAGCCATGATCTTAACCACTATGGACGGTGACGAACTTCCGCACCCTGTAAACGTAAACATAATTAAAAGATACTACGCATGAACGAAGACCCGCTAGGTTGAATGGCCTAGGCAAAAATAAGGGCATCCGAGCGAACCAAAAGGGTTTGGACAAAAATTAGGGATATACATATGGGAAAAATATGTACACACGGCAAGTCAAAAAGCTGAAAAGGCTGCTTGGGAAAAAAAGGGTATCTCGGTGGACTGAAAACCCGAAAGGGCGGTCCAGGCAAAAGTTAGGGATTTTAATAGTATAACTATGTCCCATTGGATCACCTTACAGCCAATTTTGAATATTAACTATCAAGCTCAAATGGTACTAATCAATCCATTCAGCTTCGGACAAGCAACAAAGAGATGAGACGCTCAATGACATAAAGGCAATAGCGGAATGGGAAACCAATGGGATTATTCCACATAGCTATTTTTCTTTGTATACTATTTTGTACAGTTTTCATTCTTACGACAGAATTCTCTTACTAGGATGTTTGTCTCCTTGTATAAAAAACGCTTATTCAAATTAATACAAAATTGTCTCTTTGAAAGTGCAAAACTATTTGCTTTTATTTTTCTGTTTTGTTTGCAAAAAACGTCTAGTGATTATTTTTGAACATATGCATTTGAATGTGATTACCGTTTACAAATACAAGCATAAAAAAATAGAAAGACAGTTACTAATGGCTTTAAGAAACAGGACAATGTCTAAAGGCCACCTGCAAATCCCCGCAGATACTTTCTCCAGCAGGTACAGAGGCAGAGACATCCTACTGTAAAGTCGCTTCCATATCCTCAGTTCACAGCCTAATGATGTCAAAGTTTTTTATATCCCCGGAAGAACAAGAATCCCTAATTACCGTCCAGGAATCTTAAATAATTCCCTAGCCTGGTTCACAAGCTTTTTGGATTCCCCAGCAGGACTTCATAAAAATCCCCAGGCGGATTACAGTGTTTCCCTTTTTCAACAAAGTTTATTTCTCTAACAACGGAAATCCGTCTCTCAGCATTTAGAATTCAATAAAATTTGAAGACTTACATTCTTCATCCCCAGCAACAATCAGGGGTTTATTTTCCCTAGTTCAGCAACACTGCAGTAGAATAATTGATACGTTCATACTTTGCATTCATACATCATTTTTCAAGCGTCATAACATATGCAACACGAATGTATATATATCACGATCTCATTTATTTTAAGAACATCATTACCCGATGTATCTCATACACCATGACACTATATACAACTGACTCTTTACCTTTTTAAGGAAAGTTAGAAAGCATACAAATATCATCACCAATTTTCAACAGTTCCAGATTAATTCCTGAAACCAGATAGGGCAACTATCTATGAATGAATCAGTGTAGATCAATTCCTGAAACAAGACGGGGCGACTATCTACAAGACCAGGTCAGGGATTAATACCTGAAACTAGACATGGCATCTATCTCAACAACCAACAAAAACAAGTTCTAGATTAATACCTTAAACAAGATATGACAACTATCTGTGAACGACTGATCATAGATTAATACTTGGAACCATACAGGACAACTATCTACATGAGCAGATTGAAGATTAATACCCGAAACAAGACATGGAAACTATCTTTCTTTCTCTAAGGTCAGAGATTAATTCCTGAAACCAGATAGGGCAACTATCTCAATGACCAACAAAAACGATTTCAGATTAATACCTGAAACAAGACAGGAAAACTATCTATGAAATGTTTGATTATAGATTAATACCTGGAACTAGATAGGACAACTATCTACGTGAGCAGATTGAAGATTAACTCCCAAAACAAGACAGGGAAACTATTTTTCTTTCTCTAAGGTCAGAGATTAATTCCTGAAACCAGACAAGGAAATTATCTTAACGACCAACAAAAGCAAGTTTCGGATTAACGCCTGAATCAAGATAGGACAGCTATCTGTGAACAATTGATTATAGATCAATTCCTGAAACCAGACGGGGCGACTATCTACATGATCATCCTGAAGTAATCTTACACGGGTTTCTTCTCCTAATCTCCAGACGAAGTCTAACACGGACTCATCCTGAAGCAATATTACACGAGTTTCTTTTCCTAATCTCCAGATGCAGTCTAACGCAGACTCATCCTGAAGAAATCTTACATGGGTTCCTTCTCGCAGTTTCCAGATGCAGTCTAACACGGACTCATCCTGAAGCAGCCCTACACAGGCTCATTCTAATACATTTCCAGATAACAGTTAATTTCATCCTCCCCAGCAAGTTACTGTGAAGCCTCGAGTTCAACCATAAAATAACAAACTTTTCCAGAGATAATTCTTCAGTAAAGCCTTGGACAACTGAAGTTCCTAGACTCTATTCCCCACAGAGTTTTCCTCAAGCAGGAGAACAACAGAAATTAACATTCCCCAATAGAATCCTCCTCAAACAACAGGAAAAGGAATCCCCCACCAAGAGACCTCTTATGAAGTCAGCATCTACTTTGGATGGCATCTTTAAGCCCATCTCCAACAACTCTCAGTCATCTTCTCCAAATGGAATCTTCAAGCCCATTCCCTACACAGTCAATCATCACATCATGCGAGTGAAAATTTCTGGACACTCTATTGTTCAATCATCTTCCACCTTCAGATCACGAAAGGTAAATAAGCCAATCTAAATCTTCACTTTTTAGAAGATTGAACAGGGGCAGCTGTTGTACCCCAAAATTTTCCCTCTCATGTCTTTCAAAGACCTTCTCTTTCCTGGGTGGTTACAAACACTTGCTTAAAGAAAATAAATTTTTTGAAGATGGTCAAGTGTCTTTCGATTGGCATCTGAACAAGGTATTTTGATTGGCGTCTGAATAAGGTGTTTCGATTGGGCATTTCAAATCCTTCGAGCGAGCTTTCGTTTCAAAGTCTTCGACTGGGCACTGATTCTCCTTCGATCAAGCTTAATTCACAAAGTTTCCACTAGGAAAAAAAGGCCCCTTCAACTTGCCTTCAGCGCACAAGGCAAATACTCCTCTTCAACTTTCCTTCGACCCACTAGGAAAAGGCCTCTTCATGCTTTCCTTTGACCCACTAGGCAAAGGCCTCTTCATGCTTGCCTTCGACCCACTAGGCAAAGGCCTCTTCACGCTTTCCTTCGACCCACTGGGAAAAGGCTTCTTCATGCTTGCCTTTGATTCACAACGGAAAAGGCTTCTTCAGATTTGCCTTCAATCCACTAGGCAAATACTCCCTCTATGCTTGCCTTCAGCGCACAAGGCAAATACTCCCTCTATGCTTGCCTTCAGCGCACAAGGCAAAGGCTCCCTCTTCAACTGGCCTTCGACCCACAAAGAAAAGGTTTCCTCTTCCTGCATGCCTTCGTTTCACAAGCACATATTGCTACATTATGAACACACATTGGTGGCCCATTCAAAGAATGCACAAGGGGTGCATGTGGGATATTTAAAGGACACGCAAATTGTGCCTTCGAAGGGCATACGTTTGATCCAGTCGAAAGACATACAATGGTTAGAGACAAGTTTTGTTGTGCCTTTTGATGAGTCTGGCCAATGTCTTGCATGTTGCCAAACCCAAGCCTCTTGCATAATTACATTCGAAGGAGGTAACAAAAGAAGCTTTGACTGGCCCGAAAAGAGTTTTCAATTGGGCTAGTTGAAAAGATTCAGATCAAGCTACTAAGGCAGATAGTGGCTCAGTCCAAGAAGCCATAATGATGAGGCCTGGAGCCATTCGAAGGAAGAAACTCAGGGCCAATCGAAGAACAAGGCATGGAGGCATTCGAAAGAGTGAGGGAATGGAAACCTGTCCAGGTTCATCCCAAAACCCCAAAAAGACAGGTGTTGTACCCCAAAATTTGCCCTCCCATTTCCTCAACATTTTCTCATCACAAGACCTTTGAAGATGAAGATCCAGTTAGGGTTTCCTCTGCCCAAGGCTTCTCCTTGCACTGTGGACTCAAATTAGGGTTTGTGATTGCCCAAGGATGTTTTGACCTAAAATGTTTAAGATGACTTTCATGCTTCATGTTGGACTCCCAAGTTTATCCTCACCAAGTTTCAAGTCTTGATTCCAAGTTTTGCCCAGTCAATTGGACAGTTGACCTAGAAATCAGCTGTATTGGGGAAAAAGTCAACTGTGGCCAATTGACAGTCAAACCTCATGAAATTTGACCCACATCAACATTATGAACTCACATGGACCATTTGATCAAGTTTGGATCACAATTCCACAAGAAATTTGATCAGATCACCAAAAGGGCAAAATGGTCATTTTTAGGGTTTTGACTGTACAAAGGCAGTTTTTGACTGTTTGACCTAGCCAATGGCAAACCAAGCTCACATATGGACTCAAGGACCCCATGGAATTATCTTGACATGATCAACAAGCTCAAAAGATCCCAAGTACACAAGATTGACAGTTGAATTTCCCAGTCAATTGATCAATTTTGACTGTATACTGAAAAGTCAAACTTTGACTTTTTGGTCAAAATCAAGAGTCAAGATTCATTTTTCATCAAAACATGCCAAATCATGAAACTTGTTCACCAAGAAATCACAAAATGCAAATTAGGGTTTGAAAATGGAATTTTTCATAACTTAGAATTTTTCTAAGTTATGAAAAACCCTAATTTTTTCCCAACTTTGCCCCACCTTTTCACCAAGATCCATTTGGATTAAAACAAAAGTCAAAACATGAAAGTTGTAGCTTGTTGCATAATCTACAACTTTGATTCACAAAGTTTTCTCATTTGAAGCTTGTATCTCAAGTTACAATTTTTTGAATAAGGGCACTAAACCATTTTTAACTTAGTGAAATTTCAACCTATTTTGACAAGGTTTTTTACCCCACTTCAAGGCCACTTTTCATACCCTTCCACTTGGAATTTTAATTTGCATTTCAAAGATGGATTGTAGTACACATTCCAAGCTTTCCAAAATGTCCAAGAACTCATCAAACAACCTCATAACTTGAGAGATTCGAATTTCACAAGTTGGCAAAAATTCACTTTTGTTCTTCATCAAAACATGTTCATAACTTTGCAAATTTGAACTCAGCTTGCTTTATGCTTGATTACAGGTCCTTGAACCATTCCATACTCAATAATTTAATGCATATTCAATGTGTTAAGGCCATGTTCTTTGTGTTCTAACATTACATAGTGGATTAATCCTAAACTAGATAAAGTGCTTTATCCATTTTTGTAAAAAGCTAGCTTTATGTCAAATTGAAATCCAAGAAGGTACAAGCAAAATCCTTTTGGCACAAGATTATGGGCAAATTGCTCTGATCAATAGAGGCTTATGCAGCAGGATTAGAGGCCCCCTACTAACCTAAAACACAAAGTGACCATTGCTTGCTTCAAATTCAAGTAACATTGCATAACTTGTACCATATCTCATCTCAGCTTAGAAACACAAGAGAGAAGTTATCAAACACATTCAGAAGAACATATCCAAGCTGACACACGAGCCCTTGCCATCTAGAACACTCCCATTGCCCTAATCACCTTGAAACTGCACAAACAGGGGAACCCCTACAGATTGAGTGCTATCTCTCAATCCCTTCGAGCATTCTTGTCCAAACCTGTTCCTCTACCTTCCTTACAACATATGCAAGCTAACCATGGCCTAAAATCTGACATGTAATCACCCTAACAGTTTCCACCATTTTCATTTTTTCCTCTTGCAGTTGAAGTTCCATAGCTTGATTCAGAAGCTCTCAAGACAAAGTAAGCATTGAAACAGCATCCCTGGACCTCAAGGAAGCTTTTCCAATCATCACATTGCACTGAAAGTTCCTCATTCTCCAGATAGAAGTTCAACTGCACAGGTAAAACTTTGAACTCGTATCTCTCTTATCATGCATCTTTAGTCTTAAGTTTGTGAAGAAACAAGGTTCTATTCATAGCCCTGAACATGTACATATCTTTACATTTCATTTCTTTTGCCTGAGTAGAGAGAATTTGTAGTTTGAAAATGGCAGAAAAATTAGGTTAGGATTTGGGGGAGGAGAAATTCTCCCTCATCTTAGAGAGTTAGGTCAAGTTCCATACATGGTTAGAACCGTCTCTTCATGCTGAACATTTATTGTGTTATGAGTTTTTGCTGAAAAGCCAGGAATCGAGAGTTGGACATTGAAGAACAGGGGCGCGCGTTTTTTTGAATTTTGTTGCTGGAGGTTGAAGACAGTGATCTTTGGGCTGGGCTTTTGTGTTATTTCTCTTCACACCACTTAATTGCTATTACACCCCCCAAGCCCATTTGTCTTATTTTTAATTCTTTTTGACTTTTTCTTTTTTTGTTTGACTTGTTTATTTTTTCTCAGCATGTTAAAATTTTGAAAATATTTTTTCCATCTTTTTTTGAATTTATGGCATATTTATTTGATTTATTTCTTTGTTTATACATAAAATATATACATACTATTAATTAGAATAAATATAAAAATAGTGTAAATACAATTTTTATTTTTTTTACATTCTGAAAATATTCCACATAAAAAATATTTTTTTATTATTATTATTATTTATTTTATTAAATATTAAATATTTTTGCACATAATGCATATTTAAGAAATTAATATATGTATATATATATATATATATATGTTTATTAATATATTTAGGTTAAAATATAAAAATACTTGATTTTTTTCATTTTTATTAATATTTGATACAAATACTTTTTTCATAATATACTTCATTATTTTTATTTTTTGTACATGATAAATAAATGTTTGTATTAAATTAAACAATAATACATTTTTCCTAATAAAATTAGGGTTTTTGCCCTAAATTCAAAATACTCCAAAAAAATAATATATTTTTTATTTTCTTTTCTCTTTTACATAAATAATACTTTTTCATACATATACAAAACATTTCTTTTGCATCTTGCATTCTTATTTAATTTTTTACATTTGATTAAATTGCAAATATTCAAAATGATGTAATAATGTAGATTTAAATTCTTGTCAATATCACCATTTGAACATTTGTACCCCCCTTCCCATATTTGGTTTTGTAATAGCTTAGTAAATTTAATTTCGCATTTTATTGCTTTCTAATGATAACATGTTAGAATTAGGGTTTGTATGCGAAAAAACGATAAAAAAATAGTTATGACCTAATCTCAAGATAAACAAGCATGAAAATGGACACACATTTCACACTTGCACCCCTTAGGGTATTCCACTTGTTGCCTTCAAATAGATGGGCCATATTGTATGTTGAACTTCTTTGGGCAAAGCAAACAATTTGAATGATCATCGTCCCTCGATAAAACTTTTCAAAATAAAAAAAAACAAATGATCAAGTCCCTTAAAGGAATTGCCCAAAGACATTTAACGCCGTTGCAATTATGGTCTAAACGATGACCCGCGCCTGTCCCTTTCACATCCTAACATAAGGTTGTCCACCAAATTCAATGGTGGAACAAACTTGTTAAAAGGGTTAAAACATAGCAATAATCTTTTTTTGAGAAATTTAGGAGTAGATAACCTCTTAGTTGCTTGAATCAAACTTGCAAAACAAAACACTTGCCTAATTTCAAAACCACACAACACTACACTTTCAAAACTACTTTCAAAAACAAATGAAAACCTTTTCAAAAGACATACATCTTTGTATACATCCCCACATGGATCATTACAAAGATTGCCACCACATTGGCCTCTTTTCAAAATATTTTCAAACCCATACACTCAAGCACCATTTAAAACAATTGAAAACAAAAGGCAAGTGATCTAAGCAAGTAACTAAGAGCCCATGGATAACCATGGATAGAAAGGGTGCTAATACCTTCCCTTTCTATAATCTACTCCCCGAACCCAAGAAACATCTCAAAAGGTTTTTGCTGTGCTTTTTAACCTTTCCTTAGGATAAAATAAAAAGTCGGTGGCGACTCTTGCTCAACCGAAACATTTGCGAATACAAACGCAAAGCCTCAAGTCAGTTCTCCCACCGTATCACAGAACTGGCGACTCTGCTGGGGAGAATTTTTAAAAGTGGAGTAACCTTAGGGCTTAGATCACCTTTGTTTTCAATTGATTGTCTTGTTTGCTTTTACATTTATGGGCTTTGTATCGGAGTTTTATAGATCCTAACCCGGATCTGGGGATACCTTCTTAGAAAGTAGCAACAAGGCTGTGAGGGAACTGTGTGGGGTATACCGACATGGTTGAAGCAGTCTGCTACGTTGATGTGGCACTTTGGTGTGTACCGGTAACCCTTGAGTTCATTCAAGGAGAGTACGGGGCCGCCGCGTGGTGTCGTGAAGCATCAACTGACCTTAGGGACCTTAATTGAACCATCTTGGCCTTTTTAGGGTAGTGAGATAACTGACTTTGGTGCAGTCCGAGGTTGGTTGATACTCGATACTACACTCAATTGAGGTTTGCTTTCCTAGGATATTTCGGTCGCCAGTTCAGTGGCTAAATCGAAACGATGAACAATGAAAGTAATCCAGTGATATTGGGACCTTTAGAACCCGGTTACTTCTAATAGGACAGGTTGAGCCCACCAAACTTCAAGAGGGTAATACCCAGACCCCATGCAGGCCTAAACTCTAAGGTGTTGTCTTGTGTGACTTGTGTGCCTTGCCATGTTTGCCTTTGTGAATACTTGTGGTGTATTTAATCATAACATCATGACATCATAACAACATCATCAGCATTGACTAACCATTTCAAGGGTTTCGAATCTTCATCTTTGTTCTTGTTTTATAGGACATGGAAACTGCTCGCAGAAAGACAATTCAGATTAGCCTTGTAAAGATCTCTCCTCAGCTTAAGGAACTTATGTCCAGGATTCCCGAGGGTTCTTCATTCAGTGAGAGACATGGAAGACTCATCAGCTTGGTTAACACCAACATTGAGGAAGATCTGATAAAGGTCCTGTTCCAGTTCTTTGATCCTCTGCATCACTGCTTCACCTTCCCGGATTATCAATTGGTGCCTACATTGGAAGAGTTCTCCCGACTTCTGAGGGTCCCTATCCTTGATCAACTACCCTACAACGGTACGGAAGAGGAACCCAAGCTTGAAGAGATTGCTAAAGCCTTGCACCTACAGTCATCTGACCTCAAGGGACATTGGGAAGTTAGAAGTGGTATCAAAGGGTTCTTAGCCAGGTTTCTGTTCGAGAAAGCCCAAGAGTGTTGGAACTCCCTTGACCTACAAGCTTTTGAAGAAGTTATGGCCCTCCTTGTCTATGGTTTGGTGTTATTCCCTAACCCAGATCAGCTCATTGATATCAGTGTTGTCCAGATCTTCATACCTACGTTGCTGGGGGACATCCTTCACTCATGTTACACTCGAACCATGAGAAGAAGGGGTGTCCTTATGTGTTGCACTCCTCTCCTGGGAAGGTGGTTTATTTCGCACCTTCCACAATCAGTTTTGAAGAACGAGCGGGGTTTGAGATGGTCACAACGGTTAATGACTCTTACGCATGCCGATATACATTGGTGCCCTAGGTCCAGGGAAGACGTCACTATCATTGATCGTTGCGGGGAGTACCCTAATGTTCCTTTATTTGGAATCAAAGGAGGTATTACTTACAACCCATGCCTGGCTTGGAGACAGTTTGGTTATGCTCGGAGGGATGGCCCTCATGACATGTTAATTCCTAACATAGTTTTTGACTTCGACAACGATACTCAAGGACTTCGTCAGAGATTTATCAGAGCTTGGAGGATGCCAAGTAGGATAGACAGCAAAACACTGGGGCACAAGAACTCTATCCCGTTGGAGCCTTATCTCAAGTGGGTACGAGCCCGCTCCCAGAAGTTAGTAATGCCTTATCCTCATATGCTCCCTGTGATCAAAGAACCAGTCTTGGAAGGAGATGCGTCCTACACCATTCAACATCCCGACATGCCCACCTCCTGGGAAGAAATGCAGAAGAGCTGGGTCCAGCTTAAGGAAGAACGGAATTCTCTTGAGACCAGTCTACATGCTAGTGAAAAGAAAGTCCTGGAACTCACCCGCCTACTGCACGAGGAGAGGAATCTCAACACCTACATCGCACCAAAGAGGATGCGCAATGTTTTTTTGCCTTAAGGAGTCATTTTGTAATATTTGGCCCATGGGGCATTTATGTACTAACGAATTTCTCCTTATTAATATGATGTGCGTTCTTTTTTGTCTGCAACAAATTTTGAATATTCTGAATCCTTGAATGCATTGCATACATACGCATTCCATTGCACCATATGCATAGCAGGTACCCTATTTCACAGGTTGCTTAATTTTCTTTGCTGTTTGTGTGCACAGTCATCATGAATCCAGACTCATCCAGTGAGCAAGCAATCAAGGCCCTTCAGGCCCAAAGTGCACAGTTTCAAGAGATGGTCCTAAGCCTAGCCCAAGGTCAGCAAGAGTTGAAGACTCTACTCCTAAAGAAGAAGAAGAAGAAGAGGACTGCGTTGTTCAATACCGGACGCAGATTTGGGAACACACTCCACAATGAAGCTGATCCAACTACTTCTTCTGCTGAGAAAAACAGTCCCCAAGGGGGAGGAGCTCCTAGTCCCGCAGTCTCCGACAACGAGACAGACTATAACGACGAACAATACCCACCTGCTGCTGACAGATACAAGCAATTGGAGGACCGCTTAAGCGCCATGGAAATTCAGAATGTGCCGGGACTGGATTTCGGAGATTTGGGGTTGTCTTCTGGGGTAGTAATTCCACACAAGTTTAAGGCGCCTGCCTTCGCCAAGTATGATGGGGTCTCCTGCCCGAAGCTGCATCTGAGGTCGTACGTAAGGAAGATCCAACCTTACACGGCGGACAAGAACCTCTGGATTCACTTCTTCCAAGATAGCCTCTCGGGGTCACAGCTTGAATGGTTCTACCAATTGGATGGAGCTAGCATCCGACACTGGGAAGATTTGGCAACCGCATTCTACAGACAATACCAATACAATTCTGATCTCGCTCCCACGCGTACCCAACTTCAGGGTATGTCTCTAGGAACGGGTGAAGGGTTCAAAGAGTACGCTCAAAAATGGAGAGATCTGGCTGGCAGGGTGCAGCCTCCATTGACTGATCGAGAGCTGGTCGATATGTTTCTAGGGACGTTGTCTGGTCCGTTTTTCAATCATTTGGTTGGTAACTCCTCCGCCGGGTTTACAGATTTGATATTAACGGGAGAAAGAATTGAAGCTGGCATCAGGTCAGGCAAGATACAAAAGGCTGCCTCCACAAGTGCTGAGAAGAGGCCGTTTAAGAAAGAAGCAAGTGCCATCTATGGTCCTAGAAGACCAGTCAAGCCTGAAAGCCGCCAAGCCGTCAATGCTTTGGTCATCTCAAAACCTGTTGCTGCTCCTCAGCAGTACAATCAACAAAGAAGTGAAAGGCCCAAGAGGCAGTATACCCGACTGAGTATGACCTTATCTCAAATTTTACCCCAACTGTTATCCACCAACCTGGTGACCCTCAAAGAAGCTCCTAAGGTCGTCAACACTGCGTCTCCTAAGTATAACCCAAATGCCCGGTGTGCTTATCATTCTGATAGTCCCGGGCACACTACTGATGATTGCTGGGCCTTGAGAAACAAAGTGCAAGATCTGATCGACGCAAAGGAAATTCAGTTTGAAGCGCCGGAGAGACCAAATGTTGTAACTGCTCCTATGCCCCAGCATAGAGTAAATGCCATTGAGGAAGAAATGTTTGCTGTTTCGGTAGATGAAGTTGTTACCCCTCTGAAGACCGTTAAGAAGAACCTACTGCGGGCCGGTTTATTTCCGGGTTGCGGTGAAGGTTGCCTGTTCTGTGCTATTTCCCTGTCTGGTTGCCCCTTGCTGAGGTTAGGCGTCCAAAGCCTAATGGATAGCAAGGAGATTCTGTTTAAGAAGTCTGCTGTTCAGTTGGGTCCGATAAAAGAAGTTTCTGTGGTTACCATCTTCAATAATCCAATCAAGGCTCCCCCGAAGAAGCCTGTTCAAATCATGACTATTGCACCTGTGATTATTACTGTTCCGGGGCCTCTCCCCTACGTGTCTGATAAAGCTGTCCCCTGGCATTATGGGGCAGACGTGTATGTAAATGGAATCAAGCAAGAATTCGACACTGGCGCCAGTATCTGCGATATCACTGGTCCAGCCAAGGTCACCCGCAGTGGCAGGCTCTTCTCGCCTAACATTGCACCGCCCGCTATTCGAAAACCCCTCCTTATAACACCCACAAGTGTACCTGTTCCTGTTGCTGATCAAGTTGTTTCCCCTGCTACCGAGTCATCAAATGCTCGGGGCAAAGGGATTGAAGAAGAGCCTGCCCGGATGGAGGCACCAGTACCCATAAATGCTGAGGCCTCCCAACAAGAAATGGAGGAGATCCTGAAAATAATAAAGAAGAGTGATTTTAATGTTGTCGAGCAGCTGGGGCATACGCCCTCCAAGATCTCCATGCTCTCTTTATTGCTATGCTCCGAGGCCCATGCTAAAGCCTTGATTTCATTTCTCAAAACGGCCCATGTGCCGCAGGAGACAACTGCAGTCCAGTTCACTGATTGTGTAGCAAATCTGACAGCAGACAATGGCTTGGGTTTTTCAGATGCTGACCTGACTGCGAAGGGGAAAGACCATAACGACGCCCTGAATGTCTCTATCGAATGCAGGGGCACCACTCTGGCGCATGTATTGGTGGATACTGGTTCTTCCTTGAATGTCCTACCGAAAAAGGCTTTAGACCGTTTGGATTATGAAGGCCTGGAACTGAAGCCCAGCAACATCATCGTCAGGGCCTTTGACGGTTCAAAAAGGATGGTTCATGGAGAGGTTAACATCCCTATTCGTGTGGGCTCTCAAGTGTTTGACTCTACTTTTTATGTGATGGATATACGTCCATCGTACTCTTGTCTACTGGGTCGACCTTGGATCCATAAAGCTGGGGCAGTGACCTCTACCTTACACCAGAAGCTGAAGTATCCTGTCAGGGGGAAGATCGTCACTGTGCAAGGAGAAGAGGAGTACATGGTGAGCCATTTGAATTCCTTCAGATACATTGAGATGGACGGGGAGTTTATTGAAACCCCCTTTCAGCATTTCGAGGAAGTACATCCAATTTCAGCAGCAGCAGAGACAGCGGTCGAAGAGAATGTTTCCTTGAAGATGGCTTCCCTAAAGGATGCCCGGGCTGTAATCGAGAAAGGCAATTGTGCGAACTGGGGTCAGCTTCCTGACTTCACTCAGAAGAACGACAAGTTTGGGCTGGGCTTTACTGCAGAGGCTCAGAGGGCTGTGCGCAAGGAGAAGGTCAGAAAGGCTCCAGTGTTTATCTCCAGTTCAAGGGTGAATGTTATCGAGGAGGATGTGGAGGAAGCAGAATTTGACAGTTGGATCTACCCGACTACCAGCGACAGACCAAGCAACTGGACGGCAAAGGATTTTACCCCTATCACATTTGTCACGCAGTAATTAATTTCTTTTGATTTCCAATTTGTAACAAACAATATGTTAAAACTTTGTTGGCTCGGTGTCCTACCCGGGGCATCGTAGCTCCATTTGTGAGGGCTTTTTGTATGACATTTTCATATATCATCAATCAAAACATTGGACGTTTGTTGCATTTCAAATCTTGTGCTCTTTTCCTTTCTGTGTTATATATATTGCAAAACAGCTATATTTACACACACTCACTTATACAGGTTTCAATCCACTCTGGATCTCACTGGTAACAGCTCTGCTACCGCCAGTTATGACTTCGAAAATCCGATCAACTTGACCGAAGACGAAGGTGAAGATGATTGCGAAGTGCCTGGTGAACTCGCAAGACTGCTACTCCAAGAAGAGAGAGCTATTCAACCACATGAAGAGCCGGTGGAGACAATTAACCTGGGTACTGAGACAGATAGGAAAGAGGTCAAGATTGGTGCCAATCTAGAGCTCAGCGTGAAGCAACGATTAATCCAGATGCTACAAGACTACATGGAGATTTTTGCTTGGTCCTATGAAGATATGCCCGGTTTGGATGCCGACATTGTAGTTCACCACCTGCCAACCAAGGAAGATTGCCCTCCGGTAAAGCAAAAAGTCCGACGGATGCGTCCAGAGATGACTGAAAAGATCAAGGCCGAGGTTATGAAGCAGTTTGATGCCGGATTCCTTGCAGTGACTTCCTACCCCCAGTGGGTTGCCAATGTGGTGCTAGTGCCGAAGAAGGACGGTAAAGTCAGAATGTGTGTTGACTACAGGGATATGAACAGGGACAGCCCCAAAGATGACTTCCCCCTACCTCACATTGATGTCCTTGTTGATAATACTGCTCAACACAAGGTGTTCTCCTTCATGGATGGTTTTTCAGGGTATAATCAGATCAAGATGGCTCCAGAGGATATGGAGAAGACTACATTTGTGACTCAGTGGGGCACCTTCTGTTATAAGGTCATGCCATTCGGATTGAAAAATGCTGGGGCAACCTATCAGCGTGCCATGGTTGCTTTATTTCATGATATGATCCATCATGAGATTGAGGTATACGTTGATGACATGATTGCAAGGTCTCAAACTGAGGAGGAGCACCTTGACCATTTGAGGAAGTTGTTTGACCGACTCAAGTTGTACAAGCTGAGATTGAATCCCAACAAATGCACCTTTGGGGTAAGGTCCGGAAAATTGCTAGGTTTCATTGTAAGTGATAAGGGTATTCAGGTGGACCCTGCCAAAGTAAAAGCCATACAAGAGATGCCGACTCCAAAAACAGAGAAAGAAGTCAGAGGTTTCCTAGGACGACTGGATTACATTGCCCGATTCATCTCACATCTGACTGCTACTTGTGAGCCCATCTTCAAATTACTGAAGAAAGATCAAGTAGTACGCTGGAATGATGAATGTCAGACTGCCTTTGAAAAGATAAAGGAATATCTTCAAGAGCCACCCATTCTTATTCCACCGGTGGAAGGAAGACCTCTGATACTATACTTGACAGTGCTTGATAATTCAATGGGGTGTGTGCTGGGGCAGCATGACGAGTCTGGGCGAAAAGAGCACGCTATTTATTACTTGAGCAAAAAGTTTACCGACTGTGAGTCTCGTTACTCACTGCTTGAGAAAACTTGCTGCGCTCTTGTATGGGCTGCTCGCCGGCTGAGACAGTATATGCTGACTCACACTACTTTGTTGATTTCAAAAATGGATCCCATCAAGTACATATTTGAAAAGCCCGCTCTATCTGGAAGAATAGCGAGATGGCAAATGATCTTGACAGAATACGATATCCAGTATACAACTCAGAAAGCAATTAAGGGAAGTGTACTGGCGGATCATTTGGCACACCAACCTGTGGACGATTATCAATCATTGAACTTTGATTTTCCGGACGAAGACATCATGGTGGTAACTGACTGTGAAGTACCTGGACCGGATGAAGGACCTGAGGAAGGATCCCGATGGTCTATGCATTTTGATGGAGTCTCCAATGCTTTGGGTAACGGCGTCGGCGCTGTAATCATATCTCCCAAGGGAACTCATACTCCCCTCACCGCCCGATTATGTTTCAGCTGCACCAACAACATGGCAGAATATGAGGCATGTATCATGGGTTTACAAGCTGCAATCGACTTAAGGATCAAATTTCTAAGTGTTTTCGGAGATTCCGCTCTCGTGATCAATCAGATCAAAGGCGAGTGGGATACGAAACACCCGAATCTTATTCCTTACAAGGAGTATGTGTTGACCTTGCTTCCCCACTTTGAAGAGATAACTTTTGAGCACTTCCCTAGAGAGGAGAATCAGCTAGCGGACGCCCTAGCTACGATGTCTTCAATGTTCAAAGTTAAATGGGACAATGAGGCTCCCCAAATCATTATCTGGAAGTTGGATGAACCGGCATACTGCTGCGAGCTCGAGGCTGAAAAGGTTATTGAAAAACCCTGGTATCATGAGGTGAAAAGGTACTTGGAAGCTCAGGAATACCCTGAAGGTGCATCTGTCAATGATAAGAAGTTCATGAGGAGGTTTGCCGCAAAATTCTTCCTCAGCAACGGCATTCTCTACAAACGGAATCATGATTCAACTCTGCTACGTTGTGTGGGTAAGGCTGAAGCAGAGAAAATTATGATGGAACTGCATGAAGGTACATTTGGAACACATTCCAGTGGACACACCATGGCTAAGAAAATCCTTCGGGCAGGATATTTCTGGTCCACAATGGAAGCCGATTGTTACCAACACTCCCGAACTTGTCATAAATGCCAGATCTATGCTGACAAGGTGCATGTCCCTCCGGTTCCGTTGAATGTCCTGACGGCACCTTGGCCTTTTGCAATGTGGGGTATCGATATGATCGGTGAGATCCGACCGACGGCATCCAATGGGCATCGCTTCATCTTGGTGGCGATCGATTACTTCACGAAGTGGGTTGAGGCAGCTTCCTACGCCACAGTAACCAAGAGCGTCGTGGCACGTTTCATCCGGCATAATCTGATCTGTCGGTACGGCGTCCCGGAAAGAATCATTACGGACAATGGTACCAATCTCAATAACAAAATGATCACTGAACTCTGTGAACAATTCAAGATACAGCACCACAATTCTTCTCCCTACCGGCCGAAGATGAATGGGGCTGTAGAGGCAGCCAATAAAAATATCAAGAAAATTGTGCAGAAGATGACAGTGACCTATAAAGATTGGCACGAGATGTTACCGTTCGCTCTTCATGGGTACCGCACCTCAGCAAGGACGTCAACCGGGGCAACTCCCTTCTCCTTGGTCTATGGCATGGAGGCAGTCTTGCCAATTGAAATCCAGATACCCTCTCTCCGGATAATGAAGGATGCAGACTTGGATGAAGATGATTGGATCCAGACTCGACTTGATCAATTAAATCTGATTGACGAAAAGAGGCTCACTGCTATCTGTCATGGTCAAACGTATCAAAAACGGATGATCAGGGCATTTAACAAGAAGGTCAGACCACAAGAGTATCAAGTTGGGGACCTGGTAATCAAACGCATCATCCTTCCTCAAAGTGATCCTCGGGGCAAATGGACCCCTACATACGAAGGGCCATTTGTGGTTAAACGTGTGTTCTCAGGAGGAGCCATGATCCTAACCACCATGGATGGTGACGACCTTCCTCACCCCACCAATGCAGACATAGTGAAAAAATACTACGCATAAATAAGAGACCCGCTAGGTTGACATACCTAGGCAAAAATAAGGGCTTCCCGGCGAACCAAAAGGGTTCGGGCAAAAATAAGGGATGAAATGAATAAAAATCTGTACACCCGGCAAGTCGAAAACCTGAAAGGGCGGCTTGGGCAAAAATGGGTATCCCGGTGGACTGAAAACTCGAAAGGGCGGTCCAGGCAAAAGTTAGGGATGAAGCGTAACACTATGTCTCATTGATCACTTTGCATCCGGAATACGGCATCAACTATCTGGCTCCAGATTTCGGCATCGACCAATCAGCTTCATCTTCAACTAGGCAGCAAAGCGATGAGATGTTCGAAGACATAAAGGCGATAGCAGAGTTGGAACCCAGTGGGATTGTTCACATAGCTGTTTGTTCCTTTTTTCAAATTGTAAACTCTCTGTTATTTGGCGGCGTCCTCTTACTAGGATGTCAGCCTCTTGTACAAAAACGCCTATTCACAGGCAAAGCTTAATGACATAAAGGCAATAGCGGAATGGGAAACCAATGGGATTATTCCACATAGCTATTTTTCTTTGTATACTATTTTGTACAGTTTTCATTCTTACGACAGAATTCTCTTACTAGGATGTTTGTCTCCTTGTATAAAAAACGCTTATTCAAATTAATACAAAATTGTCTCTTTGAAAGTGCAAAACTATTTGCTTTTATTTTTCTGTTTTGTTTGCAAAAAACGTCTAGTGATTATTTTTGAACATATGCATTTGAATGTGATTACCGTTTACAAATACAAGCATAAAAAAATAGAAAGACAGTTACTAATGGCTTTAAGAAACAGGACAATGTCTAAAGGCCACCTGCAAATCCCCGCAGATACTTTCTCCAGCAGGTACAGAGGCAGAGACATCCTACTGTAAAGTCGCTTCCATATCCTCAGTTCACAGCCTAATGATGTCAAAGTTTTTTATATCCCCGGAAGAACAAGAATCCCTAATTACCGTCCAGGAATCTTAAATAATTCCCTAGCCTGGTTCACAAGCTTTTTGGATTCCCCAGCAGGACTTCATAAAAATCCCCAGGCGGATTACAGTGTTTCCCTTTTTCAACAAAGTTTATTTCTCTAACAACGGAAATCCGTCTCTCAGCATTTAGAATTCAATAAAATTTGAAGACTTACATTCTTCATCCCCAGCAACAATCAGGGGTTTATTTTCCCTAGTTCAGCAACACTGCAGTAGAATAATTGATACGTTCATACTTTGCATTCATACATCATTTTTCAAGCGTCATAACATATGCAACACGAATGTATATATATCACGATCTCATTTATTTTAAGAACATCATTACCCGATGTATCTCATACACCATGACACTATATACAACTGACTCTTTACCTTTTTAAGGAAAGTTAGAAAGCATACAAATATCATCACCAATTTTCAACAGTTCCAGATTAATTCCTGAAACCAGATAGGGCAACTATCTATGAATGAATCAGTGTAGATCAATTCCTGAAACAAGACGGGGCGAATATCTACAAGACCAGGTCAGGGATTAATACCTGAAACCAGACATGGCATCTATCTCAACAACCAACAAAAACAAGTTCTAGATTAATACCTTAAACAAGATAGGACAACTATCTGTGAACGACTGATCATAGATTAATACTTGGAACCATACAGGACAACTATCTACATGAGCAGATTGAAGATTAATACCCGAAACAAGACATGGAAACTATCTTTCTTTCTCTAAGGTCAGAGATTAATTCCTGAAACCAGATAGGGCAACTATCTCAATGACCAACAAAAACGATTTCAGATTAATACCTGAAACAAGACAGGAAAACTATCTATGAAATGTTTGATTATAGATTAATACCTGGAACTAGATAGGACAACTATCTACGTGAGCAGATTGAAGATTAACTCCCAAAACAAGACAGGGAAACTATTTTTCTTTCTCTAAGGTCAGAGATTAATTCCTGAAACCAGACAAGGAAATTATCTTAACGACCAACAAAAGCAAGTTTCGGATTAACGCTTGAAACAAGATAGGACAGCTATCTGTGAACAACTGATTATAGATCAATTCCTGAAACCAGACGGGGCGACTATCTACATGATCATCCTGAAGTAATCTTACACGGGTTTCTTCTCCTAATCTCCAGACGAAGTCTAACACGGACTCATCCTGAAGCAATATTACACGAGTTTCTTTTCCTAATCTCCAGATGCAGTCTAACGCAGACTCATCCTGAAGAAATCTTACATGGGTTCCTTCTCGCAGTTTCCAGATGCAGTCTAACACGGACTCATCCTGAAGCAGCCCTACACAGGCTCATTCTAATACATTTCCAGATAACAGTTAATTTCATCCTCCCCAGCAAGTTACTGTGAAGCCTCGAGTTCAACCAGAAAATAACAAACTTTTCCAGAGATAATTCTTCAGTAAAGCCTTGGACAACTGAAGTTCCTAGACTCTATTCCCCACAGAGTTTTCCTCAAGCAGGAGAACAACAGAAATTAACATTCCCCAATAGAATCCTCCTCAAACAACAGGAAAAGGAATCCCCCACCAAGAGACCTCTTATGAAGTCAGCATCTACTTTGGATGGCATCTTTAAGCCCATCTCCAACAACTCTCAGTCATCTTCTCCAAATGGAATCTTCAAGCCCATTCCCTACACAGTCAATCATCACATCATGCGAGTGAAAATTTCTGGACACTCTATTGTTCAATCATCTTCCACCTTCAGATCACGAAAGGTAAATAAGCCAATCTAAATCTTCACTTTTTAGAAGATTGAACAGGGGCAGCTGTTGTACCCCAAAATTTTCCCTCTCATGTCTTTCAAAGACCTTCTCTTTCCTGGGTGGTTACAAACACTTGCTTAAAGAAAATAAATTTTTTGAAGATGGTCAAGTGTCTTTCGATTGGCATCTGAACAAGGTATTTTGATTGGCGTCTGAATAAGGTGTTTCGATTGGGCATTTCAAATCCTTCGAGCGAGCTTTCGTTTCAAAGTCTTCGACTGGGCACTGATTCTCCTTCGATCAAGCTTAATTCACAAAGTTTCCACTAGGAAAAAAAGGCCCCTTCAACTTGCCTTCAGCGCACAAGGCAAATACTCCTCTTCAACTTTCCTTCGACCCACTAGGAAAAGGCCTCTTCATGCTTTCCTTTGACCCACTAGGCAAAGGCCTCTTCATGCTTGCCTTCGACCCACTAGGCAAAGGCCTCTTCACGCTTTCCTTCGACCCACTGGGAAAAGGCTTCTTCATGCTTGCCTTTGATTCACAACGGAAAAGGCTTCTTCAGATTTGCCTTCAATCCACTAGGCAAATACTCCCTCTATGCTTGCCTTCAGCGCACAAGGCAAATACTCCCTCTATGCTTGCCTTCAGCGCACAAGGCAAAGGCTCCCTCTTCAACTGGCCTTCGACCCACAAAGAAAAGGTTTCCTCTTCCTGCATGCCTTCGTTTCACAAGCACATATTGCTACATTATGAACACACATTGGTGGCCCATTCAAAGAATGCACAAGGGGTGCATGTGGGATATTTAAAGGACACGCAAATTGTGCCTTCGAAGGGCATACGTTTGATCCAGTCGAAAGACATACAATGGTTAGAGACAAGTTTTGTTGTGCCTTTTGATGAGTCTGGCCAATGTCTTGCATGTTGCCAAACCCAAGCCTCTTGCATAATTACATTCGAAGGAGGTAACAAAAGAAGCTTTGACTGGCCCGAAAAGAGTTTTCAATTGGGCTAGTTGAAAAGATTCAGATCAAGCTACTAAGGCAGATAGTGGCTCAGTCCAAGAAGCCATAATGATGAGGCCTGGAGCCATTCGAAGGAAGAAACTCAGGGCCAATCGAAGAACAAGGCATGGAGGCATTCGAAAGAGTGAGGGAATGGAAACCTGTCCAGGTTCATCCCAAAACCCCAAAAAGACAGGTGTTGTACCCCAAAATTTGCCCTCCCATTTCCTCAACATTTTCTCATCACAAGACCTTTGAAGATTAAGATCCAGTTAGGGTTTCCTCTGCCCAAGGCTTCTCCTTGCACTGTGGACTCAAATTAGGGTTTGTGATTGCCCAAGGATGTTTTGACCTAAAATGTTTAAGATGACTTTCATGCTTCATGTTGGACTCCCAAGTTTATCCTCACCAAGTTTCAAGTCTTGATTCCAAGTTTTGCCCAGTCAATTGGACAGTTGACCTAGAAATCAGCTGTATTGGGGAAAAAGTCAACTGTGGCCAATTGACAGTCAAACCTCATGAAATTTGACCCACATCAACATTATGAACTCACATGGACCATTTGATCAAGTTTGGATCACAATTCCACAAGAAATTTGATCAGATCACCAAAAGGGCAAAATGGTCATTTTTAGGGTTTTGATTGTACAAAGGCAGTTTTTGACTGTTTGACCTAGCCAATGGCAAACCAAGCTCACATATGGACTCAAGGACCCCATGGAATTATCTTGACATGATCAACAAGCTCAAAAGATCCCAAGTACACAAGATTGACAGTTGAATTTCCCAGTCAATTGATCAATTTTGACTGTATACTGAAAAGTCAAACTTTGACTTTTTGGTCAAAATCAAGAGTCAAGATTCATTTTTCATCAAAACATGCCAAATCATGAAACTTGTTCACCAAGAAATCACAAAATGCAAATTAGGGTTTGAAAATGGAATTTTTCATAACTTAGAATTTTTCTAAGTTAAGAAAAACCCTAATTTTTTCCCAACTTTGCCCCACCTTTTCACCAAGATCCATTTGGATTAAAACAAAAGTCAAAACATGAAAGTTGTAGCTTGTTGCATAATCTACAACTTTGATTCACAAAGTTTTCTCATTTGAAGCTTGTATCTCAAGTTACAATTTTTTGAATAAGGGCACTAAACCATTTTTAACTTAGTGAAATTTCAACCTATTTTGACAAGGTTTTTTACCCCACTTCAAGGCCACTTTTCATACCCTTCCACTTGGAATTTTAATTTGCATTTCAAAGATGGATTGTAGTACACATTCCAAGCTTTCCAAAATGTCCAAGAACTCATCAAACAACCTCATAACTTGAGAGATTCGAATTTCACAAGTTGGCAAAAATTCACTTTTGTTCTTCATCAAAACATGTTCATAACTTTGCAAATTTGAACTCAGCTTGCTTTATGCTTGATTACAGGTCCTTGAACCATTCCATACTCAATAATTTAATGCATATTCAATGTGTTAAGGCCATGTTCTTTGTGTTCTAACATTACATAGTGGATTAATCCTAAACTAGATAAAGTGCTTTATCCATTTTTGTAAAAAGCTAGCTTTATGTCAAATTGAAATCCAAGAAGGTACAAGCAAAATACTTTTGGCACAAGATTATGGGCAAATTGCTCTGATCAATAGAGGCTTATGCAGCAGGATTAGAGGCCCCCTACTAACCTAAAACACAAAGTGACCATTGCTTGCTTCAAATTCAAGTAACATTGCATAACTTGTACCATATCTCATCTCAGCTTAGAAACACAAGAGAGAAGTTATCAAACACATTCAGAAGAACATATCCAAGCTGACACACGAGCCCTTGCCATCTAGAACACTCCCATTGCCCTAATCACCTTGAAACTGCACAAACAGGGGAACCCCTACAGATTGAGTGCTATCTCTCAATCCCTTCGAGCATTCTTGTCCAAACCTGTTCCTCTACCTTCCTTACAACATATGCAAGCTAACCATGGCCTAAAATCTGACATGTAATCACCCTAACAGTTTCCACCATTTTCATTTTTTCCTCTTGCAGTTGAAGTTCCATAGCTTGATTCAGAAGCTCTCAAGACAAAGTAAGCATTGAAACAGCATCCCTGGACCTCAAGGAAGCTTTTCCAATCATCACATTGCACTGAAAGTTCCTCATTCTCCAGATAGAAGTTCAACTGCACAGGTAAAACTTTGAACTCGTATCTCTCTTATCATGCATCTTTAGTCTTAAGTTTGTGAAGAAACAAGGTTCTATTCATAGCCCTGAACATGTACATATCTTTACATTTCATTTCTTTTGCCTGAGTAGAGAGAATTTGTAGTTTGAAAATGGCAGAAAAATTAGGTTAGGATTTGGGGGAGGAGAAATTCTCCCTCATCTTAGAGAGTTAGGTCAAGTTCCATACATGGTTAGAACCGTCTCTTCATGCTGAACATTTATTGTGTTATGAGTTTTTGCTGAAAAGCCAGGAATCGAGAGTTGGACATTGAAGAACAGGGGCGCGCGTTTTTTTGAATTTTGTTGTTGGAGGTTGAAGACAGTGATCTTTGGGCTGGGCTTTTGTGTTATTTCTCTTCACACCACTTAATTGCTATTACACCCCCCAAGCCCATTTGTCTTATTTTTAATTCTTTTTGACTTTTTCTTTTTTTGTTTGACTTGTTTATTTTTTCTCAGCATGTTAAAATTTTGAAAATATTTTTTCCATCTTTTTTTGAATTTATGGCATATTTATTTGATTTATTTCTTTGTTTATACATAAAATATATACATACTATTAATTAGAATAAATATAAAAATAGTGTAAATACAATTTTTATTTTTTTTACATTCTGAAAATATTCCACATAAAAAATATTTTTTTATTATTATTATTATTTATTTTATTAAATATTAAATATTTTTGCACATAATGCATATTTAAGAAATTAATATATGTATATATATATATATATATGTTTATTAATATATTTAGGTTAAAATATAAAAATACTTGATTTTTTTCATTTTTATTAATATTTGATACAAATACTTTTTTCATAATATACTTCATTATTTTTATTTTTTGTACATGATAAATAAATGTTTGTATTAAATTAAACAATAATACATTTTTCCTAATAAAATTAGGGTTTTTGCCCTAAATTCAAAATACTCCAAAAAAATAATATATTTTTTATTTTCTTTTCTCTTTTACATAAATAATACTTTTTCATACATATACAAAACATTTCTTTTGCATCTTGCATTCTTATTTAATTTTTTACATTTGATTAAATTGCAAATATTCAAAATGATGTAATAATGTAGATTTAAATTCTTGTCAATATCACCATTTGAACATTTGTACCCCCCTTCCCATATTTGGTTTTGTAATAGCTTAGTAAATTTAATTTCGCATTTTATTGCTTTCTAATGATAACATGTTAGAATTAGGGTTTGTATGCGAAAAAACGATAAAAAAATAGTTATGACCTAATCTCAAGATAAACAAGCATGAAAATGGACACACATTTCACACTTGCACCCCTTAGGGTATTCCACTTGTTGCCTTCAAATAGATGGGCCATATTGTATGTTGAACTTCTTTGGGCAAAGCAAACAATTTGAATGATCATCGTCCCTCGATAAAACTTTTCAAAATAAAAAAAAACAAATGATCAAGTCCCTTAAAGGAATTGCCCAAAGACATTTAACGCCGTTGCAATTATGGTCTAAACGATGACCCGCGCCTGTCCCTTTCACATCCTAACATAAGGTTGTCCACCAAATTCAATGGTGGAACAAACTTGTTAAAAGGGTTAAAACATAGCAATAATCTTTTTTTGAGAAATTTAGGAGTAGATAACCTCTTAGTTGCTTGAATCAAACTTGCAAAACAAAACACTTGCCTAATTTCAAAACCACACAACACTACACTTTCAAAACTACTTTCAAAAACAAATGAAAACCTTTTCAAAAGACATACATCTTTGTATACATCCCCACATGGATCATTACAAAGATTGCCACCACATTGGCCTCTTTTCAAAATATTTTCAAACCCATACACTCAAGCACCATTTAAAACAATTGAAAACAAAAGGCAAGTGATCTAAGCAAGTAACTAAGAGCCCATGGATAACCATGGATAGAAAGGGTGCTAATACCTTCCCTTTCTATAATCTACTCCCCGAACCCAAGAAACATCTCAAAAGGTTTTTGCTGTGCTTTTTAACCTTTCCTTAGGATAAAATAAAAAGTCGGTGGCGACTCTTGCTCAACCGAAACATTTGCGAATACAAACGCAAAGCCTCAAGTCAGTTCTCCCACCGTATCACAACAGGAATCCAATAAAAATGGAAATCCTTTAATTTGTCTGATTTGCCTTCAAAAGCTTGGTTGATGGTTGTCCCTTGCCATTTCCATTCCCTTCTACACTACTATAAATATAGGCCTAAGGACACATTGCAGAGGATCGAAAAAGGGAAAACGAAAAAAAAGAGATTCATACTACATCACACAAAAATATTGCCATTAGATAAAAACATTTCTACCTATACACACATTAGCCAGGCGAAAACCTTGCATCCAGGAGTCCACACCAGTCCTTATGCTAGCAATTCCATGCCCATATTCATATATCAAAGAACTTCCAATTGGTAAGTGTAGCGGTAGAAATGTTTAAGACTAAGCCATTGGATTGACTGGACTTATACAGATCAAAATAAAAATCACCACCGCGCTTTATTGTTTCCAAAGGAATGGGAAAAGAGTGAGTAACCCAAAAAGAGGGGGAAATATTCAAGGTAAGGGGGTTAGCTATGCAAAGGGAAGGTATTAGCACCCTAAAAATCTATGGTACTCCGCAGGAAACTCTTTGTAAAATCTGTATATTTTGGCTATAAAATATTGTATGTAAAATAGATGGTGGAGGTGAGAAAAGAATATATATTTTTTGTGATTTTTTCACCCACCGCGGTTGTGAACCTTTAGTGCCTACGTACCACCTTTCGTATAATAGGGGATCAGAGTACACGTAGTTCACCTTTTAAAATTTTTAAAACACAAGTGTGTTGGTTGATTTTAAGAGATAAGACATCATCGTCATTGTCCGTGTGGAAAATATACTTACTACCCACAATCATGAGAAAGGAGAATTTGCATCATCTCAAAGTGGAGGATATGGCTTGGATTTTAAAATCAATAATGCCTCACTCAACACCCAAGTGGAAAACATCTCACTTTTATACATATTGTAGAAGTATAGTTGTTTGCATCACTACAAAGATTGACAAGAGTCCAATCTTTTGAGAAAAGTTTTAAAGTAAAAAGCCAAAATGGAAAAATGGTTTGAAATAAGATTGATTGACTTTTAGTCTTCTCACAAAAAATGTCAAAGTGTTATTAAATTGATTGAAATTTATTTATGAAAAGGTTTTGAAAATGAATGGACATAGGTCCAAGTTTATTATGAAAGTGGTTCAAGTTTAAAAAACAAGAAGAGTTTTCAAAAGGAGGGAGAAGATTTTTGAAATTAAAGAAGATGTGAGCAGAAGAAGAGACTATCCTAAAGCATAAGGTAAAAGCTAGGGATAAGAACTATCTAACCAACAAGAAGCCAATACTTGACATTATGAGTCAAGATAGAATTCCCATTCTTTGGATTAAAACCAAACAAGCAAAGATACTAGACCTCTTGAGAGAACCAAACTTCAAGTGTATTAAGTCTTCACAAAAAAAAATTGGGCAGAGTAACGGCTGTATGCGGGTGAATTCCAGATTACAAACAAAGTATGTAATCACAATAACCTGCACACAAAACAAACAAACAACCCAATGTCTTGAGGTAAACCTCAAGAACTCCAGAAAAAATATCAATTAAGGTCACAAGGTCTACAACATAGGCCAAGGTTTCTAATCCTAAGTCCAAGAAGTCCAATACCCCATAATGCCAAGGATAGTAACCAAATAGTCCAAGTATCATTAAAGTTTTTTATGGTTCATGTTGATTATTAGGTGTCTTAAAAAAAAGAAAAGCTCAAGTGAGCAAAATGAAAATGACAAGAAAGTAAATGCTCAAGTGAGCAAAGATGAAAAATAGCATGAAATGTAAATGCTAAAGTAAATGGTGCATAAAATAAAAGAGCAAAAAATAAAACACAAAATAAGATCAATTATTAGTAATTAGTGGTTAGTTGGATGACCATCTTGAAACTTGCATTTGGAACTCATTAGGGGATTGGTACAACTAAATCCTACAATGAATTGCATTTGCTTTATGTCAAGTATATCATCCATTTAAGAATCCTCAATATAACATATAATGATCAATGATGTTTAAGTGATCCGCGTTGACCAAAATTGATGAAGATCCATTAGAGGATTGGTAGAACCAAAGCCTCCACACAATGAATCTCAAGTTTATTGGATCAAAGAGATCAAATTAACATACTTGGGCTTACAAACATAGGTTTGGGCCACAAATGATCATTTATTCGAATCGGGACAAAATTTAGCGCTATGTTAAGCAATCGTAAGTGAACTTATGTAGTAGTCGAACCTATTTTGTGGCCGGCCAATAGCAATCTATGCACCATTTGTTTTGAGACATGATATAGATATCATGCTCCAATAACACTTAGTGCAATAAGAAAGGGATGAGATGAAGAAGGGTTGGAAAGAATATATAAACCACATTTGAATTAAACTTTAATCAAACTATTATTAAAACCATTCATCCATTTTTATGGAGTTAGACTCAACACCATGGATCCAATGATGTTAACAAAGTTCATGATAAAAAATTCAACCCAAGATCAGCCAAAAAATAATGACAAAATAATATTACATTTAATATATATATATATATATATATATATATATATATATATATATATATATATATATATATATATATATATATATATATATATATATATATATATATATATATATATATATATATATATATATATATATATATATATATATATATATATATATATATATATATGTTGAAAAGGGTTTAAAAATGAATAAAAAGGAAAAATTTTTTGGTAATTTTTTAAAGTCAGAAACTATTTTTAAACTAATTAAAATTGCTCAAACAAATAGGAAATAGATAAAAAAAATAGTAAACATCGACATAAAATTCCATAAAATTTTCAAAATGTCAGATATATGTAAAATGATATTTATGAATTTTTTTAGAATTAAAATATGTCAGAAAGTATTTTTAAAGTAATTAAAAGAAAGCAAATAATGCAAAAAATAAAAAATATCAAATATCAAAATAAAAATGTGAAAAAATAGTCATAAGATCAGAAATAATTCAAAGTATTTTTGTGAATTTTTTCATAATTTTTGGATAAAAAATAAAAGAGTTATGAAATTTTGAAAATTAAATCAATTAAAATATAAAAATAAGAAAATAAAATAAAACCAAAAAGATGTGGGCCATCAGATCATAGTCAAAACACGTTAGTAAGCTGATCCAATGAACCAGATGCGCTGTGCTTACTATGAACCTTAGTGAGATACGCATAGGATCAGAAAAAGGCAACCAATGAAATTAAAACATTTGACACACTATCATTGGCTGAGACGAGACATGTCATCATCTTCAACCTCCAGACGCCCTGCAATGGAGATTTTGTGAGATCCCTCAAATAGAAAAATTAGGATCCCAGACTAGTATCATTAGATTCGTCTCTTCAAGACGATCCTAACATCACCATCGCGCCAAATTTATATAAGGTATGCAAAGAGATATGAATGAAAAACCCAGAAAATAGCGAGCACCTACAATTTGAGATTTCTCTCTCAATTCTCAATGGATTTAAAAATTGTAAGAAGCAGAAGAATCAGGGCAACGAGAGCTTCACGATGATATTAAATTTTGGAAGAATTGATGGAGAAATCTACCTATTGAAGTTCAATTGCAGAGCTCTGTAAATGGACTTGGTCAGATCAATTCAGAAGGTTTCAAGGCTCAATTCTTCTTTTGTTAGCTCCAGGGAAGATCAAGGAAGGTGAATTGATAGAAGAAATAGATTGAAAAAGGCTTAAACAATGATTTCGAAGTTGCAGAAAAGTGAGTTATGGAGCGAGTTTGGCATGGTGATTTTGGCTGTTCAAGCTTGAGAAAATGAATGGGATAGCTCATGTATTTATAGGAGAAGCAAATGGTATCAAAAGGAAGGGTGATTGATGCAATTTGGAGGGAATTCGTGTGAGTGTGTATCATGAAGAAAGTGTGACTTCTCTTTTGTCAAAACTCATCCAAAACGCGTGTTTTAATGCACTAATCAACTTGGGAAAGTTGGATAATCATGTTTAGACCCAAAAGCGTGCTAATTTGAGGGTTGGAAGTTGTAACATGAAATTCAAATTCTGACTTGCGATGAAACATCAATTCCAAGTTACCACTTTTGAAACAATGGCATTCTCAGCTCAAGGGGTCTTAAGGCATGGTTCTTGATGCTTTATAAAGATGAGATTATAAGCTTTGCAATGGGAAAAGAATGTAATCAAATGGATGTTTGAGCTGAAAGTTGCAATGAGTCAAAGTTGGGAAAAAGAAGTTGATTTTCCATACTTAGAAATATTTCAAGTTTTTCTTCAAAAGTGACCTATAATGTTTTGCATCCAAACATGGCCTTCCTCTTAGAATTTGCTCTTTACAAAAAAATATGGCATGAAATAGACCTCTTGAATGACATTTTGAAACTTGAACCATTCAAAATCTCCAAAAATTGAGAGAGTTATGAATTGTTGAAGTTGGCAAAAAATCATGAAATGATCTATAATCTTTTGTATCCTTAAGGCATCCTCCATCCACCTTCTCACTTTGCACATAAAAGAAGGAATAAAGTTCACATCCTCAAGATCATTGTGGAAAAATAGTGGGCTCAAGGTGATAAAAATTGTCCAAGTTATGATCATTTGAAGTCACACATGGGAAGTTGGGGGTTCATCTGGAGGACTTGTAATCTTTCTTCATCATCAAGTTTCTTCCACATGAAAACTCCTTGAAACTTTTGAAGTGATTTGTTAATAACTCTTTGAAGAGAAGGATGTTTTTGGAATCACTCAAAAAATACCAAAAGATGAGCCAGATATACTTCTTTGAAGTTCAAAAACCTAGTTCCTAGATCAAGAAAATTCTTTGAGGAACTTTGACAATTTTAAAAAACCTTCTTGTACCAAAACTTTTGATTTGTAGATAGAAGTTGTTGAGGATGATAATGAGAACTCATAGAAACCAAAACCACTTCCATATCTTGAGAATTGAGAGAAATATGCACTTGTGACCAATGGGAACAAGGCCTTGTCCAACCATGACAACTTCTTCAATCAACCCCTTGTACTTTTGAATCAATATTGATAACTTTGAAATGTGGTGAACCAAAATAAACCTTGCCATGCCATTTATTACAAAAAAACTTCAATGGTGAGGTTTGAATTTCTCAAGCTTTATTGACTAGGGCATGGAAATAAATTCATGAACCCATGGATCAACTTGCTAAGCCATATTGTCTTTACCTACATTATTAACAAGTAAGACAAACCAACATTTTGTTTTATTAATTAAAAGGAAAGTAAAAACAAAACATGCATGATCATAAAATAAAAACAAGTCAAGGTGCTTGGTGATTCCTAAAAGAGCAAAGCTAAAGATAGGGAGGAGAACCAAAAGCCCTAATATGATCTTGTTGTGATTGAATCAATATGGTATGATGAAGGGATCTTAGGGGCAAAAATTGGGGTACAACAACTTCCCTTATTTAAGCTTCTTCTATCCAGAGATACGAAGGTTAAAAATCTCTGTGTCGACGTGATCAAAGATACTTAAATATAAAACAAACCCTATTTTTGGCTCTAAGATGCCATGCAATGCTTATGAGTATGAATGCATATGAACAACTTAAAAGGGACGCAAAACACCACTGGGAATGTAGCAAAGGAAATAAGGATCAAAAGAGAAACCCGACCAGGAAAATAAATCACTGGTGAATCAAAAAGACCCGACTCTATTGGTGTAATACCTAAAGAAGAGATAAGGTAGCATCAACTCAGCTAAAGAGGAGATAGTACAGGATAAAAGTGATTGACAACCAACTGTGAACTACCAACTCAATAGTCGAAGGTAGAAGTTCAAAAAGATAATGACTCATAGAGGATGGTAAAAGACCAAAGGATACACCAAATTTTACTAAAGGTGAAACTACCAACGTTCACTGAAGTTAAAGAGAAAATAAATATCATAGCATCGACATTCACTGATGGTGAACTACCAACGTTCACTGAAGGTAGAAAAAAGATAACAATCACCAACGTTCATTGATGCTGAACTACCAAATTTCACTAAAGGTAGAGAGAAAATAAATATCATAGCACCGACGTTCACTGACAGTGAACTACCAACGTTCACTGAAGGTAGCAAAAAGATAACAATCACCAACCTTCACTGATGGTGAACTACCAACTTTCACTGAAGGTAGAGATAAAATAAATATCATAGCACCAACATTCACTGACGGTGAACTACCAACGTTCACTGAAGGTAGCAAAAATATAACAATCACCAACGTTCACTGATGGTGAACTACCAACTTTCACTGAAGGTAGAGAGAAAAGAAATATCATAGCACCGACGTTCACTGACGGTGAACTACCAATGTTCACTGAAGGTAGCAAAAAGATAACAATCACCAATGTTCACTGATGGTGAACTACCAACTTTCACTGAAGGTAGAGAGAAAAGAAATATCATAGCACCAGCGTTCACTGATGGTGAACTACCAACGTTCACTGAAGGTAGCAAAAATATAACAATCACCAACGTACACTGATGGTGAACTACCAACTTTCACTGAAGGTAGAGAGAAAATAAATATCATAGCACCGACATTCACTGACAGTGAACTACCAACATTCACTGAAGGTAGCAAAAAGATAACAAGTTTCCCCAAAATTATGGCATTTCACCTAGAATGGGTCTCAACTTCTTCTTTAACCAAGGCACTCCGCCCGAAAAGGGTAATATATAAGCTAACTCAAATAAAGAGACTACCACTTACAAAGATTTCACAATGAATTGTCTCTGTCATATCGAAAAGACTTTCCATCCACTGGAGTAATTTGATAACAAACTGCAAACTATCCACTCATAGATAAGATAGCAAAAAAAAAGTAACTTCGACTTTTACGGGGAAGTACAAGTTGCTCAAATAAAGAGACCTGCTACTTGCTGTTATAGGAAGGATTGTAAAAATGACTTTCTGGGGAAAGCAATATGGCTTCCTGGGAAAAGAAATATTACTTCCTGGGGAATGAATCATGACTTCCTGGGGAAAGCAATATGGCTTCCTGGGGAAATAAATATGACTTCCTGGGGAAAGCAACATGGCTTCCTGGGGAATGAAATACAACTTCCTGGGGAATGAAATACAACTTCCTGGGGAATGAATCATGACCTCTTGGGGAAATGCCAATATATTCCTGCTGAGGAGATAAAGTATTCTTGTGCAAAATAAATGCACGTTCTCAAACCAAGGCTCGAAGCTTGCAGAAATCCACAGTAATAATATTATTGGGAAACAAAAATTCAAACCAGAAATAAACTGGAGTGAAACAGTCAATCAAAATACATCCTTTGAGAAATAAACTCAAGAGGGAAACCCAATCTATCCAGACAAAGAGCTGTACAGGAAGGCTAAAGCAAAAATCTTCCACGAGGGATAACTCAGTGGAGAAATTGAAAGAATATACACTTTCTACTTAAGGCTGACACTCTATTGGACAGAGGACAACACAACTCTGCAAAACAGGGTAATATGCCAACAAAATATTAACTAATGTGAATGAGCAATGATTTACTAAATTTAACTATGCATGATGTATGTATGAATGTATGAGTGTTATCATGTATATGCAGACAAAACAGACATATAACACTGGGGATAAACCGACAAAACCAACTCGGGCACAATCAATACTCGGCTAAATCACATCCAAGATGAACATTCCATAAGAAAATAAGCACCAAACGAGGAAACATAATCCTATTTCGCGGCTTAACTTCAATGGGAAGGAACATAATCTGGAAGTAAACAAATCATAGCGACAAAATAGTACAGATACAGTGATATAAGATCCTTCTCCAGACTTCACCGGGGAATAACACTCAGACCTCAATGGGGAAATAAATGTTTTCACGGTCTGCACTTCTACTGCGGATTGAAATACTGATTTCAAATAAGGCAGATGGAAACCATATCGGAAAAACATCAATTGGGGATTTCGAGCTGACTTCATTGGGGAAATATCATACATACTTCACTAGGGGAGATAGCGCCTCATCATCGAGACATCAACTGGGGACCTCGTGCTGACTTCATTGGGGAGGTCAACACCACATCGAAGAGGGGAAACCAAGACACGTTCTTAAATATTGAGAGTAAGTATTGCACCAACTTCTCTGGGGAAAAAGTGTGAATCCTCATAGGGATAACAACTTGGAGAGTTAAGAAGTCAAACAAAACAACAAGAAATCAAAATTATGGGGATTTTAAATCAAACCCAGCACTTGGTAGGTGAAAACCCGAAAAACTGACAAATTCCTAAACACTTCTTAAATAAAACATTGCCCTTGCCTGATTATCGGGCAATCAAACAAAATGCAAGTACTGCCGAAAGGGAGATGCTTCGCAAACGATTCCAACTCAACGTGCATGGGGAGAAAAGACTTTTATTAAATAACAAAGCCTTCACTGGGGAATCTTGGATTGAGTCTTCATATCATGCAAACTTATTCCAATAAAAGATTCCCTGGGATAGCCTTCCCGGGGAACGAAGAAGTCAACATTATATAAAGAGGTCAAACTCATGGGGATTTTAAATCAAACCCAGCGCTTGGCGGGTGAAAACGCAAGGGGTTGACAGCTGTCTCAACACTTCTTAGAAAATATACTTCCCTGGTCTAGTTGCCTGGGAAATAAATACCAACAATAATGTCGATACTGCAGAAAGAGTGACATTTTGCAAATAGTTCCATCTCAACACACCAAGGGAAAAAGACCTTTTGTCATATGAAGGAAGACTTTGCTGGGGAATCTAGGATAGAGGCCTTAGACCATGCAAACCCAAAATATAAAATGAACCAAGACTTGACTGGGGACAATGAGATCACAAACCCAATACCACACCTTACGCCAATTGGTATCGTCTTCAATATACAAAATAAAATCATGTGCATACCAGTGAAAATGACTTGAGAAAACCTTCTTGGGGGAAACAAAATGTCCCAAAAATACAGGAGTTCATCCATTCTGGGGATCACTACTTTTGTTTTCCTCTTGAGTCACAAAATATAAAGTAACAGTAATTTGTAAATTCTTCTCAAAAAACAATTTTGTTATTTAATCTTTTTGCTTTGAAAATTATCATCAATAATAAGTGGAGTCTTTGTAAGCTGAATAAAATAAGAATTACAAAGAATTGGGTAAAATCTCAAATTTTATTGATAGAGTGGTAGTCTGTGAATGGAGAGACTCCACTGATGATTACAAAGTTCGGAAAATGGTAATATATAAAGGAAAAGATACATTGAAATACAATGACCACTATTCCCTCTAACAACTTTGAAATTCTGAGCAGCAACTTCCGTTGAAGAATGGTAAGGATTTAAGAAGATTGTTTCTTCAATGATTAAGTCTTGTCTGATGTAGTTACTTGCCAAGAAAGTCCCTAACTTTTGCCTAAACTGCCCTTGCGGGTGTTCAACTTAGCCGGAAATTTTATTCTGTTTATGTCTCTAATTTTTGCCTAGACCGCCCTTTCAGGTTTTCGGCCTACCGAGATGCTCCTTTTTGCCTAAGCCGCCCTTTCGGGTTTTCAACTTAGCGAGCTGTTCTTTTATTTCTTGACTGCATCAACATTCATGGAACGTGGGAACTCCTCTCCATCCATAGTTTCAAGAATTAATGCACCGCCAGAGAAGGCTTTCTTGACAACATATGTGACTTCAAAATTGGGAGTCCACTTGCCCCTAGAATCAGCGTTAAAAGACATGATCTTCCTGAGCACGAGGTTGCCTTCTCTGAATTCACGAGGTTTAACCTTCTTATCAAAAGCTTTCTTCATTCTCTTCTGATATAACTTCCCATGACACAAAGTCGTCGTTCACTTCTCTTCGATCAAATTTAATTGGTCAAACCTGTTCTGAACCCATTCAGCCTCTGACAACTTGGTTTCCATTATCACACACAAAGAGGGAATCTCAACCTCGATTGGGAGCACCGCTTCCATTCCATACACAAGGGAGAACGGGGTTGCTCCTGTTGAAGTGCGGACAGATGTGTGATATCCATGTAAAGCAAAAGGGAGCATTTCATGCCAATCTTTATAAGTAACAACCATCTTCTGGATGATCTTCTTGATATTCTTATTAGCAGCTTCAACAACCCCATTCATCTTCGGCCTGTACGAAGATGAATTGTGATGGACAATCTTGAATTCTTCATAAAGCTCTGTCATCATCTTGTTATTCAGATTCAAGCCATTATCAGGGATAATTCTTCTTGGCACACCATACCGACATATGAGATTATTCCTAATGAAGCGCACTACCACTTGCTTAGTAACATTAGCATATGAAGTAGCTTCCACCCATTTGGTGAAATAATCAATTACTACCAAGATAAAATGGTGTCCATTCGAAGCTTTGGGATGTATCACTCCAATCATGTCAATACCCCACATAGAGAAAGGCCACGGGGAATAAATAACATTGAGAAGTGTCGGAGGCACATGAATATTGTCCACATAAATATGACATTTATGTCACTTCTTTGCAAATCTGTAACAGTCAGATTCCATTTTCAGCCAATAGTAACCTGCCCTTAGAATCTTTTTAGCCATCGAATGTCCATTGGCATGAGTGCCAAATGAACCTTCATGAATCTCATGCATCAACATGTCTACTTCATGTCTATCCACGCATCTGAGCAAGACCATGTCATAATTTCTCTTGTACAACACATTATCACTGAGGAAGAAGCTGCCAGCAAATCTTCTCAATGTCTTTCTATCTTTATTCGATGCACCAATCAGGTATTCCCGAGTCTAGAGAAAATGCTTGATATCGTAATACCAAGGTTTCTCATCTGCTACCTCTTCTGTTGTAAACACATGAGTGGGCCTATCCAGTCTTCGAACTGTAATTCAAGGTATATCATTCCAAGTATTCACTTGATACATAGAAGCCAGAGTTGCCAGAGCATCCTCCATTTGATTTTCATCTCTGGGGATGTGATGGAATTCAACTTTATTAAAGAAGGGTAACAATCTTCTAGCATAATCTTTGTAAGGGATCAAACCGGGGTGAAGAGTATCCCAATCTCCTTTAATCTGATTTATTACTAAAGCTGAATCGCCATACACATCTAGAATTTTAATTATGAGATCAATAGCTTCCTCGAGACCCATGATGCAAGCCTCATATTCTTCCATATTATTAGTACAATCAAATGCCAACCTTGCAGTAAAAGGAATGTGTGATCCATGTGGAGTGACAATCACAACACCAATTCCTTTACCATAAGCATTCACAGCTCCATCAAATATCATGCTCCAGCGAGATTCAGGATCAGGACCTTCCTCAGGCAATGGTTCATCACAATCTTTCACTTTCAGAAACATCACATCCTCATCGGGGAAATCATACATCACAGACTGATAATCATCAACTGGTTGGTGAGCAAGATAATCTTCCAATACGCTACTTTTAATAGCTTTTTGAGTGCGGTATTCGATGTCATATTCAGATAACAACATCTGCCAACGGGAAATTCTCCCAGTAAGAGCAGGCTTTTCAAAAATTTACTTGATTGGATCCATTTTGGAGATCAACCAAGTAGTGTGATTCAACATATACTACCGCAAATGTTTTGCCGCCCAGGCCAGAGCACAACATGTCTTTTCCAGCATGGAATACCGCGACTCACAATCAGTAAACTTTTTATTGAGATAATAAATGGCATACTCTTTCTTCCCTGTTTCATCTTATTGTCCCAGAATACAGCCCATGGAATTATATAACACTGTCAGATACATAATCAATGGTCTTCCTTCAACAGGGGGAGCAAGATAGGAGGTTCAAGCAAATATTATTTAATACTTTCAAATGCCCATTGGCAATCATCCGTCCATACATAACCTTGATATTTCTTTAACAACTTAAAGATCGGTTCACACGTTGCAGTCATGTGGGAAATGAATATGGAAATATAATTCAAACGCCCGAGGAACCCTCTAACTTGCTTTTCAGTTCTCAGCGCTGACATTTCTTGAATTGTTTTGACTTTATCAGGGTCAACTTCAATCCCTCTCTGGCTAACAATGAAAACCAACAATTTCCCTGACCGAACACTTAAGGTACATTTATTCTTATTCAAGCGGAGATGATACTTCCTCAAACGCTGAAATAACTTCAACAAATCTTCTACATGCCCTTCTTCAGATTGGGATTTAGCAATCATATCATCACCATATAACTCAATTTCCTTGTGCATCAGATCATGGAATAGCATTGTCATAGCCCTCTGGTACGTTGCACCAGTGTTCTTCAACCCGAAGGGCATCACTCTGTAACAGAATGTTCCCCAGGGTGTGATAAACATTGTTTTCTTCCATGTCCTCAGGAGCCATCCTTATTTGATTATACCCAGAAAATTCGTCCATGAACGAGAAAACTTTGAATTTTGATGTGCTATCCACTAACATATCAATGTGTGGCAATGTAAAAATCATCTTTTGGACTAGCTTTATTTAGATCTCTATAATCTACGCACATGCGAACTTTTCCGTCTTTCTTCGGTACTGGGACAATATTGGCAATCCACTGAGGGTATACTGATGTCACAAGAAAATTGTCATTAATTTGCTTTATAACTTCTTCTTTGATCTTCACTGCCATATCTGGGTGAGTTCTTTGCAACTTCTATTTGATTGGCGGGCACTCTGGCTTCAGCGGAAAATGCTGCTCTACAATATATGTATCTAGACCAGGCATATCTTGGTAAGACCAAGAAAAAATATCCACATACTCTTTCAACATCTCAATCAACCTCATCTTCACACCAGGATGCAATAATGCTCCAATCTTGACTTCCTTCGGATCTTCTTCTGAACCCAAATTGATTATTTCCAATGGCTCTTTATATGGCTGAATGGCATTCTCCCCGCGCTCAAGCAACCGTGAGACCTCTTCCGGAATCTCATCATAGTCTTCTTCTTCTTCCCCATACACAAGATATTCAAAGTTGGGAGAGGGTGCAGGGTCATTGTATTCAACGAGGTTTTTAATTAATCTGCACATATGATCTATGATTGCTTTTAGAAACTGACACATATAACAAGTGATCATGCAGACTGAATTTCAGTTATTATTTATTTTGAAAGGTTTTTTTTTATTACCATTTTCCAAGAAAAAGCAAAAAATAAAGACACAATTTGGGAAACAAAGACAACTTTTATTATTGATTTTAAAAATCAAATCAAACAGATAAGCCCATAAAATATCAATACTTTCACCTTGGGCAGAGTGAAAGTTTTTTTTCAAAAAGATTAACAAAAAACAAATTACTTTGAAACATGTATGCAAGAGGTAACATCAATGGTGATCCAGTTCTGAACCCTAACTTCGTGCGTCACATAATTTGGCATTTCTGGCTCTGCTTCATCTTCCATAATGGCATTAATCCCGGAAATAGTTGGATGAAGATAACCCCCGCTACGAAAGATGACTTGGTACTTTCCTGCAGCAAACTTTGGCTTCATGCTCTCACCTTTATCATTCTTCATAAAGAACCCCAAGCCAACTCTATCCTTGTTTACAGGTGGATCAACAATTTGTCCCCATACTCCACTATGGCCATTACGCACAACTTGCTGAGCATCCTTAAACGAAGCCATTGAATTCTCATTTCCTCTTATATTATCAATGGATAAAGCTTGGAACTAGGTTCCAACAGCAGTTTCATCTGCCTCCACAATGATGAAAGAGGACAAATGAGATATCAATAATGCCTGTTCTTCATTTATAATTACCACTTTTCCTTCTGTAATACCCCAAATTTGTCCTACCTCTTTTGCTTTTATCTGGCTTATGCATTGTTACACTTTTCTCATGCATATAACCCTCGTTAGGCCAGCTAACACCTCATGCATCATTCATCAATAAATTTAGCACGAGATCAATGTTCATGAACAGGATTAGGGTTTTATCAACTGACTGAGGTGTATATGTTCAATAGAGCTTGATTCTTCTGGTTATTTTTTAGGCAGTGAAATTGTGGAAATAGGTTTTTATGTTCATGGGTGTTGTGGATCTTTTCTTCATCAAGCTATAAGGTCATCCTCCATCAAGGATTCATCAAACACAGGTGTATTAGGGATTCACATCTTCTATGTGTGAATTCGTAATATCTATCGACTGAGGTTCATTGAGCTTCATATTACGTTTCTTTCTATACTTCAAGGCGCTCTCAAGGCAATGTTGTCATCCATAAAGTCAAGATATAGTATGGATTGGATTGCAAAATGCAAGCCATGGTATAAAAGATAAAGTTGTGGGTTCATTGAGTTCAAAACTTCATCATTATTTCAAACAATTATTGTTTCGATTACAAGTTTACTAGGGTTCAAGAGAAATGAGATTCCAATTAGGATTCATTGAAACTTCTAATTGTGCTCAAGATTAATATTGGTTCAAGATCTCAATTTCATGATTTGTTAAGGGTTGATTCAAGATAAGATTGGAAGATTCATGTAGTTCAAGTTGTCATCTTCAAGTTCACTTAATTCATCTCCCATTATTCAAATCTAGGCATGACATATAAATGGATTCGGACTCAATTCTTTGTGAAATGTCAAATTGGATTCAAGTTTTGAAGCGAGGCGTCCCATGATAAAGTTCAACGTCAATTTGGGAAAGTTAAATTTTGGGACAAATTTCCATTTAAATTTATGATTGTTTCATTCAAGTTACAAGCATAATGGAGGGAAAGCAATTAAAATTTGAAATCAAGTCTCCATTATAAAAAAACATTTCAAAGCATGGTATCTCAATCAAGTTCGGATCACAAAGCTAAACTCCAAATACATACAACATCTTAGTTTCATCCAATTACATTCATAATCACACAAACTTTTGTTCTAAGCCTAAGTCATAGTGCCCATACGTCTTCATGCTTGCTTCCCATGACCAAGCCACCATATCTTCAATCCACCATATCCGATCTCTTCCTTGTATTGGCATGATGCTACGTTACAAGTCTGATCCTTTCCTTGTATTGGCATCATGCTACATTACAAGTCTGATCTGTTCCTTGTATTGGCATCATGCTACGTTACAAGTCTGATCCTTTCCTTGTATTGGCATCATGCTATGTTACAAGTCCGATCTCTTCCTTGTATTGGCATCATGCTACGTTACAAGTCCAATCTCCATCTCTTCACTAAAAAAAATTCTTTCCCCAACAGATATCACAAAAATAAATAAACACTTACACTCTCTCTCAGGACAAATTTTTGGCATTGGTATTTAATCATCTTCTACCTCGAACTTCCGAAAGGTACGTGCCAATCGTTCTTTCAAGTATAAGACGATTAAATAGGGGCAGCAGCTGAAACAACCGGCTGAAAATCATCAAACAATGAAGTCGCCATCTGTGATCGGTGGATCTGGAACTGACTGTTTAACGCTGGTTCGCGAAATGTCGCGGAAGCAAGAGTCTCCACCGTCTTTTATTTTCTCCAAATGGAAAGGACAAAAGCACAGAAAAATTCCTTATAGAGATTGCTCTCGGTTCGGGAGGTAGGTTATAGAAAGGGAAGGTGTTAGCAACCTTTCTATCCATGGTTATCCATGGGCTCTTAGATACTTGCTCATTGTGTTTTCAAAAATGGTTTGTTTGCTTTTCAACTGTGGGTTTTAAAAAAGTTTCTTTGAAAAATTTCAGTTCGACTCTTGTGTCAGAGTGTTTGAAAAATTGCTTTGAAAGCTTTTTGAAAAGTGTCGGTGTGAAAAGTATTTTTGTTTGTTTTGAAGAGAGCAAGTATCCACGAGTTGTCTACCTACCCTAAGGAATTCGTCTGTGTAAATGTCCTTTAAAGTAGTGCCATCCCACCATTGAGAGGTAGGTAGCACCACCGTTGGAGGTGTTCGGGTCAATTCGAGGTTCGGGACATGGTGATCACCAGAGCAATGTGAAGACACCTTAGAAGCTACCCTCATGCCAGGTTCTCGGATCATGAGGACTTACTAAGACATCCTCTACTCGACGATCACCTTTCGAGAGGCAAGGCAACAGTGAGGCGTACCCTAGGGGTGGTGTGTGCGAATTGTGTGTCGTTTTCATTTGCATTTGTCTTGTCATGTTAAAGTGATCTACGCTTGATTTTATTTAAGGCCATTCATTCTTGCATGCTTTGTTTAACAGTTAAGATATTTGCGGGAAAAGTAAATCTAAAGCTATTACAAATGGCGCGGGTCCACATCGCCAAAATTAAACCGGACCCGATTTGACGGAAAAATAAATAAAGCAATCAAAGAAAAGTGCGAGAAGTAAATGTTACAAAGCTTTGGGAGAGGTACATAAGTATTTAACGAAAAAGAAATAAGTATGCGAATTAATTGAATCGGAACGAGGGCGTTGGACCCTTTTGCAAAATTTAAGATTAACAAGGAATTAAAATTAAGATTAAAAGAAAGCAAGAATTTTGTTTTTGGTGTTTTTTATGTATATTAAGATTTAATGGAAAAGAATTAATTAAAATTAAAATAAAAGGCAAACCCTAATTCTAGTTATTTTTTAATTTATTAAGAAATATTGAAACTTGACCTAATTTAAGCCTAAGTTATTTTCATGCAAATTCGATTATAAAAAAATAAATAAAATAAATAAATATTATTATAAGAAAGAAAAATTTAAAAGGAATAAAATTTATTAAACCTAATTCTACATTTTTTGAACTTTTATTATGAAAAGAATTAAAGTTGCAACCTAAATTAAAACTAAATTTATTTACATACAATTTGTTTATGAAAATAATTAAAATAAAATACTTATTATATTTTTCATCTTTTCTGATTTTTATGAGGTTTTTGTATTTTGTAAAAAAAATGATAAATTAAATCAAAACAATAAAGCAAATAAAATAATAATTAAAAATAAAGCACAAAGAAAATATATAGAATTTGCAAACCAGGGGGGGTGGAAGTCCCAATATGGAGGTATGGATCCAGGAATTCTGGCCCATTTAGCTTTGGCCTCGTTGGACTTTTTAGAATCACGTGTGGTGCGTTGACTAGGGCGTAGCGTGTTCTTTGAATCCATGCCCTTGATTTGATCTCCCAGGACGCGTGGCTGGCTTGATGATGAGGGAATATGATGGTCTTCAACGTAAGCGCTGTATAGGATGTGTTATGGAAAAATAATATTGAAATATGTAAGACCTGGGGCTCGAACCCAGGTCATGTACCTTTATCACCAATCCTGCTTGCCAGCTGAGCTAAGTGCGCATTTTGATTAATATACAAACAACAAATATTATAAAAGTAAAGCGAAGGGTTAGTGGTTCAACGCGCGAAATATTTAAACGTGCCAATCAGCGTGTGACACGGCTTCATCTTCTCCATCATCCCTGTAATACCAAACACATAGGCAACGGTTTTAGACGCGTTTTCTCAGGCTGCTTATGGGAAAATAGCGAATAGGCTATCCTTGAACATAAATTAGGCGCGAGGGTCCTGTCTTCTTCGTCCAGATGCGTTGAACTCAATGGTCTTGGTCTCAGCCTCTAATTTTGCCTTATTGCAAAAGCCCTAATTTAACATTCTGCAAACCCTAAATATCAAGCATGGTGAAATCGCGTTGAGAGCACAAAAACACAATTAAATTATACAGTTAGCATCAAAACTTCATCAGGAATATGAATCAATGAATAATATGTCATGAAGATGCATAAAATTTAAAACACGATCACAAATTTTTCACAAGGTATTCCAGGTTCTGTATACCAATTCCTCGCGTCTGGATTGTTGTTTTTGATTGGAATGTGATCAGTGATCTCCAAGGAAGCTAATGGAATAGAAATTAGGTCTTGAATCGACCTGTAAAGATGATTTCAGATTTGAGTTTTTAGAGGATTTTCCCAAGTTTGTCAATGGCCTTTGAGCGCAGCTTTGTGTCTTAGCATTAGGTTTTCACTCAGGCTTATGTACTGAATAGATTAGGTTAACAAAATTGATCCAAATATCTTTCATTCATGGATTTGGAGATTTGATTTTTCACCATTATGTTTTCAATCTTTTCCATGTGCTCTTGTATCAATTATGCTCAAATCAAATCAAATCTTCCTATTTTTGAATGTGCACGAAATATTGAGGGCAAAACATGCATGAAAAGATTTATTAGGTCAAGTTATATATTTTTCATATATTTAAATGATTTAAATGAATTAATATAAATAATAATTCAAATAAATAGATAAAAAATGAGAAAATACTTCCCTTTGGGCCAAGTGGTCGTGCATATGTCATGGATGATGAATCATGGAAGAAAAATGGGCCCATTAGCAATTTTAGACCATTTGAATCAATGTTGACTTTTCAAAATATCCAAAAATTTCCCAACTTCCACAAGGCATAACTTGCTCAATTTTTAAGCTTTTCTCATGTTCTTGGACATTTTGGAAAGGTCTTTGAGTCCTCTAACCAATGCCTTTGGTCCCATGTCATTTGTATTTACCAATCTCAAGTTATGGCCTTTGACTTAAAGTCCCTTTTTGTTGACTTTTGAAAATGACCTATAATGTTGAAATTGATAACTTTTTGTGAGAGCATTTCTTGGACTTGAAGTATGAAGATGAGTTGTAGGAAATGTCTTTCTATTCAAAATGAGCTTTGGATGGAATTTTTCTGATAATCCATGTGAAAGTTATGCCCTGGTCAATTTCAGTTGACTTTTTCAACTGTCCAAATAAGGAAACTTTTGCATCTTGATGATTTTCTGAGCCAAATTTTGAGAATCATGATCAAGCATTGATCAAATGATGTTTGTGGCTTCAAAATGATATGTTGACCAAAAATTTGAACTTTTGACTGCCAAATGACCATTTTGCCCCTACAGTTGACTGTAGTGCAACTTAGGGTTTTGACTGTGCAATTTTGAGCTGAATGCCTTGAAACTTGATATGAGGATGCTTGACCATATTTGTAGGCATATGAGACTTGATTGGGCTTTTGAAAACTTCATTTTCTTGATCAGTACACAAACCCTAGTTTTGACTGTATAGGGGACCTTTGCACTGTGCAACCCTTGGGGAATTTTGCAGCTTGACTTGGCAATTTCTTGAAGAATATGGGAGGGCAAATTTTGGGGTACAACAGTTGCCCCTGTTCAATCTTCTTAGACCTGAGGATGCAGATTGGCAGACGTGCCTTTCGTAATCCGAGGGTAGAAGATGATTGAACACTAGAGTGCCCAGAAATTTGTGCTCACATAGTAGCAGTGATGATGGGAATGGGCTTATAGATGCCATTTAGAGATTGCTGAATAGGATAATGGGCTTATAGATTCCATCTGGATGTTGATCGCGTAGGAGATTCCTTAGCGAGAACCTGCATACCTGCAAGAGAACAAATGAGTACCTGACACGTTGCAGGAGCTGATTTTTAGATGCTTGATATAGATATGTCCTGACTGGTTACAGGAGCTGAGTCTGGAGCTTCAAAAGATGATGAATGAACCAGGGATGGTTACTGCCTTAGCATGAATGGTAAGAGAACCTTGGGTGACTTTAACTTCAACAACGCTCGTTGAGAAAATCTTGGGTGTCTTCTACTGGGATAAGAATCAGGGAGATTTTAGGGTCGGTCTGACTGAACCAGAGAAGGCCTTTGACTGGATAAGCATCAGGAAAATCTTAGGGTCGATTTAGCTGAACCGGACAAGGTCTTGGAATATCTTCAACTGGATAAGCATCAGGGAGATCTTAGGGTCGATCTGACTGAACCAGAGAAGGCCTTTGACTGGATAAGCATCAGGAAAATCTTAGGGTCGATTTAACTGAACCGGACAAGGTCTTGAAATATCTTCAACTGGATAAGCATCAGGGAGATCTTAGGGTCGATCTAACTGAACCAGAGAAGGCCTTTGACTGGATAAGCATCAGGAAAATCTTAGGGTCAATTTAACTGAACCGGACAAGGTCTTGAAATATCTCCAACTGGATAAGCATCAGGGAGATCTTAGGGTCGATCTGACTGAACCAGAGAAGGCCTTTGACTGGATAAGCATCAGGAAAATCTTAGGGTCGATTTAACTGAACCGGACAAGGTCTTGAAATATCTTCAACTGGATAAGCATCAGGGAGATCTTAGGGTCGATCTGACTGAACCAGAGAAGGCCTTTGACTGGATAAGCATCAGGAAAATCTTAGGGTCGATTTAACTGAACCGGTCTAGGTCTTGAAAGACGATTGAGAATTTAGCTGATTCTTTCCTGAAAGGTAAAGGTCAGACATATGCAATGCATGATATGAATCAAGCAATGATGTTCTCAATATAAATGAGACTCGTATGATATGATGCATATGCATGCCATAACGATGTATGTGATGTTTATGTATGTGTTCGTCTAGGAAAGTGAATCCTTGACGGGTGTCGGGAAGTCGTATCCTGGGCTGATATTGAAGAATAGATTTTGCTTCCGCTGGGGATAATAGTTGCGAGAATACCGGTGGGAGAAGATGACTCTGTTGTGGAATAAACTTGGCAAATGGAAGATTCTGCGGGGAGAAAAAATACTCTAGCGACCATGCTGGGAAGCAATACTCTGTGGGGATAGAGATGCTTTGCTGAATGTTGATAGTAACTTGCTAAGGATGTCTTGTTGTTGGAAGTGTGAATAGACTTCGCTGGGGATAGGAAAGAACTTCGTTGACGACGACCTTTCCGTGGCTTTTGGCTGAGGATAACCCAGTTATATCCTGTTAAGGAAATAACTCTTTAAATCAAGCCGGACGACGCGTTCGTGCTCTGCGAGGGATAAGCTTCCAGAATCTACTGGGGATAAGCTTGTTGCTTGGGGATATGAATTCCAGCTTTCCTGGGGAATCAGATTGGACTCTCCTGGGGGAGTTTTGATATGCTGGGGAAGTGATCCCTTTGAATGTTGGTATACCGCCGGGGAACAATCTGTAGACCAAGACTGCCGGGGATGCTTGTTAAGAATATAGGTATTGCTGCTGGGAATGTTGAGCTCTGCGAGAGGATACCCAACTTCCTTAAGTTTGAAAATAGCTTTACTTGGGGAGAGCGTATTGACTTGCTGGCTCACTCTCTGGGGAATTGAGATATCTGGTTATGTTCTCCAGCTGAACCTACCTTGGTACCTTGGAGGATAGAACAATTAGATTGCTTGGGCAACTCATTATTGCCCCTGTTTCTGAGGTGGGAGAGGACGACCTATGAGGTGTTGATAGTTGTTGATGGACAAACCTTCTTCTGGTAGACAGGTGACAAGATGATAGGACATAGTCGTACACTTTGATCCCTAAATTTTGCCTAGACCGCCCTTTCGGGTTTTCAGTCCATCGGGATACCCATTTTGCCCAAGCCGCCTTTTCAGGTTTTCGACTTGCCGGGTGTACATTTTTCCATTTCATCCCTTCATTTTGCCCGACCCCTTTTGGTTCGCCGGGAAGCCCTTATTTTTGCCTAGGTATGTCAACCTAGCGGGTCTTTGATTTTGCGTAGTATTTTTCGCCTATGTCCACGCTCTCAGAGTGTAGGTAGGTGCCCATGGCTGCTTGTGTTGCCATATTACCAGAAGATGTCTGATCATGCCAGATTCGTTGCTGGAGTGCCCCAAGTGACTCGGGCAGGGATTTGCCCCAGGCTTTTGGCCTTTTGAGAGATTCTCTGGATCTTGACTTAACTGCCCCAGATGGTAGACCATGATCATGCCGTGCCCCTTGATTGGAGATGCTTTTGTTCACTAGGTATTCATCGTGCGAATTTCCCTGCTTGTTCAAACAAAAAGTCATATGCAAACAAAGTTATGTTAAAAATGCAAAGCTTATGTCTGTCTCGAAGATTTTGAAAATGCATTCTTTTTTCATAAAACAAGTGAATGTTTGTAAAACGTGATGTCAACTTCGTATTTACCGTAGGCCTTAAGGAGTCAGGATACCTTTCGTAACAGTATGCTTTCGAACTAACCCATGCTTCAGCTAGGACTTTTGAGGGTTATAACGTGGCCTGGTTCACGGTTTAAGAAACAAAGGATAAAGGCTCAAATCATTTGTACCCGCCCGCTCTTCGTGATGTTCTCCAAACCTAAACTCAGCTGATCATACATTAGACCTTGTTTGAGTCTTTGCTCTGATTTTCCAGTGATGGTCGGATACTGAATGTTTATGTTGGATAGACAGTCATTCCTTTTTGTTATTGTTGAGGGTTTATAAGACCTCTTTCTTTTTGATTTTGTTATCCCTGTTTTTTGCCTGAGCTGTTTCCTTTTTTGGAATTACAGCCAGCGGGATGCCCCAGTTTCGTAAGTCCCCTTTATAGGTTTTGACTTTTTGGGTTTTTCATTTTTTGAGATAATGACTGCCTGTCCTTGCGATTTATTCAGAACCATCACTGTCTTTTGTTTTGTAAGGACTCCTTTGGTGCCATTCGTTATGCACTTGGATCAACTGAGAAACTACCCTGCCCCAGGTTATGATAAAGGGTTTTAAATTTCGAAAAGAAAAACTCCTACTTCTTTGGCTCAGAGGGGTTGACGAGGGATTATCATCCTTATAACTCTAGTGTTTAGGGATTGAAAAATTGCCTGTACCTCATCAGCGGGGTCTGCTCAAAAGCATACTGTACATTATGGTATCGTTTTCGTCATCCTCCCTCAAGAGGCTTAGAATTTTAGATCCAGAGTTGACATCAGAAAAAATACGAAAAGAAATTTGAACATAATGAAAACAATTGTATTAATTCCCAAAACAGACGTATGCGATGCATTGATAGAATAAAAGAGTTTGCTATGACATTAATTGTTTGTATAAGCAAAGAAAAAATACAACTCAAAAATTCAAATAAACAAAAGGCTTCAATGATTGGGCAACGGAGCAGTGATTATGTTCGGAGTCTCAGGCACTTCAAACTGAATCTCCCCGGCGTCGATCATGTCTTGAATCTTGTTCTTGAGAGGCCAGCAGTTGTCCGTAGTATGCCCCGGGCTATCAGAATGATATGCGCACCTATCATTGGGATGATAGTTGGGAGCAGAAGTGTTCGGATTCCGGAGAGGAGCCCTTAATGTGATCAGCCCTGCCTTCAACATTTGTTGCAGTGCTTGATCCAGCGACATGTTGATTTTGGTGTACTGTCGTTTCTCCTTTCGCTGCTGCCCCTGTCCTTGTTGAGCAGGTCCGGGATTGGAGATCTGGATTGCCCCTACCTCATGACGGCTCTTTTTACCGTGCACATCATTGGATTCTTTCTTTCCATGATGAGGCTTTTTATCAGAAGGTGCAGCCTCTTGAATTTTCCCAGACCGGATGCCAGCTTCTATTCGCTCTCCAGTCAAGATAAGATCTGTGAATCCGGCAGACGAATTCCCGATTAGGTGGTTGTAGAATTGACCAGACAGGGTCCCCAAGAACATATCGACAAGTTCCCGATCAGTCAGAGGTGGTTGTACCCTTCCAGCAAGATCCCTCCATTTCTGCGCATATTCTTTAAAACCTTCACTTGATCCTAACGACATACCCTGGAGTTGGGTACGCGTAGGAGCAAGGTCGGCATTATATTGATACTGCTTGTAGAAAGCAGTAGCCAACTCCTCCCAGTTAGGAACCTTGGTCCCATCTAGCTGATAGAACCATTCGAGATGAGTCCCTGAAAGACTCTCCTGGAAGAAGTGGATCCACAAATTCTTGTCCACCGTATATGGTTGAATCTTCCGAACATAGGACCTGAGATGTAACTTGGGACAAGAAGCCCCGTCATACTTGGTAAAGGATGGTGCTTTGAACTTCCGAGGAATAATCACACCAGTTGACAAACCCAGATCTCCAAAATCCAGCCCAGGTATCTGTTGGATCTCCATAGCATTCAGCCTATCCTCCAACTGTTTGTACTTGTCTTCGGCAGGAGGGTATTGTTCGTCGTTGAAATCTGTCTCATTGTCAGAGACCACTGGGCTGGGAATCCTTTCCTCTTGATGACTGCTTTTCCCCACAGATGGAGTTGTCCTCTCAGTTTGATCCTGCAGGGTGTTCCCAGATCTGCGTCTAGGGCTGAACAAAACAGTCCTCCTCTTCTTCTTTTCCTTCTTCAAAATCAGAGCCTTCAGATCTTGCTGCCCCTGGGTCAAATTCATGATCAGCCCTTGGAACTGGGCGTTCTGAGCCTGGAGGGCCTTGATAGTGTGTTCGGTTGAAGATTCAGGATTCATGACGATCGGCTGAAATAAACAGCGAAGAAGGGTAAGCAACATGTCAAAGGCATACCTGCAATGCAATGAGATGTATGACATGCATGTAATGTTTTCAAGGACCTCGCGGGGTAGACAAAAAATTTGTTAGCATTTGGATCCGGTAGCTTGATTGTAAGAACTTCATTTTGTGGAGAGTCCTTCGTCAAGGGTCAAAGGCTCACCATATCCAGTGGGTCATAGCCCCTGACACCCTTGGCTAGAGGAAAATAAATCCCCTTTGCCCCTTGCTGGGTAATTGGTTTATCATGACCTGCATCACAAGCCCTTGAGATCCTTGAAACGGGTTAGGATGTATGCAATGGTATGCAATGGTATGATGTCATGCTATGCATGGGATAACATAAGTGACCCTGTTATGAGCCCCAATTAAGGACTATAAACAACCTGCAAGAAACTTAGTAAACCCTGTTGTGAGTCCCCATTAAGGACTATAAACAAAACCTGTAAGAAACCTAGTATACCCTGTTATGAGTCCCTATTAAGGACTATAGACAAAACCTGCAAGTAGCTTATGTGTTAGATAACACGCATGCAATTAGTCAAGTACGAAGGCACACAAGTCACACAAGAGAAGCCCTTAGAGTTTAGGCCAGCATGAGGTCTAGGTATTACCCTCTTGAAGTTGGTGGGCTCAACCTGTCCTATCAGAAGTAACCGGGTTCTAAGAGTCCCAATATCACTGGATTGCTTTCATTGTTCATCGTTTCGGTTTAGCCACTGAACTGGCGACCGAAATATTCCAGGAAAGCAACCCTCAATTGAGTGTAGTATCGAGTATCAACCAACCTCGGACTGCACCAAAGTCAGTTATCTCACTACCCTAAAGAGGCCAAGATAGTTCAATTAAGGTTCCTAAGGTCTGTTGATGCTTCACGACACCACGCGGAGGCCCCGTACTCTCCTTGACTGAACTCAAGGGTTACCGGTACACACCAAAGTGCCACATCAACGTAGCAGACTGTTTCAACCATGTCGGTATACCCCGCACAGTTCCCTCACAGCCTTGTTGCTACTTTCTAAGAAGGTATCCCCCAGATCCGGGTTAGGATCTATAGAACTCCCAAGACTGTCCCACAATAATAGAGCAAGCAAAGAAGACAATTGAAAACACAGTTATGAACTAGCCCTAAGGTACACCTCACTTTATAAGATTTCCCCAGCAGAGTCGCCAGTTCTGTGATCGGTGGATCTGGAACTGACTGTTTAACGCTGGTTCGCGAAATTTCGCGGAAGCAAGAGTCGCCACCGTCTTTTATTTTCTCCAAATGGAAAGGACAAAAGCACAGAAAAATTCCTTATAGAGATTGCTCTCGGTTCGGGAGGTAGGTTATAGAAAGGGAAGGTGTTAGCACCCTTTCTATCCATGGTTATCCATGGGCTCTTAGATACTTGCTCATAGTGTTTTCAAAAATGGTTTGTTTGCTTTTCAACTGTGGGTTTTAAAAAAGTTTCTTTGAAAAATTTCAGTTCGACTCTTGTGTCAGAGTGTTTGAAAAATTGCTTTGAAAGCTTTTTGAAAAGTGTCGGTGTGAAAAGTATTTTTGTTTGTTTTGAAGAGAGCAAGTATCCACGAGTTGTCTACCTACCCTAAGGAATTCGTCTGTGTAAATGTCCTTTAAAGTAGTGCCATCCCACCATTGAGAGGTAGGTAGCACCACCGTTGGAGGTGTTCGGGTCAATTCGAGGTTCGGGACATGGTGATCACCAGAGCAATGTGAAGACACCTTAGAAGCTACCCTCATGCCAGGTTCCCGGATCATGAGGACTTACTAAGACATCCTCTACTCGACGATCACCTTTCGAGAGGCAAGGCAACAGTGAGGCGTACCCTAGGGGTGGTGTGTGCGAATTGTGTGTCGTTTTCATTTGCATTTGTCTTGTCATGTTAAAGTGATCTACGCTTGATTTTATTTAAGGCCATTCATTCTTGCATGATTTGTTTAACAGTTAAGATATTTGCGGGAAAAGTAAATCTAAAGCTATTACAAATGGCGCGGGTCCACATCGCCAAAATTAAACCGGACCCGATTTGACGGAAAAATAAATAAAGCAATCAAAGAAAAGTGCGAGAAGTAAATGTTATAAAGCTTTGGGAGAGGTACATAAGTATTTAACGAAAAAGAAATAAGTATGCGAATTAATTGAATCGGAACGAGGGCGTTGGACCCTTTTGCAAAATTTAAGATTAACAAGGAATTAAAATTAAGATTAAAAGAAAGCAAGAATTTTGTTTTTGGTGTTTTTTATGTATATTAAGATTTAATGGAAAAGAATTAATTAAAATTAAAATAAAAGGCAAACCCTAATTCTAGTTATTTTTTAATTTATTAAGAAATATTGAAACTTGACCTAATTTAAGCCTAAGTTATTTTCATGCAAATTTGATTATAAAAAAATAAATAAAATAAATAAATATTATTATAAGAAAGAAAAATTTAAAAGGAATAAAATTTATTAAACCTAATTCTACATTTTTTGAACTTTTATTATGAAAAGAATTAAAGTTGCAACCTAAATTAAAACTAAATTTATTTACATACAATTTGTTTATGAAAATAATTAAAATAAAATACTTATTATATTTTTCATCTTTTCTGATTTTTATGAGGTTTTTGTATTTTGTAAAAAAAATGATAAATTAAATCAAAACAATAAAGCAAATAAAATAATAATTAAAAATAAAGCACAAATAAAATATATAGAATTTGCAAACCAGGGGGGGTGGAAGTCCCAATATGGAGGTATGGATCCAGGAATTCTGGCCCATTTAGCTTTGGCCTCGTTGGACTTTTTAGAATCACGTGTGGTGCGTTGACTAGGGCGTAGCGTGTTCTTTGAATCCATGCCCTTGATTTGATCTCCCAGGACGCGTGGCTGGCTTGATGATGAGGGAATATGATGGTCTTCAACGTAAGCGCTGTATAGGATGTGTTATGGAAAAATAATATTGAAATATGTAAGACCTGGGGCTCGAACCCAGGTCATGTACCTTTATCACCAATCCTGCTTGCCAGCTGAGCTAAGTGCGCATTTTGATTAATATACAAACAACAAATATTATAAAAGTAAAGCGAAGGGTTAGTGGTTCAACGCGCGAAATATTTAAACGTGCCAATCAGCGTGTGACACGGCTTCATCTTCTCCATCATCCCTGTAATACCAAACACATAGGCAACGGTTTTAGACACGTTTTCTCAGGCCGCTTATGGGAAAATAGCGAATAGGCTATCCTTGAACATAAATTAGGCGCGAGGGTCCTGTCTTCTTCGTCCAGATGCGTTGAACTCAATGGTCTTGGTCTCAGCCTCTAATTTTGCCTTATTGCAAAAGCCCTAATTTAACATTCTGCAAACCCTAAATATCAAGCATGGTGAAATCGCGTTGAGAGCACAAAAACACAATTAAATTATACAGTTAGCATCAAAACTTCATCAGGAATATGAATCAATGAATAATATGTCATGAAGATGCATAAAATTTAAAACACGATCACAAATTTTTCACAAGGTATTCCAGGTTCTGTATACCAATTCCTCGCGTCTGGATTGTTGTTTTTGATTGGAATGTGATCAGTGATCTCCAAGGAAGCTAATGGAATAGAAATTAGGTCTTGAATCGACCTGTAAAGATGATTTCAGATTTGAGTTTTTAGAGGATTTTCCCAAGTTTGTCAATGGCCTTTGAGCGCAGCTTTGTGTCTTAGCATTAGGTTTTCACTCAGGCTTATGTACTGAATAGATTAGGTTAACAAAATTGATCCAAATATCTTTCATTCATGGATTTGGAGATTTGATTTTTCACCATTATGTTTTCAATCTTTTCCATGTGCTCTTGTATCAATTATGCTCAAATCAAATCAAATCTTCCTATTTTTGAATGTGCACGAAATATTGAGGGCAAAACATGCATGAAAAGATTTATTAGGTCAAGTTATATATTTTTCATATATTTAAATGATTTAAATGAATTAATATAAATAATAATTCAAATAAATAGATAAAAAATGAGAAAATACTTCCCTTTGGGCCAAGTGGTCGTGCATATGTCATGGATGATGAATCATGGAAGAAAAATGGGCCCATTAGCAATTTTAGACCATTTGAATCAATGTTGACTTTTCAAAATATCCAAAAATTTCCCAACTTCCACAAGGCATAACTTGCTCAATTTTTAAGCCTTTCTCATGTTCTTGGACATTTTGGAAAGGTCTTTGAGTCCTCTAACCAATGCCTTTGGTCCCATGTCATTTTTATTTACCAATCTCAAGTTATGGCCTTTGACTTAAAGTCCCTTTTTGTTGACTTTTGAAAATGACCTATAATGTTGAAATTGATAACTTTTTGTGAGAGCATTTCTTGGACTTGAAGTATGAAGATGAGTTGTAGGAAATGTCTTTCTCTTCAAAATGAGCTTTGGATGGAATTTTTCTGATAATCCATGTGAAAGTTATGCCCTGGTCAATTTCAGTTGACTTTTTCAGCTGTCCAAATAAGGAAACTTTTGCATCTTGATGATTTTCTGAGCCAAATTTTGAGAATCATGATCAAGCATTGATCAAATGATGTTTGTGGCTTCAAAATGATATGTTGACCAAAAATTTGAACTTTTGACTGCCAAATGACCATTTTGCCCCTACAGTTGACTGTAGTGCAACTTAGGGTTTTGACTGTGCAATTTTGAGCTGAATGCCTTGAAACTTGATATGAGGATGCTTGACCATATTTGTAGGCATATGAGACTTGATTGGGCTTTTGAAAACTTCATTTTCTTGATCAGTACACAAACCCTAGTTTTGACTGTATAGGGGACCTTTGCACTGTGCAACCCTTGGGGAATTTTGCAGCTTGACTTGGCAATTTCTTGAAGAATATGGGAGGGCAAATTTTGGGGTACAACACCATCGAACGTCTTTTATTCCATATGTAGGGAAAGGTAAACATCAAGAAAACCTGAGAAGGGAGAAGTCACGGTCTTGCGACCGAGAGATCGGGTAAGGAAGTCTGTTATGCGAGGGGAAGGTATTAGCACCCCACACGCCCGTAGTACTCTACGGTATCCACTCTTGTTATCTATCTTATGGGTGTGTTTAATCTATGCATACTGTTTACTATACTACTGCTAAAGGGAGAATGCATGCAAAAGAAAGGAGAAAAGAATGTAGGGAAAATAAAATTGTGCTCGCTTGGGCCCTACCCCAATGCCTACGTATCCGTTTTGAGGAATCAAAGCTACGGTAGTTCGGCTCATATGTTTTTGTTTGTTTGTGTTTTTTAATGGACAATGTTAATCCCGCCTTCCGCCGCAGCTCGACCTTTGGAGACTTATGCGTTGGCACAGAAGTAAATTAATCATGTCCTTACCTGAAAAGGGTTTTAGAGAAAGGTGCTCGAGCGCACAAAATGGTTTGAATTTGGTTTGTGTTTTATCACCTTGAAAAAGGGTTTAAGTATAATTAGCATGTTTTTGATTTGCTAAGGAAAGAAGTTTTTGTTTTAGATGCAAGGATGCAAAAAGGGGAAGAAAAGAGTCTAAGGGAGACTAGCCTATTTATAACCTAGTGTTATCATACAATGGTAGTCCTATATCAAGGATGAAGGGGAAGTTTCTACCTACTGTTAGCATGCATGGTTTACAACCTAAGGTCTAACTTACGTCCGAACGGAGCAAGCGCATCCTAAGGGAACATGGTATGTACAGGGATAAAGCAAACAAGTCAATAAACTCAAGAGAGCACACCTAGAGAGATCTTATCTAAGTTAGCATGCCAAAGAAAGTCTAATAAAACTATCCTATAGGGAACATGCAATGATAGCGAAGTCGTGATCTCAATTTCTAAATTGAGTGACTCATTGATCAACAAGAAATAAAGGAAAGTGATAAAATCCTATAGGGAGCATGCACTGAGAGGGAAGTCGTGATCTCAATTTCTAAATTGAGTGACTCATAGATCAACAAGAAAGTAAACAAACATAAGCACAACACATATAGAAAATGAAGTGCGGAATTCCTGCTACAGGTCTTTAAACAGTGACTTCGAGTGCACGCTCTTTAATTCCTACTTCTCATGATATCTAAAAAGAAATAAAGTGCGGAAATGAGGAGTAAGAGTGAAGTTGCGATGATACCTAATGGAGGAGGTTCGTTGTCTCTTCAAAACCACACAAGCCATAAGAAAACTCTACCGAAAGCTGCTCAGCACGAGTGATCAAAGAACTAATCCCCAAGTATTCCCAATCGCGAAAGATTTTCCTCAATACTGTCACAAAATCTAGGCTAAAAAAAGCAACAAAAATGATTACCAAACATAAAAGCAATAATAGAATATTCTAATGAAATTCTAAAGAGAAAACGAAAAAAAAATTTATAAAATGTTCTAATATTTTTGTATCATTTTTATTATCAATGAAGAGAAAAATTGAACTAGAATAAAAACTGAAATAATAAAAAAGGAAGTTAGAAGAGTCAGGGGGTATGGAGTTGGCACAAGGAGTATTGAAAGGAATTAGTGTTAAGCTCATCAGATTAGGTCCATTACCATTTGTATATTGTTGTGAGGCTACAAAAACAGCACAAAAATGGGCCAAGAGGGAGTGTGGCTCGGCCCAGAATCATATTTTTTTTGCAATATTCAGATTTTTTTATTGACAAGCATTATTTCAATAAAACAATAATCAAAGAAATAAATAAAATGTAAAGAAGAGCAAAACACCATCGTTCAGTGGATATAGGGTTAAGCTTCGTGACTGTTAAGCTTCCTCGCACAAAATCAACTCTCCTATCTTTCTTCAGCGGCGTGATTCTCTTCTACAGATGGCCGCTATTGTACCTTAAAATTTTCCCTCTCATTTATCAAGATTTTCCTCACAAGACTCAAGACAAGATTAGGGTTTGGTCAGCTCAAGACATCATCTTGCACTGATAACCTGAAATTAGGGTTTGAGTTTGCACAAGGATTTTTGGACCATAAATGCTTCATGTGACTTTCATACACCATCTTGGACCCCTAAGATTTCTCATACCAAGTTTCAAGCCTTGAATCACATTTTTGCCCAGTCAATTGGACAGTTGACCTAAAAATCATCTGTATTGGGGAAAAAGTCAACCATGGCCAATTTACAGTCAAACTTCATAATTTTTTATCCAAAACAACATTTTAGACTCATATGAACCATTTGATCAAGTTTGGATCACAACTCCTCAAGAAATTTGATCAAATCTTCAAAAGGGCAAAATGGTCAAAATTAGGGTTTTAACTAAGAAAGGGCAATTTCTGATTTTTAACCTAGCCAATGAGCAATTGGGTTCAATCATGGTTTCAAGGACTCAATGGCATCATCTTGACCTAATCACATAGTTCAAAAGATCTCAAATGCATAGGATTGATAAATGAATTTTGCAGTCAACTGATCAAAAGTCAACTGTACACTGAAAAGTCAAACTTTGACTTTTTGGTCAAAATCAAGTGCCAAGGGTCATAATTCATCAAGATATGTCAAAATATGAAACTTTTTGACTAAGAAAGTCAATTTTGCAAATTAGGGTTTTAATTTGAAATTTTTTCATAACTTAGAAATTTTCTAAGTATGGAAATTTTCTTATTTTTTCCCAACTTTTAACCACTTTTTCACCATGATGAAATTGGATTCAAAGAAAACTTCCAACATGAAAGTTGTAGTCCTCCATGAAATCTACAACTTTTATTCACAAAGTTTTACCAAAAGATTCTTGGATCTCAAGTTATGAATTTGTGAATAGGGGCCCATGAAGTTTTTAACTTAGTGAAAATTTGCCCTAATTTAGGCAGGTTTTTGACCCAACTTCATGGGAATTTTTCACCTAGTTCCAAGAGGTATCTCAAAATGCATTTTAAATATGGATTATAGATCATGTTGCAAGACTTACAAAATGTCCAAGAACTCTCCAAGATCATTTATGGTTAGGGAGAATCGAAGAAGAGAAAATGGCATTTTGTCACTTTTGTTCAAGCCATTTTCACAATGCATCAAGTTGCAAATCTGATCAAGCATGCTTGTAACTTGCATTACAGGTCCTAAACCACTTCTAAACTCCATAATTAAATTCTAACTCAGTGGATAATGGCTTTGTTTTGGCTTTTGAAGCATTGTACAAAGAATAAATCTATAAATGGCATAAAGGGCACATTGCCATTTTCATAAAGCAAGCTTTTTGCAACTTTGCTATCCTTGAGCCTTGGACCTGTTCTTTTGTCACAAGCAATGTCCACATATATCAAGCATGGTTTACCAACTCTCATCAGCTAAAGAACTATCCAGTACAGGCCTTTGGCACAAGTCACTTCACTTTTCTTCAAAAGCAAGAAAAGTTGCAAAAGTCCAAAGAACTTGTACATCTGATAAAGGGAGGGCTTGGCATCATTCAAAACACATTCAAAAACTTGTTACAAGCTAGCACACGAATGCTTATGATCTAAAACTCCCCTAAACACAAAAAACACATTTTCTGCCAAGACATAGCAGTTTCTGCAAAACTCTTGCCAACTTCATTTTGTCTCGTGCGTTTTGCCTTTTAACCTTTTCAACACTTCATCCACATCATATCCAAACTATCCAAGCATTCATCCTGCAACTGTGAGCCCTGTTTCAGACATCACCATTTTCATTTTGGAAGGTTGCATCTTGACTTCTACAGGGAGTTTCAGCCATCTACAAGGCCAGCTAATCATTGGAAAAGCTTGAGGGAACTTCAAGGAAGCTCACACGATCCTCAGGCCTCACTCAAAGTCCCCACATTGCCATATCCAAATCCAGCTGAAGGAGGTATTTTTCAAAACTCTATCTCTCTATTTAGGCATCCTCAAGCCACGATTTGTGAAGCAAAAATGTAGTCTCTAGCATGGTGAAGCTGTACATATGCATAGTTGTCATTTATATTAACTGAGCTAAGAGAATTTGAATGTTGAACATGCTGAAAAAACTAGGTCAGAAATTAGGGCTACTGAAATTCTCCCTGGTCTTTGAGAGTTAGATTATGAATTTTATATCATTGGAATCGTGAGATTCCAAGCTACATTTTTTATGTTGCAAGTTTTTGTTTTTGTGTAAAGAATAGATAGTTACAGGTTGAAGGCAGAAACGCGCGCAGGGAAGAAGCCAAGGACAGGGACGAAGCTGGTGATCTGGGCCTTGGCGCATTGGGCCTTCTGTTTTACTTCCCATACCCCCTGGCTTGATATCCACACCCCCTTTGCATATTTGCTTTATTTTTTCATTTTCCTTTTTATATTGTTATATTTATTATTTTTAATTCTTTTTTCTGAACAATAAAAAATCACAAAAATAATTTCTTTATTTTTTGCATTTTATTTTATTTTTTTAATTTTTTTTTTGGCATAAAAAATAGTTTATTAGGTTTATAGAATTTATTTTCTTAAATAAATTTGTAAATACAATTTAAAAATACTATATATTTTTATTTTATTATTTCACACATAAAATAATTATTTTCATACATATTTTAATTTTTAATATTTTTTAATAATATTATTTATTATTTCTTGTACATAAATGAATAAAATAAATAATATAGAACATATTTTTCTTTTAATAAAAAAAAACTAGGGTTTCACCCTTTCAAAAATAACAATATTATTTTTCTTATTTTTTAGGACTTAAATAATCTTATTTTTTCATACATAAAATTAATACAAGACATTTTTTGCATAAATACATTTTATTTGCATATTTAAATATTTTTATATTTATTTATCTTGCACAATAATTCAATTGGGTTGTAATAGTATTTTAGGGTTTTATTTTGTGCAAATATCCCCATTCAAAACTTGTATCCCCCCTCCCATAATAATTGTTGTAATAGCTTAGTTTTATTTTACGCAATTTATCGCATTATACCATGTTTAGTAAAACTAGGGTTTTGCATGATAAGACAAAAAAACAAACAAATAGAAATGACCTAATACAAGACAAATGCATGAAAATAACACACATTGCACACAAGTACCCTTAGGGTTTCACCCACTTGGTTGCCTTAAAATAAATGGCCATGGTATGCATGCTAAGTATCTTGGCAAAACAAAACAAAACAAAAGATCATAGTCCCTCAATGACGCTATCAAAAGGTTGCCTAAACAAATGATCTTAGTCCCTCAAAATGCTAAAGATACTTGGCAACATTGCTATCATGGTCATACGATGACCCACGCCCGTCCCGTTTAACATCCAAAGATAGGGTTGTTTACCAAATCAATGGTAAATCAACAATGTCAAAGGAATAAAAATACATAGGAAAAACATTTGAGTAGGTAGATAGCTTCTAGTTACTTGATCATTTCAAAACAATCCTTGCTATTTTCAAAAACAAACACACACACATTTCCAAACATTTCCAAACATCTTTCAAAACATTGAAACATTTTTCAAAAGACAAACATCTTTGTATACATTCTTACGAACGAGAATCATTACAAAGATTGCCTAAACGATGGCCTCTTTTCAAAATACTTTCAAAACCACATAAAGCACCATTTCAAACAATTTCAAAATCAAAGCAAGTGATCTAAACAAGTAACTAAGAGCCCATGGAAAACTATGGATGAAAAGGGTGCTAGCACCTTCCCTTTTCATAATCTACCCCCCGAACTCAAGAAAACATCTCAAAGGTCTTTCCTGTGCTTTTTTACCTTTCCTTTTGGATAAAAGAAAAGTCGATGGCGACTCTTGCTAACCGCAACATTTGCAAACACAGACGCAAAACCTCAAGTCAGTTCTCCCACCGCATCACAGAACTGGCGACTCTGCTGGGGACAAGAATAAAAGTGGGGTTACCTGGTGTGATCGGTGGATCTGGAACTGACTGTTTAACGCTGGTTCGCGAAATGTCGCGGAAGCAAGAGTCGCCACCGTCTTTTATTTTCTCCAAATGGAAAGGACAAAAGCACAGAAAAATTCCTTTAAGAGATTGCTCTCGGTTCGGGAGGTAGGTTATAGAAAGGGAAGGTGTTAGCACCCTTTCTATCCATGGTTATCCATGGGCTCTTAGATACTTGCTCATTGTGTTTTCAAAAAGGTTTGTTTGCTTTTCAATGTGGGTTTAAAAAAGTTTCCTTGAAAAATTTCAGTTCGACTCGTACGTCAGAGTGTTTGAAAAGTTTGCTTTGAAAGCTTTTGAAAATGTGTTGGTGTGAAAAGTCTTTTGATTTGTTTTTGAGATTAGAGCAAGTATCCTTGAGAACCTACCTACCCTAAGGAATTCGTCTGGGTAAAAGTCCTTTAAAGTAGTGCCATCCCATCATTGAGAGGCAGGTAGCACCACCGTTGGAGGTATTCGGGTCAATTCGAGTTTGTAGGGACATGGTGATCACCAGAGCAATGGGAAGACACCTTAGAAGCTACCCTCATTCTAGGTTCCCGCATCATGAGGACTTACTAAGACGTCCTCTACTCGACGATCACCTTTCGAGGCAAGGCAACAGTGAGGCGTACCCTAGGGGTGGTGTGTGCGATTTGTGTGTCGTTTCATTTGTATTTGTCTTGTCATGTTTATTGGTGTTCTACGCTTGATTTTAATTAAGACATTCATTCTTGCATGCTTTTTAACAGTTAAAATTTGCGAGGAAAATAAATCTACAACTATTACAAATGGCGCGGGTCCACATCGCCAAAATTAAACCGGACCCGATTTAGCGGAAAGTAAATAAAGCAATAAAAGTGCGAAAAGTTAAAAATTGTTACAATGCTTCGGGAGAGGTACATAATTATTTAAACGACATAAAATAAATGCGCGAAATTAAATAAATTATGAACATGGGCGTTGGACCCTTTTGCAAAAAAATTAAAGTTGGTGAATTAATTAGAATTAAAGTCAAATGTTTTTTTTGGTATTTTGTGTTTTTTAAGATTTAATAGAAAGAATGATTAATTAAAATTAAAATGAAGCGTCAAACCCTAATTCTAATGTTTTTTAAGTTTATTGTGAAAATATTAAGTTTTAACCTAATTTAAATCTAAGTTAATTTACATGCAAAATTTAATTATAGAAAATAAATAAAATAAATATTATTATTAAAAAGGGAAATTAAAAGGAATCAAAATTAATTAAACCTATGTCTACATATTTTTGGATTTTTAGTTATTAAAAGAATTAAAGTTAAAACCTATTTTACTAAATTTATTTACATGTTAATTATTTACAAGAAAATAAATAAAATAAATATTTTATTATGTTTTTATCTTTTTGATTTTTTTTGTGATGTTCTTTTATATTTTATAGCTATAATTAATTGAAACAATAATCAAGAAAATAAAAATAATAAATTAAATAAAACATAAGAAAAATAAAAAGAATGGCAAACCAGGGGGGGTAGCCCCAATATGGAGGTTTTGATGGTAAAGCCTGGCCCAATAAGACATGGCCTTGTTGACTTTCCAAGCAACATGCCTAGGCGTTGACTGGCACTCACGGTACTCCATGAATCCTGGCCTTTGGATTGGATTTGTTGGACGCGTGTATGGTCTGATCTGGGTGTGTATGATGATCCTGGCTTTGGGCGTTGCATGGGAAGATAATTGAAAAAATATTGTTGAGAATGTAAGAGACCTGGGGTTCGAACCCAGGTCAAGTGGATTACTAGCGCTTGCATCAACCACCTGTGCCAATTGTCATATTTGATATATAAATAAACAATGAATATAATAAAGGAAAACAACGTGTTCTTGGACCCACGCGCGAAAATATTTGAATGTGCCAACCAATTCCTGCCACGACTCCGTCTTCCTCATGGCTCCTTTTTTATTTTTCTGAAACAACACCATAACGCAACGGTTTTCACGCGTGGGTTTAGAGAGGTTTTAAGAAAATAACGATTAGCCCCTCGACGCTCATAAATTGAGCGCGAGGGTGCCATCCTCTTCGTCTTCAAGAGCTGAATCCATTGGTGGTCATTTGGAGTTCTAATTTTGCCTTGTTATGAAAACCCCAATTTTGAAACCTGCAAACCCTAACATTTAACAATGGCAAAATCGCCTATATTGCACAAAAACGAAATTAATTGGTATGGTTAGCATCAGAACATTACGAGGAACAAGAATCAATAACCAAAATGTTATGAGGATGCTTAGAATTGAAAACACGATGGTGACTTTTTTACTGTACAAGTGAGGTCCTTATTACCAATTCTTCGCGTATTGATGGATGTTTGGAGTTGGAATATGATCAAGAGTCCACGGGGAAGCTTTTTGAATGAGTATTAGGGCTTAAAACCACCTCTAACAACGTTTTCAGATTTGAGTTTTATGGCAATTTTTTCAAGTGTGTAATGGGAGTTGCTGCGCAGTATTCAGTGTACCAGGATTAGGTTTAGGTTCAGGCCTTTGTAGTGAATGTATTAGGTCAAGAAAATTGGATCAAATCTCTCATAATCATGGCTTTTGAATATTTGATTTCTTCATATCTTTTTCATATCTTTTTCAAGTGTTCTTTGTGTCAATTAGGCTCCAATCACACCAATTCTTTCCATAATTGAACAAGCACGAAATATTGAGTCCAAATCATGCATAAAAAGATTGGTTTTGTTAGGTTAGATATTTTTCATGTATTTAAATAATTTAAATGAATTAATATTAATATAAATTCAAATAAATAAATAAAAATTGAGAAAATACTTCCCTTTGGGCCAAGTGGTCGTGCATAGGCTTAGAATGATGAATCATGGAAGAAAAATGGGCCCATTAGCAAATTTAGGTCATTTGAAGTAAAGTTGACTTTTCAAAATTCCCAAAAATTTCCCAACTTCCACAAGGCATAACTTGCTCAATTTTTAAGCTTTTCACATGTTCTTGGACATTTTGGAAAGGTCTTTGAGTCCTCTAACCAATGCCTTTGGTCCCATGTCATTTTGATTTACCAATCTCAAGTTATGGTCTTTGACTTAAAGTCCCTTTTTGTTGACTTTTGAAAATGACCTATAATGTTGAAATTGATAACTTTTTGTGAGAGCATTTCTTGGACTTGAAGTATGAAGATGAGTTGTAGGAAATGTCTTTCTCTTCAAAATGAGCTTTGGATGGAATTTTTCTGATAATCCATGTGAAAGTTATGCCCTGGTCAATTTCAGTTGACTTTTTCAGCTGTCCAAATATAGTAACTTTTGCATCTTGATGATTTTCTGAGCCAAATTTTGAGAATCATGATCAAGAATTGATCAAATGATGTTTGTGGCTTCAAAATTATATGTTGACCAAAAATTTGAACTTTTGACTGTCAAATGACCATTTTGCCCCTACAGTTGACTGTAGTGCAATTTAGGGTTTTGACTGTGCAATTTTGTACTGAATGCCTTGAAACTTGATATGAGGATACTTGACCATCTTTGTAAGCATATGAGACTTGATTGGGCCTTTGAAAACTTCCTTTCTTTGATCAGAACACAAACCCTAGTTTTGACTGTATAGGAGACAGTTGAACTGCATAACCCTTGGGGAATTTTATGACTTGGCTTGGCAATTTCTTGAAGAATATGGGAGGGAAAATTTTGGGGTGCAACAGTTGCCCCTGTTCAATCTTCTTAGACCTGAGGATGCAGATTGGCTGACGTGCCTTTCGTAATCCGAGGGTAGAAGATGATTGGACACTAGAGTGCCCAGAAATTTGCGCTCACATAGTAACAGTGATGGGGGGAATGGGCTTATAGACGCCATTTGGGGATTGCTGGATAGGATGATGGGCTTATAGATGCCATCTGAATGTTGATTGCGGGGGAGATTCCTTAGCGAGAACCTGCATACCTGCAAAAGAAAAAAAATTAGTACCTGACACGTTGCAGGAACTGATTTTAGATGCTTGGTATAGATGTGTCCTGACTGGTTACAGGAGCTGAGTCTGGGGCTTCAAACGCTGATGAATGAACCAGAGATGGTTACTGCCTTAGCATGAATGGTAAGAGAACCTTGGGTGACTTTAACTTCAACAACGCTCGTTGAGAAAAATCTTGGTGGAAATTACCATCTTTGCAATATCGGGAAGAGAGCCATAAGCAATTATAATCTGAAAGGGAATCACCTCACTCGCCGTCGGAGAGGGAATCATAGGAAAAGGAATTGTCACCTCACACACCGTCGGAGAGAGAAACATAAGAGACTATTACCTCACACTCATCGTCGGAGAGGGAATCATCTGAAACGGACTTACTACCTCACACACCGTCGGAGAGGGAACCAAGGGAGACTATCACCTCACACTCATCGTCGGAGAGGAAAACATCTGAAAAAAGGAATTACCATCTCACGCACTTGCCGGAGAGGGGACCATAAGAGATTATCACCTCACACTCATCGTCGGAGAGGGAAACATCTGAAAAAGGGATTACTACCTCACACGCCGTCGGAGAGGGAACCATAAGAGAATATCACCTCACACTCATCGTCGGAGAGGGAAACATCTGAAAAAGGGATTACTACCTCACACGCCGTCGGAGAGGGAACCATAGGAGAATATCACCTCACACTCATCGTCGGAGAGGGAAACATCTTAAAAAGGGATTACTACCTCACACACCGTCGGAGAGGGAACCATAGGAGAATATCACCTCACACTCATCGTCGGAGAGGGAAACATCTTAAAAGGACTTCTGGAAGCAGTATCAGAACGTCACCATATCTGGTTTACATCTGAAACTATATCTGGAAGGAAATCTGGAAGCAGCATCAGAACGTCACCATATCTGGATCATATCTGAAACTATATCTAGAAGGAAATCTGGAAGCAGCATCAGAACGTCACCATATCTGGATCATATCTGAAACTATATCTAGAAGGAAATCTGGAAGCAGTATCAGAACGTCACCATCTCTGGATCATATCTGAAACTATATCGAGAAAGAAATCTGGAAGCAGTATCAGAACGTCACCATCTCTGGATCATATCTGAAACTATATCGAGAAAGAAATCTGGAAGCAGTATCAGAACATCACCATATCTGGATCATATCTGAGACTATATCGAGAAAGAAATCTGGAAGCAGTATCAGAACGTCACCATATCTGGATCATATCTGAGACTATATCGAGAAAGAAATCTGGAAGCAGTATCAGAACGTCACCATATCTGGATCATATCTGAGACTATATCGAGAAAGAAATCTGGAAGCAGCATCAGAACGTCACCATATCTGGATCATATCCGAAACTATATCTAGACAGAATTGCGATAGTTGATAGTAGTCATTTTTGTATTGATCTTTTTCCTGAAAAGGCAAAACATAATTGTATGCAAAATCATGATGCATGAACTGTATGTCTTCAAAATCAATGAGATTCGTGTAGTATGATGCATATGCATGCTATAATGATGTATGTGACGTTTTATGAATGTATGTTTGTCTAAGAAAATAAATCCTTGACGGGTGCCGGGAAGTCGTATCCTGGGCTGATGTGGAAGAATAGCTTTTGCTTCCGCTGGGGTTGATAGTTGCAAGTATATCGGTAGGAGAAGATGACTCCGTTGTGGAATAATCTTGGCGAATGGAAGATTCTGCGGGGAGAAAAGATATTCTAGCGACCATGCTGGGAAGAAATACTCTGTGGGGAGATGCTTTTGCTGAATTGTTGAAGATGACTCGCTGAGGATACCTTGCTGTATTGGAAGTGTGAATGGACTTCGCTGGGGATAAGAAAATTGCGTCGATGACGATCTTTTCGTGGCTTTTGGCTGAGGATAACCCAGTTATATCCTGTTAAGGAAATAACTCTTTGAATAAAGCCGGGAGACGCGTTCGTGCTCTGCGAAGGATAAGCTTCCAGAATCTACTGGGGATAAGCTTACTGCTCGGGGATATGAATTCCAACTTTCTTGGGGAAACTGGATTGGACTCTCCTGGGGAAGTATTGAACTGTATTGGTTATGCTCTTCAACGGATGCTACCTTGATATCCTGGATGATAGAACAATCAGATTGCTTAGACCACCCATTATTGCCCCTGTTTCTATGGGGAGGCACTTGTGGGATGCTGATAGTTGTTGATGGACAAACCTTCTTCTGGTAGACAGATGATAAGATGACGGGACATAGTCGTACGCTTTGATCCCTAACTTTTGCCTGGACCGCCCTTTCGGGTTTTCAGTCCACCGGGATACCCATTTTTGCCCAAGCCGCCTTTTCAGGTTTTCGACTTGCCGGGTGTACAGATTTCTTCATTTCATCCCTCATTTTGCCCGAACCCTTTTGGTTCGCCGGGAAACCCTAATTTTTGCCTAGGCATATCAGCCTAGCGGGTCTTTGATTGTGCGTAGCATTTTTCCGACTATGTCCGTTCTCAGAAAGTAGGGAGTTGCCCCTGTTTAGAAGTGTTTTGTCACCAGAAGATGTTTGATCAGGTGAGATTTGTTGTTGAAATGCCCCAAGTGACTCAGGCGGAGATTTGCCCCAGACTATTTGGCCTTTTGAGAGATTCTCTGGATCTTGACTTAACTGCCCCAGATGGTAGACCATGATCATGCCGTGCCCCTTGATTAGAGATGCTCTTGTTCATTAGACTTTCGTCGTGTAAACTTCTATACTGTTCAAACAAAAAGTCATATGCAAACCAAGTTATGTTAAAAATGCAAAGCTTATGTCTGTCTCGAAGATTTTGAAGATGCATTTTTTTCATAAAACAAGTGAATGTTTGTAAAACGTGATGTCAACTCCGTATTTACCGTAGGCCTTAAGGAGTCAGGATACCTTTCGTACAGTATGCTTTCGAACTAACCCATGCTTCATCTAGGACTTTTAAGGGTTATAACGTGGCTTGGTTCACGGTTTAAGAAACAAGGGATAAAGGCTCAAATTATTTGTACCCACCCGCTCTTCGTGATGTTCTTCAAACCTAAACTCAGTTGATCGTGCGTTAGACCTTGCTTGAGTCTTTGCTTTGATGTTCCAGTAATGGTTCAGATGTTGATAACTTATTTTGAATAGGCAGTCATTTTTTGCTTTGGTTGAAGGTTTGTGAGACCTCTTTCTTGATTTTTGCTATCCCTTTCTTTTTTTGCCTGAACTGTTTCCTTTTTTGGAATTACAGTCAGCGGGATGCCCCAGCTTCGTAAGTCTCCTTCATGGGTTTTGACTTAATGGGTTTTTTATTTTTGAGATAAGGACTGCCTTTCTTTATGATTTGTTCAGAACCATCACTGTCTTTTGTTTTGTAAGGACTCCTTTGGCGCCATTTGTTATGCACTTGGATCAACTGAGAGAACTACCCTGCCCCAGGTTATGATTAAGGGTTTTGATTTTCGAAAATAAAAACTCCTACTTCTTTGGCTCTGATGGGTTGACGAGGCATTATCATCCTTATAACTCCAGTGTTTAGGGATTGAAACAATGCCTGTACCTCATCAGCGGGATCTGTTCAAAAGCATACTGTAGATTATGGTATCGTTTTCGTCATCCTCCCTCAAGAGGCTTAGAATTTTAGATCAAGAGTTGATCATCAGAAAAAATATGAAAAGAATTTTGAATATAATGAAAACAATTGTATTAATTCCCAAAACAGACGTATGCGATGCATTAATAGAATAAAAGAGTTTGCTATGACAGTAATTGTTTGTATAAGCAAAGAAAAATACAGCTCAAAAATTCAAATAAACAAAGGCTTCAACGATTGGGTAACGGAGCAGTGATTATGTTCGGAGTCTCAGGCACTTCAAACTGAATCTCCCCGGCATCAATCATGTCTTGAATTTTGTTCTTGAGAGGCCAGCAGTTGTCCGTAGTATGCCCCGGGCTATCAGAATGATACGCGCACCTATCATTGGGATGATAGTTGGGAGCAGAAGTGTTCGGATTCCGGAGAGGAGCCCTTAAGGTGATCAGCCCTGCCTTCAACATTTGTTGCAGTGCTTGATCCAGCGACATGTTGAGTTTAGTATACTGTCGTTTCTCCTTGCGCTGCTGCCCCTGTCCTTGTTGAGCAGGTCCGGGATTGGAGATCTGGATTGCCCCTACCTCATGACGGCTCTTTTTACCGTGCACTGCATTGGATTCTTTCTTTCCATGATGAGGCTTTTTATCAGAAGGTGCAGCCTCTTGAATTTTCCCAGACCGGATGCCAGCTTCTATTCGCTCTCCAGTCAAGATAAGATCTGTGAATCCAGCGGACGAATTCCCAATTAGGTGGTTGTAGAACGGACCAGACAGGGTCCCCAAGAACATATCGACCAGTTCCCGATCAGTCAGAGGTGGTTGTACTCTTCCAGCAAGATCCCTCCACTTCTGCGCATATTCTTTGAAACCTTCACTTGATCCTAACGACATACCCTGGAGTTGGGTACGCGTAGGAGCAAGGTCGGCATTATACTGATACTGCTTGTAGAAAGCAGTAGCCAACTCCTCCCAGTTACGAACCTTGGTTCCATCTAGCTGATAGAACCATTCGAGATGAGTCCCTGAAAGACTCTCCTGGAAGAAGTGGATCCACAAATTCTTGTCCGCAGAGTACGGCTGAATTTTCCGAACATAGGACCTTAAATGCAGCTTGGGACAAGACGCCTCGTCATATTTGGAGAAGGATGGTGCTTTGAACTTATGCGGGATAATCACACCAGTCGACAAACCCAGATCTCCGAAATCCAGCCCAGGTGCCTGTTGCACCTCCATAGCCTTCAACCTATCCTCCAACTGTTTGTACTTGTCCTCAGCCGGAGGGTATTGTTCGTCGTTGAAATCTGTCTCGTTGTCGGAGACCACTGGACTAGGCACCTCTCTCTCATGGTGACTGCTTTCCCTCACAGATGGGGTTGTCCTCTCAGTTTCAGTCTGCGGTATATTCCCAGATCGGCGTCTAGGGCTGAACAAGACAGTCCTCTTTTTCTTCTTGTCCTTCTTCAAGAGCAGAGCCTTCAGATCTTGTTGCCCCTGGGTCAAATTCATGATCAGCTCTTGGAACTGGGCGTTCTAAGCCTGGAGATCCTTGATAGTCTGCTCGGCTAATGATTCAGGATTCATGGCGATCGGCTGAAATAAACAGCGGAAGAGTAAGCAACCTGTCAAAGGGATACCTGCAATGCAATGAGATGTATGACATGCATGTAATGTTTTCAAGGACCTCCCGGGGTAAACAGAGAAACTTTGTTAGCATTTGGAACCGGTAGCTTGATTGTAAGAACTTCATTTTGTTGAGAGTCCTTTGTCAAGGGTCAAAGGATCACCATATCCAGTGGGTCATAGCCCCTGACAACCTTAGCTAGAGGAAAATAAATCCTCCTTGCCCCTTGCTAGATGTTTGATTTATCATGACCTGCATCGCAAGCCCTTGAGGTCCTTGAAATGGGTTAGGATGTATGCAATGGTATGCAATGGTATGATGTCATGCTATGCATGGGGTGATGTAGGTAAACCTTGTTATGAGTCCCAATTAAGGACTATAAACAGACCCTGCAAGATATTCAGTATACTTTGTTAGGAGTCCCAATTAAGGACTATAAACAAAACCTGCAAGAGATCTAGTAAACCCTGTTATGAGTCCCAGTTAAGGACTATAAACAACACCTGCAAGAAATTTGGTAAACCCTGTCATGAGTCCTAGTTAAGGACTATAAACAAGACCTGCAAGAAACTTAGTACCCTGTTATGAGTCCCAATTAAGGACTATAAACAAGACCTGCAAGAAACAAGTGTCAGGTAACAAGTACGCAAGTAGGCAAGTACAAAGGCACACAAGTCACACAAGAGAAACCCTTAGGGTTTAGGCCGGCATGGGGTCTAGGTATTACCCTCTTGAAGTTGGTGGGTTCAACCTGTCCTAATCAAAGTAACTGGGTTCTAAGGTTCCCAATATCACGGGATTGCTTTCATTGTTCATTGTTTCGATTTAGCCACTGAACTGGCGACCGAAATATTCCAGGAAAGCAACCCTCAATTGAGTGTAGTATCGAGTATCAACCAACCTCGGACTGCACCAAAGTCAGTTATCTCACTACCCTAAAGAGGCCAAGATAGTTCGATTAAGGTTCCTAAGGTCTGTTGATGCTTCACGACACCACGCGGAGGCCCCGTACTCTCCTTGACTGAACTCAAGGGTTACCGGTACACACCAAAGTGCCACATCAACGTAGCAGACTGTTTCAACCATGTCGGTATACCCCGCACAGTTCCCTCACAGCCTTGTTGCTACTTTCTAAGAAGGTATCCCCCAGATTCGGGTTAGGATCTATAGAACTCCCAAGCAACCCACAATTTAAAGCACACAAAGCAATACAATTGAAAACATAGTTATGACCTAGCCCTAAGGTACACCTCACTTTAAGATATATCCCCAGCAGAGTCGCCAGTTCTGTGATCGGTGGATCTGGAACTGACTGTTTAACGCTGGTTCGCGAAATGTCGCGGAAGCAAGAGTCGCCACCGTCTTTTATTTTCTCCAAATGGAAAGGACAAAAGCACAGAAAAATTCCTTTAAGAGATTGCTCTCGGTTCGGGAGGTAGGTTATAGAAAGGGAAGGTGTTAGCACCCTTTCTATCCATGGTTATCCATGGGCTCTTAGATACTTGCTCATTGTGTTTTCAAAAAGGTTTGTTTGCTTTTCAATGTGGGTTTAAAAAAGTTTCCTTGAAAAATTTCAGTTCGACTCGTACGTCAGAGTGTTTGAAAAGTTTGCTTTGAAAGCTTTTGAAAATGTGTTGGTGTGAAAAGTCTTTTGATTTGTTTTTGAGATTAGAGCAAGTATCCTTGAGAACCTACCTACCCTAAGGAATTCGTCTGGGTAAAAGTCCTTTAAAGTAGTGCCATCCCATCATTGAGAGGTAGGTAGCACCACCGTTGGAGGTATTCGGGTCAATTCGAGTTTGTAGGGACATGGTGATCACCAGAGCAATGGGAAGACACCTTAGAAGCTACCCTCATGCCAGGTTCCAGGATCATGAGGACTTACTAAGACGTCCTCTACTCGACGATCACCTTTCGAGGCAAGGCAACAGTGAGGCGTACCCTAGGGGTGGTGTGTGCGATTTGTGTGTCGTTTTCATTTGTATTTGTCTTGTCATGTTTATTGGTGTTCTACGCTTGATTTTAATTAAGACATTCATTCTTGCATGCTTTTTAACAGTTAAAATTTGCAAGGAAAATAAATCTACAACTATTACAAATGGCGCGGGTCCACATCGCCAAAATTAAACCGGACCCGATTTAGCGGAAAGTAAATAAAGCAATAAAAGTGCGAAAAGTTAAAAATTGTTACAATGCTTCGGGAGAGGTACATAATTATTTAAACGACATAAAATAAATGCGCGAAATTAAATAAATTATGAACATGGGCGTTGGACCCTTTTGCAAAAAAATTAAAGTTGGTGAATTAATTAGAATTAAAGTCAAATGTTTTTTTTGGTATTTTGTGTTTTTTAAGATTTAATAGAAAGAATGATTAATTAAAATTAAAATGAAGCGTCAAACCCTAATTCTAATGTTTTTTAAGTTTATTGTGAAAATATTAAGTTTTAACCTAATTTAAATCTAAGTTAATTTACATGCAAAATTTAATTATAGAAAATAAATAAAATAAATATTATTATTAAAAAGGGAAATTAAAAGGAATCAAAATTAATTAAACCTATGTCTACATATTTTTGGATTTTTAGTTATTAAAAGAATTAAAGTTAAAACCTATTTTACTAAATTTATTTACATGTTAATTATTTACAAGAAAATAAATAAAATAAATATTTTATTATGTTTTTATCTTTTAGATTTTTTTTGTGATGTTCTTTTATATTTTATAGCTATAATTAATTGAAACAATAATCAAGAAAATAAAAATAATAAATTAAATAAAACATAAGAAAAATAAAAAGAATGGCAAACCAGGGGGGGTAGCCCCAATATGGAGGTTTTGATGGTAAAGCCTGGCCCAATAAGACATGGCCTTGTTGACTTTCCAAGCAACATGCCTAGGCGTTGACTGGCACTCACGGTACTCCATGAATCCTGGCCTTTGGATTGGATTTGTTGGACGCGTGTATGGTCTGATCTGGGTGTGTATGATGATCCTGGCTTTGGGCGTTGCATGGGAAGATAATTGAAAAAATATTGTTGAGAATGTAAGAGACCTGGGGTTCGAACCCAGGTCAAGTGGATTACTAGCGCTTGCATCAACCACCTGTGCCAATTGTCATATTTGATATATAAATAAACAATGAATATAATAAAGGAAAACAACGTGTTCTTGGACCCACGCGCGAAAATATTTGAATGTGCCAACCAATTCCTGCCACGACTCCGTCTTCCTCATGGCTCCTTTTTTATTTTTCTGAAACAACACCATAACGCAACGGTTTTCACGCGTGGGTTTAGAGAGGTTTTAAGAAAATAACGATTAGCCCCTCGACGCTCATAAATTGAGCGCGAGGGTGCCATCCTCTTCGTCTTCAAGAGCTGAATCCATTGGTGGTCATTTGGAGTTCTAATTTTGCCTTGTTATGAAAACCCCAATTTTGAAACCTGCAAACCCTAACATTTAACAATGGCAAAATCGCCTATATTGCACAAAAACGAAATTAATTGGTATGGTTAGCATCAGAACATTACGAGGAACAAGAATCAATAACCAAAATGTTATGAGGATGCTTAGAATTGAAAACACGATGGTGACTTTTTTACTGTACAGGTGAGGTCCTTATTACCAATTCTTCGCGTATTGATGGATGTTTGGAGTTGGAATATGATCAAGAGTCCACGGGGAAGCTTTTTGAATGAGTATTAGGGCTTAAAACCACCTCTAACAACGTTTTCAGATTTGAGTTTTATGGCAATTTTTTCAAGTGTGTAATGGGAGTTGCTGCGCAGTATTCAGTGTACCAGGATTAGGTTTAGGTTCAGGCCTTTGTAGTGAATGTATTAGGTCAAGAAAATTGGATCAAATCTCTCATAATCATGGCTTTTGAATATTTGATTTCTTCATATCTTTTTCATATCTTTTTCAAGTGTTCTTTGTGTCAATTAGGCTCCAATCACACCAATTCTTTCCATAATTGAACAAGCACGAAATATTGAGTCCAAATCATGCATAAAAAGATTGGTTTTGTTAGGTTAGATATTTTTCATGTATTTAAATAATTTAAATGAATTAATATTAATATAAATTCAAATAAATAAATAAAAATTGAGAAAATACTTCCCTTTGGGCCAAGTGGTCGTGCATAGGCTTAGAATGATGAATCATGGAAGAAAAATGGGCCCATTAGCAAATTTAGGTCATTTGAAGTAAAGTTGACTTTTCAAAATTCCCAAAAATTTCCCAACTTCCACAAGGCATAACTTGCTCAATTTTTAAGCTTTTCACATGTTCTTGGACATTTTGGAAAGGTCTTTGAGTCCTCTAACCAATGCCTTTGGTCCCATGTAATTTTGATTTACCAATCTCAAGTTATGGTCTTTGACTTAAAGTCCCTTTTTGTTGACTTTTGAAAATGACCTATAATGTTGAAATTGATAACTTTTTGTGAGAGCATTTCTTGGACTTGAAGTATGAAGATGAGTTGTAGGAAATGTCTTTCTATTCAAAATGAGCTTTGGATGGAATTTTTCTGATAATCCATGTGAAAGTTATGCCCTGGTCAATTTCAGTTGACTTTTTCAGCTGTCCAAATATAGTAACTTTTGCATCTTGATGATTTTCTGAGCCAAATTTTGAGAATCATGATCAAGAATTGATCAAATGATGTTTGTGGCTTCAAAATGACATGTTGACCAAAAATTTGAACTTTTGACTGTCAAATGACCATTTTGCCCCTACAGTTGACTGTAGTGCAATTTAGGGTTTTGACTGTGCAATTTTGTACTGAATGCCTTGAAACTTGATATGAGGATACTTGACCATCTTTGTAAGCATATGAGACTTGATTGGGCCTTTGAAAACTTCCTTTCTTTGATCAGAACACAAACCCTAGTTTTGACTGTATAGGAGACAGTTGAACTGCATAACCCTTGGGGAATTTTATGACTTGGCTTGGCAATTTCTTGAAGAATATGGGAGGGCAAATTTTGGGGTGCAACACCTGGGTTTAGATCACCTTTACATGCTTACCTTGTTTGACTTGTTTGCTTTACATTTTGGTTCTATTGTTTGGGTTTGAATCCTCTACCCGGATTTGGGAAACATTATAAGTAAATAGCAATACATTGTGGAAACTGTGCGAGGTATACCGACATGGTCTAAGCAATAGCTATATTAGTGTGACATATTTGTGGGTACCGATAGCCTTTGAGTCAATCAAAGAGAATACGGGGCCGCTGAGTGATGTCATGAAGCACTAATGAACTTCTAGAACCTTTACTTGACCAACTTGGCCTTTTAGGATGTAGTGAGATGACCGGCTTTGGTGCAGTCTGAAGTTGGTAGATACTCGATACTACACTCATTGAGGGTTGGTTCCTTGGAATATTTCGGTCGCCAGTAAAGAGGCTGAATTGAAACAATGAACAAGGAAACAATCCAGTGATATTGAGCTCCTTAGAACCCGATTACTATTTCTAGGACAGGTTAAGCCAACTAAACTTCAAGAGGGTACTTACCTATGAAACCCCATGCAAGCCTAAACTAAGAACTTGTGTGATTTGCTTGTACATATATACTTGTGCATAACATCATGGACATCATGAACATCATATGAATTCACTAACCATTTCAAGAATTTTGGAGATTCATCTTTGTTCTTGTTTTGTAGGTTATGGATTCACTTCGCAGGAAAACTATCCAGATTAACCTTGTAAGAATTCCTCCACAACTCAAGGAGCTAGCTTCAAGGATCCCTGAAAATTCTTCATTCACTGAGAGACATGGTCGTCTACTCAACTTGGTCACTTCCAACACAGAGGAGGATATGCTGAAAGTTCTCTTCCAGTTCTTTGACCCTTTGCATCATTGCTTCACATTTCCTGACTACCAACTTGTGCCCACTTTGGAGGAATTTTCTCAACTCTTGAGGATTCTTGTTCTCAATCAACTACCCTTCAACGGTACGGAAAGAGATCCAAAGCCAGAAGAGATTGCTCAAGCCCTGCACTTGCACTCATCTGATGTCACAACACATTGGAAAACTAGAAGTGGTGTCAAAGGCTTCTTGTCAAAGTTTATGTTTGAGAAGGCCCAAAGCTGTTGGAATTCTCTAGACTTGCAAACTTTTGAGGAGATTGTAGATCTTCTCATCTATGGGATGGTCTTGTTCCCTAATCCTGACCAACTCATAGATGTGAGCACTGTCAAAATCTTCATGACTCGTAACCCGGTGCCTACATTGCTTGGGGATATCCTCCACTCTTTTCACACTCGTACAATGAGGAAAAGAGGTGTTCTTATGTGCTGCACTCCTCTCCTGGCAAGATGGTTTATTTCTCATCTTCCCCAATCAGTCTTGAAGAATGAGCAAGGTTGGAGGTGGTCACAAAGGTTAATGACACTTAACCATTCAGATATCCATTGGTGTTCTCGATCCAGAGAGAATGTCATCATCATTGACCGTTGTGGGGAATTCCTTAATGTCCCTCTACTTGGCATTAGGGGAGGCATCACTTACAACCCCCTGCTTGGTTCTAAGACAGTTTGGTTACGCCCGAAGGGATGGCCCACATGACATGCTGATTCAAGGATTGGTTTTCGACTACGACAACGACGACCAAGGACTCCGTCAGAGATTCATCTGAGCTTGGAGAATGCCCAACAAGGTGGATAGCAAGACTCTGGGACACAAGAATTCCGTCCCTCTTGAGCCTTACCTCAAGTGGGTACGAACCCGCGCCCAAAGTCTTATGATGCCTTATCCCTCCATTCTCCCAGTGATTATAGAGCCTATTAAGGAAGGAGAGGTTCCATACACCATCCTACATCCTGACATGCCGACATCACTCGAAGACCTACAAAGGAGTTGGATACAGCTTAAAGGAGAGTGCGATACTTTCGAAGCCCAATTCTACGCAAGCGAGAAGAAGGTTTTGGAACTCACTCGGCTTCTTCACGAAGAGCAGACTCTCAACACCTACATTGCACCAAAGAGGATGCACAACATCTTTTTACCTTAGAGTTTTGTATTATTTTTCCCAAGGGGCATTAAAGTACTAACAATTATATCTTATTAATATGACGTGTGTTTCTTTTTTGTTTAAAACAAATTTGAATTTCTGAATCCTTGAAAGCATTGCATGAATACATATCATTCATCATAAGCATAAACAGGTCTTCATACCAAGTTTCCTCATCTCTCTACTGTTTATTTCAGTAAGATGGATATTGAACAAACGGTCAAAGATTTGCAAGCTCAGAATTCACAATTTCAACAGTTGCTCATGACCTTAGCCAAGGGGTAGGAGGAACTGAAGACTATGCTAGAGAAAGAGAAAGATAAAAAGAATAAGAAGCCAACTAGTGTGGTTCTCATGGGCAGAAGATTTCAGGGACAAGCCAGAAGGACCTTGGAATTCCCATCAACATCTGAAGAGGGGGAAGGAAAAGGAAAAGGAGCGGTAGTTCCATCAGATTCTGAAGCAGAAGAAGAGGAAGAAGAGGACTACTCTGAACAACAATACCCTCCGACTGATGACAAGTACAAACACCTTGAAGAGCGACTCAGCGTATGGAAATCCAGAGAGTACCAGGGCTAGATTTTGAGGAGTTAGGGCTGGTGTCAGGAATTGTAATCCCTCCAAAGTTTAAAGTGCCACTATTTGCCAAGTATGATGGGGTGTCTTGCCCTAAAATGCACCTCAGATCCTATGTCAGGAAGATTCAACCACATTCTTCTGACAAAGACCAATGGGTCCATTTTTTCCAGGACAGTTTGTCAGGAACGCAGCTTGATTGGTTCTACCAGTTGGAGAGGTCTGATGTTCACAATTGGGAAGACTTGGCGGCCGCCTTCTATAAACAGTATCAATACAACACCGACTTGGCACCGACCCGTACTCAGCTACAGAGTATGGCTATGGCTACCAATTAGGGCTTCAAAGACTACGCCCAAAAGTGGAGGGATTTAGCCGGAAGGGTGCAACCACCTTTACCTGAAAGGGAGCTAGTGGACATGTTCCTGGGAACTCTGTCAGGACCTTTCTTTAATCACCTGATTGGAAGCTCCTCTGCAGGTTTCACTGAATTGATTTTAACTGGTGAAAGAGTGGAATCCGGTATTAGAAGCGGGAAAATTCAGAAAGATGCGTCTACCTTTGTCGTTGCCAAAAAGCCCTTCACTGGAAAGAAGGAAGTGTCTGCTGTCTATGCCCAGAGGAATCAGGGAAGAATTGAAAGACTACCAACAGTGGGGGCCGTTATGATTCCGAAGCCTGCATCAGACCAGCCAAGAACTAATCAGCAAAGGGTAGAAAGGCCAGTTCGGAAATTTACCAAGATTAACATGACTACAGCCCAAGTTCTACCACATCTCTTGAAGTTGAACCTGGCCACTTTGAAAGAGGCACCAAAAAATCCTAATACCTCTTCTCCACATTACCATCCCAATGCCAGATGCTCGTACCATTCTGAAAGTCCAGGGCACGACACCAACAACTGTTGGGCTCTGAATAACAAGATTCAAGATCTGATAGATGCGAAGGAAGTTGAGTTTGAAGCACCTGAGAAAGTGAATGTTATTTCTGCCCCAATGCTGAGGCATGGCCATAATGCCAACGCTATTGAAGAAGATCTGTTTGTTGCTACTGTGGATGAACTGTCAACTCTGCTCCTGACCATCAAGTTGAATTTGTTAAAGGCTGGTATTTTCCCAGGTTGTGATAAAGACTGCCATATTTTCCTGTCCTCATCATGTGACTTCCCTCTGTTGAAGAAAAGAATCCAACAACTGATTGATAACCAATAAATTTTGTTCGAGAAAGCTCCTGTTTCACCCGTACCAGTTAAAGAAGTTTCAATAATAACCATCTACGCCAATCCTTCCAGGGCCCCTAAAAGACCCGTTAGGATTACACCTGCTTCGCTTAAGATAACAATGCCTGGGCCTGCCCCGTACAAATCAGATAAATCAATACCATGGAACTATGGTGGAGAAATCTACTATCATGGTATTAAATAGATTGAACAGACGGTCGAAGAAGAAAGCTCCAAAGAGGACAATTCCGACATTAGTAATATTGTTGGAACTAGCAAGATCACCCGCAATGGTAGGATCTTCTCTCCAGAGATTGCTCCTCCAACAGCAGTCTTTGGACCCGTGGCCGTTCTGAAGATTACCTCTACACCAGTGATTGTACCTGCAAATGTACCCACCAACAAAGACAATGCAATTCCTATCCATGCTTCTGCTGCTAAGAATAAAGGAAAGAATGTTCAAGAGGAGCCTGTCCTAACGAAGGCTCAATCACTAGTTATTCCTGAAACATCCAAGAAGGAGATGGAAGAAATCCTGAGGATCATTAAGAAGAGTGATTATAATGTGGTTGAACAATTGGGGCAGACCCCTTCTAAGATCTCAATGCTAGCCTTGCTGCTTTGCTCTGAAGCACATGCCAAAGCTTTGGTCAAATTTCTGAAGACAGCTCATGTGCCGCAAGAGACGTCTGCTGACCAGTTCGAGGGTTGTGTGGCCAGTTTAACAGTTGATAATGGCCTGGGTTTCTCCAATGCTTATTTGAAACTCCGAGGGAGAAAACACAATGACGCATTACATGTCTCAGTGGAGTGCAGAGGAACAACCCTAGCTCATGTCTTGGTTGATACTGGATCATCTCTGAATGTCTTGCCAAAGAAAGCCCTTGATAGATTGGATTGTGAGGGGCTGACTTTAAAACCCAGCAATATAGTGGTGCGAGCTTTTGATGGTTCTAAGAGGATAGTCCATGGGGAGGTGGACATCCCAATCAAGGTGGGAACCCAGGTCTTCAACTCGACATTCTATGTGATGGACATCCATCCTTCTTATTCCTATCTGTTGGGACGCCCCTGGATCCACAATGCCGGAGCTGTCACCTCCACCTTGCACCAGATGCTCAAGTACCTCGTCTAAGGGAAGATCATAATTGTCCATGGGGAGGAGGAGTATATGATTAGTCATCTGAATTCCTTTCGCTATGTGGAGTTAGATGGCGAGTTCATAGAGACCCCTTTCCAACATTTTGAAGAAGTCTCTGAAGAAATAGCAACGACCAAGGCGGTATCCTCGACTCGTAAAATCACAAGGCCTCCACCTCGGATGTCATCTCTCGAGGATGCAAGAGCAGTAGTGGAAGAAGGGGGGTGCATAATCTGGGGGCAGCTTCCAGACATTCCTTACAAATCAGACAAGTTTGGCTTGGGGTTTACTTCAACTGGTCAGAAGGCTGTGCGCCGTGCCCGTGCCGGAGGGCCACCTGTGAAGATCAGCCACCAAGGGGTCAATGCACTAGAAGACAATGAAGAGGAAGGAAGCTTGGAAGACTGGATATTTCCTACTGTCGGCGGAGGACTATGCAACTGGGAAGCAAAAGACTTTGTTCCGATTACTTTCATATCTCAGTAATTTATCTTTTCCATTTCTGTTGGACTATAATAATTCACAAACAATTCGCACTTTAAAAACCATGTGTCTTTCCCGAGGCACATCGGTCCATTTGTAAAGGTTTTTATTTCATTTTCATATGTCATTCAATGAATCATGGACGCTTTTTCACATATACACTTTTTGCTCATTGTCATTCTTTTACATTTTGTTGTTTTAAGATGGCTATACCCTTACACACACCCACACTCACAAATGTAGGTACTCTTCCATTCCGGAACCCATGGGTAACGATACTGCTATAGCCTTCAGTGACTCTGAAGATCTGATCTACCAAGCCGAATACGAAGGTGAGGAAGATTGTGAGGTGCCAGGGGAATTGGCCAAATTACTACAGCAAGAGGAAAGAGCAACTCAGCCTCATGAGGATCAGTTGGATACAATCAACTTGGGTACTGAGGATGATAAAAAGGAAATCAAGATAAGTGTCAATCTAGAGTCGAGTGTCAAGGAGCGCCTAATTCAGCTGCTGCATGATTATGTTGAGATCTTTGCCTGGTCATACGAAGACATGTCGGGACTCGATACAGACATTGTGGTACACCGTCTCCCCACAAGAGAAGATTGTCCACCAGTGAAACAAAAGGTCTGTCGCATGAGACCTGACATATCCGAGAAGATCAAAGCAGAAGTTATGAAACAGTTCAATGCTGGATTTCTGGCTGTTACTTCCTATCCTCAATGGGTTGCTAACATTGTGCCCGTGCCTAAGAAGGACGGAAAAGTGAGAATGTGCGTGGATTATAGAGATTTAAACAGGGCCAGCCCTAAAGATGACTTTCCACTTCCACACATCGACATCCTGGTTGACAACACAGCTCAACACAAAGTATTTTCTTTCATGGACGGATTCTCAGGCTATAACCAGATCAAAATGGCACCCGAGGACATGGAGAAAACTACATTTGTCACACAGTGGGGTACGTTCTGCTACAAAGTGATGCCATTCGGACTGAAGAATGTCGGGGCAACCTATCAACACGCCATGGTAGCTTTGTTTCATGATATGATACATCATGAGATAGAGGTCTACGTAGATGACATGATAGCCCAACCACAAACTGAAGAAGAACACCTCGATCACTTGCAAAAGCTGTTTGTCAAGTTGAAGGAGTACAAGCTCAGATTGAATCCAAACAAGTGCACATTCGGAGTCCGGTCCGGTAAACTCTTAGGTTTCATTGTCAGCAACAAAGGCATCGAGGTTGATCCTGCCAAAGTCAAAACTATACAAGAAATGCCTACTCCTCGCATTGAGAAGGAAGTCAGAGGTTTTTTGGGACACCTAAACTACATTGCCAGGTTCATTTCTCACCTAACGTCTACTTGTGAACCAATCTTCAAGCTGTTGAAGAAAGATCAAGTATTCAGATGGAACGATGAATGTCAGATTGCTTTCGATAAAATCAAGGATTATTTGCTAGAACCTCCTGTCCTGATGCCACCCGTTAAAGGAAGACCGCTAATCATGTATCTGACCGTCTTGGAGAACTCAATAAGGTGCGTATTGGGGCAGCATGACGAGTCTGGCCGAAAAGAGCATGCCATTTATTACCTTAGCAAAAAGTTTACCGACTGTGAAACTAGATATTCACTGCTCGAGAAAACTTGCTACGCTTTGGTATGGGCTGCTCGCCGGCTAAGGCAGTATATGTTGACTCATACCACTTTGCTGATATCTAAGATGGATCCGATCAAATACATTTTTGAGAAGCCTGATTTGTCTGGAAGGATAGCTAGGTGGAAGATGATCCTAACGGAATACGACATACAATACACGACCCAAAAAGCTATAAAAGGGAGTGTGCTAGCTGATCATCTGGCTCATCAAGCTGTAGAAGATTATCAATCCATGAAGTTTGACTTACCTGACGAAGACATCATGACATTGGACAATTGCGAAGAGATCAGACCATATGACGGACCTGAACAAGGATCCCGATGGACCCTGTACTTTGATGGGGCATCCAATGCACTTGGTAACGGTATCGACGCTGTGCTCATATCCCTAGAAGGTTTCCATACTCCTTTCACCTCCAGACTTTGCTTCAACTGCACGAACAACATGGCAAAGTACGAGGCATGCATCTTTGGACTCAAGGTTGCCATAGACTTGGGAATCAAATCCTTAGATGTGTTTGGGGACTCAGCTTTGGTCATCAGTCAGATCAAAGGAGAGTGGGACACTAAACATCCAAACCTCATCCCTTATAAAGAACATGTTTTGACATTGTTACCTCATTTTGAGCAGATTACCTTCGAGCACTTCCCGCGAGAATAAAATCAGCTAGCAGATGCTCTAGCTACAATGTCATCTATGTTTAAACTTAATTGGGATAATGTCTCTCCCCAAATCACCATTGAACGGATGGACGAACTGACACATTGTCACGAGATTAATACCGAAGAAGTAGTGGACTAGCCTTGGTTTCATGAAGTCAAAAGGTATCTCGAGGCTCAGGAATATCCTGAAGGAGCTTCAGTCAACGACAAAAAGTTCTTAAGGAGATTCTCAGCTAAGTTCTTCCTAAGTAATGGCATCCTGTACAAGCGTAATCATGATTCTATTCTACTCCGTTGTATGGACAAGATTGAAGCTGAAAAGATCATGGCTGAATTGCATGAGGGTACCTTTGGCACTCACTCTAGTGGGCATACGATGGCAAAGAAGATTCTACGGGCAAGCTATTACTGGTCTACCATGGAAGCTGACTGTTATCAGCACTCCCGGACCTGCCACAAATGTTAAATCTATGCAGATAAGGTGCACGTGCCTCTGGTTCCTCTAAATGTCTTAACAGCTCCTTGGCCCTTCGCTATGTGGGGAATTGACATGATTGGAGAGATAAAGCCTACAACATCCAATGGACACCACTTCATTCTGGTGGCCATTGACTATTTCACCAAATGGGTCGAAGCAGCTTCCTTCGCATCCGTTACTAAGAATGTTGTTGCCCGTTTCATCAAGCAGAATCTTATTTGCCGGTACGGTATCCCCTAAAGGATCATCACTTATAACGGTACAAACCTTAACAATACTATGATCATCGCCTTGTGCGAGCAGATCAAGATTCAACATCACAATTCATCCCCCTATCGGCCAAAGATGAATGGTGCAGTCGAAGCTGCTAATAAAAATATCAAGAAGATCATACAAAAGATGACAGTTACCTACAAGGACTGGCATGAAATGTTACCGTTTGCTCTCCACGGGTACCGTACCACGGCTCGCACATCAACTGGGGCAACACCTATTCTTTCGTATATGGCATGGAGGCTGTTTTACCTATCGAGGTTCAGATTCCCTCCTTGATAATCATGAAAGATGCTGGTTTAAATGAAGACGATTGGATCCAGACCCGACTTGATTAGTTGAACTTAATTGACGAGAAGAGACTTAATGCTGTTTGCCACGGTCAGACGTATCAAAAACAGATGATCAAGGCTTTTAACAAGAAAGTCAGACGCCGGGTCTATCAAGTCGGAGATCTAGTGATCAAGCGCATCATCTTGCCACAAAGTGATCCTAGGGGCAAATGGACTCCTACCTATGAAGGACCATTTGTAATCAATAACATCTTTTCTGGTGGGGCAATGATCTTAACCACCATGGACGACGACGATCTGCCGCACCCTGCGAACGCAGACATAGTCAAAAGATACTACACATAAATGACCCGCTAGGTTGACACACCTAGGAAAAAAAGGGCATCCCGGCGAACCAAAAGGTTCGGGCAAAAGTTAGGGATAAAATAAAAAAAATCTGTACACCCGACAAGTTGAAAACCCGAAAGGGCGACTTGGGCAAAAAAGGGTTTCCCGGTGGACTGAAAACCCGAAAGGGCGGTCCAGGCAAAAATTAGAGAATTAAAGCGTATGACTATGTCTCATCGGATCACTTCAAGGACAATCTTTTCACTGACAAACCCTGAGCTTCTGATAAATCCAATCATCTTCGGATGAAGCAACGGACAGACAAGATATTCGGAGATACGAAGGCTATAGCAGAATGGGAACCCCGTGGGATTTTTTACACATAGTTATCTTTCTTTGTATAAATTTTTCTCACTTTTATGACACCATCCTCTTACTAGGATGTCTGTTTCCTTTGTACAAAATACTTATTCAAAGTAAATACAAAGATACCTCTTTCAAAGTACAGAAAACTATTTGCCTTTTCCTTTACACTTGTGTTTTTATTTTCAAAAACGTCCAATGATTCATTAATGAACATATGCATTTGAACATAATTACTGTTTACAAATAAACAGGATGGAAGAGAACAATTACTGACATACTGAAAGGATAGGAAAACATCTTTAGGCTATTCCAGGAGCGATCCCTATAGTACGTCATTAAAATCCCCTACAGAGCCCAAACTCTGAACTCTAGATCCCCAGCGGAGCTAAAATTTCAAACCCTTAATCCCCATCAGAGTTAAAACTTCAAACTCTCAATACCCAGCGAAGCCAAAACTTCTAACTATCAATCCCCAGCGGAAACCATTCAGTTTCTCCAAAATTCTCCGGAAAGTTATCTTGAAGCCTGAAAATCAATCAGATAACAGTTAACTTCTGTCTCTCCCCAACCTAGGATAATTCCCCAGTAGAGTGGCAGACAACCCAAACTTCTGAACTTACTTCCCAGCAGTAAGCCTTCTTCCCGACAGAGTTTTTACTTTTCAACAGAATGAAGATTCTCATTCTTAATTCCCCAGTGAAGTCGCCAAAGTTTTCATTGCTCCCCAACAGAATGAAGATTATCCTTATTAATTCCCCGCAGAAGTCATCAGAGTCTTCCTTATTCTCCAGCAGATCAAGGTTTCCCATTGTGTAACCCCCAGTGGAAGTCATTAAAATTCTTTGGATTCCCCAAGCAGATTACTTAGGCAGTATATGACATTGCTCGCAACAAATTTTTTGTCAATACTCCAACTTCAAGACATGAAGGATCCCTATATCCCCACAGAAGTTGTTAAGGATCTTTAATCCTCAACAGTCGCCCAGGATTTCCTATCCTCATCAGTCAAGGATTTATTTTCCCCGACAACAGTCAAGGGTTTTATTATCCCCAGCTGTCAAGGATTTATTTTCCTTAGCAATACAGCACATCAACTTACATGCGCTTACATTACATCCATATATCATAAACATTGATAAAACACATATATTGCATCATACATTTCATGCAACATAACTTTGTGTTTCAGCTAACGTTTTACCCTTTTCAGGATAAGATTAACAGCTACCGTTAACAATATACAATCATGATACAGTACAGATACACTCCAGACGCGGAAGTCATTCTGTTGCTCATTCAAATTCAGATTTCAGATACAGTTCAGATACACTCCAGATATGGATGCCATCCTGATACTTATTCAGATTTCAACTATCAGATACACTCCAGACACGGAAGTCATTCTGTCACTTATTCATATTCTAGTTCAGATATGCTCCAGACACGAATGCTATTCTGGCCCTTATTCAATTTTCCGATTCAGATACAGTACGGATACACTCCAGACATGGAAGTCATTCTGTTGCTCATTCAGACTCAGATCTCAGATACAATTTAGATACACTCCAGACGTGGATGTTATTCTAATTACTCATTCAGATCCAAACTTCAGATACAGTCCAGATACGCTCCATACGCGGTTGCTATTCTGTCACTTATTATGATTTCCCTAGTTTAGATACGCTCCAGACACGGTTGCCATTCTGTCACTTATTCAGAATTCAAGTCTCCAGATACAGCTCAGATACGTCCCAGACACGGACACCATTCTGATACTCATTCTTTTGAATTACAACTTACAATTCAGCAAACATTCTTGGATGGCATCTTTAAGCCCATCTCCAACAAGATTCTATCACCTCTCCAAATGGCATCTTTAAGCCCATTCCCTCAACTACACTTTGTCGAGTGCAAATTTATGGGCACTCTAGTATCCAATCCTCTTTTACCTTCGAGTCACGAACGGAAAAACTCGCCAATCTAACTCTTCAAGTTCAAGAAGATTGAACAGGGGCAGCTGTTGTACCCCAAAATTTTCCCTCTCATTTATCAAGATTTTCCTCACAAGACTCAAGACAAGATTAGGGTTTGGTCAGCTCAAGACATCATCTTGCACTGATAACCTAAAATTAGGGTTTGAGTTTGCACAAGGATTTTTGGACCATCAATGCTTCATGTGACTTTCATACACCATCTTGGACCCCTATGATTGCTCATACCAAGTTTCAAGCCTTGAATCACATTTTTGCCCAATCAATTGGACAGTTGACCTAAAAATCAATTGTATTGGGGAAAAAGTCAACCATCGCCAATTTACAGTCAAACTTCATAATTTTTGATCCACAAAAACATTTTAGACTCATATGAACCATTTGATCAAGTTTGGATCACAACTCCTCAAGAAATTTGATCAAATCTTCAAAAGGGCAAAATGGTCAAAATTAGGGTTTTAACTGAGAAAGGGCAATTTCTGATTTTTAACCTAGCCAATGACCAATTGGGTTCAATCATGGTTTCAAGGACTCAATGGCATCATCTTGACCTAATCACATAGTTCAAAAGATCTCAAATGCATAGGATTGACAGATGAATTTTGCAGTCAACTGATCAAAAGTCAATTGTACACTGAAAAGTCAAACTTTGACTTTTTGGTCAAAATCAAGTGCCAAGGGTCATAATTCATCAAGATATGTCAAAATATGTAACTTGTTGACCAAGAAAATCAATTTTGCAAATTAGGGTTTTAATTTGAAAATTTTTCATAACTTAGAAATTTTCTAAGTATGGAAATTTTCTTTTTTTTCCCCACTTTTTCACCATGATGCAATTGGATTCAAAGAAAAATTCCAACATGAAAGTTGTAGTCCTCCATGAAATCTACAACTTTGATTCACAAAGTTTTCCCAAAAGATTCTTGGATCTCAAGTTATGAATTTGTGAATAGGGGTCCATGAACTTTTTAACTTAGTGAAAATTTGCCCTAATTTAGGCAGGTTTTTGACCCAACTTCATGGGCATTTTTCACCTAGTTTCAAGAGGTATCTCAAATGAGAGTTTAGACCATAAGTAAACCCAAGTGTTCATATGAGATCATATTTCACATTGGTATCCATAAACCCTAATTTATGCATAAAATCCAAGTGAAACTATCTTTCCATCTTCTTGTATAAAAACCCTAGCCATATGCTCCATGATTCAATACAATAAGAAAACTTTCCTTAATGAAGAAGAACCAGTAGAAGACCTAGATTTCAATGGATAAGATATTCTTCGATGATAGCTTCCTCGTGGTGCATACTGAAGAGCACTCTCGAACAAAACTTTAAGGAGCCATGAATACGCCGAGATCTCTTCCATAATCTCGCACCTCAAGCACTAATGGGATCTCTTTAGTGATGAGATGAATTGATGAACAAACTTCATGGATCCCTCTTGAATTCCATGTGATTAGGAAAATAACTCTAATCCCCATGGATATGATGAGCACATGAAGACGACCTTCAATGCTTTTGTTTGTAGCCCTTGAGTCTTTAGTTGAGATAAAGTTGCAAAGAGATGAAATACTGATGCCTGAGTGAAACCCTAATCTCGTGACCATTGACCTCAAGTGCCAAAACTTGTTGTTAATGAATGCATGATGCGCTAGATGACCTAATGAAGATGTGTACAGATGGAATGAGTATTGCATAAGCCAAATAATAGGTGAAAGGGTAGGACAAATTTGGGGTATTACACCTTCACGCACAAATTTCAACTTCTAGTGTAAAGTCAAAGTGAGAACCCCTGCCTCATGTATCCACATCCGTCCTAGCAAACAGCTATAAGCGGGTACAATATCCATGACCTGGAAAGTAATATGAAACAAATGTGGGCCTATATGAATAGGCAAGTCCACTTCACCAATAACAGATTTCCTTGATCCATCAAACGCTTTCACAATAATGCCACTTGGGCGCATGGGCGTTCCTTGATATTTCAACTTTATAAGCGTGCTCCTCGGTATAACGGTCAATGCGGATCCGTTATCAATCAACACATTGGATAATGAATCATTCTTGCAGTTCATAGAGATGTGGAGGCCAGATTGTGATTCCTTCCTTCACCGGGCAGTTCATCGTCGCAAAAACTCAGGTTATTACATGATGTAATGTTCCCTACAATACTGCTGAATTGGTCTACAAGCATATCACTTTCCACGAAAGCTTGGTCCAATACCCTCATCAAAGATTCTCTGTGAGCAACAGAGTTCATCAATAAAGCCAAGATAGATATTTTTGAAGGAGTCTGCAGTAGCTGATCTATAATTTTGTAGTCGCTCATCTTGATTATCTTCAAAATATCATCCACCTCTTTTTCTAGCGTAGCTCCACTCGATTCACCCACTGCCTTCCTTTCCTCAACAGTTTCCACAACTTTCTTTCTAGTACTAACATCTCCACAAATAACTGGTGCAAATACACGACCATTGCGGGTCACTGTGCTAGTCTCAACAATATTTCCAACATTAGGAATTGGATGGATGGGAACTTCCACACCATTCTCTAAGATTGTAGCATTATATTTGTAGGGTACAACCTTGTATGACTTGTAGGGGAAAGGACCCGGTAAGCTAATCACCAATGGAGTAATAGCTGGCTAGCTATGATATTCAACTTCAAAATTAGTGGGTGCACCAAAACAAGGCACAATAACATTTACTCCCTCTTCAACACATTCAGTCATTACAGAGTCATCTCTGGAAAACATATCTTCATCTGAGGAGAAGAACTCATCCGCAGAGGCATACTCATCATCTGACTCTTCTTCAGCCAAACAAACCTCAATCTCATTAACCTCATGGTAATCATCCCTTTGGAATGTAACCTTGATAGTTCCATTATCCAATAACAACTGAATACCCTTCCTTACAATTGAACATCCTCGGGAGTCCCGACAACAAATTCGGCAAGATCCATACCGATGTTCTAACTGACCAGCCATGTGGCAGAAAGTAGCATGCAATTGTACAAGATCCTCATTCATATATTCCACATCAAAGATTATGAACTCTCCAGAACATCCAGAAACCATGTTTACTTCCTCTTCATACTCTGCTCTAGGCCTGATTATATGGATGAGGCCCTCATCCATCATCCCCTGCAAATCAACCTTTATCTCGTCACAACCATGTATATTCGTACTACAAATAGCACAACAAGCATGGTCATGCATATAGTAGATAAATTCATAGAGGTCTGCATGAATGTTTACCAAATCTCCTCTAACCAATTTAATATCGAAAATCCGGAAGTCGCCTGGACAACCTGCCACCATGTTCACAGAATTTGCTCCTCCATGCTTTGGCAATGGATTATCTTTCACATTAGGGCCAATATCTTTGAAGGATAAGATGCCAGACTTCACCAATTTTTGTACTTCAGTTTTCAAAAGATAGCAGTTCTCAACATTGTGCCCTGGTGCTCCCTGATGAAAAGCACATGTTTGGTCTGCCTTGTAATACCAAGGCAATGGTGATGGTATAACGGGAGGTGGTCTAGTCTAAACCAACTTCTTTTGAATTAACGTCGGGAGTAATTCTGTATAGCTCATAGGGATAAGGTCATAACTCTCCCTTCTATGATTATACCTTTGATTCCCATGATGGGATGGTCTCTGATAAGCAACAGCGGTTGGAGCTACACCAACAACTGGAGTTACTGAGGCGACTTGTTGATGACACTGATAATTTTTCTAGGAAGATTAACCCTCCTCTCTTGCATAACAACATTTGTATCTCCTTCCTTCTTTTTGGCAAACCCATAGAATGACTTCTTTGTACTTCCGGAACTTTCACTTTTTGTTAAATGACCCTCTCTTACAGCTTCTTCTAAACGGATACCCATGCCCACCATTTCAGTAAAGTCACTTGGTGCACTTGCTACCATCCTCTCATAGTAGAAAGCACCCAGAGTCTTCAGGAAAATCTTTGTCATCTCCTTTTCTTCCACGGGAGGAGTCACTTGGGCGGCTACCTCACACCATCTCTGTGCATATTCTTTGAATGATTCCCTGTCCTTCTAGACCATGGTCCTGAGTTGATCACGGTTAGGCGCCATGTCCATGTTGTATTTGTATTATCTAATAAATGCTTCTCCCAAGTCGTTGAAAGTATGGATATTGACGCTGTCCAAACTCATATACCACTTCAACCCAACACCAGTCAAACTATCCTGAAAAAAGTGAATCAGCAGACGTTGATCATCAGTATGGGTAGACATTCTTCTTATATACATCACAAGATGAGCACGAGGACAATTGTTGCCCTTGTACTTCTCGAATTCTGGGACTTTAAACTTCGCAGGTATCTTGACATTCGGGACCAAGCATAAATCATTCACATTCTTCCCAAATAATTCCTTTCCCCTGAAGGCCTTCATCTCCCTCTGCATCTTATCAAACTGATCTTGAAAATCATCCATTCGATCATAGAGACCCAAGACTTCACTTGGTGGAAGAAAAGGACGATACATATAATCATTAGCAAACGGGACCATATTCACCGAAGGAGGTGCAACAGGAGTAGCATGCACCACATGAGGTGCAGGAGTAACAGTAATTTGAACAACTGGAGTATCTTGAGGAACAAGATTGAAACCTTCAGGCCCAAAGTTCTCTGGCATTCCCCATGGACAACCTTGAGGCATGTGATTCTGAACAACAGCTGGAATAGCAGACACAGGAACAGTCGGAGCTTCAGTAGTAACCTTTGTCTGTTGAGGTTGAACAACCGGTGGCTGATTCTGAGAAGCCACCAGAGATTCCATCAGAGCAGTGAGATTGGCCATGCCAGCCTTCAGAGAAGAAACTTCCTCGCGTAGCTCGCGATTCTCTTGTTCCAAGTTGTCCATCTTCCTTCTGAAATTAGCTCGAGTATTGTAGTGGTGAGACAGCTTGCTGAACAAAGTAAAGAAGCTTCGTAAGACACCTAGATATGCATAATAAATTCAAGAAATATGTTCAATATGATGCATGATATGCAATTCACATGATTTATTTTATTAATATTTCAAGGGACTTAAAGATTTATAGAGACATTGCAAATATCAAAGTAATAACACATTTGAAATACTCAAATTTTTTATTATAATAACTTCAAAATAGATTACAAGTTTCAATAATCGCAAGTACAAGATGAAAATAAAGTCTAAAACCCTAAGAAGTAAAGCTGATGGAGATCACTATATACGTTGGCGCTTCCCTGTAAGCCTGGCAATCTGAGCCTTCAACCTCTGGTTTTATTCTGCATATCTGGTGGCAACATTCTTCCAATCATCTGAATCATGGAGTGAGCAACTATCATCTGACTAAGGCTTAGGAGAAAATAAATCCCCTTGCCTCTCCATCATCTCTACAGCCCGACCCTCAAGAATCTCAATCAAGTCGTCTTTCTCCTTCAAGTTTGCTCTATAGGAAATCTCTAAAGTTTGGCACTTATTCTTCCAAGCGTCCTTTTCTTGCTGCATCCTGACTAAAGAAAGTTGTAGCTCTTACACATCATCCAATAAGGGAGGCGTGGTCTTCAAAAACAAATCAGGCATAGGTGCTTCCCGGGAATACAACATCTTCAAATGAATAGCTCTCGTTTGGACCCACTGAAGATAAGGCTCCAAAGAAACAGACCCTAGGTCCCAAGTATTTCCCACTCTTCCTATGAATGTGACGCCAGGCCTTCGCAATCTACTCCCTAGCTTCCTTATGGTCTTCTCCCTCCTTCAGGAAGAAACTGCTCAAATGAATACTATTTGGTTTATCCCTCATCGGATAACCAAACTGTCATCGTGCAAGAACAAGGTTGTAGTTAATTCCTCCCTTTATACCAAGAAGAGGTACATTAGGGAAACTGCCGCAATTGTCGATAATATCTACATCATGGTAAGCCCGATGATACCAATCAATATCTGAGTGAGTAAGTGTCATGATCTTAGGAGCCCAACGGGGTTCCTTCCTGACATCCCAGAAAGCATCAGATTGAGGAACATGAGTGTTGTACCCCAAAATTTGCCCTCCCATATTCTCCAAGAAATTGCCAAGTCAAGCTTCAAATCTCCCCCAAGGGTTGCACAGTGCAAGGTCTCCTATACAGTCAAAACTAGGGTTTGTGTTCTGATCAAGAAAATGAAGTTTTCAAAGGCCCAATCAAGTCTCATATGCCTACAAATATGGTCAAGTATCCTCATATCAAGTTTCAAGGCATTCAGCTCAAAATTGCACAGTCAAAACCCTAAATTGCACTACAGTCAACTGTAGGGGCAAAATGGTCATTTGACAGTCAAAAGTTCAAATTTTTGGTCAACATATCATTTTTAAGCCACAAACATCATTTGATCAATACTTGATCATGATTCTCAAAATTTGGCTCAGAAATCATCAAGATGCAAAAGTTTCCTTATTTGGACAGCTGAAAAAGTCAACTGAAATTGACCAGGGCATAACTTTCACATGGATTATCAGAAAAATTCCATCCAAAGCTCATTTTGAAGAGAAATACATTTCCTACAACTCATCTTCATACTTCAAGTCCAAGACATGCTCTCACAAAAAGTTATCAATTTCAACATTATAGGTCATTTTCAAAAGTCAACAAAAAGGGACTTTAAGTCAAAGGCCATAACTTGAGATTGGTAAATCAAAATGACATGGGACCAAAGGCATTGGTTAGAGGACTCAAATACCTTTCCAAAATGTCCAAGAACATGAGAAAAGCTTAAAAATTGAGCAAGTTATGCCTTGTGGAAGTTGGGAAATTTTTGGATATTTTGAAAAGTCAACATTGATTCAAATGACCTAAAATTGCTAATGGGCCCATTTTTCTTCCATGATTCATCATCCATGACATATGCACGACCACTTGGCCCAAAGGGAAGTATTTTCTCATTTTTTATTTATTTATTTGAATTTTTATTTATATTAATTCATTTAAATCATTTAAATAGATGAAAAATATTTAACTCACCCTAACCAATCTTTTTATACATGTTTTAGACTCAATATTTCGTGCCTAATCAAATAGGGAAAGATTTGGAGCAAATTGATCATAATTGACACAAGAACACATGAAAAAAGATATGGAAAAGATCTTAAGAAATCAAATATTCAAAACCATGATTACAAGAGATTTGATTGAATTTTTTGACCTAATAGACTCCATACAAATGCCTGATCATAACCCTAATGCAAAGAGAGACTAAGCTGCGCAGAAGAACCAAGAACAAACTTGAAAAATTGTCAAAAGAAGTCAAAACTGAAATCATCTTTACAAGGCGATTCAAGGCACAAAAACTATTCCAATAGCTTCCTCAAGATTCCCTGAACGTATTCCAATCAGAAACCACCATCAAAACTCCAAGAATTGGTAACATGAACGCAAGCTGTATCAAGAAAATTTCATAATCGTATATCATATTCCATGCATTCTTTGTGAAATTTAATTGTAGATTCATGTTCCTTGTGAAGTTTTGAAGCTAACCATATGCCTTAATTTGATTATTATGCTGTGTATACGATTCCACCATGTTTGAATTTTAGGGTTTTGCAAGCTTCAGATTAGGGCTTTTGAAACGAGGAAAAATTGAGACTCCAAACCACCACCATTCAAACCAGCAAGCTTGGACGAAGAAGAATCCATATTCGCGATCAATTTATGAATGACACAGGCCTAATCGCTATTTTCCCATAGCTGGCCTAATGAAACGCATAGAAAACCGTTGCTTTTGTTTTTGTGTTTCAGGCACGCGAGGAAGACGAAGTCGTGGCAAAACATGATACGCTGGTTTGAATTTTCGCGCGTGGATCCACTAACATTGATTGTTTTCTTTATAGTATTTGTTTGTTTATTATATATCAAACGCGTTGTAGTGGCTCAACTGGCAAAGTGTAGCGCTGTTAACCCTCATGACCTGGGTTCGAGCCCCAGGTCTTACATGTTTCAATATTATTTTTCCATAACAATTCCTGTGCAGGCTCAACATTGAAAACCATCATATTCCCTCATCATCAAGCCAGCCACGCGTCCCATGGAATCAGATCAAAGGCTGAGAATTGATGAACACCATGGGCTTGAGTCAACGCTCCTGCACGTGTCCAGTAAAAGTCCACCAGGCCATGCTTAAATGGGCCAAATTGCTGAAAGATTATACCTCCATATTGGGGTCTGAACCCCCTTGGTTTGCATTTTTTCACTATGTTTTTATTTGTTTTATTTTCTTTTGATTACTATTTTTTTAGTTAATTCCTTATTTTCATAAAAAATATAAAATATCAATAAAAACCAGAAAAAAGAGTAAAATGCAATAAATATTTTATTTTAATTATTTTCATAAACAAATTATATATAATTGAAGTTAGTATAAATTAGGGTTTAATGTTAATTCCTTTCATAATAAAAATCTAAAAAATATAGAATCAGTTTTAATTAATGTTTTTTATTCCTTTTTAATTTTTCTTTCTTATAATAATATTTATTTAATTTATTTATTTTTTATAATCAAATTTGCATGAAAATAACATAGGTTTAAATTAGGTCAAAATTCAACATATTTCTTAATAAATTAAAATAAAGTAGAATTAGGGTTAGTAGTTAATTTTAATTAATTCTTTCTTTTTTCTATTAAATCTTAAAAAACATAAAAATACCAAAAAAAAACAAAAAAAACAATTTCTTTTCTTAATTAATTAATTCATGTAATTTTAATTTTTTGCAAAAGGGTCCAACGCCCTCGTTCGTAATTCTTATTTAATTCGCATATTTATTTTTATTCTTTATATTTATGTACCTCTCCCAAAGCCATGTAAATTACTTTTCGCACTTTTTAATTCTTTTAATTTCAATTTCTTTATTTTCCGTCAAATCGGGTCCTGGTTAATTTTGGCGATGTGGACCCGCGCCATTTGTAATAGCTTTAGATTTACTTTCCCCGCAAATAACTTTTAACTGTTAAACAAAGCATGCAAGAATGAATGAATAAAAATAAAAACAAACGCGTAGAACACCAATAACCTGACAAGACAAAATATCTGAAAACGACACACGAATCGCACACACCACCCCTAGGGTACGCCTCACTGTTGCCTTGCCTCGAAAGGTGATCGTCGAGTAGAGGATGTCTTAGTAAGTCCTCATGATCCGGGAACCTGGCATGAGGGTAGCTTCTAAGGTATCTTCCTATTGCTCTGGTGATCACCATGTCCCGAACCTCGAATTGACCCGAACACCTCCAACGGTGGTGCTACCTACCTCTCAATGGTGGGATGGCATTACTTTAAAGGACATTTACACAGACGAATTCCTTAGGGTAGGTAGGTTCTCGTAGATACTTGCTCTAAATTTCAAAACAAATCAAAAATACTTTTCACACCAACACATTTTCAAAAGCTTTCGAAAGCAATTTTTCAAACACTCTTGAGGACCGATACAAGAGTCGAACTGGAATTTTCAAAGAAACTTTTTAAAATCCACAGTTGAAAAGCAAACAAACCAATTTTGAAAACACAAATGAGCAAGTATCTAAGAGCCCATGGATAACCATGGATAGAAAGGGTGCTAACACCTTCCCTTTCTATAATCTACCTCCCGAACCGAGAGCAATCTCTATAAGGAATTTTTCTATGCTTTTGTCCTTTCCATTTGGAGAAAATAAAAGACGGTGGCGACTCTTGCTTCCGTGACATTTCGCGAACCAGCGCTAAACAGTCAGTTCCAGATCCACCGATCATAGAACTGGCGACTCTGCTGGGGATATACTTAAAGTGATGTGTACCTTAGGGTAGTTCATAACTGTGTTTTCAATTGTCTTCTTTGCTTGCTTTACTATTGTGGGTTGCATCGAAGTTACATAGATCCTAACCCGGATCTGGGGATACCCTGTTTAGGTAGCATAAGCTGTGAGGGACCTGTCCGGCGTAGACCGACACGGGTGAAACAGTGGCTACGTTGGTGTGGCACCTTAGTCTGTACCGATATCCCTTGTGTCGCAACGAGGAGAATATGGGTCTTCTAAGGAGTCATTAAGCACCAACAACCTTAGAACCTTAATTGACACAACTTGGCCTTTAGAACAGTAGCAGTATGCTACGCCCATTGAGGCTAAACTCTCGTGATGGTTCTGGCCGCAAGAAAAGATTGCGATGCTGGAGTTATGACCGATTGAGGGTAGTCAATGATATTGGGATCCTCTAAGAACCCGGTTACTTTTGATTAGGACAGGTATGAACCAACAAACTGAAAGAGGGTAGTACCTAGACCTCATGCTGGCCTAAACTTTAGGGGCTTGCCTTGTGTGACTTGTGTGCCTTACCATGTTTGCCTTTGTATCTATATGTGGTGTGCTTTATCATAACATCATAGCATCATGAGCATTGCATGCATCTTGCATAAGGACTGACCATTTCAAAGACAAGAGGGTTTCACCTTTGCTCTGTTTTGTAGGACATTATGATGCCTGTGCGAAGGAATACTATCCGGTTCAACTTTGTTCGTTCACCTGAGTTGCTTGATGAGTTGGTTAGCAGAATCCCAAATACCACTTCCTTCATTCAGAGGCATGGTTCCCTTCTCAGTTTAGTCACTGCAAAGCGGGATCAACAGTTGATGAGTGTTCTGACCTAGTTCTATGACCCTCTGTACCAGTGCTTCACCTTTCAAGACTTCCAGCTGGTCCCTACCCTGGAAGAGTTCTCTGATTTGCTTGGTATCCCTATCTTGGATCAGACTCCCTTTACTGGTTGGGAAAAGACCCTCAGGCTTGAGGATGTGTGTTGTACCCCAAAATTTGCCCTCCCATTTTCTCCAAGATTTGTCAAGTCAAGGTCACAAAATTCCCCAAGGTTTGTGCAGCTCAACTGTCTCCTATACAGTCAAAACTAGGGTTTGTGTTCTGATCAAGAAATTGAAGGTTTCAGGAGCCCAATCAAGTCTCATATGCCTACAAAGATGGTCAAGTACCCTCATGTCAAGTTTCAAGGCATTCAGCTCAGAATTGCACAGTCAAAACCCTAAATTGCACTACAGTCATCTGTAGGGGCAAAATGGTCATTTGACAGTCAAAAGTTCAAATTTTTGGTCAATATATCATTTTGAAGCCACAAACATCATTTGATCAATGCTTGATCATGATTCTCAAAGTTTGGCTCAGAAATCATCAAAGATGCAAAAGTTGCTATATTTGGACAGTTGAAAAAGTCAACTGAAATTGACTAGGGCATAACTTTCACATGGTTTATCAGAAAAATTCCATCCAAAGCTCATTTTGAAGAGAAAGACATTTCCTACAATTCATCTTCATGTTCCAAGTCCAAGAAATGCTCTCACAAAAAGTTATCAATTTCAACATTATAGGTCATTTTCAAAAGTCAACAAAAAGGGACTTTAAGTCAAAGGCCATAACTTGAGATTGGTAAATCAAAATGACATGGGACCAAAGGCATTGGTTAAAGGACTCAAAGACCTTTCCAAAATGTCCAAGAACATGTGAAAAGCTTAAAAATTGAGCAAGTTATGCCTTGTGAAAGTTGGGAAATTTTTGGGAATTTTGAAAAGTCAACAATGGTTCAAATGACCTAAAAATGCAAATGGGCCCATTTTTCTTCCAAGTTTCTTCATGCCAAGCCTATGCACGACCATTAGGCCCAAAGGGAAGTATTTTCTCATTTTTTAATTATTTATTTGAATTTATATTAATATTAATTCATTTAAATTAATTAAATACATGAAAAATATCAAACTTGACCTAAAAAAATCTTTTCATGCATGTTTATTCTCAATATCACGTGCATATCCCAATTAGGCAAGTTTTGATGAGATTTGAGCATGATTGAACCAAAAACCATGAAAAAAAGATATGAAAAAATCTTGAAAAATCAATTTGCAAAAACCATTGAATGAAGAAGATTTGATTGATATTTTTGACCTAAAAGCCTCTATACATACTCAGAATCATAACCCTAATGGCCGAACACTCCAAGCTGCACAGAAAATCAATATACAAACTTGCAAAAATTCTCAAAAAGCTCAAATCTGAAATCAGGGTTCTAGTTCGATTCAAGCTTCAATTTTTGTTCTATCAGCATCCTTAAGCATCCCTGGAGGTGTTCCAATCAATATCAACCACAAAAGCTCCAGGAATTGGCGCCTGTGACTCAGACTGCATTGCAAAAAATTCATAATCGTATAGCATTTTTTAAGCACTTTTACAGCATTCTATTCATTGCATCATGTTTGTTTTGAGCTTCTGAAACTAACCATTATGCTTGATTGAAGTTTTACACGTTATACACGATAATGCCATGACTGAATATTAGGGTTTCGTGAGGTTCAAAATTAGGGATTCCTAAAACAAGCAAAATCAGACCACCCCAGTACCACCATTGCAATCAGCTCATCAAGACGAAGAAGACTAGACCATCGCGCCTAATTTATGTTTGGATATGAGTTAATCACTATTTTCTTGTAGGTTGTCTAACACCACGTTTGTGAAACCGTTGCTCTTGTGTTTGTTTTACAGGGACGAAGAAGAAGGTGGAATCGTGTCACATGGGGATAGGCCAATTCAAAATCTCGCGCGCTTTTAGGGGCCACCAACCAATTTTGCTTTTTATTATTTACTTGCTATAATATATTAATTAGAACGTGATGGCTCAGTGGCAGGGATACGTGTTGGTAACATCAAAGACCTGGGTTCAAGTCCCAGGTCTGGCAAATGCTCAATATTATTTTTCAATAGTTAATCCTATGCAGCGCTAACGTCCCAGTATACCATACGCTCACCCTCTCAAGCCACACACGCGTCCATCTCACCCAGATCAAGGGCCAGGATTCAAAGAACGCTATAAGCACCAGTCAACGCGTCACACATAATCCAAAAAGTCAATGAACTTCAAAGCTAAATGGGCCTGAAATGCTAAGGCCTAACCTCACAAATTGGGGCTACCCCCCCCCCTGGTTTGCATTTTTTCTATTTTTCTTCTTACCTTTATTTTTGTTATTTCATTTATTTTATTGTCTTAATTTAATTAATTTATTTTTTCTGCAAAAATACAAAAACATCATAAAAATCAAAAAAATGCCAAAAAAATACAATTTTTATTTTATTATTTCCATAAATAAATTGTATGTAAATTATTTAGTTTAATTAGGTTTTTGACTTTAATTCCTTTTAATAAAAATCCCAAAATATAGAGTTAGGTTAATTGATAATTTTTATATCTTTTTAATTTTTCCTTTTTTCTCACAGTATTATTTATTTATCTATTCATTTTATTTTTTAAATTAATTGTACATAAATAATTTAGGGTTTAATTTAGGTTTTAATTTAATTCTTTCATAATAAATCAAGAAAACATTAGAATTAGGGTTTGGACATTTTACTTTAATTATAATTAATCCTTTTTCTTATTTAATCTAAAAACATAAAATACCAAAAAAACATTTAATGCTAATTAATTAATTCTCATTAACTTTAATTCTTTGCAAAAAGGGTCCAACGCCCGTCGCTTTAATTATTTTATTTCGCGCATTTATTTTATGTTGCTTATTATAATTTTGTATCTCTCCCAAAGCATTGTAACTTTACTTTTCGCACTTTTACTTTATTTTGCTTTATTTATTTTCCGCTAAATCGGGTCCGGTTTAATTTTGGCGATGTGGACCCGCGCCATTTGTAATAACCTTAGATTTATTTTCCCGCAAACTTATAACTGTTAAAAAGCATGCAAGAATGAATGTCTTAATTAAAATCAAGCGTAGATCACAATGACATGACAAAACACAAATATCAAATGAAAACGACACACAATTCGCACACACCACCCCTAGGGTACGCCTCATTGTTGCCTTTCGAAAGGTGGTCGTCGAGTAGAGGACGTCTTAGTAAGTCCTCATGATCCGGGAACCTGGCATGAGGGTAGCTTCTAAGGTGTCTTCCCATTGCTCTGGTGATCACCACGTCCCTAAAACTCGAATTGACCCGAACACCTCCAACGGTGGTGCTACCTACCTCTCAATGGTGGGATGGCACTACTTTAAAGGACATCTACACAGACGAATTCCTTAGGGTAGGTAGGTTCTCAAGGATACTTGCTCTAATCTCAAAACAAAACAAAAAGACTTTTCACACTGACACATTTTCAAAAGCTTTCAAAGCAAACTTTTCAAACACTCTGACGTACGAGTCGAACTGGAATTTTCAAAGAAACTTTTTTTAAAAACCCACACTTGAAAAGCAAACAAACCATTTTTGAAAACACAAATGAGCAAGTATCTAAGAGCCCATGGATAACCATGGATAGAAAGGGTGCTAACACCTTCCCTTTCTATAACCTACCTCCCGAACCGAGAGCAATCTCTTTAAGGAATTTTTCTGTGCTTTTGTCCTTTCCATTTGGAGAAAATAAAAGACGGTGGCGACTCTTGCTTACCGCGACATTTCGCGAAACAGCGTTAAACAGTCAGTTCCAGATCCACCGATCACAGAACTGGCGACTCTGCTGGGGATTACTTTTTAAAGTGAGGTGTACCTTAGGGATAGTTCATAACTGTGTTTTCAATTGCTTTCTTTGCTTGCTTTAAATTGTGGGACTGTCTTGGGAGTTCTATAGATCCTAACCCGGATCTAGGGATACCTTCTTAGAAAGTAGCAACAAGGCTGTGAGGGAACTGTGCGGGGTATACCGACATGGTTGAAACAGTCTGCTACGTTGATGTGGCACTTTGGTGTGTACCGGTAACCCTTGAGTTCAGTCAAGGAGAGTACGGGGCCTCCGCGTGGTGTCGTGAAGCATCAACAGACCTTAGGAACCTTAATTGAACTATCTTGGCCTCTTTAGGGTAGTGAGATAACTGACTTTGGTGCAGTCCGAGGTTGGTTGATACTCGATACTACACTCAATTGAGGGTTGCTTTCCTGGAATATTTCGGTCGCTAGTTCAGTGGCTAAATCGAAACGATGAACAATGAAAGCAATCCCGTGATATTGGGAACCTTAGAACCCGGTTACTTCTAATAGGACAGGTTGAACCCACCAACTTCAAGAGGGTAATACCTAGACCCCATGCTGGCCTAAACCCCAAGGGCTTCTCTTGTGTGACTTGTGTGCCTTCGTACTTGACTATCTGCGTGCTTGTTACCTGACACTTGTTCCTTGCAGGTTTTGTTTATAGTCCTTAATTGGGGACTCATAACAGGGTTACTAAGTCTTGCAGGTTTTGTTTATAGTCCTTAATTGGGACTCATGACTGGTTCTACTTAGGTTTCTTACAGGTTTTGTTCATAGTCCTTAATCGGGACTTATAACAGGGTGTACTAACCACTTGCAGGTCTTGTTTATAGTCCTTAACTAGGACTCATGACAAGGTTTACCAAATTTCTTGCAGGTTTGGTTTATAGTCCTTAACTAGGACTCATGACAAGGTTTACCAAATTTCTTGCAGGTTTTGTTTATAGTCCTTAACTAGGACTCATGACAGGATTTACCAAATTTCTTGCAGGTTTTGTTTATAGTCCTTAACTGGGACACATAACAGGGTTTACTAGATCTTTTGCAAGTTTTGTTTATAGTCCTTAATTGGGACTCATAACAAAGTATACTGAATTTCTTGCAGGGTTTGTTTATAGTCCTTAATTGGGACTCATAACATGGTTTACCTACATCACCCCATGCATAGCATGACATCATACCATTGCATACATCCTAACCCATTTCAAGGATCTCAAGGGCTTGTGATGCAGGTCATGATGAATCAAACATCTAGCAAGGGGCAAAGAGGATTTATTTTCCTCTAGCCAAGGTTGTCAGGGGCTATGACCCACTGGATATGGTGAGCCTTTGACCCTTGAAGAAGGGCTCTCTACAACAGGAAGTTCCTTCAATCAAGTTGCCAGTTTCCAACTCTAACAAGTTTCTCTGTTTACCCTGCGAGGTCCTTGAAAACATTGCATGCATATCATACATCTCATTGCATTGCAGGTATCCCTTTGACAGGTTGCTTACCCTTCTCCGCTGTTTATTTCAGCCGCTCGTCATGAATCCTGAATCATCAGCCGAGCAGACTATCAAGGATCTCCAGGCTCAGAACGCCCAGTTCCAAGAGCTGATCATGAATCTGACCCAGGGGCAACAAGACCTGAAGGCTCTGCTTCTGAAGAAGGACAAGAAGAAGAAGAGGACTGTTTTGTTCAGCCCTAGACGCAGATCTGGGAATACACCGCAGACTGAAACTGAGAGGACTACCCCATCTGTGAGGGAAAGCAGTCATCATGAGAGAGAGGTTCCCAGTCCAGTGGTCTCCGACAATGAGACAGATTTCGACGACGAACAGTACCCTCCGGCTGAGGACAAGTACAAACAGTTGGAGGATAGGATGAAGGCTATGGAGGTTCAACAGGTACCTGGGCTGGATTTCGGAGATCTGGGTTTGTCAACTGGTGTGGTTATTCCTCAGAAGTTCAAGGCACCATCATTCACTAAATATGACGGGGCGTCTTGCCCCAAGCTGCATCTGAGGTCCTATGTTCGGAAGATTCAGCCATATACGGTGGACAAGAATTTATGGATCCACTTCTTCCAGGAGAGTCTTTCAGGGACTCATCTCGAATGGTTCTATCAACTGGATGGGACCAAAGTTCATAACTGGGAGGAGTTGGCTACTGCTTTCTATAAGCAGTATCAATATAATGCCGACCTTGCCCCCACGCGTACTCAACTCCAGGGTATGTCGTTAGGTGCAAGTGAAGGTTTTAAAGAATATGCGCAGAAATGGAGGGATCTTGCTGGAAGGGTACAACCACCTCTGACTGATCGGGAACTTGTGGACATGTTCTTGGGGACCTTGTCTGGTCCATTTTATAACCACCTGATTGGGAATTCGTCTGCTGGATTCACAGATCTTATCTTGACTGGAGAGCGAATTGAAGCTGGTATCCGGTCTGGGAAAATTCAAGAGGCTGCACCTTCTGATAAAAAGCCTCATCATGGAAAGAAAGAATCCAATGCCGTGCACGGTAAAAAGAGCCGTCATGAGGCAGGGGCAATCCAAATCTCCAATCCCGGACCTGCTCAACAAGGACAGGGGCAACAGCGAAAGGAGAAACGGAAGTACACCAAACTCAACATGTCGTTGGATCAAGCACTGCAACAAATGTTGAAGGCAGGGCTGATCACCTTAAGGGCTCCTCTTCGGAATCCGAACACTTCTGCTCCCAACTATCATCCCAACGATAGGTGCGCATATCATTCAGATAGCCCGGGGCATACTACAGACAACTGCTGGCCTCTCAAGAACAAGATCCAAGATATGATTGACGCCGGAGAGATTCAGTTTGAAGTGCCAGAGACTCCGAACATAATCACTGCTCCGTTGCCTAATCATTGAAGCCTTTTGTTTATTTGAATTTTGAGTTGTATTTTTCATTGCTTATACAAACGATTAATGTCATAGCAAACTCTTTTATTCTATCAATGCATCGCATATGTCTGTTTTGGGGAATTAATACAATTATTTTTGTTATATTCTTTTCATATTTTTCTAATGTCAACTCTTGGTTAATAATTCTGAGCCTCTTGAGGGAGGATGACGAAAACGATACCGCAATCATTACAGTATGCTTTTGAACAAACTCCGCTGATGAGGTACAGGCATTGTTTCAATCCCTAAACACTGGAGTTATAAGGATGATAATCCCTCGTCAAACCCTCTGAGCCAAAGAAGTAGGAGTTTTTATTTTCGAAAATCAAAACCCTTAATCATAACCTGGGGCAGGGTAGTTCTCTCAGTTGATCCAAGTGCATAACGAATGGCACCGAAGAGATCTTTACAAAATGAACGAAGACCGTGATGGTTCAGAACAATCAAAAGGACAGGCAGTCATCATCAAAATTCATAAATGAAAAGCCCAAAAAGTCTAAACCTACAAAGGGGACTTATGAAACTGGGGCATCCCGCTGACTGTAATTCCAAAAAGGAAACAGTTCAGGCAAAAAGAAAGGGATAACAAAAATCAAAAGGAAAGAGGTCATACAAACCCTCAACAAAAACAAAGAGGACTGCCTATCTAAAATAAATTGTCAACATTCGAACCATCACTGGTATACCAAGAGCAAAGACTCAACAAGGTCTAACGCACGATCAACTGAGTTTAGGTTTGGAGAACATCACGAAGAGCGGGTGGGTACAAATAATTTGAGCCTTTATCCTTTGTTTCTTAAACCGTGAACCAGACCACGTTATAACCCTTAAAAGTCCTAGCTGAAGCATGGGTTAGTTCGAAAGCATACTGTTACGAAAGGTATCCTGACTCCTGAAGGCCTACGGTAAATACGGAGTTGACATCACGTTTTACAAATATTCGCTTGTTTTATGAAAAGAATGCATTTTCGAAATCTTCAAGACAGACATAGGCTTTGCATTTTTGATATAACATTGTTTGCATATGACTTTTTGTTTGAACAACATAGAAATTCGCATGACGAAAGTCTAATGAACAAGAGTATCTCCAATCAAGGGGCACGGCATGATCATGGTCTACCATCTGGGGCAGTTAAGTCAAGATCCAGAGAATCTCTCAAAAGGCCAAAAAGCCTGGGGCAAATCTCCGCCTGAGTCACTGCGGCATTTCAACAACAAATCTCGCCTGATCAAACATCTTCTGGTGACAAAACACAAGCAGCCAGGGATACCTCCCTGCATTCTAAGAGCGTGGACACAGTCGAAAGATACTACGCAAAATCAAAGACCCGCTAGGTCGACGTACCTAGGCAAAAATAAGGGCTTCCCGGCGAACCAAAAGGGTTCGGGCAAAATGAAGGGATGAAATGAGAAAAAAATCTGTACACCCGGCAAGTCGAAAACCTGAAAAAGCGGCTTGGGCAAAAATGGGTATCCCGGTGGATTGAAAACCCGAAAGGGCGATCCAGGCAAAAGTTAGGGATTAAAGCGTACGACTATGTCCTGCTACCTGTCTACCAGAAGAAGGTTTGCCCATCGACAACTATCAGCACCCCACAAGTGCCTCCCCCATAGAAACAGGGGCAACAAAGGTTGGTCTGAACAGTCTGATTGTTCTATCCTCCAAGGTATCATGGTAGGTCCTATTGAAGAACATAACCAATACAGTTCGATACCTCCCCAGGAGAGTCCAACCCAGCTTCCCCAGGAAAGTTGGAATCCATCCTCCCAAGCAATAAGCGTACCCCCAGTAGATTCTGGAAGCTTATCCCCTAGCAGGGCACGAACGCGTCGTCCGGCTTGATTTAAAGAGTTATTTCCTTAACAGGATATAACTGGGTTATCCTCAGCCAAAAGCCACGGAAAGATCGTCGTCGATAGAATCTTCTTATCCCCGGCGAAGTCCATTCATACTTCCAACACAGCAAGGTATCCTCAGTGAGTCATCCTCAACAAATCAGCAAAAGCATCCCCCACAGAGTATTTCTTCCCAGCATGGTCGCTAGAATATCTTTTTCTCCCCGCAGAATTCTCCACTCGCCAAGTTTATTCCCCAACGGAGTTATCTTCGTCTATTGGAATTCTTACAACTATTCTTCAACATCAGCCCCGGATACAACTTCCCGGCACCCGTCAAGGATTTATTTCCTTAGACAAACATACATTCATAAAACGTCACATACATCATTATAGCATGCATATGCACGAATCTCATTGATTTTGAAAACATACAGTTCATGCATCATGATTTTGCATACAATTATGTTTTGCCTTTTCAGGAAAAAAGATCAATACAAAAATGATTACTATCAACTATCGCAATTCCTTCTAGATATAGTTTCAGATATGATCCAGCGATGGTGACGTTCTGATACTGCTTCCAGAATTCCTTCTCGATATAGTTTCAGATGTAAACCCAGCGATGGTGACATTCTGATACTGCTTCCAGAATTCCTTCTCGATATAGTTTCAGATGTAAACCCAGCGATGGTGACGTTCTGATACTGCTTCCAGAATTCCTTCTCGATATAGTTTCAGATGTAAACCCAGCGATGGTGACGTTCTGATACTGCTTCCAGAATTCCTTCTAGATATAGTTTCAGATGTAAACCCAGCGATGGTGACGTTCTGATACTGCTTCCAGAATTCCTTCTAGATATAGTTTCAGATGTAAACCCAGCGATGGTGACGTTCTGATACTGCTTCCAGAATTCCTTCTAGATATAGTTTCAGATGTAAACCCAGCGATGGTGACGTTCTGATACTGCTTCCAGATTTCCTTCCAGATATAGTTTCAGATGTAAACCCAGCGATGGTGACGTTCTGATACTGCTTCCAGAAGTCTTTTTGATATTCCCCTCTCCGACGATGAGTGTGAGGTGATATTCTCCCTATGGTTCCCTCTCCAACGGTGTGTGAGGTAGTAATCCCTTTTTTGATATTCCCCTCTCCGACGATGAGTGTGAGGTGATATTCTCCCTATGGTTCCCTCTCCAACGGTGTGTGAGGTAGTAATCCCTTTTTTGATATTCCCCTCTCCGACGATGAGTGTGAGGTGATCATTCCTTTCAGACTATAATTACCTATGGTTCTCTTCCCAATATTGCAAAGATGGTAGTTCCCGCCAAGATTTTTCTCAACGAGCGTTGTTGAAGTTAAAGTCACACAAGGTTCTCTTACCATTCATGCTAAGGCAGTAACCATCCCTGGTTCATTCATCATCATTTGAAGCTCCAGACTCAGCTCCTGTAACCAGTCAGGACACATCTATACTAAGCATCTAAAATCAACTCCTGCAACGTGTCAGGTACTCATTTTTCTTTTGCAGGTAAGCAGGTTCTCGCTAAGGAATCTCTTACGCAATCAGCATCCAGATGGCATCTATAAGCCCATCATCCTACCCAAGCAACATCCAAATGGCATTTATAAGCCCATTCCCTCATCATCACTACTACTATGTGAGCGCAAATTTCTGGGCACTCTAGTGTCCAATCATCTTCTACCCTCGGATTACGAAAGGCACGTCAGCCAATCTGCATCCTCAGGTCTAAGAAGATTGAACAGGGGCAACTGTTGTACCCCAAAATTTGCCCTCCCATTTTCTCCAAGATTTGTCAAGTCAAGGTCACAAAATTCCCCAAGGTTTGTGCAGCTCAACTGTCTCCTATACAGTCAAAACTAGGGTTTGTGTTCTGATCAAGAAATTGAAGGTTTCAGGAGCCCAATCAAGTCTCATATGCCTACAAAGATGGTCAAGTACCCTCATGTCAAGTTTCAAGGCATTCAGCTCAGAATTGCACAGTCAAAACCCTAAATTGCACTACAGTCAACTGTAGGGGCAAAATGGTCATTTGACAGTCAAAAGTTCAAATTTTTGGTCAATATATCATTTTGAAGCCACAAACATCATTTGATCAATGCTTGATCATGATTCTCAAAGTTTGGCTCAGAAATCATCAAAGATGCAAAAGTTGCTATATTTGGACAGCTGAAAAAGTCAACTGAAATTGACTAGGGCATAACTTTCACATGGTTTATCAGAAAAATTCCATCCAAAGCTCATTTTGAAGAGAAAGACATTTCCTACAATTCATCTTCATGTTCCAAGTCCAAGAAATGCTCTCACAAAAAGTTATCAATTTCAACATTATAGGTCATTTTCAAAAGTCAACAAAAAGGGACTTTAAGTCAAAGGCCATAACTTGAGATTGGTAAATCAAAATGACATGGGACCAAAGGTATTGGTTAAAGGACTCAAAGACCTTTCCAAAATGTCCAAGAACATGTGAAAAGCTTAAAAATTGAGCAAGTTATGCCTTGTGAAAGTTGGGAAATTTTTGGGAATTTTGAAAAGTCAACAATGGTTCAAATGACCTAAAAATGCAAATGGGCCCATTTTTATTCCAAGTTTCTTCATGCCAAGCCTATGCACGACCATTAGGCCCAAAGGGAAGTATTTTCTCATTTTTTAATTATTTATTTGAATTTATATTAATATTAATTCATTTAAATTAATTAAATACATGAAAAATATCAAACTTGACCTAAAAAAATCTTTTCATGCATGTTTATTCTCAATATCACGTGCATATCCCAATTAGGCAAGTTTTGATGAGATTTGAGCATGATTGAACCAAAAACCATGAAAAAAAGATATGAAAAAATCTTGAAAAATCAATTTGCAAAAACCATTGAATGAAGAAGATTTGATTGATATTTTTGACCTAAAAGCCTCTATACATACTCAGAATCATAACCCTAATGGCCGAACACTCCAAGCTGCGCAGAAAATCAATATACAAACTTGCAAAAATTCTCAAAAAGCTCAAATCTGAAATCAGGGTTCTAGTTCGATTCAAGCTTCAATTTTTGTTCTATCAGCATCCTTAAGCATCCCTGGAGGTGTTCCAATCAATATCAACCACAAAAGCTCCAGGAATTGGCGCCTGTGACTCAGACTGCATTGCAAAAAATTCATAATCGTATAGCATTTTTTAAGCACTTTTACAGCATTCTATTCATTGCATCATGTTTGTTTTGAGCTTCTGAAACTAACCATTATGCTTGATTGAAGTTTTACACGTTATACACGATAATGCCATGACTGAATATTAGGGTTTCGTGAGGTTCAAAATTAGGGATTCCTAAAACAAGCAAAATTAGACCACCCCAGTACCACCATTGCAATCAGCTCATCAAGACGAAGAAGACTAGACCATCGCGCCTAATTTATGTTTGGATATGAGTTAATCACTATTTTCTTGTAGGTTGTCTAACACCACGTTTGTGAAACCGTTGCTCTTGTGTTTGTTTTACAGGGACGAAGAAGAAGGTGGAATCGTGTCACATGGGGATAGGCCAATTCAAAATCTCGCGCGCTTTTAGGGGCCACCAACCAATTTTGCTTTTTATTATTTACTTGCTATAATATATTAATTAGAACGTGATGGCTCAGTGGCAGGGATACGTGTTGGTAACATCAAAGACCTGGGTTCAAGTCCCAGGTCTGGCAAATGCTCAATATTATTTTTCAATAGTTAATCCTATGCAGCGCTAACGTCCCAGTATACCATACGCTCACCCTCTCAAGCCACACACGCGTCCATCTCACCCAGATCAAGGGCCAGGATTCAAAGAACGCTATAAGCACCAGTCAACGCGTCACACATAATCCAAAAAGTCAATGAACTTCAAAGCTAAATGGGCCTGAAATGCTAAGGCCTAACCTCACAAATTGGGGCTACCCCCCCCCCCCCCCCCTGGTTTGCATTTTTTCTATTTTTCTTCTTACCTTTATTTTTGTTATTTCATTTATTTTATTGTCTTAATTTAATTTATTTATTTTTTCTGCAAAAATACAAAAACATCATAAAAATCAAAAAAATACAATTTTTATTTTATTATTTCCATAAATAAATTGTATGTAAATTATTTAGTTTAATTAGGTTTTTGACTTTAATTCCTTTTAATAAAAATCCCAAAATATAGAGTTAGGTTAATTGATAATTTTTATATCTTTTTAATTTTTCCTTTTTTCTCACAGTATTATTTATTTATCTATTCATTTTATTTTTTAAATTAATTGTACATAAATAATTTAGGGTTTAATTTAGGTTTTAATTTAATTCTTTCATAATAAATCAAGAAAACATTAGAATTAGGGTTTGGACATTTTACTTTAATTATAATTAATCCTTTTTCTTATTTAATCTAAAAACATAAAATACCAAAAAAACATTTAATGCTAATTAATTAATTCTCATTAACTTTAATTCTTTGCAAAAAGGGTCCAACGCCCGTCGCTTTAATTATTTTATTTCGCGCATTTATTTTATGTTGCTTATTATAATTTTGTATCTCTCCCAAAGCATTGTAACTTTACTTTTCGCACTTTTACTTTATTTTGCTTTATTTATTTTCCGCTAAATCGGGTCCGGTTTAATTTTGGCGATGTGGACCCGCGCCATTTGTAATAACCTTAGATTTATTTTCCCGCAAACTTATAACTGTTAAAAAGCATGCAAGAATGAATGTCTTAATTAAAATCAAGCGTAGATCACAATGACATGACAAAAGACAAATATCAAATGAAAACGACACACAATTCGCACACACCACCCCTAGGGTACGCCTCACTGTTGCCTTTCGAAAGGTGGTCGTCGAGTAGAGGACGTCTTAGTAAGTCCTCATGATCCGGGAACCTGGCATGAGGGTAGCTTCTAAGGTGTCTTCCCATTGCTCTGGTGATCACCACGTCCCTAAAACTCGAATTGACCCGAACACCTCCAACGGTGGTGCTACCTACCTCTCAATGGTGGGATGGCACTACTTTAAAGGACATCTACACAGACGAATTCCTTAGGGTAGGTAGGTTCTCAAGGATACTTGCTCTAATCTCAAAACAAAACAAAAAGACTTTTCACACTGACACATTTTCAAAAGCTTTCAAAGCAAACTTTTCAAACACTCTGACGTACGAGTCGAACTGGAATTTTCAAAGAAACTTTTTTTAAAAACCCACACTTGAAAAGCAAACAAACCATTTTTGAAAACACAAATGAGCAAGTATCTAAGAGCCCATGGATAACCATGGATAGAAAGGGTGCTAACACCTTCCCTTTCTATAACCTACCTCCCGAACCGAGAGCAATCTCTTTAAGGAATTTTTCTGTGCTTTTGTCCTTTCCATTTGGAGAAAATAAAAGACGGTGGCGACTCTTGCTTACCGCGACATTTCGCGAACCAGCGTTAAACAGTCAGTTCCAGATCCACCGATCACAATGTGTCTGCAGCTCTTCCTTTGACCCATCAAGAGGTAACAGACAACTGGGTAACTAGAAGCGGAGTTAAGGGTTTCTTGGCCAAGTTTCTAATTGGTAAAGCTAACAATTTCTGGAATGACCTGGACTTTAGGGCATATGAAGACATCTTGGCTCTCCTAATCTATGGGTTAGTCCTGTTTCCTAATCCTGACAACTTCATCAATGTCACTGCCATAAGGATCTTTATGTCTCAAAATCCTGTGCCCACTCTCTTGGGTGACATCTTGCAACAACTTCATGCTCGTACTGTCCGAAGACGAGGAACCCTATGGTGTTGTATCCCTTTGTTGGTGAGGTGGTTTATTTCGCACCTCCCTAAGTTCGTACTGAAGAACCAAGAAGGAAGAGGTTGGGCTCACAGGTTAATGTCTCTCACCGATAAAGACATCATTTGGACTTGCAGAGGTTTGGATGAGATAGCTATTATTGACCGATGCGGGGAATACCCTAATGTTCCTCTGATTGGTACTCAAGGAGGGATCTCTTACAATCCATGTCTAGCACTCCGTCAGTTTGGAAGAGCAAGAAGAGCAGGTCCCCATGAGATGTTGGTGCCTCACATCAGTTTTGAATTTCCGGTGGATAGTGACGAGCTACGTCGTAGGTTCATCAAGGCTTGGGACAAGGTTCATAAAGCTGACCCACAAGAGTTAGGGCCAAAGACTTCTTTACCTATGGAAGCCTACTACAAATGGGTTCGCATCCGTGCTCAGAAGTTAGGTATGCCATATGAAGCTGTCAGACCCATCGTTCTTGAGTGTTCTGACAAAGATGGTGTTCCTCCAACTGTCCTTCCTCCTCAGATACCTACTGATTATGAGACATTGAAGAGATCTTGGTCGCAACTGCGAGAAGAGCGGGATTCTTACCGGGAAAAGTTCAACGAGCAGGAATCAAAGATCCAGAAGCTGACCAAACAGTTGGAGAATGAGAGAGCTCTGAATGCCTACATCCGTACTGAGAAGAGGAGACCATGGGATCAATAAGGAGCTCCAGATGTGCTTTTACAGTTTTATTTCCTTTCCAATATTTCCTTTCATGTAACGCCTAAGGGCAACTTGTTGAATAATTTCAGTTGCAAAGTTGAATCTAATGAAGTGTGTTCTTTTTTTGTTTACAAAGTTGATTCCCGATTGTCTTTGAAAACATAATTCATACGCATTTCATACATCATGTGCATAGCAGGTTTTTCCCCTTTTCAGGTTGCTTACAGTTCTTCGCTGTTTATTTCAGCATCATGAATACCGACTCTGCATCAACTGAGACATCGATCAAGGCTCTTCAGGTGCAGAATGCACAATTCCAGGAATTAATCAAGGGTCTAGCTCAAGGCCAAGAAGAACTGAAGGCTATGCTCCTGAAGAAGGAGAAGAAGAAGAAGAGAAGAACTGTTCTGTTCAACTCGGGCCGAAGGTTTAACAATACTCTGCAACAGGAAGAGGCTGGTTCTTCTGTTGACAAGAATTCTCCTCAGGCAGAAGCAAGGGTTCCTAGTCCGGTAGTCTCCGACAACGAGACAGATTTTGATGAAGAGCAGTACCCTCCTGCAGAAGACAGATATAAGCAACTGGAGGACAGATTGAAGGCTATGGAGGTTCAACAGGTACCTGGGCTGGATTTCGGAGATCTGGGTTTGTCAACTGGTGTGATCATCCCCCACAAGTTCAAAGCACCCTCCTTCTCTAAGTATGACGGGGCGTCTTGTCCCAAGCTGCATCTAAGGTCCTATGTTCGGAAAATTCAGCCGTACTCTGCGGATAAGAATTTATGGATCCACTTCTTCCAGGAGAGTCTTTCAGGGACTCATCTCGAATGGTTCTATCAGCTGGATGGGACCAAGGTTCGTAACTGGGAGGAGTTGGCTACTGCTTTCTATAAGCAGTATCAATATAATGCCGACCTTGCCCCCACACGTACCCAACTCCAGGGTATGTCGTTAGGTGCAAGCGAAGGTTTTAAGGAGTACGCTCAGAAGTGGAGAGACCTGGCTGGCAGGGTGCAGCCACCGTTGACTGATCGGGAGTTGGTGGACATGTTCTTGGGGACCCTATCTGGGCCATTTTTCAACCATCTCATTGGGAATTCTTCTGCTGGGTTCACTGATTTAATCTTGACTGGAGAGAGGATTGAAGCTGGGTTAAAGTCTGGAAAAATTCCGAAGGGTGCATCATCTAGTTCTGAGAAGAAACCCTTCAAGAAGGAGTCTAGTGCCGTATATGGTTCCAGGAAATCAGAGAGACATGAGCACCGCCAATCTGTCAGTGCGGTAATGATTGTTAAGCCTGCTGCCGCTCCTCGGCCAACTAATCCTCAAAAGGTTGAAAGACCCCAGAGAGAATTCACCTGCTTAAGCATGACTTTGTCGCAGATCCTGCCACAGTTGCTCTCAACCAATTTAGTGACTGTCAGGGAGGCGCCGAAGTTTCCAAATACTGCATCTCCCAAGTACAACCCGAATGCTCGTTGTGCTTACCATTCAGATAGCCCGGGGCACTCTACCGATGACTGTTGGGCACTAAAGAACAAGCTGCAGGACCTTATTGACGCCAAAGAGGTGCAGTTTGAGGCATCTGAGAAGCCTAATGTAGTGACAGCTCCCCTACCTGCTCATGGAGTTAATGCTATTAGGGACGAAGAGGAGGTTGATGAAGCTGAGTTTGATAGCTGGATCTACCCGGCAACCGACGGTGGACTCAACAATTGGAGTGCAAAAGACAACTTATATGTTTCTCTTGTTACTAAGTAATGAATTCCTATGTTTTTGGTATCTGTAATAAACAATAATAAACTCTTTGGCCCGGTGTCTTACCCGAGGCACCGTGGTTCTATTTGTGAGGGCATACAAACTGTCATTTCATATATCATGAATGAAAATCTTGGACGTATTTTTCGCATTGCAAATATTGTGCTCCTTTTCTGTCTTTCTTTTCCTTTACATAATTTTCAAAACAGCTGTATTTACACACACACTCACTCATACAGGTTTCAATCCACTCTGGGTCTCACTGATAACAACTCTGCTACTGCCAATTATGACTTCGAAAATCCGATCAACTTAGCCGAAGACGAAGGTGAAAATGATTGCGAAGTGCCTGGCGAGCTTGCAAGACTGTTGCTTCTGGAAGAGAGGGCAATTCAACCCCATGAAGAGCCGGTGGAAACCATAAACTTGGGTACTGAGGCAGACAGGAAAGAGGTAAAGATTGGTGCCAACCTAGAGCTCAGCGTGAAGCAACGGTTAACCAAGATGTTACATGATTATATGGAGATCTTTGCCTGGTCCTATGAAGACATGCCCGAGTTGGATACCGATATTGTGGTCTATCACTTGCCAACTAAGGAAGACTGCCCTCCAGTTAAGCAAAAGGTTCGTCGGATGCGTCCAGAGATGTCTGAGAAGATTAAAGCCGAGGTCATGAAACGGTTTGATGCTGGGTTCCTTGCAGTGACTTCTTACCCTCAGTGGGTTGCTAACGTGGTGCCAGTACCTAAGAAGGACGGTAAGGTCAGAATGTGTGTCGATTACAGGGATCTGAACAGGGCCAGTCCCAAAGATGACTTCCCCTTACCTCACATTGATGTCCTCGTTGATAATACAGCTCAGCACAAGGTGTTCTCTTTCATGGATGGTTTCTCAGGTTACAATCAGATCAAGATGGCACCTGAAGACATGGAAAAGACTACATTTGTCACTCAGTGGGGCACCTTCTGTTACAAGGTCATGCCATTCGGGTTGAAGAACGCTGGGGCAACCTACCAACGTGCCATGGTTGCTTTATTTCATGACATGATCCATCATGAGATAGAAGTGTATGTGGACGACATGATCGCAAGGTACCAAACTGAGGAAGAGCACTTAGGTCATCTACAGAAGTTGTTTGACCGGTTGAAACTGTACAAGCTAAGATTGAACCCGAACAAGTGCACCTTCGGGGTAAGATCTGGGAAGTTACTAGGCTTCGTGGTCAGTGATAAAGGTATTCAAGTGGACCCTGCTAAGGTCAAAGCTATTCAAGAGATGCCAGTTCCTAAGACAGAGAAAGAGGTCAGAGGCTTTTTAGGACGCCTGAATTACATCGCTCGATTCATCTCACATCTGACTGCTACCTGTGAGCCAATCTTCAAGCTGCTGAAGAAAGATCAGGTAGTACGTTGGAACGATGAATGTCAGGCTGCTTTCGACAAAATCAAAGAGTATCTCCAAGAACCACCTATCCTTATGCCACCGGTTGAAGGGAGACCTCTGATACTATACCTGACAGTGCTTGACAACTCAATGGGGTGTGTGCTGGGGCAGCATGACGAGTCTGGCCGAAAAGAGCATGCCATTTATTACCTTAGTAAAAAGTTTACCGACTGTGAGACCCGATACTCACTGCTTGAGAAAACTTGTTGCGCTTTGGTATGGGCTGCTCGCCGGCTGAGACAGTATATGCTGACTCACACTACCTTATTGATCTCAAAGATGGATCCTATAAAGTACATATTCGAAAAGCCTGCTCTGTCTGGGAGAATTGCAAGATGGCAAATGATCTTGACGGAATACGACATTCAGTACACAACCCAGAAAGCCATCAAGGGAAGTGTATTGGCAGACCATTTGGCACATCAAGCTGTAGATGACTATCAGTCCATGAACTTCGAATTTCCGGATGAGAGCATTATGATAGTGACTGATTGTGAAGTACCTGGACCGGATGAAGGACCTGAACCAGGATCCCGATGGTCTATGCACTTTGACGGAGCCTCCAATGCTTTGGGAAACGGTATCAGCGCCATAATCATATCTCCTCAAGGTACTCATACTCCACTCACTGCCCGGCTGTGTTTCAACTGTACCAACAATATGGCGGAGTATGAGGCGTGCATCATGGGTCTTCAAGCTGCGATTGACCTAAGGATCAAATTTCTGAGTGTCTTCGGAGATTCCGCTCTTGTGATCAATCAGATCAAAGGAGAGTGGGATACGAAACATCCAAACCTGATTCCTTACAGAGAATGTGTGTTGACCCTGATTCCCCACTTTACAGAGATAACCTTTGAACACTTTCCAAGAGAAGAGAATCAGTTAGCGGACGCGTTAGCTACAATGTCTTTTATGTTCAAAGTTAAATGGGATAATGAGGCTCCCCGGATCATCATCTGGAAACTGGACGAACCGGCATACTGTTGCGATCTCGAGACGGAATTGGTGATTGAGAAGCCTTGGTACCACGAAGTGAAGAGATATCTGGAAGCTCAGGAATACCCTGAAGGTGCATCTGTCAACGATAAGAAATTCCTGAGGAGGTTTGCAGCCAAGTTCTTCCTTAGCAACGGCATCTTGTATAAGCGAAACCATGATTCAACCTTACTGCGTTGTGTGGATAAGACTGAAGCAGGAAGAATCATGGAAGAGCTACATGAAGGGACCTTTGGTACACATTCCAGTGGATACACTATGGCTAAGAAAATCCTACGGGCAGGATATTACTGGTCCACAATGGAAGCTGACTGCTACCAACACTCCAGGACATGCCACAAGTGCCAGATTTATGCAGACAAGGTGCATGTTCCTCCGGTTCCCCTGAATGTTCTGACTGCGCCTTGGCCGTTTGCAATGTGGGGCATAGACATGATCGGCGAGATTAAACCTACGGCATCCAATGGACATCGCTTCATCCTAGTGGCGATTGATTATTTCACGAAGTGGGTTGAGGCAGCATCCTATGCTACGGTAACCAAGACTGTTGTGGCACGGTTCATTCGGCACAATCTGATCTGTCGGTACGGCGTCCCTGAGAGGATTATTACAGACAGCGGTACCAATCTGAACAATAAGATGATCGCTGAGCTCTGCGAACAATTCAAGATACAGCACCACAATTCTTCTCCTTACAGACCGAAGATGAATGGGGATGTAGAAGCAGCAAATAAGAACATCAAGAAAATCGTGCAGAAGATGACAGTGACCTATAAAGATTGGCACGAGATGTTACCGTTCGCTCTGCATGGGTACCGTACTTCAGCTAGGACGTCAACCGGGGCAACTCCGTTCTCTCTGGTTTATGGCATGGAGGCAGTCTTGCCGATCGAAGTACAAATTCCCTCTCTCCGGATAATGAAGGATGCAAATCTGAACGAAGATGATTGGATCCAGACACGACTTGATCAACTTAATCTCATTGATGAAAAGAGACTTGCTGCTATCTGTCATGGTCAGACGTATCAGAAACGGATGATCAGGGCATTTAACAAAAAAGTCAGACCACAGGAATATCAAGTTGGGGATCTGGTAATCAAGAGAATCATACTTCCTCAGAGTGATCCAAGGGGCAAATGGACCCCTACATACGAAGGGCCATTTGTGGTTAAGCATGTGTTCTCAGGAGGAGCAATGATATTAACCAATATGGATGGTGACGACCTTCCTCACCCCGCCAATGCAGACATAGTAAAAAGATACTACGCATGAAAAAAGACCCGCTAGGCTGACATGCCTAGGCAAAAATTAGGGCTTCCCGTCGAACCAAAAGGGTTCGGGCAAAATGAAGGGATGAAATGAAAAAATCTGTACACCCGACAAGTCGAAAACCTGAAAAGGCGGCTTGGGCAAAAATGGGTATCCCGGTGGACTGAAAACCCGAAAGGGCAGTCCAGGCAAAAATTAGGGATAAAGCGCAATATTATGTCTCATTGATCACTCTGCATCCAGAATCCGGTATCTACATCAAGTTCAGACGGCATCGATCAGTCAGCTTCACCTTCAACCAAGGTCATCAAGTGATGAGACGCTCGGAGTTATAAAGGCAATAGCAGAGTTGAAACCCAGTGGGATCATTCACTTCACACAGCTGTTTTATTTTGTACAAAATTTGTATAAACTCTCTTGTTCGGCGACGTTCCTCTTACTAGGACGTCAACCTCTTGTACACAAAACGCCTATTTTCAGGCCATTCAAAAATCAATACAAATATATTTTCAGTTAAACGTGCCAAGTGTTTTTCTTTTTCTGTTTTGTTTTGCGAAGAACGTCCAAGGTTTAATTTGTGATATATGCATTGACGATAATTTGCTAACTCATAAATATTTGCATACGAAACAAAGGATTAATTACAGGTGACATTATAAACAGGGGCAATAAAAGAGTTGTCTGAGCAGTCTAATTGTTCTATCCTCCAAGGTACCAAGGTAGGTTCGGCTAAAGAATACGACCAGTACATATTAATTCCCCAGAGAGTGGTTCAGCAAAACAGTACATTCTTCTCCAAGCAAAATTATCAAATCTCAAGGAAGTTGAGTATCCTTCGTAGATCTCAACATTCCCCGGCAGCAGGTATTCTTAACGAGCATCCACGGCAGTCTTGGTCTAAAGATTGTTCCCCGGCGACATCTCAGTATTCAAAGGAATCACTTCCCCAGCATATCAAAACTTCCCCCAAGAGTCCAGTCCAATCCAGTTCCCCAGGAGAGTTGGAATCCACATATCCCCAAGCAGTAAGCTTATCCCCAGTAAATTCCGGAAGCTTATCCTTCGCAGAGCACGAACGCGTCGCCCGACTTTATTTAAAGAGTTATTTCCTCAACAGGATATAACTGGGTTATCCTCAGCCAAAAGCCACGGAAAGGTCGTCGTCAGCACAGTTCTTTCTTATCCCCAGCGAAGTCCATCAACACTTCCAACAGCAAGGGTATCTCCAGCAAACTATTATCAACAATTCAGCAAAAGCATTCCTCTCCCCACAGAGTATCACTTCCCAGCATGGTCGCTAGAGTATCTTTTCTCCCCGCAGAATCTCCCATTCGCCAAGTTTATTCCGCAACGGAGTCATCTTCTCCTACCGGTATTCTTGCAGTTATCATCCCCAGCGGAAGCAAAATCTATTCCTCAACATCAGCCCAGGATACGACTTCCCGGCACCCGTCAAGGATTCACTTTCCTAGACAAAAAACATACATAAAACATCACATACATCATTATAACATGCATAGACACATCATATCATACAAGTCTCATTTATATTGAGAACATCATTGCTTGATCCATATCATGCATTGCATATGACTGACCTTTACCTTTCAGGAAAGATCCAGTTAAATTCTTAGCTATATTCCAAGGCCTTCTCTGGTTCAGTCAGATCGACCCTAAGATCTCCCTGATGCTTATCCAGTTGAAGATATTTCAAGACCTTGTCCGGTTCAGTTAAATCGACCCTAAGATTTTCCTGATGCTTATCCAATCAAAGGCCTTCTCTGGTTCAGTCAGATCGACCCTAAGATCTCCCTGATGCTTATCCAGTTGAAGATATTCCAAGACCTTGTCCGGTTCAGTTAAATCGACCCTAAGATTTTCCTGATGCTTATCCAGTCAAAGGCCTTCTCTGGTTCAGTCAGATCGACCCTAAGATCTCCCTGATGCTTATCCAGTTGAAGATATTCCAAGACCTTGTCCGGTTCAGTTAAATCGACCCTAAGATTTTCCTGATGCTTATCCAGTCAAAGGCCTTCTCTGGTTCAGTCAGATCGACCCTAAGATCTCCCTGATGCTTATCCAGTTGAAGATATTTCAAGACCTTGTCCGGTTCAGTTAAATCGACCCTAAGATTTTCCTGATGCTTATCCAGTCAAAGGCCTTCTCTGGTTCAGTCAGATCGACCCTAAGATCTCCCTGATTCTTATCCAGTTGAAGATATTTCAAGACCTTGTCCGGTTCAGTTAAATCGACCCTAAGATTTTCCTGATTCTTATCCAGTCAAAGGCCTTCTCTGGTTCAGTCAGATCGACCCTAAGATCTCCCTGATTCTTATCCCAGTAGAAGACACCCAAGATTCTCTCAGCGTTCCTGTTGGGGTAGTCATCATCCAAGATTCTCTTACCATTCATGCTAAGGCAGTAACCATCTCTGGTTCATTCATCGCCGTTTGAAGCTCCAGACTCAGCTCCTGTAACCAGTCAGGACACATCTATACCAAGCATCTGAAAACCAGCTCCTGCAACGTGTCAGGTACTCATTTTCTGTTTTGCAGGTATGCAGGTTCTCGCCAAGGAATCTCTTACGCGATCAACATCCAGATGGCATCTATAAGCCCATCATCCTATTCATCCATCTCTAAATGGCATCTATAAGCCCATTCCACCACACTGCCACTATGTGAGTGCAAATTTCTGGGCACTCTAGTGTTCAATCACCTTCTACCCTCGGATTACGAAAGGCACGTCAGCCAATCTGCATCCTCAGGTCTAAGGAGATTGAACAGGGGCAACTGTTGTACCCCAAAATTTGCCCTCCCATATTCTCCAAGAAATTGCCAAGTCAAGCTTCAAATCTCCCCCAAGGGTTGCACAGTGCAAGGTCTCCTATACAGTCAAAACTAGGGTTTATGTTCTGATCAAGAAAATGAAGTTTTCAAAGGCCCAATCAAGTCTCATATGCCTACAAATATGGTCAAGTATCCTCATATCAAGTTTCAAGGCATTCAGCTCAAAATTGCACAGTCAAAACCCTAAATTGCACTACAGTCAACTGTAGGGGCAAAATGGTCATTTGACAGTCAAAAGTTCAAATTTTTGGTCAACATATCATTTTGAAGCCACAAACATCATTTGATCAATACTTGATCATGATTCTCAAAATTTGGCTCAGAAATCATCAAGATGCAAAAGTTTCCTTATTTGGACAGCTGAAAAAGTCAACTGAAATTGACCAGGGCATAACTTTCACATGGATTATCAGAAAAATTCCATCCAAAGCTCATTTTGAAGAGAAAGACATTTCCTACAACTCATCTTCATACTTCAAGTCCAAGAAATGCTCTCACAAAAAGTTATCAATTTCAACATTATAGGTCATTTTCAAAAGTCAACAAAAAGGGACTTTAAGTCAAAGGCCATAACTTGATATTGGTAAATCAAAATGACATGGGACCAAAGGAATTGGTTATAGGACTCAAAGACCTTTCCAAAATGTCCAAGAACATGAGAAAAGCTTAAAAATTGAGCAAGTTATGCCTTGTGGAAGTTGGGAAATTTTTGGATATTTTGAAAAGTCAACATTGATTCAAATGACCTAAAATTGCTAATGGGCCCATTTTTCTTCCATGATTCATCATCCATGACATATGCACGACCACTTGGCCCAAAGGGAAGTATTTTCTCATTTTTTATTTATTTATTTGAATTTTTATTTATATTAATTCATTTAAATCATTTAAATAGATGAAAAATATTTAACTCACCCTAACCAATCTTTTTATACATGTTTTAGACTCAATATTTCGTGCCTAATCAAATAGGGAAAGATTTGGAGCAAATTGATCATAATTGACACAAGAACACATGAAAAAAGATATGGAAAAGATCTTAAGAAATCAAATATTCAAAACCATGATTACAAGAGATTTGATTGAATTTTTTGACCTAATAGACTCCATACAAATGCCTGATCATAACCCTAATGCAAAGAGAGACTAAGCTGCGTAGAAGAACCAAGAACAAACTTGAAAAATTGTCAAAAAAAGTCAAAACTGAAATCATCTTTACAAGGCGATTCAAGGCACAAAAACTATTCCAATAGCTTCCTCAAGATTCCCTGAACGTATTCCAATCAGAAACCACCATCAAAACTCCAAGAATTGGTAACATGAACGCAAGCTGTATCAAGAAAATTTCATAATCGTATATCATATTCCATGCATTCTTTGTGAAATTTAATTGTAGATTCATGTTCCTTGTGAAGTTTTGAAGCTAACCATATGCCTTAATTTGATTATTATGTTGTGTATACGATTCCACCATGTTTGAATTTTAGGGTTTTGCAAGCTTCAGATTAGGGCTTTTGAAACGAGGAAAAATTGAGACTCCAAACCACCACCATTCAAACCAGCAAGCTTGGACGAAGAAGAATCCATATTCGCGATCAATTTATGAATGACACATGCCTAATCGCTATTTTCCCATAGCTGGCCTAATGAAACGCATAGAAAACCGTTGCTTTTGTTTTTGTGTTTCAGGCACGCGAGGAAGACGAAGTCGTGGCAAAACATGATACGCTGGTTTGAATTTTCGCGCGTGGATCCACTAACATTGATTGTTTTCTTTATAGTATTTGTTTGTTTATTATATATCAAACGCGTTGTAGTGGCTCAGCTGGCAAAGTGTAGCGCTGTTAACCCTCATGACCTGGGTTCGAGCCCCAGGTCTTACATGTTTCAATATTATTTTTCCATAACAATTCCTGTGCAGGCTCAACATTGAAAACCATCATATTCCCTCATCATCAAGCCAGCCACGCGTCCCATGGAATCAGATCAAAGGCTGAGAGTTGATGAACACCATGGGCTTGAGTCAACGCTCCTGCACGTGTCCAGTAAAAGTCCACCAGGCCATGCTTAAATGGGCCAAATTGCTGAAAGATTATACCTCCATATTGGGGTCTGAACCCCCTTGGTTTGCATTTTTTCACTATGTTTTTATTTGTTTTATTTTCTTTTGATTACTATTTTTTTAGTTAATTCCTTATTTTCATAAAAAAAATATAAAATATCAATAAAAACCAGAAAAAAGAGTAAAATGCAATAAATATTTTATTTTAATTATTTTCATAAACAAATTATATATAATTGAAGTTAGTATAAATTAGGGTTTAATGTTAATTCCTTTCATAATAAAAATCTAAAAAATATAGAATCAGTTTTAATTAATGTTTTTTATTCCTTTTTAATTTTTCTTTCTTATAATAATATTTATTTAATTTATTTATTTTTTATAATCAAATTTGCATGAAAATAACATAGGTTTAAATTAGGTCAAAATTCAACATATTTCTTAATAAATTAAAATAAAGTAGAATTAGGGTTAGTAGTTAATTTTAATTAATTCTTTCTTTTTTCTATTAAATCTTAAAAAACATAAAAATACCAAAAAAAAACAAAAAAAAACAATTTCTTTTCTTAATTAATTAATTCATGTAATTTTAATTTTTTGCAAAAGGGTCCAACGCCCTCGTTCGTAATTCTTATTTAATTCGCATATTTATTTTTATTCTTTATATTTATGTACCTCTCCCAAAGCCATGTAAATTACTTTTCGCACTTTTTAATTCTTTTAATTTCAATTTCTTTATTTTCCGTCAAATCGGGTCCTGGTTAATTTTGGCGATGTGGACCCGCGCCATTTGTAATAGCTTTAGATTTACTTTCCCCGCAAATAACTTTTAACTGTTAAACAAAGCATGCAAGAATGAATGAATAAAAATAAAAACAAACGCGTAGAACACCAATAACCTGACAAGACAAAATATCTGAAAACGACACACGAATCGCACACACCACCCCTAGGGTACGCCTCACTGTTGCCTTGCCTCGAAAGGTGATCGTCGAGTAGAGGATATCTTAATAAGTCCTCATGATCCGGGAACCTGGCATGAGGGTAGCTTCTAAGGTATCTTCCTATTGCTCTGGTGATCACCATGTCCCGAACCTCGAATTGACCCGAACACCTCCAACGGTGGTGCTACCTACCTCTCAATGGTGGGATGGCATTACTTTAAAGGACATTTACACAGACGAATTCCTTAGGGTAGGTAGGTTCTCGTAGATACTTGCTCTAAATTTCAAAACAAATCAAAAATACTTTTCACACCAACACATTTTCAAAAGCTTTCGAAAGCAATTTTTCAAACACTCTTGAGGACCGATACAAGAGTCGAACTGGAATTTTCAAAGAAACTTTTTAAAATCCACAGTTGAAAAGCAAACAAACCAATTTTGAAAACACAAATGAGCAAGTATCTAAGAGCCCATGGATAACCATGGATAGAAAGGGTGCTAACACCTTCCCTTTCTATAATCTACCTCCCGAACCGAGAGCAATCTCTATAAGGAATTTTTCTATGCTTTTGTCCTTTCCATTTGGAGAAAATAAAAGACGGTGGAGACTCTTACTTCCGCGACATTTCGCGAACCAGCGCTAAACAGTCAGTTCCAGATCCACCGATCACAATGAGAAATAAACCACTGGTACAACAGAGGCGTGAAACAGATAATCATCCCCCCATGATAAGAATTTCGAAGATGAATAGAGTAATAAGCATCACCCAACAATGTAGAAACTGGGTTTCCAATCATGAAGATCCTGATAGCATTAATGTCGACAAACTTGTCCACGTTAGGAAATAAAAACAACCCGTAAGCAAGTAGAGCAAAGATGGCCTCAAAAGCGACTGTACTCTTTATCTTGGAAAAGTAACGAGCTTTCTCCAATAAGAATTGAGCTGATAATCCTCTAATCCCTCCTTTAGTAGTCATATGGGATTCATCCTCAGGCTTCCCCAGATGAATCAAAGCAGCAATCTCATGTGGTTTTGGCTCACCCTCCAAACCAGTAAAAGGAACACGATCGGTAACAGGTAAATCCAACAGATAAGAATACTCCTCTAGTGTAGGCATCAATTGATAGTCAGGGAAAGTATGATACATCGGATCATAAAACTTTACCAAGGTCGAGAGAATACCCTCCTTCATCCTAAGCTTCATGAGAGGAATGATGGATCCATACTTCTTCCGAAAATCTGTAGAACACTCAATCTCGGGAATTAGACTGATCAACTCATCTATCTTGGGATCTTTGAAACTGTATTTTCTGGTCTTTATTTTTCCAGAATCCATAGTCAAAGAGAACCTGAGATATTCGCAAATAGTCAACTTTTAAGTCCCTTGAAATAAAATTTCTCCAAAAGATGCTTATGAGTGCATGGATGCATGATGCAACAATCACACACAAGATCACAAACATAAGGTTCATAGGTTCAACGTCACGAGCATGAGGTCAAAGGTACTACCCATAAGGTATGGTGTAAGAGTTATCACCTGCCGAACAAGGTTCTAAAGGTTCCCAGAGTCTACATCCTTCCTTCGGATATTACCAACTTCCCGATTAACTCGGTAATTAGTAATATTCTCAAGAAAAACTCGTCCGAGCATAGTATCGCGTGACAACTATTTCTGGATTACTCTGTCATAGCTTCCGCACTACACCTAAAAGGTCAAGATGGGTTAGATAGTCTACGGTCCTCAGCTTCAGTAGGCTCTCAGGTCGAAAGCAGTACGTCATCCCGATTACTCGGTAAACGAAACTACAGTCAAAGGGGCCTCCACTGAGTGGGGGATCTCATGCCTCCTTTTTTTGGATTACTCCCTCAAAGTTAGCACGACTATACCGCCCGTCCTATCTTAAAATTTTCCCAAGTCCGGGTATAGGACTTATAAGTAATCACCAAGCACCCTGAAAACCAGGAAAATCCAGATAAACAAATATACAACATATAATATATAACAAACAGTAGCACATATACAGATATAAACAAAGATAGGTTTAAAACACTTAGGGATGGACCAACAAGAGGTCAATCTATCCTCAGTGAAGTCGCCATTTTTTCTGTAGTGGTAGAAATGTTTAAGACTAAGCCATTGGATTGACTAGACTTATACAGATCAAAATAAAATTCGCCACCATGCTTTATTGTTTCCAAAGGAATGGGAAAAGAGAGAGTAACCCAAAAAGAGGGGGAAAGATTCAAGGTAAGGGGGTTGGTTATGCAAAGGGGAGGTATTAGCACCCTAAACATCTACGGTACTCCGCAGGAACCTCTTTGTAAAATCTGTATATTTTGGCTATAAAGTGTTGTATGTAAAATAGATGGTGGAGGTGAGAAAAGAATATATATTTTTTATGATTTTTGCACCCGCCGCGGTTGCGAACCTTTAGTGCCTACGTACCACCTTTCGTGTAATAGGGGACCAGGGTACACGTAGTTCACCTTTTAAAAATTTTAAAATACAAGTGTGTTGGTTGATTTTAAGAGATAAGACATCATCGTCATTGTCCGTGTGGAAAACACACTTACTACCCACAATCATGAGAAAGGAGAATTTGCATCATCTCAAAGTGGAGGATATGGCTTGGATTTTAAAATCAATAATGCCTCACTCAACACCCAAGTGGAAAATATCTCACTTCGCTACATATTGTAGAAGTATAGTTGTTTGCATCACTACAAGGATTGACAAGAGTCCAATCTTTTGAGAAAAGTTTTAAAGTAAAAAGCCAAAGTGGAAAAATGGTTTGAAATGAGATTGATTGACTTTTAGTCTTCTCACAAAAAATGTCAAGGTGTTATTAAATTGATTGAAATTTATTTATGAAAAGGTTTTGAAAATGCATGGACATAGGTCTAAGTTTATTATGAAAGTGGTTCAAGTTTAAAAAACAAGAACAGTTTTCAAAAGGAGGGAGAAGATTTTTGAAATTAAAGAAGATGGGAGGAGAAGAAGAGACTATCCTAAAGCATAAGGTAAAAGCTAGGGATAAGAACTATCTAACCAATAAGAAGCCAATACTTGACATTATGAGTCAAGATATAATTCCCATTCTTTGGATTGAAACCAAGAAAGCAAAGATACTACACCTCTTGAGAGAACCAAACTTCAAGTGTATTAAGTCTTCACAAAAAAAATTGGGCAGAGTAACGGCTGTATACGGGTGAATTCCAGATTACAAACAAAGTGTGTAATCACAATAACCTGCACACAAAACAAACAAACAACCCAATGTCTTAAGGTAAACCTCAAGAACTCCATACTAAATATCAATTAAGGTCACAAGGTCTCCAACATAGGCCAAGGTTTCTAATCCTAAGTCCAAGAAGTCCAATACTCCATAATGCCAAGGATAGTAACCAAATAGTCCAAGTATCATTAAAGTTTTTTATGGTTCATGTTGATTATTAGGTGTCTTAAAAAAAATAAAAGCTCAAGTGAGCAAAATGAAAATTACAAGAAAGTAAATGCTCAAGTGAGCAAAGATGAAAAATAGCATGAAATATAAATGCTAAAGTAAATCGTGCATAAAATAAAAGAGCATAAAATAAAACACAAAATAAGGTCAATTATTAGTAATTAGTGGTTAGTTGGATGACCATCTTGAAACTTGCATTTGGAACTCATTAGGGGATTGGTAGAACCAAAGCCTCTACACAATGAATTGCATTTGCTTTATGTCAAGTATATCATCCATTTAAGAATCCTCAATGTAACATATAATGATCAATGATGTTTAAGTGATCCGCGTTGGCCAAAATTGATGAAGATCTATTAGAGGATTGGTAGAACCAAAGCCTCCACACAATGAATCTCAAGGTTATTGGATCAAAGAGATCAAATTAACAAACTTGGGCTTACAAACATAGGTTTGGGCCATGAATGATCATTCATTCGAATTGGGACAAAATTTAGCGCTATGTTAAGCAATCGTAAGTGGACTTATGTAGAAGTCGCACCTATTTTGAGGCCAGTCAATAGAAATCTATGAACCATTTGTTTTGAGACATGATATAGAGATCATGCTCCAATAACACTTAGTGCAATAAGAAAGGGATGAGATGAAGAAGGGTGGGAAAAAAAATATAAACCACATTTGAAATAAAACTTAATCAAACTATTATTAAAATCATTCATCCATTTTTATGGAGTTAGACTCAACACCATGGATCCAATGATATTAACAAAGTTCATGATAAAAAATTCAACTCAAGATCAGCCAAAAAATAATCACAAAATAATATTACATTTAATATATACGTTGAAAAGGGTTTAAAAATGAATAAAAATGAAAATAAAGGAAAAATATTGAGTATATTCAAATTGATTCATAAAAAAGAAATAAGGTCATAGAAAAATCAGAAATAGACTCAAATATTTTTATAAAATTTTTGGTAATTTTTTAAAGTCAGAAACTATTTTTAAACTAATTAAAATTGCTCAAACAAATAGAAAATAGATCAAAAAATAGTAAACATCAATATAAAATTCCATAAAATTTTCAAAAAGTCTGAAATATGTAAAGTGATATTTATGAATTCTTTTAGAATTAAAACATGTTAGAAAGTATTTTAAAGTAAATAAAAGAAAGCAAATAATGCAAAAAATATAAAAAATGTTAAATTTCAAAATAAAAATGTGAAAAAATAGTCATAAGATCAGAAATAATTCAAAGTATTTTTGTGAATTGTTTCATAATTTTTGGATAAAAAATAAAAGAGTTATGAATTTTTGAAAATTAAATCAATTAAAATATAAAAATCAGAAAATAAAATAAAACCAAAAAGATGTGGGTATCGGATCATAGTCAAAACGCGTTAGTAAGTTGATCCAATGGACCAGACGCGCTGTGCTTGTTATGGACCTTAGTGAGATACGCATAGGATCAGAAAAAAGGCAACCAATGAAATTAAAACGTTTGGCACGCTATTATTGGCTAAGACGAGACATGTCATCGTCTTCAACCTCCAGCCGCCTGCAATGGAGATTTTGTGAGATCCCTCAAATGGAAAAATTAGGATCTCATACTAGTATCATTAGATTCGTCTCTTCAAGACGATCCTAACATCACCATCGTGCCAAATTTATATAAGGTATGCAAAGAGATATGAATCAAAAACCCAGAAAATAGCGAGCACCTACAATTTGAGATTTCTCTCTCAATTTTTAATGGATTTAAAAATTGTAAGAAGCACAAGAATCAGGGCAATGAGAGCTTCACGATGATATCAAAGTTTGGAAGAATTGATGGAGAAATCTACCTATTGAAGTTCAGTTGCAGAGCTCTATAAATGGACTTGGTCAGATTAATTCAGAAGGTCTCAAGGCTCAATTCTTCTTCTGTTAGCTTCAGGGAAGATCAAGGAAGGTGAATTGATAGAAAAAATGGATTGAAAAAGGATTAAAAAATGATTTCGAAGTTGCAGAAAAGTGAGTTATGGAGCGAGTTTGGCAGGGTGATTTTGGCTGTTCAAGCTTGAGAAAATGAATGGGATAGCTCATGTATTTATAGGAGAAGCAAATGGGATCAAAAGGAAGGGTGAATGATGCAATTTGGAGGGAATTCGTATGGGTTTGCATCATGAAGAAAGTGTGACTTCTCTTTTGTCAAAACTCATCCAAAACGCGCGTTTTAATGCACTAACCAACTTGGGAAATTTGGCTAATCATGTTTAGACCCAAAACGCATGCTAATTTGAGGGTTAGAAGTTGTAACATGAAATTCAAATTCTGACTTGCGATGAAACTTCAATTCCAAGTTACCACTTTTGAAACAATGGCATTCTCAGCTCAAGGGGTCTTAAGGCATGGTTCTTGATGCTTTAGAAAGATGAGATTACAAGCTTTGCAATGGGAAAAGAATGTAATCAAATGGATGTTTGAGATGAAAGTTGCAATGAGTCAAAGTTGGGAAAAAGAAGTTGACTTTCCATACTTCGAAATATTTCAAGTTTTTCTTCAAAAGTGACCTATAATGTTTTGCATCCAAGCATGGTCTTCCTCTTGGAATTTGCTCTTTACCAAAAAAGATGGCATCAAATAGAAATCTTGAATGAAATTTTGAAACTTGAACCATTCAAAATATCCAAAAATTGAGAGAGTTATGAATGGTTGAAGTTGGAAAATAATCATGAAATGACCTATAATCTTTTGTATCCTTAAGGCATCCTCCATCAATTTTCTCACTTTGCACATAAAAGAAGGAATAAAGTTCACATCCTCAAGATCATTGTGGAAAAAGAGTGGGATCAAGGTGATAAAAATTGACCAAGTTATGATCATTTGAAGTCACACATGGGAAGTTGGGGGTTCATCTGGAGGACTTGTAATCTTTCTTCATCATCAAGTTTCTTCCACATGAAAAGTCCTTGAAACTTTTTAAGTGATTTTTTAATAACTATTTGAAGAGAAGGATGTTTTTGGAATCACTCAAAAAATACCAAAATATGAGCAAGATATACTTCTTTGAAGTTCAAAACCCTAGCTCCTAGATCAAGAAAATGCTTTGAGGAACTTTAACAATTTTAAACAATCTTCTTGTACCAACACTTTTGCTTTGTAGATAGAAGTTGTTGAGGATGATAATGAGAACTCATAGAAACCAAAACCACTTCCATATCTTGATAATTAAGAGAAATATTCACTTGTGGCCAATGGGAACAAGGCCTTGTCCAACCATGACAACTTCTTCAATCAACCCCTTGTACTTTTGAATCAATCTTGATAACTTTGAAATGTGGTGAACCAAAATAAACCTTGCCATGCCATTTATTTCAAAACAACTTCAATGGTGAGGTTTTAATTTCTCAAGCTTTATTGACTAGGGCATGGAAATAAACTCATGAACCCATGGATCAACTTGTTAAGCCACATTGTCTTTACCTACATTATTAACAAGTAAGACAAACCAACATTGCATTTTATTAATTAAAAAGAAAGTCAAAACAAAACATGCATGATCACAAAATAAAAACAAGTCAAGGTTCTTGGTGATTCCTCAAAGAGCAAACTAAAGATAGGGAGGAGAACCAAAAGCCCTAATATGATCTTGTTGTGGTTGAATTAATATGGTATGATGAAGGGATCTTAGGGGCAAAAATTGGGGTACAATAGCAAGGATTCATCCAAGTCAAAACTATATTTCTAGGCCCTTTAAATACATGTTGTTGGTATATTTGTTCTGCTAATGTCATTTGTGTTTACATGAACATATCATACGCAAGGTAACATGCAGGAATAAAATCATGCCATCAAAAGGCATGATCTGGGTTTGCCTTTCGAAACTCATGGTATAGTCAGTTTCAAGCCAAAATAAGTTCAGGCCTGAGAACAAAAGGTTTGAATTGGGGAGAAAGACCTGGGTTCGATACCCTGGTCCTGCATCTTTATTTTTGCTAACATTTGTCTTGGAGATCCAGATCGAAAGGCAGCTCCCTCGTTGGATCGAAAAATCATACCCCTCCCTGGATCGAAAAACCACATTTCTCCCTGGATCGAAGAACCATATTTCTCCCTAGATCGAAGGATAAGCCTTTGTATTTTCATTTTTTTTTGTTTAATTCTTTATTGACTTTATTATTTAAAAATCAACCTTAAAATCAAAAAAATCACAAAATATTAGGTTAGTATTTTTTTCAATTAAATAAATTTTGTAAATTAATTAATAACTATTTAAACCATTTTCTCTAATTAAAAACTAAATAGACTTAGGATTTTTAATTAAATCATTTTCCCAAAATAAAAACAAACAAAAAATATTTCCTTATACTTACGTTTTAGACGTCTTTTCCATTTCGCGCGCATTTGATATTTCTACTTTATTTTCATATTTTTGTAACTGCCTACTGGATGTAATAGACTATAATTAGGACCTTTACTTTACTGTTTCTTTTTCTTTATTTCCCTCAAATTTTGGACATGTAATAATCCCCTCCCCGAAGCCATGTAATAGCGTAGTTTTAATTTCCGCACTTTTAGTTACTGCAAACTATTAACTGTTAGATGCATGAATAATAGGATTGTATGGGAAGAATAAAAACAAAAAGCTAGCAAACCTAATGCAAAGACAAAAATAACTGAATACAAAACACATTTGCACATGCGCACCTCTAGGGTACCCCCATTTCAGTTACCTTCGGAAAATAGTCACATCTCTCGAAACGTGAGAGATTTTAGTGGCTACCCTCCAGTTTAAAGATCATAAGTCCCTCGATGACCCTCTCGATGTTGCCTCGATAAAGTGATCTTAAAACTCTAGGGTAGTTACTAAGGTTTCTTTCCCCGATGCCTTTGTGACTTTAAACATCCCTTCGAATGTCCCTCATACATCCAACAATAGGGCTACCTACTCACTAATAGTAGGATAGCGCTGTCTAAAGGAAAAGAGGAAAAGAACGACCCTTTCGAGTAAAAGTAGATAGTTCCTAGATGCTTTCTCAAAAACAAACTCTCACACATACACAAAACAACTTTCAAAAACATTTTCAAATGCTTTATCAACACTCTTGAGGACTGATACAAGAGTTATCGTAAAGTAAATCACCGTACTAAAGCATTTCATAATACTTTTCCAAACACACAAAAGGCACAAGGTATTTTTCAAAAGAGCTAAGCATCTAAGAGCCCGTAGATAACTACGGATGGAAAGGGTGCTAACACCTTCCCTTTCCATAATCTACCCCCCTTACTCAGAAAACTCTCGAAAGGTCTTTTTCTGTTCTTTTCACCCTTTCCTTTGTTGGATAAAAGACAATTCGGTGGCGACTCTTGCTTACCGCACCATTTGCAAACACAAACGCAAAACCAGTATAACAATCGGTTCTGCCACCGTATCACAGATGCAAAAGATTATAGGCCATCTCATGAATTTTCACCAACTTCACCAAGTCATAACTTTCTCATTTTTTTGGAGATTTCGAATGGTTCAAGTCTTAAAATGTCATTCAAGAGATCTACTTCATGCCATCTTTTTTGGTCAAGAGCAAATTTCAAATGGAAGGCCATGTTTGGATGCAAGATATTATAGGTCACTTTTGAAGAAAAAAACTTAGAAATTTTCTAAGTACAAAAGTCAACCTCTTTTTCTCAACTTTGACTCATACAAACTTTCAGCTCAAGCATCCATTTGATTCCATTCTTTGCATATTGTAAAGTTGATGATCTCATCTTTCCAATGCATCAAGAATCAAGTCTCAATGTTTCCTAAATCGTGCAAACCATTGATTTGAATATGGTACCTTGAAACTGAAGTTTTCTCCAAAGTCAGAATTTTAAATCCTTGATTTGGCTTCTAAATACAAAATGTATGCACGTTTTTACTTCTAATCATGTTTAATGAACTTCCAGAAGTGATTAGCACATTAAAACACAAGTTTTGGTTGAGTTTTGAGCAAAATAGAAGTCACACTTTTCATGTTTGCAACTTCACATGATTTCCCTCCAAACTTCATCATTTCACACGCTTAAGAATTCCATTAGCTTCCCTATAAATAGAGGGTCATACCTCATTCATTTTCTCAAGCTTAGAGAGCCAGAATCACCTTGTCAAACTTCCTCTTGAACCCACTTTTCTGCAACTTCAAATTTTATTTTACAGCTTTCCTCAATCCATTTTCTTTGTCAATGCATCATCCTTGAACCTCAGTGAAGATAACAGAAGAAGAATCAAGCTCTAAGACTTCCTAAATTGTGCTAGCCAAGTCAAGTTTCAGAGCTCTGAATTTGAACTTCAATAGGTATATTCCTTCACCAATTCTCTCAAACTTTGATACTGTAATAAAGCTCTCATCATCATGATTCTAGTCCAAACATTGTTTTTAACTGGAAGTGAGTTTTTTCCATGAATTTTCAAATCCCTTTTCAAATCTTTCCTTCCAAAACGACTGAGTTACACCTTACATAAATTTTTCGCGAGGGTTCCATTGGAATCGTCTTGAAGATACGAAGTGAATGGTACCGGTCTCGAGCTTTAATTTTACCATTTCAGAGACCAACAAATTTGTGTGGCTGGAGGTTAAAGATGACCAACGTGTCATCTCTCAGCCAATGATAACGTGCCATTTGTTTTTTTTAAAAAAATCTGATTTAAATAATTGATTCACTTCTTTATTCATTAAAGACCATGATATGCACAATGCGTCTGATCCATTGGATTAGCTTACTAACGCGTTTTGACTTTCATCCATTGGTCCATATATTTTTGACTTTATTTTTATTTCTGATTTTTATATTTTAATTGTTTTAAACTTTAAAAAATCATAGAAAATTCATTTCTTACTCAAAAATTATGGAAAAATTCACAAAAATATTTTCAAATATTCTCTTTCTGATTTTTATTTTTTCATAATTTTATTTTTAGATTTGATATTTTTTATGATTTTTTCTTTGTTTTGACTTGTTTTTAATTGCTTAAAAATATTTTTTAGCATTTTTTAAATTCAGAAAATATTCTTCAATATCATTTTCATTGTTTTTTATTTTCTGATATTTTTTTTAGAATTTTATTCTGGCTTCTACTTATTTTTATCTTTTTCTACTTATTTGAGTAGTTTTAATTAGTTTAAAAATAGTTTCTGACTTTAAAAAATTACCAAATTTTTTATAAAAATACTTGAGCTCATTTCTGATTTTTGTATGGTCTCATTGATTTTTTCTTGAATGTTTAGAATATAGTTGCTATTTCCCCCTTTGATTTTCATTTAAAACCATTTTAAAAAAAAATCTTTTTCTTTATTTTTAAATACAATTTTATTTTGTATATATTCTGGCTGATCTTGAACTATGAGATTTTGATCATGAGCTTCATTAATATCATCGGATCTTGGGTGTTGAGTTTAACTCCACCAAAATAGATGGATGATTTTAATGATGGCTTGATTAAATTTTTGGTTCAAATATGGTTTAATTCTTATCCCTTCCCTCTTCATCTCTTCCTCTTCTTATTCTGTCACATGTTGTTAGAGGATGATATACATATTATCTCTCCAAATATATGACACATAAATAGTTATTGACCGGCCTCAAAATAGGTGCGTTTTCTATATAAGTCCACTTACGATTGTTTAATATAGCGCTAAATTTTATTCCGATTCGAGAAATGATCATTCGTGTCCCAAACACATGTTTGTAAGCCCAAGTATGTTAATTTGAATCCTTTGATCAATAACCATGAGATTTATTGTTAGAAGGCTTTGGTCTTATTAATCATCTAATGAATCTTCATAAGCTTTGGTCAAAGTGAATCATTTAAACATCGTTGATCATTTATGGTTGCCTTGAGAATTTTAAATGAATGATATACTTGACAAAAAACAAATGAAACTTGTTGTTGAGATTCTTTGATTTTATCAATCTTCTAATGAGTTTTAAAAGCATGTTTCAAGATGGTCATTCAACTAACCTCTAATTTCTAACAATTGACTTTATTTTGTGTTTTTACTTTATGCTTTTCCTTTAAGCACATTTATTTTAGCATTTACATTTCATGCTACTTTCATATTTGCTCACTTGAGCATTTACTTTTATGTCATTTTTATTTTTGCTCACTTGAGCTTTTCATTTCTTTTTGAAGATACTTAATAATCAACTAGAACAATAAAAATCTTTAATGTCACTTGGACTACTTGGTTACTATCTTTGGCATATTGGAGTTATGGACTTCTCGGACTTAGGATTAGAGACTTTGACCTACCTTGAGACCTTGTAACCTCAATGGTATTTTTGTCTGGAGCTCTTGGGGTTTACCCCAAGACATTGGGTTGTTTGTTTTCTTTGTGTGCAGGTTATTGTAATTACATACTTTGTCTGTGATCGGGAATTCATCTGTATACGACCGTTACTCTGCCCAATTTTTGTGAAGACTTAATGCAATTGAAGCTTAGTTTTATTAAGAGGTTTATTATCTTTGCTTGTTTGGTTTCAATACAAAGGATGGGAATTCTAAATTGACTCATTCTGTCAAGTGTTGGCTTTTTATTAGTTACACGGTTCTTTTCCTTAGCTTTTACCTTATGCTTTAGGATAGTCCCTTTATCTTCTCCCATCTTCTTTAATTGCAAAAATATTCTCCCCCCTTTTCAAAATTATTCTTGTTTTCTAAACTTGAACCGCTTTCACAATAAACTTGGACTTATGTCCATGCACTTTCAAAATTATTTTTTCCACTTTTGCCATTTTCTTTGAGATTTTCTTAAAATATTAGACTCTTGTCAATCCTTGTAGTGATGCGAGCTACTATACTTCTACGATATATAGTGAAGTGAGATATTTTCCACTTGCGTGTTGAGTGATGCTTTGTTGATTTTAAAATCCAAGCTATATCCTCCACTTTGAGATGACACAAATTCTCCTTTCTCATAATCATGGGTAGTAAGTATGTTCTTCCACTCGAATAAGACGATAATGTCCCGTTTCTTAAAATTAACCAACACACTTGTGTTTTTTTTTAATTTTTAAAAGGTGAACTACGAGTACCCTGATCCCCTATTGCACGGAAGGTGGTACGTAGGCACTAAAGGTTCGCAACCGCGGAGGGTGCAAAAATCATAAAAATATACTTCTTTTCTCATCCCCACAATCTATTTTTCTACAACATTTATAGTCAAAATACACAAATTTTGAAAGAGATTCTTGTGGAGTACTGTAGATGTTTAGGGTGCTAATACCTTCCCTTTGCATAACCAACCCCCGAACTTAGATTCTCTCTCCCTCTTTTTGGGTTATTTGCTCTTTCCCATTCATTTGGAAACAATAAAGCGCGATGGCGATTTTTATTTTGATCTGTGCGAGTCAAGTCAATCCAATGGCTTTGTCTCAATATTTCTACCGCTATAGAAAAAATGGCAACTTCACTGGGGAAAGATCGACCAAATGCTGGGTTATCCCTAAGTGTGATGAGCCTATCTTTGTTTATTTGTGTATGTGTTATTACTTGTTGTATATTATGTGTTGTATATATGTTGTCTGGATTTTTCTGGTTTTCAGAGTGCTTGGTGATTTCTCATAAGTCCTATACCCGGACTTGGGCAAACTTAAGATAGGAATGGAGGTATAGTCATGTTAACTTTGAGGGAGTAATCCCAAAAAAGGAGACATGAGATCCCTCACTCAGTGGAGGCCCCTTTTACTGTAGTTTTATTTACCGGGTAATCGAGAAGACGTGCTGCTTTTGATCTGGGAGCCTGCTGAAACTAAGAACCGTAGAACCTTTAACCCATCTTGTCCTTTTAGGTGTAGTGTGGAAGCTATGACGGAGTAATCCGGAAATGGGTGTCACGCGATACTACGCTCAGACGAGTTTTTCCTGAGAATATTGCTAATTACTGAGTCAATTGGGACGTTGGTAATATCCGAAGAAAGGATGTAGACTCTTGGAACCTCTTAGAACCTTGTTCGGCAAGTGATAAACTTTTAGATCATACCTTGTGGGTAGTACCTTCAATCTCATGCTCGTGACGTTGAACCTATGAACCCCATGTTTGTGATCTTGTGTGTGATTGTTGCCTCATGCATTCATGCACCCATGAGCATCTTTTAAAACATCTTGTTTCAAGGGACTTAAAGTTGGCTCTTTGTGAATATCTCTGGTACTTTTTGACTATGGATTCTGGAAAAAGAAAGACTAATAAGTACAATTTCAAATATCCCAAGATAGATGAGTTAATGATTCTGATTCTCGAGATTAAGAGTTCTATAGATTTTCTGAGAAAGTACGGGTCCATCATTTCTCTTATGAAGCTCAGGATGAAAGAGGGTATTCTCTCGACTTTCGTCCAGTTCTGATCCTATGTATCAATGCTTTACTTTCCCTGATTATCAGTTGATGCCTATATTGGAAGAGTATTCTTATCTATTGGATTTACATATTACCGATCGTGTTCCTTTTACCGGTTTAGTTGAGGAGCCAAAATCCCATGAGATTGCTGCTTTGATCCATTTGGGGAAGTGTGAGGTTGAAGCCCACATGACTACCAAAGGAGGGATTAGAGGATTACCCGCTCAATTATTATTGGAGAAAGCTTGCTATTTTGCTAGGATGAAGAGTATGGTTGCTTTTGAGGGCATCTTTGCTCTACTTGCTTATGGGTTGTTCTTATTTCCCAATGTCAACAAGTTTATGGATATCAATGCCATTAGGATCTCTATGATTGGGAATCCAGTTCCTACATTATTGGGTGATGCCTATTACTCTATTCATCTTCGGGATTCTTACCATGAAGGGATGATCATTTGTTGCACGCCTTTGTTGTATCAATGGTTTATTTCTCACTTGCCTCGGTCTGATACTTTCTAGGATGTCAGAAAGGAACCTCGTTGGGCTCCAAAGATTATGGCCCTCACTCATCAGATATTATTTGGTACCATCAGGCTTACCATGATGTAGAGATTGTTGACAGTTGTGGTAGTTTCCCTAATGTACCTCTTCTTGGTACAAAGGGAGGAATTAACTACAATCTCGTTCTTGCACGATGACAACTTGGATATCTGATGAGGGATAAGCCAAATAGTATTCATCTGAGTAGTTTCTTCCTTAAAGAGGGAGAGGTTCATAAGGAAGCTAAAGAGGATATTACGAAGGCTTGGCGTCATATTCACAAGAAGGGTAGAAAGGACTTGGGACCTAGGGGGGCTGTTTTTTGGAGCCTTATCTTCAGTGGGTACAAGCAAGAGCTATTTAGTTGAAGATGCCATATTCCCGTGAAGCACCTATGCTTGATATGTTTGTAAAGACCACTCCTCCCATTTTGGATAATATGGAAGAGCTTCAGCTTGCCTTAGTTAGGATGCAGTAGGAGAAGGAAGCTTGGAATAATAAGTGTCAGACTTTAGAGGTGTCCTACCGAGCAGACCTGAAGGATAAAGATGATCTGATTGAGATTATTGAGAGTCATGTTGTAGAGATGATGGAGAGGCAAGTGGATTTATTTTCCTTTAGAGCTCTATCAGGATCTATATGCTCACTTACCGACTCTGGTGATTGGAAAGAGGTCGCCAACAAGTATGCAGAAGAAAACAAGCAGTTGAAGGCTCAGATTGCAAGACTCACAGGGAAGCATCAATATGTGGAGTGATCTTCATCAGCTTTGCTTTCTTAGGGATCTTAGATTTTCATCTCATCTTATACTTGGGATTATTGAAACTTGTACTAAAAAGTTGTAATCCGTTTTGAAGTTATTATAATGAGATTTTCAGTATTTCAAATGTGTTAGTACTTTAGTATTTGCAAATTGTCTATAAATCTTTGAGTTCCTTGAAATATTAATAATAAAATAAGTCACGTGCATTGCATATCATGCATCATATTGTAAATATTTATTTTATTTCTGTTCATACTCAGGTGTCTTATTGTGTTTCTCTACTTCATTCAGCAAGTTATCTCACCAGTACAATACTCGGGCTAATTCCAGAAGGAAGATGGAGAATTTAGAACAAGAAAATCGCGAGTTACGCGAAGAATTTACTGCTGTGAAGGAAGGTATATCCAATCTAACTCCTTTGATGGAATCTTTGATGGCTGCTCAGAATCACCCACCACTTGCTCATCCTCAATAGACAACAGTTACTTCCGAAGCTCCGACAGTTCCTATTTCTATTACTCCAGGTACGGTTGTTCAGAATTGTATGCCTCAGGGTTATCCGTGGGGAATTCTAGAGAACTTCATGCCAGAAGGTTATAATCAGGCTTAGGTTACTCCATTTTCTCAGGCTGCTGCTTCTCCTGCACCTCCTGTGGTGCATATTACTCCTGCTGCTAGAAATGAGATTCACTGTGCTGCCCTTCCTTCGGTAAATGCGGTACCGTTTGCTAATGAAGAAGTTTATCGCCCTATTCCTCCACCAAGTTAAAGCTTGGGTGTCTATGATCGAATGGACGATTTTCAGAACAAGTTTGATAGAATGCAGAATGAGTTGAAGGCCCTCAGAGGAAAAGAATTGTTTGGGCAGAATGTGAATGATTTGTGTTTGGTTCCAAATGTGAAAATACCTGCAAAGTTCAAAGTACTAGAATTTGAGAAGTATAAGGGAAACACTTGTCCTCATGCTCACTTAGTGATGTATGTAAGAAGGATGTCTACTCACACCAATGATCAACGCTTGTTGATTCACTTTTTCCAGGATAGTTTGACTGGTGCAACATTGAAATGGTATATGAACCTGGATAGTGCCAATGTTCATACTTTCAATGACTTGGGTGAAGCGTTTATTAGAGAGTACAAATATAATATGGACATGGCACCTGACCGTGATCAACTTAGGGCAATGGTCCAGAAGGACAAAGAGTCATTTAAGGAATATGCACAGAGATGGCGTGAAGTAGCCTCCCAAGTGATCCCTCCAATGGAAGAAAAAGAGATGACGAAGATTTTTCTGAAGACTCTAGGTACTTTTTATTATGAAATAATGGTGGCGAGTGCGCCAAGTGATTTTACTGAGATGGTGGACATGGGTGTCCGTTTGGAAGAAGCCGTAAGAGAGGGTCGCTTGACAAGAAGTGAAAATTCTGGCAACAAGAAGAAACCATCATACGTATTTTCTAAAAAGAAAGAAGGAGAGACAAATGTTGTTATTCAAGAGAGAATGGTTAATCCTCCTAGAAGAAATCATCAGTGCCACCGACAGGTTGCTTCGGTAACTCCAGTTGTCAATACGGCTCCGACCATAGTGGATTATCAAAGACCAGCCCCTCAGGGAAATCAATGGCAGAATCAGAGGAGAAAGGATTTTGACTCTATCCCCATGAGTTATGCAGAGTTACTCCCAACATTGATTCAGAAAAATTTGGTTCAGACAAGGCCACCCACTGCTATACCATCACCTTTTCCTTGGTATTATAAGGCAGACCAGACATGCACTTTTCATCAGGGTGCACCAGGGCACAATGTGGAAAATTGTTATCCTCTGAAATCGGAGGTACAAAAAATGGTGAGATCTGGCCTTTTGTCCTTTAAAGATGTCGGCCTTAATGTAAAAGATAATCCTTTGCCAAAGCATGGAGGAGCAAATACTGTCAACATGGTGGCTAGTTGTCCAGGGGACTTCCAGATTTTTGATATTAAACTGGTTATAGGATATTTGGTAAAGATGCACGCTGACCTTTGCGAGTTTAGTTATTATACGCATGACCATACTGGTTGTGGTATCTGCAGTACTTATATACAAGGGTGTGATAGGATAAAGGCTGATTTGTAGGAAATGATGGATGAAGGCCTCGTTCATATAATCAGGCCTAGGGGAGAATACGAGGAAGAAGTGAACATGGTCTATGGATATCCTGGAGAATTCCGGATCTTTGACGTCGTTGTACCCCAAAATTTTCCCTCTTAATTTCTCAAGAATTCTCTCACAAGATCTCCATTGATTCAAGACTGCACAAGGTTTGATCAGCTCAAGACACTTCCTCGAGCACTGATGACTCAAAATTAGGGTTTGAGTTTGTACAAGAATAATTGAACTTTTAATGCTTCATATGACTTTCATGGGTCATTTTGGACTCCCAAGATTTCTCATGTCAAGTTTCAAGCTTTGGATCACATTTTTGCCCAGTCAATTGATCAGTTGACCTAAAATCAACTGTATTGGGGAAAAAGTCAACTTTGGTCAATTTACAGTTAAATTTAATAATTTTTGATCCATATCAAAATTTTGAATTTATACATGTCAATTGATCAAGTTTGGATCACATTTCCTCAAGAAATTTGATCAAATCACCAAAAGGGCAAAATGGCCAAAATTAGGGTTTTGACTGAAGAGGCTTAATTTTTGACTATTGACCAAATACATGACTTATTGGTTTGAGACGTGATATCAAGGATTCAAATGTATCATTTTAACCTAATGGTATGGTTCAAAACACTTCCAAAGGTCAATTGATTGATAGTTGAAATTCAGTCAACTGATGGAAAGTCAACTGATACACTGAAAAGTCAAGCTTTGACTTTTTTATCAAAATAAAGTTTCAAAAATCATATTTCATCAAGACATGTTAAAATATTAAGTTTGTTCATCAAGAAATCAAAAAAGTCAAATTTCATTTTGAAAAGTCAAAATTTCCAAGACTTAGAAATTTTTCTAAGTGTTGGAAAATTTACTTTTTTTTCCATAACTTTGTGTCAAATTTTCACCATGATGCAAGATGATTCAAGGAAAACTTCCAACATGAAAGTTGTAGATCTCAATGAGATCTAAAACATTGTAGGGCATGAATTTTTCTAGAATTGCTTGGATCTCAAGTTATTAATTCATAAAGACATGTTCATGAAACTAAAAACACTTAGTGAAATTTTGCCCTAGTTAGGAAGATTTTTTTACCTAACTTCATGGCAACTTTTCACCTAGTTCCAAATTGAATTTTTAAAAATTTCCAACATAAATGTTGTAAGGGATGTTACAAGCTTTCCAAAATATCCAAGAACTCATTGAGATCATGCTTGAGCTAAGATAATCGAAGATATGAAGTTAGGGTTTCATTCTTGAATTATAGGTCATTTTATGATGTGCAAGAACTCAAATCTCAAGCCCATGCTGCATAATCTTTGCTTTGCAGGCCTTAAAATTGTGTTTCACTCCATAATTAATGGTTTACACAAGCATTTGAGACATTATCCAATTGATTCAAGCTTTATCCAAATCAATTTGCCATTTTGGGAAGAAAGTAACATATTCATTCTTGTGAAGCAAGCTTTATGCACAAAGTCATCTTCTTGAGCTCCTAACTTGTTTGATCTGATTGCACTCCATCTACAAAGTTAGAGGCATTGTGTTTAAAGTGGTTAGTAACTCCATGAACAAAAGTACAAGGCATGGAAGCTTGTTTTGTCAAGAAAATCACATGTTGAGTTTAAACATGGATTTTGAATTCAAATCAACTTGAGAATTCCAAACCTTTTGCTTATAAATAGAGACACTATTTATGAGCTAACACACAAATGATCAAGCCCTGAAACACCCTAAAATAGAGAATCACCAAGAACACCTCAAAACTTTTCATTTCTAAGTTTTGAACCCAATCTTCAAATCTACTGGTGCGTTTCTTGGCCTTTTGGTTCCAAAAGCTTCTAAACATCATACATAAACAATCCCAACACATGTTATCCAACTGTAACTCCATCTTCACCAACCTCCATTTTCAAAAACAAGGCATTGCATCTTGACTTCTCTAGACTATTCCAGCCATCCTCAACACAAACTAATCATTGCATTAGCTTCCTGGAGGTTCACTGAAGCTAACTCAATCATCACAACACCTTGAAAGGTCCTCTAACTCATTTCACAATTTCCAGTTTTGAAGGTAATTTCCTGAACTTTCAACTCTTCATATAGGCATTGTTAGGCTTCCATATTTAAAGACAAAATATAGACATCATTGCCCCGAAGCTAACCATGTCCATAGTTTTCATTTATATTGCCCGAGCTTAGAGAATTTTGAGATTGAAATTTCAGGAAAAATTAGGGTTCAGATTAGGGCCAACAAAATTCTAATTCATCTTTGATTTATAGTTTTATTGATTTATATTTCTGGAATCCTGATAGAATTTGCTACAACTTTCATGTTTGCATTTTCCATTTTTGTTTAGAAATGAGTAAGCTACGGGTGGTCTGGCTGGCGCAAGGTTGAAGATGAAGTTCAGGCCATGGAAGCATTTTGTAATATAATTTTATGGTTTTAGTTTATACACTAGATGTATAGCCACGCCGGTGGTAAGGCATCTCGCGTTTATTGTTAAGAGAGTGGGTTCGAGCCCCAGCGCTGCCACTTTTCACAATTTTTCATTTATTTCCACTTTTTTTGTTCCTAACTAGCGCATTTGGGCCCCTGAAGTGCTGGGCTTTGTCATTTTTATTTTACTATTCCTCCTTTCACTATACAACAATGCAGGCCTAATGTTTCTTTTATTTTCTGATTTCAAAAATCATTAATGGGCCAAACTCAAAAACTGTTTTACTCTCAAACACCTCAAATTCAAGTTTCACCGCCGTGACTTCTTTTATTTATTTATTTTATTTTATTTTATTTATTTTATTTATTATTATTAATATTATTAAAATATTTATTTTTAATAATAAAAATCTCAAAAATATTTTATTTATTTATTTATATTAAATATACTCATATTTATTTTCTGTAAGACCAAAAAGACTAAAAAACATTTCCTAATCAAATTTATTTCTTTTTTTATTTAATTAATTAAGACTTAGGTTTATTTATTTCTCTTTTAATTAAGACTAATTTAGAACGTTAGGTTTCTTTATTTAACTAATTTCTCTTTTTAAAACCTTTTCATCAAAAACACTAAAAAATATTTTCTTTTCTAATTTACTTAGTTTAATTTCTTATTAGCTATTTTAGTTAAACATGTTAAAATATTTTCCCCAAAACTAAACAAATTCATGTTTTTTCCATTTATCTCTTGTACATTATATTCACTTATTCATTTCTTATACAATATATTCAATATGGTTGTAATAGTGAATTAGGGCTTAATTTTCTTACACTCCCCATTTGTAAATTTGTACCCCCATCCCCAAGTGATGTAATAGCGTAGAATTTTACATTTCTACAATTTATCGCTTTAAATATAAATGCTAGTAATTAGGGTTTGTATGGAAAGTTAAAATTAATACTAGAAAACCCTAATTCAAGATAAATCAAGCATGAAATACAAACACTTGCACACTTGCACCTCTATGGTTTACTCCACTTTGTTGCCTTAAAAATGGTCATGATATGCATGTGAGACATCTTAGCAAAAACAATAAAAATACAAGATCGTAGTCCCTCGATGACGCTTCGAATGTTGCCTTCAAAATGATCTTAGACCCTTAAGAAAAATGCTAAGGTATCTCACAACATTGCTATCCATGATTGTACGATGACCCATGCACGTTCCTTCATATCCAAAGATAGGGTTATTTACCAATCAGTGGTGAGATAACAATATCAAAGGAAGAGAGAAATGAACAAAAGACTTTCGAGTAGGTAGAATGTTCTTAGTTGCTTGCTCACAATCCATCTTCAAAAACATCTTTTCAAATACACCAAACACTTTCAAAAACATGAAATATTTTCAAAAGTACAACACTTTATATGCATTCTTATAGAGACGAGAATCATTACAAAGTTTACCTAAACAAAGGGGATTTTCAAAAATACTTTCAAAACCCACCACAGATACATTTCAAACAAAGCAATTTCAAAAGTGAGCTAGCAAGCAACTAAGAGCCCATAGATAACTATGGATGAAAAGGGTGCTAACACCTTCCCTTTTCATAAACTACCCCCGAACTCAAGAAAATATCTCAAAGGTCTTTCCTCTTCTTTTCACCCTTTCCTTATTGGATAAAAGAAAAGTCGGTGTCGACTCTTGCTATCCGCAATAATTGCGATCAAATGCAAAACAACCAAGTCAGTTCTCCCACCGTATTACAGATGTGAACCATATGAATGATGATTTGGTGCAGTTGCATGCTACCTTCTGCCACATGGATGGTCAGGTAAAACACCACTATGGATCTTGCCGAGTTTGCTATAGAGACTCTCGTGTTTGTGCCATTGTGAGAAGGGGTATTCAATTTTTATTGGATAATGGTACTATCAAGGTTTCAGGACATACAGATGATTACAATGTGATTAATGTGATTGAAGATTTCTTGGCTGAGACTGTGTCGAATGATGAATATGCTTTTGCAGATGAATTCTTTTCCTCATACAAAGATATAATCTCTAGTGATGATTCAGTGATGACCAAATATTCCGAAGAAGGGGTGAACGTAATTGTGCCTTGTTTCAGTGATCCCGCCCCTGTCGAGATTGAATATTATAGCAAGCCAGTTGTTGCTCCAGTAGTGATTTGCTTTCCAGGTCCGGTTCCTTACAAATTAGACAAAGTCGTACCGTACAAATACAATGCTACAATTCTAGAGGATGGTGTTGAAGTTCCCATCCAACCTTTGTCTAATATCGAGAATATTGCTGAGGCTAGTAGAGTGACTTGCAGTGGCCATGTTTTCACACCTGTCATTCGAGGGAGTGTTAATGCTGATAAAAAGGTCGTTGAAAGTATTAAACCCAAGAAAGCCGTAGGGGAATCCAATGGTGCAACTCTGTAAAAAGATGTGGATGATATATTAAAGATTTTCAAATTGAGCGACCATAGGATCGTAGATCAATTGTTGAAAACTCCTTCAAAGATATCTATTCTGGCCTTGCTGATGAATTCTTCTGCCTATATAGAATCTTTAATGAGAGTGTTGGATCAAGCCTTCATGGAAAGTGATATGTCATTGGACCAATTCAGCAGTGTGGTAGGAAATATTGCATCCTGTAATAACCTAAGTTTCTGTGTTGACGAATTGACTGACGAAGGAAGGAATCACAATTTGGCTCTCCATATATCCATGAACTGTAAGAACAATTCATTGTCAAATGTGCTGATTGATAATGGGTCCACCTTAAATGTCATACCGAGGAGCACATTGATGAAGATGAAGTATCAGGGAGCTCCCATGCGCCCAAGTGGCATAATTGTAAAAGCTTTTGATGGATCAAGGAAGTCTGTTATTGGGGAAGTGGATCTGCCTATTCATGTAGGCTCGCACTTGTTTCAAATTACTTTCCAAGTCATGGATATTTGCCCGCTTACAGCTGTTTACTGGGAGGAGCATGGATACACGAGGAAAGGGCTGTCACTTCCACTTTGCACCAAAAGCTGAAGTTCGTGCATGAAGGAAAAGTGATTATCATAAATGGAGAGCAAGAATTGTTAATATCTCATTTATCCTCTTTCAGTATTGTGGAAGCGGATGAAGCTACTATTGGAACTCAATTCCAAGCTTTATCCGTTGATAATGTAAGGGAGAATGAGAATTCTATAGTTTCATTCAAAGATGCTCAGCAGGTTGTGCATAATGGCCCTAGTAAAGTATGGGGACAGACTGTTGATCCGCCGGCTAACAAGAATAGGGTTGGTTTGGGATTTTCTGTGAAAAATGATAAAGGTGAGAACATGAAGCCAAAGACTGCTTTAGGCAAGTATCAGAATATTTTCCACATCGGAGGTTACCTTCATCCAACTGTTTCCAGGATCAATGCTATTGTGGAGGATGAAGAAGAGCAGAAAATTCCAAATTATATGACGCATGGAGTCAGGGTCCAGAACTAGGTCACTATTGATGTTCCCTCTTGCATCCATGTCTCAAAGTAATTTTTTTTTTGTTAATCTTTTCAAAAATCTTTCACTCTGCCCAAGGTGAAAAATGATTTTGTATGGGCTTATATGTTTGCTTTGATAATTAAAATCATTAATAAAAGTTGTCTTTGATTCCCAAATTGTGTTTTTATTTTATGCTTTTTCTTGGAAAAATGGTAATAAAAAAAACCTTTTGGAATAAATAATAACTATAACTAAGTCTATATAATCACTTGATATATGTGTCAGTTTCTAAAAGCAATCATAAATCATATGTGCAGATTAATTAAAAAACCTGTTGAATACAATGACCCTGCACCCTCTCCCAACTTTGAATATCTAGTGTATATGGTCGAGGAAGAAGAATAAGATGAAATTCTATAAGAGGTTTCACGGTTGCTCGAGCATGAGGAAAATTCAATTCATCCGTATATAGAGCCGTTGGAGACAATCAATTTGGGTTCAGAAGAAGATCTGAAGGAAATCAAGATTGAAGCATTGCTGCACCCCGACGTGAAGAGCAAGTTGATTGAATTGTTGAAATAGTATGTGGACATCTTTGCTTAGTCATACCAAGATATGTCGGGTTTGGATACGGATATTGTGGAACATCATTTGCCGCTAAAGCCAAAGTGCCCGCCAATCAAGCAGAAATTGTGAAGAACTTACCCTGATATGGCAGTGAAAATTAAAGAAGAAGTTTTAAAGCAGATTAATGTCAGTTTTCTTGTGACATCAGTGTACCCTCAGTGGATTGCCAATATTGTCCCAGTACCAAAGAAAGATGGAAAAGTTTGCATGTGCGTTGATTATAGAGATTTAAATAAAGCTAGTCCAAAAGATGAATTTCCATTGCCACATATTGATATGTTGGTTGAAAGTACAAAAAAATTTAAAGTATTCTCGTTCATGGACGGATTTTTCCGGATATAATCAAATCAGAATGGCTCTTGAGGACATGGAAAAAATAATGTTTATCACACCCTGGGGAACATTCTGTTACAGAGTGATGCCCTTCGAGTTGAAGAATGCTGGTGCAACGTACCAGAGGGCTATGACAACCCTATTCCATGATCTGATGCACAAGGAAATTGAAGTGCTTGTTGATGATATGATTGCTAAATCCCAGACTGAAGAAGGGCATATAGAAGATTTTTTGAAATTGTTTCAGCATTTGAGGAAGTATCATCTCCGCTTGAATCCAAGTAAATGCACCTTCGATGTCCGATCAGGGAAATTGTTAGGTTTCATTGTCAGCCAAAAAGGAATTGAAGTTGACCCGGATAAAGTCAAAGCAATTCAAGAAATGGCTGCACCAAGGACTGAAAAGCAAGTTAGAGGCTTCTTTGGGCGATTGAATTACATTTCCAGATTCATTTCCCATATGACTACAACGTGTGAACCGATCTTTAAGATGTTAAAGAAAGATCAGGTTTGTGTGTGGACAAATGATTTCTAAAGGGCATTCGAAAGTATTAAAGAGTATCTGCTTGAACCTCCTATCTTTCACCCTTCTGTTGAAGGAAGACCATTGATCATTTTTAATACGGTGGCAGAACCGACTGTTTATACTGGTTTTGCATTTTGTATTCGCAAAAGTTGCGGTAAGCAAGAGTCGCCACCGACTTTTATTTTATCCAAATTAAGGAAAGGGTGAAAAGAACAGAAAAAGACCTTTTCGAGAATTTTCTGAGTAAGGGGGGTAGATTATGGAAAGGGAAGGTGTTAGCACCCTTTCCATCCGTAGTTTTCTACGGGCTCTTAAATGCTTAGCTCATGTTTTGAAAATTTCTTGTGCTTTGTGTGTTTTGAAAAATCATTTTGAAAATGCCTTAGTGCGGCGATTCACTTTATGATAACTCTTGTATCTGTTCTCAAGAGTGTTAATAAAGCAAATATTTTTAAAAGTGTTTTGAAATGTTTTGTGTAAGTGTGAAAGTTTTGTTTTTAAGCAAGCATCTATGAACTATCTACTTATACTCGAAAGGTTTGTTCTTTCCCCCTATCCTTTAGACAGCGCTATCCTACTATTAGTGAGTAGGTAGCCCTATCGTTGGATGTTTGAGGGACATTCGAAGAGACATACAATTAAAAAGGTAACATGTAGATACGCTTTAGCAATTTTGCATAAGGGACTAGATCATTTACCGAAAGGCAACACTGTAGGGTCATCGAGGGACTTATGATCTTTTGATTCAAAGGGTCTTTGCTAAAGCGTCCCTTTTCTCGAGGGACATGACTGTTATTTTCCAAAAGGCAACCAAATTGGGCGTACCCTAGAGGTGTATATGTGAAATTGTGTTGGTTTTTAGTTATTTTAGTCTTTTGTTAAGTTTGCTAACGCTTTGTTTACAGTCTTTCCATACAAGCCTAATTACTAACAGTTAATATCTTGCAGAAATTTAAAGTGCGGGAATTGTAAATCCTACGCTATTACAATACTTCGGGGAGGGGGTATTTACATGTCCAAATGGGAAAACAAAAAGTAAAAAGTCCTAAATTTAACAATTACAACCTTTTGCAGTTACATAAATATAAAATGAACGAAATTTAAAATGGGCGCGCGAATATGGAAAGCGAGGTAAGCCCTAAAATACTTCTACATACTTAGCACTTTTTTGTCATTTTTATTAAGAAAAATACTTAAATTAAAAAAATTTAATTTTAACTAAATAAAGAAAAGAGTGATAAATAAGATGCAATTAAAACTAATCAAAAGGAAACTAATTCTAACATTTTTTGGATTTTTATTATTGAGAAAAAGATTTAAAATGATTAAGTCTAAGTTCTAATTGATTTTAAATTACTTGAAATAAATCAAAATATAATTAATTAACTTGCACAAATTAAATTTAATTATATATAAAAAAACCTAAATCTATTTTTTTGATTTTTTTGATTTTATGATTAAATAAAAATTATTTTGAAAAAGTAAATATAAAAAGAAGTAAATAAAGAAATCCGGGGTTAGTTTTGGCTAAAGGTCTCTGAATTTTGAGTTTCGAAGCCAAGCTTCCGATTGGTGTTGAGAATGGCATCTCATGAACCAGGCCTCAAAACTTACATGCTTCACGTCTAACCTACTCTATGTACGACTACAAACATGTATGCAAATGTCAAATAGATTAATAAATGCAGATCAACAAGATTAGATTTAAATAAACTATACTGAACGATGCAACTTGTATGGACGACTCGGTCGCGCTACAGGCCAAGGTGAGGAATGGAGATGACTCCTAGGGACCTCAAGAGTGCAAAGATGGTACGAGATTGGATGGAGGAAAGCTGAAGATCAGGTTTTGAATTTTCACAACTTTTGAACGATTTTGAGAATTTTGAGAGAGCTTTGTGAAGAGCTTTTGAAGAGATTTTTGAAGAGTAATTTCTTGTCCCTTTGCATAAGGTTTTCTCATTATTATATAGAGGTATGAATGAGGCAACATACATGGCAAGGAATCAATTAATCAAACCATGATAAAACAAAAATCAAACATATTGAAAACTTTCCATTTTTTGAGTTTGTTCTTGCCATTTTTGAAGATCCTTGTCTCTTTTTGAATGTTTAATGAACCTGGACCATTTGGACGTCTCTTGCACGAAAGTATGGGCCTTCTAATAGATCAAATCAAACCCAAATGTCATGGCCCATTATTCTTTGTATTTTTATTTAATTTATTTGATTTAGTTCATATTTAAATGAATAAAAATTCAAATAAATAGAAATAAAAATCAAAATAGTGCATGGTTAGGTTTAGAGGTCCTTGGGTGTGTCATAAACATGTTTGAACCTTAAAAGTTAGGTCCATTAACCTAAAAATGCAATTTTGCTCAAAGTTGACTTCATGCATTTTTCACAAATTTTCCCAACTTATGCAAACCATAACTTGCTTAATTTTCATCTTTTGAATATGATATTGGACTTTTTAGAAAGCCCAAGATGTCCTCTACAATATCTATGTTTGTCAATTTTGATTTTGAAGACATTATCTTGATTTAAGTTGTCTTGACAAAAAGTGTCTTTTGTTGACTTTTTGAAAATGACATGTAATGTATGAGCTTGTATCTTTCAAATGGTGCATTTCTTGAACTTGAGGATAAAAGAGAAGTTGTAGGGAATTGGATTCTCTTAAAAGTGAGCTTTTGTTGGGGAAAATTGGATGAAGTATGTGAATGTTATGCCTGGTCAAAGTTCAATTGACTTTTCCTAGGAAACCCTAATTTAGCAAATCTTGACTTTTGATGATCTGAGGACTTTCCTTGAGGAATCATGATCAAACCTTGTTTAAATAATGAATATCACTTAAAATTGTTGATGTTGACCAAAAATCTTGAAGTTTTTCTTGTATATAGGCCACAATTGACTTTTGACCTAGTACAATTGATTTTCAAGCATTTGAGCAATTGCCTACACAAACTTGTAGTGGAATGCATGAAATTTGTCATGGACAATCTTGAAGGCATATTAGGACCATGGCAAACATTTGTGACCTTTGGAGCTTACACATCTTGATGAAAAGTGAAACCCTAATTAGAGGTTCATTGCTTAGGAGGAGAGTTTGTCTGATCAATTCTTGGTCAACCTTGAGAAATTGAGGACCTCTAGAAGCATGTCTTGAGTGAAAATGGTAGGTCAAATTTTGGGGTACAACAGCTGCCCTTGTTCAATCTTCTTAAACCTGAGGATTTAGATTGGCTTGTCTTCCTTTCGTGATCTGAAGGTGGAAGAGGATTGAACACTAGAGTGCCCAGAAATTTGCACTCGCATGAAGTAAAACTGTTGGTTGATGCTAATCGGGAATGGACTTACAGATGCCATTTCGAGTAGATGATTGAGAGTCATCAGAGATGGGCTTAAAGATGCCATCAGAAGTAGATGACTGAGAGTTATAAATTATCCATTTGTGGGGATTCCTGTTCCTGTTGTCTGAGGAGGAGTCCATTGGGGGATGTTGATTTCTGTTGTTTTCCTGTTTGAGAAAAACTCTATGGTGAATAGAGTCTAGGAACTTCAGTTGTCCATGACTCTACTTAGGGGTTATCTCTTGATTGGAGAGATGAAAGTTTATTATTTTCTGGTTGAAATTCAGGCTTCACAATAATTTTCTAGGGAGAATGAAATTAACTGCTATCTGGAAATGTATCAGAAGAAACCTGTGTAGGGATGTTTCAGGATGAGTCCGGGTAAGACTTCATTTGGAAGTGTATGAGAAGGAACCTGGGTAGGGCTGTTTTAGGAGATATATGAGAGGGAGCCTGGGTAGGGCAGCTTCAGGATGCGTTCGGGTAAAACTGCATTTGGAAATTGTAAGAAGAAACCTGGGTAGGGTTGCCTCAGGATGAGTCAGTGTAAAACTGCATCTGGAAATTATGAGAAGGAACCTGGGTATGGTTGCCTCAGGATGAGTCCGTGTAAAATTGTGTCTGGATATTGTGAGAAGGAACCTGGGTAGGGTTACTTCAGGATGAGTCAGTGTAAAACTGCATCTAGAAATTCAAGAGAAGAAACCTGGGTAGGGTTACCTCAGGATGAGTCCATGTAAAACTGCATTTGGAAATTCAAGAGAAGGAACCTGGGTAGGGTTGCCTCAGGATGAGTCAGTGTAAAAATGCATCTGGAAATTTAAGAGAAGGAACTTGGGTAGGATTTCCTCAAGATGAGTCCGTGTAAAACTGCATCTGAAGATTGTGAGAAGGAACCTGGGTAGGGTTGCTTCAGGATGAGTCCGTGTAAAACTTCAGAAGGAGGGAGAAGGAACCCGTGTAAGATTGCTTCATGAAGAGCCCGTATAAAGCTGTATTTGGAAGTCATAAGAAACCCGTGTAAGATTGCTTCATGAAGAGCCCGTATAAAGTTGTATTTGGAAGTCAGAAGAAACCCGTGTAAGATTGCTTCATGATGAGCACGTGTAAAGCTGTATTTGGAAGTCAGAAGAAACCTGTGTAAGATTGCTTCATGATGAGTCCGTGTAAAGCTGTATTTGGAATTCATAAGAAACTCGTGTAAGATTGCTTCATAATGAGCCCGTGTAAAGCTGTATTTGGAAGTCAGAAGAAACCCGTGTAAGATTGCTTCATGTTGAGCCCGTGTAAAGCTGTATTTGGAAGTCAGAAGAAACCTGTGTAAGATTTCTTCATGATGAGCCCGTGTAAGGCTGTATTTGGTCCCACAAATAATTACTCTATTTTGTTTTAGGAGCTAATCCTAGACCTGTTGAAAATCGTTGATGATAAATATCTGTTGATTGATCTTTCCTGAAAAGGCAAAGCGTTAGTTGTATGCAATGTCATGATGTATGAAATGCATTGTGTAATGGTGTTCTCAAAATAAATGACATTGGGATGTATGCATTTGTACTGCAGGTTCTATGACGTTTGTAGAATGATGTATGAATGCAATATATGAATGTATCAGTTGTTCTATTGCAGCACTGTTGAATGAGGGAAAATAAATCCCTGATTGCAGTTGGCGATGAAGAACGTAGGTCTTTAGATTTTGTTGAAGCTGAACTGCTGGGAGATGATCTTCTATTGTTAGAGAAATAAACTATGTTGGGGAAGGAAAGCTCTGTGCATTGCCTGAGGATTTTGTGAAATCCTATTGGGTAATCCTGAGAAGTTTGACGACTTTACTGGGGAAAACCTGATGTCAGAGTAGTAGTTAGAAATTCCTATTCTGCCGGGGATACAAGAACACCTGACATCACTAGGTTGTAGGCTAAGGACATGGCGGCGACTTTTTAGTAATATGCCCCTGCCTCTGTACCTGCTGAAGAAAGTACCTACGGAGACTTTGTGGATGGTTTGAGTGTCATCCTAATTCCCGGGGTGCTTGGTAAATGCTGATCAGGATGATAAGTCTTCTAATGATAAACAAATGATAAGATGGTGGGACATAGTCGTACGTTTTTAATCCCTAACTTTTGCCTGGACCGCCCTTTCGGGTTTTCAGTCCACCGGGATACCCTTTTTTTGCTCAAGCTGCCTTTTCAGGCTTTCAACTTGCCGGGTGTACAAGTGTTTTTGTATATATCCCTAATTTTTTCCCGAACTCTTTCTGTTCGCCAGGATGCCCTTAATTTTGCCTAGGTCTGTCAACCTAGCGTGTCTTTTTTCATGCGTAGTATTTTCTGACTATGTCCGCGCTCATAGGATATGGAGAGTTATGACCGTCTATGACAACAAGTGTTGTAGAAATTCCAGAAAATGTTTATGTGATCGCATGTGCCCTTTCATACGTGGGAGCCTGTGTGGGGATGCTCCAGGATGAATCTGGTGCACCTGATGTTTGATCAAGTTTTCGATAGTCTTGAATTTCCTAGGTATCTTTTCTAAGAACTGTCATGGAAGGATTCAAAGACATGATACTGACACCATCTGATATTACTGGAACAGACAAGCAATTTGGTGGTACCAAAGATTCAAATTTCAGTGATTTTCTGATAGAATCCCCGATCAATGTAACAGCCCCCGAGTGATTCAGATGGAGATCTGTCCCTGGTTATTCAACATTTTTGGAGAGATTCTTTGCATATTGGCTTGACTGCCCCAGATTAATTAGACACCATGTCATGCCCCTTGATTATGAAAGGCTTATTATTGGGAATGTTTTTTCCGTCTAAGGTGATTCTGTCCATTGAGGGGGTCTTCGTTCACTGAATATTCATTGTGTGAATTTCTCTGCCATTTGAATAATTAACCATATGCAAAAAATATCATTTAAAGAATGCAAAGCTTATGTCTGTCTTGAAATTTTTGAAAATGCATTTTTTATAGCGAAACAAAATTTGCAAGAATGTGATATCAACTCATGATTTATATAAAACCTTACAGGAATCAGGATACCTTTGTAACAGTATGCTCTCGAACTAACCCATGCTTCAGCTAGTACTTTAAGGGTTATAACATGGTCTGGTTTACAGTTCAAGAAACAAAGGATAAAGGCTCAAATTTTGTTTGTACCCAACCCGCTCTTCGTGATATTCTTCAGTCCTATGCTCAGTTAATTGTGCATTTCGAATCCCAGTTCAGTTCTGGAATGTTGGCCCCGGTATTCCGGTGATGGTTCAGAAATTGAATGTTTATTTGATAAAGAAGTCATTTTTGTGACCTTTTCTTTTTTGATTTTGCTATCCCTGTCTTTTTCCTGAACTGTTTCTTTTGTGATTACAGTTTGCGGGATGCCCCAGTTATTTTCTTAAGTCTCCTTAATAGGTTTTGACTTAATGGGCTTTTATTTTGAGAGATAATGACTTCATGTTCTTAATTATTATGTGGAACCATCACCATCTTTTGGAGAGCATCTTCTACACTATTTGTCGTGTATGAAGGGAAAGCTTGCGACTGAATGCACGTCTGAATTAACTGAGAAAATTACCCTGCCATAGGTTTTGATTAAGGGTTTTAATTTGTGTGAAAAGAAAACTCCTACTTCTTAGGCTCAAAGGGGTTGACTAGGGATTATCTTCCTTATAACTCCACTGTTTAGGATTTGAAACAACGCTTGTCCATCGTTAGCGGGGTCTGTTCAAAAGCATACTGTAGAGATTGTGGGGTATCGTTCTCGCCATCCTCCCTCTAAAGGCTTAGAGCTTTTAATCAAGAGTTGAATATCACAAAAGTGAAGTTTGATACGGTTGGAAAACTGAATTAAAGGTTTTGCGTTTGATTGCAAATGTTGCAGTTAGCAAGAGCCGCCATTGACATTTCTTTTATCCAAAAAGGAAAGGTGAAAAAGCACAGGAAAGACCTTTGAGATTGTTTCTTGAGTTCGGGGGGTAGATTATGAAAAGGGAAGGTATTAGCACCCCTTTCATCCATGGTTTTCCATGGGCTCTTAGTTACTTGCTAATTCACTTGCTTTTGTTTAAAATTGTGTTTTGTGTGGTTTTTGAAAGTATTTTGTAAAGAGGCCATGGTTTAGGAAATCTTTGTAATGATTCTCGTTCGTAAGAATGTATACAAAGATGTTTGATCTTTTGAAAATGTTTTCAATTTTGTAAGATGTTTGAAAGTGTATGTGATTGTTTTGAAAATAGCAAGGATGTTTGTTTTTAAATGGAGCAAATAATTAGGAGAAATCTACCTACTCAAATGTCTTTCTTGTTCATTTTCTTTTCCTTTGACATTGTTGTCTTACCATTGATTTGGTAAGCAACCCTATCTTTGGATGTAAACGGGACGGGTGTGGGTCATCGTATAACCATGATTAGCAATATTGCAAGGTATCTTAGCATTTTTCTTTAGGGGCTAAGATCATTTTGAAAGGCAACTTAGATAGCGTCATCGAGGGTCTATGATCTTGTATTTTTGCTTGTTTTTGGCTAAGATACCTTACATGCGTAATATGGTCATTTTGTATAAGGCAACCAAGTGGGATAACCCTAGGGGTGATTGTGTGCAAGTGTATTATTTTCATGCTTGATTTTGTCTTGAATTAGGGTTTTCTAAGTATTGGTTTTAGTCTTTCCATACAAACCCTAATTACTAGCATTTGTATATAAAGCGATAAATTGCGGAATTTAAAGTTACTACGCTATTACAATACTTGTGGGAGGGGGTATACAAATTGTGAATGGGGATTGCAAGAATATAAACCTAATTAATCTATTACAACCAAATTGAATTTGATATCAATGTACAAGGAAATGAATAAATATAAAGTACAAATGCAAATGGAAAAGAAACATGATTTTTGTTTGGATTTTTATGAAAAGAGGTTTTAACCTAACCCTAATTAGAGAAAAAATAATTAACTAAAATTAATTAAATTAACTTAAACTAATTAAGAAAAGAAATTAAATTTGAAACATTTTTAGGTTTTTAAGAAAAGGTTTTAAATTAAAATGATATAACAAATTAATTAATTAAAATAAACCTAAATTCTAAATTGATTTTAATTTACAAGAGGATAATATAAAAATTAAACCTAATTATATAAATATGAATTAATTAAGAAAAGAAATTAATTGTTTTTTTAAGCAAAATGTTTTTAGTCTTTTTGTATTTATAAAGGAAATGAAATATAAACTTATTATTATCTAAATAAATAAATAAATTATTTTTTGGGATTTTTATTAATAATAATAATAATGATATAAATAATAATAATAATAATAAAAATAAAATATGAAATGAAAATAAAAGAAAAAATGAAATAATAAAAAATAAAGAGCCAGGGGGTGCATGAAGTAGGCAGGGAGTGAGTAAGCAAAAAATAAAAGAAAAGCCAGGCCCAAAGGGCCCAGCGCCTGCAAACAAAACAAGTCATAATGTCAAAAAATATGAAAAATAAAAAAAAGGGTACCACTGGGGCTCGAACCCAGGTCCCATAGGTTAATAGGCGCGCGCTTTACCATTGGGGTGGCTATACATCCGTTCATATAAACAAAATAATAAATATGTAAGACAAATCAAGTCCTGATGACTTCATCTTCAACCTCCAGCCAGTGTACCTGCAACTTCTTCATTTCTCAACAAAAATGGAAGATGACAAAATGAAAGTTGTTGCATTCTTCCTCACGAATCTAACCATGTAAATAACTAAAGCTAAAAGTCAAAGATAAATGAGAATTTCTCTGCCCTAATTTGAACCCTAAAAATTTCAGAAACTTCAACTCTAAAATTCTCTAAGCTCAGGTCATGTAAATGTAAACTATGGATATGTACAACTTCGTGGCAATGAGGTCTAAGTAAGAATTATTCAGGTATGATATGAAATTCATGAATGATTGCTTAAGCTATCTACTCTGTTGAGTCCTTTCTCTTCTTGAAAATAAAACCCAAACGTTTCAATATAGCCATGTATTCTCATAGATTATTTCACTGTTTTTTTAGCTATTGGGCATGATTATGAGTAATGCTTCGCCATCTTGCTGGATGCTCGTGGTTGTAAATTTGAACCAATATGATATGGATTTTACTGACATACAACCTTCCCGTCTGAAGCGAGACCTTATTGCTGGCAATTCTTGCAGTGATACCAGAGACAAAATCCTTATCTATTTCGCTACTAAGCAGGTAATGCATTCCATTTAAGTTCAATCATACCTCTTAGAACCTACAAAAGAACTCAATATTCTACGTTAATGCTTTTGAGCAAGGTTTTGAGTTAAACTGGCTGGTATGTTTAGACATGTTGTGACCCTTTTTTTGTTCTTACAGGACTGCATGTTATTCTTTAGAATTTTCTGTTTGAATGGTTTGGAGCTGAAGAAGTAGCTTGCAATATGGAATCAAGCACAAAATAACGAAGGCTTTTAATAGTTGACCATAATTTAGAACAATTTTTGAATTGTATTTGGACGGATTTTTTGAATTGTTTTCTTTTTTGGACAAACTTGGTGTAATTGTTTTGTTGGACAAACTTAGTGTAATTATTTTCTTTTTTTTGGACGGACTCGGTGTATATGAAATAAGGCATTGGTTCGATGTATTGCGAATTGGGTCGTTTTGGATTTGAAAAATGGACGAGGTTCAAGGCTTAGCAAAGTAATGGATAAAATGTCTTGCATGTATGTGATTGTATAGAGTTTTGGACCTTGGGATTTTGTACTCGAACCCGGAAAAATGAGTATTGGTAAATGATGGTGAAACAATATTTGTATTTGAAAAGTATTGTAAACTTGAGCCTGTGAATGAACAAAAATTATGAATTCGGATTGAATGAACTTTGAACTTGATTGTAACTTGATTTCAAGTTAATGCATCTTTCATTTTTAATACCAATATAAATCCTTACCGAATTTAAATCATCTTAAATTCAATGAAAACCCCTAATTCAACTCTTTCATCCATGTTAACTTGTATTGTAAGCAACACACTAATGCCTTGATCAACACTTCATCTTTTGTAGCATAAACCAAAACCTTGGAATCTCAATCTTCAAATATTTGATTTGGCAAAATTCTTTTTCACTTGATGATTTTAACACAAAACAATACCTTTGGAGCATCCTTGGATGAAGATGAATGAGACTTGAATCATAGCGGAAAACCTTTAAGATAACCCTATCCATGATCTTTATACTGATGAATGCTAACAAGCTCAAACCATATAAATGAAAACCTAGATTCGAGATCCTTGATCCCATGCCCAATTTATCGATAATGCATGATGTGTTAGATGACCTAATCGAAGTTATATACATGCTAGAAGTGCGAGATGCCTAAGCCAGATAAAAGTGAAAGGGTAGGACAAATTTGAGGTATTACAAGAAGTGCATATCTCCCTCAATTATCAATATTTGGAAGGGGTTATGGTTTCTCATTATCATCCTCGACAACTTCTATTCACATGGCTAGGGAGATTGTCAAAATTGAAAGGGTTTTCCAAGTCATTTTGTTGCTCTAGGAGCTAGGTTTTAAACTTCAAAGGGCTATATCTTGCTCATCTTTTGGTATTTTTGAGTAATTCAAAAAACAATAATCTCTTCAAAGGGTTACTGTTGTACCCCAAAATTTTCCCTCTCACTTATCAAGAATTTTCTCACAATATCTCCTTGGGCTCAAGACTGCACTAGGGTTTGATCAGCTCAAGACATCTCCTTATGCACTGATGACCCAAACCTAGGGTTTGAGTTTGCACAAAGATTTTTGAATTTTCTATGCCCCATATTATTTTCATGGATCATTATGGACCCCCTAGTTTACTCATGTCAAGTTTCAAGCCTTGGATCACATTTTTGATCAGTCAATTGAGCAGTTGACCTAAAAATCAGCTGTATTGGGGAAAAAGTCAACTATGGCCAATTTACAGTTAAACTTCATAATTTTTGATCCACATCAAAATTTTAAACTCACATGTATCATTTGATCAAGTTTGGACCACAAATCCTCAAGAAATTTGATCAAATCTCCAAAAGGGCAAAATGGTCAAAATTAGGGTTTTTGACTGGAAAAGGGCAATTTCTGATTTTTGACCTAGCAAATGGTCAATTGGTTTAAGGCATGATCTCAAGAGTCCAATTGCATAATTTTTACCTAATGACATGGTTCAAAACATTGCAAGTCCATTGGATTGGCAGATGAATTTTGCAGTCAACTGATCAAAAGTCAACTGTATACTGAAAAGTCAAACTTTGACTTTTTGGTCAAATTCAAATGCCAAGGATCACAATTCATCAAAACATGTCAAAATATGAAACTTATTCATCAAGAAATCAAAAAGTCAAGATTTCATTTTGAAAAGTCAAAATTTCTAAACTTAGAAATTTTTTCTAAGTGTTGGAAATTTCATATTTTTTCATAACTTTGAGCCAAATTTTCACCATGATGAAAGATGATTCAAGAGAAACTTCCAACATTAAAGTTGTATATCTCCATGAAATATACAACTTTTATTTACACAACTCCTTCCAAAAATGCTTGGATCTCAAGTTATAATTTTATGAACATGTGGTCATGAAACTAAACACTTAGTGAAATTTTGCCCTAATTTGGTCAGGATTTTGACCCAACTTCATGGCACTTTTTTATAAAGTTACAAGGGGAATTTTCAAAAGAAATTCAAATATAGGATGTATAGCACATTACAAGCTTTCCAAAATGTCAAAGAACTCCTTGAGATCATTCTTGAGTAGGGAGAATCGAAGATATGAAGTTAGGGTTTTGTCACTTGAATTACAAGCCATTTTTTATGAACACATGAACCAAATCCTTGCTAGGCTGCATAATCTTTGCTTTGCAGGCCTCAAACTTGTTTGTCACTCCAAAATTAAATGTTTACACAGCTGTTAGGGCTTTGATCCAAGCAATTAAGCTATTATCCAAGTTGCATTTCCATTAATGGCACAAAGTTAACATTGCCATTCTTGTAAAGCAAGCTTTTTGCATAAAGTTTATTCTTGAGCCTATAACTTGTTCCCTATGATCACACTCCATCCACAAAGTTAGAAGTAAGCTTGTTTAAAGCATAACCACTCTATCTTAGCAAGTACACAAAGCTTTGAAACTTGAATTTCTCAAAAATCACATGTTATGTATACACTTGTGATTTTGAATTCTGATCAACGGGAGGTCTCCAAACTTGTTGCTTATAAATAGAGTCACTATTTGTGAGCTAGAGGACGAGCTTGAACACCTTGAAATACACCAAAACTCTCTCAAATCATAAATTGCCTAAAAACTCCATTGTTGCACAGTTTATGACCTTGGACTTCAAACTCATATTACCCTCGTGTGTTTTTTGGCCTTTTAGTTTCTAAAGCTTCCTTACATCAAGTGTAACCTATCCATGTCCCTGTTTCATTACTGTAACATCATTTACCATATCCTCCATAACCAAAAACAGAGCATTGCACATTGACTCCTCCAGTTTATTTCAACCACTCTCAACTCAAGCAAACCATTGCATTAGCTTCCTAGGACCTCAAGGAAGCTAACCTGATCATCATCACTGCCTGAAACAAGCTCAAACTCCAAACAAGATTTCCAGTTTTGAGGTAAGTTTTCTCAACTTGGAACTCTTCATACAGGCATCATCAATAGTTTATTTGTGAACAAAACATGTAGATATCATTTCCCTGAAGCTAACTGTGTCCTTAGTTTCCATTAATTTTGCTTGAGCTTAGAGAATTTTGAAACTGAAATTTCTGAACTTTTTAGGGTTTAGATTAGGGCCATTAAAATTCATGCTTATCTTTGATCTATAGTTTTAATACTTTACATTTCTGGAATCGTGAGAAAATTTGCTACAAGTTTCATGTTTACAGTTTTCATTTTTGATGAGAAATGGGCAAGTTACAGTTGGTCTGACTGGAGGTTGAAGATGAAGTCTTCAGGGCACGTTTTACCTTACATATTTATTGTTTTGCTTATATTAACGGATGTATAGCCACCCCAGTGGTAGAAGCGCGCGCCTGTAACCTTTAGGACATGGGTTCGAGCCCCAGTGATACCCTTTTCATTTTTCATATTTTCACTTTTCTGATTTTTGTGTTTTTGGCAAGCGCTGGGCCCCTTTAGGCCTGACTTGTTTTTGTTTTTGCTAGCTGACCTCCCTATGGACTAATGGCACCCCTGGCCCAAGTTTGTTTATTTTTTTTATTTATTTCATTTTTATTTTCTTAAGTATTTTTCCAAATATTAAAAATCATAAAAATACAAAAAATGGTAGATTTATATTTTGACTTATTTTATTTTATTTTTCTCACAAAAAATATTTTTATTTATTATACTTTATTTATTTTACTAAATAATCTTGTAAACTTAATTAACATTTTGTTTTTATTTATTTTTCACACCATTTAAAATACATTATTTTTAATATTAAAAAAGGGGCCAAAAATATTTTATAATACTATAAATATTTTTAAGATAAAAATACTTTTCTTAAACTTATTTTCTTTTGATTAATTAATAGAACTAGGGTTTTACTTAAAATATTTTCTTAATAAAATTCAAATTTAATTAATTATAAAGTCTGTTCGTTTTCCTTTAGACATCGCTATCCTATTATTAAGGAATAGGTAGCACCGTCGTTGGAGTTTTAAGGGACGTTTGAAGGGACGTTATGGTCATTGAAGGTAACATGTAAGGATTCCTTAGCATTTCGAAGGGACTGTCATCATATAGGAAACATCGAGGGACAAGATCATTTCTCGTAGGAAACTCGAGGGACGTTAAGGGACTATGATCTTTATGATGACTTTTAGATTGAGGGTCTTTTGCTAAGATATCCCTACGTTCGAGGGACATGACCATTGTTTTCCGAGGCAACCAAGTGAGGCATACCCTAAGGGTGCAAGTGTGAAGCAGTGTTTGTTTTCAGATATTTATCTTGTAATTAAATTATCTATTTAAGTGATTAAGCATAAAAACCTAGGTTGCTAACAATTATATACAAGCATATAAAATAAAAGCGAGAAAATAAAAGAGTCTTACGCTATTACAAGGCCTCGGGGAGGGGTTTACATAACCAAAAACCAGGGATTAAACAGTAAATAATATGCGGTAAACCCTAATTAAAAACTATTACAAACCCGAAGCAAATACAATAATTGGAAAATAAAATATTGCACGCGTGAATTAAGTACGGGAATCAAAGTTTAGATTCTAAAAAATCTAATCAATTAAAGAGAAAATATTTTTTTGTATTTTATTATTGAGAAAAATATTTGAAATCTTAACCTAAATCTAATTAACTAAAGAAAAATATTTTTCGGTATTTTATTGAGAAAATTAAATATTTGTGAATTAAACCTAATTTGTCTAATTAATTTTAATTATGAAAACAATCAAGTCAATATCATTAAATTAATTATTTTCAAAAAAAAAACAAATTTTAATAAAAAAACCTAATTCTACATTTTTGTGGTTTTCTTGATTTTATGATTAAATAAAAAATGATTTTTTTTGTTGTTTTGTAAAAAAGAAATTAATCAAATAAAACAAAAGAAAATAAAGAAAGAAAGTAATTGGGCCTGTGGTGAAAGCAGATTGGGGGTGTGAAGCTGAATTTCATTGAGCCCAAATCCTTTGGCCCAATCAGGCGTTTAGATCCAGTGCTGGCCATGTTTGAGGGTTCACCATGGTCTGCATGTATTGAGTGTTAGATCTGGATATGATGAGATCTTGTAGTATGGTCATGGAAGTGCATGAGGAGCGCAAAGGGACCTGGAGCATTAGATCTGAAGACACAAATTAGTGAAAATTAACTTTGCAAAAGGGCTGGATCGAATCCACCCCCTTTTGGACTAAAGCCTTATCATGCCCTGCCTTGCCAACTGAACCAAGCGTGTTAATTGTTAACAAAATAATACAAAATAAATATAAGGCAAATAAAGATCTATGGCCACATGTCAAAAACGTGCACGCTGTGGGTCCCCAGTGGTTTGAATGGACGAATCAGTGAGCACCACGCCATCACCTTCTTCAGGGATCCGTCGTTTTAGATGGGGAACTTTTACCTACAGTAGTTTTTCCGTCACTTTAGGTTGTAGTGGCAGATTTTGTTCGTAACTAAAAACATGCAAAATTCAAAAATGCAGCGCAAGCATAATAAATTCAAACCAAAGGCATGAGTCAATTATGAATCATCTCCTGAGCATGATAGTACCCCTAATTTTGTCCAATTTTGCCTTTATATAGAATTCCCAATTTGGGATCTCAAAACCCTAACAATGACATCGTGCCATTCCTGCACTTAAACTTCAATCAAACCAATCAAAAACATTACAAATATGATAGCAAGCATGGATATATGATCAAAACGTGTTTATGATGGATAAATCATTGAAAACGAATCTTGAAAAAAGATGCAAATCGTGGCACTGTGAGGCGTGATTTTTGAAGGTTTTAAGGCTTGAGGATGATTGGAATGGCTTCAGAAAATGTCCAGGAACGGATTGCTGGCCTTGGAATTGCTTGAAACGGCCTGTAGAATCGAAACCGACCTGCACTTTTTTGACAAAAAATTGAGACTTGTCCTCCTTCTTTCATGAACCCAATCCTCTTTTTTTTTCCTTGAGAATGTTATCTACTTATATTGGAATGAATTAGGTCAATAAAAACTAATCATATCTTTGCAAATTATGGAGATTTGATTTCATTCTTTGTCTTGTATGATTTGTTCCCAAAATAGACCAAATTAAGATCTTTTCCAATCAATTGGCTCTTACACGAATTTTTTGATTTGCTAGCTGTCCATGGACTCATAATATGATCATAAAATCAAATCTTTGATTTTATTTGATTATTCTACTATTTAAATTGATTTATTTTGCTTTAAATGAATAAAAAATCAAAATAAATAATAAAAATAATAAAATAATAGGTGGATAAGATCAGGGGTCGTGGGCCATCTTAGGAACAAGTTTCAAACAAGAAAACATGGGCCCATTTAGAAAAAATAGTCATTTTGATCAATGTTGACTTCACGAACATTTCCAAATATTGGTCAACTTTGACAATACATATCTCCCTCCATTTTAACCCTAGAGAGGTGTTCTTGGACTTTTTAGAAATCTTAGGATGTCCCCTAAACAACCATTTTAGTTTCATCTCAATTGGGTCTTCCATGTTCATGTAAGAAGCTTTGACCCAAAAGGTGTTTTTGTTGACTTTTCAAAAGGACCTATAATGTAGAAATTCATATCTTTTGATGAGTGCATATTTTGAACTTGTGGGCTGAAGATGAATTGTATGGAATTGCATCCTCTTCAAAATGAGACTTAGATGGAAAATTTATGATAAAGTATGAAGAAGTTATGCTTGGTCAAAGTTTGGTTGACTTTTCCAATGAAACCCTAATTTAGCAACTTTTGGGTTTTTATGAATTTGGGGCATTCCTTGAGGAATCATGATCAACCCTTTATGAAATGATGGATATCACTTAAAAATGTTGATTTTGACCAAAAATCTTGAAGTTTGACTGTATGTGGGCCACAGTTGACTTTTGACCTAGTACAGTTAATTTTCAGGCATCTGGGCAATTGACTGAGCAAACTTCTTGTGCAAGGAATGAAACTTGACATGGATGATATTGAGAACATATTGGGACCATGGAAATAATTTGGGACCTTTGGAGTTCCCACACCCTGATGAAAATGGAAGCCCTAGTTTGAGGTACATTGCCTTGGGAGAGAGTTTGTCTGGTCAACTCTTGGGCATCCTTGAACAAGTTGAGGACCTCAATGGGCATGTCTTGAGTAAAATGAAAGGGCAAATTTTGGGGTACAACACCAGGTACCCTCTGAATTTCCATGGCATTGAGATGATCCTCCAGCTGTTTATATTTGTCATCAGCAGGAGGATATTGCTCCTTAGAGTAGTCAGCTTCTTCTTCATTAGTCCCCAGGTTGTTGTCTTTTTCTTTTGTCTTCTCTTCCTGATTGTCCCCCTCATTTGACGGAGTTGCAAAGTCTAGAGCTCGCTTTGCTGGTCCTCTGAAACTCCTTCCCATATTTAGGGCACCACTTGGCCTTTTTCTTCTTGTCTTTGAGAATGAGAGCCTTCAGGTCCTCTTGTCCCTTAGCCAGAGCCAGGAACATCTGCTGGAATTGAGCATTTTGGGCTTGAAGGTATTTAATATTCTATTTGAGAGCCGTTTCTTTTTGCTGAAATAAACAGCAAAAAGATAAGAAACCTGTCCTTGAAATTCCTGTTTATGTGATGATATGTATGACATATTTATGTGGTGTTTTCAAGGATCTCACGGGGTAAACACCAGAAATGTTAGAATCTGACTGCAACTTTGATTGAAGAACTTTTGTATTGTTGAATGTACTTTTATGAGAATCAAGCTCACCATGTCGATTGGGTCATAGCCTCTGACTCAAGTTGTTGTACTTTGGTCTTTTGACGGTATTGGCTAGAAAAAATAAATCCCCTTGCCCCTTGCTAGACGTCTAGTTCATCATAACCTGCATCACAGGCCCTAGAGATCCTTGAAATGGTTAGTGAGATGAAAATGGATGCTATGATGTTATGTTTGAATTAATTTAATCACACACAAGACCTTAGGTTTAGGCTTGTATGTGGTTTATAGGCAAGTACCCTCTTGAAGTTTAGTTGGTTCAACCTATCCTAGAAATGTAACCGGGTTCTAAGGAGTCTCAATATCAATGATCTTTCTTTATCAGGCATTATTTCAGCTCAGACGATCTTTTCTTGCGGCCGAAATATCCCGAAAGTCCAATCTCAATGAGTGTAGCATCGAGTAATAACCAATCCTCAGCTTTATACCGAGGCCGGCTATCTCACTACTTTTCTAATGGCCAAGTTTGTTCAACTAAGGTTCTAAGATCAGTTAGCGCTTTATGACACCACACAGCGGACCCGTATTCTCCTCGATTTAACACAAGGGATACTGGTACCAACAAATGTGTCACACTAATGCAGCCATCGTTTCAACCATATCGGTCTATGCCGTACAGTCTCCACGATCTATTGCTGCTTACCTAAAAATGCCCCAGATCAGGGTATAGGATATTTACAAGTAAAACCCAAACAATCCCTTAAAGTAAAGCAAGCAAAGCATAAAAGGAAAGCAATTTAAATATGATCTAGCTCTAACGTAACCCCAATTTTTTATTTCTCCCCAATAGAGTTGCCAGTTCTATAATACGGTGGGAGAACTTACTATTATACTGGTTTTGCGTTTGTATTCGCAAATGTTGCAGTAAGCAAGAGTCGCCATCGACTTTTCTTTTATCCAACAAAGGAAAGGGTGAAAAGAACAGAAAAAGACCTTTCAAGACTATTTCTGAGTAAGGGGGTAGATTATGGAAAGGGAATGTGTTAGCACCCTTTCCATCTGTAGTTATCTATGGGCTCTTAGATGCTTAGCTCATTTTGAAAATGCTTTTTGTGTAAGTGTGTTTTGAAGATATTTTGAAAAGACGCCTTAGTGCGGCGAACTTTGTAATATTTCTCGGAATGGTAGAAAACGTATACAAAGTGTTTGAAAATGTTTTTGAAAGAAGTTTTATATAAGTGTAAATGTTTGTTTTTAGCATAGCATCTAAGAACTATCTACTTTTACTCAAAAGGGTCTGTTCTTTTCCTTTTTTCCTTTAGACGGTGCTATCCTACTATTAGTGAGTAGGTTGCCCTAGTCGTTGGATGTTTGAGGGAAAATCGAAGGGATATTATTACAGTCACAAAGGCAACTGGGAAAGAAACCTTAGTAAATACCCTAGGGTTTTAAGATCATACTGAGGCAACATCGAGAGGGTCATTTTTTATCTTTTAAACTAGAGGGTAGCCACAAAAGTCTCTCACATTTTTATGTGAAAGTGTGTTGTATTCAGTTATTTTTTGACTTTGCATTAGGTTTGCTAGCGTTTGATTTTAAAATCTTTCCATACAATCCTATTATCATGCATCTAAACAGTTTAAAAGTTGCAGGAATTTAAAGTGCAGAAACGTAAAACCTAGCTATTACAAGGCTTCGGGGAGGGGTTTATTTACAAGTCCAAAAACTTGGGGGAATAAGGCAGTAAAGTAAAGCCCTAAATTAAACTATTACAAACCAGTGAGCAGGTACAATAATGAAAATGATAATGCTAAGATAAAATCACGCGCGAATTAGAAAGGACGTCTAAACCCTAAAATATTTCTAAGTTAAAAGAAGACTCATTTTTCATCGTTTTTTGTTTATTTTGAAAAATAAAGTTTGAGTTAAACAATAATTAATTAATTAAAAGAAAATAAAAAAATTATTAAGTAAGATTAATTCTAACAAAACCTAATTGTGATGCGGTGGGAGAACTGACTTGAGGTTTTGCGTTTGTATTCGCAAATGTTGCGGTTAGCAAGAGTCGGCACCGACTTTTCTTTTATCCAAAAGGAAAGGTGAAAAAGCACAGGAAAGACCTTTGAGATGTTTTCTTGAGTTCGGGGGGTAGATTATGAAAAGGGAAGGTGTTAGCACCATTTTCATTCATGGTTTTCCATGGGCTCTTAGTTACTTGCTTAGATCACTTGCTTTGTTTTGTTTGAAATGGTGTTTGATGTGTTTTTGAAAGTATTTTGAAAAAGAGGCCATTCGTTTAGGCAATCTTTGTAATGATTCTCGTTCGTAAGAATGTATACAAAGATGTTTGTCTTTTAAAAATGTTTTCAATGTTTTGGAAGGTGTTTTGAAATGTGTGTGTGTATGTTTGTTTTTGAAAATAGCAAGGATTGTTGTTTGAAATGGAGCAAGTAACTTAGAAGCTATCTACCTACTCAAATGTCTTTCTTGTGCATTTTCTATTCCTTTGACATTGTTGACTTACCATTGATTTGGTAAGCAACCCTATCTTTGGATGTAAACGGGACGGGCGTGGGTCATCGTATAACCATGATAGCAATGTTGCCAAGTATCTTAGCATTTTTGAGGGACCAAGATCATTTTGTTTAGGCAACTTTTTGAATAGCGTCATCGAGGGGCTATGATCTTATACTTGTTTTGTTTTGCCAAGATACTTTGCATGCGTAACATGGTTGTTTTATTTTAGGCAACCAAGTGGGAGAAACCCTAAGGGTTCTTGTGTGCAAGGTGTATCATTTTCATGCTTTTGATTTTGTCTTGTATTTAGAGTTTTCTATTTTGCTTTATTTTATTCTTGTCATGCAAACCCTAATTACTAATCATGGTATATAAAAGCGATAAATTGCGTAATGTAAATGTACTAAGCTATTACAATAATTTTTATGGGAGGGGGGAATGCAAGTTTGAATGGGGATTTGCACAAATATAAAGCTAAATATATTATTACAACAAAATCAAATTTGCGCGAATTAAATAAATATAATATAAATATTTAAAATGCAATGTTCATGTTAGAAAAAATGTTTTATGTCTTGTTTTTATGTAAAAGAATATTTAACTTAAACCTAAAAATAAGGAAAAAATAATTAATTCTTTTTGAAAGGGATCAAACCCTAGTCTTCATTTAAAAGAAAATAATGTTCTATATTATTATTTTGTGCATTTTTTTGTATAAAAAATAATAAATAATATTGTATATGAATATTAAAAATTAAATATGTTCAAATATTGGTATTTGTGAGTATAAAAATATAAAATAAAAAATATATAGTATATTTAATTAATTATGAGTTTATTAAGAAAATAAATTTTATTCTATCAAAATTAATTAATTTTTTATGTGAGAAATAATAAAAAATAAAATAAAAGTGTGAAAATAAATAAATCATTTTTTAGTATTTTTTTATCATTAAGAAAAATAACTAAATTTATTAAAATATGAAAATATGAAAAAACATAAAAATATAAAATAGTTAGCCAGGGGGTGCAATAGCAAGTCAGGGAGGGGTGTTTAGCAAAAACAAAAAGGCCCAAGCAACAAAAATCCCAGAACCAGACTTCATCCATGTCCTTCGTTCTCTTCTTCACACTTTTTCTAGTCAACCTGTAACTTCCTCATGCTTGCATAAAAATGAAAACTCATAACATGAAAAATGTGGCATTTGAGCTCACGATTCCAACCATATAAATTATGTAACCTAACTATCAAAGATCAAAGAGAATTTTGGAATCCCTAAATCGTGACCTAAAAATTTCAGAGATTTCAAGCTTCAAATTCTCTTAGCACAAGTAATATAAATGCAAAGTAAGGATATGTATAGCTTCGTTATGATGAGAACTACATTTTTCCTTCACAAATCGTAGCTTGAGGTTGCCTGTATAAAGAGATAGAGTTTAAGAAAATACCTCCTTCAGCTGGAATCGTGTATGGAAATGTAGGGACTTTAATGGAGGCCTGGTGATTGCTTGATCTTCCTTGAACTTCCTTGAATCTATTCCAACCCTTATCTTGCTCTGAGGATGGCTGGAACTCCCTGACCAAGTCCAACTGCAAGCTTCCAAGTTGAAAATGGCAGATGATGAAACAGAGGTTACAGAACCAGGGTGATGGCTTGGATTGACTAGATATCAAGTGTATAAGATGTTTGAATCAGTTAAACACAAAACGCACGAGCCAAATGAGAGTTGGCTGAGCTTTTGTAGAAACTGTATGCTTAGGCTGATTTTTTGGTGTTTTTCAGTTTGAGAGAGTTCTTAGGTTCAAGCCAAGTGTGTAATCTCTTGTATCATGTTTGCATATTAGTATAGAAGTGATACAAAGTCATCTCTCCACTAGCTGTGCAAGCCTTAGCCCTTTTGCAACTTTTCTTGTACTTGAAGTAAAGTTGACAAGACCAATCCCACATGCTTGTACCAGCTTTCTTTAGGGTTGATATAAGTTTGTACCAATTTCTTGAGACCTGTATAGTTTGCTTGTATCAAGGGGACAGGTCCAATGCTCCAAGTTGACAAAGTTGCAAAAGTGCATCTTTATGAAAATGGCAATGAAGCCTTTTTGCCCAAATTGGAAATACAACTTGTGTAAAGTTTCAAAAGCAAGGATAAAGGCTTTGTCAACTGAGTATGCATTTAATTAAGGAGTGTGTAGCAAGTTTAGGACCTGTAAAGCAAGAAATAGTCAGCATAGGTTTGGTTTGCAACTTGATTCCATGTGAAAATGGCTTGAACAAAAAGTGAGAAAATGCCAACTTCCTCTCTTTGATTCTCCCTACTCAAAAATGATCTTAGAGAGTTCTTGGACATTTTGGAAATCTTGCAATGTGATCTATAATCCATCTTTGAAATGAATTTTGAGATACCTCTTGGAACTAGGTGAAAAATTGCCATGAAGTTGGATCCAAAACCTGCCTATATTAGGGCAAAAATTTACTAAGTTATTTAGTTCATGAGCATGTATTCACAAATTTATAACTTTATATCCAAGCATATTTAGGGAAACGTTTGTGAAGAAAAGTTGTAGATTTCATGGAGGACTACAACTTTCATGTTGGGAACTTTTCTTGAATCAAAATGCATCATGGTGAAAAAGTGGTGAAAAGTTGAGAAAAAATAAGAAAAATTTTATACTTAGAAAACTTCTAAGTTATGAAAATTTTCAAATTCAAACCCTAATTTTCAAATTTGGTTTTCTTGGTGAACAAGTTTCCTATCTTGACATATCTTGATGAATTATGACTCTTGGGACTTTATTTTGACCAAAAAAGTCAAAGTTTGACTTTTCAGTTTACAGTTGACTTTTGATCAGTTGACTGCAAATTTCATCTGTCAATCCAATGAACTTGAGATCTTTTGAACCATGTAATTAGGTTAAGATGATGCCATTGAACCCTTGAAATCATGCTTGAACTCAATTGGTCATTGGCTAGGTTAAAAATCAGAAATTGCCCTTTCTCAGCCAAAACCCTAATTTTGACCATTTTGCCCTTTTGATGATTTGATCAAATTTATTGAGGAGTTGTGATCCAAACTTGATCAAATGGTACATATGAATCTAGAATGTTGATGTGGATCAAAAATTATGAAGTTTGACTGTAAATTGGCCATGGTTGACTTTTTACCCAATACAGATGATTTTTAGGTCAACTGTCCAATTGACTGATCAAAAATGTGGTTCAAGGCTTGAAACTTAACATGAGCAATCTTAGGGGTCCAAAATGATGTATGAAAGTCAAATGAAGCATTAGTGCTCCAAAAATCCTTGTGCAAACTCAAACCCTAATTTTGGGTTATCAGTGCAAGATGAGGTGTCTTGAGCTGACCAAACCCTAATCCTGTCTTGAGTCAAAGAAGTCTTGTGAGAAAAATCTTGATAAATGAGAGGGAAAATTTTGGGGTACAACAGTTGCCCCTGTTCAATCTTCTCGAACCTGAAGAGTTAGATTGGTGAGCTTTGTCGTTCGTGACTCGAAGGTAAAAGATGATTGGACACTAGAGTGCCCATAAATTTGCACTCGATAAAGTGTAGTTAAGGGAATGGGCTTAAATATGCCATTTAGAGAGATGATAGACTCTGGTTGGAGATGGGCTTGTAGATGCCATCCGGAATGTTTGTTGAAAATTAAGTTGTAAGTCAGAAGAATAAGTATCAGAATGGTGTCTGCATTTGGAACGTATCTGAACCGTATCTAAAACTTGGAGTCTGAATGAGAAACAGAATAGCATCCGTGTCTAGAGCGTATCTGAACTGTATCTGAAATCTGAATTTGAATGAGTATCAGGATGGCATCCGTATCTGGAGTGTATCTGAACTGTATTTGAAATCTGAATCTGAATGAGTATCAGGATGGCATCCGTGTCTGGAGCGTATCTGAACTATATCTGGAAGATGAATCTGAATGAGTAACAGAATGGCAACCGTGTCTGGAGCGTATCTGAACTGTATCTAAAAGCTGAATCTGAATGAGTAACAGAATGACTTCCGTGTCTGGAGCGTATTTGTACTATATCTGAAAGCTGAATCTGAATGAGTAACAGAATGACTTTCGTGTCTGGAGTGTATCTGAACTGTATCTAAAATCTGAATCTGAATGAGTATCAGGATGGAATTCGTATCTGGAGCGTATCTGAACTGTATCTGAAATCTGAATCTGAATGAGTATCAGGATGGCATCCGTATCTGGAGCGTATCTGAACTGTATCAAAAATCTGAATCTGAATGAGTATCAGAATGGCATTCGTGTCTGGAGCGTATCTGAACTGTATCTGAAAGGTGAATCTGAGTGAGCAACAGAATGGCTTCCATGTCTGGAGCGTATTTGGACTGCATCATGAACCTGAATCTGAATAAGTGTCAGAATGGCATCCGTGTCTGGAGCGTATCTGAACTGTATCTGAATGTTGAAGTCTGAATAAGTAACAGAACAGCGTCCGTGTCTGGAGCGTATCTGTACTGTATCTGAAAGCTGAATCTGAATGAGTAACAGAATGACTTTCGTGTATGGAGTGTATCTGAACTGTATCATGATTGTATATTGTTAATGGTAGCTCGTTAATCTTATCCTGAAAAGGGTAAAATGTTAGCTGAAACACAAAGTTATGTTGCATGAAATGTATGATGCAATATATGCGTTTTATCAATGTTTATGATATATGGACGTAATGCATGCGCATGCAAGCTGATTTGTTGTATTGCGGAGGAAAATAAATCCTTGACTGCTGCTGAGGATATGTGGATTCTTCATGTCTTGAAGTTGGAGTATTGACAAAAAATTCCGTTGTGAGGGTAATTCCATATACTGCTTGAAGAATCTGCTTGAGGAATCCAGAGAATTTTGATGACTTCTACTGGGGATCTAACAATGGGACTCCTTGTTCTGTTGGGGAACAATGAGAACTCTGTGAGAAAAAGCTTATTCCTGTTTGGAAAAAGTTCAAGAGTTTCGGTCACTTGCCACTCTACTAGGGAATTATCCTAGGTTAGGGAGAAACAGAAGTTAGCCGTTATTCGGTTGACTTTCAGGCTTCAAGACAACTTGCTGGGGAACTTGGAGAAACTGGATGGTTTCTACCGAGGATTAATAGTTTGAAGTTTCAGCTCCGCTGGGGATCTTAATGACGTACTGTAGGGATTGTTCATGGAATAGCCTAAAGACATTTTCCTATTCTTTCATCCTGTCAGTAATTGTTCTCTTTCATTTTGTTTATTTGTAAACAGTAATTATGTTCAAATGCATATGTTCATTAATGAATCATTGGACATTTTTGCAAATAAAACACAAGTGTAAAAGAAAAGGACAAATGGTTTTCTGTACTTTAAAGAGATAACTTTGTATTTACTTTGAATAAGTATTTTGTACAAAATAGACAGACATCCTAGTAAGAGGACGATGTCATGAAAATAAGAAGAAAAAAATTTATACAAAGAAAGACAGCTATGTGTAATAATCCCATGGGGTTCCCATTCTGCTATATCCTTCGTATCTCCGAATATCTTGTCCATTTATTGCTTCGTCCGAAGATGATTGAATTGATCAGAAGCTCCGAGTTTGTTAGTGTAGAGATCGAGGTCGTCCTCAAAGTGATCCTACGAGACATAGTCATTCGCTTTTAATTCCCTAATTTTTTCCTGGACCGCCCTTTTAGGTTTTCAGTCCACCGGGAAACCTTTTTTTGCCCAAGTCGCCCTTTCGGGTTTTCAACTTGCCGGGTGTACAGATTTTTTTATTTTATCCCTAATTTTTGCCCGAACCTTTTGGTTTGCCGGGATGCCCTTGTTTTGCCTAGGTGTGTCAACCTAGCGGGTCTCTTATGCGTAGTATCTTTTGACTATGTCCACATTCGCAGGGTGTGGCAGATCGTCGCCGTCCATGGTGGTTAAGATCATGGCCCCACCGGAGAATATGCTTTTGATTACAAATGTTCCTTCATAGGTAGGAGTCCATTTGCCCCTGGGATCACTTTGTGGCAAGATGATGCGTTTGATCACTAGATCTCCAACTTGATATTCTTGGCGTCTGACTTTCTTGTTGAAAGCCTTGATCATCCATTTTTGATACATCTGACCATGGCAAACAACAATAAGTCTCTTTTCATCAACTAAGTTTAGTTGATCAAGTTGGGTCTGGATCCAATCGTCCTCACTCAAACCTGCATCTTTCATAATTCTCAAAGAGGGGATTTGAACCTCGATAGGCAAGACAGCCTCCATGCCATAAACCAAAGAATAGGGTGTTGCCCCAGTTGATGTGCGAGCCATGGTACGGTACCCGTGGAGAGCAAACGGTAGCCTCTCATGCCAGTCCTTGTAGGTGACTGTCATCTTCTGTATGATATTTTTAATGTTTTTATTAGTAGCTTCGACCGCACCATTCATCTTTGGCCAATAGGGGGATGAATTGTGATGTTGAATCTTGAATTGCTCGCACAAGGCGGTGATCATAGTATTGTTAAGGTTCGTACCGTTATCAGTGATGATCCTTTCTGGGATACCGTACCGGCAAATAAGATTCTGCTTAATGAAGCGGGCAACAACATTCTTAGTAAAGGATGCGAAGGAAGTTGCCTCGACCCACTTTGTGAAATAGTCAATGGCCACTAGAATGAAGCGGTGTCCATTGGAGGCTGTAGGCTTGATCTCCCCAATCATATCGATTCCCCACATAGCGAAGGGCCAAGGAGTTGTTAAGACATTTAGAGGAACCGGAGGCACGTGCACCTTGTCTGCATAGATTTGACACTTATAACAGGTCCGGGAGTGTTTATAGCAGTTTGCTTCCATGGTAGACCAATAGTAGCCTGCCCGTAGAATTTTCTTCGCCATCGTATGCCCACTAGAGTGAGTGCCAAAGGTACCTTCTTGCAATTCAGCCATAATCTTTTCAGCTTCAATCTTATCCACACAACGGAGCAGAATAGAATCATGATTACGTTTGTACAGGATGCCATTACTCAAGAAGAACTTAGCAGAGAATCTCCTTAGGAACTTTTTATCATTGATTGAAGCTCCTTCTGGATATTCTTGGCCTCGAGATACCTTTTGACTTCATGAAACCAAGGCTGGTCCACTACTTCTTCAGTATTAATCTCATGACAGTGTGCTGGTTCGTCCATTCGCTCAATGGTGATCTGGGGAGCCTCGTTGTCCCAATTAAGTTTAAACATAGATGACATTCTGGCTAGAGCATCTGCTAGCTGATTTTCTTCTGGCGGGAAATGCTCGAAGGTAATCTGCACAAAATGTGGTAGCAATGTCAAAACATGTTCTTTGTAAGGGATAATGTTTGGATGCTTAGTATCCCATTCTCCTTTGATCTGACTGATGACCAAAGCTGAATCTCCAAACACAACTAAAGATTTGATCCCCAAGTCTATGGCAGCCTTGAGACCAAAGATGCATGCTTCGCATTCCGCCATGTTGTTCATACAGTTAAAGCAAAGTATGGAAGTAAAGGGAGTATGGCACCCTTCCGGAGATATGAGTACAGCACTGATACCATTACCAAGTGCATTGGATGCCCCATCAAAGAACAGGGTCCATCGGGATCCTTGTCCAGGTCTGTTATATGGTCTGATCTCCTCACAATTGTCTAATGTCATGATGTCTTCGTTCGGGAATTCAAACATCATGGACTGATAATCCTCTACAGCTTGATGAGCAAGATGATCAGCTAGCACGCTGCCCTTTATAGCTTTTTGGGTTGTGTACTATATGTCATATTCTATTAGGATCATCTGCCATCTAGCTATCCTTCCAGACAGAGCAGGCTTCTCAAAGATGTACTTTATCGGATCCATCTTAGATATCAGCAAAGTGGTATGAGTCAACATATACTGTCTTAGCCGGCGAGTAGCCCATACCAGAGCGCAGCAAGTTTTCTCGAGCAGTGAATATCTGGTTTCACAGTCGGTAAACTTTTTGCTCAGGTAGTAAATAGCATGCTCTTTTCGGCCAGACTCGTCATGCTGCCCCAATACGCACCCCATTGAGTTCTCTAAAATGGTCAGATACATGATTAGTGGTCTTCCCTCGACTGGAGGCATCAAGACAGGAGGGTCTTATAAATACTCTTTGATTTTATCGAAAGCAATCTGACATTCATCATTCCATCTGACTACTTGATCTTTCTTCAATAGTTTGAAGATTTATTCACAAGTAGATGTTCGATGAGAAATGAATCTGGCAATATAGTTCAGGCGTCCCAAGAATCCTCTGACTTCCTTCTCAGTACGAGGAGCAGGCATTTCTTGTATCGCTTTGACTTTGGCAGGATCAACCTTGATGCCTTTGTTGCTGACAATGAAACCTAAGAGTTTACCGGACCGGACTCCGAATGTGCACTTGTTTGGATTTAATATCAGCTTGTACTCCTTCAACCTTACAAACATCTTTTGCAAGTGATCAAGGTGTTCTTCTTCAGTTTTTGATCAGGCTATCATGTCATCTACGTAGACTTCTATCTTATGATGTATCATATCATGAAACAAAGCTACCATGGCGCGTTGATAGGTTACCCCGGCATTCTTCAGTCCGAATGGCATCACTTTGTAACAGAATGTACCCCAATGCGTGACAAATGTAGTTTTCTCCATATCCTCAGGCACCATTTTGATCTGGTTATAGCCTGAGAATCCGTCCATGAAAGAAAATACTTTGTGCTGGGCTGTATTGTCAACCAGGATGTCAATGTGTAGAAGTGTAAAATCATCTTTAGGGCTGGCCCTGTTTAAATCTCTATAATCCACACACATTCTTACCTTACCGTCTTTTTTAGGCACGGGAACAATGTTAGCAACCCATTGAGGATAGGAAGTAACAGCCAGAAATCCAACATTAAATTGTTTCATGACTTCCGCTTTGATCTTCTCTGACATGTCAGGTCTCATACGGCGGACTTTTTGTTTCACTGGTGGACAGTCTTCTCTTGTGGGTAGGCGATGTACCACGATGTCTGTATCAAGTCCCGACATGTCTTCGTATGACCAGGAAAAGATCTCAACATAATCATGCAATAGCTGAATTAGATGCTCCTTGACACTCGGCTCTAGATTGGCACCCACATTGATTTCCTTTTTATCTTCCTCGGTACCCAAGTTGATTGTATCCTACAACTCCTCATGAGGCTGAATAGCTCTTTCCTCTTGTTGTAGTAGTCTGGCCAATTCCCCTGGCACCTCACAATCTTCCTCACCTTCGTATTCGGCTTGGTAGACCAGATCTTCAGAGTCACTGAAGGCTATAGCAGTATCGTTACCCATGGGATCCAGAATGGAGGGGTACCTACATTTGTGAGTGTGGGTGTGTGTAAGGGTATATCCATCTTAAAATAATAAAATGTAAAAGAAAGACAATGAGCACAAAAGGTTTATATATGAAAAAGCGTCCATGATTCATTGAATGTCATATGAAGATGAAATAAAAAACCCTTACAAATGGACCATTGTGCCTCGGGTAAGACACAAGGTTTTTAAAGTGCGAATTGTTCGTGAATATTACAGGTCCAACAGAAATGTAAAAGATAAATTACTGAGAGATGAAGGTTATTGGGACAAAGTCTCTGGCTTCCCAGTTGTGAAGTCCTCCATTGACAGTAGGAAATATCCAATCTTCCAAGCTTCCATCCTCTTCATTGTCCTCTACTGCATTGACCCCTTGGTTGCTAATCTTCACAGGTGGCCCCCCAGCATGGGCACGACGCACAGCCTTCTGAGCAGTTGAAGTAAACCCCAAGCCAAACTTGTCTGACTTGTACGGAATGTCTGGAAGCTGCCCCCAGATGGTGCATCCACCCTCTTCCACTACTGCCTTTGCATCCTTTAGAGATGACATCCGAAGTGGAGGTCTTGTGATCTTAGTAATCGAGGATACCGCCTTGGTCGTTGCTACCTCTGGAGAGACTACTTCAAAATGTTGGAAAGGGGTTTCAATGAACTCGCCATCTAACTCCACATATCGGAAAGAATTCAGATGACTAATCATATACTCCTCCTCCCCATGGACAGTTATGATCTTTCCTTGGACCGGGTACTTCAGCATCTGGTGTAGCGTGGAGGTGACAGCACCGACATTATGAATCCAGGGGAGTCCTAACAGACAGGAATAAGAAGGACGGATGTCCATCACATAGAAGGTTGAGTTGAAAATCTGGGTTCCCACCTTTATTGGGATGTCCACCTCCCCGTGGACCATCCTTTTCGAACCATCAAATGCTCTCACAACTATGTTACTGGGTTTTAATGTCAGCCCTTTGCAATCCAATCTATCAAGGGCTTTCTTCAGCAAGACGTTCAAAGACGAACCTGTGTCTACCAAGACATGGGCCAGAGTCGTTCCTCTACACTCCACAGAGACATGTAATGCCTCGTTGTGTTTTCTCCCTCGAGGTGTCAAATCAGCATCGGAGAAACCCAAGCCGTTATCAGCTGTCAAACTGGCCACACACTCTTGGAATTGGTCAGCAAACGTATCTTGTGGCACATGAGCTGTCTTCAGAAATTTTACCAGAGCTTTCGCATGTGCCTCAGAGTACAGCAGCAATGCTAGCATAGAGATCTTGGAGGGGTTTTGCCCCAACTGTTCAACCACATCATAATCACTCTTCTTTATTATCCTCAGGATTTCTTCCATTTCCTTCTTGGATGTTTTGGGAATAGCTAGTGATTGAGCCTTCGTCCGAACAGGCTCTTCTTGAATGCTTTTTTATTTATTCTCAGCAGTGGAAGTATTGGTAGGGATTGTGTTGTCTTTGTCGGTAAGTACGCTTGCAGGTATAATCATTGGTACAGAGGTAATCTTTGGAACGGCCACGGGTCCAAAGACTGCCTTTGGAGGGGCAATCTCTGGAGAGAAGATTCTACCACTACGGGTAATCTTGCTAGTTCCGGCAATATTGCTAATGTCGGAATTGTCCTCTTCGGAGCTCTCTTCTTTGGCAGTCAGTTCATCTTGTTTAATACCATGGTAGTAGATTTCTCCACCGTAATTCCATGGTACTGTCTTATCTGATTTGTACGGGACCGGCCCGGGCATTGTAATCTTAAGTGGAGTAGTCTTTGGAGCAGGTGTAATCCTAACGAATCTTTTAGGGGCCCTGAAAGGATTGGCGTAGATGGTTATGATTGAAACTTCTTTAACTGTGTTGTACCCCAAAATTTGCCCTCGTATTTTTCCACCAAGAAATCATAACCTCGGGCGTTTCTTGATTTTTCAGACTGGCTCAAGAATCAGTCAAACAGACTTTTCTTATCAGCCAGACAAAATTAGGGTTTTCATTTATTTTTAAAGTAGTTCAGGCAGATTGCTAGGGTTTGGTTGAGTTGGCTCAGGTTTTGATCAGACGGATGTTTCTTTGACATTTAATCAAGAATCAGGGTTTTGTGCACGCGGAAAGAATTAATCCTACAGTTCTATTCAGTTTACTCTGAGATTTGGATTGACGCATTTGAATCAAGAACTTGCGTTATTTTGTTTAATCAGTAAAGGCTAAGACATTTGATTTAAGATGAGATAAAGGCTGAGGTACTTAAATTGAGAATCTGTAGTGTCTGATTTAATCAGTAAAAAGATAAGTATCTGGATATCGGTTTGATTAACTGTGCATTGTTTAATTGAAGCGCCAGGTTCATTATTGATTCAATGATAAGACCACAGTGTTTATTAAATTATTTTTCTAAGTCAGAATAATTGGATACTTCCAGTTATTTTAATTTAAGAAATTCAAATAATTAAATGAACATTGAATTGAAAGGAGAATTAACTGATCAAGATTGGATTTTATTCATCTTTAATTATTCGTTACAACTGTTATTTGAATACAGTATTTATTTCACTACAAGAAAATTAGTGTTTAACGACACAAAAATTGCGACAGTTATGTGATAACTGTCGTAATTGACATATAGAGACAGTGTTTACGACAGTTGACACCAACCGTCCCTAATATTTATTTTGCGACGGTATATTTAACCATCATAATATTATTATTACGACGGTAAAACAACCGTCGGCCCCCATTTAACACTTTTAACATTGATTTTTCACCAACAACTAGTCACGACGGTAAAATTAACCGTCCTAAAAGGCATATCACGACGGTAAAGCACCCGTCGCACCCTTAAACCTTTCACGACGGTAAAATTATCCATCCTAAAATTCATTTCATGACGGTAAAACAACCGTCGCACCCAAAACCTTTAAAAATTCTCATGGGCACGACGGTAAAACACCCGTCGCCGTAAAAAAGTTAAAAAGCTCTTAAAATACATAAAACATCAATTCACTTTCTACTCCGTAAACATTATAAATATCACTAAATAAAGTTTATTACCACCGTGAGCCACCCTAACCACTGTGTAATCATGTATAATGGTTGCAGTCTCGTTAGTTGTTATAGTGTAGGCATAGATGATAGAACATCTTATAATGATTTTGGAATTGTTAATACATTTTAACTTAGTAGAATCTGTTCTTAGTCCCTCTCATGTGATGAATTTAAATTTAGTTCACATATGGAACATACATATTCTACTATCCAAGTTCTGTTAAATTCTTATGTAACCAAACAAGCTACATTTTCTTTTGTTTTGATTTCAGGTGGCATTGGCAACAGCAGCAAAAGCAAAATTACTTCTTCGTGAGCTAAAAACCGTTAAAGAGGATTTAGCATTTGCTTTAAAGTTAAACTTACTCATAAAATATCTTAGAATCCCTAATCACAAACCTCATGTCCTCCTCCAACGACCTTCGCTCCCAAGCCGAAAATATCTTCAACCTATGCAAACAAACCTACCCCGATTCCCTAATCCTCAAACTCGCCCAACTTCTCCACACTTCCCCGAACCCTGAAACCCGCACCATGTCCACAATCCTCCTCCGCCTCCACCTCACGCGCCACCACGACGACTCCTTCATCTACCCACACCTAACCGCCTCCACTCAATCCACTCTCCGTTCCCTCCTCCTCTCCTCTCTCCATCAAGAGCCTGTCAAATCCATTGCTAAGAAGCTATGCGACACGGTTTCTGAACTTGCTTCTGCACTTCTCTCCGAAGACCTTGCTTTGTGGCCTGACCTACTCTCGCTTCTCTTCTAGTTGTTTACTTCACCTGACGCTAGGCTTCAGGAGATTTCGCTACTTGTGTTTTCTCAATTGGCTCATTACATAGGTGAAACCCTAATTCCTCAATTGTCTACTCTTCACTCTGTTTTCCTCCGCAGCCTTAGCGCTGCTACATCGTCATCAGATGTCCGCATCGCTGCTCTTGCTGCCAGCATCAATTTTGTTCAGTGTCTCTCCAATCCCTCTGACCGTGACAGGTATTACATATTCCAATTATGCTCCTATTTGAACTAACTTGAATTGAACGAATCCATAGGTTTCATTCCAAAATTGAGATGTGTTTAGTTATGTTGTCTATAGTGCAGATTTGAACTATGCTCCAATTTGGACTAACTTGGAATGAATTTATAGGTTTAATATAAAACTTGAGATGGACTTAGTTATGTTGTCAATAGCATGCAATAGCAGTGCATATTTGAATTATGCTCCAATTTGGATTAACTTGAACTGAACGAGTTTATAGGTTTCATATAAAAATTGAGATGGACTTACCTTTTGATTATTGTTGATAGATCTGAATTATGCTCCAATTCGGCGTCTCTTGTTTGAATGGGTAATATTTAATAGAAGTTACAGTTTGATGGTGTTTTTCTTTAAAGAATGCTATCATATTTTGTCGGAATTGTTGATGTTCAAATTTATTTATGGACTAATAAAAAATTAAAATTTGTATGTAGGGTACTAAACATATATTATTTAGAAATGATATTATCGAATTTTTATTCCTCTTGAAAGTTGATTGAACAAGTTGCATTGATGGATGCTAAAGAACCAATTTGAACTGATAGCATCTTGCTCTTTTTCGAAAATGCAGGATTGAAGAAGCTGAAGCACAGTGTGCTTTGTTGAACTCTGAATCATTATGCGTAAGCACTTGTCTACTTTGTAATTATCAGTTATTTTTGGGATACTAGTACTATTGCTGTTTGCTAATATCATGATTGTTGTCATTCATTGTTGAGAATTATAGGATGGATGTTTCAGTTCAGATTCAGATATATTTCTCCTTGGTGCAAGGACAGTGTACAGGGAAATCTGCCTTGGTGAGTATATCATTTGGTTTCGTTTTTAAATATTATTGTTGAATATATTTTTGTGCTAATTGTATTTTTCGTATAAGTTCTAAGGATTTTTTTGTACTTTCATATGACTTACAAGAATTTTTTTTTATTAATGAGATAGGAGATGGTGGATATGTTGTATGTTATGAGATGGCAGAGATTGAAAATAAACTTGGATTGGGACGGGATTCATTGGTAAATTTCTGATTGATGTTTTAACATAAGAGTCACAATGCTTTCTTAGACGATCTTTCGTTGTTTCTTGTCAATTCAAAATTCAAGGGTATTGAGTTCTTGTTCTGGTGAAAATCAGTAACCGAGTAACCCATGATCTTCAGATTGCTCTCTCTTTGCTTCTCGGCAGTGACTATCATCAAGGAGTTCATGGTTTAGGTCCGGTAAGTCCTTAAACACATCCTTCATGATCATATTACTTTTTGCCTTTTCACCTCTTGTTGTTTAGCAGGGTTGAATATTTACATATTATATGGTTGCTTGTGCTTTTGCATGATTGTTTCCATGGTTGTATTGTAGGAGTTAGCTTGTCAGATAGTAAAATCAATTGGGGAGAAAGATGTTCTAAAAAAATTTGCTTCTGAAGGACTTGGATGGGTGAAAAAAAGAAAAGGTATATATACCCTTGTCATATCTATATTGCATTTTAGTTCCATTTTGCAACTTTTTTTAATCATTTTTTCTATCTTTTTTGTTTATGCAGGAGCTAAAAATAATATAGGAAAGGACGATACCATTTTACAAGTGATTGATGCTTATTTGAAGCCAAAATGCCACTCAGCTGATTCAGACTTTGTGCTCAAGTATGTTATTTAATTCATTGCTTCCAGTTCCTTTACTATACTCAATATTGATTGGAATTTAGAATATACTAATCAGAACCTACGAAAGCTATATGTTAATGGTAAAGTTTATCTGCTATAGTTCTGAATCTGGTTACTAATTAGATACGCACTTAAAATAAGAATTTGCAAAAATTTCTGTAGGGCTCATTCTCAGTATCCATTTCAACGTACTAAGCTCCATCATATATGCGCTGTATACTTCGAATGGCCTTCGGAGAGAACAGGTACTTTATCTAATTTCAAATGCTTATTCTTGTAACTCAAGAATTTGTGCTCCGAGTCATGTCATTAGTCTTAGTCAAGAATTGGTATATGCTACCTCTTGGATGAAAATTTGGAAGTTGTTTGAAATGCTGATTGTTGGTTCATGAAATAGATGGATATATCCTTCCATGTATAGCCGAAAGGGATTTACGACGATTTGCCAATTTGCGATCAACTTCGTCTGAACTTGGGTTGAACCTTCCTTTACATGAGGTACTGCTAACTCTATTCCAATGGAAGACAGGTATATTAATTTGACGCATTTAAAGTTAAATTTTATGAGTATTATTTTAAAGATTATTATTTTAATACCTTTTTTTAGGGATTGGAATCACCCGCTGATGGTAGACGTTCATCTGAGTCTAGCTACCGTATTGGAGATAATGGAACTTCAGGGGGGACAAATTAGACTTTGCTATGATCGAGATAATTAGATTGTGAACTTTCTCATGTATTTTTGGCATAATGATACTTATTATTATAAGATTAGGAATTGATATATTTTGGGTTTTTTGTACTACTTGACATGATTATGGAACTCGCATTTTACATGATTATGGAACACACATTTTTTTGGATACTATAATGCTTATTTGATGTTAAATATTTTTTATTGAAATTATTTTTACTATATTACAAAGTGATAGAAAATAAAACAAAAAATAATACTATAAATAAATATATTAAAGAAGAAATAATTTAAAGAAAAAAATAACACAAAAAAAAACTATATTTAAAATTTTTTACATAGATAATAATTAAAATAAAAAATATATATAATAGAAAAATAAAAAAAAATCAAGACATAAACAAAAGTCATGGCGACAGTACCGAACCGTCGTAATCAACAAAAGTCATGACGGTATCGAACCGTCGCCATAAACAATTTAATCAATTTCAAAAGATATTCACGACAGTATCGAACCGTCGCCATCAATAATTAAAAGAAACTCAAAAGATAATCACGACGGTATCAACCCGTCGTAAACTTGAACGACAGTTTTTGTAACCGTCGCGAAATAGGTTGGGGACACACACTTCTGCGACGGTAAAGCAACTGTCGTGGAAAGCAAATTGCGACGGTTTTAACCGTCGTAATCTACAAAAATACCTGTCGCAATCTGCCAATTTTCTTGTAGTGTTTACAAAGTATTCATAATAATAATTTTTACAAATGATTAAAATTGAAATGAAATTTCATCCTAATTCCTAAGTCCTCATCTTCTATCCAATGCCTCCTCTTTTGCTCCATTTGTTTGTTTATCTGCAAAACAAAGAAAAGAAAGAAAAGTCAAAGCAGATAAAATTAAAGACAGACAGAAATAGATTCATCATTAAAGGCAACTGGCCGGAATCAGATTGCCCTCTCTGCAAATCACGAGATTTCTCCCGGTTCACAAAGAGGGGTGAAAAATGCTTGCAAAAGAAAAAGACATGAATGCACAAAGTTATGATTTTGCACAAAGTTCAAATTATCAACCAACTGCATAGTTTCCAACCAAACTGAATTTCCTAAACCAAATCAAAAGGGCAAACTGAATAAAGCTGTCAAAATACAAAAGGCTACCAAAGTTGTCCAAAAGATATCAAGATATCAAAGTACAGAATGCTGTCACAAAGAAGCATAAAATCTAGAAGAAGAGATAAAGTATGCAGAGTAAACTAATATTGCAAGCAATGTTTCAATCACATCACTTTCCAAAAAGCCAACTACCTTTTCAGATCTTAAGGACAAATCTAAGCAATATTAAAATGCTTAAAAATCTGGAGAGAAGAGGGAAAGAGAAGATAGGCTTACAGGCTTAGGTTTGAAGAAGAAATATATAAATAAAACTGAGATAACACAGTGAGAAAGAGGCAGAGATATTACAAAAACATATACCACAAACTGAAAGAAAAAGAGATTGCAAAACTGCCTCCAAGACAGTTCCCAAGCCTCCAAACCTGTATCCAAAAACAACTCAGAGCTGCAAACATGAACAAAACCACAAGCTTGTAATCATTCAACAAAAACGGCCTCCACCCTACTGAAACCAAAACTCAGTTTACATTACAAACATACCCAACCTGTCAAACCAAAGCCTTACCTGATTCAAAGAGCCCTCAAGCTATTTCAAACCTGAAACACAAGCCTAAATCCTGCATAGTTCACAGAAGCCAAAGCCTAAAGCATACTAAGCCAAGGCCTGAAACCTTTGTCAAAAACACCAAAAGCCTGTAAACTAGAACTAACACAAAAGCATTCAGACCAAGCTTGCAAGCCTAAGGATCAAATAGTATAAACCTGTAAACTCCAAACAAACCTAAAACTGCAAAGGCCTAAAACAGCACAAACTATCAAAAGCCTAAACAGGAAGCCCTTTCCAAAATCAGTTTCCAAACCAATACAAACCCTCAGATTGGAATCATCCAAGGCAACCAAACATATCAAGCAAGCATACGAGGCAAAGAGGCCCTCAGAGGAAGCTTCATCACAGGGCAAGCATACAAGGCATCAAATCATCCAAGGCAACCAAACATCAACAGGCAACTCAGAAGCCCACAAGAAGAAGAAAGAAAAGAAGCAATATTCAAGATCAAGGCAACTCAGCATTTCAAGGCAATAAACTCTCAGATAATCATCATTAAGCATACAAACAAAGGTAACATACAGAAGCCAATAGGGTCAAGCATACGAGGCAATTAGAGAAGAAGAGAGGCAACTGTCAAAACGTACTCAGATATTTCAAGCATCAAGGCCATCATACAGAAACGAGGCAAACAGAGAAGAAGAAAATAAGTGATTTCAAACTAAGGCTCTCAAACATCATCATTGAACCAACAATCTAAAGGGCAAAATACCAAATACCAGGGTTTCCAAGCAAAGCGCGCAGCATCCCGTTTCCCTTCGCCCTTGGCCGTCCTAGGCGCCTCCGGTCCGCCTCGTCTCCATCTCCAAAAGCCTAAGGTATAAATCCCTTCCCTTTTCTTTCGCTCACAGAAACAACAATAATACATAAAATCAGAATCAATAATTGAAGAACAATGACATGCAAAGACAGAAATCAAAAAGAACCCTAAAATGTCCAAAAACTCGTTACCTTTCTTTCTGTCGTTAACTGAACAACTGTGAGGAGATGAGGACGGAAGCGGCGCCTGGTAGCCGAAGGTTGGGGGGAATCAATGGCCCTGGACTTGAGAGATGAAGGAAACGAACGAAAAGGAACGAAGTGAAGCAAACGGCGCCTCTGTCTCACAAACCCTAGCGTATTCCTAAGTGAATAAAACAATCAAAACCCTTGCATTTTTTTGTCAAAACGCTATGGGCCTTGCCCTTTCAGAAACCTTAAGCCCAATGTTTTATCTGGCCTACACCCCCCACACGCTTCTGCCTTGTTTGGGCCAAACAAGTCTCTAAGGCCCATTCGTCTTTCTTTTTTTCATTTTTTTAACTAATATCATATCATATCTCTCTTTTAATAAATTAACATACTTTTTTTTACATTCAAACTTCATTAACTCTTTGATTTTCTTTTTTATATATCATAATTTAATTTTGTTTATAAATTAAATAATACATTGATTTCCTCTTATATAAAAAAACTGTTTAATTGCTTTTTTTTTTAGTTAATTAAAAGTACATAAAACATTAAAACCATTTTCTTTTCTTTGATTAAATCCTTAACTTTGTACATAACTAATTAAAATACATTAATACATAAAAACTTAAAACATTTTTTTTCTTTTCATTTAAACTTTGTTTGTACATAAAAATATTAAATACAAATACACTAACATTAATACGTAATACATAGAGCTTAAAACATTTTCTTTTTCTTAAACTTAAAACTTTTTTCCATTTAAAATATTTTGTATATACCTAACAAAAAATACAAGAATACAATAATACATAAATAAAATACTCAAATTTCTCATTAAGTTAGCAATACTTAATAAATACACATTCCACACCTTGTAAATAAATCATATCCGTACACTTACACAGTTACAATACACAAATACGTCGATACATTTACTTTGCTTTACACATATACATTTGCTATTCTTATACATTGCTATACACTACATATTACATTTGCACAATTCGATTTGGTTGTAATTATTTGGACACTACTCTCCTAAAGTCTCATCCCCATTTGTAAATTTGTACCCCCACTCCCGGATACTTATTTGTAATAGCGTAGACTTTAAATTCCCGCAATTTACCGCTTTCAAATATACCATGGTTAGACCTAGGGTTTGCATGTACATAAAATCAAACGCTAGATAACCTAATACAAAGACAAATGCATGAAATCAATACACAATCACACTTGCACCCCTAGGGTAATCCCGCTTGTTGCCTTCCAAAATGGGCCATGCTTGCACGTCGAGTTTCTTTGGCAAAACAATTCAAATGATCATAGCCCCTCGATGACGCTTTCGAAAGTTGCCTAATCAAAAATGATCATAGTCCCTTCAAGCAAAATTGCCAAAGACACTTGGCACCATTGCACTCATGGTCCATACGATGACCCGCGCCTGTCCCGTTAAACATCTTAAACGCAAGATTGTCCACCAAATACAATGGTGGAACAAAATTGTTAAAAAAGGGTTAAAACATAAAGAAAACATTTGAGTACAATAAGGGTAGACAACTCTTAGTTACTTCATCAACTTGCAAAAAAAACACTTGCCTATTTTTCAAAACCACACTCCACAAACACTTTCAAAACAAACTCTCAAAAACATTTGAAACATCTTTCCGAAAAGATATACACCTTTGTAAAACACTCAAACACGAGTCATTTCAATGGTTGCCTAAGACAAGGCATCTTCTTCAAAAACATTTTCAAAAACACACACATACACACCAAAATTTCAAGCAAATTGAAAATCAAAGGCAAGTGATCTAAAACCAAGTAACTAAGAGCCCATGGATAACCATGGATGAAAAGGGTGCTAATACCTTCCCTTTTTATAATCTACCCCCCGAACCCACGAAACATCTCAAAAGGTTTTTCCTGTGCTTTTTAACCTTTCCTTTAGGATAAAATAAAAAGTCGGTGGCGACTCTTGCTCAACCGAACAAGTGCGAATACAAACGCAAAACTCAAGTCAGTTCTCCCACCGTATCACAGAACTGGCAACTCTGCTGGGGAATTATCTAAAAGTGGGGTTACCTTAGGGTTTAGATCACCTTTACATTCTTGCTTTGATTGCCTTGAATTGCTTTATCTTTTGGGTCCTTGTTTGGTTTTGTTGTAAATCCTACACCCGGATTTGGGGCACCTTCTTAGGTAAATAGCAATAAAACTGTGAGGGAACTATGCGGGGTATACCGACATGGTTGAAGCAGTAAGCTATGTTAGTGTGACATATTTGTGAGTACCGGTAACCCTTGAGTTCAGTCAAGGAGAGTACGGGGCCGCTGAGTGATATCGTGAAGCACTAACGAACTCTTAGAACCTTAATTGACCATCCTAGCCTTTTTAGGGGTAGTGAGATGACCGACTTTGGTGCAGTCCGAAGTTGGTAGATACTCGATACTACACTCATGGAGGGTTGTTTTCTTGGAATATTTTGGTCACCAGTCAAGTGGCTAAACCAAAACAATGAACACAGAAAACAGTCTGATGATATTGAGCACCTTAGAACCCGGTTTCTATTGTAGGACAGGACGAGCCAACTAACTTCAAGAGGGTACTTACCTACAAACCCCATACAAGCCTAAACCTAAGGACTTGTTTGCTTTGTGTGAATATGATTACCTGTATATACACTCACTTGCTTTTTGCATACATGTACATAACATCATGACATCATACCATAGTATTTTCAATCACCATTTCAAGGATCTCAAGGGTTTTTTTGATGCAGGGTTACGTTGAAACAAACGGCAAGAGGTTTCTCCTCTAACAAATGCCCTCAAAGATCAAGTGCAACAACTTGAATTAGGGACTATGACCCACTTGACATGGTGAGCTTGATTCTCGTGGAAAGACATCCACCAATGCAAAGTTCTCCAATCAAAGATCAAGTGCAACAACTTGAATCAGGGGCTATGACCCACTTGACATGGTGAGCTTGATTCTCGTGGAAAGACATCCACCGGTGCAAAGTTCTCCAATCAAAGATCGAAGTTCAACCTCTAAACATTCTCTTGTGTTTACCCCAAGAGATCCTTGAAAGTATGCATCCACATATCACGCATTGCATCTTGACGATCTTTCCTTTTTCAGGTTTCCTTACTCTCCTGCTGTTTATTTCAGTAAGAGATGGCTCTAGAAAGGTTTGTCAAAGATATCCAAGACCAGACTGCTCAACTGCAGGAAATGTTCTTGAACCTGTCTCTAGGGCAAGAAGAAATGAAAGCTCTCCTCACAAAGGGCTTGGAGAATTCAAACAATGCCAGGAGTGATCAGCTTGCGGAGCTGCAGTTTGATTTGGCAACATTGAGGATCCAAGTGATGGGACAGCTAGTGGGCCAGATGGCTCTCATCCAGGACCTGTCTCAAAGACAAGAGGAACTCAGAGTTCTCATCAACCAACTGCTTCGGAACAACCAACTGGGGCAGACATCTGAGGTTGAAGAGCAAGTCACCACTCAACCCCCATCCACTCAAGAAGACAAGGGGAAGGCTCCTCTGCTTGATTCAGGGTCACAAGCCCAGCAACAACCTCGCCAGCGTCAACGGGGTAATCGGCGTAAGCAAGAGACGTCGGGAAGACAGTTCACAGAGACTGACATACCGTCATCTCTAATACTAGAGCGCTTGTTAGAGGTCAATCTGACTGCTTTGAGGGAGCCTACCCGGAATCCCAATACCTCCGCTCCTAACTATCATCCCGATGCATTTTGTGTTTACCACTCCTACAGCCCGGGACACGACACCGACGACTGTTGGGCCTTGAAGAACAAGATTCAAGATCTGATCGACATTGGAGTTCTGAGGTTCATGTCAGACGGCGAGATGAAAATCTTTCGTTAAGGAGTTCTCCACCTGATTTGACGAAGCTCAAACTGAAAGACTTTTGCTTCATTTGAATTTTCAAAGTTGTAACTTCTTTTGTTCTCAAACAATTAACTGTTGATGTTAAACTCTGTTTCATTAATGCATTGCATATGTTTGTCTTGAATTCATCCATTCGTTTTCACTACTCTTATGTTTTCTTTATGATATTTAACTCTTGATAAAAAGCTGCAAGCCTTTAGAGGGAGGATGACGAAACAATACCATAATCTCATACAGTATGCTTTTGAACAGACCTTGCTGATGATGTACAGGCATTTCTTTCAATTCCCAAACACTGGAGTTATAAGGAAGATAATCCCTAGTCAACCCCTTCGAGCCAAAGAAGTAGGAGTTTTTTCTGTTCTAAACAAATCAAAACCTTTGATTTAAACCTGGGGCAGGGTAGTCTCTCAGTTAATTCAAAAAGAAAATGCGCATTGAAGTCGCAAACTCTCAGTTCGTAACACAACGAACGACGTCAACAAAAGAAAGCATTCCTTTGGAATCAAAAGACAAGGGTGGTTCCCTATCACATAGGCAGTTAATCCCTCAAAAGAGAAAAGCCCACCAAGACAAAACCTGTAAAGGAGGCTTAAAGAAAGTTGGGGCATCCCGCTGACTGTGGTCTCAAAAAACAGAGACAGTCAGGCAAAAGTTAGGGATAACAAATCAAAATCAAAATAGAGAGGTCATTACAAATCCTCAACAACATGAAAATGTTGCAAAGAAAAAGGAGATGATGACTGCCTCCCAAATTCAGCTGGTGAACCATCACCCAAAAGTCGCTCCAAACTCGAATAGAGTGCGACGCACAATCAACTGAGCTTAGGGTTGAAGAACGTCACGAAGAGCGGGTGGGTACAAATACACTTTGAGCCTTTATCCTTTGTTTCTTAAAACCGTGAACCAAGCCACGTTAGAACCCTTCAAAAGTCCTAATTGAAGCATGGGTTAGTTCGAAAGCATACTGTTACCAAAGGTATCCTGACTCCTGTAAGGCTTTGCTCTAAAATCTTGTGTTGAATTGTCTTATAAAAAGTTTTCTGCTAAAAAACGCATTTTTCAAAACTTCGAGACAAACATAAACTTGGCATTGCTTGAATATCACTGTTTGCATTTGGCTATTTGCTTGACAGCAAAGAAATTCATATAGCGAATGTTCGGAGGAACGAAAACTCTCTCAGTGAGTTAAAATCACTTCAAAAGGACGAAACTTCCATTACAAGTCTCCTATCAACAAGGGGCATGACATGTCACCATCCAATTAACCTGGGGCAGTCCAGTCAAGGTTTCAACAGATCTTTCAAAGTTCAGTTAACCTGGGGCAGTCCAGTCAAGATTTCAAGAAATCTCTCAATTCGCAAAGTAATCTGATTCAAGACTCCTACATCACCACTTGGGGCATTCGAATGTCAAAAGTGTTCAACAATTCCTTCATCACCTGTTGGAAGATACGGTCCAGATGTGCTCCAGACACGGTTTCCATTCTGTCACCTTTCTTAAGTTCCAGATCAACACCTGTAACAAGCCAGGAAAATATCTATGGACGACTGATTGTGGATTAACACCTGTAACAAGCCAGGAAATCATCTACATGAAGAGATTGAAGATCAACACCTGTAACAAGCCAGGGAACCATCCTTCTTTCTCAGGTCAGAGATCAACACCTGTAACAAGCCAGGACAATATCTCCTTGACCAACTTTTCTTAAGTTCCAGATCAACACCTGTAACAAGCCAGGAAAATATCTGTGGACGACTGATTGTGGATTAACACCTGTAACAAGCCAGGAAATCATCTACATGAAGAGATTGAAGATCAACACCTGTAACAAGCCAGGGAACCATCTTTCTTTCTCAGGTCAGAGATCAACACCTGTAACAAGCCAGGACAATATCTCCTTGACCAACTTTTCTTAAGTTCCAGATTAACACCTGTAACAAGCCAGGAAAACATTTGTGGACGACTGATTGTGGCTCAACACCTGTAACAAGCCAGGAATTTATCTACATAAAGAGTCTCTTTCATCACCACTTGGGGCATTCGAATGTCAAAAGTGTTCAACAATTCCTTCATCACCTGTTGGAAGATGTAACTTTACACGGACTCATCATCAGGAAACCATACACCGGTTCCTTCTCAAAACTCAAAAGATTCTTGTAATCCCCAACCAGAGAGCCTTACAGAATCTAATTCCCCTCAGCAGCCAAGATTCTTTTATCCCCAGCGGAGTTCATCAAATTCCCCAACATAACTTATCAGTGGAATCCCTAGCGGAGCTCTCATCAAAACCTCAGCGAAGTATCTTTTCTCACAGAGTAATTCCCCGCAGAGTAATCTCTCCAACGAGTTCATTCCCCAACGGAGTCATCTTCTCCTACCGGTTCATTTTTGCAACCATCATCCCCAGCGGAAGCGAAGAACTCTACTCTTCAACATCAGCCTAGGATTCCACAAACTCCCGGCACTCGTCAAGGATTTATTTTCCTAGACGAAAATACATTCATAAACATTTCACATGTCATACATCCTTCTTACATACATGATAAAGTGCATACAAAACTATCTCATTTTGAGCATCATCACATCATGCATTTCATACATCATGACATTACATACAACTGATGTTTTGCCTTTTCAGGAAAAGATCAATCCAAAAGATGATTACTATCAACTGTCACGATTCCAGATTCGATTCATGTATCTAGCCAGGGCATATCTGAAGAGTTTGAAGATTCGATTCCTGTATCCAGCCAGGGCATATCTGTTGACGACTAATTCCAGATTCGATTCATGTATCTAGCCAGGGCATATCTGAAGAGTTTGAAGATTCGATTCCTGTATCCAGCCAGGGCATATCTGTTGACAACTAATTCCAAATTCGATTCCTGTATCTAGCCAGGGCATATCTGAAGAGTTTGAAGATTCGATTCCTGTATCCAGCCAGGGCATATCTGTTGACGACTAATTCCAGATTCGATTCCTGTATCTAGCCAGGGAATATCTGAAGAGTTTGAAGATTCAATTCCTGTATCTAGCCAGGGCATACCTGTTGACGACTAATTCTAGATTCGATTCCTGTATCCATCCAGGGCATATCTGCATGAAGAGACTGAAGATCAACACCTGTAACAGGCCAGGAAACATCTTCATTTCTCAAAGTACGCAAGTTCTCGCTAAGGAACCTCTTACGCGATCGACACACAATTCCAAATGGAATCTATAAGCCCATTCCCGACAAGGTTCTGTCACATCTCCAGATGGCATCTCTAAGCCCATCACCAAATGGCATCTGTAAGCCCATTCCCTCTACCATCACATCACCGAGTGCAAATTTTTGGGCACTCTAGTGTCCAATCTCCTTTTACCTTCGAGTCGCGAAAGGCAAACTTGCCAATCTAACTCTTCAGGTTCAAGAAGATTGAACAGGGGCAACTGTTGTACCCCAAAATTTGCCCTCGTATTTTTCCACCAAGAAATCACAACCTCGGGCGTTTCCTGATTTTTCAGACTGGCTCAAGAATCAGTCAAACAGACTTTTCTTATCAGCCAGACAAAATTAGGGTTTTCATTGATTTTTAAAGCAGTTCAGGCAGATTGCTAGGGTTTGGTTGAGTTGGCTCAGGTTTTGATCAGACGGACGTTTCTTTGACATTTAATCAAGAATCAGGGTTTTGTGCGCACAGAAAGAATTAATCCTACAGTTCTATTCAGTTTACTCTGAGATTTGGATTGAGGCATTTGAATCAAGAACTTGCGTTATTTTGTTTAATCAGTAAAGGCTAAGACATTTGATTTAAGATGAGATAAAGGCTGAAGTACTTAAATTGAGAATCTGCAGTGTCTGATTTAATCAGTAAAAAGATAAGTATCTGGATATCGGTTTGACTAACTGTGCATTGTTTAATTGAAGCGCCAGGTTCATTATTGATTCAATGATAAGACTACAGTGTTTATTAAATTATTTTCCTAAGTCAGAATAATTGGATACTTCCAGTTATTTTAATTTAAGAAATTCAAATAATTAAATGAACATTGAATTGAAAGGAGAATTAACTGATCAAGATTGGATTTTATTCATCTTTAATTATTTGTTACAATTGTTATTTGAATACAGTATTTATTTACAAAGTATTCATAATAATAATTTTTACAAATGATTAAAATTGAAATGAAATTTCATCCTAATTCCTAAGTCCTCGTCTTCTATCCAATGCCTCCTATTTTGCTCCATTTGTTTATTTATCTGCAAAACAAAGAAAAGAAAGAAAAGTCAAAGCAGATAAAATTAAAGACAGACAGATAAAAAATAGATTCATCATTAAAGGCAACTGGCCGGAATCAGATTGCCCTCTCTGCAAATCACGAGATTTCTCCCGGTTCACAAAGAGGGGTGAAAAATGCTTGCAAAAGAAAAAGACATGAATGCACAAAGTTATGATTTTGCACAAAGTTCAAATTATCAACCAACTGCATAGTTTCCAACCAAACTGAATTGGCTAAACCAAATCAAAAGGGCAAACTGAATAAAGCTGTCAAAATACAAAAGGCTACCAAAGCTGTCCAAAAGATATCAAGATATCAAAGTACAGAATGTTGTCACAAAGAAGCATAAAATCTGGAAGAAGAGATAAAGTATGCAGAGTAAACCAATATTGCAAGCAATGTTTCAATCACATCACTTTCCAAAAAGCCAGCTACCTTTTCATAACTTAAGGACAAATCTAAGCAATATTAAAATGCTTAAAAATCTGGAGAGAAGAGGGAAAGAGAAGATAGGCTTACAGGCTTAGGTTTGAAGAAGAAATATATAAAACAAACTGAGATAACATAGTGAGAAAGAGGCAGAGATATTACAAAAACATATACCACAAATTGAAAGAAAAAGAGATTGCAAAACTGCCTCCAAGACAGTTCCCAAGCCTCCAAACCTGTATCCAAAAACAACTCAGAGCTGCAAACATGAACAAAACCACAAGCTTGTAATCATTCAACAAAAACTGCCTCCACCCTGCTGAAACCAAAACTCAGTTTACATTACAAACATACCCAACCTGTCAAACCAAAGCCTTACCTGATTCAAAGAGCCCTCAAGCTATTTCAAACCTGAAACACAAGCCTAAATCCTGCATAGTTCACAGAAGCCAAAGCCTAAAGCATACTAAGCCAAAGCCTGAAACCTTTGTCAAAAACACCAAAAGCCTATAAACTAGAACTAACACAAAAGCATTCAGACCAAGCTTGCAAGCCTAAGCATCAAACAGTCTAAACCTGTAAACTCCAAACAAACCTAAAACTGCAAAGGCCTAAAACAGCACAAACTGTCAAAATCCTAAACAGGAAGCCCTTTCCAAAATCAGTTTCCAAACCAATACAAACCCTCAGATTGGAATCATCCAAGGCAACCAAACATATCAAGCAAGCATACGAGGCAAAGAGGCCCTCAGAGGAAGCCTCATCATAGGGCAAGCATACAAGGCATCAAATCATCCAAGGCAACCAAACATCAACAGGCAACTCAGAAGCCCACAAGAAGAAGAAAGAAAAGAAGCAATATTCAAGATCAAGGCAACTCAGCATTTCAAGGCAATAAACTCTCAGATAATCATCATTAAGCATACAAACAAAGGCAACATACAGAAGCCAATAGGGTCAAGCATACGAGGCAATTAGAGAAGAAGAGAGGCAACTGTCAAAACGTACTCAGATATTTCAAGCATCAAGGCCATCATACAGAAACGAGGCAAACAGAGAAGAAGAAAAGAAGTGATTTCAAACTAAGGCTCTCAAACATCATCATTGAACCAACAATCTAAAGGGAAAAATACCAAATACCAGGGTTTCCAAGCAAAGCGCGCAGCATCCCGTTTCCCTTCGCCCTTGGCCGTCTTAGGCGCCTCCGGTCCGCCTCGTCTCCATCTCCAAAAGCCTAAGGTATAAATCCCTTCCCTTTTCTTTCGCTCACAGAAACAACAATAATACATAAAATCAGAATCAATAATTGATGAACAATGACATGCAAAGACAGAAATCAAAAAGAACCCTAAAATGTCCAAAAACTCGTTACCTTTCTTTCCATCGTTAACTGAACAACTGTGAGGAGATGAGGACGGAAGCGGCGCCTGGTAGCCGAAGGTTGGGGGGAATCAATGGCCCTGGACTTGAGAGATGAAGGAAACGAACGAAAAGGAACGAAGTGAAGCAAACGGCGCCTCTGTCTCACAAACCCTAGCGCGTTCCTAAGTGAATAAAACAATCAAAACCCTTGCATTTTTTTTGTCAAAACGCTATGGGCCTTGCCCTTTCAGAAACCTTAAGCCCAATGTTTTATCTGGCCTACACCCCCCACACGCTTCTGCCTTGTTTGGGCCAAACAAGTCTCTAAGGCCCATTCACCTTTCTTTTTTTCATTTTTTTTAACTAATATCATATCATATCTCTCTTTTAATAAATTAACATACTTTTTTTTACATTCAAACTTCATTAACTCTTTGATTTTCTTTTTTATATATCATAATTTAATTTTGTTTATAAATTAAATAATACATTGATTTCCTCTTATATAAAAAAACTGTTTAATTGCTTTTTTTTTAGTTAATTAAAAGTACATAAAAAATTAAAACCATTTTCTTTTCTTTGATTAAATCCTTAGCTTTGTACATAACTAATTAAAATACATTAATACATAAAAACTTAAAACATTTTTTTTCTTTTCATTTAAACTTTGTTTGTACATAAAAATATTAAATACAAATACACTAACATTAATACGTAATACATAGAGCTTAAAACATTTTCTTTTTCTTAAACTTAAAACTTTTTTCCATTTAAAATATTTTGTATATACCTAACAAAAAATACAAGAATACAATAATACATAAATAAAATACTCAAATTTCTCATTAAGTTAGCAATACTTAATAAATACACATTCCACACCTTGTAAATAAATCACATCCGTACACTTACACAGTTACAATACACAAATACGTCGATACATTTACTTTGCTTTACACATATACATTTGCTATTCTTATACATTGCTATACACTACATATTACATTTGCGCAATTCAATTTGGTTGTAATTATTTGGACACTACTCTCCTAAAGTCTCATCCCCATTTGTAAATTTGTACCCCCACTCCCGGATACTTATTTGTAATAGCGTAGACTTTAAATTCCCGCAATTTACCGCTTTCAAATATACCATGGTTAGACCTAGGGTTTGCATGTACATAAAATCAAACGCTAGATAACCTAATACAAAGACAAATGCATGAAATCAATACACAATCACACTTGCACCCCTAGGGTAATCCCGCTTGTTTCCTTCCAAAATGGGCCATGCTTGCACGTCGAGTTTCTTTGGCAAAACAATTCAAATGATCATAGCCCCTCGATGATGCTTTCGAAAGTTGCCTAATAAAAAATGATCATAGTCCCTTCAAGAAAAATTGCCAAAGACACTTGGCACCATTGCATTCATGGTCCATACGATGACCCGCGCCTGTCCCGTTAAACATCCTAAATGCAAGATTGTCCACCAAATACAATGGTGGAACAAAATTGTTAAAAAAGGGTTAAAACATAAAGAAAACCTTTGAGTACAATAGGGGTAGACAACTCTTAGTTACTTGATCAACTTGCAAAAAAAACACTTGCCTATTTTTCAAAACCACACTCCACAAACACTTTCAAAACAAACTCTCAAAAACATTTGAAACATCTTTTCGAAAAGATATACACCTTTGTAAAACACTCAAACACGAGTCATTTTAATGGTTGCCTAAGACAAGGCATCTTCTTCAAAAACATTTTCAAAAACACACACACACACCACAATTTCAAGCAAATTGAAAATCAAAGGCAAGTGATCTAAAACCAAGTAACTAAGAGCCCATGGATAACCATGGATGAAAAGGGTGCTAATACCTTCCCTTTTCATAATCTACCCCCCGAACCCACGAAACATCTCAAAAGGTTTTTCCTGTGCTTTTTAACCTTTCCTTTAGGATAAAATAAAAAGTCGGTGGCGACTCTTGCTCAACCGAACAAGTGCAAATACAAACGCAAAACTCAAGTCAGTTCTCCCACCGTATCACAAACTGGAACGGGTGAAATAGGAGCATTCTCAAACAGAATTTCTTGGTTATCAATCAGTCGTTGGATACCTTTTTTCAACAGAGGGAAGTCAAATGATGAGGATAGGCAAACATGGCAGTCTTTTTCACAACCTGGGAATATACCAACTTTCAACAAATTCAACTTAATGATCGGGAGCGGAGTCAACAGTTCATCCATGGTGGCAACAAATAAATCTTCCTCAATATCGTTGGCATTGTGACCATGCCTAGACATCGGAGCGGAAATAACATTTGGTTTCTCTGGCGCATCAAACTCAACTTCCTTCACATCTATTAGCTCTTGAATTTTGTTATTCAGAGCCCAACAGTTGTTAGTGTCGTGCCCTGGACTTTCATAGTGGTATACGCATCTGGCATTTGGATGGTAATGAGGAGACGCAGTATTGGGATTCTTTGGTGCCTCTTTTAAAGTCGCCAGATTCAATTTCAGAAGATGTGGTAGAACCTGGGCTGGAGTCATGTTAATCCTGGTGAATTGCCGGATTGGCCTTTCCACCCTTGGCTGGTTATTTCTCGGTTGATCAGATGCAGGCTTTGGAATCATAATGGGCCCCACCACTGGTCGGCGTTCAGTTCTTCCTTGATTCCTGTGTGAATAAACATCAGATACTTCCTTCCAGTGAAGGGTTTTTTCACAGCTGTAGAGGCAGATGCGTCCTTCTGAATCTTCCCACTTCTTATACCAGCTTCCACCCTCTCGCTGGTTAAAATCAATTCAGTAAACCCTGCAGAGGAACTCCCAATCAGATGATTGAAGAAAGGGCCAGATAGAGTTCCCAAGAACATGTCCACCAACTCCCTTTCAGACAGAGGAGGTTGCACTCTTCCGGCTAGATCTCTCCACTTCTGAGCGTAATCTTTAAAGCCCTCATTGGAAACCATAGCCATACTCTGCAGTTGAGTACGGGTAGGCGCCAAATCAGCGTTGTACTGGTATTGTTTATAGAAAGTTGCGGCCAGGTCTTCCCAATTGTGGACGTCGGCCCTTTCCAACTGGTAGAACCAATCAAGTTGTGTTCCTGATAAACTGTGTTGGAAAAAGTGGAACCACAAGTCTTTGTCGGCAGAGTGCGGCTGAATCTTCCTGACATATGATCGGAGGTGCATTTTAGGACACGACACTCCATCATACTTGGCAAATAGAGGCACTTTAAACTTTGGCGGGATCACAATTCCTGACACTAACCCCAACTCTTCAAAATCTAAACCCGGTACTCTCTGGATTTCCATAGCGCTTAAACGCTCTTCGAGGTGTTTGAACTTATCATCAGCCGGAGGGTATTGTTGTTCAGAGTAGTCCTCCTCTTCCTCCTCTTCTTCAAAATCTGATGGTACTGCCGTTTCTTTTCCTTTTCTTTCCCCTTCATCAGATGTTGTTGGAAAATCCAAGGTCCTTCTAGCTTGTCCCTGAAACCTTCTGCCCATGATTACCACACCAGCTGGCTTCTTCTTCTTTTTCTCTTTCTCTTTTTCTAGCAGAGTCTTCAGCTCCTCTTGACCCTTGGCTAAGGTCATGAGTAACTGTTGAAATTGCGCATTCTGAGCTTGAAGATCTTTGACTGTTTGTTCGAGATCCATCTTACTGAAATAAACAGTAGAGAGATGAGGAAACTTGTTGCAAAGACCTGTTTATGTTTATGATGAATGATATGTATTCATGCAATGCTTTCAAGAATTTAGAAATTAAAATTTGTTTCAAACAAAAAGAAACACACGTCATATTAATAAGATAGAATTTGAGTACATCAATGCCCCTTGGGCAAAATAATACAAAATTCTAAGGTAAAAAGACATTGCGCATCCTCTTTGGTGCAATGTAGGTATTTAGAGTCTGCTCTTCATAAAGTAGCCGAGTGAGTTCCAAAACCTTCTTCTCGCTTGCGTAGAATTGGGCTTCGAAAGTATCGCGCTCTCCTTTGAGCTGTATCCAATCCCTTTGTAGGTATTTGAGTGATGTAGGCATGTCAGGATGTAGGATAGTGTATGGAACTTCTCCCTCCTTAACAGGCTCAATAATCACTGGGAGAATGGAAGGATAAGGCATCATAAGACTTTGAGCGCGGGTTCGTACCCACTTGAGGTAAGGCTCAATAGGGATGGAATTCTTGTGTCCAAAAGTCTTTCTATCCACCTTGTTTATCATCCTCCAAGCTCGGATGAATCTCTGGCGAAGTCCTTGATCGTCGTTGTCGTAGTCGAATACCAGGCCTTGAATCAGCATATCATGTGGGCCATCCCTTCGGGCATAACCAAATTTCCTTAGAGATAAGCACGGGTTGTAGGTGATGCCTCCCCTAATTCCAAGTAGAGGCACATTAGGGAATTCCCCACAACGATCAACAATGATAACATTCTCTTTGGATCGAGAGCACCAATGAATATATGAATGTTTGAGCGTCATTAACCTTTGCGACCACCTCAAACCTTGCTCATTCTTTAAGACTGATTGGGGAAGATGAGAAATAAACCATCTTGCCGGGAGAGGAGTGCAACACATAAGAACACCTCTTTTCCTCATTGTACGAGTGTGAAAAGAGTGTAGGATATCCCCAAGCAATGTAGGCACCGGGTTGCGAGACATGAAGATTTTGACAGCGCTTACATCTATGAGTTGGTCAATATTGGGGAACAAGACCATCCCATAGATGATAAGAGCTACAATCTCATCAAAAGCTTGCAAGTCTATGGAATTCTAGCAGCTTTGGGCCTTCTCAAACAGAAACTTTGCCAAGAAGCCTTTGACACCACTTCTAGTTTCCCAATGAGTTGTGACATTAGAGGAGTGCAAGTGCAGGGCTTGAGCAATCTCTTCTGTCTTTGGATCTCTTTCCGTACCATTGAAGGTTAGTTGATTGAGAATAGGAATCCTCAGAAGTTGAGATAATTCTTCCAAAGTGGGCACAAGTTGATAGTCAGGAAATGTGAAGCAATGATGCAAAGGGTCAAAGAATTGGAAGAGAAACTTCATCATATCCTCCTCTGTGTTGGAGGTGACCAAGTTGAGTAGACGACCATGTCTCTCGGTGAATGGAGAGTTCTCAGGGATCCTTGAAGCTAGCTCCTTGAGTTGTGGAGGAATTCTTACAAGGTTGATTTGGATAGTTTTCATGCGAAGCGAATCCATAACCTACAAAACAAGAACAAAGATTAATCTCCAAAATCCTTGAAATGGTTAGTGGATGCATATGATGTTCATGATGTCCATGATGTTTATGTACAAGCATGCATATACAAACAAATCAAGCAATTTCTTAGTTTAGGCTTGCATGGGGTTTCATAGGTAAGTACCCTCTTGAAGTTTAGTTGGCTCAACCTGTCCTAACAATAGTAACCGGGTTCTAAGGAGATCAATATCACTGGATTGTTTCCTTGGTCATTGTTTCAGCTCAAACCTCTTTAATGGCGACCGAAATATCCCAAGAAACCAACCCTTAATGAGTGTAGTATCGAGTATCTACCAACTTCGGACTGCACCAAAGCTGGTCATCTCACTACATCCTAAAAGGCCAAGTTGGTCAAGTAAAGGGTTCTAGAAGTTCATTAGTGCTTCATGACATCACTCAGCGGCCCCGTATTCTCTTTGATTGACTCAAAGGCTACCGGTACCCACAAATATGTCACACTAACATAGCTATTGCTTAGACCATGTCGGTATACCCCGCACACTTTCCACAATGTATTGCTATTTACCTATAATGTTTCCCAAATCCGGGTAGAGGATTCAAACCCAAATAAAGAACCATAATGTAAAGCAAACAAGTCAAACAATGTAAGCAAATAAATGTGATATAAACCCTAAGGTAACCCCACTTTTATAACGTCCCCAGCAGAGTCGCCAGTTCTGTGATGCGGTGGGAGAACTGACTTGAGGTTTTGCGTTTGTATTCGCAAATATTGCGGTTAGCAAGAGTCGCCACCGAATTTTCTTTTATCCAAAAGGAAAGGTGAAAAAGCACAGGAAAGACCTTTGAGATGTTTTCTTGAGTTTGGGGGGTAGATTATGAAAAGGGAAGGTGTTAGCACCCTTTTCATCTATGGTTTTCCATGGGCTCTTAGTTACTTGCTTAGATCACTTGCTTTGTTTTGTTTGAAATGGTGTTTGATGTGTTTTTGAAAGTATTTTGAAAAAGAGGTCATTCGTTTAGGCAATCTTTGTAATGATTCTCGTTCGTAAGAATGTATACAAAGATGTTTGTCTTTTAAAAATGTTTTCAATGTTTTGTAAGGTGTTTTCAAATATGTGTGTATGTTTGTTTTTGAAAATAGCAAGGATTGTTGTTTGAAATGGAGCAAGTAACTTAGAAGCTATCTACCTACTCAAATGTCTTTCTTGTGCATTTTCTATTACTTTGACATTGTTGACTTACCATTGATTTGGTAAGCAACCCTATCTTTGGATGTAAACGGGACGGGCGTGGGTCATCGTATAACCATGATAGCAATGTTGCCAAGTATCTTAGCATTTTTTAGGGACCAAGATCATTTTGTTTAGGCAAATTTTTTAATAGCGTCATTGAGGGGCTATGATCTTATACTTGTTTTGTTTTGCCAAGATACTTCGCATGCGTAACATGGCCATTTTATTTTAGGAAACCAAGTGGGAGAAACCCTAAGGGTGCTTGTGTGCAAGGTGTATCATTTTCATGCTTTTGATTTTGTCTTGTATTTAGGGTTTTCTATTTTGCTTTGTTTTGTTCTTGTCATGCAAACCCTAATTACTAATCATGGTATATAAAAGCGATAAATTGCGTAATGTAAATATACTAAGCTATTACAATAATTTTTATGGGAGGGGGGAATACAAGTTTGAATGGAGATTTGCACAAATATAAAGCTAAATATATTATTACAACAAAATCGAATTTGCACGAATTAAATAAATATAATATACATATTTAAAATGCAATGCAATGTTCATGTTAGAAAAAATGTTTTATGTCTTGTTTTTGTGTAAAAGAATATTTAACTTAAACCTAAAAATAAGGAAAAAATAATTAATTCTTTTTGAAAGGGATCAAACCCTAGTCTTCATTTAAAAGAAAATAATGTTCTATATTATTATTTTGTGCATTTTTTTGTATAAAAAATAATAAATAATATTGTATATGAATATTAAAAATTAAATATGTGCAAATATTGGTATTTGTAAGTATAAAAATATAAAATATAAAATATATAGTATATTTAATTAATTATGAGTTTATTAAGAAAATAAATTTTATTCTATCAAAATAAATTAATTTTTTATGTGAGAAATAATAAAAAATAAAATAAAAGTGTGAAAATAAATAAATCATTTTTTAGTATTTTTTTATCATTAAGAAAAATAACTAAATTTATTAAAATATGAAAATATGAAAAAACATAAATATATAAAATAGTTAGCCAGGGGGTGCAATAGCAAGTCAGGGAGGGGTGTTTAGCAAAAACAAAAAGGCCCAAGCAACAAAGAGCCCAGAACCAGACTTCATCCCTGTCCTTCGTTCTCTTCTTCACACTTTTTCTAGTCAACCTGTAACTTCCTCATGCTTGCATAAAAATGAAAACTCATAACATGAAAAATGTGGCATTTGAGCTCACGATTCCAACCGTATAAATTATGTAACCTAACTATCAAAGATCAAAGAGAATTTTGGAATCCCTAAATCGTGACCTAAAAATTTCAGAGATTTCAAGCTTCAAATTCTCTTAGCACAAGTAATATAAATGCAAAGTAAGGATATGTACAACTTCGTTATGATGAGAACTACATTTTTCCTTCACAAATCGTAGCTTGAGGTTGCCTGTATAAAGAGATAGAGTTTAAGAAAATACCTCCTTCAACTGGAATCGTGTATGGCAATGTAGGGACTTTAATGGAGGCCTGATGATTACTTGAGATTCCTTGAGCTTCCCTGAATCTATTCCAACCCTTATCTTGCTCTGAGGATGGCTGGAACTCCCTGACCAAGTCCAACTGCAAGCTTCCAAGTTGAAAATGGCAGATGATGAAACAGAGGTTACAGAACCAGGGTGATGGCTTAGATTGACTAGATATCAAGTGTATAATATGTTTGAATCAGTTAAACACAAAACGCACGAGCCAAATGAGAGTTGGCTGAGCTTTTGCAGAAACTGTATGCTTAGGAAATTTTTTTGGTGTTTTTCAGTTTGAGAGAGTTCTTAGGTTCAAGCCAAGCGTGTAATCTCTTGTATCATGTTTACATATTAGTATAGAAGTGATACAAAGTCATATCTCCACTAGTTGTGCAAGCCTTAGCCCTTTTGCAACTTTTCTTGTACTTGAAGTAAAGTTGACAAGACCAATCCCACATGCTTGTACCAGCTTGCTTTAGGGTTGATATAAGTTTGTACCAATTTCTTGAGACCTGTATAGTTTTCTTGTATCAAGGGGACATGTCCAATGCTCCAAGTTGACAAAGTTGCAAAAGTGCATCTTTATGAAAATGGCAATGAAGCCTTTTTGCCCAAAATGGAAATACAACTTGTGTAAAGTTTCAAAAGCAAGGATAAAGGATTTGTCAACTGAGTATGCATTTAATTAAGGAGTGTGTAGCAAGTTTAGGACCTGTAAAGCAAGAAATAGCCAACATAGGTTTGGTTTGCAACTTGATTTCATGTGAAAATGGCTTGAACAAAAAGTGAGAAAATGCCAACTTCCTCTCTTTGATTCTCCCTACTCAAAAATGATCTTAGAGAGTTCTTGGACATTTTGGAAATATTAGAATGTGCTTTATAATCCATATTTGAAATTAATTTTGAGATACCTCTTGGAACTAGGTGAAAAATTTCCATGAAGTTGGGTCCAAAACCTGCCTATATTAGGGCAAAAATTTACTAAGTTATTTAGTTCATGAGCATGTATTCACAAATTTATAACTTGAGATCCAAGCATCTTTAGGGAAAAGTTTGTGAATCAAAGTTGTATATTTCATGGAGGACTACAACTTTCATGTTTGGAACTTTTCTTGAATCAAAATGCATCATGGTGAAAAAGTGGTGAAAAGTTGAGAAAAAATAAGAAAATTTTTATACTTAGAAAAATTCTAAGTTATGAAAATTTTCAAATTCAAACCCTAATTTTCAAATTTGGTTTTCTTGGTGAACAAGTTTCCTATTTTGACATATCTTGATTAATTATGACTCTTGTTACTTGATTTTGACCAAAAAGTCAAAGTTTGACTTTTCAGTATACAGTTGACTTTTGATCAGTTGACTGCAAATTTCATCTGTCAATCCAATGAACTTGAGATCTTTTGAACCATGTAATTAGGTCAAGATGATGCCATTGAACCCTTGAAATCATGCTTGAACTCAATTGGTCATTGTCTAGGTTAAAAATCAGAAATTGCCCTTTCTCAGTCAAAACCCTAATTTTGACCATTTTGCCCTTTTGATGATTTGATCAAATTTCTTGAGGAGTTGTGATCAAAACTTGATCAAATGGTACATATGAATCTATAATGTTTATGTGGATCAAAAATTATGAAGTTTGACTGTAAATTGGCCATGGTTAACTTTTTCCCTAATACAGCTGATTTTTAGGTCAACTGTCCAATTGACTGATCAAAAATGTGGTTCAAGGCTTGAAACTTAACATGAGCAATATTAGGGGTCCAAAATGATGTATGAAAGTCAAATGAAGCATTAGTGATCCAAAAATCCTTGTGCAAACTCAAACCCTAATTTTGGGTTATCAGTGCAAGATGAGGTGTCTTGAACTGACCAAACCCTAGTCCTGTCTTGAGTCAAAGAAGTCTTGTGAGAAAAATCTTGATAAATGAGAGGGAAAATTTTGGGGTACAACACTAATATTTTGGTATTTTTTATTATTTAAGAAGACAATTAAAATTGATTAAATCCTAAGTCTATTGATTTTAAATTAAAGAAATATGGTTAAAATAACTAACTAAATTAAATTTGTGAAAATTAAATTAACCAAAAAAGCATAAATCTAAGTTTATGTTTTTTTTCTTCTGATTTTTTATGATTAAAAAAATGATTTTTGGAAACAAATAAATAATAAACTAAAAAGAAATAAAAAAAAAGAGTAAACGGGCCTGATGTGAATTAGCAAACAGGGCGTGAGATCTGGAATTTCTAAAGCTCAGTTAGGGAGAAGCCCAAACTGGCATTGGATTCAGTGTTGCTGGCCTTCAAGAGGTGCATTGTGGGTTGCATGTTGAAGCGCTTGGATCTAGATCAAATGGTAATGACCTGATGGTACATTGTGAGCATGTGTAGCCTAGAAGCATGGGATCTGCATAGGACGTTAGAGAAAAAATAAAATTTGCAAAAGGGATGGATCGAACCCAGCCCCTCTAGCCTTACAAACGCCTTAACACACACTCACCCAACCGTTGGGACGGCCTTACATCCGTTAATATACATCAAACAATAATGATATAATGTAAACAAGCAAAAATGATGAGCTGTCAAACACGCGCGCTGCACTGGATCCCCCATCATTTGAAATAACCAATCAAATCATTCCTTTTTACCATACCATGGTCCACGCCGGTCAAACCACCAGAGGTGGTGGCTCTGGTCATCCCTTTCGGTTGGCCAAAATATCAACCCTGTGAAATATCATGAAAACCAAAACAAAAATGACACTACCCCCCTAATTTGGGGTCTACGAATTCAATGGTGGTGGTCATTTGGCCTAAGACGGCATGTATCGTCCTGTTCGTGTCTTAGCCATTTCAAAACCCTAACAATGGAAAATCCCTAAATTTGCATTCAATCTCTCATGTATTACGTTAGAATAAATCAAGACAATGATATAAACAGGAATATGTGCATTGAATTTATTTAAACTGCATGTATTGAGAGATTCAAATCATGAAAATTTTACCAAAGTAGGGCGATTCAGTTGGCTAATTTCAGGGAACTTCAGGCGTAGATATGGATGGGAATAGGCTCCTGGGAGTCTTGGGATGCTGATGGAGGACCTGGAATGGATTGAGGGAGGCTTGCAAAGATTGTTTTGATTTTGACAACTTTGTGAAGATTTTAAGAATTTGGTGTGGCTTTTTCAAGAAATGTGAGCGTGTATTTGGCTTGCAGGAGGGTTGTATATATAGAGGAGATTGAGTGAAGGAGAAAAATGGAAAGAATCCAAGGTATTAAGTTCATGTTTAAAGCCAATATCCTTATTTTGAAAACTTGCCAAAAGTTGAGATTTCATGCCATGTTGAGACTTGGATGTACCTGGACATTCTTTGCATGAATTATGGGCCGTAATTCTGATCAAAACACTAGCCCAAAGGCCAAGGCCCATCTCTAAATATTTTGTACAATTTATTTTATATTTATTTGAAATAAATCAAAATAAATATGAACAAAATAGATAAAAATTGTAAGGCAATGTAAAAATGATATTAGAGGTCCCCTATAAGGTTAGGAAGATGTTTGAAGTCCAAGAAGTTAGCCAATTGACCTAAAAGTTCAAGTTTTCCCATTGCACAATTCTTGAAATTTCCCAAATTTTCCCAATTTGCCCAATGCTCAATTTTTATCCAATGATGATGATCTTGGACTTTTTGGAAAGACCAATATGTCTACTTCAATACCTCTAGTGATAAATTTTGCATTTGAAGATTTTATCTTGATGTAAAAGGTCTTGGAAAAAAGTGTCTTTTGTTGACTTTCTGAAAATGACCTGTAATGTATGAGCTTGTATCCTTCAAATGGTGCATTTCTTGGACTTGAGGATAAAAGAGAAGTTATAGGGAATTGTATTCTCTTAAAAATGAGCTTTGTTTGGGGGAAAATAGATGAAGTATGTGAAAGTTATGTCTGGTCAAAGTTCAGTTGACTTTTCCAATAGAAACCCTAATTTAGCAATTCTTGACTTTTGATAAATTAAGAGCATTCCTTGAGGAATCATGATCAACCCTTGATAAAATGATGGATATCACTTCAAAATGTTGATGTTGACCAAAAATCTTGAAGTTTCACTTTATATTGGCCATAATTGACTTTTGACCTAGTACAATTGATTTTCAAACATTTGAGCAATTGACTGAGCAAACTTGTAGTGTAAGGCATGAAATTTGGCATGGACAAATCTTGAAGAAATATTAGGACCATGGAAAACATTTGAGACCTTTGGAAGTCACACATCTTGGTGAAAAGTGAAACCCTAGTTGAAAGTAGGGGTGTTCAAATCCAAACCAATCCAAATAAAAAACCGAAAACCGATCCAAAAAACCGAAAACCATAAAAAACCGAAAGTTATTGGTTGTGTTTGGATGTTATTTTATGAAAACTGATCGGTTCGGATTGGATTTCGGATGAATTTTTCAAAACCGATCCAAACCAAACTGAACCGCATAAATATATTTTGATACTTATTTACTTTTTATTAGTATGACATGTTATGTGAATTTATTATTAGATGATAATAATTTTTTTAATAATATTTATTAGTTTGGTATAATCTATTTATTTTTATTATTTCAAGCATAATCAATCACTCTCATTTTGTAATATTAACTTTTAATATACTATATGTTATATAGTATATCAAATCTATGATTTATTAGTAGTTTTATAATATTAATAAAAATATAATGTGTAATTTGGATATCCAAAAACCGATCCAAATTAAACCGCATAAAATTGGATCGGATCAGATTGGATTTTTTTTAATATATCATCCAAAACCGAACCGAACCTTAAGTGAATTAATCTTTGGATCGGATGAGTTTTTGCTTTAAAACTGATCCAAACCGAACCGCGAACACCCCTAGTTGAAAGGGCATTGCTTAGGAGGAGAATTTGTCTGATCAATTCTTGGTCAACCTTGAGCAATTGAAGACCTTAATGAACATGTCTTGAGTAAAATAGGAGGGAAAATTTAGGGGTACAACACTGGGAAAGTTTAACCGAGGCCCCACATTGGGCGCCAAATGTTCTTGCTAAAACACTAAAGAGTAACTTCTCAGCTAATGACCAGGGAGAGTTGTAAATGATTGATGATATGCATTTTTTGTATGTTCTTTTTGTATGTTCCAGATCCCTCACCTCCTCTCACAAACTCTAGTTTATAGTCTTACCTACACCCTTAATTTTGTTTAAAGAAGTGACCTTACACATTCGCCTTCCATTTATGGTCCTGTAACAACCGTCGTCATCGTGAATGCTAGACAATCAAGGTTCCATAACGCTTGCATCAAGCAAATGACCACCGTTACAACTTGTACCGAGCTTGGAGTCCCTCAAGATTCCCAGTCAAGTTTATCCTTGGGTCGACATCTTGCTCGACCTTTTACCTATACACGTGAGTACTCAGTTGTCGTGTTACGACCTTATCGTACACGGTTAAGTAGTCGGATTCAATTCTCTCACAAGGCATCTTTGCATACTACTTCTTACAACCGAGTTCTCATCTTGGCCTGGATAAAATATTTTTGGATGTACAATCACCCTTCATTAGATCTAGTTAGCAGAATTTTCAACGTGACACATTATTTTTTTTTCATTTATAAAAAATTATATGACTGCTACACACTATATTATGTTATGTTTTATTTTTTATTTTTTTAATTAAGTAGAATCTGTAATAAAATAAAATCATAATTATTAAATAAACTCAAAAGTGATTGGATTGTTCCATTCTAACACCCCACCCTGTTAAGATTGTAATTCCTTATGTCGAAGCAACATATTGCTCGACAAAATAAGGTGTCTCGAAACTAGTCCTAGTGTGTGTGTGTCGAAATGCTCAGTGTGTCGAGTTATATTTTGTGTGTCAAAATGTCAAAGCAGATAGCTTCACACATGATTTCAACTTAGGTTTAAATTGTATTTTGGTCTTGGCTTAGGGAGCAAGCGAGCTCATTATAAATAGAGTGGGTAACCCTTATTTTTGTAATCACTCATAAATTGTATTCATAGAATTTGCAGTTGCAAGTGAATAAGATTTTCCACAGTTTGTGGGTAGAGAGTTACTCTGCAGAAATCATTATCTTCTTCCTATATTTTCTTAAACCCTAATTTTTCATTGTTATTGTGTATCGATAGTAATCTTGTTCACCAAGATTGATAGAAATTCTCCATAGGTTTTGGTGGATTTCCAAAAATTGGTATTTAGAGCTCCGATTGAGCAATTCAAGGCAAGAAAACCATGATGATAGTGAATCATTTGAATGGGAATTTTCCAGCAAGTCTTCGAATTCTGAAAGTTAATAACTATGAGAATTGGTGCAAGCAGATGAAGGTTGTGTTCGGTTGTCAAGATCTTTGGGATCTTGTGAAAGAATGGTTAGAACTACTTAAAGAAAACACAATAGAAGAAGAAGAGGCTTCACACAAATAATTGAAGAAGAAGAATTATAAAGCTCTATTTATAATTAATCAATGTCTGAGTATAAATAATTTTGAAAAGGTTGGTGATGTAGAATCTACAAAAGAAGCTTAGGAAATTCTGGAAAAGTCTTTTGGAGGTGTAAAAAAGGTGAAAGATGTGAGGTTATAAACTCACAAGAGAACCTGTAAATTGCTTCAGATGGAAGAAAGTGAAAGTATAATAGATTTATTCACTAGGGTTACGAAATTGGTGAATCAAATCAAAGTATGTGGAGAAACGTTAACAACAAGATCAGTTGTTGCAAATATCTTGAGATCTTTGGCTCCGAAGTTTGACCACGTGTTAGTATCCATAGAAGAGTCAAAGAACTTGTCGATATTGACAAGAGAAGAGCTTTAAGAGACGCTTGAATCTCATGAACAAAGAATGGATGAAAGAGTTGTTGGTAAGTTGAAGAGTGATGTGGCTTTGCAGGCGCATTCAGCAAGAGAAAAGAAATGAAAAGGAAAGTTGTTCGACAACAAAAGTAGAGGAAGCTACAATAATTCGACTGGTATAGGAAACCATCATAAAGAAATTGTGTCTAATCAGATAAGACCCTCTTACTAAGGGAACCAAAGAGATGGTGTTAGAGGCAAAGGAAGATGTGGTGGTCGAAAACCTGACAAGAGTCGCATTCAGTGCTTCAATTGTCAGAAATATGGTCATTATTCTAGTGATTATCCAAAAAAACAGAAGAATAAAAAAAGTAATGCAAAGTTTTCAAAACATGAAGAAGAAGAGATGATGTTGATGGTCACAACTAGAGATGAAGAGATATTCAAGGACCAATGATAATTGTATTCAGGATGATCATCACACATGTCTGGGAGGAAAGATTGGTTTGTAAACACAAAGCCCTCAATGAAGAACATGGTCAAATTTGCAAATGACAATACTCTAGCAGATTAAGGTATTGGCGATGTTCTAATTATGAGGAAAGATGACAAGAATTCCATAATTTCCAATGTGTTGTACATACCACGCATGAAGAGAAATTTTCTCAGTATAGGGAAGTTGGGCGAAAAGAATTATAAAGTGTCGATCAATAACAAGATGATGAGAGTCGTCGACGCATAAGGAAGGTTAATCTTAAAGGCTCCTATAATACGGTGGGAGAACTGACCTTTTTTGTTTTATCCAAATGTGCGGATAGCAAGAGTCGCCACCAATTTTTCTTTTATCCAATATTTAGGAAAGGTGGAAAGAACAGGAAAGACCTTTGACAGATTTTGAGTTCGGGGGGTAATTTATGAAAAGGGAAGGTGTTAGCACCCTTTTCATCTGTAGTTATCTACGGGCTCTTAATTGCTTAGATCACTTTTGAAAACTTGCTTTGTGTGTGTGTGATTTGTTTAAAAATATTTTGAGAAGCTAATGTAAGGCTGACTTTGTAATGATTCTTGCATCAGTCCTCAAGAATGCGTACAAAGTGTTTTGAAAATATTTGTTTGAAATTGATGTGTGAAAATGTTTGTGAGAAAAATTGTGAGCAAGCAATTAGGAGTTTCTTACCCACTAAAGTATTTCTTATTATTTTCCTTCTCCTTTAGAGATAGTACTATCCATACCATTATTTGGTAGGTATCTCTATCTATTGGATGTGAAGGGACAGATGTAGGGTCATTGTATGGTCATAGAAAGCAACTTGTAAGGATACTTTAGCAATTTATATCGGAGGGACTAGATCAATTTTGTAGGCAACTTCGAAGGGTCATCGAGGGACTATGATATTTATTCGTAAGGGTCTTTTGCTAAAGTATCCCTAATTTCGAGGGACATGACCAATTGTTTCCGAAGGCAACCAAGAGAGGTTACCCTAGAGGTGCAAGTATGAATAGTGTTTTGATCCAGTTGTTTATCTTGTATTAGGGTTAACTATGTTGATTTTAGTCTTGTCATACAAACCCTAATTACTAGCAGTATAGAATAAAGCGGGAAAAGTAAAGTGCAGAACGTAAAGTCATACGTTATTACATGGCTTTGGGGCAGTTACATAAGTATGAAAATGCGAGAAAAGTAAAGTGCGTAATTTAAACCTAAGTTATTACATCCCGTGAGCAGTTACATAATTATAAGAAAAAAAGTGTGATAAAATAAGTCTAAACTATTACAAGAAAAACTATGCGACCTACACGTTTGTCTAAGAATTAAATAGCAATAAGAAAAAATGTTAGAAAAAAGAAGTTTGAATGTTTTGTATTTTTTGTGAAAATAATTTGAATGATAATAATAATTAAAACCTAAATTCTAATTGATTTTAATATTTAAGAAAAAGGTTGATTAATTAATTAATAAATAAAAATAATGTCAAAAATTAATTATGGATTATTAAAAACCTAAACCTAATTTATTAGGGTTTTGAAAAAGAATTAAATTGGTTAATGGTTAATTAGATAAAAATGTAAAAGGAGTGAGAAAATAGGGTTAGTAAAATAAAATAACAAAATGCATGGGGTGGGACTTGAACCCACGCCCCTTGAATCAACAACAAGCCTCCTTTGCCATCTGATCTGCTTATCTTGCGTGTTAATGATTCAAAAATCATTCAAAAAATAAATAAATCAAATGAATGCGTGTGAATGAAAAAAATGAATGGCAAAAGGCTGGGATCAAACCCACGCCCTTCCTATCACTAACCTTTCTCCTTACCAACTAAGACATGTGTGTTGCTTGTTATTCAATTAACAATAAATCATTTTATAATAAACATAAATATTAAAAATTAGAAAACACAAAACGCGCGTATGAGTGGGGTCCAAGTATTTGAATGGATAAATGGAGGGATGACACGCAGCCCACGAAGGGTCAAACCACCACACACGGTGGTTGACCACCTTCTTCTTCGATTGTCCAAAAACCTCATCCTGGAAAACATCACGATTTGAAACAAGAGATTAAGCCTACCCCCCCCCCCCCTAAATCGGGATCTACAAACAAATTGGTGCCCTCCATTTAGCCTGAAAATACCTGTAAAAGGAGATACAATGAAGCCGGAGCTTCACGCCCTAACAATGGCATTTTTCTTATCCCTGCACCAAACCTCAAAAGCAATTGTTCTAAAACATTCTAAGCATCATTATGAACATGTATATGTGCTTAGAATCAATTTATATGGCATGAATAAAAAGTTTGAGATCGAAGAACAAGAACAAACTGAAGAGACATAGCTGGTGAGTTCTGGCGTGCTTCAGGCTTAAGTATGAATATGGATGGACTCCTGGGACCTTCAGGAAGCTGAATGGATGCTTTAAATTGATTGAAGACTGCTGGAGAGTGAAGTTTCCTCGTGCCCTAGTTCTTTGAAATTTTGGAGAACTTAGGGTTTGTTCTTGAGGCAGCTATGTGTGGCCTTAGTGTATGAATGTATTAGGTATTTATAGGAGAGTATAATGGGTCATCAAAAGTGAAACAAATCTTGACAATTCATGGTGAAAATATTTGATTTGAAAATTATATGAGACTTGCTATTTTGGCCAAGATTTGATTCAAAGAGCTTCACACGGTTTTGCCAACTCAAATATATGATATTTGACTCATGATTTGATCCAAAACAGATTCATGCACTTCTCATGATTTAATGGACATTTTATTTGATTTATTTTTATTTAAATTGAATAAAATCATAATAAAAGAAATAAAAATCAAAAAAATATATGAATGGGTTTAGAGGTTCTCTAATGTGTTAAGAACACGTTTGGACCTGGAAATTAGGCCCAATAGCTCAAAATTAAAATTTTGCTCAATTTGGAGTTCATGCATTTTCTCAAAATTGCCCAACTTGCATAAATAATATCTCACTCAATTTTCACCATATATAGGTGATCTTGTACTTTTTGGAAACCTCAAGATGTATCCTACAACTTTCATATTGGTCATTTTTCCATTTGAAGACATTAACTTAATGTAAATTGCTTTGACAAAAAGTGTCTTTTGTTGACTTTTAAAATGACCTGTAATGTTTTGGCTCATATCTCTCAAATGAAGAATGTTTGGACTTGAGCTTAGAACACAAAGTTTTAGAGAATTGAATTTACTTCAAGATACGCTTTGGTTGGGAATTTTCTGATGAAGCATGTGAAAGTTACGCTTGGTCAAAGTTTAGTTGACTTCTCCTTAAGAAAACCCTAATTTAGTAACTTTTGACTTTTGGTGAATCTTGAGTTTTCTTGATGAATCATGATCAACCCTTGATCAAATGATGAATGTGACTTAAAAATCTTGATGTTGACCAAAAATCTTGAAGTTTGACTGTATGTTGACCACAATTGACTTTTTGCCCACATCTGGCTAATTGACTGAGAAAACTTGTGATGCAAGACTTGAAACTTGGCATGAGGATACCTTGAAGCATATGAGAAACCATGAAATCAATTTGAAGCATTAGAATTCCAATTTCCCTTAATAAAACCAAAACCCTAATTGTAGGTCATTGCTTAGGAAGTGGATTTGTCTGGTCAACCCTTGAGTAATCTTGAGTACTTTAGAACCTTCGGAGCATGAGTAGGTATATTGAATTAATTTGTCTTAAAAAATGGGAGGGAAATTTTTTGGGTAGAACAACTTCCCTTGTTCAATGTTCTTAAACCTGAAGAATTAGATTGGCATGCTCGTCATTCGAGATCTGAAGGTTGAAGAGGATTGAACACCTAAGTGCCCAGAAATTTGCACTCACATGTGCATGAAGTAACATTGTTGGTTGATTATACTTCTTGAATGGGCTTAAAGATGCCATTCGGAGAGGTGATAGATTTTCGCCAGAGATGGGCTTACTGATGCCATCCAAAGTAATTGTTGATAAGAGTATCAGAATGAGTTTACGCCTGACTGTATCTAAAGAATCTTTTTCAGAACATCTCTGAAGGAAAATGCTTTTCTGAGTGGAGCCCTGAAGGAGATGCTTTTCAGAATTCAATCTCTGAAGGGAGATGCTTTTCAGGATAAACCTCTGAAGGAAATGCTTGCCAGAATTCAGTCTCTAGGGGGGAATGATTTTCAAAATAAACTTCTGAAGGAAATGCTCGCTAGAATTCAGTCTCTGGGGGAATGCTTTTCAGAATGAAGGCCCTGAAGGAGATGCTTTTCAGAATTCAGTCTCTGAAGGGGAAATGCTTTTCAGAACGAAGCCCTGAAGGAGATGCTTTTCAGAATAAACTTTTGAAGAGGAAATGATTTTCAGAATGAAGTCCCTGAAGGAGATGCTTTTCAGAATTCAGTCTCTGAAGGGGAAATGCTTTTCAGAACAAAGCCCTGAAGGAGATGCTTTTCAGAATAAACTTCTGAAGGAGAATTCTTTTCAGAATGAAGCCCTGAAGGATATGCTTTTTAGAATTTAGTCTCTGAAGGGGAAATGATTTTCAGAACAAAGCCCTGAAGGATATGCTTTTCAGAATAAACCTCTGAAGGAGAATGCTTTTCAGAATAAACTAATGAAGGGAGAATGATTTTCAGAACGAATCCCTGAATGAGATGCTTTTTAGAATTCAGTCTCTGAAGGGGAAATTCTTTTCAGAACGAAGCCCTGAAGGAGATGCTTTTTATAATAAACCTCTGAAGGATAATGCTTTTCAGAATAAACTTCTGAAGGGAGAATTCTTTTTATAATGAAGCCCTAAAGGAGATGCTTTTCAGAATTCAGTCTTTGAAGGGGAAATGCTTTTTAGAATAAATTTCTGAAGGAGAATGCTTTTCAGAATGAAGCTCTGAAGGAGATGCTTTTCAGAATAAACCTCTGAAGGAGAATGCTTTTCAGAATAAACATCTAAAGGAGAATGATTTTCAGAATTGAGTCTCTGAAGGAAGTGTCGATTATGTAGATAATCGCCCCGTCCTATTTCAAGAATTGATCCATAACCTGTCTATAAGTTGCTGGTAATATTTTTCTATTTATGAACTTAACCTGAAAAGACAAAGTTAGTTTTATTCAATGTCATGATGTATGTAATGCATTTTGTAATGATGCTCTCAAAATAAACGAGAATAGTATATGCGTTTCATATTCATATGTTATGATATTTTCTGAATGATGTATAGGTGAAATATGTTATTGGAGCGTATCAATAGCTTCGTATAATAATGTCTGGTTGGGGAAAATAAATCTTTGACTGTTGCTGGGGATGAAGATAATAATTCTTCAACTTTGTTTAGCATGATTTTACTTGGGATTTCTGTTTTCTGATTGAGGTCATTCCGCTGAGGATGTTCTACTTCTGCTTGGGGATAGAAGCATCAAGGAGAGTCGGTCATTCATCGTTCTTCTGAGGGATTTGATTCTTATGTATTATGACTGGGGATAAAAGCGATGAATAATCCTTCGATACACTATTTGATCAGGTTTCAGATATGAGTATTATCTCTTCTGGGGAGGACAACATTGAATGATATCTGGCTAGAGAAGATAATCTTGTCGGGGAAGTGCAATATGGGAGACATAAACTTCGTTGGGGAAATAAACCCTGTAGATTGTGTTGGGGAAATAATCTTTGATAGGGATTGGAAATTCATAGGTTGTACCGAGGAAGTTTCCATTATATGCTGGGGATATGATCAAACTTCCTTATTTGTTAGGGGACCTATTGGGGAAGATGAACTGTCGGAAGATGCCCCAATTTCTATCTGAGGGCATATTAGATTTTCTGGGGAATATATCTCTGTTGGGGATGAGCTTGTGAAAATAGCTCTGAGGAGATAGTTCCATGGAGATTGTTCTGTGGGAACTTATGGATAACTTTGAACATTATCTAAACTCCTAAAGTATTTAGAAAATTCTTATCAGAGTGATAAATCTTCTACTGATAAATAGGACATAGTCGTACGCTTTAATCCCTAATTTTTGTATGGACCGCCTTTTCAGATTTTCAGTCCACCGGGATACCCTTTCTTGCCCAAGTCGTCTTTTCAGGTTTTCGACTTGTCGGGTGTACAATTTTATTTATATATCCCTAATTTTTTCCAGAACCCTTTTGGTTCGCTGGGATGCCCTTATTTTTTCATAGGCCAGCCAACCTAGCGGGTCTCTTTTATGCGTAGTATTTTTTAGTATGTCCGTGTTCACAGGGTGTGGAGAAATTTCAATGTCCATGGTAGTAAGTGTTGTAGCACTTCCAAAAAATATTTTTTTGATCATATGTGGCCCTTCATACGCGGGAGTCCATTTTCCCCTGGGATTAGTCTGGTGCACCCGATGCTTGAAGTTATCGATTGCCAATTTTCTGATAGTCTTGACCTTCCTCAGCATTTTTCAAAGAATTGTCACGGTAGAAAGACACCATCTGATACTACTGACATAGACAAGCAATTTGGTGATGTCAAAGATAGTGGCTTTTGCTTAAACTCATGATCAATGTAACATGCCCCAAGTGATTCAGATGGAGATTTGCCCCTGGCTATTCAACACTTTTGAGAGATTATTTGAATCTTGACTTTACTGCCACAAATGAGTAGGACAATAACATGTCATGCCCCTTTATTTATAACCAATTGGGTACACAAAAGGCATGTTACTGGAGGGGTCTTTCTCTTTGACACATCATCTGAAGTAATTTTGTCCATTGGGAGGATTTTCATTCATTGAATATTCGTCATGCGAATTTCTCCGTTGTCAAACACTTAGTCATATGCAAATAATGGTATTAAAATGAAAAGCTTTATTTATGTGTTAAAGTTTTAAAAAAACATTTTTTTAGTAAAACAAAATTTGTAAGAGCGTGACCTCAACTCAGGATTTATAGTAAGCCTTACAGGAGTCAGGATACCTTTTTAAAACAATATGCTTTCGAACTAATCCACACTTCAGTTAGGACTTTTAGGGTCGTAACGTGGCCTATTTCACGGTTTAAGAAACAAATGATAAAGGCTTAAAGTTTATTTGTACCCGACCCGTTCATGATGTTCTTCAGTCTTATACTCAGTTAATTATGAATTTAGGTTCCAATAGATTTTGAATTATGGAACTAATATTTTGGTGATGGTTCCTGTGATCGGTGGATTTAGAACTGACTGTTTAACGCTGGTTCGCGAAATGTCGCGGAAGCAAGAGTCGCCACCGTCTTTTATTTTCTCCAACATGGACAGGACAAAAGCACAGCAAAATTCCTTATGAGATTATCTCTCGATTCGGGAGGTAGATTTATAGAAAGGGAAGGTGTTAGCGCCCTTTCTATCCATGGTTATCCATGGGCTCTTAGATACTTGCTCGTTGTGTTTTCAAAAGTGTTTGCTTTTCAAAGTGAGTGGGTTTGAAAAAGTTTCGTTTAAAGATTTCAGAATGACTCTTGTATCAGTCCTCAAGAGTGTTTGAAAAATTGTTTTGAAAGCTTTTTTGAAAGTGTCGGTGTGAAAAGAGTTTTGATTTGTTTTTTTAGATCAAGTATCCATGAGTTATCTACCTACCCTAAGGAATTAGGCTGTGTAGAAGTCCTTAAGGTAGTGCCATCCCACCATTGAGAGGTAGGTAGCACCACCGTTGGAGGTGTTCGGGTCAATTCGAGTTTAGGGACAGTGTGGTCACCGAAGCAACAGTTAAGACACCTTAGAAGCTACCCTTATGCCATTGATCCTTTTTTTAATTCGAGGCAACCGTTTCGAGGCAACTATTCCGAGGCAACCGTTTCGAGGCAACTTGTTTTCGAGGCAACTGGATCATGGACATAAGGACTTACTAAGACGTCCCATACTTGACGACCACGTTTCGAAGGCAACAGGTGAGGCGTACCCTAAGAGTGGTGTGTGAATTTGTGTGTTGTTTTCATGTGTTATTATCTTTGATCAGGGCATTGTGAGCTACGCATTGTTTTTAATTAGCCGTACATTCTTTCATGCAATTAGAATTTAAAAGTGCGAAAATTTAAATGCGGAAAGATAAATTCTACGCTATTACAAGGCGCGGGTCTATACATCGCCAAATTACAAAGACCCGTTTGATAAAAATGCGGAAAGTAAAAAGACCTAATTACTATTACAAGCCTTAAGCAAATACATAATATTCACAAGAAAATAAATGCGCGTAAAGAAATTGAAACTGAATGTCCGAGGGTTTTGACCCTTTTAAAATTAAATTGAAATTAAAGACTTGATTAATTATTTAATAAAAGAAAAGAAATTGTTTTTTTATGTTTTTTGTATTTATGAAAATAAAGAAAAGAATTAAAATTAGAAGGAAACCCTAGTTCTAAATATTTTAATTATTAATGAAAAATATCCAAGTTAACCTAATTTATACTAATTAATTAAATTACATGTTTATTCACAAAAATATTTAGTAATTAATAATAATAATAATAATGAGAGAAAATTATTTATTAAAAAGAAAGATGAAAAGGTCAAAAACCCTAATTCTACTTATTTTATTTATTAAGAAAAGATTAAAGTTTAAACCTAATTTAATTAAATTAATGGTTAGAGTTTATTTACAAAAATATTCTAATAGTGAAATTAATAAGAATTAAATATTAAATATTTTTTGGTTTCTGATTTTTTTATTATGAAAATTATTTTAAGTGAATTAAATAAAAATAATTAAAAGAATTAGAAAAGAGAAAAGAAAATAAAATTAAGAAATATAATACAAACATTGGGGGGGTGTCTGGCCCATTTTGGAGGTTTTTTGGAAGCAATTTTGGCCCATCAAGGCAAGGCCTTAGTTGACTTTTCTGATCATGCGTGTGAGGCTTGACTGAGGTCCACCCTGGAATTCACGTTATGGCCATTGGATGAGTGATCATGAGCGCGTGGTAGGCTAACATGTGAGGACGTATGATGGACTTTGGGGCGTGCACTGCATGGAAACACGTTAGGAGAAAAAATATGAAATATGTGGGGGACCTGGGAATCGAACCCAGGTCCCAAGGCTTGCAACACATGTCCACTACCAACTGAGCTGCTGTACGCGTTTGTTAACATTATGGAACACAAATATTATAATAAGAAAACAAAAGCTAATGAAGAAAAATGCGCCAGATTTTGAATCTCCCTATCACATGAAGACATGCAGGCTTCTTCTTCATCTTTGTACCTGCAACATAATCAAATAGCGGGGGTTTTAAACCCCCACAAACTGTAACTCATGAAAATAGGGATTAGAACATGATGTAATATAAAAAGGGCGCGAGTAGTCAGTTTGTTTCGTCTTGATGCCACGAATTCACCCATACAAGTTTGGTGGTCTGATTTTACAGCATGTGTAAAGCCCCAATTTTTGAGCTCTGAAACCCTAAAAAACGTTAATGGCAAATCACGATACAGGGCCTTATAATACAATTGAATCATATCATTAGCTTCAGCATGTTCCTGTGAATGCAAAACAACCAAAAATATGCATCAAATGCGCATGAATCATGATATGGAATTCAAGAAAATGTTGCAAACCGTATGGCCTGTGTTCTATGATTCTTGGCACGTTTTGATTGATTCTTGATTGCAAAAGCTTCCTGGATGTTTTGGCAACGTATTGGAATGCTTTTGAAGCTTTGAATTATGCTCTAACTGTGAAATTAGTTTTCAAGTTTTTGGCCAAAAATTGCAAATTGGTTATGCAGCTTCTGAGCAGTTTTTCGTGTCCCTTTGCATTAGGTTTTGTTGTGCATAAGCACATGAATGAAATTAGGTCAAAAACAAGCCCATGGATTCATTGAATTTATGATTTCAATATTTGATTTTTCCCATATCTTTTTCAATCTTTTTGCCATGAAAACCTAGCCAATTATGGATGATATTGTCCCCTTGAGATGGTGCACGAAATCTCTTGCATATAATGAACATATTTGCTGCACGAAAAAGATTTAAAACCATGATTTGATATTTTTCTCATAATTAAGTTTAATTAAATGAATTAATAAGAATAAAAATTCAATTAATTAATTAAAAATAAGAAAATAAATCATTTTGAGCTTAATGGGTCGTGCATATGCTTTGGGTAATGATTCAAGGAAGAATTTGAGGCCCATTAGCATTTTTGAAGTGTTTTAGGCAAAGTTGACTTTTCAAAATTCCCAAAACTTTCCCAACTTCTCCAAGGCATATCTTGCTTAATTTTGAAGCTATGATCATGTTCTTGGACATTTTGGAAAGGTCTTGAAGTCCTCTAACCAATGCCTTTGGTCCCATGTCATTTTGATTTACCAATCTCAAGTTATGGTCTTTGACTTAAAGTGCCTTTTTGTTGACTTTTGAAAATGACCTATAATGTTGAAATTGATAACTTTTTGTGAGAGCATTTATTGGACTTTAAGTGTGAATATGAGTTGTAGGAAATGTCATCCTCTTCAAAATGAGCTTTGTATGGAATTTTTCTGATAAACCATGAAGAAGTTATGCCCTGGTCAATTTGCAGTTGACTTTTCAGCTGTCATAAAATAGAAACTTTTGCATCTTGAGACTTTTTGAGCCATGCTTTGAGAAATCATGATCAAGAATTGATCAAATGATGTTTGTGGCTTCAAAATAAGATGTTGACCAAAATTTTTGACTTTTGACTGTCAAATGACCATTTTGCCCCTGTAGTTGACTGTGGAGCAATTAGGGTTTTTGACTGTGCAACTTGATGCTATGAGTCTTGAAACTTGACATATGGATGCTTGACAATGTATATAGGCATATGGGACTTGATTGGACCCCTGGAAACCTCAATTTCTTTGCAAGAACCAAAACCCTAATTTTGACTGTGTTAGGAGGCAATTGGATTGTGCAACCCTTGAGAGATTTTGAATCATCTGAAGATTGATCTTGGCAAATATTGAAGAATATGGGAGGGAAAATTTTGGGGTACAACAGTTCCGAAATCGGGAGTTTATTTGGGAAGGCAGTCATTTTTATTGTAACATTTTTCTTTTGTTGAGGATTTGTCGCGACCTCTTTTTGACTTTATTATCCCTGACTTTTGCCTCAACTGTTTTGTTTGAGATTACAGTCAGCGAGATGCCCCAATTTTTTCTTAAGTTTCCTTCATAGTTTTTGACTTAGAGGGCTTTTCTTTTGAAAGATAATAACTTCTTGACTCAATGTTTACGGGGAACCATCATCAGTTTTCGATTTTGAAGAGTATCTTTGACACTAGTCGTCATGTACGAAAGTAAAGCTTGTGAATGCATAATTGATTTGACTGAGAAACTACCCTCCCCAGGTTATGTTCAAGGTTTTAATTTTCACGAAAAAGAAAAATCCTACTTCTTAGGCTCAAAGGGGTTGACTAGGGATTAACTTCCTTATATCTCCACTGTTTAGGAATTGAAGCAATGCATGCACATCATCAACAAGGTCTATTCAAAATCATATTGTATGAGATTATGGTAGTGTTTTTTTCATCCTCCCTCTAAAGGCTTATAGCTTTAACGATAGTTGAATATCACAAAAAGGAAGTAAGAAGCATAGTTTAAATATAGTGAAATAAAAGGATTAGTTCAAGACAAACATATGTAATGCATTAATGGAAAAACCAAAGTTTGACATGACAATAATTGTTTTAACAAACAAAAGAAATTAAAAATAGAAATTTAAATGATCTTAAAGCGTCTCCATTTGAACTTGTTTCTTTAGATGATGTGCTTTGTAGTTTCAATATTTGAGACTCAATCTGACTATCTTGTGTGAACTCGAAAACTCCTTCGTTAATTAGGTCCTAAATTTTACGTTTCAATGTCCAACAACTGTTAGTATCATGTCTAGGACTGTTGGAGTGATATTCACGCCTAGCGTTAGGATCATAACTGGGAGAGGAAGTATTGGGATTCCGAGGAGGTTCTTTCAATGTAATCAGCTCCATCTTCAACATGTGTTGCAATGCTTGAGACAATGACATGTTAATTTTGGTAAATTATCTTTTGGGTGTATCCTTCATACGTTGATTACCCTATTGTTGTTGGCGAGGTCGTTGTTGAACTTGTGATGTAGTAAAAATATGGAAAGGCCTTTTTCCATTAACTGAAGGATTAGCAATGTCAACCAAGTCAGTTTCCTGTCTCGTCGGATGCTAGTTAGTGATTGGATCTCCAATTCTAGAAGTCCGTTCCATACGGTTATATCTGACATAATGAAGCTTGTTGATGAAGATTCTCAACTCTTCTTGCCCGCCGAGCTAAATTTTGGATAAGATCCATCTGACCAATCATATGGATTCTCATCTCAGCTTGCAGTTGTTCCAACTGGTCATCTTGGTTGTCTTCAGGATTCTTCTTGGTCATTTTTTCACCAAGGAATTCTTTTAATCCCTCTTGCCCCTTGGATAGGTTTAGAACCATCTCTTGGAGTTGAGCATTCTGAGCCTGGAGATCTTTGACTTTCTATTCAAGAGCCATTTTTCTGCTGAAACAAACAGCAAGAAGATGAGAAAACCTGTCCTAGAAACCTGTTATGCGATGATATGTATGACATGTAGATGCATATGCAATGTTTTCAAGGATCTCGTGGGATTTAAATTAGAAATATGAATCTGGTTGTAGCTTTGTCTTGAAGAAATTTGAGTCTTTATCTTTTAACATCCTTCTATAAGAATCAAGCTCACCATATCGAGTGGGTCCTAGCCTTTGACTCAAGAGAATGTACTTTGATTTTGACGACATCTGGCTAGAGAAAAATAAATCCTCTTGCCCCTTGCTAGAAATATGGCTTATGATAATCATGCACCATAAATCCCTAAGATCTTTGAAATGGTTAGTAAAAATGCTATGTTATGATGATATGGTGCTATGATGTCATGTTGATGTTAGATAGGTAGTAAACACAAACAAGTCACATAAGAGCCTTAGGTTTAGAGACTTGCATGTAGTCCAAAGGTAAATACCCTTCCCCATTTAAGTTAAGTTGGCTCAACCTGTCCTAAAATAGTAACCGGGTTCTAGGAATATCATATCACTGATCTTTATCGCAGGCTTTATTTTAGCACGGCAACTAGCTTTCCACTAAAACATCCCGAAAGTCAAATCTCAATGATTTTATCTTCGAGTATCAACCAACTTTAGACTGCACCAAAGCCGACTATCTCACTACCTTCTAATGGCCAAGATGGGTCAACTAAGGTTCTAAAAGTAAGTTAGTGTTAACGACACCACGCAGAAGCCTAATGTTATCCTTGACTGACTCAAGTAACATCAGTACAAACCAAAGTGTCACACGAACCGTAGCCATCACTTTAACCATATCGGTTTACGCCGTACAGTCTTTATGATCTATTGCTACTTACCTAAGGAATTCCTAGATCCGGGTGTAGGATCTTACAAGGATTTATACCCAAACAAAACCCTTAAAGTAAAGCAAGCAAAGCATACAATTAAAGCAAGTAAAGTGATCTAACCCTAAGGTAACCCCTCTTTTTTAAGTACTCCCCAACAGAGTCGCTAGTTCTGTAATACGGTGGGAGAACTGACTTTTTTGGTTTTATCCAAATGTGCGGATAGCAAGAGTCGCTACCAAATTTTCTTTTACTCAATATTTAGGAAAGGTGAAAAGAACAAGAAAGACCTTTGATAGATTTTATGTTCTGGGAGTAAGATATGAAAAGGGAAGGTGTTAGCACCCTTTTCATTCATAGTTATCTACGGGCTCTTAATTGCTTAGCTCACTTTTGAAAACTTGTTTTGTGTGTGTGTGATTTGTTTAAAAATGTTTTTGAGAAGCCAATGTAAGGCTGACTTTGTAATGATTCATGTATCAGTCCTCAAGAATGCGTACAAAGTGTTTTGAAAATATTTGTTTAAAAGTGATGTGTGAAAAATGTTTGTGAGAAAAATTGTGAGCAAGCAATTAGGAGTTTCTTACCCTCTAAAGTATTTCTTATTATTTTCCTTCTTCTTTAGAGATATTAGTACTATCCATACCATTAGTTGGTAGGTAGCCCTATTTATTGGATGTGAAGGGACAGGCGTAGGATCGTCGTATGGTCATAAAAAGCAACTTGTAAGGATACTTTAGCAATTTATATCGGAGGGACTAGATCATTTTCGTAGGAAACTTAAAAAGGTCATTGAGGGACTATGATCTTTATTCATAAGGGTCTTTTGCTAAATCATCCCTACTTTCGAGGGACATGACCAATTGTTTTCGAAGGAAACAAAGAAAGGTTACCCTAGAGGTGCAAGTGTAAATAGTGTTTTAATTCAGTTATTTATCTTGTATTAGGGTTATCTATGTTGATTTTAGTCTTGCCATACAAATCCTAATTACTAACAGTATAAAATATAACAGGAAAAGTAAAGTGTAGAATGTAAAGTCCTACGCTATTACATAGCTTTGGGGCAGTTACATAAGTATGAAAATGCGAGAAAAGTAAAGTGCAGAATTTAAACCTAAGTTATTACATCCCGTGAGAAGTTACATAATTAGAAGAAGAAAAAAGCGCGAGAAAATAAGTCTAAACTATTACAATAAAAACTGTGCGACATATACGTTTGTCTAAGAATTAAATAGCAATAAGAAAAAAATGTTAGAAAAAAGAAGTTTGAATGTTTTGTATTTCTTGTGAAAATAATTTGAATGATAATAGTAATTAAAAATTAAATTCTAATTGATTTTAATATTTAAGAAAAAGGTTGATTAATTAATTAAAAATAAAATAATGTCAAAAATTAGTTATTGATTAAAAAAACTAAACTTAATTTATTAGGGTTTTGAAAAAGAATTAAATTTGTTAATGGTTAATTAGTTAAAAATGTGAAAGGAGTGAGAAAAATAGGGTTAGTAAAATAAAATAACAAAATGCATGGGGTGGGACTTGAACCCACACCCCTTGAATCAACAAGGGAACATGCCTCCTTTTTCATCTAATCTGCTTATCTTGCGTGCTAATGATTCAGAAATTATTCAAAATATAAATACATCAAATGAATGCGCGTGAGTGAAAAAAAAGAATGGCAAAAGGTTGGGATCGAACCCACGCCCTTCCTGTCACCAACCTTTCACCTTACCAACTGAGCCATGTGTGTTGCTTGTTATTCAATTAACAATAAATCATTATATAATAAACATGAATATTAAAAATCAGAAAAACACAAAACACGCGTATGAGTGGGGTCCAGGTATTTGAATGGACGAATAGAGGGATGACACACAACCCAGGGAGGGTCAAACCACCACACACGGTGGTTAACCACCTTCTTCTCCAGTTTTCCAAAAACCTCATCCTTCAAAACAACACGATTTGAAACAAGAGATTAAGCCTACCCTCATAAACCAGGATCTGCGAACTCAGTGGTGCTCTCCATTTAGCCTGAAAATACCTGTAAAAGGAGATACGATAAAGCCAGAGCTTTACGCCCTAACAATGGCGTTTTCTTATCCCTACATCAAACCTCAAAAACAATGGTTCTAAAACATTCTAAGCATCATTATGAACATGTATATATGCTTAGAATCAATTTAGATGGCATGAATAAAAAGTTTGAGATTGAAGAACATGAACAAATCGGAGCAACTTGGCTGGTGAGTTGTGGCTTGCTTCAGGCTTGAGTATGAATATGGATGGACTCCTGGGACCTTCAAGAAGTTGAATGGATGCTTCAAATTGACTGAAGACTGCTGGAGATTAAAGTTTCCTCGTTCCTTAGTTCTTTGAAAATTTGGAGAACTTAGGGTTTGTTCTTGAGGCAACTATGCGTGACCTTAGTGTATGAATGTGTTAGGTATTTATAGGAGAGGAGAATAGGTCATCAAAATTGAAACAAATCTTGACAATACATGGTGAAAATATTTGATTTCAAAATTATATGAAACTTGCTATTTTGGCCAAGATTTGATTCAAAGAGCTTCACGCGGTTTTTCCAGCTCAAATATATGATTTTTGACTCATGATTTGATCCAAAACAGATTCATGAACCTCTCATGATTTAATGGATATTTTATTTGATTTATTTTGATTTAAATTGAATAAAATCATAATAAAAGAAATAAATATCACAACAAAATATATGAATGGGTTTAGAGGTTCTCTAATGTGTTATGAACACGTTTAGACCTGAAAACTTAGGCCCAATAGCTCAAAATTATAAATTTTCTCAATTTGGAGTTCATGTATTTTCTCAAAATTGCCCAACTTGCACACATTATACCTCACTCAATTTTCATCATATAGAGGTGATCTTGGACTTTTTGGAAAACTCAAGATGTCTCCTACAACTTTCACGGTTGTCATTTTTCCATTTGAAGATTTTAACTTAATGTAAATTGCTTTGACAAAAAGTGTCTTTTTGTTGACTTTTAAAATGACTTGTAATGTTTTGGCTCATATCTCTCAATTGAAGCATTTTAGGCCTTGAGCTTAAAGAGAAAAAGTTGTAGAGAATTTAATTTCCTTCAAGATAGGATTTGGTTGGGAATTTTCTGATGAAGCATGTGAAAGTTATGTTTGGTCAAAGTTCAGTTGACTTTTCCTTAAGAAAACCCTAATTTAGTAACTTTTGACTTTTGATGAATCTTGAGTTTCCTTGATGAATCATGATCAACCCTTGACCAAATGATGAATGTAACCTCAAAATCTTAATGTTTACCAAAAATCTTGAAGTTTGACTATATGTTAACCACAGTTGACTTTTTGCCCAATATAGTTGATTTCCAATCATTTGGCTAATTGATTGAGCAAACTTGTGCTGCAAGGCTTAAAACTTGGCATGAGGATACCTTGAAGCATATGAGAAACCATGCAGTCTATTTGAAGCATTAGAATTCCAATTTTTCTTGAGAAAACCAAAACCCTAATTGTAGGTCACTACTTAGGAGGAAGGTTTGTCTTAAAAAATGGGAAGGAAAATTTTGGGGTACAGCAGCTCCTATGTCTCAGAATAGGACCTTCAATATTGAATTAAATGTGATGGAGCACAAGTTCCTTGTGATTGAATCTACTAGAGATGAATAGAAATGGCACTATTGACTTGGCCATCTTAACTTCAAAGACATCAGAGATTTCAAAAAAAGAAATATGGTTTCAGGGTTGCCATAAATCGACATTCCAAACGAGGTGCATGAGGAATATGTGCAGGCGAAGAAATACAATAATAGCTTCATTAAGGATGCAAGAAGCAAGTCGGAGGTTTTTCTTGAAATCATTTACTCTGATGTATGTGGTCCTATCCAGGTGGATTCAGCTAGAGGTAACAAATACTTTGTTACATTTATACATGATTTAAGTAGAAAATTATGGACTTACCTAATCAAGAAGAAAAGTGGAGTGATCGAGGTATTTGTCAAGTTTAAGTATATGATCGAAATATAAAGTGATCGAAAGCTCAAGATTTTAAGGACTAATGATGATGGAGAATATGTGTCGAAAGACTTCGACATGTTATGTGAAAAAGAAGGGATTATGCATGAGGTTGTGCCACCCTACACTCCATAATAGAATGGAACTACATAAAGGAAGAATCGGACCTTCACGAATATGGTGAGAAGTATGTTGAAAGGCAAGCATTTACCTAAAGAGTTTTGGGGTGAAGTTGTATCGATGACAACATACATTCTGAACAGATGTCTGGTAAGAAGCTAGAACGAATTACACCAGAAGAATGTTGGTCTAGTGTAAAACTCAACTTGAGTCATATTAAAGTATTTGGATCTATAACACATAGTCATGTGCCAGATTAGTTGAGAAGAAAACTTGATGACAGGTCGAGTCAAATGATCCTAGTAGGATATCATTCGACTGGAGGTTATAAGTTGTTCGAACCAATGAACAAGCAAATGGTGATCAGCAAGGACATGATCAAAGATGAGCTTAAGGAATGTGATTGGACTAAAAATGTAAACAAAGATTCAGGAGAATATTTTATGAAGAGCCAACCACAGAAGTCGAAAGAGAATAAGTTTGACAAGAAGAAGTCAGAGGTGAAGCATGCCCAAGCAGACATCAGAGAACAAGACATGTGCTTGCAAGGTTGTAGGAATGTATGATTACATCAGATGATGTGGTCAATGATGAAGGTGAGTTGGTATATTATACTTTCTATGCATATGTCGAACACATCAATGAAATTAAGGCATTGGAGGAGTCGAAGTGGGTGAAAGCTATAAATAAGGAATTGAAGTCCATCGAAGTCAACAACACTTGGTCACTTATTGAATTATCTCAAGGAAATAAGGAAATTAATGTCAAGTGGGTATACAAGGTGAATTTGAATCCCAAAGGTGAAGTAACTTGACACAAGGCAAGACTTGTGGCGAAAGGATTTCTTCAGAAGGTAGGAATCGACTTCGATGAAGTTTTTGCACATGTTGTTAGAATTGAAACAATTAGGTTGGTTGTTGGTCTAGCAGAAACGTATAGTTGGCACATATGTCAGATGGACGTGAAATGTGCATTCCTAAATAATCCTTCAGACGAAGAAGTTTATGTTGCACAACCAGTTGAGTTTGTGAAACAAGGGAAAGAAAGAAAGGTGTACAGGCTGCATAAAGCCATGTATGGACTTAAACAAGCTCCAAGAGCTTGGAATAAGAAGATTGATATTTTTTAAGGGATAAGGAATTTGTGAAGTGCACAACTGAGCATGAAGTATATGAAAGAAGAAGCAATGGTGAATTGCTGATACTATGTCTCTATGTCGATGACTTGTTGATAAAAGGTAGCTGCAAGAAGGAGATCGAAGACTTCAAAGGTGATCTCAGCAAGGAATTCAAAATTTCATATTTGGGAGACATTTCATTTTTCCTTGGCATCGAATTCTACAAGAGCCATAATTTTTTGATGATGCATCAAAGAAGATGGCAAGTGATATTCTCAAGAGATTTGAGATGGAAGAATGCAACTCAACTTCAACACTTGTTAAACCGAGGTTATAACTGTCGAAAGATTAAGATGAAGATGATGTCAGCCTGACCCATTACAGAAGACTTATTGGGTCTTTAAGGTACCTTTGTCACACAAGGCCTAATATAGCATACAATGTAGAAATGGTGAGTAGATTCATGTAGAAGCCAATGGTATCGCATCCAGCAGCAGTGAAGAGGATACTAAGGTATATGAAAGAAACTATCGACTATGGATTTTTGTTTCCTGCAGCTGATAAAGGAAAAATAATGCAAGTTAGTGGGATGCACTGACTCAAGTTGGTGTAGTAATGCTGATATAAAATCTATAACTGGCTATGTGTTTATGCTAGGTGGTGCACCAGTTGCTTAGAGTTCGAGAAAAGAACCAGTAGTGGCACCATCTTCGTGTGAAGAAGAGTACATAACTACCTATCTTTGTGCATTTCAAGCAACATGGATAGTGAATCTGGTCAAAGATATTACAGGGAAGAACCATGGAGCATTTTCCATGAAGATCGACAACATGTTTGCTATCAATCTGGAAAAGAACCCGATAGCACATGGCAGAAGCAAGTACATCGAAATAAGGTTTCATTATCTTCGAGAGCAGGTAGCATAAGGGAAGATGAACTAGGAACACTACAGAACTGAGAATCAAATTGCAGGCATCATGACTAAGGGAGTGCAGGTCGAAGTGTTCAGAAGACTAAGAGTTATGATAAATATAGATAGCTTAGACAAAATGAATTAGGTGGTGTGTTGAGATTTTAATTCCTTATGTCAAAGCATAATGTTGCTCGACAAAACAAGGTGTGTAGAAACTAGTCCTAGTGTGTGTCGAAATACTCAGTGTGTTGAGTTGTGTTTTGTGTGTCGAAGTGTCAAAGCAGATAGCTTCACAAATAATTTCAACTTAGGTTTAAATTGTATTTTGGGCTTTTATAGTTTTTTTATTTGGCTTAGGTAGAAAGAAAGATCATTATAAATAAAGGGAGTAACCCCTATTTTTGTAATCACTCATAACTTGTATTCACAGAATTTATAGTTGCAAGTGAATAAGATTTTCCACAGTTTGTGGGCAAAGAGTTACTCTACAGAAATCATAATCTTCTTCCTATATTTTATCAAACTCTAATTTTTCATTGTTATTGTGTATAGATAATAATCTTGTTCATCAATATTGATAGAAATTCTCCATAGGTTTTGGTGGATTTCGAACACACCCACCGCACACCTAAAAAAGAAGATTGAGAGTTACATATCATCTTCTAGCCTAATTGATATTTATTTCTTCCATCTATCATAAAGTTTGTCTTCTCACCATTGATATTTATTTCTTCACTTGCATGTTTGGTTCGTTCCCAGAAATCTACACTATTGTGTTCATCGTTGCTCGGGTCCTAAAAATCCACACTATAACATTTTCATAATTTCAAGGTACATTGCTTTGCTTCCCAGATTTCTCGTACATTTTTATCTCCAATTGTTTATGACAAAAAAGTAGTTGTTGATTGTACCTCTTTTGTTAACATTTAGGTATGTGTCTGTTCAATGTTATCATTCACCATGGAGGGGGGGGAGTTTGTTTGTGATAACTTCATTTTCTATAGGGAGGTACTGAAACAATTATTTTTGGGCACAATTTAAATAAACGGTCTTACTTTGAAGCACCTATTTTAGCAAAAAAATGAGGTAATGATGGGAGTGGAGTTATAATGTGGAGAAAGATTGAAGGCAATTGATTAAGGTTTCTTCCACGTGGTTGATGATTCTCATACTGCATAAGTTGCAGAGCACTTGTCTCTAACAATATTGATGGACGTATATGGATGAAGCATAATGTTAAGACAAAATGATTAAGGTGCTCAATCCAAAATATGTAGACCTTGGTAAAGAAAGTGAATAAAGAAGTGATGATGATGCTAGAGGGATAAGGTTTTATGATAATGAAAAATACATAGCTAATGAAAATAATGAAGACTTTGTGGATTTTGAAGTGGATATACCAACTGAAGATACTAGGATTAAAATCAATGGTAGGAAATATAGATACAAGTTAAAAGCCAAAAAATTTGCCTTGACTGTAATGTCTCATTCAAAGATCAGGTTTATTTCTCCTCCTAGTATCATTGTTGGAAGTTCAATAATGGGTGGAAAATCAAGTAAATCCAAGTCGTGTATAGAGGATGATGGTGACTGTGAAAATGAAGAACAGAGTAGCTTGGACCCAGATGATAGTGACACTGAAAGAATTCCCAATTATGAGAAGTTTACATGGGATTAGATTAACAAATACAATGAGTTTAAACTAGGTATGAAATTTTACTCACTAGTTGAATTTATGGTTGGTATTAAATATTGGTCAATTTTTGAATGGTAGAGAGATTATATTTGTGAAAAATGAAAGATATAGGGTTATGGTGGAGTGTAGGGGTAAATATGTTTTTTTCACTTTGTACTAAAGTGGGGGACAAACACACCTATCAAATAAAGACATGGGTGGAGACACACAAATGTTCTAGGGTTTTAAATAACAAATCAACTAACTCTAAATGAATTTCTAAGGTTGTGGATGAAAAAAGGCAGTCAATTGGGAAGGTTAAGGTATCTGAACTAATGGCAGAACTTAGAAGAAAATACTCAATAGGCATTACCTAGGAAGATCATGGAGGGCCAAGCATATGGTTGAGGAGACTATTGAAGGTGATTCATCTAAGCAGTACTCAATGTTGTTGAGGTATACTTTAGAGATTAGCATGGGTGCAATTTCACCATTAGATGTTTTGTATGATATCAAAACTATGAAAACTTATCATTTATGTATATTGGATAATATCTCTATGTCATGTGGCACTCCCTTGCATTATAGGTCTTAGGAATCATTAAAACACATGTAACTCAATATTGAAGCTTGTAGCTTCTGTGTGCTACAGACCGACACATGCATCTCATAGGCCAACACATACTAAAACTTTTTATTTTATGTGTCGACACATACGATTTTCAGGTCGGCACATCTATTGCAGTATTAAAGCCTGTAGCTTCTGTCATACATAGGCCGACACATCTGCCTTTTCAGGCCAATACATACTGTTGATTTTTTACTTATATGCTAGCACATACGTATTTTAGGCTGATACATACCGTTTGATTGAGTCAATTTTTTAATTTTTTTTTAATTCCGAAAATTACATCTTTGCACATAAATTTCCACAACTATAGATACATCATTCATGCATCATTCTAACTTGGTGAAACTATAAACACTTACTACATTTGCTCTTCACCTTCAACCTCCAACTGATGTATACACACTAATAAATCACACATAATCATCTTTTATCGAGGTGTCATCTAAGCGAGGTTCGATAACATCCTATTAGGTTTGTTGTAACCGAGAATATTGCATTGATATTTATAAGGGGTTTCATTTGGAAAAACCTAGAGTTTATACTCCAATATCTTTGGTAGATTTGGGGTTTTTTTTTCTTCAATAATTTCAAGAGAGGATTGTAGCCAAGTGAAAAGCCTTCGGAGTTTGGTACCCAAGGAAGTAGCACGAGAACAGAAAATTGAATTGAAAGGTCTTGTGTGAAATAGGTATAATTGATCATGCGTGAAAGAGCTTTGGAGTTTGGTACCCAAAGGAGTAGCAAGATTCTATAAATCAATTGGTAGATATTTTGGTTTTTGATCTTGCTCAAGATTAAAGAAAGAAAAGGGATTGAATCAACAACAAACGATTAGGGTTTGTGGGGTTGCTCTTGGAACACTTCTCTTGTAATCACATTTTTGCACAGTAAGAATTTATCCTAATTCCAAAATTGGAATTGGGGGGAGACATAGCCATAACGATGACGATTGGTGAACTTCCTAAACAAATCCTCGTGCCGCTCTCTCTTATCTCTTTACTTGCTTTATCTTTCATTAAGTAATTTTCCAAATAACATTGATTGAATGATCAACTCATAAGAATTTTTCAATGGTTTTTGTTTTGAATTTGTTGTTGATTATCTTATAATAACTTTTGATCATAAGTGGTTTTTAATGTCAAAACTACTCAAGGAAAATTTCTGAAAGTTCGATTGCACACCAAGTGTTTGATAAACTGCATAGTTCGTTATTTTTGCTTGTTATCATTGGAAATGGCATTTCTAGTAACTTGCTATAAAAATGATATTGTGATACTTGTGTTAAGTGAATTAATTTAGTTTATTATGTTGTCCATTCCATAAGGCTATTTCATATCTGACTCCCAATAACTAGGTTCGTATAAACGACTTTAATCGATCTATATAAAATCCTTCCGCTTGCACTCTTTTCAATCAACTTTTGAGAACTAATTTTTATTTGGAATTTTGACTTGGTGATCTATTCACCCTCCTCTGGATAAGTCTCTGTTGTCTAACACTTAGGAAGTAAAGTGGAGGGAACACATTGAAAATAAACATTGAGAGACCACTTCAAACCATTCAACCAAGATTTGGTAGTTTCTATTTCTATTTTGATGGATGTAAGAAAGGATTTTCTAATGGCTGCATACTTTCTATTGGAGTGGATGGGTGTTATTTGAAGACAAAGTATGGTAGTACGTTACTTATTTTGTGACTAGGGATCCAAATGACCAATATTATCCATTAGCATTTGGAGTTGTGGAGACTAATACAAAGGAAAATTAAAAGTGGTTTTTACAGTTACTCATGGAAGATACTAGTTAACATAGAAAAAATGTGTTTATATCTGATCAACAGAAGATGATGAAAATTATGAAGAAAAAAAGATGATGACAATTGTGTAGAACAAAATATGATGACAACTGTGAAGAAAAAAATATACAGATATTCAACATGATAAAGATGCAACATGATGACAACCGTAAAAAACCAGAACATATAGAATTTAGCCTGATAAAGATGCAACCATTAAGAAAGTCAACCAATGAACTTAAGCGGTTAAAGATGAAAGCCATGAGGTTTGATAAGGATTGACAAGTTTTAAACAGCAACAAATTTACAAAGTTTTAGACAAGGCAAATAAACATATTACATCAAAAGCCTCAAAAGACATCTCAAGTAAGGTCAACACAATGAATACATCAGACAAAGACTTAGAGGAGTTAATCTCCCAACTTAGTAAGTGACTGAAATTTTTGTAAAATCAAAAGTTCATTCTTTGTAAAAGTAGATGGCTATAAGCACACACGCATACATGCACACACACACACACACACACACACACACGCATGCACGCACACACACACAGAGACACACACAGAGACACACACACTTAAAACCTTTTTTATAATAGTTTTTGAAAAAAAAGGCTTTGAAGAAATATATAGAAGTTGCATAGAAAAATATGAGCGCATTCAAAAAGCCAAGAAATTTTTTTTGACTGAATCTAATCAATTAGAACAAAGTGTCAATCGAATACGTTAGCGCGTTCTTGAGGAACAAGGCCATTTGAATACACTCAACCGATTAGAAAAAACTATGTATAACTTTTTTTTACCTATTTTAGAACTCATTGCTATTATTTTTAAATGAACTAATTGATTGGTTTAATCGATTAGCAACTGTCATTTTTGCTTTAATGAAGTTTCCTCTTTTGGGAAATTTCAAACCTATAAACAGAGGTCTAATTCATTTATTCATTTAATCCAGAATGTGAATTATGCATTGACACACACACTCTCTCTAAGTTTTTATTTTCACTTTCTCTCACTAGTTCTTATAGCCAAATAATTTTGTGAGGAAAGACATTTTGTGAATGAGGTTCTCATGTTATATCTCAGTAATTTCTATGGAGAAGACGCAAACGATCATGTCTTCCATATTGTGATATTTTAGTTGTAGGACAATCACCATTTCCTTGTATAAGAGGGTTCGTGAGTTTTACCTACTAAAAACTCTCAAGTATATATTGGAAACTCTCAAGATCAGTTCTTGAGGAGAGGAGTATGTCGCTATTATTATGACTGAATCTCTATAACTCTCGGTGTTTTTCTTCTTCCCTTAACTCTTTTATTTTTCGCGTTTTATATATTTATGCTCTGCTTCTTAGATATAAAAAAATGTTTTCAAACTCTGATTTTAATCTCGAAAAATTTTCAAAACCATGTTTTTCCAAACCCCATAATTCCCCCTCTTGTGTATGAAGTCTCAAGTCTAACATATGGCTCCCTATAAGACATGGAAACCATAATCATTATGGCCGTAAATGCGACGTTATCACTCAGTTGATAATAGACACTATAAATGGTGAACCTCAAAATGAGAGAGGCAATCAATTATCTAACAAAAAATAATTATCTCAGTGTGACTTCTCCCAGCCAACTTCGGGGAAGTTATCAATATTGTTCTTCAAGAACAACCGTAATATTTCTATAAATTCCCTTGTGTCTTTACAAGACACTAGTAACTAAGACGGACACGACTAGGCGAACTTTCACACTTTCTCTCTTTCACACTCTGAAGCTTCAAGTCTTGACATCATTATATTTAATTTTAGCATCATACAATAACCTTGATTCTTCTTGATGAGGCTTGATATATCTTCATGTTGGATACTATCATCTAAGAGTTTGAAAGGTTAAACTTGCGATGATCCTTGAAACCTAAGTTTTCACTTGAAAGTCGTTGAACTACAATGTCAATTTTAAAAGATGTCTTTGGCTTGATTCAGGAGGATAGCTTAATCAACCATCTTGTGTATAACTTGATTAACCATGTTGTGTATCTTTGACCGCTTGATCTATCTTCAACCGTTGCTTAACTTTAAATGTTGTCGTCATCAAAACTAAGCAACTACTATTTGACTTGCATCTTTGTTATTCATAAGCTTCACCGTCTTGGATCACTTTTTGACTATACCTGCAAGAACGTAGATCCATAGGAGGAGTTCAATGCGAGGACAACATTCTAGCTAAATTTTGTGATGGTGGCCTAAGTTAGTTTTCTCGGGAGCCCATAGTGGACGCCAATTGTACTTACTAAACATACAATGTGTGACAAGCCTTAGTGATTATGGGCTGTCAGAGGTTTTAGTGGTTTGTTGTGAGGTTAGAGCTAGCTCATGTAGGGAGGTGAGAAGCTCTGCATATGGTATTTGTGTAATTAGAATGTCATCTCTCAACCTCATAGTTGAGGTATTTATAGAAGTCCCTGAGCCCGGACCTTAGATTCCTAGGAAGTAGCAGCCATTTTTGAGAGCGTGAAAAATAAAAAATTAATCCCCTATTATTCAGGAGAACGTGATCAATTTCCATATGACTTCTTCATTGCACCATTGTGGACTCGATCATGTCATTTCTCCGTTCCTACACACTAGGCGAGTCGTCCAAGAAATAATCGACGTATTTGAGAAATGTGTGTCACATTCAAATGACAAACATTTCATCTAGTAAACGGGTGATCAGAAAAATGTTGTGGACAACATGTTAAGTCGTTCTCTTTTATGTCGCTTCTTGTGAATCTTTTACAAAATTTACCAATACAATATTCGATAACATTTTTCATTAAAAAAATTTATATATATTTTTAAGTGCTATTTAAAATCTATACAATATTCAACAACAATTTTCATAAATAAAAAAGGATATATTTTTTAAGTGCCATGTAAAATCACGTGTAGAAGCAAATCCAGTTTTTTTCTCTAAGAAGTATAGTTAATTTGGATCATTAATTTATGATCTCTAATTTACTATATTACAAATTTTGTGATTGGCAACCGGCTTGGTTTGTTCTTGTAGCTAGCTGTTAGCCTGAGTCGCCTGGCCCCAACCAATTCCACGAAAGGTGATTCAATTATTTAAAAGTGAATCAAATCTTTCCCACTTACTTCATGGACGGTGCGTGTTAAAGTGGCGTAGTAGCAGCATGTTCAATGTAGCTTTCCAATTTTATTTTCTTTATTTCTTTTTTTGCTTTTTTTAACATACATGTGCATGATTTGGTTCATTATTATATCGAATCTAACTTATTCATTATTTCTAATAATACTGATGATGATATTGTGACGTTTGCAGCCGTGTCTATTCAAATTTTTTAATCAATAAATAAAGTGAAACTCACGCATACATAAAATAGAAGTCAGAAAAAATATCTACTATAACATTATGAGTATTGTCACTTGAGTTACACCTTATATAAAATTTTCGGATTTATTAGTGTCCAATGAACTTTTCATATAAATAAAATATTTCTTTCTAACGATTTCATCAAAAGAAAGAAAAAAGTTTTGTCAACTAAAAACAAACTAAAAAGAAATGCAAAAGCACTATCAAACAAAATGAGATAAAGAGAAAGCATGATTAGCTCTATTTTGTGTGTCCCGCAAATTTCTTCATATATGTGAGAAAAGGTGATCCATTTGTTTTGAAAATAAATCAAGTTTTTAGTTAGTCAAATGATCCAAGTAATTTTTTGGTTTGAAAATAAATCAAGTTTTTAGTTAGTCAAATGACCTAAGTAACTTTTTGGTTTGACGTTGGGTTAATGTTGATTATGATATGTAAAAATAATAATGTAAATATGATTAAGTGGAGAAATAGTCTCATATTAGATAAGAATTGGACGAGCATTGATACAGTGTAACACTATATATTTTTGTGAGAGACAGCTCACCATCAATTTTAAAATTTTCTTATTGTATCATATTTACATTATTTTACAACCTACATTTCATTGTTAAATTTCAATTTTAAAACTTTCTTATTAGATTATATTTACAAATTTTACACATATAAAATATATGACAATATCTCGTAAAAATTTAATAAAGTGCAAATTCAATATGAAGATTAAAAAGAAATTGTATCAAATTTTTATAAACACATTCAAAGTGTTATCTTTTATTAGATACAAATGTTAAGGATCAACAATACACTTTATAAATAAAACCAATATAAAATGAGTTAAGAGGAACACTTAAAAACATAGTCATGAAAGGTACCATATATAATACTTAAGAGAACAAAATGAAATTAACAGTGTCAAATAACTACATATTGCAACAACAAAAATTTTATACGACACTATGAAACAAAAACTAAGATTTAGACAACACCTATAACATCAAACCATAATTGGGAATAACTCCATTTAATCAAGGATAAGACCACCATGCTACCTGTCAAAACCATGAGAAATTAGTGAAATTAGCAACTAAAGATAGTTTCTTGTTTCTGCTATTCTTAAACCTTGGAAAGAAGAATACATAACACGGAAAAGAGGGATCAATATTATTCTGCTGAAGTTTTAGATGCACCCATTGAAACAATTGCAAGAAGTTCTTAACACATACATCTAACATCCCGTTTACTTTCTTGTTTTCATTTTTACTTCAACTAATAAACATAAGAGAATAAAGATCTAGAATTTAAAAAATAAATAAAAAATAGAAAAACACTATCAGAATTGTTCACTACATGAGTCTTTCATCTCATTACTAACAAAATATAAAATGAACATGAATCTTGGAAAATGAAAACTGGAAATGTTTTCAGCAGCTTCTTGCAACCGACCCTGTTTTGGCTTGCCGTTTGGCCAACCACAATTGACAATCTCACATCTAATTCCTGTATGGAGTGCTTATGTCAATAAAGTTAACAGTTTGAATAAGTTCAAGACCCAACAAGCATTTGGCTCTCCCCACACAAACTGTTCAAGCTGCCTGTCAACCATGAGAAATTCAAGTTAAATGGAAATTCACCACATACACCATCATCATGAATAAGCACATGAGTCAAAGTTTGCATAAGAATTACATTCATTCATTCATTCATTTCCATACCTTATGTCATACACAATCATCCAAAATTCAAACAAATTCAAAATAAAGTGAAATGAAAAGAACTGGAAAAGAATCACATGATTTTATTACATCATTCAGTCAATATTTTATGACATACATACACGAATCACATGGAAAAATCTTGCACATCGTGACACAAAACATATACACGGTTTGTACATTCTCCAATTCGAAAAGAAGTTGAAACAAAACCAAAATTAATGCAAAACTAAACCAAAATTCAAAGCAGAATTATTTTCAATTTCAATTTACATTCACTGAGTTATTACAAATTTACAGCTTTGCATAAAAATACACGATTTTCCTCACTCCCAATCCCATAAAATCACAGATTTACAACAAATTCACAATAATGTAATCCACAAATCTCACCTCTCCAATCTCACATGAGTTTTACAACAAACTTCCCTAAAATTATCTAAATTCACACTCTTCTAATGAATGGTATAAGCAATTTGACACATAATTTGTTATATGCTTTTCTTATTTTTAAAAGTTCAAAATAGAATATTTCAGTGAATGGATGATAGAGGAATTGAACTTTTGAGATCACATTACCAAATGAAAGAAGAATAAGAAATTCAGCTGGGGCATTTCATCGAACACTTGGTGTGCAACAGTAAAACAACAATCTTTTCACCATCTCAAAAGCTGCAACTTGATCAATAATCAAAAACAACAATCTTTTGACCATCTCAAAAGCTGTAACTTGATCAATAATCAAAAACAACAATCCATAGCACGTGAAACAACCTGTTGGTAAATCTGACGTTGCCCAACATTTTGAGCTCCCTTGTCCTATAATCCAAAAAATACGTGCTAGTTAACCAAACTACTTTCTCATGAAGCATAAGCCAACATACATTATAGCAATCAAATCAAACAAACTACTTTATCTCATGTGCAATGAGAGAGTTACCCTTTACTGGGAAGTTGCAATTGTACACTACTACAATAAAGACCCAAATTTCTAACTCAAACAGCTCAGTAAAAAATCAGATAACAAACAATGACTATTTTTTATTAGATATTTCATTGATAATAATCTTGCAAAGCTTATTCATATATCATATTAAAAACTTACAATTTCACATTGTAGTAGATATAAGGAGCGCAAAACAGTGTCATTATCCAGTGTCATGTTACAATGTAGAAGCAGAAGAGAACACCTAATATAATATACTCAGAATACAAAACTCAGTTTATCCGAGATGTGGAATCATAAGGATTTATATAATCGAATTCAAGATCTGCTAGGCCCATTAACTGTAAGAAATGTAAAAGAAAACAAAAAGTCAGCATATGGAGAACTCAAACACAACCAAGTTCTTTACACAGTCCTAGAGAAAACTACAAATCACAAAAAACACATTTTGGCGATATTGCGAATAACCCTAATTTAGAATTAGAACACCAAGGTAAAGCCTAGAGAACCCTAATTTAGATTAACATATAACACATAATCACAATTGAATTGAAAAAAGCTTATATAATGGGGCAATTGAAGTTGAGTATAACCTGGTAAATGATGATTATAATTAAGGCAATAAGGGTGAAGAAGGAGAAAAGCAAAAAACCAGTCTCGTGCTTCCACCAAGCGCAGTCGGATGAAAATCCTGCATAATCAAATTCAATTCATAAAATTCTAATTCAATTCAGAGAATGCTAGGGTGACAATCAGAGTACTTCGGCAAACTGAAACTTGGACGAAGAATAAATGTAGGGTTTGAAATGTATGAAACCATATTGATATCGTTTTGCCGAAAATCAAATTGTTACATTTTGGAAAATGATTTTTTGGGTTGTAAATAGTGAGTTTATCGTTCCAAGAATTCAATATTTCGACTGCCTGTTCATATTCGTCTGCCAGTTGCAACAGAAACGTGATAAGTAATAGATAATTAGTTGAATAATTAGTGATGCCAAATTTATATAAATCAAGCAATGTGTAATAGGTCAAATTTATACTTGTAATTAGAATAAATTTAGCTTTTAAACATAGGATTGTACATGTAAGTACTAGGTACCATTGAAATTTCACTTATATATGTTCAAGTCTCCACACTACACTCTCTCTCAAGTGTGAACCTTTTATTGGGCATTTCTATACAAGTAATCTGGTCCCTTTCTCGAAACCAAAGGCTCTTTATACCATTTATTAGAGGGAGTTCACTAGGGATATTGATATAAAGTTGAGGAGTATGAACCTTTGTGAGAGACACACCACTTATCCACATAAAACCTTAAAGTGATAGATGAGTGAATTCTTTCACTTATATAAGCTCAAGTCTCCATATTCCTATCAAATGTGGGACTATTTCCCCACTTAATCACATTTGTATTATTATTATAATATGATTCATATTGAGTAGATTATTATAGATATTATTAAGATGATTATGGGTAGAAATAACTGTTTGTTGAGGTTAACTTAACATTATAGTTTATGTAAATTAAACATGTTGTACCTCAAAATTTTCCTTCTCATTTTTCAAGACAAATTGATTCAAAATACCTCTTCATGCTCCTAAAGATCCCAAACACTCAAGACTTATCAAGGATTGATCAAATGGACTCTCTTCCTAAGTAATTGAACTACAACTAGGGGTTTGTTTTTCTCAAGGAAAATTGATCTTTTAAGGCCTCAAGTGGTTTTCATGGTTCCTCATATGCTTCAAATAATCTTCATGTCAAGTTTCAAGCCTTACATCACAAATTTGTCCAGACAATTGCTCAGATGATTGAAATCAACTATATTGGATAAAAAGTCAATATTGGTCAACTTACAGTCAAACTTCAAGATTTTTGGTCAACATCAATATTTTGAAGTCACATTCATCATTTGATCAAGGATTGATCATGATTCATCAAGAAAACTCAAGATTCATCAAAAGATAAAAGTTACCAGATTAGGATTTTCTTAAGGAGAAGTCAAGTGAACTTTGACCAAGCATAACTTTCACATACTTCATCACAAAATTCTCAACCAAGCTTATCTTTAAGGAAATACAATTATCTACAACTTTGTCTCTCAAAGATCAAGTTAAAAAATGTTTCGTTTGAGAGATATGAGCCAAAATATTACAGGTCATTTTGAAAGTCAACAAAAAGACATTTTTGTCAAAGCAATTTACAAAATGTTAAAGACTTCAAATGAAAAAATGACCAACATAAAGTTTGTATGAGACATCTTGAGGTTTCCAAAAAGTCAAAGATCACCTTCATATACCAAAAATTGTGAGAGTTACGGTTGACACAAGTTTGACAATTTTTTAGAAATGCATGAAACCTCAATTGAGAAATTTTGAATTTTTGGACTAATGAACCTAACTTTTGAGGATCAAACATGTTTATGACGTGATAGAAGACCTCTAAATCCATTGGTACATGGTCATATTTTTTTATCCTATTTATTTAAATTTTTATTTAATTTTTGTAAAAGAATTAAATTAAAAATAACAAATAGTAGGATTAATGTTTGACTATGATCATTTGGACATCTTCTAGAAGGCCCAAGACCTCATTAAAGCTTACCAAAACCGTGAGAGACATGTTTGAGACAAGGAACTTCAAAAACGACAAGTTAGAAAATATGTTTCATTGATTTTTGGTAACACCATGATCACTTGATTATTTCCTTCTTTGGTGACTTAAATCGCCTCCTCTATAAATACTAAAGCCCTCACACTACAGTGACAAGAAAAATTTGCCTCAAGAAAAGTCTCAAAAATCACAAATTTTCAAAAAAAGTGCACCATTGAATCTCAAGTTCCAGTTTGATTCAGTCTAAACCACCACCTCAAATCACTTCCAGAACATCTCCAAGGTAAGAATAGGTAACTTTCCATATCTATTTGTACCTAAAACTTGCATACGTGCCATATCCATTTTGCATTATTTTTTATTATTCGCATTACAAGTTATACACATTGTTAACTGATTTTAACAATTCAGATCACTTAGCATGATTATTTAGAACAAGTTTGAAGCCTTACATGCAAGTTTTAACATGAGAAATACGAGATGTCATTGTTAGGGCATAAAATTCTATTTATTTCATGGTGCGGTGGTAGTGTTCTTGCTTGGCAAAGGAGAGGGCGTGGTTCGAGCTTGAGCGCTTGCAACCATCTTTTATTAGTTTTCTAATTTTTTTTTCCACTTTCCATTATTTTTACTTATTTTCTTATTTAATTTTCTACTAATCGTTTTAATCTATAAAAAAATCAAAAAAATATTCTTAGGGTTTTTATTAATTAATCTAATTTTGAACATATTTTTAATTCAATTTCATTAGACTTAGTTTTTTTTAATTAATTAACTTTTGTAATTAATTTAGAATTAGATAACTAATTATTTTCTAAATGCTTAAAATTAATCTAAAATACAAATAAAAAATGTGACATCTTAGACATTTAGTTTTGTAAAAAATAATTTCTTAACATTTATTTTCCATTTTTTATTATTTCTTTCATTTTATTATTTAGACGATTGTATAGGTTCCGCGTTGAAATTTGTAATAGTTAGATTTTAATTTTCGCAAGGTTTTAATTATTGTGTAACTCTCCCGAGGCTATGTAATAGTGTTAGGTTTTTATCTTCTGCACTTTATTTTCTCGCACTTATATTTTATATGTCTGTATATATTTAACTACTAGTAAATAGGCTTGTATGATAAGAATAAAATCAAACATAGATAACTTTAATTTTCAAGATAACATAACTGAAACCAATACAATTTGCATACTTTACCTCTAGAGCAACCTCTCTTTGTTGCCTTGCGATACTAATGGTCATGTCCCATGAAAAAGGGAATACTTTAGCAAAGACCCTCGGTTAAACAATACCATCATGGTCCCTTTCGAATAAAAACCGTAATTCCTCGATGACCCTTCGAGTTTCCTATAAAATGATCTAGTCCCTTCGATGATCCTACGAGAAAAATGATGATAGTCCCTTCAAATTTCTAAAGTATCCTTACATGTTTCCTTCTATGACCATATGACGATCCTACGCATGTCCCTTCATATCCAATAGATAGGGCTACCTACCAACTAATGGTGTGGATAGTACTATCTCTAACGGAGAAGGAAAATAACAAAAACGACCTTTAGTGGGTAAGACTTAACAAATTTCTTGCTCATAACAGTTTCAAACAAACAAATTCATTTTTACACCTCGCGTTTCAAAACAAATATTTTAAAAAAACACTTTGTATACATTCTTGAGGACTGATACAAGAACTATTATAAAGTCTGCCTCACAATTGGCATTTAAAATATTTTCAAATCACACATACACAAAACAAATTTAAAGTGAGCTAAGCAATTAAGAGCCCGTAGATAACTACGGATGAAAAGGGTGCTAACACCTTCCCGAACTCAAAATCTATCAAAGGTTTTTCCTGTTCTTTTCATCTTTCCTCATTGGATAAAAGAAAAGTTGGTGGCAACTCTTGCTATCTTCAACATTTGCGATAAAACGCTAAACAAGTTAGTTCTCCCACCATATAACATAACTAGCGACTCTGTCGGGTCTAATTTTAAAAGAGGGGTTACCTTAAGAGTTTAGATCACTCTACTTGCTTAAATTGTGTGCTTTGTCTATATTAATTTTAAGGGTTTGCTTGGGTTTATTATTTGAAAGGTCCTTCACCTGGATCTAGGGATGCCTTAGGTAAGTTGCAATAGATCATAAAGACAGTACGACGTAGACCAATATGGTTAATATGATGACTATAGTTAGTATGACACTTTAGTTTGTACTGATGTTCCTTGAGTCAGTCAAGGATAACATTAGGCTTCCGCGTGGTGTTATTAACACTAACTTACTTTTAGAACCTTGATTGACCCATCTTGGAAATTAGAAGATAGTGAGATAGTTGTCTTTGGTGCAGTCCAAAGTTGGTTGATACTCGAAGCTACGCTCGTTGAGATTTGACTCTCGGGATGTTTTGGTGGCAAATCAGTTGCCGTAATAAAATAAAACCTTCGACAAAGATCCGTGATATGAGATTCTTAGAACCGGTTACTATTTTAGGACAGGTTGAGCCAACTAAACTTCAGTTGTGGGAAGGATACTTACCTATTGACTTCATGCAAGCCTTTAAACCTAAGGCTACTTGTGTGACTTTTTTGTATTCACTATCTAACAACTTGAATTCCTCGCAGGATTTGTTCATATAAATTCATTTGTTCTCATCACCTTACGCTTTTGCTTAGTGCATGGCATACACATCATGTCATTTCATAACATAGCATTGTTACTAACCATTTCAAGGATCTTATGGATTTATGGTGCAATATTTGTAGGATTGTTATAAGCCAAATTTCTATCAAGGGGCAAGAGGATTTATTTTCCTCTAGCCAGATGCCGTCAGGATCAAAGTGAATTTTTTTGAGTCAGAGGCTATGATCCACTTGATATGGTGAGCTTGATTCTTATAGAAGAACGTTCAAAGATGAAAACTCACAGTTCTTCAGACAAATCTGTAACTAAATTCAATTTATAATGTTTCAAACTAGATTCTCTAAAGATCCTTGAAAACATTGCATACGCATCTTCATACCATGTCATTGCATAACAGGTTTCCAAGACAGGTTTCTCATCTCCTTACTGTTTATTTCAGCGGAAATGGCTCTCGAACAAACAGTGAAAGATCTCCAGGCTCAGAATGCTCAGTTTCAAAAGATGTTCCTAAGCTTGGCCAAGGGGAAAAAAGAACTGAAGGCACTCATCATCAAAGAGAAGAAGAAGAAGAAGAAGAAGACAAAGAAACCAATTAGAATTATAGGGAGAAGATTCAGAGGTCCATCTAAATAGGTCAAGGAGATCGAGATCCGAGGGGACAATGATAATGAATAGGATGACAACGATGAAAGTGATAAGCATGAGGAAAATAATAATCATGGTTCTGTCAAATACTTTGTTGAAGAGGAAGAATATTATTTGGATGAACAATATCCTCATGTTGATGAGAAGTATAAGCTGTTATAAGAGCGTCTGAAAGCTATGGAGATCCAGAAGGTACCTAGCTTGGACTTCGAAGAATTGGGTTTGGTCTTAGTATTCGTCATTCCTCCTAAGTTCAAAACGCATACCTTTGTTAAATATGATGGATTTTCTTTCCCAAAGCTGCATTTAAGGTCATATGTTCGGAAAATCTAACCACACACAACTGATAAGAAATTACGAGTTCATTTCTTCCAAGTGAGCCTGTCTGGAACACATTTGGAATTGGTTGACATGTTCATGAGCACGCTGACAGGTCCTTTCTACAATCACCTACTTAGAAATTCTTCAACGGATTTCACTGAACTGATATTGACAGGGGAACATGTTAAGAATGGAATCAGAAATGGTAAAATTCAAGCGCCTACCTCTTCTGATACTCAGAAGAAGTCATACAACGGGAAGAAAAAGTCCAATGTTGTGTATGGCCAGAAGGGTCGTAATAAGAGAGACCACAACCAATTTGTGGGGGAAATACTGATCTTTAATCTTGCACTAGTGCAACAACGACAACAGGGTAATCAATGTAAGCAGGATACACCCAAAAGACAATTTACCAAAATCAACATGTCATTGGCTCAAGCATTGCAACGCATGTTAAAGGCATAGTTGATTACATTGAAGGATCCTCCTCGGGATCCAAATATTTTCGCTCCTAACTAACATCCCAATGCAATGTATGCATACTATTCTAATAGTCCTAGATATGATACAAATGGTTGTTGGATGTTGAAGAACAAGATTCAAGATATGATTGATGCTAAGTGTGATAGGGTGGCAAAACCGATTATTTTTACTGGTTTGCGTTTTGCGTTTTTGTTTGCAAAATGTCGCGGCAAGCAAGATTCACCACCGACTTTTATTTCATCCAATCAGGAAAAGGAAAAAGAACAGAAAAACCTTTTTTTCGAGATATTCTGAGTAAGGGGGGTATATTATAGAAAGGGAAGGTGTTAGCACCCTTTCTATCAGTGGTTTTCCACATGCTCTTAGGTACTTGCTCATTTTTCAAATTGCTTGTGTGTGTTTGTCTTGAAAATGTTTTACTTCGTGATAACCCTTGTATCAGTCCTCAAGGATGTGACGAAGTTTATTTTGAAATTTTTTTTTGAAAGGTGTTTGTGTGAAAAGTTTTCATTGAGCAAGTACTTAAGATTCTACCTACTCGGAAAATTTTTTTGTTTGTTCTCATTTCCTTTAGACAGCGCTATCCCACTATTAGGGAGTAGGTAGCACCGTCGTTGGAGTTGTAAGAGACATTCGAAAGGGACAAGTACAATCACCAAAGCAACAATTATAAAACTTTAGTAGTAACCATAGAGTCTTAAGATCTTTCCGAGGCAACATTTCCGAGGCAACATTCGTATGGGACAACTTGATCTTTTTAGACTGGAGGGCAACCACTAAAATCTCCTATGCTTAATGATTGTTTACCGAAGGTAACCGAAGTAAGGTAAACCCTAGAAGTGAATATGTGCATATGAATTGTTTCAGTTATTTAATCTTTGCACATTAGGTGGTCTACCGTTTTAATTTCAAGTACTTTTTCCATACAATCCTATTAGCATACATCTAGACAGTTAAATATTTACAGGAATTTAAAGTGCGAAAAATAAAACCTAGTTATTACAAGGCTTCGGGGAGGGGGATTAATTACATAACCAAAAGTGGGGGAAAAGCGATAAATAAAAACCCTAATTTAAAGCTATTACAAACCCTTAGCATTTACAAAATAATGGTAAAATAATTAACAAGCGCGCGGCGAATTAAATACGAGGACGGTTGAAAAAATAACCTAAAACTCTAAGTGAGGAAAAGTATTTTTTGTGGATTTTTATTTGAGAACACAACTAAATTATAAATTAATTAAACCTAATTTCTAATTGTTTTTTAATTATGAAAGAAACTAATTAACCTAATTTACTAATTAAATTAAAAAGAAGAATTTTATGAGAAAAATGATTTTGGTGTATTTTTTGGGGAAATTAATTAAATATTTATTATTAAAAAAAATCTTTTTTTGTGATTTTTTGTGATTTTTGTGATTTGTTGTTAACTTTGTGATTAAATAAAATAAATAAATTTTGTGTTAATAAAAAAAGGAAAATAAAGAAATTAAAAAAGATAAAAAATAATAACTTGGGCTTGTGATGGATTGCTGAAGGGGATGCAAAGCTGAATTTCCAGGCCCAACCAAGCTGAGCCCAGGTTGACCACGTTGGATCTTGTGTGGCATTGACTTGAGGTGTATCATAGTCCTTCAGGCTAGAACGCGTTGGATCTGGGTAGTAGTACATCCTGTGGCTGGACGTTGAGGCGCATGGTAGGCATACGAGAGAGATTTGCACGGGATCTGTAGAAGGAAAAGAAAATAAAGAAAGTTGTCTGGACCTGGGATCAGACCCAGGTCCTTATGCCTTCTTCCAATGCCATGTTTCCAACTGCGCTACAATGGTTATTTGTTAACATAATGAAAACAAAACACAATATATAAAACAAGATAGTTGGATCAGAAAATGCGCGAGATTCAAATGCTCCAATGGTTGGCTGCCACTTAATCATCTTCTCCAGGGCTTCGTCGTATTAGGTGATGACCTTTTACCTACGGACAATGTTCGTAACCATAGCCCTGTCACATTCAAAAATCCACAAAACGCCAAATAAATGAAATCTAACTATACAGATCAACTCGTTTTGATCTTGTGAACACCATGGTACCCTTCTTTTTGCCTAATTTAACTTGTACCAGGAATCCCCAAATCGTGACCTCAAACCCTAACAATGGTAAGTATTGATTCCTGCACGTGATACTTCTATGTGAGGATTCTTGATGTTTTGAAGCCTGCAAATGGTTGGGAATGCTTCCTGAGATGCCAAGGAATTGATTTTTGGATTTGAATCGTCTTGAATAGCCCTCTATCCCAGAATTTGAACCTCACTTTTTGTCAAAAATTTTGAGTTTGCTTTGGTCTTTTCACGACTGCAACCCTTGTTCTTTTGATTTGGAATTGTTCAATACATATAAGAGAACGAATTAGGTCAATAAAATTGCATCATATCTTGAGAAATAATAAAAAAAGTGATTTGATTTGCTCTTTGTATGATATCTTCCCAAAATAAGCTTCAATCCGATCTTTTCCAATCCAAATGAATCTTGTACGAATTGTTCATCATGCTAGCTGTACATGGACTCAAAAGATGCACAAAAAATCCATGATTTGATTTGATTTCATTATTTTACCATTTAATTTGATTTATTTTGATTTAAATGAATAAAAAATCAAAATAAATGATAAAAGTAATAAAATAATAGGTGGAAAAGCTCAGGGGTCATGGGTCCTATTAGAAACATGTTTCAAGCAAGAAAACATGGGGCCCTTTGAAAAAAATGCCAATTTGATCAATGTTGACTTTTGACAATTTTCCAAAAATTGCCAACTTTGACAATGCACAACTCTCTCAATTTTGACCCTAGAGAGGTGTTCTTGGACTTTTTAGAAAGCTTAGGATGTCCCCTAACCAACCCTTTTTGTTTCATCTCTATTGGATCTTCCATGTTTAGGTATGAAGCTTTTACCCAAAAGGTGTTTTTGTTGACTTTTCAAAAGGACTCATAATGCAAAAAATCATATATTTTTATGAGTGCATATTTTGAACTTATGGGATGAAGATGAGTTTTAGGGAATTGCATCCTCTTCAAAATGAGCTTTGGATGGAAAATTTATGATAAAGCATGTGGAAGTTATGCTTGGCCAAAGTTAGATTGACTTTTACTAAGAAACCCTAATTTAGCAACTTTTGGGCTTTGATGAATTTGGAGCCTTCCCTGGGGAATCATGATCAACCCTTTATCAAATTATGAAAGTCACTTCAAAATGTGAATGTTTACCAAAAATCTTGAAGTTTGACTGTATGTGGGTCACAGTTGACTTTTGACCTAATACAGTCGATTCTCAAGCATCTGAGCAGTTGACTGAACAAACTTCTTGTGCAAGGCATGAAACTTGACATGTAGGGTCTAGGGAACATATTAAGCCCATGTAGAGTATATGAGGCATTTTTGGTTCACCTATCTTGATGAAAATGGAAACCCTAATTTGAGACACACTGCCTTAAGAGAGAGTTTGTCTGGTCAACTCTTGGGGGAAAACTTGAGCAAATTGAGGATCTCTAGGAGTATGTTTTTGAGTAAAATGAGAGGGGAAATTTTGGGGTACAACAACTGCCCCTGTTCAATCTTCTTAACCCTGAGGATGTAGATTGGCTCGTCTTCCTTTCGTGATCTGAAGGTGGAAGATGATTGAACACTAGAGTGCCTAGAAATTTGCACTCGCATGAAGTGATACTTGATTTGTGATATCGGAAATGGGCTTATAGATGCCATTTGGAAGTTGCTAGAGAATTGTCAGAGATGGGCTTAAAGATGCCATCTAAGATGTGACGGAGTATCATCGGAGATGGGCTTAAAGATGCCATCTAGAGAATGTTGATTTCCTGAGATATTCCTTCGATGAGAGTTCCTGTTACTGTTGTTGATGAGGAATTTGTTGAGGAACGTTGGTATCTGTCTTGGGAGAAATAGAATTTTAGGAGCTTCGGTTTTCCGTTACTCTATTGGGGAATTAACTCCGGAGGTGAACTGCATATCTGGTCAGTGTATAGGTTGTATAGCGACCTATTGGGGAAAGGTGAAACCGATTGTGTTTGATCAGGTCCAGGTCTTACAGTGTTGTGGACTGTTGTCTGGAGATAAGAGAAAAGAAACCTGGATGGTAAGGTTATGAGAAGGAACCTGGATAGTAGGGCTTATGGGAAGGAACCTGGGTAAGGTTGCTTTGTGAGGAGTTTAGCTAAAACTGCATATGAACCGAGAAGGAACCTGGGTAAGGTTGCTTTGTGAGGAGTTTGGGTAAAACTGCATCTGAACTGAGAAGGAACCTGGGTAAGGTTGCTTTGTGAGGAGTTTGGGTAAAACTGCATCTGAACCGAGAAGGAACCTAGGTAAGGTTGCTTCAGGATAAGTCTGAGTGAAACTTCAGAAGGAACCTGGGTAAGGTTGCTCGTGATGAGTTTGTGTAGGGCTTTAGGAGGAACCTGGGTAGGGCTACTTCGGGATAAGTTTGTGTAAAACTTCGGCAGGAACCTGGGTAAGGTTACTTTGGGCTAAGTCTGTGTAAAACTGCAAGAGGAACCTGGGCAAGGTTACTTTGTGATAAGTTCGTGTAAAACTTCAGAAGGGACCTGGGTAAGGTTACTTTGGGATAAGTTTGTGTAAAACTTCAGGAGGAACCTGGGTAAGGTTACTTTGGGATAAGTTCGTGTAAAACTTCAGGAGGAACCTGGGTAAGGTTACTTTGTGGTAAGTTTGTGTAAAACTTCAGGAGGAACCTGGGTAAGGTTATTTCGTGATAAGTTTGTGTAAAACTTCAGGAGGAACCTGGGTAAGGTTATTTCGGGATAAGTTCGTGTAAAAACTTCAGAAGGAGCCTAGGTAAGGTTACTTTGTGATAAGTTCGTGTAAAACTTTAGAAGGAACCTGGGTAAGGTTACTTTGTGATAATTTCGTGTAAAACTTTATTTGGAAATGTATGAGAAAAGACCAGTGTAATATTTTTCAGGATAAACCCGTGTGAATCTGCATTTAGGAGAAACCCATGTAAGATTTCTTCGTGACGAACCCGTGTGAAGCTACATTTGATCGTGCAGATAATTACTCTGTTTAGTTTCAGGAGTTAATCTTGAACTTACGGGAAGTTGTTGATGATAACCATATTTCCTGAAAAGGTACATGATTAATCGTATATGATGCATGACATTCATTGTATGATGATGTTCTCAAAATAAATGAGATTATGCCGTATGCAATATGTATGCGCACGTCATGATATATGAACATGAAATGCTATTGTGGCACGTTCGAGTTTGGGAAAATAAATCCCTGACTACTGTTGGAGAGTAATGGAAATTGAGTTCCTGACTGTCGTAGAAAAAGTGGTTCTTCTAATTTCGCTGGAGATGGTGAACCATAGATGACTATGTTGGGGATTTGCCCCTAGTTTACGGATATTCTGCCAAGGAGAGACTCTGCTTGAGAACAACTCTGCGGGGGAATAATTCCGTTGGAGAGAGAAGCTTCCATAGCTGAAGGGATAAACTCTGTCGGGGATTGAGCTTCTGTATTCAGAGAAATAAACTCTGTTCGGGAGAAAACTTTATGAACCACTTGCGATTACAAAATTCGGTTGGGGAATATAGACGTTGGCTCTCCGAAAGAGCTTGGCTGGGGAAAGTAACTCCTATTTGGGGAGGCAGAGATCAAAACTTTGGTTGCCTCTACTCTGTGGGGAGTGTAGATGTTACTGGGACGCATGCTGAGGATACGACAATGACTTTGTATCAAGACTTTTCTGCCCCTGTACCTGCTGGAGAAAGTGCTTGAGGAGGCCTTGTCGATTGAGTGTTATCCCAACTTATGAGGTGCTTGGTAACTTTTGATCGAAATGGTAAGTCTTCTAATGATAGGCAAGTGATGAGTTTTCCTCACAGGTTTCTTCTACTACGGAGGCCTTGTCGATTGAGTGTTATCCTAACTTATGAGGTGCTTGGTATATATCATGCATAACAGGTTTTCCTCACAGACAAGTTTTCTTATCTTCTTACTGTTTATTTCAGTAAAAGATGGCTCTCAAACAAACTGTGAAAGAGCTTCAAGCTCAGAACGCTCAATTTCAGAAAATGTTCCTGAATCTAGACAAGGGGCAGGAAGGGCTAAAGGCCCTCATCACTAAGGAGAGGGAGGAGAAAATCAAGAAATTAGTTGGCGTCCTCAACATGGGTAGAAGGCTCAAAGGTCCGGTGAAGTGAGCTTTAGAGTTTGAAGAAGAGAATGATGACCAAGAGGAAGATGATAAAAGTATGAAGGCTGAGAAGAATAACATCCACGGTTCTGATGAAGAAGAAGTGGACTATTTAGATGAATAATATCCTCCGGCTGACGAAGGATAAAAATAAATAATAGTAACAATTATCAAGAAAAATAATTAATATGCGTGTGTTTCATTTTAAAATTTGCCTCAGGCCTCAATACGCGTTAGGATGGCCTGGAGTGAAAATAATATTTGTCTTACATATACATTTTTTTGTTTGGAAAATTTGAACATATAGGGTGATAAAACCCAAAAGATTGGTGGTTAAATTATGCCTAACCGATATTGGATGAACGCACACGAACTTGAAGAAGATGGTGGTGGTAAGTTGGAAGGAAGAAAAAGATGGAAGTTAAATCAAAACAAAGCACGTTAAATTAAAACACACCGAACATGGAATCAAATATGATTAAAACAAAATAAAAATATAATAGGACCCATTGGGGTAACTAATGAAGGGAAATATTCTTTGATCAGAAGGAAGTAAGAAGCATAACTTCCTTTTTATTCACTTCATTCCCGGAGAACTACGGCGCTAAGAAACTGATTGAGGAATTTCAAGATTTCGGTGAGATTGATGAAGTACTTATCTCTTCCAAGAGGGACATCGTAGGTAGGCACTACAATTTTGTTAAGTTCTTTAGCTTTAGAGGTGAATACTTTTGGCGGTGAAGTTGGACAACATAATCATAGGGAGGAGGAAAATCTTTGTAAGCGTCCCAAGATTTCAAAGAAAGCAGTTTCTGAAACAAGAGGATATTGGGAGGATGAAAAGTGAAAATTCTCAGAGAACTTGGTGACACATCTGAGAAGGTCCTTGATTCATCAACGTGCATTCTCCAGGTTTTTAGATTTTTTCCCTTTGTAGAGCCTTCCTATATATCCTTATGAATTCATCCTAAATCTAAACCATCCTCAAATCATACACAATCTTAAATTCCTTCTTGTGAGAGATTTTTCTGTGGATCAACTTTTTGTTATGAATCAACATCAGATACAGATGTTATTCAAGTAAATGTTAGGTTTTGGGTGAAGGAAGAGGAACCGATGGCATCAAAAATATGGAAGAAAGCTTCTGATTTGTGTATCAGAGGAGACAAAAGATTGTGAGCATGTGGCCGATATTAAACGACTTGAATCTAGAGATAAAGACTCAATCGAAGGAAGTTAAGAATTCTTGGTTTAAATGAGTCTGTTATCGTACTATATCAGGTGGTGGAAATTAGGCCAAACAAAATTCAATTAGGAAGTTAATCGTCTCAGAAAAGGTTGATATTTTCTGCTTCAATAAATGAAGTTACAAAGTGGGGAAGAAATGTTAGTGAAATCTCTTTGGGGTTGAAAGGACATCCATTGGTTGGAAAAAAACGCGAGTGGAAGATTAGGGGATTTGTTGACTATGTGGAATCCAGAGTTTGTTCAAGTTTGTTTAAGCTTTGAAGGTGAAGGTTTTATAGAGATTCATCTAATTTGGAAATATGCTCCTATTTTATAGTAAATGTTTATTCATCATGTTGCATCTCAAAGAAAAGGAAGCTTTGGGTGGATCTTTTAAATCTCAATTTCAGTTTCCTAGTTGGGGCTTGGTGTGTTGGGGGGGGGGGGGGGGTAATTTAACGTCATTAACAGAAATAGTGAAAAAAGAGGACAATAAGCTCAAATTAACATTATGGAAATATTTGAATTTGGAGACTTTATTGCTGAAATGGAGTTGGTTAATCTTCCACTTTTGGGAAACAAATTCACATGGTTTAATTCTACTGGTTCCATGAGTAGGTTGGATCAATTACTCATCACATAAGGGCTTTTAGAGAAGTGGAGTCTTAAAGGATAAGTGGTTGGCAAGAGGGAAATTGTTCACCACTGTCTTATTTTGATTAAGGCAAACTAATTGAACTAGGGCCCTAAGGCATTCAAGTTTTTCTCGGTTTGGCTAGATCATCCAAATTTTCTTAATTTTCTTAAAGGAATTTGGATGTTTTCCATCTTTCTATGAAACAAGATGTTCATATTTAAAAAAAAGTTCAAGATTATGAAAGCTAAGTTGAGAGTTTGGAACCTGGAGTTTTTTAGGAAAATTGGCTTAGGCTTGGAAGAAGCAATCGAGTTTTGAATAATCTGGACCATTTAGTGGCCGATAAAGATGTCTTATGATGTCCTGATTTGGCTACAAAGAGACTAAAACCTAGAAACAGGTTTGGAAAAATCTCAAGCGTAAAGATTCCTTGATCAAGAAAAAATCAAGATGTAAGTGGTTGCATGATGGCGATAGGAAATTTGAAATTCTTCCACTCTTTGATGAGGTACCGGTTTGTACGAAATAGTTTAGTAGATCTTAAATTTGGAGACACTCTAATTGAAGATCCTAAAGAAATTAAAGGCTTATCCTTCAACCATTTCAGGAGCATTTTAGAGAGCTTCATCTTTCGTATACAATGCTGGATAGAGTGGATTTCAGCGAGCTAGCTCTTGAGGAAAGTTCAAGTTTAGAGAAACCCTTCTCAATGCAGGACTTAAAAGATGCAATATGGAGTTTAGATGGTGGCTAAAGTCTAGGACCTAACGAATTTGGCATGGATTTCTACAAAGCATGTAGGGGCTTCATGAAAGTGAAATTATTTAAATGCGTCAACAAACTCTTTACTCATGGTCATTTGCCCAAAGTTATAGTTTCCTCTTTCTTAACTTTCGTTCAGAAGTATCATAACCCTCAATATGTCAATGACTTTTGCCAAATTTTCTTAATTTGTAGTGTTTACAAAATTATTTCCAAGTTGCTGGTTGGGAGATTGAAGATGGTAATTGGTAGGCTCATCTCTAATAATTAAACAACTTTTATTGAGAAAAGGAACATATTAGATGGTGTGTTGCTGGTGAACAAATTGATTGATGACGTAAGAAGATATAAAAAGGACATATTCATATTTAAAGTAGATCTTGAAAAATATTTCAACTCGGTTTCTTGGGACTACCTGGTTTATGTTCTTAAGTGCATGAAGTTTAGTAACATATAGATTAACTAGATTTGAGCTTGTATAAATAAGACAAAATATCCTTTTTGGTCACGTATGTTAACCTCAAGATTTATTTTGGTCCCTTAACATAAAAAAGGCTTATATCGGTCCCTTAACTTTCAAAACAAAAGTGAAAATTCTCAGAGAACTTGGTAACACATCTGAGAAGTTCCTTGATTCATCAACATGCATTCCCTAGGTTTTTAGATTTTTTCCCTTTGTAGATCCTTCCTATATCTCCTTACTATATCCTTCTAAATATAAACCATCCTCGAATCAGACACAATATTAAATTCCTTCTTGTGAGAGATTTTCCGGAGGATCAACTTTTTGTTATGAATCAACATCAGATACAAACGTTATTCAAGTAAATGTTAGGTTTTGGGTAAAGTAAGAGGAACCGGTGGCATCAAAAATCTGGAAGAAAGCTTCTAATTTGGGTATTAGAGGAGACAACAAAGACTGTGAGCATGTGGCCGATATTAAATGGCTTGAATCTAGAGATAAAGACTCAATCGAAGGAAGTTAAGAATTCTTGGTTTAAATGAGTCTGCTATCGTACTATATCAGGTGGTGGAAATTAGGCCAAACAAAATTCAATTAGGAAGTTAATCGTCTCAGAAAAGGTTGATATTTTCTGCTTCAATAAATGAAGTTACAAAGTTGGGAATAAATGTTAGTGAAATCTCTTTGGGGTTGAAAGGACATCCATTGGTTGGAAAAAAAGTGAGTGGAAGATTAGGGGATTTGTTGACTATGTGGAATCCAGAATTTGTTCAAGTTTGTTTAAGCTTTGAAGGTGAAGGTTTTTTAGAGATTCATCTAATTTGGAAATATGCTCCTATTTTATAGTAAATGTTTATTCATCATGTTGCATCTCAAAGAAAAGGAAGCTTTGGGCGGATCTTTTAAATCTCAATTTCAGTTTCCTAGTCGGGGCTTGGTGTGTGGGGGGATAATTTAACATCATTAAGAGAAATAGTGAAAAAAGAGGCAATAAGCTCAAATTAACATCATGGAAATATTTGAATTTGGAGACTTTATTGTTGAAATGGAGTTGGTTAATCTTCCACTTTTGGGAAACAAATTCACATGGTTCAATTCTACTGGTTCCATGAGTAGGTTGGATCAATTACTCATCACATAAGAGCTTTTAGAGAAGTGGAGTCTTAAAGGATAAGTGGTTGGAAAGAGGGAAATTGTTCACCACTGTCTTATTTTGATTAAGGCAAACTAATTGAACTAGGGCCCCAAGGCATTCAAGTTTTTCTCGATTTGGCTAAATCATCCAAATTTTCTTAATTTTGTTAAAGGAATTTTGAAGTTTTCCATCTTTCTAGGAAACAAGATGTTCATATTTTAAAAAAAAAAGGTTCAATATTCTGAAAGCTAAGTTGAGAGTTTGGAACCTGGAGATTTTTGAGATAATTGACTTAGGCTTGGAAGAAGAAATTGAGTTTTGAATAATCTGGACCATTTAGTGGCTGATAAAGATGTCTTATGATATCCTGATTTGGCTGCAAAGAGACTAGAGACCTAGAAACAGGTTTGGAAAAATCTCAAGCGTAAAGATTCTTTAATCAAGCAAAAACCAAGAAGTAAGTGGTTGCGTGATGGCGACAGGAATTCAAAATTCTTCCACTCTTTGACGAGGTACCGATTTATGCGAAATGGTTTATTAGATCTTAAATCTGGAGACACTCTAATTGAGGATCCTGAAGAAATTAAAGGCTTAACCTTCAACCATTTTGGGAGCGTTTTAGAGAGCTTCATCCTTCGCATACAATGTTGGATAGAGTGGATTTCAACGAGATAGATCCTGAGGAAAGTTCGAATTTAGAGAAACCATTCTCAATGCGGGACTTAAAAGATGTAATTTAGAGTTCAGAGGGTGGCAAAGTATAAGACCTAACAAATTTGTCATGGATTTCTACAAATCATGTAGGGGCTTCATGAAAGTGAAATTATTTAAATGCGTAAACTAATTCTTTACTCATGGTCATTTTCCCAAAGTTATAGTTTCCTCTTTCTTGACTTTCATCCAGAAGAATCATAACCCTCAATATCTCAATGACTTTCACCGTATTTTTTTAATTGGTAGTTGTTGTACCCCAAAATTTGCCCTCCCATATTCTTCAAATTTTGCCAAGTCAAAGCTTCAAAATCTCCTCAAGGGTTGCACAGTTCAAGGGTCTCCTAACAGTCAAAAATTAGGGTTTTGGTTCTGACAAAGAAAATGAAGTTTCCAAGGGTCCATTCAAGTCCCACATGCCTACAAATATGGTCAAGCATCCTCATACCAAGTTTCAAAACTCACAGCTCAAAATTGCACAGTCAAAAACCCTAATTGCACTACAGTCAACTGTAGGGGCAAAATGGTCATTTGACAGTCAAAAGTTCAAATTTTTGGTCAACATCTCATTTTTGAAGCCACAAACATCATTTGATCAATGCTTGATCATGATTCTCAAAACTTGGCTCAAAAAGTCTCAAGATGCAAAAGTTTCCATATTTGGACAGTTGAAAAAGTCAACTGTAAATTGACCAGGGCATAACTTTCACATGGATTATCAGAAAAATTCCATCCAAAGCTCATTTTGAAGATAAAGACATTTCCTACAACTCCTCTTCACACTTCAAGTCCAAGAAATGCTCTCACAAAAAGTTATCAATTTCAACATTATAGGTCATTTTCAAAAGTCAACAAAAAGGGACTTTAAGTCAAAGGCCATAACTTGAGATTGGTAAATCAAAATGACATGGGACCAAAGGAATTGGTTAGAGGACTCAAAGACCTTTCCAAAATGTCCAAGAACATGAGCAAATCTTACAAATTGAGCAAGTTATGCCTTGTGGAAGTTGGGAAATTTTTGGGTATTTTGAAAGTCAACATTGCTTCAAATGTCTTAAAAATGCTAATGGGCCTCTTTTTCTTCCACAATTCATCATCCAAAACATGTGCACGACCATTTGGCCCAAAGGGAAGTTTTTTATCATTTTTATTTATTTATTTGGATTTTTAATAATTAATAATTCATTTAATTAAAATAAATATGTGAAAAATACTAAACCTAACCTTTTAAATCTTTTTGTGCATGGAATAGGCTTAAGATTTCGTGCATGATCAAATATAGAAAGAATCAAGTTGATTGGACACAATTTGAATCAAATTTGCATGAAAAGATTGAAAACATATATGCATAAAAAATCAAATATTCTCTCATCAATTCCTTGATTCCTTGGACCAATTTCTGAACCCTAATCATTCACACATATATACCAATGCCAACCCTAATGTTCTTGACCACAAAGCTGCGCCAGAAATCCATTATCAAGTTTGAGTTTTTTGACAAATTTTCCAAAACTGAAAACTAGGTTCTAGGGCGATTCAAGCCAAAATACTTGTTCCATTACCTTCCTGAGGCTTCAAGGAAGGTTTTCAAATCAAAACCTCCATCCTAACACCAAGAAACGTGAGAATAATCGTGTCCTGTACAGATTTTTTTTCACATTCTTGCATCATGATTCATGCGTCTTTATTCATTTTTAATGTTTGATTTGTGTTCCTTGATTAATTCTAAAGCTAACTGTGTGCTTTGATTGAGTTTTCATGCGTTATATGATGAATCACCATTAAAGGATGCTAGGGTTACTAAGCTTTCAAATTAGGCGTTTCTGGATGCTGTAAAATTAGGACATGCCAATACCATGGTTGAGTTCAGGAAGTTTGGACGATTTGAAAACACTCACCGCACCTAATTTATGTGGCCACATGGCCTAATCGCTATTTTGGAAAACTGCTTGTTTTGGGGGGGTTTAAAACCCCCGCTAACCTTTTGTATGTTTCAGGAAAAAGCGCAATAAGGAGGAAGACGATGATGTGTAGGCTGCTGATTGGAATATTTAAATTTGCGCGCTAAATTTCCCACTGACTGCTGTTTTGTATTATATTATTCTTTAGTTACATAATAATCAAAACGCGTTGGTAGCTCCACTGGTCAAAGGACGCGCTGGTAACCCCTGGGACCTGGGTTCGAATCCCAGGTCCCCCACCCCTTTCCATGTTATTTTTCTAACAATGTTTCTATGTAATTTCCAAGCAAGTGTCCATCATACATCCACAACATCAAGCCATCCACGTGCCTACTGAGATGAATCAAAGGGCCATAATTGGAAGAACATGATGGGCAGGAGTCAACGCATATGCATGCTACCTTGGAAAGTAAATAAGGCCAAGGATAATTGGGCCTAAAATGCTAAGAATACACCTCCCAATTTGGGGACAGACCCCCCTAGGTTTGCAATTTCTTTTATATTTTTTCATTTTTTTTATTTGATTCAATTATTTTTTTTAATTTCTTTAATTTAGTTTATTTTCATAAAAACATAAAAACAATATAAAAATCAGAAAAAGACAAAAAAAATAAATATTTTTATTTAATTAATTTATGTTTTTGTAAATAAAATCTCACCAATTAATTAGTTTTATTCTAGGGTTAATCTTAAAATCTTTTCTTCATAACTTAAAAACTTGTAGAATTAGGTTTAAATAGTTTAATTACTTTTTTTATTTTTATCATCTCTAATAATTAAATATTTACTATTATTTTTTATAAATCAAATTGCATGTAAATAATTAGATTAATTTTAGGCTTAATTTTAATATGTTTTTCTTAATAAATAAAAAAAAATAGAATTAGGGTTAATTTCTCAATCTCATTTAATTCTCTTATTAAAAAACCATAAATACAAAAAAACTAAAAAAATAATTTCTTTTTCCTTAATTGAATTAATTTGTAAATAATAATTTAATTTCATTAAAAAAGGTCCAACGCCCTCGCTTTCAATTTCAATTCAATTCGCGCATTTTATTTTACTTCTTTTAAATATTGATGTAATTCTCCCAAAGCCGTGTAAATTAACCTTTCGCACTTTACTTTATTTCTTTATTTTCTGTCAAATCGGGTCCTGGATTTTAATTTGGCGATGTGGACCCGCGCCTTTGTAATAGTTTAGAACTTTATATTTCCGCATCTTTTTAACTGTTAAATAAATGCATGCAAGAATGAATGACCTAAAATAAAAACAAACGCATAGATCACTTTGACATGAACAAGACAAAAATAAACGAACCTGACACACAAATCACACACCACCCCTAGGGTACGCCTCATTGTTGCCTTGCCTTTCGAAAGGTGATCGTCGAGTAGAGGATGTCTTAGTAAGTCCTCATGATCCGGGAACCTGGCATGAGGGTAGCTTCTAAGGTGTCTTCCCATTGCTCCGGTGATCACCATGTCCCGAATCCTCGAATTGACCCGAACACCTCCAATGGTGGTGCTACCTACCTCTCAATGGCGGGATGGCACTACTTTAAAGGACATTTACACAGACGAATTCCTTAGGGTAGGTAGGTTCTCGTAGATACTTGCTCTAAATTTCAAAACAAATCAAAAAATACTTTTCACACCGACACTTTTTTTCAAAAAGCTTTCGAAAGTAATTTTTCAAACACTCTTGAGGACCGATACAAGAGTCGAACTGGAATTTTCAAAGAAACTTTTTAAAACCCACAGTTGAAAAGCAAATAAAACATTTTTGAAAACACAAATGAGCAAGTATCTAAGAGCCCATGGATAACCATGGATAGAAAGGGTGCTAACAGCTTCCCTTTCTATAACCTACCTCCCGAACCGAGAGCAATCTCTATAAGGAATTTTTCTGTGCTTTTGTCCTTTCCATTTGGAGAAAATAAAAGACGGTGGCGACTCTTGCTTCCGCGACATTTCGCGAACCAGCGTTAAACAGTCAGTTCCAGATCCACCGATCACAGAACTGGCGACTCTGCTGGGGATACTTAAAGTGAGGTGTACCTTAGGACTAAGATCATTTGTGTTTTCAATTGTCTGAATTGCTTGCTTTATCATTGTGGGTACTGTCTTGGGAGTTCTATAGATCCTAACCTGAATCTGGGGGATACCTTCTTAGAAAGTAGCAACAAGACTGTGAGGGAACTGTGCGGGGTATACCGACATGGTTGAAACAGTCTGCTACGTTGATGTGGCACTTTGGTGTGTACCGGTAACCCTTGAGTTCAGTCAAGGAGAGTACGGGGCCTCCGCGTGGTGTCGTGAAGCATCAACAGACCTTAGGAACCTTAATTGAACTATCTTGGCCTCTTTAGGGTAGTGAGATAACTGACTTTGGTGCAGTCCGAGGTTGGTTGATACTCGATACTACACTCAATTGAGGGTTGCTTTCCTGGAATATTTCGGTCGCCAGTTCAGTGGCTAAATCGAAACGATGAACAATGAAAGCAATCCCGTGATATTGAGACCCTTAGAACCCGGTTACTTCTGATAGGACAGGTTTGAACCCACCAACTTCAAGAGGGTACTACCCAGACCCCATGCTGGCCTTAAACCCTAAGGGCTTGTCTTGTGTGCCTTGTGTGCCTTACATGTTTGTCTTTGTAAATATCTGTGGTGTGTTTAATCATAGCATCATGACATCATCCAGCATCATATGCATTGACTAACCATTTCAGGGGTTCGAATCTTCATCTTTGTTCTTGTTTTGTAGGACATGGAAACTGTTCGCAGAAAGACAATTCAAATCAGTCTTGTAAGGGTCCCTCCTCAGCTTAAGGAACTTATATCCAGGATTCCCGAGAACTCTTCATTCATTGAAAGACATGGAAGTCTCATCAGCTTGGTTAATACCAACATTGAGGAAGATATGATAAAGGTCTTGTTCCAATTCTTTGACCATCTGCATCATTGTTTCACCTTCTTGGATTATCAGCTGGTACCTACATTGGAGGAGTTCTCCCGACTCCTGAAGATCCCTATCCTTGATCAACTACCCTACAACGGTACGGAAAAGGAACCCAAGCTTGAAGAGATTGCTAAAGCCTTGCACCTACAATCATCTGACCTCAAGGGACATTGGGAAGTTAGAAGTGGTATCAAAGGGTTCTTAGCCAGGTTTCTGTTTGAAAAGGCCCATGAATGTTGGAACTCCCTTGACTTACAAGCTTTTGAAGAAGTTGTGGCCCTCCTTGTCTATGGTTTGGTGTTGTTCCCTAACCCAGATCAGCTTATAGATGTCAGTGCTGTCCAGATCTTCATGTCTAGGAATCCTATACCTACGTTGCTGGGGGACATCCTTCACTCATGTTACACTCGAACCATGAGAAAAAGAGGTGTCCTTAGGTGCTGCACTCCTCTCCTGGGAAGGTGGTTTATTTCGCACCTTCCACAATCAGTGTTGAAGAACGAGCGGGGTTTGAGATGGTCACAGCGGTTGATGACCCTTACACATGCAGATATACATTGGTGCCCTCGGTCCAGAGAGGATGTCACTATCATTGATCGTTGCGGGGAGTACCCTAATGTTCCTTTACTTGGAATCAGAGGAGGTATTACTTACAACCCATGCCTGGCTTGGAGACAATTTGGTTATGCTCGAAGGGATGGCCCTCATGACATGTTAATTCCTGACATAGTTTTTGACTTCGACAATGATGCACAAGGACTTCGCCAGAGATTTATCAGAGCTTGGAGGATGCCAAGTAGGATAGACAACAAGACACTGGGGCACAAGAATTCCATCCCGTTGGAACCTTATCTCAAGTGGGTACGAGCCCGCTCCCAGAAGTTAGTAACGCCTTATCCTCATATGCTCCCTGTGATCAAAGAGCCAGTCTTGGAAGGAGAAGTGTCCTATACCATTCAGCATCCTGATATGCCCATATCCTGGGAAGAGATGCAGAAGAGCTGGATCCAGCTTAAGGAAGAACGGAATTCTCTTGAGACCAGTCTACATGCTAGTGAAAAGAAGGTCCTGGAGCTCACCCGCCTATTGCATGAGGAGAGGAATCTCAACACCTACATAGCTCCAAAGAGGATGCGTAGTGTCTTTTGGGATTGATTTGCTTTGTAATTTTTGCCCATGAGGCTCTGATGTACTGAATAATTATTTCCTTAATGATAACGTGTGTTCTTCTTTTGTCTACAACAAATTTGAACTTTCGAACCCTTGAATGCATTGCATAAACACATATCATTCATCATGTGCATAGCAGGTTTTTCTTCTTCTCAGGTTGCTTACCGTTCTTCGCTGTTTATTTCAGCATCATGAATCCTGACTCTTCATCAACTGAGATGTCCATCAAGGCTCTTCAGGCGCAGAATGCGCAATTTCAGGAACTAATCATGGGTTTGGCTCAGGGCCAAGAAGAGCTGAAGGCTCTGCTCCTGAAGAAAGAGAAGAAGAAGAAGAGGAGAACTGTTCTTTTCAACTCGGGCAGAAGGTTTGGCAATACTCTGCAGAATGAAGAGGCTGGTTCTTCTATAGGAAAGGGTACTCCCCAAGGGGAAAAAGGTCCTAGTCTGGTCGTCTCCGACAACGAGACTGATTTTGATGAGGAACAATATCCTCCTGCAGAAGATAGATACAAGCAGTTGGAGGACAGACTGAATGCTATGGAGATCCAACAAGTGCCTGGGCTGGATTTTAGAGACTTGGGTTTGTCTACTGGTGTGATCATTCCTCATAAGTTCAAAGCACCATCCTTTACCAAGTACGACGGGGCGTCTTGTCCCAAGCTACACCTCAGGTCTTATGTGCGGAAGATTCAACCGTACTCAGTGGATAAGAATTTGTGGATCCACTTCTTCCAGGAGAGTCTTTCAGGGACTCATCTCGAATGGTTCTATCAACTAGATGGGACCAAGGTTCGTAACTGGGAGGAGTTGGCTACTGCTTTCTATAAGCAGTATCAATATAATGCCGACCTTGCCCCTACGCGTACCCAACTCCAGGGTATGTCGTTAGGTTCAAGCAAAGGTTTTAAAGAGTACGCTCAGAAGTGGAGGGATCTGGCTGGCAGGGTGCAGCCTCCGTTGACTGATCGGGAGTTGGTAGACATGTTCTTGGGGACCTTATCTGGGCCATTTTTCAACCATCTTATCGGTAACTCGTCTGCAGGGTTTACTGATCTTATTCTGACTGGAGAGAGAATTGAGGCTGGGTTGAAGTCTGGTAAGATTCCGAAGGGTGCATCTACAAGTTCAGAGAAGAAACCCTTCAAGAAGGAGGCTAGTGCTGTATATGGCTCAAAGAGACAAGAGAAATCTGAGCGCCGCCAATCTGTCAGTGCGGTAATGATTGCTAAGCCTGCTGCCGCTCCTCGGCAAACCAATCCTCAGAGGGCTGAAAGACCTAGAAGAGAGTTTACCCATTTGAGTATGACCCTATCGCAAATCTTGCCACAGTTGTTGTCCACCAACCTAGTGACTGTCAGAGAGGCCCCAAAAGTTGTGAACACTGCCTCTCCCAAATACAATCCAAATGCCCGCTGTGCTTATCACTCCGATAGCTCGGGGCATTCCACTGATGACTGTTGGGCCTTAAGGAACAAGATGCAGGACCTTATTGATGCCAAAGAGGTACAATTTGAGGCATCTGAGAAGCCTAATATAGTGACAGCTCCCCTGCCTGCTCATGGAGTGAATGCTATTGGGGACGAGGATGAAGTGGATGAAGCTGAGTTCGATAGCTGGATTTACCCGGCAACCGACAGTGGACCTAACAATTGGAGTGCAAAGGACAATCTACCTGTTTCTCTTGTTACTGAGTAATGGATTCCTATGTTTTTGTCATTTGTAATAAACAATAAATTGAACTTTATGGCCCGGTGTCTTACCCGGGGCACCGTGGCTTCGTTTGTGAGGGCATATAAATTGTCATTTCATATATCATGAATAAAAATCTTGGACGTTTTCTCGCATTTCAAATCTTATGCTCCTTTTCTGTCTTTCTTTCCTTTATATATTTCGAAACAGCTGTATTTACACACACTCACTCATACAGGTTTCAATCCACTCTGGATCTCACTGGTAACGACTCTGATACCGCCAGTTATGACTTCGAAAATCCGATCAACTTAGCCAAAGACGAAGGTGAAGATGATTGCGAAGTGCCTGGCGAGCTCGCAAGACTGTTACTTCAGGAAGAGAGGGCAATTCAACCACATGAAGAGCCAGTGGAAATAATAAACCTAGGTACTGAGGCAGACAGGAAAGAGGTAAAGATTGGTGTCAACCTAGAGCTCAGAGTGAAGCAACGGTTGACTAAGATGCTACATGAGTATATGGAGATCTTTGCCTGGTCCTACGAAGACATGCCCGGGTTGGATACCGATATTGTGGTCCATCACTTGCCTACCAAGGAAGACTGTCCTCCGGTTAAGCAAAAAGTCCGTCGTATGCGTCCAGAGATGTCCGAAAAGATCAAAGCCGAGGTTATGAAACAGTTTGATGCCGGGTTCCTTGCAGTGACTTCTTACCCCCAGTGGGTAGCTAATGTGGTGCCGGTACCAAAGAAAGACGGAAAGGTCAGAATGTGTGTCGACTACAGGGATTTGAACAGGGCCAGCCCCAAGGATGACTTCCCCTTACCTCACTGTGATCGGTGGATCTGGAACTGACTGTTTTACGCTGGTTCGCGAAATGTCGCGGAAGCAAGAGTCGCCACCGTCTTTTATTTTCTCCAAATGGAAAGGACAAAAGCACAGAAAAATTCCTTATAGAGATTGCTCTCGGTTCGGGAGGTAGATTATAGAAAGGGAAGGTGTTAGCACCCTTTCTATCCATGGTTATCCATGGGCTCTTAGATACTTGCTCACTTGTGTTTTCAAAAATGGTTTGTTTGCTTTTCAATTGTGGGTTTTAAAAAGTTTCTTTGAAAATTCCAGTTCGACTCTTGTATCGGTCCTCAAGAGTGTTTGAAAAATTGCTTTGAAAGCTTTTGAAAATGTGTTGGTGTGAAAAGTCTTTTTGAATTTGTTTTGAGATTAGAGCAAGTATCCACGAGAACCTACCTACCCTAAGGAATTCGTCTGTGTAAATGTCCTTTAAAGTAATGCCATCCCACCATTGAGAGGTAGGTAGCACCACCGTTGGAGGTGTTCGGGTCAATTCGAGTTTAGGGACATGGTGATCACCAGAGCAATGGGAAGACACCTTAGAAGCTACCCTCATGCCAGGTTCCCGGATCATGAGGACTTACTAAGACATCCTCTACTCGACGATCACCTTTCGAAGGCAAGGCAATAGTGAGGCGTACCCTAGGGGTGGTGTGTGCGATTTGTGTGTCGTTTTCATTTGCATTTGTCTTGTCATGTTTATTGGTGTTCTACGCTTGATTTTTATTATGTCCATTCATTCTTGCATGCTTTGTTTAACAGTTGAAAATATTTGCGGAAAGGTAAATCTAAAGCTATTACAAATGGCGCGGGTCCACATCGCCAAAATTAAACCGGACCCGATTTGACGGAAAACAAAGAATTAAAGAAAATAAAGTGCGGCATATTAATTTACAAGGCCTTGGGAGAGATACATAATTATTTGAGCGATAAGAATAAATATGCGAATTTAAATAAGAATTACGAACGAAGCGAGGGCGTTGGACCCTTTTGCAAAAGATTAAAATTATATGAATTAATTAATTTAAGAAAAGAAATTGTTTTTGTTTTTTGGTATTTCTATGTTTTTAAGATTTAATAAAAAAGAAAGAATCAATTAAAATTAAAAGAAAATGCTAAACCTAATTCTAATTATTTTTAAATTATTAAGAAAATATTGAAGTTTTTTAACCTAAATGAAACCCTAAATTTTTTATGTACAATTTAATTATAACAATAAATAAGATAAATAGTATTATTGTGAAAAAGAAATATTAAAAAGGAATAAAAATTAACTAAATCTAATTCTATGTTTTTTATATTTTATTATGAAAAGAATTAAAATTGTAACCTAATTTAAAACTAATTAATTACATGCCAATTTATTTACAAGAAAATATCAAAATAAATAATCATTATATTTTTTTATCTTTTCTGAGTTTTTTTATGAGGTTTTTGTATTTGTGAAAAAATAATTAATTAAATTAAAACCATAAAGAAAATAAAATAACAATTTAAAAAATAAAACATAAAGGAAATTGCAAACCAGGGGGGGTGGAAGTCCCAATTGTGAGGTATGCTTTTAGAAATCCAGGCCCAATTGATCATGGCCTTGTGGACCTTTTTTGAGTAGTGTGCTGGCAAGTTGACTCAAGCGCAGGGTGTACTTCAGATCTAGGCCTTTGGTTTGATCTCCAGATGGGCGTGGATGGCTGATTCTGGAAGTGTATGGTAGTCCTCAGCAAGTAGAACAACATGTGAACCTGAATTGAAAAATATTATGAAGAATAATGCAGACCTGGGGCTCGAACCCAGGTCTTGGATGTTGAAGCAACCAACGCTTGCCAGCTGAGCCACTGAATCCATTCGTTAAATAAATAAACAACAAATAATATAAAAGAAACAAAACGTTAGTGGTTCAAACGCGCGAAATATTTAAACGCTCCAATCAAGCCTAGCCACCTAATCATCTTCTTCGCGTGTTTTGTTTTTTTTCTTCTGAAACAAGACCATAACGCAACGGTTTTCCACGCGTGGGTTTAGAGGGCTTTAAAGAAAATAGCGATTAGCTCTCCTTGGCACATAAATTCAGCGCGAGGGGTGGTTCTTCTTCGTCTCCATGCGCTGAATTGAATGGTGGTAGTCACAAGCCTTAATTTTTCCTTGGGTGAAAAACCCCAATTCAAAACTCTGAAAACCCTAAAAGTCAAACATGGCATAATCGTATATAGCGCACAAAAAAGCAATTGGATATGTTGGTTAGCATCAAAACATCATAATGAACATGAATCCATAAATAAAAAATGCAAAAGATGCTTAAATCATGATGCACGATTGTGGAATTTTCTTGATGCAGTTTCGGTTCAATATACCAGTTCTTGGAGTTTTGATGAGTGTTATGGATTAGAACACGTTCAGGAACCTTCAAGGAAACTAATGAAACAAGTTTTATGCTTTGAATCGACCTGAAAAGTGCTTTTCAGTTTTGAGTTTTTAAGGAATTTTTCCAAGTTTGCAATGGCCTTTCTTGCGCAGCTTTGAGTCTTGCACGATTAGGTTTATGATCAAGCCTTTGTAGTGAATGCATTAGGTCAAAATATTGCTCAAAATCTCTTGAATTGATGAATTGAAGATTTGATTTTTTAAGGATCTTTTTTCAATCTTTTTCAAGTGTTCTTTGCTCTCAATCATGCCAATCCATCCAATTATTTCCTAATTAGCATATGCACGAAATCTTGATGGCAAAACATGTATAAAAAGATTTGTTAGGGTGAATTAAATATTTTTCATATATTTAAATGATTTAAATGAATTAATATAAATAAAAATTCAAATAAATAACTAAAAAATGAGAAAATACTTCCCTTTGGGCCAAGTGGTCGTGCACATGCTTAGAATGATGAATCATGGAAGAAAAATGGTCCCATTAGCAATTTTAGGTCATTTGAATCAATGTTGACTTTTCAAAATATCCAAAAATTTCCCAACTTCCACAAGGCATAACTTGCTCAATTTTTAAGATTTTCTCATGTTTTTGGACATTTTGGAAAGGTCTTTGAGTCCTCTAACCAATGCCTTTGGTCCCATGTCATTTTGATTTACCAATCTCAAGTTATGGCCTTTGACTTAAAGTCCCTTTTTGTTGACTTTTGAAAATGACCTATAATGTTGAAATTGATAACTTTTTGTGAGAGCATTTCTTGGACTTGAAGTATGAAGATGAGTTGTAGGAAATGTCTTTCTCTTCAAAATGAGCTTTGGATGGAATTTTTCTGATAATCCATGTGAAAGTTATACCCTGGTCAATTTCAGTTGACTTTTTCAACTGTCCAAATAAGGAAACTTTTGCATCTTTGATGATTTCTGAGCCAAACTTTGATAATCATGATCAAGCATTGATAAAATGATGTTTGTGGCTTCAAAATGATATGTTGACCAAAAATTTGAACTTTTGACTGTCAAATGACCATTTTGCCCCTACAGTTGACTGTAGTGCAATTTAGGGTTTTGACTGTGCAATTTTGAGCTGAATGCCTTGAAACTTGATATGAGGATACTTGACCATATTTGTAAGCATGTGAGACTTGATTGGGCCCTTGAAAACTTCATTTTCTTGATCAGAACACCAACCCTAGTTTTGACTGTATGGGAGACCTTTGCACTGTGCAACCCTTGGGGAATTTTGCAGCTTGACTTGGCAATTTCTTGGAGAATATGGGAGGGCAAATTTTGGGGTACAACAGTTGCCCCTGTTCAATCTTCTTAGACCTGAGGATGCAGATTGGCTGACGTGCCTTTCGTAATCCGAGGGTGGAAGATGATTGAACACTAGAGTGCCCAGAAATTTGCGCTCACATGTTAGCAGTGTGATGGGGGGAATGGGCTTATAGATGCCATTTGGAGATTGCTGGATAGGATGATGGGCTTATAGATGCCATCTGGATGTTGATCGCGTAAGAGATTCCTTGGCGAGAACCTGCATACCTGCAAAAAAGAAAAATGAGTACCTGACATGTTGCAGGAGCTGGTTTTTTGATGCTTGGTATAGATATGTCCTGACTGGTTACAGGAGCTGAGTCTGGAGCTTCAAACGGCGATGAATGAACCAGGGATAGTTACTGCTTTAGCATGAATGATAAGAGAACCTTGGGCGACTTTAACTTCAACAACGCTCGTTGAGAAAAATCTTGGGTGTCTTCTACTGGGATAAGAATCAGGGAGATCTTAGGGTCGATCTGACTGAACCAGAGAAGGCCTTTGACTGGATAAGCATCAGGAAAATCTTAGGGTTGATTTAACTGAACCGGATAAGGTCTTGAAATATCTTCAACTGGATAAGCATCAGGGAGATCTTAGGGTCGATCTGACTGAACCAGAGAAGGCCTTTGACTGGGTAAGCATCAGGAAAATCTTAGGGTCGATTTAACTGAACCGGTCTAGGTCTTGAAATATCTTCAACTGGATAAGCATCAGGGAGATCTTAGGGTCGATCTGACTGAACCAGAGAAGGCCTTTGACTGGATAAGCATCAGGAAAACCTTAGGGTCGATTTAACTGAACCGGTCTAGGTCTTGAAATATCTTCAACTGGATAAGCATCAGGGAGATCTTAGGGTCGATCTGACTGAACCAGAGAAGGCCTTTGACTGGGTAAGCATCAGGAAAATCTTAGGGTCGATTTAACTGAACCGGTCTAGGTCTTGAAATATCTTCAACTGGATAAGCATCAGGGAGATCTTAGGGTCGATCTGACTGAACCAGAGAAGGCCTTTGACTAGATAAGCATCAGGAAAATCTTAGGGTCGATTTAACTGAACCGGTCTAGGTCTTGGAAGATGATTGAGAATTTAGCTGATTCTTTCCTGAAAGGTACAGGTCAGTCATATGCAATGCATGATATGGATCAAGCAATGATATTCTCAACATAAATGAGATTTGTGATATATGATGCGTCTATGCATGCTATAATGATGTATGGAAGTGTGATGTTTATGAATGTTTGTTTTCGTCTAGGAAAGTAAATCCTTGACGGGTGCCGGGAAATCGTATCCTGGGCTGATGTTGAGGAATAGATTTTACTTCCGCTGGGGATGACAGTTGCAAGGATACCGGTAGGAGAAGATAACTCCGTTGGGGAATAAACTTGGCAAATGGAAGATTCTACAGGGAGAAAAGATACTCTAGCGACCATGCTGGGGAGCAATACTCTGTGGGAAGAGGAATGCTTTGTTGAATGTTGATAGTTACTTCGCTGGGGATACCCTTATTGTATAGGAAGTGTTGATGGACTTCGCCGGGGATAAGAAGGCTTCGTTGACGACGCTCTTTCCGTGGCTTTTGGCTGAGGATAACCCAGTTATATCCTGTTAAGGAAATAACTCTTTCAATAAGGCCGGGCGACGCGTTCGTGCTCTGCGAGGGGATAAGCTTCCAGAATTTACTGGGGATAAGCTTACTGCTTGGGGATATGAGTTCCAGCTTTCCTGGGGAGACTGGATTGGACTCTTCTGGGGAGTTTTGAACTATGAAGGGGAAGGGATTCCTTTGAATGTTGATATGCCACCGGGGAACAATCTTTAGACCAAGACTGCCGGGGATGCTTGTTAAGAATATATGTATTGTTGCTGGGGAAGTGATTCCTTTGAATGTCTGGTATACCGCCGGGGAACAATCTTTAGATCAAGACTGCCGGGGATGCTTGTATTGCTGCTGGGGAAGTATTGAGATCTACGGGAGGATACTCAATTTCCTTGAGATTTGATAATTTTGCTTGGAGAAGAATGTACTGTTTTGCTGAACCACTCTCTGGGGATTTAATATGTACTTGGTCATGTTCTTTAGCTGAACCCACCTTGGTACCTTGGAGGATAGAACAACTAGATTGCTTGGACAACTCTTTATTGCCCCTATTTCTAGTGTCACCTGCAATTAATTCCTTTGTTTCGTATGCAAATATTTATGAGTTAGCAAATTATTGTCAATGCATATATCACAAATTGAACCTTAGACGTTCTTCGCAAAACAAAACGAAAAAAGAAAAAACACTTGGCACGTTTAACTGAAAATATATTTGTATTGATTTTTTGAATGGCCTGTGAATAGGCATTTTGTGTACAAGAGGCTGACGTCCTGGTAAGAGGAACGCCGCCTGAGCAAAAGAGTTTATACAAATTTTGTACAAAAAGAAAATAAAACAGCTGTGTGAAGTGAATGATCCCACTGGGTTTCAACTCTGCTATTGCCTTTATAACTCCGAGCGTCTCATCACTTGATGACCTTGGTTGAAGGTGAAGCTGACTGATCGATGCCGTCTGAACTTGATGTAGATATCGGATTCTGGATGCAAAGTGATCCAATGAGACATAGTATTACGCTTTTATCCCTAATTTTTGCCTGGACCGCCCTTTCGGGTTTTCAGTCCACCGGGATACCCATTTTTGCCCAAGCCGCCTTTTCAGGTTTTCGACTTGCCGGGTGTACAGATTTTTTTCATTTTCATCCCTTCATTTTGCCCGAACCCTTTTGGTTCGACGGGAAGCCCTAACTTTTGCCTAGGCATGTCAGCCTAGCGGGTCTTTTTTCATGCGTAGTATTTTTTTACTATGTCTGCATTGGCGGGGTGAGGAAGGTCGTCACCATCCATATTGGTTAATATCATTGATCCTCCTGAGAACACATGCTTAACCACAAATGGCCCTTCGTACGCAGGGGTCCATTTGCCCCTTGGATCACTCTGAGGAAGGATGATTCTCTTGATTACCAGATCCCCAACTTGATATTCCTGTGGTCTGACCTTTTTGTTAAATGCCCTGATCATTCATTTCTGATACGTCTGACCATGACAGATAGCAGCAAGTCTCTTTTCATCAATGAGGTTGAGTTGATCAAGTCGTGTCTGGATCCAATCACCTTCGTTCAGATTTGCATCCTTCATTATCCGGAGAGAGGGAATTTGTACTTCGATCGGTAAGACTGCCTCCATACCATAAACCAGAGAGAAAGGAGTTGCCCCGGTTGACGTCCTTGCTGAGGTACGGTACCCATGTAAAGCGAACGGTAACATCTCGTGCCAATCTTTGTAAGTCACTGTCATCTTCTGCACGATTTTCTTGATGTTCTTATTTGCTGCTTCTACAACCCCATTCATCTTCGGTCTGTAAGGAGAAGAATTGTGGTGCTGTATCTTGAACTGTTCGCAGAGCTCATCGATCATCTTGTTGTTCAGATTGGTACCGTTGTCTGTAATTATCCGCTCAGGGACGCCGTACCGACAGATCAGGTTGTGCCGAATGAACCGTGCCACAACAGTCTTGGTTACCGTAGCATAGGATGCTGCCTCAACCCACTTCGTAAAATAGTCAATCGCCACTAGGATGAAGCGATGCCCATTAGATGCCGTAGGTTTTATCTCGCCGATCATGTCTATGCCCCACATTGCAAACGGCCAAGGCGCAGTTAGAACATTCAGGGGAACCGGAGGAACATGCACCTTGTCTGCATAGATCTGGCACTTGTGGCATGTACTGGAATGTTGGTAACAATCAGCTTCCATTGTGGACCAGTAATATCCTGCCCGTAGGATTTTCTTAGCCATAGTGTGTCCACTGGAATGCGTACCAAAGGTCCCTTCATGTAGCTCTTCCATGATCCTTTCTGCTTCCGTCTTATCCACACAACGCAGTAAGGTTGAATCATGGTTTCGCTTGTACAAGATGCCGTTACTAAGGAAGAACTTGGCTGTGAACCTCCTCAGGAATTTCTTATCATTGACAGATGCACCTTCAGGGTATTCCTGAGCTTCCAGATATCTCTTCACTTCGTGGTACCAAGGCTTCTCAGTCACCAATTCAGTTTCGAGATCACAACAGTATGCCGGTTCGTCCAGTTTCCAGATGATGATTCGGGGAGCCTCATTATCCCATTTGACTTTGAACATAGAAGACATTGTAGCTAACGCGTCCGCCAACTGATTCTCTTCTCTTGGAAAGTGTTCAAAGGTTATCTCTGTGAAGTGGGGAATCAGGGTCAACACACATTCTCTATAAGGAATCAAATTTGGATGTTTCGTATCCCACTCTCCTTTGATCTGATTGATCACAAGAGCGGAATCTCCGAAGACGCTCAGAAACTTGATCCTTAGGTCGATCGCAGCTTGAAAACCCATGATGCACGCCTCATACTCCGCCATGTTGTTGGTGCAGTTGAAACACAGCCGGGCAGTGAGTGGAGTATGAGTACCTTGTGGGGATATGATTATGGCGCCAATACCATTTCCCAAAGCATTGGAGGCTCCGTCAAAGTGCATAGACCATCGGGATCCTGGTTCAGGTCCTTCATCCGGTCCAGGTACTTCACAATCTGTTACTATCATAATGCTTTCATCCGGGAATTCAAAGTTCATTGACTGATAATCATCTACAGCTTGATGTGCCAGGTGGTCTGCCAATACACTTCCCTTGATGGCTTTCTGGGTCGTATACTGAATGTCATATTCCGTCAAGATCATTTGCCATCTTGCAATTCTCCCAGACAGAGCAGGCTTTTCGAATATGTACTTTATAGGATCCATTTTTGAGATCAACAAGGTAGTGTGAGTCAGCATATACTGTCTCAGCCGGCGAGCAGCCCATACCAAAGCGCAGCAAGTTTTCTCAAGCAGTGAGTATCGGGTCTCACAGTCGGTAAACTTTTTGCTAAGGTAATAAATGGCATGCTCTTTTCGGCCAGACTCGTCATGCTGCCCCAGCACACACCCCATTGAGTTGTCAAGCACTGTCAGGTATAATATCAGAGGTCTCCCTTCAACCGGCGACATAAGGATAGGTGGTTCTTGGAGATACTCTTTGATTTTGTCAAAGGCAACCTGAAATTCATCATTCCAACGTACTACCTGATCTTTCTTCAGCAGCTTGAAGATTGGCTCACAGGTAGCAGTCAGATGTGAGATGAACCGAGCGATATAATTCAGGCGTCCTAAAAAGCCTCTGACCTCTTTCTCTGTCCTGGGAACTGGCATCTCTTGAATAGCTTTGACCTTAGCAGGGTCCACTTGTATTCCCTTATCACTGACCACAAAGCCTAGTAACTTCCCAGATCTTACCCCGAAGGTGCACTTGTTCGGGTTCAATCTCAGCTTGTACAGTTTCAACCGGTCAAACAACTTCTGTAGATGATCTAGGTGTTCTTCCTCAGTTTGGGACCTTGCGATCATGTCGTCAACATACACCTCTATCTCGTGATGGATCATGTCATGAAATAAAGCAACCATGGCACGTTGGTAGGTTGCCCCAGCGTTCTTTAATCCAAATGGCATGACCTTGTAACAGAAGGTGCCCCACTGAGTAACAAATGTAGTCTTTTCCATGTCTTCAGGTGCCATCTTGATCTGATTGTATCCTGAAAAGCCATCCATGAAAGAGAACACTTTGTGTTGAGCTGTGTTATCAACAAGGACATCAATGTGAGGTAAGGGGAAGTCATCTTTGGGGCTGGCCCTGTTCAGATCCCTATAGTCGACACACATTCTGACCTTACCGTCCTTCTTAGGTACCGGCACTACATTAGCAACCCACTGCGGGTAAGAAGTCACTGCAAGGAACCCAGCATCAAACTGTTTCATGACCTCGGCTTTAATCTTCTCAGACATCTCTGGACGCATCCGACGGACCTTTTGCTTAACTGGAGGGCAGTCTTCCTTAGTTGGCAAATGATGGACCACAATATCGGTATCCAACCCGGGCATGTCTTCGTAGGACCAGGCAAAGATCTCCATATAATCATGTAACATCTTGGTTAACCGTTGCTTCACGCTGAGCTCTAGGTTGGCACCAATCTTTACCTCTTTCCTGTCTGCTTCAGTACCCAAGTTTATTGTTTCCATTGGCTCTTCATGGGGTTGAATTGCCCTCTCTTCCTGAAGCAACAGTCTTGCAAGCTCGCCAGGCACTTCGCAACCATCTTCACCTTCGTCTTCGGCTAAGTTGATCGGATTTTCGAAGTCATAACTGGCAGTAGCAGGGTTGTTATCAGTGAGATCCAGAGTGGATTGAAACCTGTATGAGTGAGTGTGTGTGTAAATACAGCTGTTTTTGAAAATTATGTAAAGGAAAAGAAAGACAGAAGAGGAGCACAATATTTGCAATGCGAAAAATACGTCCAAGATTTTCATTCATGATATATGAAATGACAGTTTGTATGCCCTCACAAATAGAACCACGGTGCCTCGGGTAAGACATCGGGCCATAGAGTTTATCATTGTTTATTACAAAATAACAAAACATAGGGATTCATTACTCAGTAACAAGAGAAACAGATAAGTTGTCCTTCACACTCCAATTGTTGAGTCCACTGTCGGTTGCCGGGTAGATCCAGCTATCAAACTCAGCTTCATCAACTTCCTCTTCGTCCCCAATAGCATTAACTCCATGAGCAGGCAGGGGAGCTGTCACCACATTAGGCTTCTCAGATGCCTCAAACTGTACCTCTTGGGCATCAATAAGGTCCTGTAGCTTGTTCTTTAACGCCCAACAGTCATCAGTAGAGTGCCCCGGGCTATCTGAATGGTAAGCACAACGAGCATTCGGATTGTACTTGGGAGATGCAGTATTTGGAAACTTCGGCGCCTCCCTGACAGTCACTAAATTAGTTGAGAGCAACTGTGGCAGGATCTGCGACAAAGTCATGCCTAAGCGGGTGAATTCTCTCCGGGGTCTTTCGACCTTCTGAGGATTGTTTGGCCGGGGAGCGGCAGCAGGCTTAGCAATTATTACCGCACTGACAGATTGGCGGTGCTCAGATCTCTCTGATCTCCTGGAACCATATACGGCACTAGACTCCTTCTTGAAGGGTTTCTTCTCAGAACTAGATGATGCACCCTTCGGAATTTTTCCAGACTTTAACCCAGCTTCAATTCTCTCTCCAGTCAGAATCAAATCAGTGAACCCAGCAGAAGAATTCCCAATGAGATGGTTGAAAAACGGCCCAGATAGGGTCCCCAAGAACATGTCTACCAGCTCTCGATCAGTCAATGGTGGCTGCACCCTGCCAGCCAGGTCTCTCCACTTCTGAGCGTACTCCTTAAAACCTTCGCTTGCACCTAACGACATACCCTGGAGTTGGGTACGCGTGGGGGAAAGGTCGGCATTATATTGATACTGCTTGTAGAAAGCAGTAGCCAACTCCTCCCAGTTACGAACCTTGGTCCCATCCAGCTGATAGAACCATTCGAGATGAGTCCCTGAAAGACTCTCCTGGAAGAAGTGGATCCATAAATTCTTATCCGCAGAGTACGGCTGAATTTTCCGAACATAGGACCTCAGATGCAGCTTGGGACAAGACGCCCCGTCATACTTAGAGAAGGATGGTGCTTTGAACTTATGCGGGATAATCACACCAGTTGACAAACCCAGATCTCCGAAATCCAGCCCTAGTACCTGTTGAACCTCCATAGCCTTCAATCTGTCCTCCAGTTGCTTATATCTGTCTTCTGCAGGAGGGTACTGCTCTTCATCAAAATCTCTCTCGTTGTCGGAGACTACCGGACTAGGAACCCTTGCTTCTGCCTGAGGAGAATTCTTGTCAACAGAGGAACCAGCCTCTTCCTGTTGCAGAGTATTGTTAAACCTTCGGCCCGAGTTGAACAGAACAGTTCTCCTCTTCTTCTTCTTCTCCTTCTTCAGGAGCATAGCCTTCAGTTCTTCTTGGCCTTGAGCCAGACCCTTGATTAATTCCTGGAATTGTGCATTCTGCACTTGAAGAGCCTTGATTGATGTCTCAGTTGATGCAGAGTCAGAATTCATGATGCTGAAATAAACAGCGAAGAACTGTAAGCAACCTCAAAAGGGAAAAACCTGATATGCACATGATGTATGAAATGTGTATGCAATGCATTCAAGGGTTCGAAAGTTCAAATTTGTTGTAGACAAAAAGGAACACACATTATCATTAAGGAAATCATTGTTTAATACATCAAGGCCTCATGGGCAAAAGTACAAAAATCAAATCAATCCCAAAATACACTGCGCATCCTCTTCGGAGCTATGTAGGTGTTGAGATTCCTCTCCTCATGCAACAGGCGAGTGAGCTCCAAGACCTTCTTTTCACTGGCATGCAGACTAGTCTCAAGAGAATTCCTTTCTTCCTTAAGCTGGATCCAGCTTTTCTGCATCTCTTCCCAGGATGTGGGCATATCAGGGTGCTGAATAATGTAGGACACTTCTCCTTCCAAGACTGGTTCTTTGATCACTGAGAGCATATGAGGATAAGGCATTACTAACTTCTGGGAGCGGGCTCGTACCCACTTGAGATAAGGTTCCAACGGGATGGAATTCCTGTGCCCCAGTGTCTTGCTGTCTATCCTACTGGGCATCCTCCAAGCTCTGATAAATCTCTGGCGAAGCCCTTGAGTATCGTTGTCGAAGTCAAAAACTATGTCAGGAATTAACATGTCGTGAGGACCATCCCTCCGAGCATAACCAAACTGTCTCCAAGCCAGGCATGGGCTATAAGTAATACCTCCTCTGATTCCAAGTAAAGGAACATTAGGGTATTCCCCGCAACGATCAATGATAGTGACATCTTCTCTGGACCTAGGGCACCAATGTATATCTGCATGTGTAAGAGTCATCAACCGTTGTGACCATCTCAAACCCCGCTCATTCTTCAAGACCGATTGTGGAAGGTGCGAAATAAACCACCTTCCCAGGAGAGGAGTGCAACACATAAGGACACCTCTTTTTCTCATGGTTCGAGTGTAACATGAGTGAAGGATGTCCCCCAGCAACGTAGGTATAGGATTCCTGGACATAAAGATCTGGACAACACTGATATCAATAAGCTGATCTGGGTTAGGGAACAACACCAAACCATAGACAAGGAGGGCCACAACCTCTTCAAAAGCTTGCAAGTCAAGGGAGTTCCAACATTCAAGGGCCTTTTCAAACAGAAACCTGGCTAAGAACCCTTTGATACCACTTCTAACTTCCCAATGTCCTTTGAGGTCAGATGACTGTAGGTGCAAGGCTTTAGCAATCTCTTCAAGCTTAGGTTCCTTTTCTGTACCGTTGAAGGGTAGCTGATCAAGGATAGGGATCTTCAGGAGCCGGGAGAACTCCTCCAATGTAGGTACCAACTGATAGTCCAAGAAGGTGAAACAGTGATGCAGAGGGTCAAAGAACTGGAACAGGACCTTAATCATATCTTCCTCAATGTTGGTATTGACCAAGCTGATGAGGCTTCCATGCCTTTCTCTGAATGAAGAGTTCTCGGGAATCCTGGATATAAGCTCCTTAAGCTGAGGAGGGATCTTTACAAGACTGATTTGAATTGTCTTTCTACGAACGGTTTCCATGTCCTACAAAACAAGAACAAAGATGAAAATTCGAACCCCTGAAATGGTTAGTCAATGCATATGATGCTGGATGATGTCATGATGCTATGATTAAACACACCACATATATTTACAAAGACAAACATGTAAGGCACACAAGGCACACAAGACAAGCCCTTAAGGTTTAAGGCCAGCATGGGGTCTAGGTAGTACCCTCTTGAAGTTGGTGGGTTCAACCTGTCCTAATCAAAGTAACCAGGTTCTAAGGTTCCCAATGTCACGGGATTGCTTTCATTGTTCATCGTTTCGATTTAGCCACTGAACTGGAGACCGAAATATTCCAGGAAAGCAACCCTCAATTGAGTGTAGTATCGAGTATCAACCAACCTCGGACTGCACCAAAGTCAGTTATCTCACTACCCTAAAGAGGCCAAGATAGTTCAATTAAGGTTCCTAAGGTCTATTGATGCTTCACGACACCACGCGGAGGCCCCGTACTCTCCTTGACTGAACTCAAGGGTTACCGGTACACACCAAAGTGCCACATCAACGTAGCAGACTGTTTCAACCATGTCAGTATACCCCGCACAGTTCCCTCACAGCCTTGTTGCTACTTTCTAAGAAGGTATCCCCAGATCCGGGTTAGGATCTATAGAACTCCCAAGACAGTCCACAATAATAAAGCAATCAAAGAAGACAATTGAAAACACAGCAATCTTAATCCTAAGGTACACCTCACTTATTTAAATCCCCAACAGAGTCGCCAGTTCTGTGATCGGTGGATCTGGAACTGACTGTTTTATGCTGGTTCGCGAAATGTCACGGAAGCAAGAGTCGCCACCGTCTTTTATTTTCTCCAAATGGAAAGGACAAAAGCACAGAAAAATTCCTTATAGAGATTGCTCTCGGTTCGGGAGGTAGATTATAGAAAGGGAAGGTGTTAGCACCCTTTCTATCCATGGTTATCCATGGGCTCTTAGATACTTGCTCACTTGTGTTTTCAAAAATGGTTTGTTTGCTTTTCAATTGTGGGTTTTAAAAAGTTTCTTTGAAAATTCCAGTTCGACTCTTGTATCGGTCCTCAAGAGTGTTTGAAAAATTGCTTTGAAAGCTTTTGAAAATGTGTTGGTGTGAAAAGTCTTTTTGAATTTGTTTTGAGATTAGAGCAAGTATCCACGAGAACCTACCTACCCTAAGGAATTCGTCTGTGTAAATGTCCTTTAAAGTAATGCCATCCCACCATTGAGAGGTAGGTAGCACCACCGTTGGAGGTGTTTGGGTCAATTCGAGTTTAGGGACATGGTGATCACCAGAGCAATGGGAAGACACCTTAGAAGCTACCCTCATGCCAGATTCCCGGATCATGAGGACTTACTAAGACATCCTCTACTCGACGATCACCTTTCGAAGGCAAGGCAATAGTGAGGCGTACCCTAGGGGTGGTGTGTGCGATTTGTGTGTCGTTTTCATTTGCATTTGTCTTGTCATGTTTATTGGTGTTCTACGCTTGATTTTTATTATGTCCATTCATTCTTGCATGCTTTGTTTAACAGTTGAAAATATTTGCGGAAAGGTAAATCTAAAGCTATTACAAATGGCGCGGGTCCACATCGCCAAAATTAAACCGGACCCGATTTGACGGAAAACAAAGAATTAAAGAAAATAAAGTGCGGCATATTAATTTACAAGGCCTTGGGAGAGATACATAATTATTTGAGCGATAAGAATAAATATGCGAATTTAAATAAGAATTACGAACGAAGCGAGGGCGTTGGACCCTTTTGCAAAAGATTAAAATTATATGAATTAATTAATTTAAGAAAAGAAATTGTTTTTGTTTTTTGGTATTTCTATGTTTTTAAGATTTAATAAAAAAGAAAGAATCAATTAAAATTAAAAGAAAATGCTAAACCTAATTCTAATTATTTTTAAATTATTAAGAAAATATTGAAGTTTTTTAACCTAAATGAAACCCTAAATTTTTTATGTACAATTTAATTATAACAATAAATAAGATAAATAGTATTATTGTGAAAAAGAAATATTAAAAAGGAATAAAAATTAACTAAATCTAATTCTATGTTTTTTATATTTTATTATGAAAAGAATTAAAATTATAACCTAATTTAAAACTAATTAATTACATGCCAATTTATTTACAAGAAAATATCAAAATAAATAATCATTATATTTTTTTATCTTTTCTGAGTTTTTTTATGAGGTTTTTGTATTTGTGAAAAAATAATTAATTAAATTAAAACCATAAAGAAAATAAAATAACAATTTAAAAAATAAAACATAAAGGAAATTGCAAACCAGGGGGGGTGGAAGTCCCAATTGTGAGGTATGCTTTTAGAAATCCAGGCCCAATTGATCATGGCCTTGTGGACCTTTTTTGAGTAGTGTGCTGGCAAGTTGACTCAAGCGCAGGGTGTACTTCAGATCTAGGCCTTTGGTTTGATCTCCAGATGGGCGTGGATGGCTGATTCTGGAAGTGTATGGTAGTCCTCAGCAAGTAGAACAGCATGTGAACCTGAATTGAAAAATATTATGAAGAATAATGCAGACCTGGGGCTCGAACCCAGGTCTTGGATGTTGAAGCAACCAACGCTTGCCAGCTGAGCCACTGAATCCATTCGTTAAATAAATAAACAACAAATAATATAAAAGAAACAAAACGTTAGTGGTTCAAACGCGCGAAATATTTAAACGCTCCAATCAAGCCTAGCCACCTAATCATCTTCTTCGCGTGTTTTTTTTTTTTTTTCTGAAACAAGACCATAACGCAACGGTTTTCCACGCGTGGGTTTAGAGGGCTTTAAAGAAAATAGCGATTAGCTCTCCTTGGCACATAAATTCAGCGCGAGGGGTGGTTCTTCTTCGTCTCCATGCGCTAAATTGAATGGTGGTAGTCACAAGCCTTAATTTTTCCTTGGGTGAAAAACCCCAATTCAAAACTCTGAAAACCCTAAAAGTCAAACATGGCATAATCGTATATAGCGCACAAAAAAGCAATTGGATATGTTGGTTAGCATCAAAACATCATAATGAACATGAATCCATAAATAAAAAATGCAAAAGATGCTTAAATCATGATGCACGATTGTGGAATTTTCTTGATGCAGTTTCGGTTCAATATACCAGTTCTTGGAGTTTTGATGAGTGTTATGGATTAGAACACGTTCAGGAACCTTCAAGGAAACTAATGAAACAAGTTTTATGCTTTGAATCGACCTGAAAAGTGCTTTTCAGTTTTGATTTTTTAAGGAATTTTTCCAAGTTTGCAATGGCCTTTCTTGCGCAGCTTTGAGTCTTGCACGATTAGGTTTATGATCAAGCCTTTGTAGTGAATGCATTAGGTCAAAAATATTGCTCAAAATCTCTTGAATTGATGAATTGAAGATTTGATTTTTTAAGGATCTTTTTTCAATCTTTTTCAAGTGTTCTTTGCTCTCAATCATGCCAATCCATCCAATTCTTTCCTAATTAGCATATGCACGAAATCTTGATGGCAAAACATGTATAAAAAGATTTGTTAGGGTGAATTAAATATTTTTCATATATTTAAATGATTTAAATGAATTAATATAAATAAAAATTCAAATAAATAACTAAAAAATGAGAAAATACTTCCCTTTGGGCCAAGTGGTCGTGCACATGCTTAGAATGATGAATCATGGAAGAAAAATGGGCCCATTAACAATTTTAGGTCATTTGAATCAATGTTGACTTTTCAAAATATCCAAAAATTTCCCAACTTCCACAAGGCATAACTTGCTCAATTTTTAAGCTTTTCTCATGTTTTTGGACATTTTGGAAAGGTCTTTGAGTCCTCTAACCAATGCCTTTGGTCCCATGTCATTTTGATTTACCAATCTCAAGTTATGGCCTTTGACTTAAAGTCCCTTTTTGTTGACTTTTGAAAATGACCTATAATGTTGAAATTGATAACTTTTTGTGAGAGCATTTCTTGGACTTGAAGTATGAAGATGAGTTGTAGGAAATGTCTTTCTCTTCAAAATGAGCTTTGGATGGAATTTTTCTGATAATCCATGTGAAAGTTATACCCTGGTCAATTTCAGTTGACTTTTTCAACTGTCCAAATAAGGAAACTTTTGCATCTTTGATGATTTCTGAGCCAAACTTTGATAATCATGATCAAGCATTGATAAAATGATGTTTGTGGCTTCAAAATGATATGTTGACCAAAAATTTGAACTTTTGACTGTCAAATGACCATTTTGCCCCTACAGTTGACTGTAGTGCAATTTAGGGTTTTGACTGTGCAATTTTGAGCTGAATGCCTTGAAACTTGATATGAGGATACTTGACCATATTTGTAAGCATGTGAGACTTGATTGGGCCCTTTAAAACTTCATTTTCTTGATCAGAACACCAACCCTAGTTTTGACTGTATGGGAGACCTTTGCACTGTGCAACCCTTGGGGAATTTTGCAGCTTGACTTGGCAATTTCTTGGAGAATATGGGAGGGCAAATTTTGGGGTACAACACTCACATTGACGTTCTGGTTGATAATACTGCTCAGCACAAGGTGTTCTCTTTCATGGATGGTTTTTCAGGTTACAATCGGATTAAGATGGCTCCTGAAGACATGGAAAAAACTACCTTTGTTACTCAATGGGGCACCTTCTGCTACAAGGTCATGCCTTTTGGACTGAAGAACGCTGGGGCAACCTACCAACGTGCCATGGTTGCTTTATTTCATGACATGATCCATCATGAGATAGAAGTGTATGTGGACGACATGATTGCAAGGTCCCAGACTGAAGAAGAGCACCTAGATCATCTGCAAAAGTTGTTTGACCGGTTGAAACTGTACAAGCTGAGGTTGAACCCGAACAAGTGCACCTTCGGGGTAAGATCTGGAAAGTTGCTAGGCTTCGTTGTAAGTGATAAGGGTATTCAAGTGGACCCTGCCAAGGTCAAAGCTATTCAAGAGATGCCAGTTCCTAAGACAGAGAAAGAGGTCAGAGGATTTTTAGGACGCCTGAATTACATTGCTCGATTCATCTCACACCTGACTGCTACATGTGAGCCAATCTTCAAGCTGCTGAAGAAAGATCAGGTAGTACGTTGGAATGATGAATTTCAGGCTGCTTTTGATAGAATCAAGGAGTATCTCTGGGAACCACCTATCCTTATGCCACCGGTTGAAGGGAGACCTCTAATACTATACCTGACAGTACTTGACAACTCAATGGGGTGTGTGCTGGGGCAGCATGACGAGTCTGGCCGAAAAGAGCATGCCATTTATTACCTTAGCAAAAAGTTTACCGACTGTGAGACCCGATACTCACTGCTCGAGAAAACTTGTTGCGCTTTGGTATGGGCTGCTCGCCGGCTGAGACAGTATATGCTGACTCACACTACCTTGTTGATCTCAAAGATGGATCCTATAAAGTACATATTTGAAAAGCCTGCTCTGTCTGGGAGAATAGCAAGATGGCAAATGATCTTGACGGAATACGACATTCAGTATACAACCCAGAAAGCCATCAAGGGAAGTGTATTGGCAGACCACTTGGCACATCAGGCAGTAGACGACTATCAGTCAATGAACTTCGAGTTTCCAGACGAGAGCATTATGATTGTGACTGATTGTGAAGTACCTGGACCGGATGAAGGACCTGAGGAAGGATCTCGATGGTCTATGCACTTTGACGGAGCCTCCAATGCTTTGGGTAACGGTATCGGCGCTATAATCATATCTCCTCAAGGCACTCATACTCCACTCACTTCCCGGCTATGTTTCAACTGTACCAACAACATGGCGGAGTATGAGGCGTGCATCATGGGTCTTCAAGCTGCGATAGACTTAAGGATAAAGTTTCTGAGTGTCTTCGGAGATTCCTCTCTCGTGATCAATCAGATCAAAGGAGAGTGGGATACGAAACATCTAAATCTTATTCCTTACAGAGAATGTGTGTTGACCTTGATCCCCCACTTCACGAAGATAACCTTTGAACATTTCCCAAGAGAGGAGAATCAGCTGGCGGATGCGTTAGCTACAATGTCTTCTATGTTCAAGGTCAAATGGGACAATGAGGCTCCCCGGATCATCATCTGGAAACTGGACGAACCAGCATACTGTTGTGACCTCGAGACTGAATTGGTGACTGAGAAGCCTTGGTACCATGAGGTGAAGAGATATCTGGAAGCTCAGGAATACCCTGAAGGTGCGTCTATCAACGATAAAAAGTTCCTGAGAAGGTTCGCAGCGAAGTTCTTCCTTAGCAACGACATCTTGTACAAGCGAAACCATGATTCGACCTTACTGCGTTGTGTGGATAAGACAGAAGCAGAAAGGATCATGGAAGAGCTACATGAAGGGACCTTTGGCATACACTCCAGTGGACACACTATGGCTAAGAAAATCCTTCGGGCAGGGTATTTTTGGTCTACAATGGAAGCTGACTGCTACCAACATTCTCGGACATGCCATAAGTGCCAGATATACGCAGACAAAGTGCATGTTCCTCCAGTTCCTCTGAATGTTCTAACTGCGCCTTGGCCGTTTGCAATGTGGGGCCTAGACATGATCGGTGAGATTATACCTACGGCATCCAATGGGCATCGCTTCATCCTGGTAGTGATTGACTATTTCACGAAATGGGTTGAAGCAACTTCCTACGCTACGGTAACCAAGACTGTTGTGGCACGATTCATTCGGCATAATCTGATATGTCGGTACGGTGTCCCAGAGAGAATTATTACAGACAACGGTACCAATCTCAATAACAAGATGATCACTGAGCTCTGCGAGCAGTTCAAAATACAGCACCACAATTCTTCTCCTTACAGACCGAAGATGAATGGGGCTGTAGAGGCAGCAAATAAAAATATTAAGAAAATCGTGCAGAAGATGACAGTGACTTATAAAGATTGGCACGAGATGTTACCGTTCGCTCTACATGGGTACCGTACCTCAGCCAGGACGTCAACCGGGGCAACTCCTTTCTCCTTGGTCTACGGTATGGAGGCAGTCTTACCGATCGAAGTGCAAATACCCTCTCTCCGGATAATGAAGGATGCAAATCTGAACGAAGATGATTGGATTCAGACACGACTTGATCAGTTAAACCTCATTGATGAAAAGAGACTTGCTGCTATCTGTCATGGTCAAACGTATCAAAAACGGATGATCACGGCATTTAACAAAAAGGTCAGACCACAAGAGTATCAAGTTGGGGATCTGGTAATCAAGCGAATCATCCTTCCTCAGAGTGATCCAAGGGGCAAATGGACCCCTACGTACGAAGGTCCATTTGTGGTTAAACATGTGTTCTCAGGAGGAGCCATGATTTTAACCAACATGGATGGTGACGACCTTCCTCACCCCGCCAATGCAGACATAGTAAAAAGATACTACGCATAAAAAAGACCCGCTAGGCTGACATGCCTAGGCAAAAATTAGGGCTTCCCGGCGAACCAAAAGGGTTCGGGTAAAATGAAGGGATGAAATGAAAAAAAATCTGTACACCCGGCAAGTCGAAAACCTGAAAAGGCGGCTTGGGCAAAAATGGGTATCCCGGTGGACTGAAAACCCGAAAGGGTGGTCCAGGCAAAAGTTAGGGATAAAGCGTAATACTATGTCTCATTGGATCACTTTGCATCCAGAATCCAGTATCTACATCAAGTTCAGACGGCACCGATCAGTCAGCTTCACCTTCAACCAAGGTCATCAAGTGATGAGACGCTCGGAGATATAAAGGCAATAGTAGAGTTGAAACCCAGTGGATCATTCATTTCACACAGCTGTTTTATTTTCTCTTGTACAAAATTTGTATAAACTCTTTTGTTCGGCGGCGTTCTCTTACTAGGACGTCAGCCTCTTGTACATAAAACGCCTATTTACAGGCCGTTCAAAAATCAATACAAAATCACTTTTCAGCTAAAATTGCCATTTTTTTTCCTTTTCTGTTTTGTTTTGCGAAGAACGTCCAAGGTTCAATTTGTGATATATGCATTGACAATAATTTGCTAACTCATAAATATTTGCATACGAAACAAAGGAATTAATTACAAGTAACATTAAAAACAGGGGCAATAAGGAGTTGTCTAAGCAATCTAATTGTTCTATCCTCCAAGGTATCAAGGTAGGTTCAGCTAAAGAACATAACCAGATATCTCAATTCCCCAGAGAGTGAGCCAGCAAGTCAGTACACTCTCCTCAAGCCAAGCTATATTATCAACCTTAAGGAAGTTGAGTATCCTCCAGCAGATCTCAACATTCCCCAGCAGTATATGTATTCTTAACAAGCATCCCCGGCAATCTTGGTCTAAAGATTGTTCCCCGGCGGTATACCAGACATTCATTGGAGTCACTTCCCCGATACAGTTCAAAACTTCCCCAGAAGAGTCCAATCTAGTTCCCCAGGAAAGTTGGAATCAAGATCCCCAAGCAGGAAGCTTATTCCCAGTAGATTCTGGAAGCTTACCCCGCAGAGTACGAACGCGTCTTCTGACTTTATTCAAAGAGTTATTTCCTTACCAGGATATAACTGGGTTATCCTCAGCCAAAAGCCATGGAAAGAGCGTCCTCGACGAAGTCTTCTTATCCCCAGCGAAGTCTGTTAACACTTCCAACACAACAAGGGTATCCCTAGCAAGTTATTATCAACAACTCAGCAAAGTATCTCTCTCCCCACAGAGTATTGCTCCCCAGCATGATCGTTAGAGTACTTTTCTCCCCGCAGAGTAATCCATTCGCCAAGTTTATTCCCCAACAGAGTTATCTTCTCCTACCGGTATTCTTGCAACTATCATCCCCAGCGGAAGCAAAGATCTATTCTTCAACATCAGCCCGGGAGTGACTTCCCGGCACCCGTCAAGGATTTACTTTCCTAGACGAAAACATACATTTATAAACATCACATACATCATTATAGCATGCATATACGCATCATATCTTATAAATCTCATTTATGTTGAAAACATCATTGCTTGATCCATATCATGCATTGCATATGACTGACCTTTACCTTTCAGGAAAGATTCAGTTAAGTTCTCAGCTATATCTCAAGACCTAGACCGGTTCAGATAAATCGACCCTAAGATTTTTCTGTTTCTTATCCAGTCCAAGGCCTTCTCTGGTTCAGTCAGATCGACCCTAAGATCTCCCAGTTTCTTATCCAGTTGAAGATTTCAAGACCTAGACCGGTTCAGATAAATCGACCCTAAGATTTTTCTGTTTCGTATCCAGTCAAAGGCCTTCTCTGGTTCAGTCAGATCGACCCTAAGATCTCCCTGTTTCTTATCCAGTTGAAGACATCAAGACCTAGACCGGTTCAGTTAAATCGACCCTAAGATTTTTCTGTTTCTTATCCAGTCCAAGGCCTTCTCTGGTTCAGTCAGATCGACCCTAAGATCTCCCTGTTTCTTATCCAGTTGAAGATTTCAAGACCTAGACCGGTTCAGTTAAATTGACCCTAAGATTTTTCTGTTTCTTATCCAGTCCAAGGCCTTCTCTAGTCCAGCTAAATCGACCCCTAACAGATTTTCCTGATGAAGACTCAACAGAAGTTATCCAAGATTCTCTCAATGATTTCTGTTGAGGTTGTAGTCGCTTGTGGTTCTCTCCCTGTTACTGCGGAGGTAGTAATCATCCCCAGATTCTCTCAGCGTTACTGTTGAAGTAGAAGATACCCAAGATTCTCTCAATGATTACTGTTGAGGTTGAAGTCACCCAAGATTCTCTCAATGATTACTGTTGAGGTTGAAGTCGCCCAAGATTCTCTCAATGATTACTGTTGAGGTTGAAGTCGCCCAAGATTCTCTCAATGATTACTGTTGAGGTTGAAGTCGTCCAAGATTCTCTCAGCGTTACTGTTGAGGTTGAAGTCGCCTATGGTTCTCTCCCCGTTACTGCGGAGATAGTAATCGTCCCCAGATTCTCTCAATGATTACTGTTGAGGTTGAAGTCATCCAAGATTCTCTCAGCGTTACTGTTGAGGTTGAAGTCGCCTATGGTTCTCTCCCCGTTACTGCGGAGATAATAATCGTCCCCAGATTCTCTCAATAATTACTGTTGAGGTTGAAGTCGTCCAAGGTTCTCTCACCGTTCCTGTTGAGGTTGTAACCATCCCTGGTTCATTCATTACCTTTTGAAGATCCAGATCCGGCTCCTGTAACCAGTCAGGACACATCTATACAAAGAATCTAAAGACCAGCTCCTGTAACAGGTCAGGTAATCATTTTTTCTTTTGCAGGTACGCAAGCTCTCGCTAAGGAATCTCTTATGCGATCAACATCCAGATGGCATCTATAAGCCCATCCACCTTTCATCATCTCTTAGCATGGCATCTATAAGCCCATCATCCTATCCGTCAATCTCCAAATGGCATCTATAAGCCCATTCCCCACATCACACTACTATGTGAGCGCAAATTTCTGGGCACTCTAGTGTTCAATCATCTTCCACCTTCGGATTACGAAAGGCACGTCAGCCAATCTGCATCCTCAGGTCTAAGAAGATTGAACAGGGGCAACTGTTGTACCCCAAAATTTTCCCTCCCATATTCTTCAAAATTTGCCAAGTCAAAGCTTCAAAATCTCCTCAAGGGTTGCACAGTTTAAGGGTCTCCTAACAATCAAAAATTAGGGTTTTGGTTCTGACAAAGAAAATGAAGTTTCCAAGGGTCCATTCAAGTCCCACATGCCTACAAATATGGTCAAGCATCCTCATACCAAGTTTCAAAACTCACAGCATAAAATTGCACAGTCAAAAACCCTAATTGCACTACAGTCAACTGTAGGGGCAAAATGGTCATTTGACAGTCAAAAGTTCAAATTTTTGGTCAACATCTCATTTTTGAAGCCACAAACATCATTTGATCAATGCTTGATCATGATTCTCAAAACTTGGCTCAAAAAGTCTCAAGATGCAAAAGTTTCCATATTTGGACAGTTGAAAAAGTCAACTGTAAATTGACCAGGACATAACTTTCACATGGATTATCAGAAAAATTCCATCCAAAGCTCATTTTGAAGATAAAGATATTTCCTACAACTCCTCTTCACACTTCAAGTCCAAGAAATTCTCTCACAAAAAGTTATCAATTTCAACATTATAGGTCATTTTCAAAAGTCAACAAAAAGGGACTTTAAGTCAAAGGCCATAACTTGATATTGGTAAATCAAAATGACATGGGACCAAAGGCATTGGTTAGAGGACTCAAAGACCTTTCCAAAATGTCCAAGAACATGAGCAAATCTTAAAAATTGAGCAAGTTATTCCTTGTGGAAGTTGGGAAATTTTTGGGTATTTTGAAAGTCAACATTGCTTCAAATGTCTTAAAAATGCTAATGGGCCTCTTTTTCTTCCACAATTCATCATCCAAAACATGTGCACGACCATTTGTCCCAAAGGGAAGTTTTTTATCATTTTTATTTATTTATTTGGATTTTTAATAATTAATAATTCATTTAATTAAAATAAATATGTGAAAAATACTAAACCTAACCTTTTAAATCTTTTTGTGCATGGAATAGGCTTAAGATTTCGTGCATGATCAAATATAGAAAGAATCAAGTTGATTGGACACAATTTGAATCAAATTTGCATGAAAAGATTGAAAACATATATGCATAAAAAATCAAATATTCTCTCATCAATTCCTTGATTCCTTGGACCAATTTCTGAACCCTAATCATTCACACATATATACCAATGCCAACCCTAATGTTCTTGACCACAAAGCTGCGCCAGAAATCCATTATCAAGTTTGAGTTTTTTGACAAATTTTCCAAAACTGAAAACTAGGTTCTAGGGCGATTCAAGCCAAAATACTTGTTCCATTACCTTCCTGAGGCTTCAAGGAAGGTTTTCAAATCAAAACCATCCATCCTAACACCAAGAAACGTGAGAATAATCGTGTCCTGTACAGAATTTTTTTCACATTCTTGCATCATGATTCATGCGTCTTTATTCATTTTTAATGTTTGATTTGTGTTCCTTGATTAATTCTAAAGCTAACTGTGTGCTTTGATTGAGTTTTCATGCGTTATATAATGAATCACCATTAAAGGATGCTAGGGTTACTAAGCTTTCAAATTAGGCGTTTCTGGATGCTGTAAAATTATGACATGCCAATACCATGGTTGAGTTCAGGAAGTTTGGACGATTTGAAAACACTCATCGCGCCTAATTTATGTGGCCACATGGCCTAATCGCTATTTTGGAAAACTGCTTGTTTTGGGGGGGTTTAAAACCCCCGCTAACCTTTTGTATGTTTCAGGAAAAAGCGCAATAAGGAGGAAGACGATGATGTGTAGGCTGCTGATTGGAATATTTAAATTTGCGCGCTAAATTTCCCACTGACTGCTGTTTTGTATTATATTATTCTTTAGTTACATAATAATCAAAACGCGTTGGTAGCTCCACTGGTCAAAGGACGCGCTGGTAACCCCTGGGACCTGGGTTCGAATCCCAGGTCCCCCACCCCTTTCCATGTTATTTTTCTAACAATGTTTCTATGTAATTTCCAAGCAAGTGTCCATCATACATCCACAACATCAAGCCATCCACGTGCCTACTGAGATGAATCAAAGGGCCATAATTGGAAGAACATGATGGGCAGGAGTCAACGCATATGCATGCTACCTTGGAAAGTCAATAAGACCAAGGATAATTGGGCCTAAAATGCTAAGAATACACCTCCCAATTTGGGGACAGACCCCCCTAGGTTTGCAATTTCTTTTATATTTTTTCATTTTTTTTATTTGATTCAATTATTTTTTTTAATTTCTTTAATTTAGTTTATTTTCATAAAAACATAAAAACAATATAAAAATCAGAAAAAGACAAAAAAAATAAATATTTTTATTTAATTAATTTATGTTTTTGTAAATAAAATCTCACCAATTAATTAGTTTTATTCTAGGGTTAATCTTAAAATCTTTTCTTCATAACTTAAAAACTTGTAGAATTAGGTTTAAATAGTTTAATTACTTTTTTTATTTTTATCATCTCTAATAATTAAATATTTACTATTATTTTTTATAAATCAGATTGCATGTAAATAATTAGATTAATTTTAGGCTTAATTTTAATATGTTTTTCTTAATAAAAAAAAAATTAGAATTAGGGTTAATTTCTCAATCTCATTTAATTCTCTTATTAAAAAACCATAAATACAAAAAAACTAAAAAAATAATTTCTTTTTCCTTAATTGAATTAATTTGTAAATAATAATTTAATTTCATTAAAAAAGGTCCAACGCCCTCGCTTTCAATTTCAATTCAATTCGCGCATTTTATTTTACTTCTTTTAAATATTGATGTAATTCTCCCAAAGCCGTGTAAATTAACCTTTCGCACTTTACTTTATTTCTTTATTTTCTGTCAAATCGGGTCCTGGATTTTAATTTGGCGATGTGGACCCGCGCCTTTGTAATAGTTTAGAACTTTATATTTCCGCATCTTTTTAACTGTTAAATAAATGCATGCAAGAATGAATGACCTAAAATAAAAACAAACGCATAGATCACTTTGACATGAACAAGACAAAAATAAACGAACCTGACACACAAATCACACACCACCCCTAGGGTACGCCTCACTGTTGCCTTTCCTTTCGAAAGGTGATCGTCGAGTAGAGGATGTCTTAGTAAGTCCTCATGATCCGGGAACCTGGCATGAGGGTAGCTTCTAAGGTGTCTTCCCATTGCTCCGGTGATCACCATGTCCTGAATCCTCGAATTGACCCGAACACCTCCAATGGTGGTGCTACCTACCTCTCAATGGCGGGATGGCACTACTTTAAAGGACATTTACACAGACGAATTCCTTAGGGTAGGTAGGTTCTCGTAGATACTTGCTCTAAATTTCAAAACAAATCAAAAAATACTTTTCACACCGACACTTTTTTTCAAAAAGCTTTCGAAAGCAATTTTTCAAACACTCTTGAGGACCGATACAAGAGTCGAACTGGAATTTTCAAAGAAACTTTTTAAAACCCACAGTTGAAAAGCAAATAAAACATTTTTGAAAACACAAATGATCAAGTATCTAAGAGCCCATGGATAACCATGGATAGAAAGGGTGCTAACACCTTCCCTTTCTATAACCTACCTCCCGAACCGAGAGCAATCTCTATAAGGAATTTTTCTGTGTTTTTGTCCTTTCCATTTGGAGAAAATAAAAGACGGTGGCGACTCTTGCTTCCGCGACATTTCGCGAACCAGCGTTAAACAGTCAGTTCCAGATCCACCGATCACAGAACTGGCGACTCTGCTGAGGATACTTAAAGTGAGGTGTACCTTAGGACTAAGATCATTTGTGTTTTCAATTGTCTGAATTGCTTGCTTTATCATTGTGGGTACTGTCTTGGGAGTTCTATAGATCCTAACCTGAATCTGGGGGATACCTTCTTAGAAAGTAGCAACAAGACTGTGAGGGAACTGTGCGGGGTATACCGACATGGTTGAAACAGTCTGCTATGTTGATGTGGCACTTTGGTGTGTACCGGTAACCCTTGAGTTCAGTCAAGGAGAGTATGGGGCCTCCGCGTGGTGTCGTGAAGCATCAACAGACCTTAGGAACCTTAATTGAACTATCTTGGCCTCTTTAGGGTAGTGAGATAACTGACTTTGGTGCAGTCCGAGGTTGGTTGATACTCGATACTACACTCAATTGAGGGTTGCTTTCCTGGAATATTTCGGTCTCCAGTTCAGTGGCTAAATCGAAACGATGAACAATGAAAGCAATCCCGTGATATTGAGACCCTTAGAACCCGGTTACTTCTGATAGGACATGTTTGAACCCACCAACTTCAAGAGGGTACTACCCAGACCCCATGCTGGCCTTAAACCTTTAGGGCTTATCTTGTGTGCCTTGTGTGCCTTACATGTTTGTCTTTGTAAATATCTGTGGTGTGTTTAATCATAGCATCATGACATCATCCAGCATCATATGCATTGACTAACCATTTCAGGGGTTCGAATCTTCATCTTTGTTCTTGTTTTGTAGGACATGGAAACTGTTCGCAGAAAGACAATTCAAATCAGTCTTGTAAGGGTCCCTCCTCAGCTTAAGGAACTTATATCCAGGATTCCCGAGAACTCTTCATTCATTGAAAGACATGGAAGTCTCATCAGCTTGGTCAATACCAACATTGAGGAAGATATGATAAAGGTCCTGTTCCAATTCTTTGACCCTCTGCATCACTGTTTCACCTTCTTGGATTATCAGCTGATACCTACATTGGAGGAGTTCTCCCGACTCCTGAAGATCCCTATCCTTGATCAACTACCCTACAACGGTACGGAAAAGGAACCCAAGCTTGAAGAGATTGCTAAAGCCTTGCACCTACAATCATCTGACCTCAAGGGACATTGGGAAGTTAGAAGTGGTATCAAAGGGTTCTTAGCCAGGTTTCTGTTTGAAAAGGCCCATGAATGTTGGAACTCCCTTGACTTACAAGCTTTTGAAGAAGTTGTGGCCCTCCTTGTCTATGGTTTGGTGTTGTTCCCTAACCCAGATCAGCTTATAGATGTCAGTGCTGTCCAGATCTTCATGTCCAGGAATCCTATACCTACGTTGCTGGGGGACATCCTTCACTCATGTTACACTCGAACCATGAGAAAAAGAGGTGTCCTTAGGTGCTGCACTCCTCTCCTGGGAAGGTGGTTTATTTCGCACCTTCCACAATCAGTGTTGAAGAACGAGCGGGGTTTGAGATGGTCACAGCGGTTGATGACCCTTACACATGCAGATATACATTGGTGCCCTCGGTCCAGAGAGGATGTCACTATCATTGATCGTTGTGGGGAGTACCCTAATGTTCCTTTACTTGGAATCAGAGGAGGTATTACTTACAACCCATGCCTGGCTTGGAGACAATTTGGTTATGCTCGAAGGGATGGCCCTCGTGACATGTTAATTCCTGACATAGTTTTTGACTTCGACAACGATGCACAAGGACTCCGCCAGAGATTTATCAGAGCTTGGAGGATGCCAAGTAGGATAGACAGCAAGACACTGGGGCACAAGAATTCCATCCCGTTGGAACCTTATCTCAAGTGGGTACGAGCCCGCTCCCAGAAGTTAGTAACGCCTTATCCTCATATTCATATTGATTATTATGCAAGAAGATATAAAAATGACATATTCATATTCAAAGTAGATCTTTAAAAAATATTTCGACTCAGTTTCTTGGGACTACCTACTTTATGTTCTTAAGTGCATGAAGTTTGGTAATAGATAGATTAACTAGAATCAAGCTTGTATAAATAAGGCAAAATACCCTTTTTGGTCACTTATGTTAACCTTAAGATTCATTTTGGCCCCTTAACTTAAAAAGGTTCATATTGGTCCCTTATATTTCAAAATGTTTCACTTTAATCCTTTTTTGTCTAATTAGCGATAGAAAAACTTAGAAATTGGTCACTAAGTTTGTTGCTAATTAGACAAAAAGGACTAATATGAAACATTTTGAAAGTTAAGGGACCAATATGAATCCTTTCTAAGTTAATGGACCAAAATGAATCTTGAGATTAACATACGGGACCATGAAGAGTATTTTGCCTATAAATAATAACTTTGTATATGTTTTGATTAATGAAAGCCCGTCAATGGAATTCCATGCTGGGAGAGGGTTGCATCATGGCGATCCTGCATCACTGTTTCTTTTCATCATTGTTGTTGAAGGAATCATATGAATCTTAATGAATGCTTGTTCTTCATTGTGCTTCTTGTAACACCTGAGGCCGAAGAGAGCGGAGAATGGATGTAACACCCTAGGCCGAAGAGGGTGGAGGATGGTCGCCGAATTCATATCGGAATGTGAGGGATCTTAAGGTTGTACAGGGATGAAACTGTATCATTTAAGGAAGGCTTATAAGGATTGAATGGTACTACATATACTAACAAGATGCGCCTTCTTTTTGGTATCCTAAAAAATATAACTCCATAGATAATGAGGCTTGACTTGGAGTAGTATTTGGATGGGTAACCTTCTGGTAAGTTTCTTGGAAAGCGTGTGAGTGAGGATATAGCATGCTGAAAAGACCCATGTTGGTTTATGGGGTCAGTCGATAATCCCGAAGGCAGTTTGGGGAGTTACACTTATTCCCTTTCAAGGGAGCAAACAACCTTGAATTTGATTTGTTACATTTTGTGGGTGACACTATCATCACATGCAAGGCTTCTTGGGACAACATTTGGTCAACCAAATAAGTGTTGTGAGGATTTGAACTTTCTTATGGCTTGTGTGTCAACTTCGAGAAAAGTAAGTGTTAGAACAAAGTTTGAATCTACTACCCTATGTTTAAGTTTTGATGATAACAAAATGAAAAGATATATCATTTATGTGATTCATGTAAGAACTACTTGCTACCTAAAATATTACTTTCTGATTTGCAGAAACTCTGATAGGTATCAGCAAGAGCACACTTAATCAGCATCAGAATATTGGTTCTTAACATCAGCATCAGAAGATGCTATATCAGAATACCAGAATCAGAAGAATAACTCACGCGTATGCTGAAGCTTGATGAACAGAACTGCGCTCAACACTCTAATAAAGACAACAACAGTTCATCAGCACTTAAGCAGAATCAGAATGATGCCAAGCCAGAACATGCTTTAAGTAGCAACGGTACTGTGCATTGAAAGCGTATTATTACCAACGGCATCATTCCAGACAAGATCTGCTCAATAAGGAAAGTTTGTTATTGGCATTGAATCAAGATTATTGCTCCAACGTTCAACAATCTCAGTTATATATAAACAAGACTATGAAGATTGAATTGGCTAATGCTCTCCAACATATTACACGCCTAAAAGCTAATCATAATCTTCCTTCTCTCAGTTTGCTAAACGCTACATATCTCCTTACTCAATCATTGTTTAGCAATCTAGTTTCATAAGCTTAAGTTGTGTAACATCACAGTTGTGATACAGTTTTATAGAAAACATTCACACACCTAGATTTATCTTCTTTGTAAGAAAGTGTCTCCTTGACAAACCGGGCTGTGGTTTGCATCAAGAAGGCTTTAGCAGTTGTTAAAGCAGTTTGTAATATTCAGTTGAATATAGTGGATTAAGACCTCGTTGGAGAGAGGCGAAATCACCTTGACGGGTGGACTGGAGTAGTTTGAGATCAAACGAACCAAGATAAAAATATCTTGTTCATTGCATTGATTTTCAGTTTTACAATTCAACCCCCCCCCCCCCCCCCCCCCTTCTTGTGTTTTTCACTTCTTCAATTGGCATCAGAGCGCCTGGTTCTGAGCTAAAACACTTAACCGTGTCAGTACAAGATCCAGCGTCAGAAAAACACAATGGCAGGAAATTACTCTCACACCAGCAATGACAACCATGAGGACAAAGACAGATTCAGCGGGAAACCTCCAGTCTTTGATGGAGAAAACTTTGATTACTGGAAAGACAGAATTGAAAGCTTCTTTCTGGCACATGATGCTGATCTGTGGGATATGGTGACAGATGGATACACGCACCCTGTGAATGCAAGTGGTCAGAAGATTGATAGAAAAACAATGACTGACCAACAAAAGCGTGACTTCAAGAATCACCACAAGGCCAGAACCATCCTTCTCAGCGCCATCTCGTATGCTGAATATGAAAAGATCTCCAACAAAGACACAACAAAGAACATGTTTGACTCACTCAGAATGACGCATGAGGGCAACGTTCAGGTCAAAGAAACTAAAGCTCTGGCGCTCATTCAGAAGTATGAGGAGTTCAAAATGGAAGAAAGTGAATCCATTGAAACAATGTTCTCAAGATTCCAGATTCTGGTAGCTGGTCTCAAGGTTCTGGACAAAGGTTACTCCACTGCTGATCACGTCAAGAAAATCATCAGAAGTTTACCCAAGCAGTGGAGGCTAATGGTTACAGCTCTGTAGCTAGCAAAAGATCTCAACAAAATTTCTCTGGAGGAACTTATCAGCTCCCTCAGAAGTCATGAGATAGAGCTAGAAGCTGATGAACCCCAGAAGCAAGGTAAGCCTTTAGCATTAAAATCTAACAAAAAATCTGAGTCTAAAGTTTTGCAGGCAGTTGAAGAAACATCTGATGGATCCTCATCAAAAGAAGACGAACTCTCCCTCCTCTCCAGAAGAGTGAATCAACTGTGGAAGCAGAGGCAAAAGAAGTTCAGGAATCCCAGAAGATCTGATCAGAATGAGTCTTCTTCCAGATACAGAAGGACAAATTCTTCCTCTGGATACAGAAGATCTGAAGGCTCCTCAGGAAGCAGAAAGCCAAACACCAAGGACATCATCTGCTATGAGTGCAATGAGCAGGGACACTACAAGAGTGACTTCCCAAAGCTTCAGAGGGAAAATCCCAAAAAGAAGTTTGGAAGAGAAAAGAAGAAAAGTCTCATGGCTACATGGGATGACTCTGACTCGTCTGAAGCTGACTCAGAATCAGATGATGAGAGGGCAAACATAGCTCTCATGGCTAACATTTCAGAAGATAGTGAAGCTTCTGAATCAGACTCAGAATCAAATACTGAAGAGGTATTTCCTAACTTTGCTGTTAATTTTACCAAGGCTGAACTTGCTGAAAGCCTTAATGAAATCCTGGAAAGGTATCAGCAGATTAGAGTTAAATTCAGAGACCTGAAAAGGAATCTTGAATCTGACTCTAATAAGACTGAGAGTCTTAAATTGGAGAATTCTGAGCTGAGAATTAAAATTTCAAAATTAGAAAATACTTTACAAAACTCTCAGAAGGAACCAATTTCTGAAACTCCCAGCAACGCTGATGAGATCATCAAGGAGTATGATCACAGTTTCCAGAAGTTCCTTGCTAAAAGCATAGATAGAAGCAAAATGGCTTCAATGATCCATGGAGTTAGCAGAAACGGCAGGAAGGGAATAGGATACCAAGGTAAGGTTCCTACACCAAAGAATGTCATAGACTTAACCATTAAACACACTCCTCTGAATTCACATTTCGTGTATGGTCACACACATGATATTAAATACACTAGCAGTAAGTACTCTGTGAAACCAAAATTCAACCAGAGTTTTGGTAAATCTAACAAATCAGGACCCAAGAAAATCTGGGTACCTAAGGATAAAATAATACATGTTGCAGATATCTTTAGCAGCAAGTCAGAAACACCAGTCATGGTACCTGGACTCTGGCTGCTCGCGACACATGACGGGAAGAAGGCATATGTTCCAAAGCCTGGAACTTAAGCCTGGAGGCCACGTTGGCTTTGGAGGCAATCAGAGGGGAAAGATAATTGGCTCTGGAACTGTAGGTAATGGAAATCTTCCCTCTATTAATAATGTTCTGCTAGTAGATGGATTAATGCATAATCTGTTATCCATAAGTCAATTAAGTGATAACGATTATGATATAATCTTTAATCAAAAATCATGTAAAGCTGTTAGTCAGAAAGATGGGACTATCCTGTTTAATGGAAAGAGGAAAAACAACATTTACAAAATCAAACTTTCTGAACTGAAAAGTCAGAATGTAAAGTGCCTTCTGTCCGTTAACAACGAGCAGTGGATCTGGCACATAAGATTGGGGCATGTTAGTATGAGAAGAATATCTCAGATTAACAAACTCAATCTGGTCAGAGGACTTCCTAATTTGAAGTTCAATTCAGATGCTCTGTGTGAAGCATGTCAGAAAGGCAAGTTTGCAAAACCTTCTTTTAAATCTAAAAATGTTGTTTCTACCTCTAAGCCATTAGAACTTCTGCACATTGACTTATTTGGACCAGTTAAAACTGCTTCAGTCAGTGGCAAGAAGTATGGGTTAGTAATCGTAGATGACTATAGCAGATGGACATGGGTAAAGTTCTTAAGACACAAGGACGAGTCACACTCTGTGTTTGTTACCTTCTGTAACCAAGTTCAGAATGAAAAGGATCTTAGAATCGTTAAAGTCAGAAGTGATCATGGTGGAGAATTTGAAAACAAAGACTTTGAGTCATTCTTTAATGACAGAGGCATTCTGCATGATTTCTCTTGTCCTAGAACTCCCCAACAAAATGGAGTTGTAGAACGAAAGAACAGAACATTGCAAGAAATGGCCAGAACCATTATCAATGAGACAAACGTTGCTAAGATCTTCTGGGCAGAGGCAATAAACACAGCGTGCTACATTCAGAATAGAATCTCAATAAGACCTATTCTGGAAAAGACTCCATATGAATTGTGGAAGAACAGAAAGCCCAACATTTCATATTTTCATCCATTTGGATGTACCTGTTTTATGTTAAATACAAAGAATTATTTGAACAAGTTTGACTCTAAAGCACAGAAGTGTATTATGTTAGGATACTCTGAACGCTCAAGAGGGTACAAAGTATACAATACAGAAACACAGATTGTGGAAGAATCAATCAGTGTTCGTTTTGATGACAAGCTTGACTCTGAAAAGTCAAAGCAGAATGAAGTTTTTGCAGGTATGGAAATTGAATTTACAGGTTCTGAAGACAAGTCATCAGAAGCTCTCAACACAGACACTCCTTCAACGTCTGAAAGGAGCACTGCTAGCAATCCTACAACAGCTGCTGATCAACCTCAAAAGAGATTACCCAGAAGCAGCTTGGATCACCCAGAAGAGACTATCTTAGGAAGAAAGGAAGATCCAATCAGAACAAGAGCAAGCTTCAGAAACTCTGAAGAAACCCCCATGGGACTTGTGTCTCTGATTGAACCTTCTTCTATTGATGAAGCACTTCTGAATAATGACTGGATTCTGGCAATGCAAGAAGAGCTGAATCAATTCACCAGAAATGACGTATGGGATCTTGTTCCCAGACCAAAAGGATTCAACGTCATTGGAACAAGATGGGTCTTCAGAAACAAGCTAAATGAACAAGGCGAAGTCATCAGAAACAAAGCACGACTGGTTGCACAAGGTTATAGTCAGCAAGAGGGGATAAACTATACAGAAACCTTTGCTCCAGTCGCCAGGTTAGAATCTATCAGACTTTTAATTTCATTTGCTGTTAATAGAGGCATCACTCTGTATCAGATGGATGTCAAGAGTGCACTCTTAAATGGTTATATAGAAGAAGAGGTTTATGTGCACCAACCCCCTGGTTTTGAAAATACAAAACATCCAGAACATGTTTTCAAACTAAAGAAGTCACTATATGGTCTGAAACAAGCTCCCAGAGCTTGGTATGAAAGGCTAAGTAACTTTCTGTTAGAAAATGAATTCACCAGAGGGAAGGTGGACACTACCTTATTCTGTAAATCAGTTAAGAATGACATCTTAGTCTGTCAAATTTATGTTGATGATATTATCTTTGGTTCTACTAATCCTTCTCTTGGAAGAAAATTTGCTAAGTGTATGCAGGCAGAATTTGAGATGTGCCTCATGGGGGAACTGAAATTCTTTCTAGGAATTCAGATCAATCAAACTCCAGAGGGAACTTACATTCATCAGAGCAAATACATCAGAGATCTTCTGAAGAAATTTGACCTCTCAGAATGTAAGCCATCAAAGATTCCAATGCATCCCACGTGCATTCTGGAAAGAGAAGAGGTAAGCAAAAATGTAGAACAGAAAGTCTACAGAGGTATGATTGGTTCTCTCCTTTATCTGACAGCTTCAAGACCTGATATATTATTCAGCGTATGTATTTGTGCTAGATTCCAATCAGATCCTAGAGAATCTCACTTAACAGCTGTTAAGAGAATTTTCAAGTATCTGAAAGGTACTACTAATCTGGGTTTGTTTTATAGAAAATCTAGTGATTACAGTTTAGTAGGCTACTGCGATGCTGACTTTGCTGGAGACAGAGTGGAGCGTAAAAGTACTTCTGGAAGCTGCCAGTTTCTGGGAGAAAATCTGATCTCTTGGTCCAGCAAAAGGCAATCAACAATTGCGCTATCAACAGCAGAAGCTGAGTACATAGCAGCAGCAGGATGTAGCACACAAATGCTCTGGATGAAAAGTCAGCTTGAAGACTTCCAGATTTTTGAGAGTAACATTCCTATACTCTGTGATAATACTTCTGCTATTTGCTTAAGTAAGAATCCTATTTTACATTCTAGAGCTAAGCATATAGAAATAAAACATCACTTCATTTGGGACTATATTCAGAAAGGAATTTTGAATTTAAAATTTATAGATACAGACCATCAATGGGCTGATATCTTCACTAAACCCCTTTCTGAAGATAGGTTCAATTTCATTCTGAAACATCTCAGCATGAAAATCTGCCCAGAGTGAAAATGTTTTAATTCCATATATTTGTCTTCAGAATGTATTTGTTTTTTCTGTGAACTTCTGATCAATCTCCTTTCAGAAAGATAGAACATGCAGATTGCATCAGATGCTAGTCTTAAAGATCTGAGAGTCTATGCTCAAAGATAGACGTGCTGATCACTACATCAAACAAGTGTCATCCAATCATCAGCATATCTCTGAAGCAGAACGCGTGCATGCTTCTGAGAAGGCAAAACGCTGATTGGGTGCATTGAGACACATGGCTGGTAACCGTTTTAAGTATCTTTCTCAAATCCCCCAAAATCAGCAAGCATTAAATGAAAGTAATCATGTTTTTAAAACGTAATCATGATTTTATTTCTCTTTCTTGAAAATGTTTATACTTTCAAAATATTCTGAAGCCTATTTAAGCACGTTAACCTCTCACTTTAATATTTTACAGTTTCTCATTATTTCTCAAGTATTCTCTGCATTTTTCTGTGTTCATTTCTCTCAAACCCATTTTCTCAGTTTTTCTCAAAATCCCTAAGTGTGAACATGGAAACCTCCAGCAGTGCTTCTGCAGGTTCTCAGAAGAAAGCATCATCTGAACAGTATCAAGTTCCATTCAGAACACTCCTCACTCCAGTGAAGAATCTTGAAGTGTTATCTGAATTAATTATTGATTTTGGTAGTCTGAAGGAGAATGGCTTTGATTTAACAGAAGAAGTTAGGGCACAGAAATGGGAAAGGTATTTTGACAGGTTGGTTGGACCAACATTCCCAATGTTAGTCAAGGAGTTCTGGATTCATGCAACTGCTTCAACGCATCAAGTCACCTCTTAGATAATGGGGAAGAAGATTGTGATCACTGAGGATCACATAGCAAGGTTAATTGGTTACAGTGGCGGTGGCGTCCGCTGTATTGATATGGCTGAGAGATGTGATGACGTGGGCGTCATAGCAGAAAGGATTTTCACCCATGGGGTGCCCAACAGCAAGATCAGAGATCTGAAGGATCACCACAGAGTTTGGGCGAAGATAATTCTGGGGTGTTTTAATCATAGGAAGCCAACTAGTTCCCCTGATTACATAAATATAGATCAGCAATTTCTGATCTATTTTATCAATCAGAAGGTAAAAATCAACTTGGCTCATCTTCTGTTTAATCACCTCAGAACAAGCGTGAAGGAAACCAGGGAAGAAGAAAGAACAAAGAGGGATTGGATACCCTTTGGAAGGTTGATATCAGATATTCTGACTGAGAATAGGCTGATAGAGCACCTGATAGAAGCTCAAGAGTTAAGCACCATTGAACCAACGGTTGGGAAGCCTCTGAACGCGAAGAATCTGAAGAAAATGAAGTTAATAGAGAATATCAAAAAGGAACCCAGCGCTACTCTTATTGCTGATATCACCAGCAGAAGAGTCCCACTGAGTGACTTTCCTTTATTTTCTGAGATAGAATCCAAGCCAGTGGTGGTTCTCAGATATCTGGACGCGTGCAAAGCTGATGGTACAGATCCAAATCTGAATATCAAAGATCTGCACCAACCTCAACCAGAAGTTACACTGAAGAAGACGAAGAAAAGGAAGGGCCCTTCAGAAGGAACATCCCAGCAGACACCCAAGAAAAGAGGTAATTTATCTGCTGCTTCTGTTTTAAATTCTTCTACTATTTCAGCATCAATCCCATCTCCAACTTCTTATAGAATCCCAATCCCCATTCCAACAATAGATGAAACTGAACCAGAAGATGACCCTTCTGAGGCACTACAACTCAGAATACCCCGAACCAAACATCCCAAACCAACAATCTCAACAACATCAGCAATTGACAAAGTGCTGTCTGACATTGATCAACACACCTCTGATCACCCCTCCAATAATCCAAACTCTGAACCACAAATTGTCCACTCTCCACAACCAGAACAACCTCTCTCACCCATTCCAGAAGAACCACATATCCCTGAACAACCAGAAATTCCTCCTCCTTCTCCACAACCAGCAATCCCTTCTCCCTCTCCTCAACCAGAAATTCATCCACCATCACCTCAACCTGAGTTTCATCACTCTGAAACTCCAACTCCTCCACCTTCTGAACCTCACTCTCCTCAATCCTCTGAACCACAACCTCTGGCAATCCAGCTGCCATGTGGAACAACAGTAACCATGGCCCAACTTCCATCCTCGCCAGAATCTACACCACCAAATACTCCCAAAACCCCAAACAGTCCAATCATTATTTCTGATTCTCCCACTCCATCTCCAAAACAAACAGCTCCCAAGCAAACCACCGAAAACCCCAGCAGGATCCTCATAGATTTAACAATCCTTGACCGACTTGCTGATCTGAAAAATAAAATAGCCATTCCAAAACCAAAACAGCCAGATGTTGGCTATGGTATTATGAATTTTGAAACAGGTTTGCAGCAGTGGATTGCTTCTCTGAAGCAAGTCTGTCCTGGAATGATTGACCCAGCTGCCTCTAACCAGCTCTGGTCACAATTCAGAATTTGGGTACGTGCTGAAGCCCTCAAGTTGCAGGATATCAACTATGAACAGGCACAACAGAACTTCAGCAAACTGCTGAAGGAAGTTGAAAGTCAGTTGCCACAGGAAGACGTGCTCCTTCTGGATAGTGAGCCATGGTCTGAGAAGCGTCCAGCACCAATCGTGCAACCAGAAGAAGACAAGACTATTCAAGCTGAAGCCAGTCGAGCTGAAGATGTTGCAGAAAGCTCTCAGAAGCTCCCTGCTTCTGATGTTTCTCAAGCTGCCTTGGACAGGCAGACTCTGGAAGAGCTGAAGCTGAATGACATGCGTCTGCAGCAAAGGATGGATGAAAATGACCAGAAGATGAAAGAAAGGATGGATGTGCAGGATAGCAAGATAAACACAGTTGTCAGCATGGTGCACAAGCAGAATGAGACTGCTGATCAGATCAACGCCATGCTGGAGAACCTGTTCACACGCCTTCCTCCCCAACCTTAGATTTTCATTCATGACATTTTCATGTTTTCTTTGCTTATCTGCTGACTGATCTGTTTGATTCTGAATATTTTAATATGACAAGTTTTTCTGCTCTAAATGTTTTAGCACATCACTTACACTTTTTGATTGCTGACAAAAAGGGGGAGAACAGGAATGATATTTTTCCAATAACGAATTACTAAGACAGAAAATCTCAAACATTCTAACTCTGATATACTTGAATATGTTTTCTACTTTTGCTTAAGTCTACAGGTACAAGAATGCTCCATGATATTCTGAAGACTAAAGCTCTGATACTCTGACCCAAAGCAAAGCTCTGACTCTGATCTGAAGCTCTGCTCTGACATTCTGATCCAAAGCTTCTGATAGTCAAAACTCTGATATTCTGATGCTCAAAGAAAGGCAATAAACATCTGATCCTGAAGAACTCTTGGAATTAAAAAGGGAAGTAATAAATTCAGGGGGAGTATCTCTCAACTCTTATATCTCTTTATCCCTTATCTTTGATAACCTCTTACTCTGATACATCTTATCATTTAGTTATCTCTGATACTTTTTCACATTATTTTCAATTAAAAATATCTAGTTTTTGTCATCATCAAAAAGGGGGAGATTGTTAGAACAAAGTTTGAATCTACTACCCTATGTTTAAGTTTTGATGATAACAAAATGAAAAGATATATTATTTATGTGATTCATGTAAGAACTACTTGCTACCTAAAATATTACTTTCTGATTTGCAGAAACTCTGATAGGTATCAGCAAGAGCACACTTAATCAGCATCAGAATATTGGTTCTTAACATCAGCATCAGAAGATGCTATATCAGAATACCAGAATCAGAAGAATAACTCACGCGTATGCTGAAGCTTGATGAACAGAACTGCGCTTAACACTCTGATAAAGACAACAGCAGTTCATCAGCACTTAAGCAGAATCAGAATGAGGCCAAGCCAGAACATGCTTTAAGTAGCAACGATACTGTGCATTGAAAGCGTATTATTACCAACGACATCATTCCAGACAAGATCTGCTCAATAAGGAAAGTTTGTTATTGGCATTGAATCAAGATTATTGCTCCAACGTTCAACAATCTCAGTGCTATATAAACAAGACTATGAAGATTGAATTGGCTAATGCTCTCCAACATATTACACGCCTAAAAGCTAATCATAATCTTCCTTCTCTCAGTTTGCTAAACGCTACATATCTCCTTACTCAATCATTGTTTAACAATCTAGTTTCATAAGCTTAAGTTGTGTAACATCACAGTTGTGATACAGTTTTGTAGAAAACATTCACACACCTAGGTTTATCTTCTTTGTAAGAAAGTGTCTCCTTGACAAACCGGGTTGTGGTTCGCATCAAGAAGGCTTTAGCAGTTGTTAAAGCAGTTTGTAATATTCAGTTGAATATAGTGGATTAAGACCTCGTTGGAGAGAGGCGAAATCACCTTGACGGGTGGACTAGAGTAGTTTGAGATCAAACGAACCAGGATAAAAATATCTTGTTCATTGCATTGATTTTCAGTTTTACAATTTAACCCCCCCTTCTTGTGTTTTTCACTTCTTCAGTAAGATCTTATGATTCTATGTTGACCCTAGTTTTTTTGCAGGCGGCGTCTGCTTTTTTTTCTTGTTCTATAAGCTCTTTCCCATTCTTATTCCTTGGTATTCCAATCGGAGCAAATCCTCATAGGAATTCTGCATGGGATCATATCCTTTTGAAGCTTCGTAATAAATTGTCTTTGTGGAAAGGTAAGTATGTATCTTTTGGAGGTCGAGTAACTCTGCTAAATGTTATCTTAAATTCAATACACCTCTTCTTCTTCTCCTTCTATAAAGCCCCCAAAAGGGTTATTCAAGACATTATTAGAATTCATTGTGTGTTCCTATGGAGTGGAGAAGAAGAAACGAATCAATCAGGTATCTTGGTCCTTCATTTGTAAACTAAAGCCGAAGGGGGGGGGGGGGGAGTTAGGAATAAAAAACTATGAATTATTCAATATGAATTGCTTAGTTAATGGGTTAGGAGAATTCTATCGGAACCCAATTCAGTGTGGTATTCCTTGTTAGAATTTAAATATGTGATATTAAATCAATGGTCCTTGATCATTCATGGAGTCTAAGATGCAAAAAAACACTCTATCTGGTGGCGTGATCTTAGGCTTTCCATTGGAAAGGTTGGAGAAGACCTTGGTTGGTTTAGAAATAGTGTCACTTGCAAATTGGGAATGGTTCAGATATCGGATTAATAGGTGGTGTGGTGTGGTTCCTTTGAAGCTTTGATTTCTTGACCTTTTGAGTATTATGAGGTCACAAGGCTCCAGGTTGATAAATAAGGATCTTAGTTTCATGGTTTGTGGGACTGGAATCTTAGTTACATTACAGGTCTGAACTCTGATATTGCACATAGCGCTTGGGAGGATATTGGTAACATTCTCATAAATGTGAGTCCAAATCCATAATCAATTTATTCATTTGTTTGATGGAAAGATGCTTTAGGTTTCTCTATAAAGTCGGAATATGCTACTTTGGTTAGCATTAATCTTGGTGGCCCTTATTTGGAATAAGACAAGGCTGGTGCTTTTAAGCTATTATGGTTCTTAAATGTCCCCAGTAATATTCAAGATTTCGCTTGGAGATCGCTCCTGAAAAGGCTACAAACAAGGGATGAGCTAGAATAGTGTGGCATTCTGTTAGGTCAACATAATCCCGTGTTCCCCTCTATGTCTGGAGCATAAGGAATCACACCTTCATCTTTTCATCTTATGTCATGTTGTTGTAATTGTTTGGAATTGTATTCAGGGTTGGCTACGGTTGAACATGTTAACCATTTGCGATGTGTTGGGGGTTTTAGATTACAATGACTTATCTAGAGGAGGGGTGAATAGTTCCCAAATTAAAAATTACCTTTCAAAAATGGTTACTTAAAAACTTATTTGAAAAACAATGTTGAGCAAAAGGTTTTTGGCCTAGATCAAAAAATTAGTCTAAACGAACCTAGTTATTGGAAACTCAGATATGCACAAGCCACGTGGAATTAAGATAATGATAAAAATCAATTAACATAATAATAATATCTCAAAAATAGTTTAATATCAAACACAATGGTTTCCTATTTCTAATGAAATCATATTAAAAACATAACTTGACAATTTATTAAACATGTGGCGCGCAATCAATTTTTCAGAATTTTCTGAGCTTTGTTGATATGAAAAAACACTTACAATCAAAGTGATTATAAGCTTATCAACAAAGCAATTTAAACTTTAACAATCAAATAAAAATTCTATATCGATCGATCAAACAACACATTCAACAAATTGCATATAGAGAGTAAATGAGAGTCAGAGATAGAATATTGCAGTTTGTCAAACAGTTGGTGTGCGTTCGAATTTTCATAATTTTTCTTTGAGTTTTATTGATATGTGTGATCGGTGGATCTGGAACTGACTGTTTAACGCTGGTTCGCGAAATGCCGCAGAAGCAAGAGTCGCCACCGTCTTTTATTTTCTCCAAATGGAAAGGACAAAAGCACAGAAAAATTCCTTAAAGAGATTGCTCTCGGTTCGGGAGGTAGATTATAGAAAGGGAAGGTGTTAGCACCCTTTCTATCCATGGTTATCCATGGGCTCTTAGATACTTGCTCATTTGTGTTTTCAAAATTGGTTTGTTTGCTTTTCAACTGTGGGTTTAAAAAAATGGTTTCTTTGAAAATTCCAGTTCGACTCTTGTATCGGTCCTCAAGAGTGTTTGAAAAATTGCTTTCAAAAGCTTTTTGAAAAGGTGTCGGTGTGAAAAGTATTTTTTGATTTGTTTTTGAAATTAGAGCAAGTATCAAGAGTCGTCTACCTACCCTAAGGAATTCGTCTGTGTAAATATCCTTTAAAGTAGTGCCATCCCACCATTGAGAGGTAGGTAGCACCACTATTGGAGTTGTTCGGGTCAATTCGAAGTTCGGGACATGGTGATCACCAGAGCAATAGGAAGACACCTTAGAAGCTACCCTCATGCCAGGTTCCCGGATCATGAGGACTTACTAAGACATCCTCTACTCGACGATCACCTTTCGAGGCAAGGCAACAATGAGGCGTACCCTAGGGGTGGTGTGTGATTTGTGTGTCGTTTTCATTTATTTTGTCTTGTCATGTCATAGGTGATCTACGCGTTTGTTTTTACTTTTGTCATTCATTCTTGCATGCATTTATTAACAGTTAAAAAGATGCGGAAATTAAAAGTTCTAAACTATTACAAAGGCGCGGGTCTACATCGCCAAATTTAATCCAGGACCCGATTTGACAGAAAATAAAGAAGTAAAGTGCGAGAAATATAAATTTACACGGTGTGATCGGTGGATCTGGAACTGACTGTTTAACGCTGGTTCGCGAAATGTCGCGGAAGCAAGAGTCGCCACCGTCTTTTATTTTCTCCAAATGGAAAGGACAAAAGCACAGAAAAATTCCTTATAGAGATTGCTCTCGGTTCGGGAGGTAGATTATAGAAAGGGAAGGTGTTAGCACCCTTTCTATCCATGGTTATCCATGGGCTCTTAGATACTTGCTCATTTGTGTTTTCAAAAATGGTTTGTTTGCTTTTCAATGTGGGTTTTAAAAAAGTTTCTTTGAAAATTCCAGTTCGACTCTTGTATCGGTCCTCAAGAGTGTTTGAAAAAATGCTTTCGAAAGCTTTTTGAAAATGTGTTGGTGTGAAAAGTATTTTTGATTTGTTTTGAAATTAGAGCAAGTATCTACGAGAACCTACCTACCCTAAGGAATTCGTCTGTGTACATGTCCTTTAAAGTAGTGCCATCCCACCATTGAGAGGTAGGTAGCACCACCGTTGGAGGTGTTCGGGTCAATTCGAGGTTCGGGACATGGTGATCACCAGAGCAATGGGAAGACACCTTAGAAGCTACCCTCATGCCAGGTTCCCGGATCATGAGGACTTACTAAAACATCCTCTACTCGACGATCACCTTTCGAGGCAAGGCAACAGTGAGGCGTACCCTAGGGGTGGTGTGTGCGATTCGTGTGTCGTTTTCGTTTGCATTTATCTTGTCATGTTATTGGTGTTCTACGCTTGTTTTTATTTTTTTGTCCATACATTCTTTCATGCTTTGATTTAACAGTTAAAAGATTGCGAGAAAGTAAAGATCTAAAGCTATTACAAAACGGCGCGGGTCCACATCGCCAAAATTGACCAGGACCCGATTTGACAGAAAATAAAGAATTAAAAGCAAATAAAGAATTAAAAGCGCGAGAAGTAATTTACATGGCTTCGGGAGAGATACATGAATATTTAAGCAAAATAAAATAAATATACGAATTAGAATAAAAATTAAGAACGTGGGCGTTGGACCCTTTTGCAAAATTAAATTAATGAGGAATTAATAAAAATTAAAAAAAGATGTTTTTGGTATTTTTTAATATTTTAGGATTTAATAGAAAAAATTAATTGCAATTAAGCGCTAACCCTAATTCTATTTTATTTTAATTTATTAAGAAAAACATTAGAATTTAACCTAAATTAAACCTAATTTTTATATACAATTTAATTATAAAACTAAATAAAATAAATAATATTATTATAAAAAAGAAAAAATTAAAAGGAATAAAAACGTTAATTAGGCCTAGTTCTATATTTTTTTAGATTTTTGTTATGAAAGGAATTAAAATTAAAGCCCTAATTTAAACTAATTAATTTACATGCATTTATTTACAAGAAATATTAAAATAAGATATTTTATTATTTTTTCCTCCTTTCTGATTTTTATGCATTTTATATTTATGAAAATAGGTAATTAATTTAAACAAATAATAGTTCATTAAAAAAAGTAGATTTAAATAAATAAAGAAAATAAAGAAGAGTGAAAAATATGCAAACCTAGAGGGGTGTCAGTCCCCAATATGGAGGTCTCTTGTTAGCAATTCAGGCCCATTTGACTGTGGCCTTATTGGACTTTTTTACTCACGTGCTGGCATGTTGACTCAAGCTTAGGGTGTTCATCAATTCTCAGCCTTTGATCTGATCTCCAGGGGCACGTGGATGTTGGATTCTGGAAGGCGTATGGTGAACCACAGCGCTGAAGCTGCATAGGAGCGTTATATGAAGAAAAATATGAAAGAAAGTGAGGACCTGGGTCTCGAACCCAGGTCATGAGGATTGCCAATACATACACTTGCCACTGGACCACTACCACGCGTTTGTTAAATAAATAAACAACAAATGATATAATATGAAACAACGCGTTAGTGGGTTAAAGCGCGCGAATTTCAAACCAACCTATCACATCTTGCCACGGACTCATCTTCTTCATCATCCCTGAAATACAAAAACATTGGGCAATGGTTTTTTACGCGTTGTTTTAGGTATGTTTTGGAAAAATAACGACTAGCCCTCTGACGCTCATAAATTGAGCGCGAGGGTTCCATTGCCTTCGTCCAAATGCGCTGGTTTGAATGATGGTGGTCAGGGGTCCCAATTTTTCTTTGTTTCAAAAGCCCTAATCTGAAGCTTGCAAAACCCTAAAACTTGGCAATGGTGAAATCGTATATACAGCATAAAAACATAATTGAATATATTGGTTAGCTTCAGAATTTCATCAGGAATATGAATCAATGAATAAAATGTTATGAAGATGCATAAATTTTAAAACACGATTATGAATTTTTCACGAGGTATCTTGAATGCTGTATACCAATTCCTTGCGTTTTGATGGTTGTTTTTGATTGGAATATGTCCAGTGACCTTCAAGGAAGCTAATGGAACAAGAATTAGGTCTTGAATCGCCCTCAAAGGTGGTTTTCAGATTTGAGTTTTTAGACAAAAATTCCAAGTTTGATTTGTGCTCTTTTGCGCAGCTTTTTGTGTTCTTGCACTAGGGTTGTATTCAGGCTTTTGTATTGAGTCCATTAGGTCAAGAAAAATCAATCAAATCCATTGCATTCATTGATTTTGGAAATTTGATTTTCTAAGATTTTTTCAATCTTTTTTTTTCATGTGTTTTTGGTTCAAATCATCTCCAATCTCTCCAAATCTTTCCTTATCTGCATATACACAAAATCTTGAGGCTAAAACATGTATAAAAAGATTGGTTAGGTTAAGTTAAATATTTTTCACATATTTAATTGATTTAAGTGAATTATTATAAATAAAAATTCAAATAAATAAATAAAAAATGAGAAAATACTTCCCTTTGGGCCAAGTGGTCGTGCACATGCTTGGAATGATGAATTGTGGAAGAAAAATGGGCCCATTAGCAATTTTAGGTCATTTGAATCAATGTTGACTTTTCAAAATATCCAAACATTTCCCAACTTCCACAAGGCATAACTTGCTCAATTTTTAAGATTTTCTCATGTTCTTGGACATTTTGGAAAGGTCTTTGAGTCCTCTAACCAATGCCTTTGGTCCCATGTCATTTTGATTTACCAATCTCAAGTTATGGTCTTTGACTTAAAGTCCCTTTTTGTTGACTTTTGAAAATGACCTATAATGTTGAAATTGATAACTTTTTATGAGAGCATTTCTTGGACTTTAAGTATGAAGATGAGTTGTAGGAAATGTATTTCTCTTCAAAATGAGCTTTGGATGGAATTTTTCTGATAATCCATGTGAAAGTTATGCCCTGGTCAATTTCAGTTGACTTTTTTCAACTGTCCAAATAAGGAAACTTTTGCATCTTGATGATTTCTGAGCCAAATTTTGAGAATCATGATCAAGTATTGATCAAATGATGTTTGTGGCTTCAAAATGATGTGTTGACCAAAAATTTGAACTTTTGACTGTCAAATGACCATTTTGCCCCTACAGTTGACTGTAGTGCAATTAGGGTTTTTGACTGTGCAATTTTGTGCTGAATGTCTTGAAACTTGATATGAGGATGCTTGACCATATTTGTAGGCATATGAGACTTGATTGAACCTTTGGAAACTTCAACTTCTTGATCAGAATAAAAACCCTAGTTTTGACTGCTTAGGAGGCCCTTACACTGTGCAACCCTTGGGGAACTTTTGCAGTTTGACTTGGAAATTTCCTGAAGAATATGGGAGGGCAAATTTTGGGGTACAACAGTTGCCCCTGTTCAATCTTCTTAGACCTGAGGATGCAGATTGGCTGACGTGCCTTTCGTAATCCGAGGGTAGAAGATGATTGGACACTAGAGTGCCCAGAAATTTGCGCTCACATAGTGGCAGTGTGGTGGGAATGGGCTTATAGATGCCATTTAGAGATTGATGAAACAGAATGATGGGCTTATAGATGCCATCTGGATGTTGATCGCGTAAGAGATTCCTTAGCGAGAACCTGCATACCTGCAAAACAGAAAATGAGTACCTGACACGTTGCAGGAGCTGATTTTTAGATGCTTGGTATAGATATGTCCTGACTGGTTACAGGAGCTGGGTCTGGAGCTTCAAAAGATGATGAATGAACCAGGGATGGTTACTACCTTAGCATGAATGGTAAGAGAACCTTGGGTGACTTTAACTTCAACAACGCTCGTTGATAAAAATCTTGGTGGGAATTACCATCTTCGCAGGATCGGGAAGAGAACCATATGCCATTATAATCTGAAAGAGAATCACCTCACTCACCGTCGGAGAGGGAACCATCTGAAAAGGAATTATCACCTCACTCACCGTCGGAGAGGGAACCACCTGAAAAGGAATTATCACCTCACTCACCGTCGGAGAGGGAACCATAGAAAAAGGAATTACCACCTCACTCACCGTCGGAGAGGGAACCATCTGAAAAGGAATTATCGCCTCACTCACCGTTGGAGAGGGAACCATAGGAGATTATCACCTCACTCACCGTCGGAGAGGGAACCATCTGAAAAGGAATTATCGCCTCACTCACCGTCGGAGAGGGAACCATAGGAGATTATCACCTCACTCACCGTCGGAGAGGGAACCATCTGAAAAGGAATTATCGCCTCACTCACCGTCGGAGAGGGAACCATAGGAGATTATCACCTCACTCACCGTCGGAGAGGGAACCATCTGAAAAGGAATTATCACCTCACTCACCGTCGGAGAGGGAACCATAGAAAAAGGAATTATCACCTCACTCACTGTCAGAGAGGGAACCATTAGGGAAGGAATTATCACCTCACTCACCGTCGGAGAGGGAACCATCTGAAAAGGAATTATCGCCTCACTCACCGTCGGAGAGGGAACCATCTGAAAAGGAATTATCACCTCACTCACCGTCGGAGAGGGAACCATAAGGAAATTATAATCTTAAAGAAAACCCAAAAATGGAAATCTCATGCACCGTCGGAGAGAGAACCAATAGGAATTTATAATCTGGGATAACTTCTACTGAGTCTTTATCAGAAAAATCTGTTGGGAGTCGATTTAGCTGGACTAGAGAAGGCCTGGGACTGGATAAGAAATCTTCAAAGTCGATTAACTGAACCGGTCTAGGTCTTGAAATATGATTGAGAATCTCAACTGCATCTTTCCTGAAAGGTAAAGGTCAGTCATATGCAATGCATGATATGGATCAAGCAATGATGTTCTCGACATAATGCGTCTATGCATGCCATAATGATATATGTGATGTTTTATGAATGTATGTTTTCGTCTAGGAAAGTAAATCCTTGACGGATGCCGGGAAGTCACTCCTGGGCTGCCGTTGGAGAATAGATTTTGCTTCCGCTGGGGATGATAACTGCAAGAATACCGGTAGGAGAAGATGACTCCGTTGCGGAATAAACTTGGCAAATGGAAGATTCTGCAGGGAGAAAAGATACTCTAGCGACCATGCTGGGAAGCAATACTCTGTGGGAAGAGGGATGCCTTGCTGAGTTGTTAGTAATAACTTGCTGAGGATATCTTTGTTGTATTGGGAGTGTGAATAGACTTCGCTGGGGATAGGAAAGAACTGCGTTGACGACGACCTTTCCGTGGCTTTTGGCTGAGGATAACCCAGTTATATCCTGTTAAGGAAATAACTCTTTGAATAAAGCCGGGAGACGCGTTCGTGCTCTGCGAGGATAAGCTTCCAGAATTTACTGGGGATAAGCTTACTGCTTGGGGATATGAATTCCATCTTCATGGGGAACTTAGATTGGATTCTCCTGGGGAGATTTTGAACTGTAATTTTGTAAGTTGAAAGAGGGAACCTATGTAGGGTTTCCTGCTGATGAGCTCATGTAAAACCGTATCTGAAATGGAGAAGGAACCTGGGTAGGGTTACTTTGATGATGAGTTCGTGTAAAACTTCGTTCTTGGAAAGGGAGAACCTGTGTAGGGTTTCTGGGTGACGAGTCCATGTAAAACTGCATTTTAAAGAGAGGGAACCGGTGTAGGGTTGCTTGGTGAGGTAAGTTCATGTAAAACTTCTTGATGAACCGGGGTGAGGTTATCCTGAGCTAAATCCGTGTAAGACTTCTGGGGGGAACCGGGGTTAGGTTGCCGCGGGATAAGTTCGTGTAAAAATTCTTGACGAACCGAGGTAAGGTCATCTTGAGATAGGTCCATGTAAGACTTCTGGAGGAACCGGGGTTAGGTTACTTGGATAAGTTTGTGTAAAAACTTCTTGATGAACCGGGGTTAGGTCATCTTGAGATAGGTCCATGTGAGACTCTTGGAGGAACCGGGGTTAGGTTACGGCAGGATAAGTTTGTGTAAAACTTCTTGATGAACCGGGGTTAGGTCACTTGGATAAGTTTGTGTAAAAACTTCTTGATGAACCGGGGTTAGGTCATCTTGAGATAGGTCCATGTAAGACTTCTGGAGGAACCGGGGTTAGGTTGCCTTGGGATAAATCCATGTAAGATTTCTGGAGGAACCGGGGTTAGGTTACTTGGATAAGTTTGTGTAAAAACTTCTTGATGAACCGGGGTTAGGTTACTTGGATAAGTTTGTGTAAAAACTTCTTGATGAACCGGGGTTAGGTTGTCTGATTTTGATTAAGTGGATGATTGTCCTGTTTGGTTTCGGATGTTAACCCACGATCTGGAATTTGTAAAGGTAGATGGTAATCATCCTTATGTTGATCTTTCCTTTGTACTTTGGTTGACAGAGCAATTGGATTGCCTGGATAACTCATTATTGCCCCTGCTTCGGAGATGAGGGAAGAGGATACCTGTGTGGGGGATTGACAAATCTTCGGGTAGACAAGTGATGAGATACCGGAACATAGTCGTACGCTTTGATCCCTATCTTTTGCCTGGACCGCCCTTTCGGGTTTTCAGTCCACCGGGATACCCATTTTTGCCCAAGCCGCCTTTTCAGGTTTTCGACTTGCCGGGTGTACATATTTTTTCATTTTCATCCCTTATTTTTGCCCGAACCTTTTTGGTTCGCCGGGAAGCCCTTATTTTTTCCTAGGTGTGTCAACCTAGCGGGTCTTTGATTATGCGTAGTATTCTTTCGACCATGTCCATGTTCTCAGAATGTAGAGAATTGCCCCTGTTGGAAGTATTTTGCCATGCCCCAGATAATGGGCAATGCTCCTACTGTGCCCCTTGATTGGAGGTACTTTTGTTCACAAGGTGTTCATCGTGCGAATTTCCCTGCTGTTCAAACAAATAGTTATATGCAAACAAGGTTAATTTAAGAATGCAAAAGCCTATGTCTGTCTTTGAATTTTGAAAATATATCTTTTGTAATACAGTGCGGTGTCAACTCAAGATTTTACAGCAAACCTTCAGGAGTCAGGATACCTTCGTAACAGTATGCTTTCGAACTAACCCATGCTTCAGCTAGGACTTTTAAGGGTTATAACGTGGCCTGGTTCATGGTTCAAGAAACAAAGGATAAATGCTCAAATTATTTGTACCCACCCACTCTTCGTGATGTTCTCCAAACCTAAACTCAGTTGATCATACGTTAGACCTTGTTTGAGTCTTTGCTCTGATTTTCCAGTGATGGTTCGGCCATTGATGATTTATTCTGACTAGGCAGTCATTTCCTATTTTTTCGTTGAGGGTTTATAGGACCTCTTTCTTTTCTTTTTTTATTACCCCTATTTTTTTGCCTGAACTGTTTCTTTTGTGATTACAGTCAGCGGGATGCCCTAGTTTTGTAAGTCTTCTTCATGGGTTTTGACTTAATGGGCTTTTCATTTATGATTTTTTTTTTTTGATAATGACTGCCTGTCCTTATGATTGTTCGGAACCATCACTGTCTTTTGTTTTTTTTGAAAAAAACTCATTTGGTGCCATTCATTGTGCACTTGGATCAACTGAGAAGACTACCCTGCCCCGGGTTATGATTAAGGGTTTTAAATTTCGAAAGGAAAAACTCCTACTTCTTTGGCTCAGAGGGGTTGACGAGGGATTATCATCCTTATAACTCCAGTGTTTAGGGATTGAAACAATGCCTGTACCTCATCAGCGGGGTCTGTTCAAAAGCATACTGTAATGATCGCGGTATCGTTTTCGTCATCCTCCCTCAAGAGGTTTAGAATTTCCAGTCGAGAGTTGATCATCACAAAATATGAAAGCAGTTTTAAGTACAGTAAACATAGTTAATTCAAGACAGACATGTGTAATGCATTCATGAAATAAAAGAGTTTAACATAACAATTGTTTATCAAGAAAGGAAAAATACAACTTGAATTCAAATGAACAAAAATCTCTCAATCCTAGCCATGTTTTGGCAAGGGAGCAGTGATCACATTGGGAGTCTCGGCAGGTTCGAATTCAATCTCTTTAGCATCGATCATATTCTGAATCTTGTATTTCAGTGCCCAACAATCCTCGGTATCGTGCCCCGGGCTATCAGAATGATACGCACACCTTGCTTCTGGGTTATAGCTTGGAGAGGAGGTCTTGGGGTTGGCAGGAGGGTTGATTACTGCAATCAGGTTCATCTTCAACATGTGCTGCAATGCTTGTGACCATGGCATGTTAATGTTGGTGAATTGTCTTTTAGGCTCGTCCGGCCTTCGCTGATTTCCCTTTTGTGGTTGGCGGCGTGGTGCAGAACCAGAGATCATGACTGCCCCTGCATGTTGGTCACGACGACTCTTTTGGCTGTATGCAGCATTAGATTCCTTCTTTCCCGTGTAAGGCTTTTTATGAGTATCGGAAGGTGTGGCCTCTTGAATTTTCCCACTCTTGATACCAGCTTCAATTCTTTCGCCAGTCAGGATGAGGTCGGTAAATCCTGCAGATGAATTACCAATGAGATGATTGAAGAATGGCCCGGATAGGGTCCCCAAGAACATATCAACGAGTTCCCGGTCAGTTAATGGAGGCTGCACCCTTCCAGCAAGGTCTCTCCATCTCTGCGCGTATTCCTTGAAACCTTCACTTGACCCCAGCGACATACCCTGGAGTTGGGTACGTGTAGGAGCAAGGTCGGCATTGTACTGGTAATGTTTGTAGAAAGCGGTGGCTAGGTCTTCCCAGGTATGGATGTTGGCTCCATTCAATTGGTAGAACCACTCGAGCTGAGTCCCTGAAAGACTCTCTTGGAAGAAATGGATCCATAAGTTTTTGTCAGCTGTATAGGGCTGGATCCTCCTTGTGTAAGCCCTGAGATGCAATTTAGGACAGGATGCCCCGTCGTATTTAGCAAAGGTAGGTGCCTTAAACTTGTGTGGAATCACTACCCCGGAAGACAGACCTAGATCCTCGAAGTCCAGGCCAGGCACTTTTTGTATCTCCATAGCACTTAGCCGGTCTTCCAACTGTTTGTACCTACCCTCAGCCGGAGGGTACTGCTCGTCGTTGAAATCTGTCTCATTGTCGGATACCACTGGACTGGGAACCCTTTCCTCTTGATGACTGCCTTTCCCCACAGATGGAGTTGTCCTCCCGGCTTGATCCTGCAGGGTGTTCCCAGATCTGCGTCTAGGGCTGAACAAAACAATCCTCTTCTTCTTCTTTTCCTTCTTCAAGAGCAGAGCCTTCAGATCTTGCTGCCCCTGGGTCAAATTCATGATCAGCCCTTGGAACTGGGCGTTCTGAGCCTGGAGGGCCTTGATAGTGTGCTCGGTTGAAGATTCAGGATTCATGACGAGACTGTTGAAATAAACAGCGAAGAAGGTAAGTAACCTGCAGAGAAAGGGTACCTGTTATGCAATGATATGTATGATATGCATGCAATGATTTCAAGGACCTCGAGGGGTAAACAAATTGTTTAGAGTTGGAAACTGGCAACTTGATTGAAGGTACTTCATGTTGTTGAGAGTCCTTCTTCAAGGGTCAAAGGCTCACCATATCCAGTGGGTCGTAGCCCCTGACACTTTGGCTAGAGGAAAATAAATCCTCTTTGCCCCTTGCTAGATGTTTGATTCATCATGACCTGCATCATAAGCCCTTGAGATCCTTGAAATGGGTTAGGATGTATGCAATGGTATGATGTTATGCTATGCATGGGGTAATGTACGTAACCCTGTTACGAGTCCCAATTAAGGACTGCAAACCAAAACCTGCAAGAAACTTAGGATACCCTGTTATGAGTCCTAATTAAGGACTATAGACAAAACCTGCAAGAAACAAGTGTCAGGTAACAAGCATGCAAGTAGTCAAGTACGAAGGCACACAAGTCACACAAGAGAAGCCCTTAGAGTTTAGGCCAGCATGAGGTCTCGGTGTTACCCTCTTTCAGTTGGTTGGTTCATACCTGTCCTAATCAAAAGTAACCGGGTTCTTAGAGGATCCCAATATCATTGACTACCCTCAATCGGTCATAACTCCAGCATCGCAATCTTTTCTTGCGGCCAGAACCATCACGAGAGTTTAGCCTCAATGGGCGTAGCATACTGCTACAATTCTAAAGGCCAAGTTGTGTCAATTAAGGTTCTAAGGTTGTTGGTGCTTAATGACTCCTTAGAAGACCCATATTCTCCTCGTTGCAACACAAGGGATATCGGTACAGACCAAGGTGCCACACCAACGTAGCCACTGTTTCACCCGTGTCGGTCTACGCCGGACAGGTCCCTCACAGCTTATGCTACCTAAACAGGGTATCCCCAGATCCAGGTTAGGATCTATGTAACTCCCATGCAACCCACAAATTTAAAGCAAGCAAGTCAATACAATTGAAAACACAGTTATGAACTAACCCTAAGGTACACCTCACTTTAAGTCTATCCCCAGCAGAGTCGCCAGTTCTGTGATCGGTGGATCTGGAACTGACTGTTTAACGCTGGTTCGCGAAATGTCGCGGAAGCAAGAGTCGCCACCGTCTTTTATTTTCTCCAAATGGAAAGGACAAAAGCACAGAAAAATTCCTTATAGAGATTGCTCTCGGTTCGGGAGGTAGATTATAGAAAGGGAAGGTGTTAGCACCCTTTCTATCCATGGTTATCCATGGGCTCTTAGATACTTGCTCATTTGTGTTTTCAAAAATGGTTTGTTTGCTTTTCAATGTGGGTTTTAAAAAAGTTTCTTTGAAAATTCCAGTTCGACTCTTGTATCGGTCCTCAAGAGTGTTTGAAAAAATGCTTTCGAAAGCTTTTTGAAAATGTGTTGGTGTGAAAAGTATTTTTGATTTGTTTTGAAATTAGAGCAAGTATCTACGAGAACCTACCTACCCTAAGGAATTCGTCTGTGTACATGTCCTTTAAAGTAGTGCCATCCCACCATTGAGAGGTAGGTAGCACCACCGTTGGAGGTGTTCGGGTCAATTCGAGGTTCGGGACATGGTGATCACCAGAGCAATGGGAAGACACCTTAGAAGCTACCCTCATGCCAGGTTCCCGGATCATGAGGACTTACTAAAACATCCTCTACTCGACGATCACCTTTCGAGGCAAGGCAACAGTGAGGCGTACCCTAGGGGTGGTGTGTGCGATTCGTGTGTCGTTTTCGTTTGCATTTATCTTGTCATGTTATTGGTGTTCTACGCTTGTTTTTATTTTTTTGTCCATACATTCTTTCATGCTTTGATTTAACAGTTAAAAGATTGCGAGAAAGTAAAGATCTAAAGCTATTACAAAACGGCGCGGGTCCACATCGCCAAAATTAACCAGGACCCGATTTGACAGAAAATAAAGAATTAAAAGCAAATAAAGAATTAAAAGCGCGAGAAGTAATTTACATGGCTTCGGGAGAGATACATGAATATTTAAGCAAAATAAAATAAATATACGAATTAGAATAAAAATTAAGAACGTGGGCGTTGGACCCTTTTGCAAAATTAAATTAATGAGGAATTAATAAAAATTAAAAAAAGATGTTTTTGGTATTTTTTAATATTTTAGGATTTAATAGAAAAAATTAATTGCAATTAAGCGCTAACCCTAATTCTATTTTATTTTAATTTATTAAGAAAAACATTAGAATTTAACCTAAATTAAACCTAATTTTTATATACAATTTAATTATAAAACTAAATAAAATAAATAATATTATTATAAAAAAGAAAAAATTAAAAGGAATAAAAACGTTAATTAGGCCTAGTTCTATATTTTTTTAGATTTTTGTTATGAAAGGAATTAAAATTAAAGCCCTAATTTAAACTAATTAATTTACATGCATTTATTTACAAGAAATATTAAAATAAGATATTTTATTATTTTTTCCTCCTTTCTGATTTTTATGCATTTTATATTTATGAAAATAGGTAATTAATTTAAACAAATAATAGTTAATTAAAAAAAGTAGATTTAAATAAATAAAGAAAATAAAGAAGAGTGAAAAATATGCAAACCTAGGGGGGTGTCAGTCCCCAATATGGAGGTCTCTTGTTAGCAATTCAGGCCCATTTGACTGTGGCCTTATTGGACTTTTTTACTCACGTGCTGGCATGTTGACTCAAGCTTAGGGTGTTCATCAATTCTCAGCCTTTGATCTGATCTCCAGGGGCACGTGGATGTTGGATTCTGGAAGGCGGATGGTGAACCACAGCGCTGAAGCTGCATAGGAGCGTTATATGAAGAAAAATATGAAAGAAAGTGAGGACCTGGGTCTCGAACCCAGGTCATGAGGATTGCCAATACATACACTTGCCACTGGACCACTACCACGCGTTTGTTAAATAAATAAACAACAAATGATATAATATGAAACAACGCGTTAGTGGGTTAAAGCGCGCGAATTTCAAACCAACCTATCACATCTTGCCACGGACTCATCTTCTTCATCATCCCTGAAATACAAAAACATTGGGCAATGGTTTTTTACGCGTTGTTTTAGGTATGTTTTGGAAAAATAACGACTAGCCCTCTGACGCTCATAAATTGAGCGCAAGGGTTCCATTGCCTTCGTCCAAATGCGCTGGTTTGAATGATGGTGGTCAGGGGTCCCAATTTTTCTTTGTTTCAAAAGCCCTAATCTGAAGCTTGCAAAACCCTAAAACTTGGCAATGGTGAAATCGTATATACAACATAAAAACATAATTGAATATATTGGTTAGCTTCAGAATTTCATCAGGAATATGAATCAATGAATAAAATGTTATGAAGATGCATAAATTTTAAAACACGATTATGAATTTTTCACGAGGTATCTTGAATGCTGTATACCAATTCCTTGCGTTTTGATGGTTGTTTTTGATTGGAATATGTCCAGTGACCTTCAAGGAAGCTAATGGAACAAGAATTAGGTCTTGAATCGCCCTCAAAGGTGGTTTTCAGATTTGAGTTTTTAGACAAAAATTCCAAGTTTGATTTGTGCTCTTTTGCGCAGCTTTTTGTGTTCTTGCACTAGGGTTGTATTCAGGCTTTTGTATTGAGTCCATTAGGTCAAGAAAAATCAATCAAATCCATTGCATTCATTGATTTTGGAAATTTGATTTTCTAAGATTTTTTCAATCTTTTTTTTTCATGTGTTTTTGGTTCAAATCATCTCCAATCTCTCCAAATCTTTCCTTATCTGCATATACACGAAATCTTGAGGCTAAAACATGTATAAAAAGATTGGTTAGGTTAAGTTAAATATTTTTCACATATTTAATTGATTTAAGTGAATTATTATAAATAAAAATTCAAATAAATAAATAAAAAATGAGAAAATACTTCCCTTTGGGCCAAGTGGTCGTGCACATGCTTGGAATGATGAATTGTGAAAGAAAAATGGGCCCATTAGCAATTTTAGGTCATTTGAATCAATGTTGACTTTTCAAAATATCGAAAAATTTCCCAACTTCCACAAGGCATAACTTGCTCAATTTTTAAGATTTTCTCATGTTATTGGACATTTTGGAAAGGTCTTTGAGTCCTCTAACCAATACCTTTGGTCCCATGTCATTTTGATTTACCAATCTCAAGTTATGGGCTTTGACTTAAAGTCCCTTTTTGTTGACTTTTGAAAATGACCTATAATGTTGAAATTGATAACTTTTTGTGAGAGCATTTCTTGGACTTGAAGTATGAATATGAGTTGTAGGAAATGTCTTTCTCTTCAAAATGAGCTTTGTATGGAATTTTTCTGATAATCCATGTGAAAGTTATGCCCTGGTCAATTTCAGTTGACTTTTTTCAGCTGTCCAAATAAGGGAACTTTTGCATCTTGATGATTTCTGAGCCAAATTTTGAGAATCATGATCAAGTATTGATCAAATGATGTTTGTGGCTTCAAAATGATGTGTTGACCAAAAATTTGAACTTTTGACTGTCAAATGACCATTTTGCCCCTACAGTTGACTGTAGTGCAATTAGGGTTTTTGACTGTGCAATTTTGTGCTGAATGTCTTGAAACTTGATATGAGGATGCTTGACCATATTTGTAGGCATATGAGACTTGATTGGACCTTTGGAAACTTCAACTTCTTGATCAGAATAAAAACCCTAGTTTTGACTGCTTAGGAGGCCCTTACACTGTGCAACCCTTGGGGAACTTTTGCAGTTTGACTTGGCAATTTCCTGAAGAATATGGGAGGGTAAATTTTGGGGTAAAACACACGGCTTTGGGAGAGTTACACAAATATTATAAGAAATAAAATAAAATGCGCGAATTGAATTAAAATTGAAAGCGAGGGCGTTGGACCCTTTGTTATGAAATTAAATTAGAATTATGAAATTGATTAAATTAAATAAAAGAAAGAAATTGTTTTTGAGGTTTTTGTATTTATGAACTTTTAATAAGAGAATTAAGTGAAATTGAGAAATTAACCCTAATTCTAGTTTTTTTAATTTATTAAGAAAATATGAAAATTACCTAAAATTAAACCTAATTAATTAATGCAATTTGATTTATAAAAATAATATTAAATAATTAATTATGGTGAGAGAAAAGGAAAAAGAATGGAAAAATACTTGAAACCCTAATTCTACACTTTTTTTAATTTATTAAAAAATATTTGAATTAAACCTAAATTTAAAAAGCTAAATTAAATTAATGAGATTTATTTATAAAAATATTAATTAAATAAAATATATTTTGAATTTTGTCTTTTCTGATTTTTTTGTTATTTTATATTTGATGAAAATAAATTAAATTAAAGAATTATATTAAAAAAACTAATTAAAACCAAAATAGAAAAATATGAGAAAAGAATAAGAAAGGAAAACCATGGGGGGTCTGTCCCCAAATTGGAGGTACATTCCTAGCAATTCTGGCCCAATTATCCTTGGCCTTATTGACTTTTCATGCCAGCGTGCAGGTGCTTTGACTAACGCCTATGGTGTTCCTCAAATCTCCACCTTTAGATTGCCATCATGAGATGCGTGGCATGCCTGGATTGTGAGTTGCATGGTGGAATCCTGGAAGTGAACTACACACAAGCGTGATTAGAAAAATAATATGGAAAGGGATGGGGGACCTGGGATCGAACCCAGGTCCTAGAGGTTACCAGTCCACGTGCTTGCCAACTGATCCAACTACGCGCTTTGGTTATATTATAGGAAACAAATAACATAAGGCAAATCAGGAATTAGTGGTCAATTTCAGCGCGAAATTCAAATGATCCAATTACCTGCCTACACATCATCATCTTCTCCCATGGCTTTTGTACCTGAAACAAAAATACATTTAAATAGCGGGGGTTTTAAACCCCCACTAAGTAACAAGTGCAAAAATAACGATTAGCACATGGTGGCTCATAAATTGAGCGCGAGGTGTGTGTTCAAATCGTCCAAGCCTCCTGAATTGAATGGTCTAGGTCTCACGTCCTAAATTTTCCCTAACTGAGAAACCCCAATTCAAGGTTTTGAAAACCCTAGGCGTTGTTCATGGTGAAATCGCGTATGGGCAATGATTCTTCAATTAAATCATACTGCTAGCTTCAGAATCAACTCATTAGTACAAATCAAGAATCAAAATGCATGGATATGGCCTGAATAATAAAACACGATTATGCAAAAAGAAGGACACAGTCTGACTTATAATTACCAATTCTTGATGTTTCATCTATGATTTTGATCCAGGCACCTTCCTTGATGTCTCAGCAAGACAATGGAATAATTATTTTGGCTTGAATCGCACTGGAATATAGTTTTCAGTTTTGGAATTTTTGTCAAAAAACTCAAGCTTGGTTATGGTGTTCTTGCGCAGCTGGGAGGTCCTTAGCATTAGGGTTTGCTTCATGCTTATGTATGGAATGATTAGGGTTAGGTTTTTGGTCCAAAGAATCAATGAATTGATGGAATCAATATTTGATTTTCATGCCATAATTTTTCAATATTTTTCATGCTATTTTGGTTCCAATCATGTCCAATCACATGGATTCTTTCCCTATCTAATAATGCACGAAAATCTGAAGTTATCCCATGCATAAAAAGATTTGATTGACTTGCTTTGATATTTTCCACATATTTATTTTAATTAAATGAATTATTAGCCATTAAAAATTCAAATAAATAAATAAAAATGATGAAAAACTTCCCTTTGGGCCAAATGGTCGTGCACATGCCTTGGATGATGGATTTTGGAAGAAAAAGAGGCCCATTAGCAATTTTAGGACATTTGAAGCAAAGTTGACTTTTCAAAATATCCAAAAATTTCCCAACTTCCACAAGGCATATCTTGCTCAATTTTTAAGCTTTGCTCATGTTCTTGGACATTTTGGAAAGGTTTTTGAGTCCTCTAACCAATGTCTTTGGTCCCATGTCATTTTGATTTACCAATCTCAAGTTATGGCCTTTGACTTAAAGTCCCTTTTTGTTGACTTTTGAAAATGACCTATAATGTTGAAATTGATAACTTTTTGTGAGAGCATTTATTGGACTTGAAGTATGAAGAGGAGTTGTAGGAAATGTCTTTCTCTTCAAAATGAGCTTTGGATGGAATTTTTCTGATAATCCATGTGGAAGTTATGCCCTGGTCAAGTTACAGTTGACTTTTTCAACTGTCCAAATATGGAAACTTTTGCATCTTGAGACTTTTTGAGCCAAACTTTGAGAATCATGATCAAGCATTGATCAAATGGTGTTTGTGGATTCAAAATGAGATGTTGACCAAAAATTTGAACTTTTGACTGTCAAATGACCATTTTGCCCCTACAGTTGACTGTAGTGCAATTAGGGTTTTTGACTGTGCAATTTTGTGCTGTAAGCCTTGAAACTTGGTATGAGGATGCTTGACCATGTTTATAGGCATGTGGGACTAGATTGGACCCTTAGAAACTTCATTTTCTTTGTCAGAACCAAAACCCTAGTTTTTGACTGTTTGGAGACTGTTGCACCCCAAAATTTGCCCTCCCATATTTTTCAAGAAACTGCCAAGTCAAGCTGCAAAATTCCCCAAGGGTTGCACAGTGCAAAAGTCTCCTATACAGTCAAAACTAGGGTTTGTGTTCTGATCAAGAAAATGAAGGTTTCAAAGGCCCAATCAAGTCTCACATGCTCACAAATATGGTAAAGCATCCTCATATCAAGTTTCAAGACATTCAGCTCAAAATTGCACAGTCAAAACCCTAGATTGCACTACAGTCAACTGTAGGGGCAAAATGGTCATTTGACAGTCAAAAGTTCAAATTTTTGGTCAACATATCATTTTGAAGCCACAAACATCATTTGATCAATGCTTGATCATGATTCTCAAAATTTGGCTCAGAAATCATCAAAGATGCAAAAGTTTCCTTATTTGGACAGCTGAAAAAGTCAACTGAAATTGACCAGGGCATAACTTTCACATGGATTATCAGAAAAATTCCATCCAAAGCTCATTTTGAAGAGAAAGACATTTCCTACAAATCATCTTCATACTTCAAGTCCAAGAAATGCTCTCACAAAAAGTTATCAATTTCAACATTATAGGTCATTTTCAAAAGTCAACAAAAAGGAACTTTAAGTCAAAGGCCATAACTTGAGATTGGTAAATAAAAATGACATGGGACCAAAGACATTGGTTAGAGAACTCAAAGACCTTTCCAAAATGTCCAAGAACATGAGAAAAGCTTAAAAATTGAGCAAGTTATGCCTTGTAGAAGTTGGGAAATTTTTGGATATTTTGAAAAGTCAACATTGATGCAAATGACCTAAAATTGCTAATGGGCCCATTTTTCTTCCATGATTCATCATTCCAAGCATATGCACGACCACTTGGCCCAAAGGGAAGTATTTTCTCATTTTTTATTTATTTATTTGTATTTTTATTTATATTAATTCATTTAAATCATTTAAATATGTGAAAAATATATAACTTGACCTAATAAATCTTTTCATGCATGTTTTGCCCTCAATATTTCGTGCACATTCAAAAATAGGAAGATTTGATTTAATTTGAGCATAATTGATACAAGAGCACATGGAAAAGATTGAAAACATAATGGTGAAAAATCAAATCTCCAAATCCATGAATGAAAGATATTTGGATCAATTTTGTTAACCTAATCTATTCAGTACATAAGCCTGAGTGAAAACCTAATGCTAGGACACACGAAGCTGCGTAAGAAAGGCCATTGCAAACTTGGAAAAATTCCTTAAAAACTCAAAACTGAAAACAGCTTTCCAGGTCGATTCAAAGCACAAGAACCATTCCATTGGCTTCCTGAAGCTTCACTGATCATATTCCAATCCAGAACATTCATCCAAACGCGTTGAATTGGTATACATAAATCCACTTTTCTCTTATATTTTTCAAATTCGTATTTCCAGATTTAAGCGTTTTCATGGCATTTTGATTATGCATTTGTATTGAGTAATGTGTTCTGAAGCTAACTGGATGAATTAATTGTGTTTTTATGAGCTATACAAGAAATCGCCATTGTTAAATTTTAGGGTTTGCAGAGCTTCCAATTGGGGATTTTGAAACCAGGTAAAATTGGGACATATGACCTTGATCATTAGAACAAGCGCCTTTGGACGGACAGAAACCAACCCTCGCGCTCAATTTATGAGCGACGGAGGGCTAGTCGCTATTTTCTGGAAACAGGCCTAAGAGAACGTCTTCAAAACCGTGGCCTTTGTTTTTATTATTTTCAGGAACGAAGAAGAAGACCTCGTGGCCAACAACCATTGGTTCTTTTGAATTGCGCGCGTTTTTGAAGCACTAATTTTTGTTTGTTTTTATTACGTTCATTGTTTATTAAATATACAAAGAGTTCAAATAGCACGATTGGCAGGCAAACGCATTGGCAACCCTTAGGACCTGGGTTCGATCCCAGGTCCCCACACTTTCCATATATTTTTTTTCAAAGGATATTCAGGCGCAGGCATAATATTGTGGATGCACCATGCTCCTCTCAATCAAGCCAGTCACGTGTTTAGCTTCAGCAATCCAAGGGTGCAGAATTGATGAACACCATAAACTCAAGTCAACGCTTCAGCATACTAATTGGAAAGGTCAAATGGACTCAGATTATTGGGCCAAATTATTCAAGATTACACCTCCTATTTGGGGACTACCACCCCCCAAGGTTTGCATAATTTTTGTTTTCTTTATTTTTTTATTCTATGTTTATTTTAATTATTTCTTGTTTAATTAATATATTATTTTCACAAAAAATATAAAAAATGCATAAAAATCAGAAAAGACAAAAAAAAAACATAATAAATAATTTTTATTTCTAATATTTTCATAAATAAATATATGTAAATAAATTTAGTTTAAATTAGGGTTTGCAATATTAATTCTTTTCATAAAAAAATCTAAAAAATGTAGACATAGGTTTAATAAATTTTATTCCTTTTAATTTCTTCTTTCTCACAATAATATTATTTATTTATTTTTATAATCAAATTTGCATGAAAATAATTTAGAGTTAATTTAGGTTAAAAACTCCAATATTTTTCTTAATAACTTAAAAAATAATTAGAACTAGGTTTAACATTTTATTTTAGTTTTAATTAATTCTTTTCCTATTAAATCTTAAAAAACATAAAAATACCAAAAACATTTTCTTTTAATTTTAATTTTAATTTCATCATGTTAATTTTAATTTTGCAAAAGGGTCCAACGCCCATGTTCTTAATTTTATTTAATTTCGCATATTTATTTTATGTCATTTAAATAATTATGTACCTCTCCCGAAGCCTTGTAATTACCTCTCGCACTTTACTTTATTTGCTTTATTTACTTTTCTGTCAAATCGGGTCCGGTTTAATTTTGGCGATGTGGACCCGCGCCGTTTGTAATAGCTTTAGATTTTTTTTTCCCGCAAATATCTTAACTGTTAAACAAAGCATGCAAGAATGAATGACCTTAAAATAAAATCAAGCGTAGAACACCAATCATATGACAAGACAAATACAAATGAAAACGACACACGAATCGCACACACCACCCCTAGGGTACGCCTCACTGTTGCCTTGCCTCGAAAGGTGATCGTCGAGTAGAGGATGTCTTAGTAAGTCCTCATGATCCGGGAACCTGGCATGAGGGTAGCTTCTAAGGTGTCTTCCCATTGCTCTGGTGATCACCATGTCCCTACAAACTCGAATTGACCCGAACACCTCCAACGGTGGTGCTACCTACCTCTCAATGGTGGGATGGCACTACTTTAAAGGACATTTACACAGACGAATTCCTTAGGGTAGGTAGGTTCTCGTAGATACTTGCTCTCTTCAAAAAACAAACAAAAATCTTTTCACACCAACACTTTTCAAAAGCTTTCAAAGCAATATTTCAAACACTCTGACACAAGAGTCGAACTGGAATTTTCAAAGAAACTTTTTTAAAACCCACATTGAAAAGCAAACAAACCATTTTTGAAAACACAAATGAGCAAGTATCTAAGAGCCCATGGATAACCATGGATAGAAAGGGTGCTAACACCTTCCCTTTCTATAACCTACCTCCCGAATCGAGAGCAATCTCTTTAAGGAATTTTTCTGTGCTTTTGTCCTTTCCATTTGGAGAAAATAAAAGACGGTGGCGACTCTTGCTTCCGCGACATTTCGCGAACCAGCGTTAAACAGTCAGTTCCAGATCCACCGATCACAGAACTGGCGACTCTGCTGGGGATAAAACTTAAAGTGAGGTGTACCTTAGGGCTAGTTCATAACTGTGTTTTCAATTGTTTTCCTTGTGTGCTTTAAAATTATGGGTTGCTTGGGAGTTCTATAGATCCTAACCCGGATCTGGGGGATACCTTCTTAGAAAGTAGCAACAAGGCTGTGAGGGAACTGTGCGGGGTATACCGACATGGTTGAAACAGTCTGCTACGTTGATGTGGCACTTTGGTGTGTACCGGTAACCCTTGAGTTCAGTCAAGGAGAGTACGGGGCCTCCGCGTGGTGTCATGAAGCATCAACAGACCTTAGGAACCTTAATTGAACTATCTTGGCCTCTTTAGGGTAGTGAGATAACTGACTTTGGTGCAGTCCGAGGTTGGTTGATACTCGATACTACACTCAATTGAGGGTTTCTTTCCTGGAATATTTCGGTCGCCAGTTCAGTGGCTAAATCGAAACGATGAACAATGAAAGCAATCCCGTGATATTGGGAACCTTAGAACCCGGTTACTTTGATTAGGACAGGTTGAACCCACCAACTTCAAGAGGGTAATACCCAGACCTCATGCTGGCCTAAACTCTAAGGGTTTCTCTTGTGTGACTTGTGTGCCTTCGTACTTGACTAATTGCATGCGTGTTATCTAACACATAAGCTACTTGCAGGTTTTGTTTATAGTCCTTAACTGGGACTCATAACAGGGTTTACTAGGTCTCTTGCAGGTTTTGTTTATAGTCCTTAATTAGGACTCATAACAAAGTATACTGAATTTCTTGTAGGGTTTGTTTATAGTCCTTAATTGGGACTCATAACAGGATTTACCTACATCACCCCATGCATAGCATGACATCATACCATTGCATACATCCTAACCCATTTCAAGGATCTCAAGGGCTTGTGATGCAGGTCCTGATAAATCAAACATCTAGCAAGGGGGCAAAGAGGATTTATTTTCCTCTAGCTAAGGTTGTCAGGGGCTATGACCCACTGGATATGGTGAGCCTTTGACACTTGAAGAAGGACTCTCAACAATATGAAGTTCTTTCAATCAAGCTATCGGATCCAAATGCTAACAAATTTTTTGTCTACCCCGCGAGGTCCTTGAAAACATTACATGCATGTCATACATCTCATTGCATTGCAGGTATCCCTTTGACAGGTTGCTTACCTTCTTCGCTGTTTATTTCAGCCGATCGTCATGAATCCTGAATCATCAGCTGAGCAGTCCATCAAGGCCCTCCAGGCTCAGAACGCCCAGTTCCAAGGGCTGATCATGAATTTGACCCAGGGGCAACAAGATCTGAAGGCTTTGCTCTTGAAGAAAGAAAAGAAGAAGAATAGGACTGTTTTGTTCAGCCCTAGACGCAGATCTGGGAATACACTGCAGATTGAAACTGAGAGGACAACTCCATCTGTGAGGGAAGGTAGTCATCAGGAGGAAAGGGTTCCCAGTCCAGTGGTCTCCGACAACGAGACAGATTTCAACGACGAACAATACCCTCCTGCCGAAGACAAGTACAAACAGTTGGAGGATAGGCTGAATGCTATGGAGATCCAACAGGTACCTGGGCTGGATTTTGGAGATCTGGGTTTGTCAACTGGTGTGATTATTCCTCGGAAGTTCAAAGCACCATCCTTTACCAAGTATGACGGGGCGTCTTGTCCCAAGTTACACCTCAGGTCCTATGTTCGGAAGATTCAACCATATACGGTGGACAAGAATTTGTGGATCCACTTCTTCCAGGAGAGTCTTTCAGGGACTCATCTCGAATGGTTCTATCAGCTAGATGGGACCAAGGTTCGTAACTGGGAGGAGTTGGCTACTGCTTTCTACAAGCAGTATCAATATAATGCCGACCTTGCTCCTACGCGTACCCAACTCCAGGGTATGTCGTTAGGATCAAGTGAAGGTTTTAAAGAATATGCGCAGAAATGGAGGGATCTTGCTGGAAGGGTACAACCACCTCTGACTGATCGGGAACTTGTCGATATGTTCTTGGGGACCCTGTCTGGTCCGTTCTACAACCACCTAATTGGGAATTCGTCTATTGGATTCACAGATCTTATCTTGACTGGAGAGCGAATAGAAGCTGGCATCCGGTCTGGGAAAATTCAAGAGGCTGCACCTTCTGATAAAAAGCCTCATCATGGAAAGAAAGAATCCAATGTTGTGCACGGTAAAAAGAGCCGTCAGGAGGCAGGGGCAATTCAGATCTCCAATCCTGGACCTGCTCAACAAGGACAAGGGCAGCAGCGCAAGGAGAAACGACAGTACACCAAAATCAACATGTCGCTGGATCAAGCACTGCAACAAATGTTGAAGGCAGGGCTGATCACCTTAAGGGCTCCTCTTCGGAATCCGAACACTTCTGCTCCCAACTATCATCCCAATGATAGGTGCGCATATCATTCTGATAGCCCGGGGCATTGTTTACCTTGGGTTTTGGTAAACAACCGCTGATCCTCCAAATGGTTACTTATTTGGTTACTCGCAGGATCGATCAGATTGATCCTATGGACATAGGTTGATTTTGAAGTTTGATTAAGGTGGATAAGGCTTTAAATAAAATGTTTCAAGTAAATTGCATAAAAGGAAAGACTTGGTAAAATAAACAAGGCTTTAAAGTAAAGGTTCGACAGGAATTTAAAGGAGAAAAGCAAGTAAAATGCTGGGAAAGTAAATGACTTTAATTGATAAAATTGGTGTTTCACACATACATTTCTCAACAATTCTTTCTCACACACTGGGTACTTGAATCTAAATGAGTGACTATGTATATAATTGTGAACACACCCGAGAAACTACATGTCTACTCCTATTTATACTAAAACATTCCAAGTAACCGTCGGGCAGTTACACTGCTTCGAGATCAAGCCACTTGGCACGTTCTCCATGCTCGACGCTCCAGATCCTTGCACGTTTGCACGTAGTAACCGCTGGAAACCGTTTTCCCTCCAAAGCTTTGAATTTCAAACTGCTCCACTCTGGACCATCGAACACCTTCATCAAGAGACATCTTCGACGAAAACTCCTTCGACGTCGAAGGCAACCAGCCTTCTTCCTTGGAAGAAATCTTCTAAGTATTTTGCCATCTTTCGACGGGCACTTCGACAGGCTTAGCCAGTCGAAAGCATCTTTCAGCTTTTAATGGCTGACACCAATCAAAACAAAGGTGTCGAATTTAGGAGCCAACAAATTGCCCCCCAAGAATGCCTTATTTCGACTCTGAAAGAAAAAGGCATTATTTGAAAACGTCATTCGACACCTGTCTTTCCACGCTTAGTCACAAGTTAACTTGTGCATTTTTTGTTGCTTTTTACCAACTATTGGCAATCCCAAGAAACCATCATTGATTTGATCCTAGGACGTCACTTTCAGTACGGCGTGCAGTACCAAACGTCACTTCAGAATTTGTCATTATGACAAATCCCAAAAACGAGGACGCACGCTGCGTCTCTCTGTTTCTGCAGAAACGGCCAAAACAACAGGATGCTGCCACGCGTCCCACTAATTCCTGCAGCATTAAATGACATTTAATGTCCTCGTTATTGGAGATTTTTCCCACTACTATAAATAGTAGTGAATATCCCATTGTGGGACTTTTTACGCAAACTAGCCTTCAAACTTCCTTGCTTTCGTACAAGCTTGCTCTCTTTGCAGAAAACTTTTCCTCTTTCACTTCATCTTCATCCTCAACAATGGCCTCTGCTTCTACTGCCCCCAAGGCTAACGCACCAACTGAACAACATGTTAAACCCAAGGTCTTTGTTACTGCTCCGGTAGTAAACTCTACAGGGAAACGAAGGGTTCCTGAACCCTCTGACATCTCCGTTCGCGATGCTTACTCGCGCCACTTGATGATCCCGGTTGGATACTCCAACCAGATCTTCGCAATGTCTGGCCCCATGAATCCAAGCATCTCTGAAGCTCTGAAGATCAAGAGCTATTTCCCCATCGTCGAGAAACTCAAGCCAGTAGCATGCGCCAAGAAGGACGCAGAAGACAACGAAGACCCTACACGCGAAAAAATCGACCTCCGCTTCTTCAACAGAAGTGTTAGGGTCTTCAGGTCTTGCCCTAATCTGACCTCCGACTATGTTGCTTGGCTAACAAAGTTGGAGAAACATCAAACTCCAGTCTGGAAGGAAATGGGAATCTTCGACCTAGTGATGCTGTCGAAGACAGGCTTAAACTACTCCCCAGAGATGCTTATAGCTTCGCTGTTGTTCTGGGATTACTCTCACTTCACTTTTCACCTTCCATGTGGGATGTTAACCCCCACACTCTTCGACATAGCAGCTATTACTGGCCTTCGACCAACCGGAGATTACTTCGACCCGGAGGAGATGTCGGAGGACCAAATTGGCTTCTCTGAGACCAAGCCAACATACACCACCTTTATCAACCATTATCACGACAGGTCGACAGACGCGGTGTCGGATGTCGAACACATAGCATTTCTAGCCTTATGGCTAACTCGCTTTGTGTTTTGCTCGAAGTCTCTACAAGTGACCAAAAAGATGGTCACTCTTGCCACCCAACTGCATCACCGCCAAAACATCTGTTTGGCAGAACTGATTCTGGCCAGTCTTTATGACTCGATTAGCAATGGGGTCACTCTTCTGAAACATGTCGAAGATAGGGCCAGTTTGCTACTCGCTGGGCCTTTCTGGCTACTTCAACTGTGGCTCAACGCCACTTTCGAATCTTTCTTGCCCAAGAAGGTTCAGATAAATGAACAAGCCCCAGCGATAGATAATAGACGTATCGAAGGAATTAGGCTGGCTCTGCTGACACCTGTGGAAGATGGGCTGGAGTTTCAACAAACCTTCACTAACTTCGTTCTGATGTTCGCTCGAAGGAAGGAATTTGTTTCAACTATGGCTCCATTTGCTCAACAGAGGGTGGGGCCAGCATGGTTCACAAGGCCACATCCAAAGGAATCGAGTGGTCCCAATGTCGATGAGCACACCGTACTTTGGGAGGCGTTCCTGACACCCAGGATCATGCCTCTTCGATTTAAGAGTTCTAAGACTCATTTGAGTCTGCTTGCCTATCAACCAAATCTGGTATCTCGCCAGTTTGGTATCATCCAAACCCTGCCTTCTCCTATTTTTCAAAGAGAGAAGTCAATGTTGTACTTCTGCAACGATTATACAGAAGAAGCTGCCATCAAGCATATCGGAAGATATGCTGGTCGAACAATCCTCTCGCTGTTTGATTACCAGCTTAATTTCCTTTGCTCACCATCTTTCGAGGAATGGTGGAGAAGCTATTATGCTGAGTACTTCTTCGACGAGAAGGACTTCATGGCTGAGTTGCAGAAGTCTTTTGTCCTTGTGTTGGACAAAGTAAAGAAATGTAAGTTCATGCTCTCACATTACTTTTTGTCTTTCTCTTCGACTGCTAGCCTGTTAACTTTTCTTTTCGCTTTCAGTTGTTCGAAAGCCTCTAGCCAAGAAGGCTACAGAAGGCCCACAAGGAGGAGTCCCTTCAACAAAACCTCCACCGCCGGCGAAGACTATAGCGCCGGCGAAGACAATAGGCAACCAACAGGGGGAAGGCTCTTCGAGGAGGCCTCCTGCATCGGTAACCAGATTTTCTTCATTTTTCTTCTGGCTTTCGATTTTTTATTTTCGATGTAATTATTCAATCGAATTCCTATTGGTTTTCTAGGCCCCTTCGCCCAAGAAACGGGCAGCACTGGTGGTCGAATCAGGGAGTGATGACGAAAGTGATTCTCCTCCTGCCCCCTTAAAGAGGCGAAAGTTAACGAAGGATGCTTCTGTTCCTGCTCCTGCCCCTGAAGGTCGAACCGTCAGAATAAAGGTCGCTGTGAGAAAGCCTAGGCCACCTGCAGTGATCATCGAGGAGCCAACTGAGGAGGAACTGAACGCTCTTCTTACCAAGCCTGTCGAAAGTGACAATTCCAGCCCTGGGGCTGAAGTTAATCCACAGGTAATCTATTGGACCCTTTTTATAACTTAGGCATAGATACCAGTATTCGATTGTGTCTCTTTCGACATCTGAAGATTTGTCTTCTTTCTCTTTTTCAGGACACTACTGAAAGTTCTCCACCAAGGACTTCAGAAACTCTAGAATCTGCTGACCTTAGCAGGCCTCAGGAAAAAGATTTGGGCAATGACGAAGCCCATACTGAGAATGAGGCCAATGCTGAAACAGTGGAGAAGACAACAGAAGAACCTATGGTGGAGGAAACACAGCCAGAAACGGTTCATGTGGTGGACTTGTCGTCAGAAGAGAATCCTGAAGGAAGAGACCAAGGCAATGGCGAAGAGAATCAAGATGCTGTTGACGAAGAGCACCAAGGTGGTACTGGCGAAGGACACCAGGGTGACGCTAGCGAAGAGCCACAAAATGACGCTGGCGAAGGACCCCAGGGTGATGCTAACGAAGAACCACAAGTCGACGCTGGTACCGCCTCAGTCCAAGTCAAAGAGCAACCAATCGAGGCACTCAGCATTCAACAGCCTCAAGCCCAAGATAATACTGTGGCAAGGGTTACCTCCTCAAAGCACAGGTCAAAAGAGGACTTGGAAATCTTGAAACAAACTGACCCTGTCAGCTACCTCAATGCAATCATCGAGAGTAAGAGTTCATCTGACACTAGTCAGGAAATTCCTACCCTGTCGGGGAAGTCTACTGAAACTTCTCCTCTTGATGATGCGTTGGCGAAGGTTAAGGCCCGGTTCTTCAAGAGGGATTTGATGAAGACTTTAGAGGGGGACCCCACTGCTCCATCATGCTTAAAGGAGGTCTTGAATGCTGTTGACTTCGAAGCTGTAGCCCCAGAAATCTCAGACTTGATCATGGAATTACATTCTATGATTGATCAAGTTTCAGCGGATTACAGGCGCCAACGAGGTTTTAACAGTCAGCTCGAAGTGCTACATGGCAAAAGCTCATCTGCGTGGACTGCTGTCTCAGATTCGACTTCTCGAATTGCCGAGTTGTCGAAACAAAAAGCGTCTGCACAGGAAAGATTTGATGCCATTGAGCGAGAGAATGTCTCCTTCCGAGCACAAATCGCAGAGATAAAGGCGAAGATAAACGCCAACACTGTACTCCAGGAGGAAATTCTTTCGACCATCTCAGACACTGAGAGCCAGACTGAGATCAAGCAAGGCCTGGAATTCGCTGAGAGGGCCCAAAGCCTCGACGCTCAAATTGCCAAGCTAGTGCAGGAAAACTCTTGGTGCAAAAAGAGGTTGGAGCTGCAGTATGCCAAGTATCTTCGACTCAAGAATTCTCTTACCTTTTGATTGATTCTCTTTTGTAACCATCTTCTGTAATCGTTTTCGACAACAATTGCCATCTTGGCTGAAATTAATAAAAATTTCCATTTTGGCATTTTTTATGGTTAATTTAGTTTGTTCTTTTATTATTTTATTTTTATCTCTTGAAGTATAGGCTTATATTTTTTCAAATATTTACCATTTACTCTCAAGAGCCTTTTATCACCACTTATCTCTTCGACTTCATAGGCTCCACCAGAAAAAGTTTGGATAACTCTGAAGGGTCCTTCCCATTTGGGTGACCATTTCCCCATGCTTCGATCCCGTCGATCCATGGGAAGAATTACCTTCCAAACTAAATCTTCAGGCAAAAATACCTTAGGTTTTACCTTTCTATTATAAGAGTCTTCTACTCTTTTCTTCTGAAGCCTGAGTAAGTCGAGAGCGTGTAATCTCTCTTCGTCTAAATCCACCAATTCATCTAACATCATATTCCAATAAACCTCAGAAGGAATATCATAATGCCTCTGAACTCTTGCAGATTGAAGACAAATTTCTGCTGGCAATACTGCATCATGGCCAAAAGTTAGCCTATATGGTGTTGTACCAGTGGCTTCTTTTGGGGACGTTCGACAAGCCCATAAAATCTGGTCTAACGTCTTATGCCAATTCTTTGGTTTCTTCCCAACATGTTTCTTTATCAAGCCAATCACCACTTTGTTAGCTGCTTCAACTTGACCATTCGCCTGTGCATAGTAAGGCGTGGATGTTAGGAGTTTGAAACCTGTTTCCCGAGCAAATTCCTGCATCTTTCGACCAGTGAAAACTGACCCTTGATCAGTTGTTATTGTCTCAGGGATTCCATACCTAAATATAATGTTCTTTTGAATGAATTCAATGACATTTTCTTGGTCTACATTGACTAAAGGGACAGCTTCGATCCATTTAGTAAAATAATCAATGCCTACCAATATGTATTTCTGACTCTTTGACGATGCTGGTCGAATCTCTCCAATGAGATCCAACGCCCATCCTCTAAAGGGCCAAGGCTTCACTATCGAGTGAAGTTCGCTTGCTGGTACATGTTGGATGCCTGTATGAACTTGACACTCTTGGCAACCTTTGGCGAACTCAACACAATCTTTCAGCATAGTGGGCCAATATAGTCCTTGTCGAAACAACAACCATTTCATCTTATGGCCTGCTTGGTGAGCCCCACATGCCCCAGCATGCGTAGTCAAAAGGGCTATGTATGCTTCAGTTTCACTTAAACATTTCAGCAACACCCCTTCAGGCGTCTTCTTGAATAACTCATTACCCATGAGTACAAAACTCAACGCCCTGTATTTTGTTTTTCGTTCTGTCGAAGCTCCTGGATTTTGGAGATAGTCCACAATGGGTTTCCTCCAATCTTGCTCTGACAAATTATCAATGAACGAAATCTCGAAGTTTGAGTGATCAGCATATCCTAGCCTCGTCGATTCCAAGTCTGATGGTGATAGACAAGTTGCTTTTATCTTCTCTCGAACTTCGATTGCTCTTTGTAGTTTCGTTTTTGAAATCTTATACCCAGATGCAATTTGTGCCAAGTCATTGGCTATTTGGTTTTCGACTCTGGGTATGTGTCGAATATTGACACTTTCAAATTGTTTCAATAAACGATTTGCTATCACAAAGTACATAATGAGATTCTCTCTTATGCATTTATATTCCTTTGTGACTTGCTTGATGACTAACTCTGAGTCTCCCATTATTTCGACTCGAGTTGCCCCCAATTCCAACAATATCTCAAGGCCAGTAATTAGAGCTTCATACTCAGCCTCATTGTTCGAACAAGAACCTTCTATTTGGTACTTGAATGTTGTTGGAATTTTATCTGGAGAAATAATCAAGACTCCTACTCCTGTTCCATTTTTATGGCTGGAACCATCGAAGTAGAATTTCCAAGGTTCTATCTCCACATAATTAATATCCTCGACTTGAATTGAGTGGTCGACTATGAAGTCTGCAACCACTTGTCCTTTTACTGCCTTAAGAGGCATAAAGGTCAAGGAGTACTCAGTCAATGCTAATGCCCACTTGCCAATTCGACTATGCAAGATAGGTTTCGACAACATATATTTGAAAACATCAAAATGAGACGAAACATAAACATCAACTGGTTTTATATATTGCTTGAGTTTTGTACAAGAGAAATACAGACATAGACACAATTTTTCAACTTCGCTATATCTAGTTTCTGCATCATTCAAAACTCGACTGAGATAATAAATGGGTCTTTCGACTCCATTTTCATCCTCTTGGGCTAACATACTTCCCAGAGTTTTGTCAGATGTAGCTATGTACAATCTCATACTCCTATTGCTACAAGGAGGCACCAAAATAGGTGGCTTAGTGAGGTACCCTTTGATTTTGTCGAAGGCTTCTTGCTGCTCTTGCCCCCATTCGAACCCCTCTTTATTCAGTCGAAGTAAGGGTGAAAAGGCCTGAGCTTTCCCACTTAGGTTAGATATAAACCTTCTCAAGAAATTTATCTTGCCTAAGAGAGATTGCAATTCCTTCTTATTCGATGGCGCTTTCGCTTCCAAAATTGCCTTCGTCTTGTTCTGATTGATTTCGATTCCTTTCTTGTGGACAACGAAGCCCAAGAAATCTCCAGCTTTCACACAGAACGCACACTTCAAAGGGTTCATCTTCAGACCATGTTCTCTCATTCTTTCGAATGATTGTCGAAGGTGGTCAATGTGACTCTTCCTCGAAACAGATTTTATAACAATATCATCAATATAAACTTGCATAAAAGTGTTAATAAAATCATGGAAGATAGTATTCATTGCTCGCTGGTACGTTGCCCCAACGTTCTTTAGGCCAAAAGGCATCACTACCCATTCGTAAGTGCCTAAGACCCCAGGGCATCGAAAAGCTGTTTTCGACACATCCTCTTCAGCAATGAATATTTGATTATATCCTGAATAACCATCGAGCATACTCAGGTATTCGTAGCCAGCGGCAGAATCGACTAGCATTTCCGCCACAGGCATAGGATATTCATCTTTGGGGGTGGCAGCATTCAAATCTCTGAAATCTATGCACACCCTTAATGTGCCATTTTTCTTAATTACTGGCACAATATTTGCAATCCAATCGACATACCTTGTAACACGGATGAATTTGCATTTCAGAAGTCTTTCGACCTCCGTTTTGATCTTCGACAATATTTCTGGAGCGAAGCGTCTTGGATTTTGCTTGATTGGCTTCTTTCCAGGTTTGATTGGCAACTGAAGTTCTACCAATCCTCTGTCGAGACCAGGCATTTCGTCATAATCCCATGCAAAACAGTCTTTAAACTCTTTCAGCAACTGGATTACTTCCAACCTAAGTTCTGGATCAATTTTGGCACTGATGTAAGTTGGCCTCTTCTCTGATCCTTCGCCTAAGTTGATTTCTTCTAAAGGGTCTTGCGCTAACATCTTAATGTTATTCGCCAAGGGATCCTTTTCGAAGCCCAAAGGCTCATCGTCATAGATGGCGTCGAGCCTCTGTTCCTGCATTCCTTCTGGCATGATATCAGGAGGTTTTGGATCGAAATCCTTTCCTGGGCCAACAGCAGATATTTGTTGATCATTGGCCTGTGTGGCCATGTACTTTACTTCGGCTTCGAGAGCCGTTATCATCTTGGTTTCGGCCACATAAGCCGAAATTCGCTTCAGAGATTGTGACTCAGTCATTATCACTGAATTCACTTCCCCAACCAGTTGGTTGGATATCAGTTAGCCCACTGAAGTCTATGTGGGACAAGTCTTCTCTGTCCCATTGGAAACCATGCTCAGGATGCAGGTATAAGGAACAAAAGGTGTTTGGCGCTGGCGCCATGTCGAAGTCAGGTGTTGGACATGGCCCTATGTGAGCCAAATTTTTGTCGAAATCTGTTACACCCAAGTGATTCACTTCGCCAAGGTAGTAACTTTGATCCGCCTCTATGTTTTCGACCATCCCATCTGGACGCCATAGCAGCAATCTTTGATGCATCGATGAAGGCACAGCGCCAACACCATGAATCCACTCACGGCCTAACAAAAGGTTGTAGTTAGGTTTGGCCGATATGACCATGAACATTGTTGGTCGAAGGATCGACCCAACTTTGATATCTAGCTGGATCACTCCCATGGTGGTCCCAATGCCTCCCTCATAGTTGGACAGGACCATATTGTGAGGTTTGATTTCTTCATCCCTTTTGCCAATCTTCCTTAGCATAGAATGAGGGATAATATTGATAGTGGCCCCACAGTCGACCAATATTTTGTTCACAGTGGTCTCTTCGAGCTTAGCCCTTATGAACAAAGGTTTGAGGTGATTCTTCATCGCCTCTGTAGGTGGCTCGAAGAAGCCATTTTGTTCCTCTGTAGTGCCATTGTCCATGACAAAATAGCACACTGGCCTATGTTTGGCCATTTCTTGTTCCACCTCCCAGTCACTGGCTTCGACTTCTACCTGTCGATTGAATTCCCTAGGCAGTACTGAAACAATATTCACCATTATATCCAGAGTATCGTCGGACTCAGCATCATCTTCGTCTTCGACTTCACTTTGGTTAGGCCAAACTAGCCTGTTGGTAACTGGTTCTCTCTCAAGAGGCTTTCTTTGTTTCCTTTGAGGCACATTCGAACTAGTTTCTGCCTTAGGTTCGTTGGCAGCCTCCCTTTCAGCTTTTCGCCTCCTTTGATATCTCCTCCATTGGGATCGAGACATAGGATTTTTTCCCTTGTAGTTGCTGGACACTTGAGCAACCTTGGGTGCAGCAACTTGAGGCTCTTTCTTCTGAATTAAAGAGGAACCTCTTGGCACATCGAAAGAATGCCATTTCTCTTCACTTGGCCTTTTCCGGCCAGATGTTTTGTACCAAGTGTCTACTGGTACATTTGTTGGAGGCCTAAAAGTCAATGGCCTCTTGTCTTGATTAGAACCCCTTCTGGGATCATGTCGAAGGTCAGCATTCTCCCTTCTCTTGTTCGCTGCTCTCACGCCTTGTATGTGCTCAGCAGCTTTTTTATCAAAGATAGAACTGCATCTTGGACACAGCATCACCTCTGATTTCTTCTTCTGGCATCTTTGTAAAAAATCTGCCAAGTTTTCGTTTTCCCTAGGGAAAGCCGTTTTATTAGCCTGCTCTTGCCTTATGGCCTCTTCTGAAGCTTTAGGGTCAGAAAGTTCAACCATGTTGATATTCATTGTATCCTTATTAGCAAGAGTTAGTTGCTTCATTTGTGTCTCCAGATTCTCCGTCTGGCCTTGAACAGTGGCCAAGTGGGAACTGGGCTTTGGTCCAGTTTTTTGTGTTTCAGCAGTCTTCGACTTCGGGTCCTCGACCGCTTTCTGGACAGCCTCAATTGTCTTCCTGGATAAATTTCCAGAAAAACTGCCAAAGATTGGCATGTTGATGTGGTCCTTTGAGACTTCGACCATGGTAATTCCTGGCTTCTTCGACGGGATGCTGGTTGCCTCTATCATGTTCACCTCGGAGGGTTCTGCATAGTGGGCTTCAGCCTTCAGTGGATTGGAGTCGACAGCCATGGGGGATTTGTCAGTAAACTTTAATCTCCCTTCCTCAATAGCGTCTTGCACAAGATTCCTGAAAAGAAAACATTGAGAAGTTTTATGGCCCAAAAAATTATGATATTTGCAAAAACCTCTCTTCTTTCTTTGATCAAGAGGAGGCACTTTTACCCCAGGGGGTACTATCATTTGGCCATCTTTAACTAGCAAGTCGAATATTTCATCACATTTTGTGATGTCAAAACTATAAGTCTTTTTTGGGAACCTATCGTTGGTCCTATCTGGACCAATGGGATTTTTCCCATTTGAGGGGACTAACTGTTTACAAGAGTATGGAGGCCCTTGTTTTAATTCTGCTAAATCGACTTCCCCTTCTTCGACAGCTAAAGTATCGTCGAAGGATTCTAGATCTTCGTCATCCATCTCAACGTACGCTATTCTCTCTCTTTTGTGAGTTTTCGTTGCCTTAGCTTTTTCAGCTTTGAGGCGTTCGACCTGTCGAACTCTATCGGCCAGTTGGGCCATGTCTCTTAGGTACTGGGTATCTAGCTTCTTCCTAATGGAATAATCTAAACCGCCTGCGGCCATTTCGACCAACTCATGTTCTGGCACTTGTGTAAAACATCTCGCCTTAAGCAACCTAAACCTATTCAGATATTCGTCTACAGGTTCAGTGAAACGTCTCTTCACACTGGCCAGTTCTTTCAGGCTTATCTTGGTTTGCCCCATATAGAATTGTTCATGGAACAATCTTTCCAACTGGGTCCAATGATGGATCGAATTGGGGGGTAGAGTTGTGAACCAAGTAAAAGCGTTCTTGGTTAAGGAACTTGGGAAGTACTTGATCCTTAGGTTTTCATTATTTGAAATGTCTCCTGCTTCGATCAAATACCTCGCCACATGTTCGACAGTAGATTCTGTCGTGTCCCCAGAGAACTTAGTAAATTTGGGGACTTTGCTCCTAGGAGGTAAATCCGTTTGTAACACGTATTCTGACAATGGAGATGTAAAGTTGGGCCTTCGAAAGCCCATGTTCATCCCATTCTGAGTCATGATCCTTTCGATCATGGTTGCCAGATTGTTTTCCAAACCCATGTTTTGGTATTGGATATGCTGAACTACTTCGTCAGCATTTTGGTTTCTGTTGACTAACCTTACCTCTGGGGCTATTACCCTAGGCTCTTCGACAGGTTGTTCCAACCGTGCCCTAAGGTTTTCTTCGACAGGCTGTTGGGCCTGGTTAATGGTGGTTTCTTCCTCTGCAAATATCCCCTGATTTCCTCTTATTTGCGCCCTTTGGGGCTGTCGAATAGGTGGGGGTGCTCCAAAGAAGTCAGCCAAACGCGTCATTTGCGCTGTAACTTGCTGATTCGATTGAGTAGTATTTTGTATTAGAGGATTTAGCACTGTACTCAAAGTTTGTGCCAACATTTGCACCATATCATGGTTGCTTTCGTCCATCTGTTGTCTCAAGACTGCTGTCGAGGCATTTGTAAGGCCATGGGCTACTTGGGACGTTCCTCCTAAGAGTTGGGTCCTATTTCTATTCGCCATGCCTACTCCAGAGCCTTGGAGTGGCGAAGAGGCACTCACGAAAGGGTCTGAATAAGTGGACGCAGCATTCGTCAGGCTTGCCACTTCAGAAGTTGGCATACCATAGAATGGAATAAATCCTGGGGGAACCACAGGCCTTGTGCCTATATTTCCCCTTGGTGGGGGAGTTCCCAAAGGTATTCTGGGGCCTGTTAACGAAGTTATTGGCCCCGTGGTTGTGACTGACACTGCTGGTGTCGAACCAACATTCGTCGCTTCACTTACGGTCATATTAACCGTTGCTCCCACACTCGTTTGTGGGATTTCGTTATTGTTTGGCGGATTCGCCATCTCTTCCCTTCTTCTGGCAGTATTGTTATCGTTGGTGTATATTCTACCACTCCTCAATAACATACAACTCGAAAAGATGAGATAATTTTCAACAATCAACACACAGTCCCACCAGGTGTGCCAATTTGTTTACCTTGGGTTTTGGTAAACAACCGCTGATCCTCCAAATGGTTACTTATTTGGTTACTCGCAGGATCGATCAGATTGATCCTATGGACATAGGTTAATTTTGAAGTTTGATTAAGGTGGATAAGGCTTTAAATAAAATGTTTCAAGTAAATTGCATAAAAGGAAAGACTTGGTAAAATAAACAAGGCTTTAAAGTAAAGGTTCGACAGGAATTTAAAGGAGAAAAGCAAGTAAAATGCTGGGAAAGTAAATGACTTTAATTGATAAAATTGGTGTTTCACACATACATTTCTCAACAATTCTTTCTCACACACTGGGTACTTGAATCTAAATGAGTGACTATGTATATAATTGTGAGCACACCCGAGAAACTACATGTCTACTCCTATTTATACTAAAACATTCCAAGTAACTGTCGGGCAGTTACACTGCTTCGAGATCAAGCCACTTGGCACGTTCTCCATGCTCGACACTCCAGATCCTTGCACGTTTGCACGTAGTAACCGCTGGAAACCGTTTTCCCTCCAAAGCTTTGAATTTCAAACTGCTCCACTCTGGACCATCGAACACCTTCATCAAGAGACATCTTCGACGAAAACTCCTTCGACGTCGAAGGCAACCAGCCTTCTTCCTTGGAAGAAATCTTCTAAGTATTTTGCCATCTTTCGACGGGCACTTCGACAGGCTTAGCCAGTCGAAAGCATCTTTCAGCTTTTAATGGCTGACACCAATCAAAACAAAGGTGTCGAATTTAGGAGCCAACAGGCATACTACGGACAACTGCTGGCCTCTCAAGAACAAGATTCAAGACATGATTGACGCCGGGGAGATTCAGTTTGAAGTGCCTGAGACTCCGAACATAATTACTGCTCCGTTGCCCAATCATTGAAGCCTTTTGTTTATTTGAATTTTTGAGTTGTATTTTTCTTTGCTTATACAAACAATTAATGTCATAGCAAACTCTTTTATTCTATCAATGCATCGCATACGTCTGTTTTGGGAATTAATACAATTGTTTTCATTATGTTCAAATTTCTTTTCATATTTTTTCTGATGTCAACTCTGGATCTAAAATTCTAAGCCTCTTGAGGGAGGATGACGAAAATGATACCGCTATCTTTACAGTATGCTTTTGAACAGACCCCGCTGATAAGGTACAGGCATTGTTTCAATTCCTAAACACTGGAGTTATAAGGAAGATAATCCCTCGTCAACCTCTTTGAGCCAAAGAAGTAGGAGTTTTTTCTTTTCGAAATTTAAAACCCTTAATCATAACCTGGGGCAGGGTAGTTCTCTCAGTTGATCCAAGTGCATAACGAATGGCACCTAAGAGGTCCTTACAAAACAAAAGACAGTGATGGTTCAGAACAACCATAAGGACAGGCAGTCATTATCAAAAAAAATCATAAATGAAAAGCCCAAAAAGTCAAAACCCATAAAGGGGACTTACGAAACTGGGGCATCCCGCTGATTGTAATTCCAAAAAAGGAAACAGTTCAGGCAAAAAAGAAAGGGATAACAAAAATCAAGAAAGAGGTCCCACAAGCCCTCAACCAAGTCAAAAAATGACTTCCTATTCAAAAGAAATCATCAACATCTGAACCATTATTGGAACATCAAAGCAAAGGCTCAAGCAAGGTCTAACGCACGATCAACTGAGTTTAGGTTTGGAGAACATCACAAAGAGCGGGTGGGTACAAATAATTTGAGCCTTTATCCTTTGTTTCTTAAACCGTGAACCAGGCCACGTTATAACCCTCAAAAGTCCTAGCTGAAGCATGGGTTAGCTCGAAAGCATACTGTTACAAAAGGTATCCTGACTCCTTAAGGCTTACAGTAAATACGGAGTTGACATCACGTTTTACAAACATTCACTTGTTTTAAGAATGCATTTTCAAAATCTTCAAGACAGACATAGGCTTTGCATTTTTAACATAACTTTGTTTGCATATGACTTTTTGTTTGAACAGCAGGGAAATTCTCACAATGAAAGTCTAATGAACAAGAGTATCTCCAATCAAGGGGCATGGCATGACTATTGTCCACCATCTGGGGCAGTTAAGTCAAGATTCGGAGAATCTCTCAAAAAAGCCTATCAGCCTGGGGCAGATCTCCGCCTGAGTCACTTGGGGCATTCCAACAACGAATCTTGCCTGATCAAATACCTTCTGGTGGCATGACAAAACACTGCTAACAGGGGCAACTCCCTACATTCTGAGAGCGTGGACATAGTCGAAAAAAATACTACGCACAATCAAAGACCCGCTAGGTTGACACACCTAGGCAAAAATAAGGGCTTCCCGGCGAACCAAAAGGGTTCGGGCAAAAATAAGGGATGAAAAGAAAAAATCTGTACACCCGGCAAGTCGAAAACCTGAAAAGGCGGCTTGGGCAAAAATGGGTATCCCGGTGGACTGAAAACCCGGAAGGGCAGTCCAGGCAAAAGTTAGGGATCAAAGCGTACGACTATGTCCTGTCATCTTGTCACCTGCCTACCTGAAGAAGGTTTGACCCTCAACAATTATCAGCATCCCACAGATGCCTCCCCATAGAAACAGGGGCAATAATGGGTGGTCTAAGCAATCTGATTGTTTTGTCCTCCAGGGTATCAAGGTAGGTTCCGTTTAAGAACATAACCAATACAGTTCAATACTTCCCCAGGAGAGTCCAATCCCGTTTCCCCAAGAAAGTTGGAATCCATCTCCCCAAGCAGTAAGCTTACCCCCAGTAAATTCTGGAAGCTTATCCCCTCGCAGAGCACGAACGCGTCTCCTGGCTTTATTTAAAGAGTTATTTCCTTAACAGGATATAACTGGGTTAGCCTCAGCCAAAAGCCACGGAAAGAGCGTCGTCAACGAAGCCTTCGTATCCCCGGCGAAGTCCATCAACACTTCCAACAACAAGGATATCCCCAGCAAGATTACTAGAGTATTTTTCTCCCCGCAGAGTAACCCATTCGCCAAGTTTATTCCCCAATAGAGTTATCTTCTCCTATCGGAATTCTTGCAACTATCATCCCCAGCGGAGGCAAAAATCTAGTCTTAAACATCAGCCCAGGAGTGACTTCCCGGCACCCGTCAAGGATTTATTTTCTTAGACAAAAATACATTCATAAACATCACATCTTCATACATTATAGCATGCATATGCATCATACTACACGAATCTCATTAATTTTGAAGACATACAGTTCATGCATCATGATTTTGCATACAATTATGTTTTGCCTTTTCAGGAAAAAGATCAATACCGAAATGATTACTATCAACTATCGCATTTCCTTCTAGATATAGTTTCAGATATGACCCAGATATGGTGACGTTCTGATGCTGCTTCCAGATTTCCTTCTAGATATAGTTTCAGATATGACCCAGATATGGTGACGTTCTGATGCTGCTTCCAGATTTCCTTCTAGATATAGTTTCAGATGTAACCCAGATATGGTGACGTTCTGATGCTGCTTCCAGATTTCCTTCTAGATATAGTTTCAGATATGACCCAGATATGGTGACGTTCTGATGCTGCTTCCAGATTTCCTTCTAGATATAGTTTCAGATGTAACCCAGATATGGTGACGTTCTGATGCTGCTTCCAGATTTACTTCTAGATATAGTTTCATATATGACCCATATATGGTGACGTTCTGATGCTGCTTCCAGATTTCCTTCTAGATATAGTTTCAGATATGACCCAGATATGGTGACGTTCTGATGCTGCTTCCAGATTTCCTTCTAGATATAGTTTCAGATGTAAACCAGAGATGGTGACGTTCTGATGCTGCTTCCAGATTTCCTTCTAGATATAGTTTCAGATATGACCCAGAGATGGTGACGTTCTGATGCTGCTTCCAGAGTTCCTTCCAGATATAGTTTCAGATGTAAACCAGATATGGTGATGTTCTGATACTGCTTCCAGATTTCTTTCCAGATGTAAACCAGATATGGTGACGTTCTGATACTGCTTCCAGATTTCTTTCCAGATATAGTCCAGATATGAACCAGATATGGCGACGTTCTGACACTTATTCCAGTCGAAGATATTTCAAGACTTTGTCCGGTTCAGTTAAATCGACCCTAAGATTTTCCTGATGCTTATCCAGTCAAAGGCCTTCTCTGGTTCAGTCAGATCGACCCTAAGATCTCCCTGATGCTTATCCAGTTGAAGATATTCCAAGACCTTGTCCGGTTCAGTTAAATCGACCCTAAGATTTTCCTGATGCTTATCCAGTCAAAGGCCTTCTCTGGTTCAGTCAGATCGACCCTAAGATCTCCCTGATGCTTATCCAGTTGAAGATATTCCAAGACCTTGTCCGGTTCAGTTAAATCGACCCTAAGATTTTCCTGATGCTTATCCAGTCAAAGGCCTTCTCTGGTTCAGTCAGATCGACCCTAAGATCTCCCTGATGCTTATCCAGTTGAAGATATTTCAAGACCTAGACCGGTTCAGTTAAATCGACCCTAAGATTTTCCTGATGCTTATCCAGTCAAAGGCCTTCTCTGGTTCAGTCAGATCGACCCTAAGATCTCCCTGATGCCTATCCAGTTGAAGATATTTCAAGACCTTGTCCGGTTCAGTTAAATCGACCCTAAGATTTTCCTGATGCTTATCCAGTCAAAGGCCTTCTCTGGTTCAGTCAGATCGACCCTAAGATCTCCCTGATGCTTATCCAGTTGAAGATATTTCAAGACCTTGTCCGGTTCAGTTAAATCGACCCTAAGATTTTCCTGATGCTTATCCAGTCAAAGGCCTTCTCTGGTTCAGTCAGATCGACCCTAAGATCTCCCTGATGCTTATCCAGTTGAAGATATTTCAAGACCTTGCCCGGTTCAGTTAAATCGACCCCAAGATTTTCCTGATGCTTATCCAGTCTGAGACCTTCTCTGGTTCAGTCAGATCGACCCTAAGATCTCCTTGATTCTTATCCCAGTAGAAGACACCCAAAATTTTTCTCAAACGAGCGTTGTTGAAGTTAAAGTCGCCCAAGGTTCTCTTACCATTCATGCTAAGGCAGTAACCATCCCTGGTTCATTCATCGCCGTTTGAAGCTCCAGACCCAGCTCCTGAAACCAGTCAGGACACATCTATACCAAGCATCTGAAAGCCCGCTCCTGCAACGTGTCAGGTACTCATTTTCTGTTTTGCAGGTATGCAGGTTCTCGCTAAGGAATCTCCTACGCAATCAACATCCAGATGGCATCTATAAGCCCATCATCCTATCCAGCAATCTCCAAATGGCATCTATAAGCCCATTCCCCCATCACACTGTTAACATGTGAGCGCAAATTTCTGGGCACTCTAGTGTCCAATCATCTTCTACCCTCGGATTACGAAAGGCACGTCAGCCAATCTGCATCCTCAGGTCTAAGAAGATTGAACAGGGGCAACTGTTGCACCCCAAAATTTGCCCTCCCATATTTTTCAAGAAACTGCCAAGTCAAGCTGCAAAATTCCCCAAGGGTTGCACAGTGCAAAAGTCTCCTATACAGTCAAAACTAGGGTTTGTGTTCTGATCAAGAAAATGAAGGTTTCAAAGGCCCAATCAAGTCTCACATGCTCACAAATATGGTCAAGCATCCTCATATCAAGTTTCAAGACATTCAGCTCAAAATTGCACAGTCAAAACCCTAGATTGCACTACAGTCAACTGTAGGGGCAAAATGGTCATTTGACAGTCAAAAGTTCAAATTTTTGGTCAACATATCATTTTGAAGCCACAAACATCATTTGATCAATGCTTGATCATGATTCTCAAAATTTGGCTCAGAAATCATCAAAGATGCAAAAGTTTCCTTATTTGGACAGCTGAAAAAGTCAACTGAAATTGACCAGGGCATAACTTTCACATGGATTATCAGAAAAATTCCATCCAAATCTCATTTTGAAGAGAAAGACATTTCCTACAACTAATCTTCATACTTCAAGTCCAAGAAATGCTCTCACAAAAAGTTATCAATTTCAACATTATAGGTCATTTTCAAAAGTCAACAAAAAGGGACTTTAAGTCAAAGGCCATAACTTGAGATTGGTAAATAAAAATGACATGGGACCAAAGACATTGGTTAGAGAACTCAAAGACCTTTCCAAAATGTCCAAGAACATGAGAAAAGCTTAAAAATTGAGCAAGTTATGCCTTGTAGAAGTTGGGAAATTTTTGGATATTTTGAAAAGTCAACATTGATGCAAATGACCTAAAATTGCTAATGGGCCCATTTTTCTTCCATGATTCATCATTCCAAGCATATGCACGACCACTTGGCCCAAAGGGAAGTATTTTCTCATTTTTTATTTATTTATTTGTATTTTTATTTATATTAATTCATTTAAATCATTTAAATATGTGAAAAATATATAACTTGACCTAATAAATCTTTTCATGCATGTTTTGCCCTCAATATTTCGTGCACATTCAAAAATAGGAAGATTTGATTTGATTTGAGCATAATTGATACAAGAGCACATGGAAAAGATTGAAAACATAATGGTGAAAAATCAAATCTCCAAATCCATGAATGAAAGATATTTGGATCAATTTTGTTAACCTAATCTATTCAGTACATAAGCCTGAGTGAAAACCTAATGCTAGGACACACGAAGCTGCGTAAGAAAGGCCATTGCAAACTTGGAAAAATTCCTTAAAAACTCAAAACTGAAAACAGCTTTCCAGGTCGATTCAAAGCACAAGAACCATTCCATTGGCTTCCTGAAGCTTCACTGATCATATTCCAATCCAGAACATTCATCCAAACGCGTTGAATTGGTATACATAAATCCACTTTTCTCTTATATTTTTCAAATTCGTATTTCCAGATTTAAGCGTTTTCATGGCATTTTGATTATGCATTTGTATTGAGTAATGTGTTCTGAAGCTAACTGGATGAATTAATTGTGTTTTTATGAGCTATACAAGAAATCGCCATTGTTAAATTTTAGGGTTTGCAGAGCTTCCAATTGGGGATTTTGAAACCAGGTAAAATTGGGACATATGACCTTGATCATTAGAACAAGCGCCTTTGGACGGACAGAAACCAACCCTCGCGCTCAATTTATGAGCGACGGAGGGCTAGTCGCTATTTTCTGGAAACAGGCCTAAGAGAACGTCTTCAAAACCGTGGCCTTTGTTTTTATTATTTTCAGGAACGAAGAAGAAGACCTCGTGGCCAACAACCATTGGTTCTTTTGAATTGCGCGCGTTTTTGAAGCACTAATTTTTGTTTGTTTTTATTACGTTCATTGTTTATTAAATATACAAAGAGTTCAAATAGCACGATTGGCAGGCAAACGCATTGGCAACCCTTAGGACCTGGGTTCGATCCCAGGTCCCCACACTTTCCATATATTTTTTTTCAAAGGATATTCAGGCGCAGGCATAATATTGTGGATGCACCATGCTCCTCTCAATCAAGCCAGTCACGTGTTTAGCTTCAGCAATCCAAGGGTGCAGAATTGATGAACACCATAAACTCAAGTCAACGCTTCAGCATACTAATTGGAAAGGTCAAATGGACTCAGATTATTGGGCCAAATTATTCAAGATTACACCTCCTATTTGGGGACTACCACCCCCCAAGGTTTGCATAATTTTTGTTTTCTTTATTTTTTTATTCTATGTTTATTTTAATTATTTCTTGTTTAATTAATATATTATTTTCACAAAAAATATAAAAAATGCATAAAAATCAGAAAAGACAAAAAAAAAACATAATAAATAATTTTTATTTCTAATATTTTCATAAATAAATATATGTAAATAAATTTAGTTTAAATTAGGGTTTGCAATATTAATTCTTTTCATAAAAAAATCTAAAAAATGTAGACATAGGTTTAATAAATTTTATTCCTTTTAATTTCTTCTTTCTCACAATAATATTATTTATTTATTTTTATAATCAAATTTGCATGAAAATAATTTAGAGTTAATTTAGGTTAAAAACTCCAATATTTTTCTTAATAACTTAAAAAATAATTAGAACTAGGTTTAACATTTTATTTTAGTTTTAATTAATTCTTTTCCTATTAAATCTTAAAAAACATAAAAATACCAAAAACATTTTCTTTTAATTTTAATTTTAATTTCATCATGTTAATTTTAATTTTGCAAAAGGGTCCAACGCCCATGTTCTTAATTTTATTTAATTTCGCATATTTATTTTATGTCATTTAAATAATTATGTACCTCTCCCGAAGCCTTGTAATTACCTCTCGCACTTTACTTTATTTGCTTTATTTACTTTTCTGTCAAATCGGGTCCGGTTTAATTTTGGCGATGTGGACCCGCGCCGTTTGTAATAGCTTTAGATTTTTTTTTCCCGCAAATATCTTAACTGTTAAACAAAGCATGCAAGAATGAATGACCTTAAAATAAAATCAAGCGTAGAACACCAATCATATGACAAGACAAATACAAATGAAAACGACACACGAATCGCACACACCACCCCTAGGGTACGCCTCACTGTTGCCTTGCCTCGAAAGGTGATCGTCGAGTAGAGGATGTCTTAGTAAGTCCTCATGATCCGGGAACCTGGCATGAGGGTAGCTTCTAAGGTGTCTTCCCATTGCTCTGGTGATCACCATGTCCCTACAAACTCGAATTGACCCGAACACCTCCAACGGTGGTGCTACCTACCTCTCAATGGTGGGATGGCACTACTTTAAAGGACATTTACACAGACGAATTCCTTAGGGTAGGTAGGTTCTCGTAGATACTTGCTCTCTTCAAAAAACAAACAAAAATCTTTTCACACCAACACTTTTCAAAAGCTTTCAAAGCAATATTTCAAACACTCTGACACAAGAGTCGAACTGGAATTTTCAAAGAAACTTTTTTAAAACCCACATTGAAAAGCAAACAAACCATTTTTGAAAACACAAATGAGCAAGTATCTAAGAGCCCATGGATAACCATGGATAGAAAGGGTGCTAACACCTTCCCTTTCTATAACCTACCTCCCGAACCGAGAGCAATCTCTTTAAGGAATTTTTCTGTGCTTTTGTCCTTTCCATTTGGAGAAAATAAAAGACGGTGGCGACTCTTGCTTCCGCGACATTTCGCGAACCAGCGTTAAACAGTCAGTTCCAGATCCACCGATCACAGAGACCCTTGAACTGTGCAACCCTTGGGGAGACTTTGAAGCATGCTCTTTGCAATTTTTGAAGAATATGGTAGGGCAAATTTTGGAGTACAACAATATGAAAACCACTTATAATCAAAGTGATTATAAGCTAATCAATATACCACTTTAAACAAAACAATTGTTGAAAAATTCTTACGAGTCAATCGATTAAACAATATTATTCGACAAATCACGTAATGAAAACAAAAGCGAGTAATGAGATAATATAGAGCGACACAAGGACTTGTTTACACAGTTCCCCCACTTTCGTCTTTGCATATGGGTACGTCTGCGTCATATTGCAATGTGAAATTAGGATACTCTCTTACTTTGCAAAAATTATGATTACAAGAGAAGTGTTCGAGCAACCTTACAAACCATAATCGTTTGATGTTGATTCAACTCATTCTCTTCTTTTGATCTTTAACAAGACCAAGACACAATAGCTGCCAATTGATTATTCAAATCTTGTTACTCCTTTGCGTACTTTATCTCCAAAGATTTCGCGCACCATCAATTGCACCTATTATAGCATAAGAATTTAATTTGATTCGTCATTCTGCGCTATTTTCTTTGCGTTCTTTATCTCCAAAGGGTCCTTTGTGTTCTTTATCTCTAAAGGCTTTCACTAGGCCGCAATCCTCTCTTGAATGTCTTGCACGAAAATACCCAAATCAACCAATGATTTTGGAGGACAAACCCGAGGTTTTTTTCGGATGAAGACCCCTGGAAATCTCAATCCAATATTCTCGTCTACATAAGAACCTAATTGAACCTCGTCTAGATGACACCCCAACAAAAGATTATTACGATGATTCGTTAGTGTTTATGCATAAGTTGGAGGTTGAAGGTTAAAGGTGAAAAATAATTGTACAAATTTTTTATGATATTATCAAGTTAAAATGATGTATGAAAGATGTATTTATATACTATAAAAAAATGGGTAAATTGTGGCGGTTAATAAAACATAATATTACGGCGGTTTCAACTGGCACAATTTACGGAAACGATGTTTTTGAAAACACCGTACATTTTGTTGCCGCTAGGTGTAAAACGGCGGTTTCCTATTGACCGCCATATAAACCGCCGTAATATTCCTAGCATGAAACATCAGTCTAGTTTGGTAATTAATGACTGTTCACATCACCACAAATTAAGTTTTTTCTAAAAATACGTAGAACATTAAGGCAGTTATACCCGCTGTAATTTTCATACATTTTCTTAAAAAATATCAACAATTCAGCCAGGGTTTGATATATATTCCGCTCCATAGAGAACCAACCATATTTTAATAGAAAATATATTTCAATATATATCTTGTTAAAAAATACACTAAAAATCCATCTAATTAAAATGGTGTTTCATGACCGTGTAAACATAACAATAAGAGATTTAAAATTCACAATCTTAATTTAATAACTCAGAAATGAATGACATAAAGAAATGGACATAAATAGGTTTAAAGTCAAGGACACTAACACAAAGCTATTCTCTAATGGCCATTGTAATTAGAACTTTCAACAGGTTATCATTGTGTTTATGGCCATTGTAATTAGAACTTTCAACAGGTTATTTTTGTGTTTTGTCCAAAGAGCGGTCAATTTGAAGCAAGCAGTGGTCAATTTGGATAATCACTTTCTAATGGTGTATCCACTTTCTCAAAAAACTCACAAACTAATGTTATTTGTCATATCTCTAGTACTTTTGCACCTATATGGAAAGTGAACTAATATCAATACAAAAATGTTTTTCTGAGTAATTTGATTATACAAATTATCAAAAATAAGAAAATACAAAACTTTACCCCCACTTGAAAACTTATCTAACAATTTTGTTTTATACTAAAGTAAACTTATTGATACATCATTGATTAAAGAAAAAAAATCTCATGAAAAAAATAAATATATATATATATATATATTACTCATTACCCCTCAGCATAAATTAATACGTAACAATCATCTTCATTATAACACTAAATTTACATATATCCAATAGAGAGCCCCTGCAAATTTGCTATAAACAGAACAAAGGAACAATATCATAGCGCTAAACCTGCTACTAATTTCTTAGAAAAACTGCGAGTGATTTCCAAATCTTCCCCTTATTAAAACATAGGAAACATTCAATTTAGTTGTATCGGTTAACAATACCCTGCACACAGTTTACAAATGCATACTGTATATAGCGAAGGAATGTTGAAAATTATAAATATTTTTTATTCTAATGAACACTAATGTAGCCTAACAGTGAAATAATTTCTTTGAACACAACATTAAATATGCTTACTTCCTCTTCCCCTATCATAATAAAGCCATTGTCTACGTATCTTACAAAATGCTTGCATAGCTTACATATCTCATAAGAGTTTACTAATCTAAAAATATAATGAAGTAAATGTAAGAATAAGTTTTGGTTTTGCAATATTATCTCTCAGTTTTGATGATAACAAATGAGTATATTTGTGTGAACAATTCTGTTGTACTAATGTTTGTTATTGTTGTGTAAAAGTAAATCTAAGACTATTACAACAATATTATGGGGAGGGGGATACAAATTTGAATAGGGGGATATTTGCACAAAATAAAACCCTAATTTACTATTACAACCCAATTGAATTTATACAATAAATAAATAAGTAAGTATTTAAATGTACAATAAAATGTAAATATGCACAAATATTTTTGTATTTATTTTATGTATGTAAAATAAATTTATTTATGTTCTAAAAATAAGAAAAATAAAAGTGATTATTTTTGAAAGGGGTGAAAACCCTAATTTTTTGTTTAAAAGAAAATGTGCTTTATATTATTTATTTATTCATTTTTGTTTAATAAAAATAATAATATATACAAAAATATTAAAAAATTAAATATTATATGAAAATATTAATTTAAGTGTATAAATAATAAAAATAAAAATATATAATATTTTTGTATTATTTACAAGTTTTTATTTAAGAAAATAAAAGTATTAAACCTAATAACTAAATATTATGCAAAAAAAATAAATAAAAAAATATGAAAAAATGCAAAAAATAAAGAAAATATTTTTGAGATTTTTATTTGTTTAGAAAAAATAAATAAGATTCAGAAATATGAAATATGCAAGAAAATATGAAAAAATAAAAGAAATGGGCCAAGGGGGTGCAAGAAGCAAGCAGGGGGTGTCAAAAGCAAGACAAGCCAGGCCCAGGCCCACGCTCACTTCATCCCTGTCCTTCAAACCAGAAAAACGCGCGCGCCATGTACAAACTGTAACTCTTGCATACATGCTTAAAAATGAAATCTTGCAACATGAAACTTGTAGCTTGTTAACTCACGAATTCAATGATATAAAAAACTTGATCTAACTCTAAGAAACCAGAGAGAATTTCAGTGCCCCTAATTTATGACCTAAAATTTTCAGCAACTTCAACTATCAAATACTCCTAGCTCAGTCAATATAAATGGAATATATGCATATGTACAACTCAATCACATTAAAGACTACATTTTTGCTTCACAAACCTAAGCCTAAGGATGTCTAAATAAGGAGACAGAAAGTTGAAAATTACCTTGTTCAGTCAAGTTCGAATATGGCAATGTAGCAACTTTGAATGAGGCCTGAAGGACTTTTGAGCTTGCTTGATGTTCCCTTGACCTTTCCCAATGCTTAGCTTGCTTTGAAATGATCTGAAACTCCTTGTAGAACTCAACCTGCAAAGCTTCAAAATGAAAATGGTGAAGTGTGAAAATGGAGTTAAAGTTGCTGAACAATGGCTTGGATAGCTCAGGTGTGTTGTAGGGAAGATGTATGAAGTGATTCAAGACAAAACGCACGAGGCAATTTGGTTTTGGCTTGGTGTTTGTAGAAGTTGTCATGTTTTGGGCAGAAATAGGGTTTTCTGTGTTTGAGGGTGTTTAGAAATTTGGAAAATCGTGTTTTGGCTTTGTTACAATATGTTGAACCTGTTTGAAATGAGACTTAGACTTGGTTTTATCATATTTTCAAGTTATGGACCTTTTACAAGCTTTCTTGTTTTTGAAGCAAAAGGTGAGTTGACAAAGCCAAAGCCTGTAAAAGCTAGCTCAAGGCCTGCATATAGTTGGTGAACTTTGCCTGATATTCATGGACTTTGTTTGCAGCAAGAGGTTAGGTTCAATGATCAAGATAAACAAAATTGCATAAAGTGTGCTTTATCAAAATAGCAATGTAACCTTTTTGCCATTTTTGGATTAAACCCTTGTAAAAAGCTCTAAAGCTCAGAATCAAGACTTTGTCCAATGTATTTGCATTTAATTTATGAGTGTAGAAAGGATTAGAACCTGTAAACCAAGTACAAGCATGATCCAAACTGATTTGCAACTTGTATCAATGTGAAAAATGCCATGGACAAAAGTGAGAAATGACCATTTTCATTCCTTCGATTCTCCCTAACCATAAGTGATCTTGGAGAGTTATTTGACATTTTGGAAAGCTTGTAACATGCTCTAAAATCCATCTTTGAAATTAATTTTGAGATTACAATTGTAACTATGTGAAAAGATGCCATGAAGATAGGTCAAAATCCTGCCTAAACTAGGGCAAAATTTCACTAAGTTAAAAGTTTCATGGACCCTTATTCACAAAATCATAACTTGATATCCAAGCATCTTTTGGGAAAACTTTGTGAATCAAAGTTGTATATTTTGTGTAGTACTACAACTTTCATGTTGGAAGTTTTCTTTGAATCCAATTGCATCATGGTGAAAAAGTTGAGAAAGGTTGGGAAAAATAAGAAATTTTCATAACTTAGAAAATTTCTAAGTTATGAAAATTTTCAAACTTAAATCCTAATTTTAAAAATTAGGTTTCTTGGTGAACAAGTTTCATATTTTGACAAATCTTGATGAAAAATGACCCTTGGCACTTGATTTTGACCAAAAAGTCAAAGTTTGACTTTTCAGTGTACAATTGATTTTTGATCAATTGACTGGAAAATTCATCTGTCAATCCAATGCATTTGGGATATTTTGAACCTTGTGATTAGGTCAAGATGATGCCATTGAGTCCTTGAAACCATTCTTGAACCTAATTTTCCATTGGCTAGGTTAAAAATCAGAAATTGCCCTTTTACAATCAAAACCCTAAAAATAACCATTTTGCCCTTTTGATGATCTGATCAAATTTCTTGAGGAGTTGTGGTCCAAACTTGATCAAATGGTTCATATGAGTCTATAATGTTGTTGTGGATCAAAAATTAAGAGGTTTGACTGTAAATTGACCACAATTGACTTTTTCCCCAATACAATTGATTTTTAAGTCAACTGTCCAATTGACTGGGCAAAAATTTGATTCAAGGCTTGAAACTTGGTATGAGCAATCTTAGGGGCCAACATGAATTATGAAAGTCACATGAGGCATTGTAAATCCAAAAATCCCTGTGCAAACTCAAACCCTAATTTCAGGTCATCAGTGCAAGGAGATCTCTTGAGCAGAGCAAACCTTAATCTGGTCTTGAGTCCAAAGAGTCTTCTGAGGAGAATCTTGATAAAATGAGAGGGCAAATTTTGGGGTACAACAATAGGTCTAACTACTAACTAATGGTAGGATAGCACTATCTAAAGGAGAAGAGGAAAAGAAAAAAGATCATTTGAGTAGGTAGACAACTTATAGTTGCTTGCTCACAAAACAAAACAAAATTTCTCACACATACACTCTCTTTTTCTAAATATTTTCAAATACAAAAACAATTTTATTGCATTCTCAATGACACGAAAATCATTACAAAGTTCGCCGCATTAAGGCATCTTTTCAAAAATGTTTTCAAATACACTTACACAAAAAAAATCATTTTCAAAGTGAGCTAGCAACTAAGAGCCCGTAGATAACCATGGATGGAAAGGGTGCTAACACCTTTCCTTTCCATAATCTACCCTTCAAACTCAAAATATTTAAAAAAGTTATTTCGTGTTCTTTTCTCCCTTTCCTTTGTTGGATAAAATAAAAGTCGGTGACGACTCTTGCTAACCGCAACATTTGCGATAAAATGCAAAAACCAATAAAGTCAGTTCTCCCACCATATTACATTAGCCATTAGAAAGTATTGAGATGGTCGGCTTTGGTGCAGTCCGAAGTTGGTTGATACTCGATGCTACGCTCATTGAGATTCGACTCTCGGGATATTTCGGTGGCAAATCAGTTTCTCTGCTGAAACAATATCTGAAAGAAAGATTGGTGATATGAGACTCCTAGAACCCGATTAATATTCTTAGGACAGGTTGAGCCAACTAAACTTCAAGAGGGTACTTACCTATGAACCTCATGCAAGCATTTGAACCTAAGGCCTTTTGTGTGATTTGCTTATGCTTTCTATCTTGTTTAAACATAACTTCATAACATCATAACATAGCATTTTCACTGACCATTTCAAGGACCAAGAGATTTATCTTTGTTCTGTTTTGCAGGTTATGGCCTCCGCTCGCAGAAATACTGTCTGGATCAACTTCATGGGAATACCTTCCAAACTCAAATAATTGGTCTCAAAGGTTCCCGAAAGCTCTTAGTTCAACAAAAGACATGGTCAGTTTCTCAACTTGGTTATCTTAGGTTTTGAAGAAGGCATGATGAGCGTTTTATTCTAATTCTTTGATCTTAAACACCATTGCTTTACTTTCCCCAATTATCAGTTGGTGCCCATAATGAAAGAGTTCTCTAAGTTACTTGGGGTGCCTATACTGGATCAAATACCCTTCACTGGTTTAGAGAAAGATCCAAGACCTGAAGATATTGCCACAACCTTGCACCTGAAACCGTCTGACATTGCATCTAATTGGAAAACCAGGAGTGGGGTTAAAGGTCTCCTTGCAAAATTTCTAATGGAGAAAGCTCAATTGTTTCTAGATTCCATGAGTTTTCATGCTTTCGAAGATGATTTGGCTTTACTAATATATGGTTTGGTACTATTCCCCAATCCGAACCAACTTATAGATGTAAACGCCATCAAGATATTCCTCACTCATAATCATGTGCCTACTTTGCTCAGAGATATTATGCATTCTCTTCACACTCGTACCATGAGGAAGCAGGGAACTCTCATGTGTTATATACCTTTGCTATCCAGGTGGTTTATTTCGCACCTTCCCCGCATGATAATGAAGAATGAAAAAGGTTTTAGGTGGTCTCAAAGGATAATGTCACACTCTCATTCAGACATTTATTGGTGTTCCCGATCCCAAGAAGATATCATTATTATTGACCGTTGTGGAGATTTCCCTAATGTGCCACTCGTGGGCATAAGGGGGGACATTACTTACAAACCTTCCCTAGATTTATGTCAGTTTGGTTATGCTCGAAGAGAAGGTCCTTATGATACGCTCATCCGGGGTGTTGTATTCGACTATAACAACGATCTTCAAGGTTACCGAAAATGATTTATCCGTTCTTAGGGCATGGTCAATAAGATTGATAGGTGGGTTCTGGGGCATAAGAACTCCATCCCTCTAGAGCCCTATCTTAAATGGCTACGAGCTCATGCTCAAAACCTTATAATGCCATATCCTGTTGTCCTACTTGTAATCATGGAGCTCATTGTCGAAGGAGACGTTTCTCACACCATCCTTCATCTAGACATGCCTACTGACCTTGAAGAATTATAGAAGTCCTGGATTCAACTCAAGGGAGAACAAGACACCTTTGAGACTCAATTCTATGCAAGTGAGAAGAAAGTGTTGGAGCTGATGAAGCAACTTCACGAGGACTAGAGTCTTAACGCATATGTCAACACAAAGAGAAGATGTTCATGAGAAACTTAAAGCTTTAGGAGTTTTTAATTTATTCCTGTGAATTCTTTTGTATTCACATGAACTTACTAATAAAAATCTTGTTTCTATTTCCTTTTGGTTAACAAATTTAAATCTTATAAGGTCCTTGAAAACATTGCATTTATATATCATGCATAACTGGTTTTCCTCACAGATAAGTTTTCTTATCTTCTTACTGTTTATTTCAGTAAAAGATGGCTCTCAAACAAACTGTGAAAGAACTTCAAGCTCAGAACGCTCAATTTCAGAAAATGTTCCTGAATCTAGACAAGGGGCAGGAAGGGTTGAAGGCCTTCATCACTAAGGAGAGGGAGGAGAAAATCAAGAAATCAGCTGGCATCCTCAACATGGGTAGGAGGCTCAAAGGTTCGGTCAAGCGAGCTTTGGAGTTTGAAGAAGAAAATGATGACCAAGAGGAATATTATAAAAGTATGAAGGCTGAGAAGAATAACATCCAGAGTTGTGATGAAGAAGAAGCGGACTATTTAGATGAACAATATCCTCCCGCTGACGAAGGATAAAAATAAATAATAGTAACAATTATCAAGAAAAAATAATTAATATGTGTGTGTTTCATTTTAAAATTCGCCTCAGGCCTCAATACGCGTTAGGAAGGCCTGGAGTGAAAATAATATTTGTCTTACATATATATTTTTTTGTTTGGAAAATTTGAACATATAGGGTGATAAAACCCAAAATATTGGTGGTTAAATTATGCCTAACCGACATTGGATGAACGCACACGACCTTGAAGAAGATGGTGGTGGTAAGTTGGAAGGAAGAAAAAGATGGAAGCTAAATCAAAAGAAAGCACGTTAAATTAAAACACACCGAACACGTAATCAAATATGATTAAAACAAAATAAAAATATAATAGGACCCATTGGGGTAACAGATGAAGGGAAATATTCTTTGATCAGAAGGAAGTAAGAAGCATAACTTCCTTTTTCTTCACTTCATTCCCGGAGAACTACAGCGCTAAGAAACTGATTGAGGAATTTCAAGATTTCGGTGAGATTGATGAAGTACTTATCCCTTCCAAGAGGGACATCAAAGGTAGGCACTACAATTTCGTTAAGTTCTTTAGCTTTAGAGGTGAATACTTTTGGCGGTGAAGTTGGACAACATAATCATAGGGAGGAGGAAAATCTTTGTAAGCGTCCCAAGATTTCAAAGAAAACAGTTTTTGAAACAAGAGGATATTGGGAGGATGAAAAGTGAAAATTATCAGAGAACTTGGTGACACATCTGAGAAGGTCCTTGATTCATCAACATGCATTCTCCAGGTTTTTAGATTTTTTCCCTTTGTAGAGCCTTCCTATATATCCTTATGAATTCCTCCTAAATCTAAACCATCCTCAAATCAGACACAATCTTAAATTCCTTCTTGTGAGAGATTTTTCGGTGGATCAACTTTTTGTTATGAATCAACATCAGATACAAACGTTATTCAAGTAAATGTTAGGTTTTGGGTGAAGGAAGAGGAACCGGTGGCATCAAAAATATGGAAGAAAGCTTCTGATTTGTGTATCAGAAGAGACAAAAAAGTTGGTGAGCATGTGGCCGATATTAAACGACTTGAATCTAGAGATAAAGACTCAATCGAAGGAAGTTAAGAATTCTTAGTTTAAATGAGTCTGCTATCGTACTATATCAGGTGGTGGAAATTATGCCAAACAAAATTCAATTAGGAAGTTAATCGTCTCAGAAAAGGTTGATATTTTCTGCTTCAATAAATGAAGTTACAAAGTGGGGAAGAAATGTTAGTGAAATATCTTTGGGGTTGAAAGGACATCCATTGGTTGGAAAAAACGCGAGTGGAAGATTAGGGGATTTGTTGACTATGTGGAATCCAGAATTTGTTCAAGTTTGTTTAAGCTTTGAAGGTGAAGGTTTTTTAGAGATTCATCTAATTTGGAAATATGCTCCTATTTTATAGTAAATGTTTATTCATCATGTTACATCTCAAAGAAAAGGAAGCTTTGGGCGGATCTTTTAAATCTCAATTTCGGTTTCTAGTTGGGGCTTGGTGTGTGTGGGGGGATAATTTAACGCCATTAACAGAAATAGTGAAAAAAGAGGACAATAAGCTCAAATTAACATCATGGAAATATTTGAATTTGGAGACTTTATTGCTGAAATGGAGTTTGTTAATCTTCCACTTTTGGGAAACAAATTCACATGGTTTAATTCTACTGGTTCCATGAGTAGGTTGGATCAATTCCTCATCACGTAAGGGCTTTTAGAGAAGTGCAGTCTTAAAGGATAAGTGGTTGGCAAGAGGGAAATTGTTCACCAATGTCTTATTTTGATTAAGGCAAACTAATTGAACTAGGGCCCCAAGGCATTCAAGTTTTTCTCGGTTTGGCTAGATCATCCAAATTTTCTTAATTTTGTTAAAGGAATTTTGAAGTTTTCCATCTTTCTAGGAAACAAGATGTTCATATTTAAAAAAAAAAGTTCAAGATTCTGAAAGCTAAGTTGAGAGTTTGGAACCTGGACTTTTTTTAGATAATTGACTTAGGCTTGGAAGAAGCAATCAAGTTTTGAATAATCTGGACCATTTAGTGGCTGATAAAGATGTCTTATGATATCCTGATTTGGCTGAAAAGAGACTAGAGACCTAGAAACAGGTTTGGAAAAATCTCAAGCGTAAAGATTCTTTAATCAAGCAAAAATCAAGATGTAAGTGGTTGCGTGATGGCGACAGGAATTCAAAATTCTTCCACTCTTTGACGAGGTACCGATTTATATGAAATGGTTTAGCAGATCTTAAATCTGGAGACACTCTAATTGGGGATCCTGAAGAAATTAAAGGCTTAGCCTTCCACCATTTTGGGAGCGTCTTAGAGAGCTTCATCCTTCGCATAAAATGTTGGATAGAGTGGATTTCAACGAGATAGATCCTGAGGAAAGTTCGAATTTAGAGAAACCATTCTCAATGCAGGACTTAAAAGATGTAATTTAGAGTTCAGAGGGTGGCAAAAGTATAGGACCTAACGAATTTGTCATGGATTTCTACAAAGCATGTAGGGGCTTCATGAAAGTGAAATTATTTAAATGCGTAAACTAATTCTTTACTCATGGTCATTTACCCAAAGGTATAGTTTCCTCTTTCTTGACTTTCATCCAGAAGAATCATAACCCTCAATATCTCAATGACTTTCACCGTATTTGTTTAATTGGTAGTGTTTACAAAATTATTTCCAAGTTGTTGGTTGGGCGATTGAAGATGGTAATTGGTAGGCTCATCTCTAATAATTAAACAACTTTTGTTGAGAAAAGGAACATGTTAGATGGTGTGTTGCTAGTGAACAAATTGATTGATTATGCAAGAAGATATAAAAATGAAATATTCATATTCAAAGTAGATCTTTAAAAAATATTTCGACTCAGTTTCTTGGGACTACCTACTTTATGTTCTTAAGTGCATAAAGTTTGGTAACAGATAGATTAACTAGATTCAAGCTTGTATAAATAAGGCAAAATACCCTTTTTGGTCACTTATGTTAACCTCAAGATTCATTTTGGTCCCTTAACTTAAAAAAGGTTCATATTGGTCTCTTATCTTTCAAAATGTTTCACTTTAGTCCTTTTTTTGTCTAATTAGCAACGGAAAAACTTAGAAATTGGTCACTAAGTTTGTTGCTAATTAGACAAAAAGGACTAATATGAAACGTTTTGAAAGTTAAGGGACCAATATGAATTCTTTCTAAGTTAATGGACCAAAATGAATCTTGAGATTAACATACGGGACCATGAAGAGTATTTTGCCTATAAATAATAACTTTGTATATGTTTTGATTAATGGAAGCCCGTCAATGGAATTCCATGCTGGGAGAGGGTTGCGTCATGGCGATCCTGCATCACTTTTTCTTTTCATCATTGTTGTTGAAGGAATCACACGAATCTTAATGAATGCTTGTTCTTCATTGTGCTTCTTGTAACACCTGAGGCTAAAGAGAGCGGAGAATGGATGTAACACCCGAGGCCGAAGAGGGTGGAGGATGGTCGTCGAATTCATATCGGAATATGAGGGATCTTAAGGTTGTGCAGGGATGAGACTATATCATTTAAGGAAGGCTTATAATGATTGAATGGTACTACATATACTAACAAGATGCGCCTTCTTTTTGGTATCCTAAAAAATAGAACTCCATAGATAATGAGGCTTGACTTGGAGTAGTATTTGGATGGGTAACCTTCTGGTAAGTTTCCTGGAAAGCGTGTGAGTGAGGATATAGCATGCTGAAAAGACCCATGTTGGTTTATGGGGTCAGTCGATAATCCTGAAGGCAGTTTGGGGCGTTACACTTATTCCCTTTCAAGGGAGCAAATAACCTTGAATTTGATTTGTTACATTTTGTGGGTGACACTATCATCACATGCAAGGCTTCTTGGGACAACATTTGGTCAACCAAATAAGTGTTGTGAGGATTTGAACTTTCTTATGGCTTGTGTGTCAGCTTCGAGAAAAGTAAGATCTTATGATTCTATGTTGACCCTAGTTTTTTTGCAGGCGGCGTCTGCTTTTTTTTCTTTTTCTATAAGCTCTTTCCCATTCTTATTCCTTGGTGTTCCAATCGGAGCAAATCCTCATAGGAATTCTGCATGGGATCATATCCTTTTGAAGCTTCGTAATAAATTGTCTTTATGGAAAGGTAAGTATGTATCTTTTGGAGGTCGAGTAACTCTACTAAATGTTATCTTAAATTCAATACACCTCTTCTTCTTCTTCTTCTATAAATCCCCCAAAAGTGTTATTCAAGACATTATTAGAATTCATTGTGTGTTTCTATGGAGTGGTGAAGAAGAAACGAATCAATCAGGTATCTTGGTCCTTCATTTGTAAACTAAAGCCGAAGGGGGGGGGGGGGGGTTAGGAATAAAAAACTATGAATTATTCAATATGAATTGCTTAGTTAATGGGTTAGGAGAATTCTCTCGGAACCCAATTCAATGTGGTATTCCTTGTTAGAATTTAAATATGTGATATTAAATCTATGGTCCTTGATCATTCATGGAGTATAAGATGCAAAAAAACATTTTATCTGGTGACGTGATCTTAGGCTTTCCATTGAAAAGGTTGGAGAAGAACTTGGTTGGTTTGGAAATAGTGTCACTTGCAAATTGGGAATGGTTCAGATATCGAAGTAATAGGTGGTGTGGTGTGGTTCCTTTGAAGCTTTGATTTCTTTACCTTTTGAGTATTCTGAGGTCACAAAGCTCAAGGTTGATAAATAAGGATCTTAGTTTCATGGTTTGTGGGACTGGAATCTTAGTTACATTACAGGTCTGAACTCTGATATTGCACATAGAGCTTGGGAGGATATTGGTAACATTCTCATAAATGTGAGTCCAAATCCATAATTAATTGATTTATTTGTTTGATGGAAAGATGCTTTAGACTTCTCTATAAAGTCGGAATATGATACTTTGGTTAGCATTAATCTTGGTGGTCCTTATTTGGAATAAGACAAGGCTGGTGCTTTTAAGCTATTATAGTTCTTAACTGTCCCCAGTAATATTCAAGATTTCGCCTTGAGATCGCTCCTGAAAAGGCTACAAATAAGGGACGAGATAGAATAGTGTGGCATTCTGTTAGGTCAACATAATCTCGTGTTCCCCTCTATGCCTGGAGCCTAAGAAATCACACCTTCATCTTTTCATCTTATGTCATGTTGTTGTAATTGTTTGGAATTGTATTCAAGGTTGGCTACGGTTGAACATGTTAACCATTTGCGATGTGTTGGGGGTGTTAGATTACAATGACTTATCTAGAGGAGGGGTGAATAGTTCCCCAATTAAAAATTACCTTTCAAAATGGTTACTTAAAAACTTATTTGAAAAACAATGTTGAGCGGAAGGTTTTTGGCCTAGATCAAAATATTAGTCTAAACGAACCTAGTTATTGGAAACTCAGATATGCACAAGCCACATGGAATTAAGATAATGATAAAAATCAATCAACATAATAATAATATCTCAATTAATAGTTTAATATCAAACACAATGGTTTCCTATTTCCAATGAAATCATATTAAAAATATAACTTGACAATTTATTAAACATGTGGCGCGCAATCAATTTTTCAGAATTTTCTGAGCTTTGTTGATATGAAAAAACACTTACAATCAAAGTGATTATAAGCTTATCAACAAAGCAATTTAAACTTTAACAATCAAATAGAAATTCTATATCGATCGATCAAATGAAACATTCAACAAATTGCATATAGAGAGTAAATGAGAGTCAGAGATAGAATATTGCAGTTTGTCAAACACTTGGTGTGCATTCGAATTTTCATAATTTTTCTTTGAGTTTTATTGATATGAAAACCACTTTAATCAAAATGATTATAAGCTAATCAACATACCACTTTAAACAAAATAATTGCAGAAGAATTCTTACGAGTCAATCGATTAAACAATATTATTCGACAAATTAGGTAATGAAAACAAAAGCGAGTAATGAGATAATATAAAGCGACATAAGGACTTGTTTACACAGTTCCCCCACTTTCGTCCTTGCATATGGGTACGTCTGCGTCCAATTCCAATATAGAATTAGGATACTTTCTTACTTTGCAAAAATTATGATTACAAGAGAAGTGTTCGAGCAACCTTACAAACCATAATCGTTTGATGTTGATTCAACTCATTCTCTTATTTTAATCTTTAACAAGACCAAGACACAATAGCTGCCAATTGATTATTCAGATCTTGCTACTCCTTTGCGTACTTTATCTCCAAAGCTTTCCCGCACCATCAATTGCACCTATTATAGCACAAGACTTTAATTTGATTCGTCATTCTTGCGCTATTTTCTTTGCGTTCTTTATCTTCAAAGGGTCCTTTGTGTTCTTTATCTCTAAAGGCTTTCACTAGGCTGCAATCCTCTCTTGAATGTCTTGCACGAAAATACCCAAATCAACCAATGATTTTGGAGGACAAACCCGAGGTTTTTTAGGATGAAGACCCCTGAAAATCTCAATCCAATATTCCCATCTACATAAGAACCTAATTAAACGTTATTGAACCTCGTCTAGATGGCACTCCAACAAAAGATTATTACGATGATTTGTTAGTGTTTATGCATAAGTTGGAGGTTGAAGGTTAAAGGTGAAAAACAATTATAGAAATTTTTTATGATATTATCAAGTTGGAATGATGTATGAAAGATGTATTTATATACTATAAAAAAGATGGTAAATTGTGGCGGTTAATAAAACATAATATTACAGCGGTTTTAACCGCCACAATTTACGGAAACGATGTTTTTAAAAACACCATACATTTTGTTGCCGCTAGGTGTAAAACGGCGATTTCCTATTGACCGCCATATAAACCGCCGTAATATTCCTAGCATGAAACGTCTGTTTGGTTTGGTAATTAATGACTGTTCACATCACCACAAATTAAGTTTTTTCTAAAAATATGTAGAACATTAAGGCAGTTATACCTGCCGTAATTTTCATACATTTTCTTATAAAAATATCAACAATTCCAGCCAGGGTTTGATATATATTCCGCTCCATATAAAGAACCAACCATATTTTAATAAAAAATATATTTCAATATATATCTTGTTAAAAAATACACTAAAAATCCATCTAATTAAAATGGTGTTTCATGACAGTGTAGACATAATAATAAGAGATTTAAAATTCACAATCTTAATTTAATAACTCAGAAATAAATGACATAAAGAAATGGACACAATTAGGTTAAAAGTCAAGGACACTAACACAAGGCTATTCTCTAATGGCCATTGTAACTAGAACTTTCAACAGGTTATCATTGTGTTTTGTCCAAAGAGTGGTCAATTTGAAGCAAGCAGTGGTCAATTTGGATAATCACTTTCTAATGGTGTATCCACTTTCTCAAAAAACTCACAAACTAATGTTATTTGTCATATCTCTAGTACTTTTGCACCTATATGGAAAGTGAACTAATATCAATACAAAAATGTTTTTCCGAGTAATTTGATTACACAAATTATCAAAAATAAGAAAATACAAAACTTTACTCCCACTTGAAAAGTTATCTAACAATTTTGTTTTGTACTAAAGCAAACTTATTGAGACATCATTCATTAAAGAAACAAAAAAAAATCTCATGAGTATATATATATATATATATATATATTACTCATTACCCCTCAGCATAAATTAATACGTAATAATCATCTTCATTATAACACTAAATTTACATATATCCAATAGAGAGCCCCTGCAAATTTGCTATAAACAGAACAAAGGAACAATATCATAGCGCTAAACCTGCTACTAATTTCTTAGAAAAACTGCTAGTGATTTCCAAATCTTCCCCATATTAAAACATAGGAAACATTCAATTTAGTTGTATCAATTAACAATACCCTGCACACAGTTTACAAATGCATACTGTATATAGCGAAGGAATGTTGAAAATTATAAATATTTTTTATTCTAATGAACACTAATGTAGCCTAACAGTGAAATAATTTCTTTGAACAAACATTAAATCTGCTTACTTCCTCTTCCCCTATCATAATAATAAAGCCATTGTCTACGTATCTCACAAAATGCTTGCATAGCTTACATATCTCATAAGAGTTTACTAATCTAAAAATATAATGAAGTAAATGTAAGAACAAGTTTTGGTTTTGCAATATTATCTCTGAGTTTTGATGATAACAAATGAGTATGTTTGTGCGAACAATTTTGTTGTACTAATGTTTGTTATTGTTGCGTACTTAACAAACAGATTATGCTTATGATGGATGGCGTGGCCAAGACATTAGAAGAGAATTAGCTCCACTTATGTGATACACAAGTTCTGTTCAACAGTAGCAAGATATTTCAGAAGAATCTGAAGTGTAAGCTCTGGTATTTGTTTAAAGAAACCAGTCAAAAGATCTGAAGACAAAAGTTGCTATTTAAGTCCAGATGTTGAAGACTCATGTTTCAGAAGACAACGAGTTCTAAGGAAACAGTCAGAAGATCTGAAGATAAAAGTTGCCGCTGAAGTCCAGATGCTGAAAGCTCGTGTTTCTAAAAGACATTGTGTTCCAAAGAAACAAAGTTAGAAGATCTGAAGATAAAGTTTCTACTGAAGTCCTGATGCTAAAAACTTAGTTTTTAAAAGACAACTTGTTTTAAAAGAAGACAAAGTTAAAAGATCTGCAGACAACATTTCTAACTTAAGTCCAGATGCTGAAGACTTTGTGTCTCTAATAACAAGGTTCTAAAGATAAGGATTCTTAAAGAACCAAGTGCTAAAGATTCTAAAGATGGGAGGTCTGAAGATTCTAACGAATTGATTTCTAAAGGTCCAAGGTTATCTACAACGGGTTCTCACGACCAAGTGTTGAATACTCTGAAGACTTGATGTTCTGAGGATCTTATGTTATGTTCCCGCTTCTAAACTAATGCATGCAGAAGCCTCTGAAGTGCAGAAGGAAAGAATATAACAGTAACATGGTACAATAGTACACAGTATAAAAAGCCTTATTCCACTGCTTCTCCACTAGCTCGAATTATGGAAGAGATAAGGACATAGATGTACTATTTGTAACGACTATTTTTCAAATAGTCATTTTTGCTTGGCTATATAAGAAAAGAATTATATGCTTAAATATAGTATGTTGCTTGTTGCAAGTTGCAAGATGCTGAACGAGCTGAATGTTGTTGGTGTTCAATGTTAAGATGAAATTTGTCATTATTGGAACACAACCAAAAAGCTATCAACCACTATAACAACAACAAGAACAATTGTTATGAAAATGATTCGTCAATCATATTGATTTTGATTATAATAAAATCATTGATTCACAATGTTCTTAATTTCATATGCTTCATAAAGCTTGCTAAGCCGCAGAAGATAACGAAGATGATCATGAAAGCTCCAATTACAAATCCATAACATAAATGTTGTGCTCTAAGGTGATCATTAAAGAAAGTAGAACAGGGGTTGTTGTCCAGAATGCTCTAAGGTGAATCATGATAAAGAAGTTCTTCTTTTACTACATCAAGATCAACAAAGCTTCCAGAAGCTTATGAAGAATAAGACTTCAACGACTCAAGTGCTTTGGGCTGTTGTCCTAGGAAAAGCTACTTGAAGAAAATAAGATCACACATCAAGCTAAAATACAATATATTATCTTTTAGTGTGTATTAGTTCCTTCTGATGTACTTAACTTTGTTTACATCTAGCTTGTGTAGAAGCATTATTATTGTAAACAAATGTAAATCGAACAGTTATTTGATAGTTCCTTAAGAGACTCGGTTGAGTCAGGATTCTCAAGAAGACTTTGGTTGCGGTCATTATAGAAGAAATCGTGGTAGTGGATTCTACTGGGTCAATGGTAGCCATATCTCAAAGGGGACTGAGTGAAGGTCAACTTTGTGAGATCACTGATGGATATCATTGGAAGAAAATCCTGGTAGGAGATTCTGGTGAATCAGATTCTATTGGGTCAATGAACGTTATATCCAGTCTGGATCACTGAACGTGTCATTGGATGTTAGTCACCGACGGTTTCCCGTGCGATTGTAATCAGATTGGTTATAGTGGATTAAGTTCTTGATTTCAAGGAAAAATCACCTTGGAAGGATAGACTGGACTAGCTTGGGGGTTACTCAAGTGAACCAGGATATATCGTGTATTCTTTACTTTTGATTATGCTTTAGAGTTTATGTTTTCTTAACTTAATTAGAAGTATTAAATAGAAGTAACACCCAGAAGCATTGTTTAACGAATAATGCTTAGAAGCAAAAGTTATTCAAGAAAGGAAAACTCAATTCACCCCCCCCCCCCCCCCCCCTTTCTTGCGTTTTCTTCAAACCTTCAATTGGTATTAGAGTCTGGTTCTGTTATTGATGGATATCAAACACCTAACAGTGTCAGATAAATATCCAGATGTTATATGAAGAAATACTCTAACGTGATAGTTATTCAATTTTCAACTACTGTCTAAAATCAGAAGATTGAAGAAAAAGCTAACAAGAAAAGATTCATCAGATAAGAAGTTATATTTGTTGAATGCTTTTGATTAAGTTCCTTAAGAGTATAATATGTTTTCAAGAAACGTATTAGTCCACCCTTGACTTTCTCATAATATCTCATTAGGAATCTTTTCAAAAGAAGAAAGAATGTTTTCTTATGCTACAAAAGAACCTCATGATAAAACCGTCTATTCAAGAAGACAGAAGATCTTATGCAGAAGATCTAATCATTGGTTCTGTAGAAAGAGGCTTTGTAGAAGACCATACATTGGTGAGGAAATAATTCTCATTGATTCATCCAAAGTATGATCAAATACTAACTCTAAACAAGTTAGCTCAGCATTGCAAGAACAAGATTGTCAGTTAAAATCGTCAAAGTTTGATGATATTTGTATTAGAGCAGATTGTGAAATTTGTTCAAGGAATCAAAAATTCAGAAGACGTTAGGCAATGAGAGTTAACTTTCTCTCGAGAACATAGCCTCTCAGAAGTTCATGAAATATTAACCTTCTGAAAAATAAGCTTCTATTCAAAGGAAGCTTGACAAACAAATGGATGATTCTGATAATAAAATATCAGAAATATGTGCTCTGAGGATTACTCTCAAGAAGTCAGACGAGTGATTCTAAACAGAAGAATAAAGATATCATCTGTAGAGAATACTAGCCCTAGCTCTCAGATTAGAGATTAGAGTTCAGAAGAAGGTTATTCTTCTCAAATCACAAAATTGAGAATACTCAAAAAAATAATAGGAATCAATATGAAGATAATTCAGAACCTCTGAAAGAACGCTCTGAAGAAAGCATAAGAAGAAATAAGTTGATCAGAAGTTATATCTAAGAGAAAGCTAAAGTTAAAGACAGATTGAAGATCTTCAAGAATATGCTAGTATCATTTCTCTCCTTCTCTTACTTATTATACTCATGCTAATTTTATTTTATGAACTCAGCTATCAGAAGATGTTTTGGTCTGAAATATCTCTGATCAGATGGAAGTCTTTGGTTATCCAGACCTTGAGTATATTTATTGTGTCCCTTAAAGTTAGTCGAAGTGATTAACGCATGTAAATCTTGATTATTCTTAATCATGACACGCTAGATCATGAACACTGTGCAATTTCTTGAATTGATTTGTCATGATTACCTTTATTAGTTACCCCCTATTATTTCTTTTATTCTATTTAAAACACACACACACCCTCACGTCACTTCCCACACTTGTTAGAATCCTAAAAACCTTTTTCTCTCAATTGTTCCTCGTCTCTCTCAAAATTCTACATCCTCTTCAAAAGTTCTTTTACAACCGTCTCCATCATTTCCACATGTTATCAACAATGATGGCTCCTGATCAAGAAGAAGTTGTTAAGTTTTCTAGTGAATTAGAACAAGCCCTAAATATATTTGTCGTAACATCTTCAACTATTGTGTTTTCATCTTCAACAATGGTTCCGTCATCTTCAACCGTTCCACCTACAAATACAATCTCCTCTACTTCATCTTCCAATTCAGTGATCGACAAGAACCATATCACTCATAAATCTTTTCAAGTTCACTGCATTGTTCCTCCATCTGAGTTAGTAGTTCTTCGTGAATACATGGTCAATTTTGATAATCTTGCTGAAAATGGGTGTGACATTAGAGAGAGTTAAAAGCTCAAGGATGGGAAAATTACTTTCAAAGGTTACATGGTCTGATTTATGGAGCCTTAGTAAAGGATTTTTGGAAGAATGCTGGCTGTGATGATCTTCACATTGTCTCAGATATGATTGGTAAAATAATAATCATCGCAGAAAAATCTATTGCGGATATTCTAGGTCTGGAGTTTTTAAAAGGAAAATGTACATTTGGAATGAGGTTTAGGTCTAATGCTTAAAATAATGCTCTCCATCAATTTCTATTTAAGAATTACACCACTGAGAAGAAAGAATACAAAAGCAAGGATCTTTATGAAAACTTGAGAATTTGGCACAAGATCATTTTGGGTTGCATAAACCCTAGACCTCCAACAAGTTCTTCGGATTATTTCAACATCAGCCAGCAATTCATGATGTACTATTTTCTTGCCAAAAAGAAGGTGGATCTTCCCTTTGTTCTGTTTAGTCATTTGAAGGAGGCTATCAGAAAATCAAGAAACACTATGAATCAAGAGAAAAATGTCTTTTCTAATATTCCATTTGGATGTATTTTGACGGATATCTTTGTAGAAAGTGGCTTGGTAGATTTTCTGACAAAAGAGACCAAGTTCACTGAATACTTGATTTCCAGTGTTGGAGAACCATTTAATGGACAAACCTTGAGGAACATGAAGATAATCCCAAAACTGAAAAAGAAATACTTGAGTGAGCCAACTGAAGTCACCAAGAATAGAAGAATCCTTGTTGACAACTTTCCTCTATTCTCCAAGACTGGTAACTTAATTGGAGTAGCTGCATATGTCGTAAGAATGGCTAGAGAAGGACATGATATGTAGAGATTCAACATCACCAAATATTCGGTTGATAAAGATGATCACTCTAAAGGAAAAAGGAAAGAAAGATCAGACGTTTCTAATCCTGAAAGAAAGAAGAAGAAAAAGTCTAAACTTCTTAAATATGTCATTCTGGAAGTTGAAACTTCTGTAACATCTAGTAAGTTCAATTCTTATGTACCTGTGATACGGTGGGAGAACTGACTATGGTGTTTTGCGTTTGTTTTCGCAAATGTTTCGATTGAGCAAGAGTCGCCACCGACTTTTTATTTTATCCTAAGGAAAGGTTTAAAAAGCACAGCAAAAACCTTTGAGATATTTTCTTGGGTTCGGGGAGTAGATTATAGAAAGGGAAGGTATTAGCACCCTTTCTATCCATGGTTATCCATGGGCTCTTAGGTACTTGCTTAGATCAACTTTCCTTGGTTTTCAATTGTTTGAAATGGTGCTTTGTGTGTGGTTTTGAAAATGTTTTGAAAAAGATGCCTTGTCTAGGCTACCCTTGTCACAATTCTTTACTCGAATGTTTTACAAAAGGTGTTTGTCTTTTTGAAAAGATGTTTCAAGGTTTTTTGAAAGTTTGTTTTGAAAGTGTTTGTGAAGTGTGGTTTAAAAAATAGGCAAGTGTTTTTGTTTTACAAGTTGACAAGTACTTAAGAGCTATCTACCCTAAAGTTCTCAAAGATTTTTGTTATGTTTTAACCCTTTTAACAATTTTGTTCCACCATTGCATTTGGTGGACAATCTTGTGTTAGGATGTGAAAGGGACGGGCGCGGGTCATCGTTTAGACCATAATTGCAATGGTGCCAAGTATCTTTGGGCAATTTTCCTTTAAGGGACTTGATCATTTTTTAGGCAACTTTCGAAAGCGTCATCGAGGGACTATGATCAATTGATTGTTTGTTTTGTTTTTGCCCAAAGAGACCTAACATGCAATATGGCTCATTATTGAAGGCAACAAGTGGAATACCCTAGGGGTGCAAGTGTGATTAGTGTTGTCCATTTTCATGCTTGTTTATCTTGAAATTAGGTCAAATTATTTTGTTGTTTTTTGATTCGCATACAAACCCTAATTCTAACATGGTATATTTAGAAAGCATTAAAGTGAGAAAAATAAAGTTCCTAAGCTATTACAACACAATATGGGAAGGGGGGTACAAATGTTCAAATGGGGGGTATTTGACAAGGAATTTAAACCTAGCTATTACATCAATTTGGAATTATTTACAAGATAATTGCTTGCACAAATTAAATGGAAATAAAATAAATATGCAAGATGCAAAAAGATGTTTTTATGTGTATGGAAAAGAGTATTTTTATATGTCAAATAAACAAAAATAAAAAGGTATTAATTTTTGAATTTTTTGTGTATTTAGGGCAAAACCCTAATTTCTTAAATAAAAGTATTAATTATTTAATATGTACCATATTTATTTATTATATACAAAAATAAAATAAAAATGAAGTATATTTATAAAAAAGGTATTTTTAATGTCAAATATTAATAAAATAAAAATGTATATATTTTGTATTATTTACTAAATATTCTAATAAGTATATATATATTTGTATTATTTTCTAAATATGTATTATATATACAAAAATAATAATATTTAATATTTATAAAAAAGGTATATTTTATATAAAATATTTTCAGAAGATAAGAGAAAATAAAAATGGAAAATAAAATGGGTTTACATTATTTTGGTATTTTTTTGAATAAAAGTGTATCTATTTATTTATTTATGTACAAAAACTAAAAGAAACCAAATAAATGCCTAATAAATTCAAAAATGGTGAGAAAAATATTTTTTATATTTTTAATATTATAAGAAAAAATAAATAAGTCAGAGCAAAAAAGAAAAAGTCAAAAAATAATAAAAATAAGCCAAATGGGCCTAAGGGGTGTGAAAGCAAAAAAGTGGTGTAAACATAAATAACCAAACAGGCCCAGCCCACCAAGTCCTTCTTCAACCTCTGGCCAGAAACAATGTCAAAAACGCGCGCTTTGTTCAATGATTCAAACACCTGGATTCCTGGCTTTTTAATGAAAACTCACAACATCAAAAATGTTCAGCATCAAACAACGAATCCATACATACCTAAAACTTGATCTAACTCTCAAAAATGAGAGAGAATTTCTCCATTCCCAAATCTTAACCTAATTTTTTATCCATGTTCAGACATCAAATTCTCATGACACACGTAACATAAATGAAAACTAACTACATGGGCATGTTCAGGGCTATGAATGTGACATATTTTCTTCACAAACCTAAAGCTAACAATGCCTGGATAGAGAGATACGAATTCATGAACTTACCTGTTCAGTTGAAGTTGTATCTGATGATTGAGGTACTTTTAGTGCAAGGTGATGATTGGTACAGCTTCCTTGAGGTCCAGGGATGTTATTCCAAGCTTTACTTTGCTTTGAAACTAGCTGAATCGTGTTATGGAACTTCAACTGCAAAACAAGAAAATGAAAATGGCCAAACTGATTAGGGGGGTTACAGTCCACTTCTAATGCTTTGGATAGTTTGCATTGATGGTAGGGAAGGTGTTTGAAGTGGTTTTAGCAAGAATGCACGATGGAAATGAGTTGTGGGATTCAATCTGCAGCAGGCCCTGTTTTTGTGCAGTTCAATGGTGATTTTGTGAATGAGAGTGTTTGGGACTTGGTTGGCTCATGTTCTAGCTCAGAATGGATGTTTAGGATATGTTTTTCAAGTTTTCTTAAGCATGTGTTAGCTGATATGAGAGTTCTTTTACAAAATGCTATGTTTCTTCACACTTAAGCAAGAAAAGGTCAAGTGGTGTTTCTAGCCTGTACAGGCCCCCATTCTATGCTGAACCACTTAGTCTTGATCAGTGTAATTAACTCATAAACTTGTGCCAAAGAGATCTTAACTGTACTTGCTTGGATTTGCATTTTGACATAAAGTTCACTTTTGCAAAAATGGTTAAAATGCTTTATTTATTTTGGGATTAAACCATTATGCAATGCTTGAACACATAGAATATGGTCTTGGCACAAAGAGTTTGCATTAAATTTATGAGTGTAAAAAGGATTTAGGGCCTGTAATCAAGAAATGCATGCTGATTTGAAGATTGCCTAAGTGTATGAACATGGAGATTGGCCATAACAAAAGTGAGTTTTTCCCATATTGCAAAATTCGATTCTCCCTAACCATGAGGTTGTTTGATGAGTTCTTGGACATTTTGGAAAGCTTGGAATGTGTACTACAATCCATCTTTGAAATGAAAATTGAAATTCCAAGTGGAAGTATGTGAAAAATTGTCTTGAAGTTAGGCAAAAATCCTGCCTAAAATAGGTCAAATTTTCTCTAAGTTAAGAATGGTTTGGTACCCTTGTTCCAAAAATTGTAACTTGAGATACAAGCTTCTTTTCGGAAAACTTTGTGAATCAAAGTTGTAGATTATGAAATAGGCTACAACTTTTATGTTTTGACTTTTGCTTGAATCCAAATGAATCTTGGTGAGAAAGTGGGGCAAAGTTAGAAAAAAATTAGGGTTTTTCATAACTTAGAAAAATTCTAAGTTATGAAAAATCTTCATTTCAAACCCTAATTTGCAATTCTTGATTTCTTGATGAACAAGTTTCATGATTTGTCATGTTTTGATGAAAAATGAATCTTGACACTTGATTTTGACCAAAAAGTCAAAGTTTAACTTTTCAGTATACAGTCAAAATTGATTAATTGACTGGGAAATTCAACTGTCAATCTTGTGCATTTGGGATATTTTGAACTTGTTGAGCATGTCAAGACAATTCCATGGGGTTCTTGAGTCCATATGTGATCTTGGTTTGCCATTGGCTAGGTCAAACAGTCAAACATTGCCTTTGTGCAGTCAAAACCCTAAAAATGACCATTTTGCCCTTTTGGTGATCTGATCAAATTTCTTATGGAATTGTGATCCAAACTTGATCAAATGATCCATGTGAGTTCATAATGTTGATGTGGGTCAATTTTCATGAGGTTTGACTGCCAATGGGACACATTTGACTTTTTCTCCAATACAGTTGATTTCTAGGTCAACTGTCCAATTGACTGGGCAAAATTTGGAATCAAGGCTTGAAATTTGATGTGGATAGACTGGGGAGTCCAACATGAAGCATGAAAGTCATCTTAGGCATTTTAGGTCAACACATCTTTGTGCAAACACAAACCCTAATTTGGGTCAACAGTGCAAGGAGAAGTCTTGAGCAGATGAAACCCTAACTGGATCTTGAGCTCCAAGGGCTTTGTGATGAGAAATTATTGAGAGAAATGGGAGGGCAAATTTTGGGGTACAACAGTTGCCCCTGTTCAATCTTCTTGAATCCGAAGAGTTAGATTGGCAAGTTTGCCTTTCGCGACTCGAGGGTAAAAGGAGATTGGACACTAGAGTGCCCTTAAATTTGCACTCGTCAAAGCAATGGATGCGGGAATGGGCTTAGAGATGCCATTTGGAGATGGGCTTAAAGATGCCATCTGGAAGGGTGACAGAATCTTGTCGGGGATGGGCTTAAAGATGCCATCTGGAATGAAAGTCAGAAAGGGTGTCCATACTTTAGACCATCTCTGAACTGGGGGTCTGAACAAGCAATAGATTGACATCCGTATCTGGAGGCATCCGTAAACTGTTTTCAAAAGTTGAGAAGAGTCTGAACAAGCGATAGATTAACATCCGTTATGGGGAAGAATCCATAAACTGTTTTCAGAAGTCTTGAAGTTTAATAAGCAATAGAGCAGCATCCGTTGTTGGGAAGCGTCCGTAAACTGTTTTTAAAAGTTGCATCTGAACAAGCGATAGATTAACATCCGTTGTTGGGAAGAATCCATAAACTGTTTTCAGAAGTCTTGAGAAGAAACTGAACAAGCGATAGGTTAACATCCGTTACTGGAGAACCCGTGAACTGTTTTTAGAAATCTTGAAGTTGAATAAGCAATAGAGCAGCATCCGTTGTTGGGAAGCGTCCGTAAACTGTTTTCAAAAGTTGAGAAGAGTCTGAACAAGCGATAGATTAACATCCGTTGTGGGGAAGAATCCATAAACTGTTTCCAGAAGTCTTGAGAAGAATCTGAACAAGTGATAGGTTAACATCCGTTACTTGGAGAACCCGTGAACTGTTTTCAGAAATCTTGAAGTTTGAGGAGGAACGGTGTAGGGTTTCCTGATGATGAGCTCGTGTAAAACTGCATTTGGATGAATTTGAACAAGTATCAGAATATCGCCGTGTCTGGGTCACATCTGAGTGAACTTGGAAGATGATCTTTGTCTGCCGACTGATCTTACCTGAAAAGGTAAAGGTTTAGTTGTATGCAATGTTATGATGCATGATGCAATGTATGTTATATGATATGAATGTAAATGAATGGGCATGTAAGCTGGAGAGCTGTCTTGCGAAGGATAGATGAATCCGAGATGGCTGAAGATAAAAGCATCTTGACTGCTGTCGGGAAGAATAATTCCTGGTTGTTGTTGAGGAATAAGGAGCTTGGGTTGTATACCAATCTTCTGGGGAATTCCTGTCTTGAGGAGACTTTCACTGTAGAATCTTCGAATATACAATGAGGAACTGAAAACCGAAAGTCTTCAAATTTGCTTGGGGAATACCAGTCCTTCAAACATCGAGGGGCCTTGGAACCACTTGCGGGGACTTGGAATTTCCTTGGTGACTTGCAGGGTAAAAGAATTTCTGATGATTTCTACTGGGGATTTTAGAACCTGGTAGACTTAAGCTGGGGAGATAAGACTGAGAATCTCTAGTCTAGTGAGAAGCATTTCTGTGGGGAGAGGGTTCACTAGTCTGGCTCCGCTGGGGATTGATAATTTGAAGTTTTAGCTCTGCTGGGGATACTGAAACTTAAAACTCTGAGGGGAATTGAGTTCTGGAGGATTCTCTGGCCGGGGATAACAAAGATAAACTCCTCTGGGGATTGTATTGATAAGTTATGTTGGGGAACTCTGATGAACTCCGCTGGGGATAGGAAGAAATTTGCCGAGTGCGATCTTCCGTGGCAATAAGCTGAGGATAACCCAGTTATAAGCCCTTGTGAGGAATAACTTTGAATAAAGCTCGGGAGAGACGTCCGTACTCTGCAGGGGATAAGCTTCCAGAATCTACTGGGGATAAGCTTCAAGGCTTGCTGGGGATATGGATTCCAAATCTCCTGGGGATTTCCTTTGAAAGGGTATCAAGATATCCAACTGTACCTTCAACCTGTCAGTAATCCTTTTTCTTGATTCATAAGGAAATGATTATGTTCAAATGCATATGCCTATTTAACAAAACATTGGACGTTTCTCAAAATAAAACAACTAGTGTAAGAGAAAAGAAAAAGGAAACGACACAAATTTATGGGAAAAGTATTTGTATTAACTTTCTATGAGTATATTTGTACAAAGGAGACAACCATCCTAGTAAGAGGATTTCGTCGTAAATATTGAAAAATTTATATAAAAGAAAGATGGCTATGTGAAATAATTCCATGGGATTCCATTCCGCTATAGCCTTCCCAACTCTGAATATCTGTCCATTCAATGCTTCGTCTGCCGATGACTGGATTGATCAGAAACCTGGAACTGGTTGATGAAGAGATTGTCTTTGAAGTGATCCGACGAGACATAGTCATACGCTTTAATTCCCTAACTTTTGCCTGAATCGCCCTTTCGGGTTTTCGATCCACCGGGAAACCCCTTTTTGCCCAAGCCGCCCTTTCGGGTTTTCAACTTGCCGGGTGTACATATTTTTTTGTTTTTATCCCTAATTTTTGCCTGAACCGCCCTCTTGGGTTTTCGGTTCACCGGGATGCCCATTTTCGCCCAAGCCGCCCTTTTGGGTTTTCGACTTGACGGGTTATTTTATGCGTAGTATCTTTTGACTATGTCTGCATTCGCAGGGTGCGGCAAATCGTCGCCGTCCATGGTGGTCAGAATCATTGCACCACCAGAAAATATGCTCTTGATCACAAATGGTCCTTCATATGTAGGAGTCCATTTGCCCCTGGGATCACTTTGCGGCAAGATAATCCGCTTGATTACGAGATCTCCGACTTGATACACCTGACGTCTGACTTTCTTATTGAAGGCCTTGATCATCCGTTTTTGATACGTCTGACCATGGCATATAGCAGTGAGTCGTTTCTCGTCGATCAGATTGAGTTGATCAAGTCGGGTCTGAATCCAATCATCTTCATTCAAACCCGTGTCCTTCATAATCCTTAGAGAAGGAATTTGAACTTCCATAGGCAGGACAACTTCCATGCCATATACCAATGAAAATGGGGTTGCCCCGGTTGAAGTACGTGTCGTCGTACGGTATCCATGTAGGGCAAACGGTAACATCTCATGCCAGTCTTTGTAAGTGACTGTCATTTTCTGAATGATCTTCTTAATGTTTTTGTTCGCAGCTTCAACAACACCGTTCATCTTCGGCCGATAAGGAGATGAATTGTGATGATAAATCTTGAACTGTTCGCACAATGCGGTGATCATTGTGTTATTCAGATTTGTACCGTTGTCTGTGATGATCCTGTCTGGAACACCATATCGGCATATGAGATTTTGCTTGATAAAGCGGGCAACCACATTTTTAGTAACAGAGGCGAAGGAAGCTGCTTCGACCCATTTGGTGAAATAGTCAATGGCAACCAGGATGAAGCGATGTCCGTTGGAAGCCGTGGGCTTGATCTCTCCAATCATGTCAATGCCCCACATTGCAAATGGCCAAGGAGCAGTCAGAACGTTGAGAGGAACCAGAGGGATATGAACTTTGTCAGCGTAGACTTGACATTTCTGACAAGTACGGGAATGTTGATGGCAGTCAGCTTCCATGGTAGACCAGTAATAGCCTGCCCTTAGGATCTTCTTAGCCATCGTATGCCCGCTCAAGTGAGTGCCAAATGTGTCGTTGTGTATCTCAGTCATGATCAACTCTGCTTCAGCTTTGTCTATGCATCGGAGTAATACACAATCATGGCTTCGTTTGTAAAGGATGTCGTTGCTCAGGAAGAACTTAGCAGCGAATTTCCTTAAGAACTTCTTGTCATTTACGGAAGCTCCTTCGGGATAATCTCTAGTCTCGAGATACCTTTTGATCTCATGGAACCAGGGTTGTTCCACTACTTCTTCGGTATTAATCTCGTGACAATGTGCAGGTTCATCCATTCGCTCGATGGTGATTTGGGGAGCCTCGTTATCCCAGTTGAGTTTAAACATGGAGGACATTGTAGCTAGAGCATCTGCTAGTTGATTCTCTTCTCGCGGGAAATGCTCGAAGGTAATTTGCTTGAAATGAGGCAACAATGTCAAGACATGTTCTTTGTATGGGATAAGATTAGGATGCTTGGTATCCCACTCTCCTTTGATTTGACTGATAACCAAAGCCGAGTCCCCAAATACGATCAAAGATTTGATCCCCAAGTCTATAGCAGCCTTGAGACCAAAGATGCAAGCTTCATACTCAGCCATGTTGTTTGTGCAGCTGAAGCAAAGTCGGGCCATGAAAGGTGTGTGACAGCCTTCCGGAGAAATGAGTATTGCGCCGATACCGTTTCCAAGTGCATTTGAAGCACCATCAAAGTACAGGGTCCATCGGGATCCCTTTTCGGGTCCGTCATACGGTCCGTTACTTTCAATGTTGTCCAAGTTCATGATGTCATCGTCTGGGAAGTCAAATCTCATGGGTTGATAATCTTCGATAGCCTGATGAGCCAGATGGTCAGCTAGTACACTCCCTTTTATAGCTTTTTGAGTGGTGTACTGGATGTCATACTCAGTCAGGATCATCTGCCATCTGGCTATTCTTCCAGATAAAGCGGGCTTTTCGAAGATATACTTGATAGGATCCATTTTGGAAATCAATAAGGTAGTATAAGTCAACATATACTGCCTTAGTCGGCGAGCAGCCCATACCAAAGCGCAATAAGTTTTCTCGAGCAGTGAGTAGCGAGTCTCACAGTCGGTAAACTTTTTGCTAAGGTAATAAATAGCGTGCTCTTTTCGACCAGACTCGTCATGCTGGCCCAAAACACACCCCATTGAGTTATCCAAGACGGTCAGATACATGATCAATGGTCTTCCTTCGATGGGTGGCATCAGAATAAGAGGTTCTAGCAAATACTCCTTGATCTTATCAAAAGAAGCTTGGCAATCGTCGTTCCATTCGACTACCTGATCTTTCTTCATGAGTTTGAAAATTGGCTCACAGGTAGAAGTCAGATGAGAGATGAATCTGGCGATATAGTTCAAGCGCCCCAAGAACCCTCTAACCTCCTTTTCAGTACGGGGAGCAGGCATCTCTTGTATTGCTTTCACTTTTGCTGGATCGACTTCAATGCCTTTGTTGCTTACAATGAATCCTAGAAGTTTACCAGACCTAACTCCAAAAGTGACCTTACTTGGATTCAGCCTGAGTTTGTATTCTTTCAATCTGGCAAACAGCTTTTCTAGATGTTCAAGGTGCTCCTCCTCTGTTTGTGACCGAGCTATCATATCGTCTACGTAAACTTCAATCTCATGATGTATCATATCATGAAATAAAGCTACCATGGCGCGTTGATAAGTTACCCCTGCGTTCTTCAGCCCGAACGGCATCACCTTGTAACATAAAGTGCCCCATTGTGTGACAAAAGTTGTTTTCTCCATATCCTCGGGGGCCATTTTGATTTGATTGTAGCCCGAGAATCCATCCATGAAGAAAAACACTTTGTGCTGAGCTGTATTGTCGATCAAAATGTCAATGTGCGGAAGTGGAAAATCATCTTTGGGGCTGGCCCTATTCAAATCCCGGTAGTCCACACACATCCTGACTTTGCCATCTTTCTTAGGTACTAGCACGATGTTAGCAACCCATTGAGGATAGGATGTAACAGCCAGAAAACCAACGTCGAATTGCTTCATCACTTCAGCTTTGATCTTTTCAGACATGTCAGGCCTCATCCGGCGGACTTTTTGCTTGATCGGTGGACAATCCTCTCTTGTGGGGAGACGGTGAACCACGATGTCTGTGTCTAAACCCGGCATGTCTTCATAAGACCAAGCGAAGATTTCAACATACTCATTCAACAACTGTATCAGGCGTTCCTTGACACTTGGTTCCAGATTAGCACCCACTTGCACCTCCTTCCGGTCTTCCTCGGTCCCTAAGTTGACAGTTTCCAATGACTCTTCGTGCGGTAAGATGGCCCTTTCCTCTTGCTGTAGAAGTCTGGCTAGTTCCCTTGGTGCTTCACAACCTTCGTCATCTTCATACTCGGCTTGATTGACCAGATCTTCAGAGTTATTGAAGGATATAGCAGAATAGTCACCCATGGAATCCGGAGTGGATGGGTACCTGCATTTGTGAGTGCGGGTGTGTGTAAGGGATAGCCATCCTTAAACAAAAATGCAAAAGGAAAAAAATGAACACAGCAGTTTATCAAATGAAAAACGTCCAATGAATCATTAAACATGGCATATGGATATGAAAAATAATCAAAACCCTTACAAATGGACCTACATGCCCCGGGCAAGGCATGAGGTGAAAAGGTAGTGTACGGATTGTTCGAAAATAAATATTACAGACCAAATAGGAAATGTTTGACAGATAAATTACTGATGAATAAAAGTGATGGGGACAAAGTCTTTTGCCTCCCAGTTGCACAATCCTCCTTTGACAGTTGGGTAAATTCACTCTTCGATGTTGCTCTCTTTGTCTTCATCCCCCAAAGCGTTGATTCCGTAGGGAGAAATTTTGACTGGCGCTCTTTCAATCTTCGAACGGCGCATAGCTTTCTGGCCCGCGGTAGTGAACCCTAATCCAAATTTGTTTGTTTTATGTGGAATATGAGGCAACTGCCCCCATGCTGAATTCTTCCCCTCCTTTATTGCGGCCCTTGCATCCTCCAGAGATGCCATCCTGGCCATCTGCCTCGGTACTTCAGCTGCCAACTTTGCTACTGTTATTTCAGGAAGGACTTCTTCGAAATGCTGGAAAGGCGTCTCAATGAACTCCCCTTCTACCTCCACATACCGAAAGGAGTTCAAATGGCTGATCATGTACTCCTCTTCACCATGGACAGTAATGATCTTCCCCTTGACAGGGTACTTCAACATTTGATGTAAGGAGGAGGTGACTGCCCCGGCATGGTGTATCCAAGGCCTACCCAGCAAGCAAGAGTATGACGAACGGATGTCCATCACATAGAAAGTAGATTTAAACACCTCAGTGCCTATCTTGATGGGAATTTCAACCTCCCCATGGACCATCCTCTTCGAACCATCGAAAGCTCTGACAATAATATCACTCGGCTTCAACTCCAACCCTTCACAATCTAGTCGGTCCAAGGCCTTCTTAGGCAGTACATTCAGTGACGAACCAGTGTCGACCAAGACATATGCGAGAGTAGTTCCTCGGCACTCGACTGAAATGTGCAAAGCATCATTGTGGTTTCTACCTTTAGGAGTTAGGTCGGCATCAGAGAAACCTAATCCATTGTCCGCAGTAAGGCTGGCCACGCAATTTTGAAATTGATCTGCAGAGGTTTCCTGGGGCACATGGGCTGCCTTCAGGAATTTTATCAGAGATTTAGCGTGCGCTTCCGAGCAAAGTAGCAGTGCCAGCATGGAGATCTTTGAGGGGGTTTGCCCCAGTTGTTCTACCACATCGTAATCACTCCTTTTGATTATCTTCAAGATCTCATCCATTTCCTTCTTGGAGGTTTCTGGGATAACCAAGGGTTGAGCCCTCGTCCAGACGAGCTCATCTTGGATTCCCTTACCTTTATCAACAGCGGTAGGAGGGACAATACTAGGGACAACAACATCCTCAATCAAAGGGGTTCTAGCAGAGAGTTTTATTGGTGCAGGGATGACCTTGTCGGCAGATGAGGGTCCAAAGATTGCTCTTGAAGGGGCAATCTCTGGAGAAAATATTCTCCCGCTCCGGGTGATTTTGCTCGTGCCTGCAATGTTTCCAATGCTGGCTTCTTCATCATCCGAACTTTCTTCAGTTATTTCGATTTGTTTAATACCTTGGTAGTAGACGTCACCGCCATAGTTCCATGGTATTGACTTCTCAGAAATATAGGGGACAGGCCCTGGCATTGTTATCTTCAAAGGAACAGATTACGTAACTGGTGTAATCTTAACAGGCTTTTTGACGGCCTTGGAAAGATTGGCGTGAATGGTTATAATTGAGACATCTTCAGTATGAGTTGGAATGGTAGAAACTTTTTCAAACAAAATTTGTCGACTATCCATTAGGCCTTGGATGCCTTTCTTCAGTAACGGACAATCAAATGGCAGAGAGTAACAACAATAGCAGTCTTCTTTACATCCCGGGAAGATCCCGGCCCTTAACAGATTCAACTTGATGGTTAGCAATGGAGTTACCAGATCATTGACATCAGCAACATACAAATCTTCTTCAATGGCATTGATATTTCGGCCGTGCTTCGGCATGCGAGCAGATATCACGTTAGGCTTCTCCGGAGCGTCAAACTCCACCTCCTTCGCCTCTATCAAGTCTTGGATTTTATGCTTGAGTGCCCAACAATCGTTGGTGTCGTGCCCGACACTGTCAGAATGGTAGGCGCATTTAGCATTAGGATGATAATGCGGAGAGGACGTATTCACATTTTTTGGTGCCTCTTTGATAGTGGCGAGATTCAACTTTAACAGATGGGGAAGCACTTGCGCTGGAGTCATATTAATGCGGGTGAACTGCCGTTGTGGCCGTTCCACCCGTTGCTGATTTGGTCTGGACTGGTTATAGCGAGGCTGCTCACTTGAAGGGTTTTGAATCATTACGGCCCCCACGATCGGCCGGCGCTCAGTCTTCCCTGCTCTTCTTTGGGAGTATACAACAGCCGTTTCCTTCTTGAAAGGTTTCTTCTCAACACTTGCAGCAACACCCTTCTGAATTTTTCCTAACTTAATGCTAGCTTCTATTCTTTCGCCTGTTAAGATCAAATCGGTAAACCCCGCGGAAGAGTTACCAATTAGATGATTGAAAAATGGCCCAGATAGGGTCCCTAGAAACATATCAACAAGTTCACGGTCGGTTAAAGGAGGTTGCACCCTGCCAGCCAAATCCCTCCATTTTTGTGCATATTCTTTGAATCCTTCGTCGGTTCCCAGTGACATACCCTGAAGTTGGGTACGTGTGGGAGCAAGGTCAGAATTATACTGATATTGTTTGTAGAAGGCGGTGGCCAAGTCTTCCCAGTTTCGGACGCTGGTTCCCTCTAGCTGATAAAACCACTCCAGTTGAGCCCCAGAAAGGCTGTCTTGAAAGAAATGGATCCAAAGGTTCTTATCTGCCGTATAAGGTTGGATCTTTCTTACGTAGGACCTGAGATGCATTTTTGGACAGGACAGCCCATCATACCTCACAAAAACTGGCACTTTGAACTTTGGGGGAATCACAATCCCGGCAACCAAACCCAAGTCTTCGAAATCCAAACCCGGTACTCTCTGTAACTCCATGGCGGCCAACCTGTCTTCTAAACCTTTGTATTTATCATCAGCCGGAGGGTATTGTTGATCAGAGTAGTCTTCATCCTCTTCGACCTCCTCTTCTTCCACATCGGACTCGGAAGGTACCGCAGCCCCACCTCCTTTACTGGTCCCTTCATCAGAAGTAGGAGGAAATTCAAGCACTCTCCTGGCCTCTCCGTCAAATCTTCTACCTAAAGTAGCCACCCCGAGTCTCTTTTTCTTCTTTTTCACTGGGTCTTTATTCCCCAGCAAGGTCTTGAGATCCTCCTGACCCTTAGCCAAGGTCGTCAGGAGTTGCTGGAACTGTGCATTTTGAGCTTGCAGGTCTTTGACTGTTTGCTCGAGATCCATCCTACTGAAATAAACAGCAGACAGATAAGGAAACCTGGCGTGAGACCTGCTTATGCACATGATGAATGATATGCTTATGTATGCAATGCATTCAAGGATTTAGAATATTCAAACTTGTTGCAGACAAAAAGAACGCACGCCATATTAATAAGAAGAAATTTGTTAGTACATAAATGCCCCATGGGCCAAATATTACAAAAACAACTTCTCAAGGTAAAAAGACATTGTGCATCCTCTTTGGTGCGATGTAGGTGTTGAGGGCCTCTTGCTCATGGAGTCGGCGGGTAAGTTCTAGAACCTTCTTCTTGCTAGCGTAGAAGCTGGCTTCAAAAGTGTTCCGTTCCTCCTTGAGCTGAATCCAACTTTTCTGCATTTCCTCCCACGATGTAGGCATGTCAGGATATAAGATGGTGTAGGGAACCTCCCCTTCCTTGACGGGCTCTTTAATCACAGGGAGACCATGAGGATAAGGCATCATTAGGCTCTGGGCTCGGGCTCGTACCCACTTGAGATAAGGCTCAAGAGGGATGGAGTTCTTGTGTCCCAGTGTCTTGCTATCAACCTTGTTGGGCATCCTCCAAGCTCTGATGAATCTTTGGCGAAGTCCTTGTGCATCGTTGTCGAAGTCAAAAACTAGGTCAGGAATCAACATGTCATGAGGGCCATCCCTCCGTGCATATCCAAATTGCCTCAAAGCTAGGCAAGGGTTGTAGGTGATACCTCCTCTGATTCCAAGTAAAGGAACATTAGGGAACTCTCCACAACGATCAACGATGATGACATTTTCTCTGGACCGAGAACACCAATGTACATCAGAGTGAGTAAGAGTCATCAACCGTTGGGACCACCTTGAGCCTTGATCATTCTTTAAGACAGATTGTGGAAGGTGTGAAATAAACCACCTTGCGAGGAGAGGAGTACAGCACATGAGAACACCCCTCTTTCTCATTGTTCGTGTGTAAAATGAGTGAAGGATGTCCCCAAGCAATGTTGGTATTGGATTTCTGGATAAGAAGATTTTGACGGCGTTGACATCTACCAATTGGTCAGAATTTGGGAACAAGACCAACCCATAGATAAGGAGTGCAACAATTTCTTTAAAGGCTTGTAGGTCCAATGAATTCCAACATTCTTGTGCCTTCTCAAACAAGAATTTTGCTAAGAATCCTTTGACGCCGCTTCTGGTTTCCCAATGCCCCTTGATGTCGGATGGTTGTAGATGTAATGCTCGAGCAACATCTTCCGGCTTTGGTTCCTTTTCCGTACCGTTGAAGGGTAGTTGATTAAGGATAGGGATTCTTAGGAGTTGAGAAAACTCCTCCAAAGTGGGCACCAACTGGTAATCGGGGAAAGTGAAACAGTGGTGAAGAGGGTCAAAGAACTGGAATAACACTTTCATCATGTCTTCTTCAATGTTGGTGTTGACTAAGCTGAGCAATCTACCATGTCTTTCACTGAAGGATGAGCTTTCCGGAATTCTTGAGGTGAGCTCCTTAAGTTGAGGAGAGACTCTCACAAGGTTAACTTGGATGGTTTTTCTGCGAGGAATTTCCATGACCTACAAAACAAGAACAAAGATGAAGATCTAAACCCTTGAAGTGGTTAGTGAATGCATATGATGATTTATGATGTTTATGATGTATGCACAAAACATATGTACAAGCAATTCACACCAAACCCTAGTTTCAGGCTTACACGGGGTTTCATAGGTAAGTACCCTCTTGAGTGTAGTTGGCTTAAAAACCTGTCCTATAAATAGTAACCGGGTTCTAAGGAGCTCAATATCACTGGATTGTTTTCATTGTTCATTGTTTTGGTTTAGCCACTTAACTAGCGACCAAAATATTCCAAGAAAACAACCCTCAATGAGTGTAGTATCGAGTATCTACCAACTTCGGACTGCACCAAAGCCGGTCATCTCACTACCCCTAATAAAAGGCCAAGATGGTCAAGTAAGGTTCTAGGTCATTAGTGCTTAGTGACATCACTCAGCGGCCCCATACTCTCCTTGATTGAACTCAAGGGTTACCGGTACTCACAAATATGTCGCACTAATATAGCTATTGCTTCGACCGTGTCGGTATACCCCGCACAGTTTCCACAACGTATTGCTATCTATGAATGTTTCCCAAAATCCGGGTGTAGGATTGCAAAACCAAACAATAGAGCTAAGATGTAAAGCAATCAAAACAAACAATTTAATCATGCAAGAGGGTGATCTAAGCCCTAAGATTACTCCACTTTTAAAATTTTCCCCAGCAGAGTCGCCAGTTCTGTGATACGGTGGGAGAACTGACTATGGTGTTTTGCGTTTGTTTTCGCAAATGTTTCGGTTGAGCAAGAGTCGCCACCGACTTTTTATTTTATCCTAAGGAAAGGTTTAAAAAGCACAGCAAAAACCTTTGAGATATTTTCTTGGGTTCGGGGAGTAGATTATAGAAAGGGAAGGTATTAGCACCCTTTCTATCCATAGTTATCCATGGGCTCTTAGGTACTTGCTTAGATCAACTTGCCTTGGTTTTCAATTGTTTGAAATGGTGCTTTGTGTGTGGTTTTGAAAATGTTTTGAAAAAGATGCCTTGTCTAGGCTACCCTTGTAACAATTCTTTACTCGAATGTTTTACAAAAGGTGTTTGTCTTTTTGAAAAGATGTTTCAAGGTTTTTTGAAAGTTTGTTTTGAAAGTGTTTGTGAAGTGTGGTTTGAAAAATAGGCAAGTGTTTTTGTTTTGCAAGTTGACAAGTACTTAAGAGCTATCTACCCTAAAGTTCTCAAAGATTTTTGTTATGTTTTAACCCTTTTAAAAAATTTGTTCCACCATTGCATTTGGTGGACAATCTTGTGTTAGGATGTGAAAGGGACGGGTGCGGGTCATCGTTTAGACCATAATTGCAATGGTGCCAAGTATCTTTGGGCAATTTTCCTTTAAGGGACTTGATCATTTTTTAGGCAACTTTCGAAAGCGTCGTCGAGGGACTATGATAAATTGATTGTTTGTTTTGTTTTTGCCCAAAGAGACCTAACATGCAATATGGCCCATTATTGAAGGCAATAAGTGGAATACCCTAGGGGTGCAAGTGTGATTAGTGTTGTCCAGTTTCATGCTTGTTTATCTTGAAATTAGGTCAAACTATTTTGTTGTTTTTTGATTCGCATACAAACCCTAATTCTAACATGGTATATTTAGAAAGCATTAAAGTGCAAAAAATAAAGTTCCTAAGCTATTACAACACAATATGGGAAGGGGGGGTACAAATGTTCAAATGGGGGGTATTTGACAAGGAATTTAAACCTAGCTATTACATCAATTTGGAATTATTTACAAGATAATTGCTTGCACAAATTAAATGGAAATAAAATAAATATGCAAGATGCAAAAAGATGTTTTTATGTGTATGGAAAAGAGTATTTTTATATGTCAAATAAACAAAAATAAAAAGGTATTAATTTTTGGATTTTTTGTGTATTTAGGGCAAAACCCTAATTTCTTAAATAAAAGTATTAATTATTTAATATGTACCATATTTATTTATTATATACAAAAATAAAATAAAAATGAAGTATATTTATAAAAAAGGTATTTTTAATGTCAAATATTAATAAAATAAAAATGTATATATTTTGTATTATTTACTAAATATTCTAATAAGTATATATATATATTTGTATTATTTTCTAAATATGTATTATATATACAAAAATAATAATATTTAATATTTATAAAAAAGGTATATTTTATATAAAATATTTTCAGAAGATAAGAGAAAATAAAAATGGAAAATAAAATGGGTTTACATTATTTTGGTATTTTTTTGAATAAAAGTGTATCTATTTATTTATTTATGTACAAAAACTAAAAGAAACCAAATAAATGCCTAATAAATTTAAAAATGGTGAGAAAAATATTTTTTATATTTTTAATATTATAAGAAAAAATAAATAAGTCAGAGCAAAAAAGAAAAAGTCAAAAAATCATAAAAATAAGCCAAATGGGCCTAGGGGGTGTGAAAGCAAAAAAGTGGTGTAAACAGAAATAACCAAACAGGCCCAGCCCACCAAGTCCTTCTTCAACCTCTGGCCAGAAACAATGTCAAAAACGCGCGCTTTGTTCAATGATTCAAACACCTGGATTCCTGGCTTTTTAATGAAAACTCACAACATCAAAAATGTTCAGCATCAAACAACGAATCCGTACATACCTAAAACTTGATCTAACTCTAAAAAATGAGAGAGAATTTCTCCATTCCCAAATCTTAACCTAATTTTTTATCCATGTTCAGACATCAAATTCTCATGACACACGTAACATAAATGAAAACTAACTACATGGGCATGTTCAGAGCTATGAATGTGACATATTTTCTTCACAAACCTAAAGCTAACAATGCCTGGATAGAGAGATACGAATTCATGAACTTACCTGTTTAGTTGAAGTTGTATCTGATGATTGAGGTACTTTCAGTGCAAGGTGATGATTGGTACAGCTTCCTTGAGGTCTAGGGATGCTATTCCAAGCTTTACTTTGCTTTGAAACTAGCTGAATCGTGTTATGGAACTTCAACTGCAAAACAAGAAAATGAAAATGGCCAAACTGATTAGGGGGGTTACAGTCCACTTCTAATGCTTTGGATAGTTTGCATTGATGGTAGGGAAGGTGTTTGAAGTGGTTTTAGCAAGAATGCACGATGGAAATGAGTTGTGGGATTCAATCTGCAGCAGGCCATGTTTTTGTGCAGTTCAATGGTGATTTTGTAAATGAGAGTGTTTGGGACTTGGTTGGCTCGTGTTCTAGCTCAGAATGGATGTTTAGGATATGTTTTTCAAGTTTGCTTAAGCATGTGTTAGCTGATATGAGAGTTCTTTTACAAAATGCTATGTTTCTTCACACTTAAGCAAGAAAAGGTCAAGTGGTGTTTCTAGCCTGTACAGGCCCCCATTCTATGCTGAACCACTTAGTCTTGATCAGTGTAATTAACTCATAAACTTGTGCCAAATAGATCTTAACTGTACTTGCTTGGATTTGCATTTTGACATAAAGTTCACTTTTGCAAAAATGGTTAAAATGCTTTATCTATTTTGGGATTAAACCATTATGCAATGCTTGAACACATAGAATATGGTCTTGGCACAAAGAGTTTGCATTAAATTTATGAGTGTAAAAAGGATTTAGGGCCTGTAATCAAGAAATGCATGCTGATTTGAAGATTGCCTAAGTGTATGAACATGGAGATTGGCCATAACAAAAGTGAGTTTTTCCCATATTGCAAAATTCGATTCTCCCTAACCATGAGGTTGTTTGATGAGTTCTTGGACATTTTGGAAATCTTGGAATGTGTACTACAATCCATATTTGAAATGAAAATTGAAATTCCAAGTGGAAGTATGTGAAAAATGGTCTTGAAGTTAGGCAAAAATCCTGCCTAAAATAGGTCAAATTTTCTCTAAGTTAAGAATGGTTTGGTACCCTTGTTCTAAAAATTGTAACTTGAGATACAAGCTTCTTCTAGGAAAACTTTGTGAATAAAAGTTGTAGATTATGCAATAGGCTACAACTTTCATGTTTTGACTTTTGCTTGAATCCAAATGAATCTTGGTGAGAAAGTGGGGCAAAGTTAGAAAAAAATTAGGGTTTTTCATAACTTAGAAAAATTCTAAGTTATGAAAAATCTTCATTTCAAACCCTAATTTGCAATTCTTGATTTCTTGATGAACAAGTTTCATGATTTGTCATGTTTTGATGAAAAATGAATCTTGACACTTGATTTTGACCAAAAAGTCAAAGTTTGACTTTTCAGTATACAGTCAAAATTGATTAATTGACTGGGAAATTCAACTGTCAATCTTGTGCATTTGGGATCTTTTGAACTTGTTGAGCATGTAAAGACAATTACATGGGGTTCTTGAGTCCATATGTGATCTTGGTTTGCCATTGGCTAGGTCAAACAGTCAAACATTGCCTTTGTGCAGTCAAAACCCTAAAAATGACCATTTTGCCCTTTTGGTGATCTGATCAAATTTCTTGTGGAATTGTGATCCAAAATTGATCAAATGGTCCATGTGAGTTCATAATGTTGATGTGGGTCAATTTTCATGAGGTTTGACTGTCAATGGGCCACAATTGACTTTTTCCCTAATACAGTTGATTTCTAGGTCAACTGTCCAATTGACTGGGCAAAATTTGGAATCAAGGCTTGAAATTTGATGTGGATAGACTGGGGAGTCCAACATGAAGCATTAAAGTCATTGTTGTACCCCAAAATTTGCCCTCCCATATTCTTCAAAATTTGCCAAGTCAAAGCTTCAAAATCTCCCCAAGGGTTGCACAGTGCAAGGGCCTCCTAAGCAGTCAAAATTAGGGTTTTGGTTCTGACAAAGTAAATGAAGTTTCCAAGGGTCCAATCAAGTCCCACATGCCTACAAATATGGTCAAGCATCCTCATACCAAGTTTCAAGACTTACAGCACAAAATTGCACAGTCAAAAACCCTAATTGCACTACAGTCAACTGTAGGGGCAAAATGGTCATTTGACAGTCAAAAGTCCAAATTTTTGGTCAACATCTCATTTTGAAGCCACAAACATCATTTGATCAATGCTTGATCATGATTCTCAAAGCTTGGCTCAAAAATCATCAAGATGCAAAAGTTTCCATATTTGGATAGTTGAAAAAGTCAACTGTAAATTGACCAGGGCATAACTTTCACATGGATTATCAGAAAAATTCCATCCAAAGCTCATTTTGAAGAGAAAGACATTTCCTACAACTCCTCTTCATACTTCAAGTCCAAGAAATTCTCTCACAAAAAGTTATCAATTTCAACATTATAGGTCATTTTCAAAAGTCAACAAAAAGGGACTTTAAGTCAAAGGCTATAACTTGAGATTGGTAAATCAAAATGACATGGGACCAAAGACATTGGTTAGAGGACTCAAAGACCTTTCCAAAATGTCCAATAAAATGAGCAAAGCTTAAAAATTGAGCAAGTTATGCCTTGTGGAAGTTGGGAGATTTTTGGATATTTTGAAAAGTCAACATTGCTTCAAATGACCTAAAATTGCTAATGGGCCTCTTTTTCTTCCACAATTCATTATCCAAGGCATGTTCACGACCATTTGGCCCAAAGGGAAGTTTTTCTTCATTTTTTATTTATTTATTTGAATTTTTATTATTAATAATTCATTTAAATTAATTAAAATACATGAAAAATGTTAAACCTAATGTTTCAAATCTTTTTGTGCATAAAACATCTCCAAGATTTCGTGCAAATCAGATTAGGGAAGAATTGAAGGTGATTGGATATGATTGAGAGCAAATGTACATGAAAAGATTGGAAAATATTTTGCCATAAAAATCAATATCCATACATCAATTCCTTGATTCCTTGGACAAGAAAACTTAACCTAAATCATTCACCTATACATACACAAGCAAACCCTCGTGCCCATTACCAAAAAGCTGCGCCAGATACCAAGAAACAAACTTGAATTTTTTGCTTGAAAACTCAAATCTGAAAACCAAGTTCCAGGTCGATTCAAGCCACGATACTTATTCCATTGGCTTGCTGAGGCTTCAGGGAAGAAATTTGGATCAAAACCACAAGCTTCCACCCCCAGAAACGTGAGAACAATCTCACCCTGTACAAAAAATATTTGATACTATTGCATCTCGATTCATACATTTTTCATAATTTTTGATGCTTGATTTGTGTTCATTATATGATTCTGATGCTAACTATATAATTTAATTATGTTTTTGTGCACTCTATGCGATTTCACCATTGTTGGACATTAGGGTTTTCCAAGCTGTGAATTGGGGTTTTTCATTTAAGGAAAAATTAGCACTCGAGACCTGGACCATTGAATCAAGCATGCTTGGACGAAGAGAAACCAACCCTCGCGCCTAATTTATGAGGCCATATGGCCTATTCTCTATTTTCTGGAATAATGCCTTTTAGAACGGTTCAAAACCGTTGCTTATGGTTTTGTGTTTCAGGGAAAAATAAACGAAGAAGAAGAAGATGATGCGTGGAAGAGTACCATTGGAGCATTCAAATTTTGCGCGCTAATTTTCCACTAACCATTATTTTCTCTTATATTAATTGTTTACTATTATATATTCAAACGCGCTAGGTGGCTCAGTGGCAAGCAATTGTGTTGGTGACCTTCAGGACCTGGGTTCGATCCCAGGTCCCCCACCCCCTTTCATATTATTTTTCATCCAATGCTTATGTGCAGTTTCAGCGTGAAGACGCATCATACATCCTCAACATCAATCCGTCCACGTGCCTATTGAGATGGATCATAGGGTTCTAATTGGAAGAACATGATGGATGTTGGTGTTGGCTGAAGATTTTGATAATGTTATTTAGAAGCCAAAAGAGTTAAATGTTCTGATCGAAATAGAATTAAACGCCAAATTTCGAAGTTGCAGAAGCAGTGTTTCGAATAAGTGTGTCAAAGCTTGAAGCTTCGAACGGCAATTATGGGAACATGTCCAGAGGAGTCTCGAAACAACAGCAAGGCTATGTTTGGGAAAAGCGTTCGAAACGGAGAAACACCAAAGCATGTTAAATTCAAATGGAAGCGGGACTTTCAAAGTTTGAAAGTTATGTGTTGGAGCATTTGGGGACACGTGGAAAGATGAAAGAAGCATTGTCCTGCATGTTCGAAACGTGGCATAATCCTATAGCAAGACCGTTAGGGTCGAATTAGTATAAATAGGAGTCTTAATGTTAGGATTTCGGGGTGTCATATCTATTATACAAAATACTCAATAACATTCAAACTACCACATGGCAAGGGAAACGAATGCAAGAGAAATGTATGTATGATAGCACCATGTATTTCTAATTTAGTGAAAACCTTTTTACCATTTCCAGTACTTCCTTTATTCCTTTATTCCTTTTGTCAAACAACATTTACAAGTTTTCTCATTCACAACCCTTTTTACTTCGAAATCTCTTCCTCAAAATCTTACACTTTAATGTTATCTTTATGTTTCGAGCGTTTTATATTTCTGAAAACCATCACATTTTCCATACCTTTACGTTTAAGCCTTGTTCTTCGAACGCATACTTTTATACAAAATCATTTATAGATTTCTTGCATTAAACGTTTCTCCTTATTTTAAAACTTTTATGTTCCAGAAACCCTTTATGTTAACCGTTTTTGTAAGTCGAAACCATTTACTTCATTTTCATGCAGTCTTATATGTCTTTACAATTCAGCATTACAACTAGCATATATTCGTGTAACTTAGTTTTTATACACATTTTGACTACATTTTAGAGAGAGATCGAAATAAGCCAAACACTTATACAATATTGACCATGAATATCTGTTCGATTGTAAGAGTAACTTTAATATCTAAGGAGTCCTAGGATCAATCTAGTCGATCCTGTGAGTTACCAAAGGGATTGAATAACAGTAAGAAAGATTATTCGATAGTTTGGAAGACTAGCGGTTGTTTACCAGAAATCACTGGAAACAAATTGGCACACCTGGTGGGACCAATAATTGGATACCAGAATTAAGGATTGTCGAGACGTAACCATTACAAAAACGTTGGAACCTAAGAAGTTTCCTGTTTTATGAACCTGAGAAGTGGTAAGATAACCAACAGCAACCAACCTTTATCCAGAAGAAAACGTTTGGACAAAATGTCTAATTCAGACAATCAACAAGGGGACCAAGGTGGCCCACATGCAACAGGCACTAACGCGTCCATTTCGAGCGGAACATCTAATGCAATCCCTTCGAATGCACAGTCTGTTGCATCTTCAACCAGTAACATAGCCACCAATGGAATAAGTGGCATATCAACTAATAGTTCGATCTTAGGAAATACTGGAACTACGGGCTACCCTGGGGGATTCGTTCCACCACCAGGGACACAATCCCACTTCGCCACCCCATTAACTAGACCACCCGGTTTCGATGGAAATAGGATCAGAAATTCCTCTTATGGAATGCCAACATCTTTTATGGCAGGTTTACACAATTCCACATCGAATTCATCTCCCCAACTAGGGTCTGGGTCTGGTGCGAATCAGTTTATGACAAATAACCAAGGGTCAGTGGGTTATAGCACATTGCCTATCCTAACCACAGATAACCAGTTGGCTTTTAGGCAATTGATGGATGACAGTAACCATAATATGATAGGGGTATTAGCGCAAACCATGCAGGAAATATTTGTCCCAATAGTGCAGAATGTGACTGTGACGAACAGGGAAAACGCTGATAATATGAGTCGAATAGCAGATTTTTTTGCTCCTACAGAAAGGCGTAGGCAGAATCAGGCGGGATTTCGAACAAACATGCCTGTTATAGAACAAATTGCTAACGACCCAATTTATAGACCACCCAGAGAAGAAGTTAACTTAGGGGCCAGGGCACCAAGATTAGAAGCCCCAATAATCCCGGCTCCATAAAGGGAAGTTATGGAACCAGGGGCAAGGATCGAAAGGCCAGAAGCCCCCGAATTTCGAGAAGAACAACCTAGGGGAGTTGTTTTGGTTGGTCGAAATCAAGATGTCGATGTCGTCGTTCATAGGATTCGAAACGATAACATCCTGGCAGAAAACAACCTAACCACCATGATAGAGAGGATCATGGCCCAGAATGGCCTCAACACAGGAATGAGGAGGCCAAATTACGCTTCTCCTATATTGGATTGTATAATGCATACTGATTTACCAAGGGGATATAAAGTCCCTAAATTTACAAAGTTCGCTGGGGATACCAATGAGTCAACAGTCGAACACATAGCGAGATATCTAACCGAAGCGGGAGATATAGCCAATAATGAAGATCTCAGGATCAAATACTTCTCAAGTTCTTTGACAAAAAACGCCTTCACATGGTTTACCACTTTACCCCCTGGGTCCATTGACACTTGGACTCTCTTAGAGAGATTATTCCATGAACAATTTTACATGGGACAATCGAAAATAAGTTTGAAGGAATTGGCGAGTGTTAAGAGAAAATTCACCGAACCCATAGATGATTATTTGAATAGATTTAGGCTGTTGAAATCCAGATGTTACACAGTAGTGCCTGAACATGAGTTAGTCGAAATGGCCGCTGGCGGTTTGGATTATTCTATTCGAAAGAAACTAGACACTCAGTATTTGAGGGATATGGCTCAGTTAGCCGATAGGGTTCGACAGGTCGAAAGACTGAAGGCCGAAAAAGCCAGAGTCTTTAAGAATAGCAAGAAAGAAAGGATTTCCTATGTTGGGACTGAGGAAGTAGAAGAATATCCTGAATTCGAATTCGAAGAGCTCGAAATCGACCTCGCTGAGTTAAAACAGGCCCCGCCTTACTCCTGCAAAATGTTAGTCCCCACAAAAGGGAAAGATATTGTTGAAAATGAGAAAAGTGACAAATTTCCAAAGAAGGTTTATACCTTCGACGTCACCAAATGCAACGAAATTGTTGACTTGCTTGTCAAGGATGGCCAACTAATTGTGCCATCAACTGTCAAAATACCTCCTTTGGATCAGAGAAAGAAGAGGGGATTTTGCAAATATCATAGTTTCTTGGGCCACAAGACCTCACAATGTTTTCTTTTCAGGGACTTGATTCAAAACGCGATCAAAGATGGCAGACTAAAGTTTGCTGATAAGGTGAAGATGAAAGTGGATGAAGATTCTTTGGACGTCGCAGACACCAACTACTCCGAGCCTGCATGCATTGGGGAAGTCAACATGGTGGAGACTGATCGAAGCGACGCCCTAACAGAAGAAAAGGATACTGAAGTTGAGAACTGGGTGATGGTCGAAGTCAGCGAGGAGGTCACTGAAGACATCCAGAATACGCCAAAGACTCTGATTGCTGCACCTGTAGCTGTTGCAGGAGAAACCCAGGCTACTGAAGGCCAAGGGAATAAAAACGAAGGATTAACACAAGTCACTGAAGGCTTGAGGCTGGAATTGGAGAAAGTCCAAATCACGCAGCCAATCCCCCCTCAGAAGGAAATATGGGACACTCTAGGGGAACCCAGTGGAAAATTTGACTATCTGGTCAAATATTCTGCCCCAGAGAGTTCGAAGGTCTAGATTGAAGATATAAAGCCCACAGGATGGGGTGATGATGAAGCTAAAGAGGGGGATGTGGAAATAAATATGGTAGACATGGAAAGGCCTCGCTCTGAGATGGAGGAAGTGGAAAAATACTTAGAAAAAGAAAAGTACAGAATGGGGGATAATCACACTGGAGATGCTAGTCTCAAAGATTATCTCATGACATGCCACAAAGGAGATTCAGGCATGATATTGTGCCCAAGGTGCAGCATCCTCTGCAACCAAAGAATTGCTGCGAATTTCGAAAGGGTACAGAGGGCTCGAACTGGCAACAATTGGCGCCAGGATAACCAGCTTTTTAGGTGTTATCCCAAGGCTGGAGAGAGTCTGTTGGAGTTTGTTTTTCGCTGCTACAAAGGGGAAACCAAGTGCTTGATTTGCCCAAGGTGTTCTGCTGTGTATGACCAAAGCATGGCCAGGGCCTTCGAAACGATTCCCTTCGCCCCTTGCTGGAACCATCAAGAAACTTCCCAGATGGGCCCACGTTTCGACAGCAGATACAAACAGCGAAGGCCTGATAGCCCTCACCCCAAATCCGCTCGAAGAGTGACTTTCAAACTCCCTGCTGAAGTGCCAACCGATAGATGGCTACAAGTCAGAAACGACAAAGGCAAAGATAGATGGAGGAGTGCTGAACGAAATGCACGCCATGCTGTGACATACAGGAGGCAATTCAACACACAAAAAAGGGAGGAAGTGAGATTAGAGAATTATAAAGGAAGGAACCCCATGTCAAGATCCCAGTGGCGCAGACAACAAAGGATTCGAAAGGCTGAGAGAGAAGCTGTGGCAAACAAAGGGGATACTTCAACGAAAATACAAGGTGAATCTAGCGCCAACAAACCAAAAAATCAAACTGAAGATAAACCTCCAGTCAACAGGGGGCTCTTCTCTGAAGAACAATGCAATGAACCAAAGGAATACACTCCAGGCCCAGAAGAGGACGAAGATATGATAACAGATAACTTCGAATCAGAGGGGGAGTCTTCATTCAACTTGAACTGTAACGTGGTGTCTGTGCTTCCCTGCGAATTTGGGCAGGAAACCGAAATCAATGAATATGAGGAGGAAGACACCACAGATTTAATGAAACATAGGCCCGTGTGCTACTACGTGATGGACAATGGGGCTGTTGAGGAACAAAATGCGTTCTTCGAACGTCCAGAACCTGCAATGAAGAATCATCTCAAGCCACTTTTCATTCGGGCGAAAGTGGGTGTCCATGGCATGAACAAAGTTCTAGTGGATGGGGGTGCTGCAGTCAATTTGATACCCCATTTCATGCTAAAAAGATTAGAGATCCGCGAAGGAGATATCAAACCCCATAATATGGTTTTGTCCAATTATGAGGGAAAAGTGGGCAAAACACTGGGAGTGGTCCAGTTGGAATTGACAATAGGCTCAAGTTGCAGGCCCACCATGTTTATGGTGATCGAAGCCAAGGCCAACTATAACCTGCTGCTGGGAAGAGAGTGGATCCATAGCGTGGGGGCAGTTCCTTCGTCAATGCATCAGCGACTAGTTCTGTGGAGAGATGATGGAATCATGGAAAACATCGAAGCAGACCAGAGTTACTTTATGTCAACTGTCAATTTGGTTGACAAAAGGGACTATGATAAAAATCTGGCAAAGATTTCTCCATGTGTTCCAAACGATGAGATGAACGAAACTAGAAACGCCCACTACTACATGACACTTCATCATGACGGCCTTTACTGGGATAGAACAATAATCGGTGAAGAAGAGGAAGTCGAGAGCACTATACAAAAACGGCCAACAGGCTGGGACTTCGACAACCTTAGCCATGACTGAGTCTACCTTTTTCGAAAGGATTTCGGCCTATATGGCTGAGAACAAATCAAAAGCGGCCTTAGAGGCTGAAATAAACAAATCAACTATAAAGACGAATGAAGTCAGTGGGGAGGGTTCGAAATGCCCACCCTTCAAAGAGTCTGAGATGGATCAAAGGTTGGATGCCATCTATGATAAAGAACCCTTAGGCTTCGAAAGGGACCCCATAAACTCAGGTGTCAAAATGTTGGCACAGGATCCGCTCGAAGAAGTCAACTTAGGGGATGAAAAAATGAAAAGAGTAACTTACATAAGTGCTAAACTTAGCCCAGGCCTCAAGAAGAAAGTGATCGAAGTCCTTAAGGAAAACAAAGATTGTTTCGCATGGGATTATGATGAGATGCCTGGTTTAAAGAGGGAGTTGGTCGAACACAGACTGCCAATCAAAGATGGCAAGAGGCCCATCAAACAAACTCCCAGGAGATTCGCACCAGCGGTCCTCACAAAAATTAAAGCTGAGATCGAAAGGTTGCTGCACTGCAAATTCATCAGAACAACAAGGTACGTTGAATGGTTAGCAAACATAGTACCCGTTATTAAGAAAAATGGTTCTTTAAGAATTTGCATAGATTTTAGGGATTTAAACACTGCAACCCCTAAGGATGAATATTCCATGCCCGTGGCAGAAATGCTAGTAGATTCTGCTGCAGGGTTCGAATACTTGAGTATGTTAGATGGATACTCTGGGTATAACCAGATTTTCATTGCTGAAGAAGATGTTGCAAAAACAACATTTCGTTGCCCAGGAGCCTTAGGCACCTACGAATGGGTGGTGATGCCTTTTGGTTTAAAAAATGCTGGGGCAACTTATCAAAGGGCGATGAATTCAATTTTTCATGATTTCATCGAAACCTTCATGCAGGTGTATATTGACGATATAGTCATCAAATCTGTATCTGCAGAAGCACATTTGCATCATTTAAGCCAATCATTCGAACGAATGAGAAAGCATGGTTTAAAGATGAATCCCCTTAAATGTGCATTTTTCGTGCAGGCTGGAGACTTTCTTGGTTTTGTGGTCCACAAGAAAGGAATCGAAATCAACCAGAACAAGACCAAAGCCATAATGGAGACGAAAGCACCTGCGTCAAAAAGGGAGTTGCAATCTTTGCTAGGGAAAATCAACTTCCTCAGAAGATTCATCTCGAACCTGAGTGGAAGAACCCAAGCTTTCTCTCCGTTACTTCGTCTGAAGCAAGGTCAAGCCTTCGAATGGAACGAAGCTCACCAGGAGGCGTTTGACAAAATAAAAGAATATTTTTCCCAGCCTCCTCTTTTGTCTCCACCATCATGGGGGAAGCCCATGAGATTGTACATATCTGCCTCTGAAGTTAGTATAGGTAGTATGCTAGCACAAGAGGATAACAATGGCGTCGAAAGAGCCATATACTATTTAAGTAGAGTGCTAAATGATGCAGAGACCAGATATAGCAATTTAGAAAAGCTATGTCTCTGTTTGTATTTCTCTTGTATGAAACTCAAGTATTATATAAAACATGTTGATGTTTATGTTTCATCTCACTTCGATGTCATTAAACATATGCTTTCAAAACCAATAATGCATAGTAGAGTTGGCAAGTGGGCTTTAGCCTTAACAGAATATTCATTGACTTTCATGCCTTTAAAAGCTATGAAAGGTCAAGTGATTTCTGATTTCATTGTGGATCATTCGTTGGTTGAGCAGACAAGCATGAGCTATGTCGAAATGCAACCATGGAAATTGTACTTCGATGGTTCAACCCACAGGAATGGAAGTGGTGTTGGAGTCCTTCTAATTTCTCCTGAAGGAATTCCAACAAAATTCAAGTATAAATTAGATGGTCCTCGTTGTTCGAATAACGAAGCTGAATATGAAGCGCTCATTGTTGGACTTGAAGCTTTGTTGGAATTGGGGGCAACCAGAGTCGAAATTAAAGGAGACTCTGAATTGGTGGTCAAACAAATCACGAAGGAATACAAGTGCATAAACGAAAATTTAATGGTATACTTCGTCATAGTCAATAGGCTATTAAGGAAATTTGAATACATGGATATTCAACACATACCAAGAATAGAGAACCAAGAAGCAAATGACCTAGCGCAGTTGGCTTCAGGTTATAAAGTATCTACCAAGAATTTTAAGGATTTGGTCGAATTAAGGGGAAGAGTTATGGCTACTAGATTCACACCATCAGATCTGGAGAGTATGAGATTGGGATATGCTGAGAAACAGGGATTCGAAATACTAGCCATAGATACTTTGTCAGATGCAGACTGGCGAAGTCCATTGAAGAGTTATTTAGCAGACCCAACTCTAAAGGTGGATAGAAAAACAAAATATAGAGCATTGTCATATCTCCTCATGGGGAACGAATTATTCAAAAAGACCCAAGAGGGTGTATTATTGAAATTCCTAGGAGAGAGTGAGGCATATTTAGCATTGTCTGAAGTCCATAATGGGGCATGTGGGGCACACCAAGCAGGCCATAAAATGAAATGGTTGCTATTTCGATACGGTTTGTATTGGCCTAGCATGCTCAAAGATTGCATAGACTTTGCTAAAGGATGTGAGGAGTGTCAGAAACATGCAGGAATTCAACATGCCCCTGCAAGCGAGTTGCATTCGATCATCAAACCATGGCCATTTAGAGGATGGGCATTGGATTTGATAGGAGAAATAAATCCTGCTTCGTCCAAAGGACAGAAATATATCTTGGTGGGAGTAGATTATTTTACCAAATGGATCGAAGCTATACCTCTGGTAGTTGCTGATCAAGAGGCAATTATCGAATTTATACAAAAGCACATTATCTATAGGTTTGGATTGCCAGAAAGCATAACTACAGACCAAGGCTCTGTATTTACTGGTAGAAAGATGCAAGGATTTGCCCAAGAAATGGGGTTTAGATTGCTAACATCAACACCATATTATGCTCAAGCAAACGGACAAGTCGAAGCAGCAAATAAAATAATAATAGGATTAATCAAGAAGCATATTGGCAAGAGGCCAAGAAATTGGCACAAAAATCTGGACCAAGTGTTATGGGCTTGTAGAACATCTCCTAAGGAAGCTACTAACACTACGCCTTTCCAACTTACATTTGGGCATGATGCAGTGTTACCAGTAGAAATTCATCTGCAATCAGTTCGAATTCAGAGACAAAACGAAATCCCAGCTGCATTATATTGGGAAATGATGATGAATGAATTAGTTGAGTTGGACGAAATTAGATTACATGCGTTGGAAATTTTGATGAGGCAAAAAGAAAGAGTGGCCAGAACATCCAATAAAAGGGTGAAGAAAAAAGTATTCATTATTAATGACTTGGTTTGGAGAGTCATATTGCCTATGGATAAGAAGAATAAAGCGTTAGGTAAATGGTCACCTCATTGGGAAGGACCTTTTCGAATATTAAAAGTGTTCTCAAACAATGCATACGAAGTCGAAGAACTCTTGGATGATAAACGTGTCCTAAAGGTTAATGGGAAATATCTAAAGAAATATAAGCCAAGCTTGCGGGAGATTCGAATAGTAACAACGTAAACAAAATATTATAAAAGCCAAGATGGCAAGATAGAATGCCAAAATGGCGTTGTTCGAATATTACATGTAAGAAACCAAAGTTATAGTCAGATAAACATCAAAATCTAGAAATAAGCATTGTTTTTCAATCGATTAAAGGTGCTTCGAAATGTTTCAAGTTTCTGCTGAGCAAACCGCCTGGCACCTTCCAAGGTCGCCACTTCTCCTTTAAGTTGTTCTGCAGTCTCCATTTCTGCAAGCCCCTGGTTGAGAAGCTCTTCGAATTGGTTACCTGCAGGATTAGTTTCGAAGGCTAGTTGTTGTTCCTTAGCCTCCTTAACTTTCTGCTGAAGTTCCAGAATCTGCCTTTCCCAAATAAGAATGGACTCAGCTCGAGCCTCATATTCAGTTTTCGCCTGCTTCAGATGCATAGCTTGATCCTCAGCTTTCTGAGAAAGTTTCGAAGCTTGTTCATAAGCGGCATCCATAGCAATGCGTTTCTCGTGAACCTTCTTGGCAGCAGATTCGTCTTGGAGAAGGTAGCCAGTTACGTTGTCCAGCAAATTCTGAAGATCAAACAAGAGAGTACTAAATGGCAAGGAGCAGGTGGAAAGATTGACCTTTGTGAGCAGCTCCTTCATAGTATAGCAAGCAGTACTATCTTGCTTAAGCACTTCGAATATATCCACATTGAGAATAGTTCTCCTAATTTTGTTAAGAAGAACAACTCTTTCATCTGTGGGAAGAGGATAACTGGTTGAACTTGTGCCAGCCCTAGCGAGTGGGACGTCCCTCTGAGCCAACTTTGCCTTCATGTACCCAATGGGGTCATTTCGCCTCAGAAGTGCCAGTTCCTCGTCAGTCATTCGAGACGGAGAGGATTGGGGGAATTCCACGCGTAGGGGAACCACGTTTGTTTCAACCTCTAGGGTTTCGTTGATTGCACCACCATCCCCTTCATTTGCTTCGTGCTCTTGGTCTTCTTCATCCTCGTCTAAATCTACCACTTCGATACCATCCCTTTCGCCGCTATTTGCGTTAGATTCCGTCCCAGCAGTTGAACCGTCATTGACATTTTCCTCGTCATTGGCACTTTCCCCCTCAGATTCTTCGTCTGCAGATTCTTCGGCCCCTTGCCTAGATTCAGCTTTCTCTTCTTCAGTCTGAGTGTCCTTTGGGTCCTCTTGAAGAGTTTCAAGAGGGGACTTTTGAAGAGAAGCCCTTTGTAAATCCTCTGCAGACGTTTGAAGTATTGTTTCGTTCACCTCTTTCGGAGGAATGGAGGTACCTTGATCATCCTGCTGATCAGAAGTTCCAGCCACAACCGCCACATTGGAAGAACCTTTATTTTGGACCAAGTTGCTGGAATCTCCTTGAGGAGAGGAGTTGAGCGGAGCGGCAGCTCCGGATGGTGAGGTCGAAATGGTGGAAGTGGGATTCAAAATGTTCTGCAAGGAACAACAAAATGTTAAAGAAAAAACGTTCACCAAGATAATAATAAGTTAGTGTTGGAAACAATTTTTAGAAGTTCGATTTACCTGTGGACCCTCAGAGGAGAGGTTACTAGCTATACGTTCCAACGGTGGGTTGGAGGTCGAAGGTGGATTTTTGGATTTAGGTAAGGGAGCAACATCCCTGGAATCGAGTCCAGAGACACTAGTCGGAACAGTGCTTTTAGGAGTATCTTTCTTTAGCTTCTTCTTCGAAGCAGTATTTGAGTTTCCTCCAGCCTTGGGGTCTTCCCCAGTAGTGCTTAATTTCCGCTTCTTGGGAGTAGTAGGAGGAAGCTTGTTGGTCTGAAGGAATTTTAACGAAAAGTTAGATATAAACCACAAAGCTTGAGTGAATTCGAAACGTCAAGGCTAAGTGATTACCGTTGGAATTGGAGCACTTGTTGTTGTTGGCGTTATTGTGGTTGTTGTAGTTGCAGCAGTAGTAGTTGTTTCGGGTGGATTAGCTTTTTCGGTAGTTTCGATGGAGGCTTGAGAGGCACTCCCTTCCTTCGATTTCGAGGCAGCTGTCTTTATCCTGATAGCTGAAAATCAAAACAATTAAAGCAAAGGTTAAAGATATGGAAAATAAAAGACATTTGGGATTTTTCCCAAGCATTCGCACCTGTGCCTTGATCAGATTTAATTGACATGGCAGAAAGGTCGTATCGAAGGTGTCCTGGGAAATCATGAAGCCAGTATCGAGCCCATGTCACAGTCTCAGATGGCTTTGGTTTCCTCTGAAGTTATTTGAACATCTCTTTGCAAGTAAACCACCATGGATATGGGGGAAACCAAGCCAGAGCCAGTTCTGAGGTAGGTAATCTGGGAAATTTAGGTGGATGCATTTCGAATGCCAACCTATACCTATCCTCAGGTGACAGCCCTGAAGGAAGTTTTAGCTTAGAAACTTTTTGTTTAAATTTTTCCTTCAAGGTCTCAGCTGCTTGATGCACAGTGGAGTCCAAGCGCGTGGGGTCGTAAGTGGTTTCAAAATAATTTTGAAAAGCTTTAATCTCTTTGGCATGAGTAAACATACCTTTATTTGCTGATACCTGCACATCGAAGGCATCAATTAGTTTCTGTCGAATCGTAAGAGTATCGAACATGCAAGTTTGATAAAACTTAATCCACCACTCCAGAAATCCTTTGGCTGCGAGATGGGTAGGTTCGAAGGCTATCAGTTCAAATTGGGCAAAGCCTTGATATTGTTCTTGCTGGATCTTGGCTTCTCTTGCCTTGAAAGTTCGGCCAGAAGTGATGGCGCTCTCAGTTTGGAACAAAGGTTCAGGAATCAGTTGGCATAAGCCAAACTGCCTCGAAACGAAGTTTGGTTGGTAGGCAAAGAGAAGAATTTGGTTCTTGGCTGGGGTTATCCTTGAAGAGATGAGTCTAGGCAGCAAGAAAGCTCTCCATACATCCTGAATCTCCTTACTCTTGATGGCTTCTGAGAGAGCCATGGTGAACCAAGAAGGTCCATGAGCCCTCGAAGAAAAAGGCGCCATGCTCTCTTCGAACTTGTGCCTTTTGGAGAATATCATGATGTACTTCGAGAATTGAACCTTGAAGTCATCTTTGTCATCATTAGGAGTTAGTCTTCGAAGCCTAGTGCCTTCGACTATCCTATCACTTATTTCAGAATCTTGCTCATCAATGGTATTGGCGGTTGATAAGGAAGGTTCAAACATGGCGTTTAGCCATAGTTGGAGTAACCAAAATGGGCCAGCCAATAAAATGTTTTTGGAGGTGTGGGATTTGAGGCTCGAAACAGCTGACCTCAGGCTCTCATAGAGGTCAACTAAGAGTAATTCACTTAGGCACACTTTTCGATTTTCATGTAAATCCCTGGCTAGAGGAATGAACCTGCTAGCTACCTGCAGGGATCTACTGCAGAAAACGTATCTAGACAGCCACAGGGTTAAAAAAGCAATGTGCTCTACGTCAGACACATTGTCCCCTTCAGCATGATAATGGCTGATAAATTTGGAAAAGCTGGCTAACTTGACTTCGAAGTCAATTATGCTTGAGTGCTCTTCGTTGTCAGGAACGTAAGTTTCTCCCACTGGCGACAGCCCAGTAATGGCTGCTATATCGAAGAAGGTGGGGGTGATCATTCCACCTGGGAGATGGAAAGTGTTGTAGGTACTGTCCCAGAAATAAAGGGACGCGAATAGCAGAGGATGGCTGTAGGTAAATCTAGGTTTCGATAGCTTAATCAGGTTATAAATGCCTAATTCTTCCCATTGCTGGGATTTCTTGGCTTCTACCTTTGTGAACCAATTTTGATAAGCGATATCAGAAGTAGGGCAAGATCGAAATGGCTTAAAATTGCTTTTTACATAATCCAAAACAAAGGGGTCCTTGGGAGGAACGGTTGGGGTTTCTACGGCATTTGAACTAGGAGATTCTACTGCCCTAGGGGCATCCATTTTGTTGAATAAGGGTTTGAAGCTATAACAGACGGGAAAAATTGTCCTGGTGTCCTTTAATATTTCAAAAACTGTAAGAGGGCCATTTAAGGCTAGCCTCTTACCAGCAACGTGGGTAGGAATGAGTACCTGTGATGCGTACAGCATTTCCTTTTCTTTGGAAATCATTTGAGGAGCAAGAGCAGATTGGCCTTGAATGGTGATGATTTTACTCTCCATAGTAGCTCCTGTAGTTTTTCCTTTCTTCTTGGAGACTTTCTTGAGTTGGGATGAAGTAGAAGAAGACATTTTTTGGAAGCTTAGATTGTTTTGTGAGAGAAGGAGGGTAAAAATTCAGAGTATGAAAGGTTTAGAGTGTGAAAAGAAAAGAAGAAGATTAAGTTGACGTTTTATAATGGGGAAGTTTAAGCATCCACCGAATAGAAGTGTGATACGTGGAGATCATGGGTTGGTCTGATGAAGAGGTGGCGTGAAAATTAGCATAGGTAATAGGCGTGATTAAAAAAGATAATCATTACTTATAACTGCACCACGCTGTGAAGTGACTCCGGGTGGTTAAGGAATCTAAAAGGTGTTATGATTGATGTGACTGGAGTCAAAGACATTAAATGTTACGATGATTCGAAAGTCCTATCAAAATCTTGTGTAAATATTTAAAACAGGTATTTCTCAAAGAAATCGAAATACATATTTTAAAGGGGCAATTTGTTGGCTGAAGATTTTGATAATGTTATTTAGAAGCCAAAAGAGTTAAATGTTCTGATCGAAATAGAATTAAACGCCAAATTTCGAAGTTGCAGAAGCAGTGTTTCGAATAAGTGTGTCAAAGCTTGAAGCTTCGAACGGCAATTATGGGAACATGTCCAGAGGAGTCTCGAAACAACAGCAAGGCTATGTTTGGGAAAAGCGTTCGAAACGGAGAAACACCAAAGCATGTTAAATTCAAATGGAAGCGGGACTTTCAAAGTTTGAAAGTTATGTGTTGGAGCATTTTGGGACACGTGGAAAGATGAAAGAAGCATTGTCCTGCATGTTCGAAACGTGGCATAATCCTATAGCAAGACCGTTAGGGTCGAATTAGTATAAATAGGAGTCTTAATGTTAGGATTTCGGGGTGTCATATCTATTATACAAAATACTCAATAACATTCAAACTACCACATGGCAAGGGAAACGAATGCAAGAGAAATGTATGTATGATAGCACCATGTATTTCTAATTTAGTGAAAACCTTTTTACCATTTCCAGTACTTCCTTTATTCCTTTATTCCTTTTGTCAAACAACATTTACAAGTTTTCTCATTCACAGCCCTTTTTACTTCGAAATCTCTTCCTCAAAATCTTACACTTTAATGTTATCTTTATGTTTCGAGCGTTTTATATTTCTGAAAACCATCACATTTTCCATACCTTTACGTTTAAGCCTTGTTCTTCGAACGCATACTTTTATACAAAATCATTTATAGATTTCTTGCATTAAACGTTTCTCCTTATTTTAAAACTTTTATGTTCCAGAAACCCTTTATGTTAACCGTTTTTGTAAGTCGAAACCATTTACTTCATTTTCATGCAGTCTTATATGTCTTTACAATTCAGCATTACAACTAGCATCTATTCGTGTAACTTAGTTTTTATACACATTTTGACTACATTTTAGAGAGAGATCGAAATAAGCCAAACACTTATACAATATTGACCATGAATATCTGTTCGATTGTAAGAGTAACTTTAATATCCAAGGAGTCCTAGGATCAATCTAGTCGATCCTGTGAGTTACCAAAGGGATTGAATAACAGTAAGAAAGATTATTCGATAGTTTGGAAGACTAGCGGTTGTTTACCAGAAATCACTGGAAACAGTTGGTCAACGCATATGCATACTTCCTGGAAAGTCAATCAGGCCAGAACTTATTGGGCTTAAAATTACTGGACTTCACCTCCACTTGGGGACAGCACCCCCCTCTAGTTTGTTTCTTTTACCCTTTTTTTTTATATTTTTCTTTTCTTTATTTTAAGTAATTTCTTTTAAATTATTATTTTTATAATATATAAAAAACACCAAAAAATCAGAAAAGATAAAAAATAATAAATATTTTTATTTAACTAGTATTTTTGTAAATAAAGTTCATTAATTAACTTAGTTTTTTAATTTAGGTTTTAACCTTAACTTTTTTAATAAAAATCTAAAATTGGTAGAATTAGGGTTTATAATAATTTTTATCCCTTTTTCTTTTCTTTCATAATAATTAAATATTTCCTATTATTTATTTTTGTAATTAAATTGCATGTAAATAATTAGATTAAGTTTAGGTTAAAATTTAATTCTTTCTTAATAAACTAAAAAACAACTAGAATTAGGGTTAGCATTTTATTTTTCTCATAAAAATCATAAAGTACAAAAATACCAAAATAATTTCTTTTTCTTTCATTTAATTAATCATCTAATTTAATTTCATTAAAAAGGGGTCCAACGCCCTCGTTTCTAATTTTACTCCAATTCACATATTTATTTCTTTTTCGTATAATGTTTATGTACCTCTCCCAAAGCCGTGTAATTTCATAATCCCTCGCACTTTTATTTTAATTCTTTATTTTCTGTCAAATCGGGTCCTAGAAATTTTGGCGATGTGGACCCGCGCCTTTTGTAATAGCTTAGAATTTTTATTTCTCGCAATATTTTAACTGTTAAATAAATGCATGCAAGAATGAATGATTAAATAAAAACAAACGCTAGATCACCAATAACATGACAAGATAAAATATCTGAATCTGACACACAAGTCACACACCACCCCTAGGGTACGCCTCACTGTTGCCTTGCCTCGAAAGGTGATCGTCGAGTAGAGGATGTTTTAGTAAGTCCTCATGATCCGGGAACCTGGCATGAGGGTAGCTTCTAAGGTGTCTTCCTATTGCTCCGGTGATCACCATGTCCCGAACCTTCGAATTGACCCAAATACCTCCAACGGTGGTGCTACCAACCTCTCAATGGTGGGATGCACTACTTTAAAGGACATTTACACAGACGAATTCCTTAGGGTAGGTAGACAACTCTAGATACTTGCTCTAAATTCAAAAACAAATTCAAAAATACTTTTCACACCGACACCTTTTCAAAAAGCTTTCGAAAGCAATTTTTCAAACACTCTTGAGGACCGATACAAGAGTCGAACTGGAATTTTCAAAGAAACTTTTTAAAACCCATAGTTGAAAAGCAAACAAACCATTTTTGAAAACACAATGAGCAAGTATCTAAGAGCCCATGGATAACCATGGATAGAAAGGGTGCTAACACCTTCCCTTTCTATAATCTACCTCCCGAACCGAGAGCAATCTCTTTAAGGAATTTTTCTGTGCTTTTGTCCTTTCCATTTGGAGAAAATAAAAGACGGTGGCGACTCTTGCTTCCGCGACATTTCGCGAACCAGCGTTAAACAGTCAGTTCCAGATCCACCGATCACAGAACTGGCGACTCTGCTGGGGACTTAAACTTAAAGTGAGGTGTACCTTAGGGTTAGTTCATAACTGTGTTTTCAATTGTATTGACTTATCTGCTTTAAATTTGTGGGTTGCATGGGAGTTACATAGATCCTAACCCGGATCTGGGGGTACCCTGTTTAGGTAGCATAAGCTGTGAGGGACCTGTCCAGCGTAGACCGACACGGGTGAAACAGTGGCTACATTGGTGTGGCACCTTTGTCTGTACCGATATCCCTTGTGTCGCAACGAGGAGAATATGGGTCTTCTAAGGAGTCATTAAGCACCAACAACCTTAGAACCTTAAATGACACAACTTGGCCATTAGATAAGTAGCAGTATGCTACGCCCATTGAGGCTAAACTCTCGTGATGGTTCTGGCCGCAAGAAAAGATTGCGATGCTGGAGTTATGACCGATTGAGGGTAGTCAATGATATTGGGATCCTCTAAGAACCCGGTTACTTTGATAGGACAGGTATGAACCAACAAACTGAAAGAGGGTAGTACCTAGACCTCATGCTGGCCTAAACATGAGGGGCTTGCCTTGTGTGACTTGTGTGCCTTACCATGTTTGCCTTTGTATCTATTTGTGGTGTGCTTTATCATAACATCATAACATCATGAGCATTGCATGCATCCTGCATAAGGACTGACCATTTCAAAGACAAGAGGGTTTCACCTATGCTCTGTTTTGTAGGACATCATGATGCCTGTGCGAAGGAATACTATTCGGTTCAACTTTGTTCATTCACCTGAGTTGCTTGAGGAGTTGGTTAGCAGAATTCCAAATACCACTTCCTTCATTCAGAGGCATGGTTCTCTTCTCGGTTTAGTCACTGCAAAGCGGGATCAACAATTGATGAGTGTTCTGACCCAGTTCTATGACCCCCTGTACCAGTGCTTCACCTTTCAAGACTTCCAGCTGGTCCCTACCCTGGAAGAGTTCTCTGATTTGCTTGGTATCCCTATCTTGGATCAGACTCCCTTTACTGGTTGGGAAAAGACCCTCAGGCTTGAGGATGTTGCTGCAGCTCTTCCCTTGACACAGCAAGAGGTAATGGACAACTGGGTAACTAGAAGCGGAGTTAAGGGTTTCTTGGCCAAGTTTCTGATTGGTAAAGCTAACAGTTTCTGGAATGACCTGGATTTTAGGGCATATGAAGACATTTTGGCTCTCCTAATCTATGGGTTAGTCTTGTTTCCTAATCCTGATAACTTCATTAATGTCACTGCCATAAGGATCTTTATGTCTCAGAATCCTATGCCCACTCTCTTGGTTGATATCTTGCAACAACTTATTGCTCGTACTACCCGAAGACGAGGAACCCTATGGTGTTGTATCCCTTTATTGGTGAGGTGGTTTATTTCGCACCTCCCTAAGTTCGTACTGAAGAACCAAGAAGGAAGAGGTTGGGCTCATAGGTTAATGTCTCTCACCGACAAAGACATCATTTGGACTTGCAGAGGTTTGGATGAGATACCTGTTATTGATCGATGAGGGGAATACCCTAACGTTCCTCTGATTGGTACCCAAGGAGGAATCTCTTACAATCCATGTCTAGTGCTCCTTCAGTTTGGAAGAGCCAGAAGAGCAGGCCCCCATGAGATGTTGGTGCCTCACATCAGTTTTGAGTTTCAGGTGGATAGTGACGAGTTGCGTCGTAGGTTCATCAAGGCTTGGGACAAAGTTCATAAAGCTGACCCACAAGAGTTGGGGCCAAAGACTTCTTTACCTATGGAAGCCTACTACAAATGGGTTCGCATCCGTGCTCAGAAGTTAGGTATGCCGTATGAAGCTGTCAGACCCGTCATTCTTGAGTGTCCTGACAAAGATGGTGTTCCTCCAACTGTCCTCCCTCCTCAGATACCTACTGATTATGAGACATTGAAGAGATCTTGGTCGCAACTGCGAGAAGAGCGGGATTCTTATCGGGAAAAGTTCAACGAGCAGGAATTAAAAATCCAGAAGCTGACAAAGCAGTTGGAGAATGAGCGAGCTCTGAATGCCTACATCCGTACTGAGAAGAGGAGACCATGGGATCAATAAGGAGCTCCAGATGTTCTTTTACAGTTTTATTTCCCTTTTCAGTATTTCCTTTCATGTAACGCCTAAGGGTAACCTGTTGAATAATTTCAGTTTCAAAGTTGAATCTAATGAAGTGTGTTCCTTTTGTTTACAAAGTTGATTCCCGATTGTATTTGAAAACATAAATCATACGCATTCCATTCATCATGTGCATAGCAGGTTTTCCTCTTTTCAGGTTGCTTACCGTTCTTCGCTGTTTATTTCAGCATCATGAATCCTGACTCGTCATCAACTGAGATGTCCATCAAAGCTCTTCAGGCGCAGAATGCGCAATTTCAGGAATTAATCATGGGTTTGGCTCAGGGCCAAGAAGAGCTGAAGGCTCTGCTCCTGAAGAAGGAAAAGAAGAAGAAGAGAAGAACTGTTCTGTTCAACTCGGGCCGAAGGTTTGGCAATACTCTGCAGAATGAAGAGGCTGGTTCTTCTATTGGCAAGAGTACTCCTCAAGCGGAAAAAGGTCCTAGTCCGGTAGTCTCCGACAACGAGACTGATTTTGATGAAGAGCAATATCCTCCGGCAGAAGACCGTTATAAGCAGTTGGAAGACAGGTTGAATGCTATGGAGATCCAACAGGTACCTGGGCTGGATTTTGGAGATTTGGGTTTGTCTACTGGTGTGGTCATTCCTCGTAAGTTCAAGGCACCATCTTTCACTAAATATGACGGGGCGTCTTGTCCCAAGCTACATCTCAGGTCCTATGTTCGGAAGATTCAACCGTACTCAGCGGATAAGAATTTGTGGATCCACTTCTTCCAGGAGAGTCTTTCAGGGACTCATCTCGAATGGTTCTATCAGCTGGATGGGACCAAGGTTCGTAACTGGGAGGAGTTGGCTACTGCTTTCTATAAGCAGTATCAGTATAATGCCGACCTTGCCCCTACGCGTACCCAACTCCAGGGTATGTCGTTAGGTTCAAGTGAGGGTTTTAAGGAGTACGCTCAGAAGTGGAGGGATCTGGATGGCAGGGTGCAGCCTCCGTTGACTGATCGGGAGTTGGTAGACATGTTCTTGGGGACCCTATCTGGGCCATTTTTCAACCATCTTATCGGGAATTCATCTGCCGGGTTCACTGATCTGATTCTGACTGGAGAGAGAATTGAGGCTGGGTTGAAGTCTGGAAAGATTCCGAAGGGTGCATCGTCTAGTTCTGAGAAGAAACCCTTCAAGAAGGAGGCTAGTGCTGTATATGGTTCTAGACGACAAGAGAAATCTGAGCGCCGTCAATCTGTAAGTGCGGTAATGATTGCTAATCCTGCCGCCGCTCCTCGGCCAACCAATCCTCAAAGGGCTGAAAGACCCCGGAGAGAGTTTACCCGTTTGAGCATGACCCTATCCCAAATTTTGCCGCAGTTGCTATCCACCAACCTAGTGACTGTCAGAGAGGCCCCCAAAGGTGTAAACACTGCTTCCCCCAAGTACAACCCAAATGCCCGCTGTGCGTACCATTCTGATAGCCCGGGGCATTCCACTGATGACTGTTGGGCATTAAGGAATAAGGTGCAAGACCTTATCGACGCGAAGGAGATACAGTTCGAAGCTGTTGTACCCCAAAATTTGCCCTCCCATATTCTTCAAGAATTGTCAAAAGCATGCTTCAAAATTCCCCAAGGGTTGCATAGTTCAAGGGCCTCCTAACAGTCAAAGTTAGGGTTTTGGTTCTGACAAAGAAAATAAAGTTTCCAAGGGTCCAATCGAGTCCCACATGCCTACAAATATGGTCAAGTATCCTCATACCAAGTTTCAAGACTTTCAGCACAAAATTGCACAGTCAAAACCCTAATTGCACTACAGTCAACTGTAGGGGCAAAATGGTCATTTGACAGTCAAAAGTCCAAATTTTTGGTCAACATCTCATTTTTAAGCCACAAACATCATTTGATCAATGCTTGATCATGATTCTCAAAGCTTGGCTCAAAAATCATCAAGATGCAAAAGTTTCCTTATTTGGACAGTTGAAAAAGTCAACTGTAAATTGACCAGGGCATAACTTTCACATGGATTATCAGAAAAATTCCATCCAAAGCTCATTTTGAAGAGAAAGACATTTCCTACAACTCATCTTCATACTTCAAGTCCAAGAAATGCTCTCACAAAAAGTTATCAATTTCAACATTATAGGTCATTTTCAAAAGTCAACAAAAAGGGACTTTAAGTCAAAGGCCATAACTTGAGATTGGTAAATCAAAATGACATGGTACCAAAGACATTGGTTATAGGACTCAAAGACCTTTCCAAAATGTCCAAGAACATGAGCAAAGCTTAAAAATTGAGCAAGTTATGTCTTATGGAAGTTGGGAAATTTTTGGATATTTTGAAAAGTCAACATTGATTCAAATGACCTAAAATTGCTAATGGGCCTCTTTTTCTTCCACAATTCATTATCCAAGGCATGTGCACGACCACTTGGCCCAAAGGGAAGTTTTTCTTCATTTTTTATTTATTTATTTGGATTTTTATTATTAATAATTCATTTAAATTAATTAAAATACATGAAAAATACTAAACCTAAGTTTTTCAATCTTTTTATGCATGATATATACTCAATAATTCGTGCATGATCAGATATAGAAGGAATTGAAGTTAATTGGCCATAATTTGTACCAAATAGGCATGAAAAATATTTGAAAAGATCTTGGAAAATCAAATCTTGCAAGTCATGAATGCCAAGGTTTTTGGTTGTTTTCTTTGACCTAATTCATTCCATACATAAGCTGGATCAAGACCTAATGCCTCCTAACCTAAAAGCTGCGCAAGAACCTGAAGAAAAAACTTGAACTTTTTGCTTGAAAACTCAAAACTGAAAATACACTTGCAGGTCGTTTCAAGCCACAACACTGATTCCATTGCATTCCTGGGACATCAAGCAACGTATTTGGATCAAAAGCACGACCTCTAACGCCCAGAATTGGTGAATAGGATTCACACTTTCTCATATTTTTTTCAGAATCGTGTTTTAAGATTTAGACATTTTCATTGCATTTCTTTAATGGATTCATACTAAGTGATGTGTTTTGAAGCTAACCACCTACTTTAATTATGTTTTTGTGTACTATATGCAATTCTACCATTGATACAGATTAGGGTTCTTGGAGGTCCAAATTGGGCGTTTTTAAAAGCTACAAAATTAGAACCTTATAATGCCATGAATGGATTCAGGGTGTTTGGACGAAAACAATGGCACCCTCGCGCCTAATTTCTGAGGCCACATGGCCTAATCGCTATTATCAAATTAAGCATAATTTGGGGGGGTTCAAAACCCCCGCTAACTCTTTTTCTAGTTCATGGAAAAAACAAGGCAACGAGGAAGACGACCCTGTGGCATCAACTGATTGGCTAATTTGAGTTCTCGCGCCAAAAAGTCACTAACGCCTTGGTTTATGTTATGTTCATTGTGTGTTATTTAATGTACAAAGAAATAAAGTGGCACGATTGGCAAGGCGTTGTAGTGGTGACCTCCAGGACCTGGGTTCGACCCCAGGTCCTCACCCCCCTTTCATATTATTTTTCATATAATATTCATATGCAGTTTCAGCGCTAAGGTGTGCCATACATCCTCAAAATCAAGCCTTTCACGCACATGATGAGATCAATCCAAGGGCTGTCGTTGGAAGCATACCATGATCGTTGGTCAACGCGTATACATGCTAGCTGGAAAAGTCCACCAGGCCAAAGGCCATTGGGCCCAAATTGCTAAAGAAAAACCTCCAACTTGGGGACAGCACCCCCCCTCTAGTTTGTCTTCTTTTACTCTTTTATATATTTTTTTCCTTTTCTTTGTTTTAATTAATTTCTTAATTCCTTATAATTATTATTTTCATAATATAAAAAACATCAAAAAATCAGAAAAGACCAAAATTAAATACCTTTATTTAATTAGTATTTTTTGCAAATAAAATTCATAATTAACTTAGTTTTCTTCTAATTTAGGTTTAAATTTTAACATTTTCTTAAATAATTTAAAATTGGTAGAATTAGTTTTAATTAATTTTTATCCTTTTTTTTCCTTTTCTTCTCACTAATATTTCCTATTATTATTTTTATAATTAAATCGCATTAATTAATTAGGTTTAATCTCATTAAAATCATAAGAATACAAAAATACCAAAACAATTTCTTTTCATTTTAATTTCATTAATTTAATAATTTAATTTAGTATAATTTAAAAGGGTCCAACGCCCTAGTTTTCAATTCTTATTAATTCGCATATTTATTTCTTTTTCGTATAATTTTTATGTATCTCTCCCAAAGCCGTGTAATTAATTTCTCGCACTTTACTTTACTTTATTTCTTTATTTTTCCGTCAAATCGGGTTCTGGAAATTTTGGCGATGTGGACCCGCGCCTTATGTAATAGCTTAGAACTTTGCTTTTCTCGCACTTTTAACTGTTAATCAAGGCATGCAAGAATGAATGGACAAAAATAAAAACAAGCGCATAGATCACTAACAACATGACAAGATAAATGCAAATGAACGTAACACACAAATCACACACCACCCCTAGGGTACGCCTCACTGTTGCCTTGCCTCGAAAGGTGGTCGTCGAGTAGAGGATGTCTTAGCAAGTCCTCATGATCCGGGAACCTGGCATGTGGGTAGCTTCTAAGGTGTCTTCCCATTGCTCTGGTGATCACCATGTCCCGAACCTCGAATTGACCCGAACACCTCCAATGGTGGTGCTACCTACCTCTCAATGGTGGGATGGCACTACTTTAAGGACATCTACACAGACGAATTCCTTAGGGTAGGTAGGTTCTCGTAGATACTTGCTCTAAATTTCAAAACAAATTCAAAAATACTTTTCACACCAACACATTTTCAAAAAGCTTTCGAAAGCATTTTTTCAAACACTCTTGAGGACCGATACGAGAGTCGAACTGAAATTTTCAAAGAAACTTTTTAAAACCCACAGTTGAAAAGCAAACAAACCATTTTTGAAAACACAAATGAGCAAGTATCTAAGAGCCCATGGATAACCATGGATAGAAAGGGTGCTAACACCTTCCCTTTCTATAATCTACCTCCCGAACCGAGAGCAATCTCTATAAGGAATTTTTCTGTGCTTTTGTCCTTTCCTTTTGGAGAAAATAAAAGACGGTGGCGACTCTTGCTTCCGCGACATTTCGCGAACCAGCGTTAAACAGTCAGTTCCAGATCCACCGATCACAGAACTGGCGACTCTGCTGGGGATATTAAACTTAAAGTGAGGTGTACCTTAGGGTTAGTTCATAACTGTGTTTTCAATTGTATTGACTTGTCTGTTTTAAATTTGTGGGTTGCATGGGAGTTACATAGATCCTAACCCGGATCTGGGGATACCCTGTTTAGGTAGCATAAGCTGTGAGGGACCTGTCCGGCGTAGACCGACACGGGTGAAACAGTGGCTACGTTGGTGTGGCACCTTGGTCTGTACCGATATCCCTTGTGTCGCAACAAGGAGAATATGGGTCATCTGAGGAGTCATTAAGCACCAACAGACCTTAGAACCTTAAATGACACAACTTGGCCATTAGAACAGTAGCAGTATGCTACGCCCATTGAGGCTAAACTCTCGTGATGGTTCTGGCCGCAAGAAAAGATTGTGATGCTGGAGTTATGACCGATTGAGGGTAGTCAATGATATTGGGACCCTCTAAGAACCCGGTTACTTTGATAGGACAGGTATGAACCAACAAACTGAAAGAGGGTAGTACCTAGACCTCATGCTGGCCTAAACATGAGGGGCTTGCCTTGTGTGACTTGTGTGCCTTACCATGTTTGCCTTTGTATCTATTTGTGGTGTGCTTTATCATAACATCATAACATCATGAGCATTGCATGCATCCTGCATAAGGACTGACCATTTCAAAGACAAGAGGGTTTCACCTTTGCTCTGTTTTGTAGGATATCATGATGCCTGTGCGAAGGAATACTATCCGGTTCAACTTTGTTCACTCACCTGAGTTGCTTGAAGAGTTGGTTAGCAGAATTCCAAATACCACTTCCTTCATTCAGAGGCATGGTTCTCTTCTCAGTTTAGTCACTACAAAGCGGGATCAACAGTTGATGAGTGTTCTGACCCAGTTCTATGACCCTCTGTACCAGTGCTTCACCTTTCAAGACTTCCAGCTGGTCCCTACCCTGGAAGAGTTCTCTGATTTGCTTGGTATCCCTATCTTGGATCAGACTCCCTTTACTGGTTGGGAAAAGACCCTTAGGCTTGAGGATGTTGCTGCAGCTCTTCCTTTGACACATCAAGAGGAAATGGACAACTGGGTGACTAGAAGCGGAGTTAAGGGTTTCTTGGCCAAGTTTCTGATTGGTAAAGCTAACAGTTTCTGGAATGACCTGGACTTTAGGGCATATGAAGACATCTTGGCTCTCTTAATCTATGGGTTAGTCTTGTTTCCTAATCCTGACAACTTCATCAATGTCACTGCCATAAGGATCTTTATGTCTCAGAATCTTGTGCCCACTCTCTTGGGTGACATCTTGCAACAACTTCATGCTCGTACTACCCGAAGATGGGGAACCCTATGGTGTTGTATCCCTTTGTTGGTGAGGTGGTTTATTTCGCACCTCCCCAAGTTCGTACTGAAGAATCAAGAAGGAAGAGGTTGGGCTCATAGGTTAATGTCTCTTACCGACAAAGACATCATTTGGACTTGCAGAGGTTTGGATGAGATAGCTGTCATTGATCGATGTGGGGAATACCCTAATGTTCCTCTGATTGGTACTCAAGGAGGGATCTCTTACAACCCATGTCTAGCGCTTCGTCAGTTTGGAAGAGCAAGAAGAGCAGGCCCCCATGAGATGTTGGTGCCTCACATCAGTTTTGAGTTTCAGGTGGATAGTGACGAGCTGCGTCGTAGGTTCATCAAGGCTTGGGACAAAGTTCATAAAGCTGACCTACAAGAGTTGGGGCCAAAGACTTCTTTACCTATGGAAGCCTACTACAAATGGGTTCGCATCCGTGCTCAGAAGTTAGGTATGCCGTATGAAGCCGTCAGACCCGTCATTCTTGAGTGTCCTGACAAAGATGGTGTTCCTCCAATTGTCCTTCCTCCTCAGATACCTACTGATTATGAGACATTGAAGAGATCTTGGTCGCAACTGTGAGAAGAGCGAGATTCTTACCGGGAAAAGTTCAATGAGCAGGAATTAAAGGTCCAGAAGCTGACAAAGCAGTTGGAGAATGAGAGAGCTCTGAATGCCTACATCCGTACTGAGAAGAGGAGACCATGGGATCAATAAGGAGCTCCGGATGTTCTTTTACAGTTTTATTTCCCTTTTCAGTATTTCCTTTCATGTAACGCCTAAGGGCAACCTGTTGAATAATTTCAGTTTCAAAGTTGAATCTAATGAAGTGTGTTCCTTTTTGTTTACAAAGTTGATTCCCGATTGTCTTTGAAAACATAAATCATACGCATTCCATTCATCATGTGCATAGCAGGTTTTCTCCTTTTCAGGTTGCTTACCGTTCTTCGCTGTTTATTTCAGCATCATGAATCCTGACTCATCATCAACTGAGACATCCATCAAGGCTCTTCAGGCGCAGAATGCACAGTTTCAGGAATTAATCATGGGTTTGGCTCAGGGCCAAGAGGAGCTGAAGGCTCTGCTCCTGAAGAAGGAAAAGAAGAAGAAGAGAAGAACTGTTCTGTTCAACTCGGGCCGAAGGTTTGGCAATACTCTGCAAAATGAAGAGGCTGGCTCTTCTATTGGCAAGAGTACTCCTCAAGCAGAAAAAGGACCTAGTCCGGTAGTCTCCGACAACGAGACTGATTTTGATGAAGAGCAATATCCTCCGGCAGAAGACCGTTACAAGCAGTTGGAAGACAGGTTGAATGCTATGGAGATACAACAGGTACCTGGGCTGGATTTCCGAGACTTGGGTTTGTCTACTGGTGTGATCATTCCTCGGAAATTCAAAGCACCATCTTTCACTAAGTACGACGGGGCGTCTTGTCCCAAGCTACATCTCAGGTCCTATGTTCGGAAGATTCAACCGTACTCAGCGGATAAGAATTTGTGGATCCACTTCTTCCAGGAGAGTCTTTCAGGGACTCATCTCGAATGGTTCTATCAGCTGGATGGGACCAAGGTTCGTAACTGGGAGGAGTTGGCTACTGCTTTCTATAAGCAGTATCAATATAATGCCGACCTTGCCCCTACACGTACCCAACTCCAGGGTATGTCGTTAGGTTCAAGTGAAGGTTTTAAAGAGTACGCTCAGAAGTGGTGGGATCTGGCTGGCAGAGTGCAGCCTCCGTTGACTGACCGGGAGTTAGTAGACATGTTCTTGGGGACCCTATCTGGGCCATTTTTCAACCATCTTATTGGGAATTCTTCTGCTGGATTCACTGATCTTATTCTGACTGGAGAGAGAATTGAGGCTGGGTTGAAATCTGGTAATATTCCGAAGGGTGCATCGTCTAGTTCTGAGAAGAAACCCTTCAAGAAGGAGGCTAGTGCTGTATATGGCTCCCGGAGACCAGAGAGATCTGAGCGCCACCAATCTGTCAGTGCGGTACTGATTGCCAAGCCTGCTGCCGCTCCTCGGCCAACCAATCCTCAAAGGGCTGAAAGACCCCGGAGAGAGTTTACCCGTTTGAGCATGACCCTGTCCCAAATCTTGCCGCAGTTACTATCTACCAACCTAGTGACTGTCAGAGAGGCCCCCAAAGGTGTGAACACTGCCTCTCCGAAATACAATCCAAATGCCCGTTGTGCGTACCATTCTGATAGCCCGGGGCATTCCACTGATGATTGTTGGGCATTAAGGAGCAAGCTGCAAGATCTTATTGACGCCAAAGAGGTACAATTTGAGGCATCTGAGAAGCCTAACGTAGTGACAGCTCCCCTGCCTGCTCACGGAGTGAATGCTATTGGGGACGAAGAGGAAGTGGATGAAGCCAAGTTTGATAGTTGGATCTACCCGGCAACCGACAGTGGACTTAACAATTGGAGTGCGAAGGACAATCTACCTGTTTCTCTTGTTACTAAGTAATGAATTCCTATGTTTTTGGTATCTGTAATAAACAATAAATAAACTCTATGGCCCGATGTCTTACCCGAGGCACCGTGGCTTCATTTGTGAGGGCATATAAATTGTCATTTCATATATCATAAATGAAAATCTTGGACGTTTTCTCGCATTGCAAATCTTATGCTCCTTTTCTGTCTTTCTTTCCTTTACATATATTTCAAAACAGCTGTATTTACACACACACTCACTCATACAGGTTTCAATCCACTCTGGATCTCACTGATAACGACTCTGCTACTGCCAATTATGACTTCGAAAATCCGATCAACTTAGCCGAAGACGAAGGTGAAGATGATTGCGAAGTGCCTGGCGAGCTTGCAAGACTGTTACTTTAGGAAGAGAGGGCAATTCAACCACATGAAGAGCCAGTGGAAACAATAAACTTGGGTACTGAGGCAGACAGGAAAGAGGTAAAAATTGGTGCCAACCTAGAGCTCAGCGTGAAGCAACGGTTGACTCAGATGCTGCATGATTACATGGAGATCTTTGCCTGGTCCTACGAAGACATGCCCGGGTTGGATACCGATATTGTGGTCCATCACTTGCCTACTAAGGAAGACTGCCCTCCAGTTAAGCAAAAGGTCCGCCGTATGCGTCCAGAGATGTCTGAGAAGATCAAAGCCGAGGTTATGAAACAGTTTGATGCTGGGTTCCTTGCAGTGACTTCTTACCCTCAGTGGGTTGCTAATGTGGTGCCGGTACCAAAGAAAGACGGTAAGGTCAGAATGTGTGTTGATTACAGGGATCTGAACAGGGCCAGCCCCAAGGATGACTTCCCTTTACCTCACATTGACGTCCTTGTTGACAATACAGCTCAGCACAAGGTATTCTCTTTCATGGATGGCTTTTCAGGTTACAATCAGATCAAGATGGCACCTGAAGACATGGAAAAGACTACATTTGTTACTCAGTGGGGCACCTTCTGTTACAAGGTCATGCCTTTTGGACTAAAGAACGCTGGGGCAACTTACCAACGTGCCATGGTTGCTTTATTTCATGACATGATCCATCATGAGATAGAAGTATATGTGGACGACATGATGGCAAGGTCCCAGACTGAGGAAGAGCACCTAGATCATCTGCATAAGTTGTTTGACCGGTTGAAACTGTACAAGCTGAGATTGAACCCGAACAAGTGCACCTTCGGGGTAAGATCTGGGAAGTTGCTAGGCTTCGTTGTAAGTGATAAGGGCATTCAAGTGGACCCTGCCAAGGTCAAAGCTATTCAAGAGATGCCAGTTCCCAAGACAGAGAAGGAAGTCAAAGGCTTTTTAGGACGCCTGAATTACATTGCTCACTTCATCTCACACCTGACTGCTACATGTGAACCAATCTTCAAGCTATTGAAGAAAGATCAGGTAGTACGTTGGAATGATGAATGTCAGGCCGCTTTTGACAGAATCAAAGAGTATCTCCAAGAACCACCTGTCCTTATGCCACCAGTTGAAGGGAGACCTCTGATACTATATCTAACAGTGCTTGACAACTCAATGGGGTGTGTGCTGGGGCAGCATGACGAGTCTGGCCGAAAAGAGCATGCCATTTATTACCTTAGCAAAAAGTTTACCGACTGTGAGACCCGATACTCACTGCTTGAGAAAACTTGTTGCGCTTTGGTATGGGCTGCTCGCCGGCTGAGACAGTATATGCTGACTCACACTACCTTGTTGATCTCAAATATGGATCCTATAAAGTACATATTCGAAAAGCCTGCTCTGTCTGGGAGAATTGCAAGATGGCAAATGATCTTGACGGAATACGACATTCAATACACGACTCAGAAAGCCATCAAAGGAAGTGTATTGGCAGACCACTTGGCACACCAGGAAGTTGATGATTATCAATCAATGAACTTCGAGTTTCCGGACGAGAGCATCATGATTGTGACTGATTGTGAAGTACCTGGACTGGATGAAGGACCTGAGGAAGGATCCCGATGGTCTATGCACTTTGACGGAGACTCCAATGCTTTGGGAAACGGTATCGGCGCCGTAATCATATCACCCCAAGGCACTCATACTCCACTCACTGCCCGGCTATGTTTCAACTGTACCAACAACATGGCAGAGTATGAGGCGTGCATCATGGGTCTTCAAGCTGCGATCGACTTAAGGATCAAGTTTCTGAGTGTCTTCGGAGATTCCGCTCTTGTGATCAATCAGATCAAAGGAGAGTGGGACACGAAACATCCGAATCTTATTCCTTACAGAGAATGTGTGTTGACCTTGATCCCCCACTTCACGAAGATAACCTTTGAACACTTTCCAAGGGAAGAGAATCAGCTGGCGGACGCGTTAGCTACAATGTCTTCTATGTTCAAGGTCAAATGGGACAATGAGGCTCCCCGGATCATCATCTGGAAACTGGACGAACCGGCATACTGTTGTGATCTCGAGACTGAGTTGGTGACTGAGAAGCCTTGGTACCATGAGGTGAAGAGATATTTGGAAACTCAGGAATACCCTGAAGGTGCCTCAGTCAATGATAAGAAGTTCCTGAGAAGGTTCGCGGCAAAGTTCTTCCTTAGCAACGGCATCTTGTACAAGCGAAACCACGATTCAACCTTACTGCATTGTGTGGATAAGACTGAAGCAGAAAGGATCATGGAAGAGCTACATGAAGGGACCTTTGGTACACATTCCAGTGGACATACTATGGCAAAGAAGATCCTTCGGGCAGGATATTACTGGTCCACAATGGAAGCTGACTGCTATCAACATTCCCGGACATGCCATAAGTGCCAGATTTATGCAGACAAGGTGCATGTTCCTCCAGTTCCCCTGAATGTTCTGACTGCGCCTTGGCCGTTTGCAATGTGGGGCATAGACATGATCGGTGAGATTAAACCTACGGCATCTAATGGGCATCGCTTCATCCTAGTGGCGATTGATTATTTTACAAAGTGGGTCGAAGCAGCTTCCTACGCTACGGTAACCAAGACTGTTGTGGCACGGTTCATTCGGCACAACCTGATCTGTCGATACGGCGTCCTAGAGAGGATCATTATAGACAACGGTACCAATCTGAATAACAAGATGATCACTGAGCTCTGCGAGCAGTTCAAAATACAGCACCACAATTCTTCTCCTTACAGACCGAAGATGAATGGGGTTGTAGAAGCAGCAAATAAAAATATCAAGAAAATCGTGCAGAAGATGACAGTGACTTATAAGGATTGGCACGAGATGTTACCGTTCGCTCTACATGGGTACTGTACCTCAGCCAGGACGTCAACCGGGGCAACTCCTTTCTCTTTGGTTTATGGTATGGAGGCAGTCTTACCGATCGAAGTGCAAATACCCTCTCTCCGGATAATGAAGGATGCAAATCTGAACGAAGATGATTGGATCCAGACACGACTTGATCAACTCAACCTTATTGATGAAAAGAGACTTGCTGCTATCTGTCATGGTCAGACGTATCAGAAACGGATGATCAGGGCATTTAACAAAAAGGTCAGACCACAGGAATATCAAGTTGGGGATCTGGTAATCAAGCGAATCATCCTTCCTCAGAGTGATCCAAGGGGCAAATGGACCCCTACGTACGAAGGGCCATTTGTGGTTAAACATCTGTTCTCAGGAGGAGCCATGATTCTAACCAATATGGATGGTGACGACCTTCCTCACCCCGCCAATGCAGACATAGTAAAAAGATACTACGCATGAAAAAAGACCCGCTAGGCTGACATGCCTAGGCAAAAATTAGGGCTTCCCGGCGAACCAAAAGGGTTCGGGCAAAATGAAGGGATGAAATGAAAAAATCTGTACACCCGGCAAGTCGAAAACCTGAAAAGGCGGCTTGGGAAAAAATGGGTATCCCGGTGGACTGAAAACCCGAAAGGGCGGTCCAGGCAAAAATTAGGGATAAAAGCGTAATACTATGTCTCATTGGATCACTTTGCATCCATAATCTGGTATCTACATCAAGTTCAGACGGCATCGATCAGTCAGTTTCATTCTTCGTTAAGGTCATCAAGTGATGAGACGCTCGGGGATATAAAGGCGATAGCAGAGTTGAAACCCAGTGGGATCATTCATTTCACGCAGCTGTTTTATTTTCTTTTGTACAAAATTTGTATAAACTCTTTTGTTCGGCGGTGTTCTCTTACTAGGACGTCAGCCTCTTGTACACAAAACGCCTATTTACAGGCCATTCAAAAATCAATACAAGTAAATTTTTCAGTTAAAAGTGCCAATTGTTCTTCTTCTTCTGTTTTGTTTTGCGAAGAACGTCCAAGGTTCAATTTGTGATATATGCATTGACAATAATTTGCTAACTCATGAATGTTTGCATACGAAACAAAGGGTCAATTACAGGTAACATTAGAAACAGGGGCAATAAAGAGTTGTCTAAACAATCTAATTGTTCTATCCACTAAGGTACCAAGGTAGGTTCAGCTAAAGAACAGAACCAGATATCTTAATTCCCCAGAGAGTGAGCCAGCAAGTCAGTACACTCTCCAAGCTATATTATCAAACCTTAAGGAAGTTGGGTATCCTCCCGCAGATCTCAACATTCCCCAGCAGCATATGTATTCTTAACAAGCATCCCCGGCAATCTTGGTCTAAAGATTGTTCCCCGACGGTATATTAAATATTCAAAGGAATCACTTCCCCCGCAGTTCAAAACTTCCCCAGGAGAGTCCAATCCAGTTTCCCCAGGAAAAGTTGGAATCCATGTCCCCAAGCAGTAAGCTTATCCCCAGTAGATTCTGGAAGCTTATCCTCGCAAAACGCAAACGCGTCGTCCGACTTTATTCAAAGATTTATTTCCTTACCAGGATATAACTGGGTTATCCTCAGCCAAAAGCCACGGAAAGAGCGTCCTCGACGAAAGTCTTCTTATCCCTAGCGAAGTCTATTAACGCTTCCAATACAACAAGGGTATCCCCAGCAAGTTATTATCAACAATTCAACAAAGTACCTCGCTCCCCACAGAGTATTGCTTCCCAGCAAGATGGTTAGAGTACTTTTCTCCCCGCAGAGTAACCCATTCGCCAAGTTTATTCCTCAACGGAGTCATCTTCTCCTGCCGGTATACTTGCAACTATCTTCCAGCGGAAGCAAAAATCTATTCTCCAACATCAACCCAGGAGTGACTTCCCGGCACCCTGTTGGCTCCTAAATTCGACACCTTTGTTTTGATTGATGTCAGCCATTAAAAGCTGAAAGATGCTTTCGACTGGCTAAGTCTGTCGAAGTGCCCGTCGAAAGATGGCAAAATACTTAGAAGATTTCTTCCAAGGAAGAAGGCTGGTTGCCTTCGACGTCGAAGGAGTTTTCGTCGAAGATGTCTCTTGATGAAGGTGTTCGATGGTCCAGAGTGGAGCAGTTTGAAATTCAAAGCTTTGGAGGGAAAACGGTTTCCAGCAGTTACTACGTGCAAACGTGCAAGGATCTGGAGCGTCGAGCATGGAGAACGTGCCAAGTGGCTTGATCTCGAAGCAGTGTAACTGCCCGACGGTTACTTGGAATGTTTTAGTATAAATAGGAGTAGACATGTAGTTTCTCGCGTGTGTTCACAATTATATACATAGTCACTCATTTAGATTCGAGTACCTAGTGCGTGAGAAAGAATTGTTGAGAAATGTATGTGTGAAACACCAATTTTATCAATTAAAGTCATTTACTTTTCCAGCATTTTACTTGCTTTTCTCCTTTAAATTCCTGTCGAACCTTTACTTTAAAGCCTTGTTTATTTTACCAAGCCTTTCCTTTATGCAATTTACTTGAAACCTTTTATTTAAAGCCTTATCCACCTTAATCAAACTTCAAAATCAACCTATGTCCATAGGATCAATCTGATCGATCCTGCGAGTAACCAAATAAGTAACCATTTGGAGGATCAGTGGTTGTTTACCAAAACCCAAGGTAAACAAATTGGCACACCCGGTGGGACTGTGTGTTGATTGTTGAAAATAATCTCATCTTTTCGAGTTGTATGTTATTGAGGAGTGGTAGAATATACACTAACGATAACAATACTGCCAGAAGAAGGGAAGAGATGGCGAATCCGCCAAACAATAACGAAATCCCACAAACGAGTGTGGGAGCAACGGTTAATATGACCGTAAGTGAAGCGACGAATGTTGGTTCGACACCAGCAGTGTCAGTCACAACCACGGGGCCAATAACTTCGTTTACAGGCCCCAGAATACCTTTGGGAACACCCCCACCAAGGGGAAATATAGGCACAAGGCCTGTGGTTCCCCCAGGATTTATTCCATTCTATGGTATGCCAACTTCTGAAGTGGCAAGCCTAATGAATGCTGCGTCCACTTATTCAGACCCTTTCGTGAGTGCCTCTTCGCCACTCCAAGGCTCTGGAGTAGGCATGGCGAATAGAAATAGGACCCAACTCTTAGGAGGAACGTCCCAAGTAGCCCATGGCCTTACAAATGCCTCGACAGCAGTCTTGAGGCAACAAATGGACGAAAGCAACCATGATATGGTGCAAATGTTGGCACAAACTTTGAGTACAGTGCTTAATCCTCTAATACAAAACACTACTCAGTCGAATCAGCAAGTTACAGCGCAAATGACGCGTTTGGCTGACTTCTTTGGAGTACCCCCACCTATTCGACAGCCCCAAAGGGCGCAAATAAGGGGAAATCAGGGGATATTTGTAGAGGAAGAAACCACCATTAACCAGGCCCAACAGCCTGTCGAAGAAAACCTTAGGGCACGGTTGGAACAACCTGTCGAAGAACCTAGGGTAATAGCCCCAGAGGTAAGGTTAGTTAACAGAAACCAAAATGCTGACGAAGTGGTTCAGCATATCCAATACCAAAACATGGGTTTGGAAAACAATCTGGCAACCATGATCGAAAGGATCATGACTCAGAATGGAATGAACATGGGCTTTCGAAGGCCCAACTTTACGTCTCCATTGTCAGAATACGTGTTACAAACGGATTTACCTCCTAGGAGCAAAGTCCCCAAATTTACTAAGTTCTCTGGGGACACGACAGAATCTACTGTCGAACATGTGGCGAGGTATTTGATCGAAGCAGGAGACATTTCAAATAATGAAAACCTAAGGATCAAGTACTTCCCAAGTTCCTTAACCAAGAACGCTTTTACTTGGTTCACAACTCTACCCCCCAATTCGATCCATCATTGGACCCAGTTGGAAAGATTGTTCCATGAACAATTCTATATGGGGCAAACCAAGATAAGCCTGAAAGAACTGGCCAGTGTGAAGAGACGTTTCACTGAACCTATAGACGAATATCTGAATAGGTTTAGGTTGCTTAAGGTGAGATGTTTTACACAAGTGCCAGAACATGAGTTGGTCGAAATAGCCGCAGGCGGTTTAGATTATTCCATTAGGAAGAAGCTAGATACCCAGTACCTAAGAGACATGGCCCAACTGGCCGACAGAGTTCGACAGGTCGAACGCCTCAAAGCTGAAAAAGCTAAGGCAACGAAAACTCACAAGAGAGAAAGAATAGCGTACGTTGAGATGGATGACGAAGATCTAGAATCCTTCGACGATACTTTAACTGTCGAAGAAGGAGAAGTCGATTTAGCAGAACTAAAACAAGGGCCACCATACTCTTGTAAACAGTTAGTCCCCTCAAATGGAAAAAATCCCATTGGTCCAGACAGGACCAACGATAGCTTCCCAAAAAAGACTTATAGTTTTGACATCACAAAATGTGATGAAATATTCGACTTGCTAGTTAAAGATGGCCAAATGATAGTACCCCCTGGGGTAAAAGTGCCTCCTCTTGATCAAAGAAAGAAGAGAGGTTTTTGCAAATATCATAATTTTTTGGGCCATAAAACTTCTCAATGTTTTCTTTTCAGGAATCTTGTGCAAGACGCTATTGAGGAAGGGAGATTAAAGTTTGCTGACAAACCCCCCATGGTTGTCGACTCCAATCCACTGAAGGCTGAAGCCCACTATGCAGAACCCTCTGAGGTGAACATGATAGAGGCAACCAGCATCCCGTCGAAGAAGCCAGGAATTACCATGGTCGAAGTCTCAAAGGACCACATCAACATGCCAATCTTTGGCAGTTTTTCTGGAAATTTATCCAGGAAGACAATTGAGGCTGTCCAGAAAGCGGTCGAAGACCCGAAGTCGAAGACTGCTGAAGCACAAAAAACTGGATCAAAGCCCAGTTCCCACTTGGCCACTGTTCAAGGCCAGACGGAGAATCTGGAGACACAAATGAAGCAACTAACTCTTGCTAGCAAGGATACAATGAATATCAACATGGTTGAACTTTCTGATCCTAAAGCATCAGAAGAGGCCATAAGGCAAGAGCAGGCTAATAAAACGGCTTTCCCTCGGGAAAACGAAAACTTGGCAGATTTTTTACAAAGATGCCAGAAGAAGAAATCAGAGGTGATGCTGTGTCCAAGATGCAGTTCTATCTTTGATAAAAAAGCTGCTGAGCACATTCAAGGCGTGAGAGCAGCAAACAAGAGAAGGGAGAATGCTGACCTTCGACATGATCCCAGAAAGGGTTCTAATCAAGACAAGAGGCCATTGACTTTTAGGCCTCCAACAAATGTACCAGTAGACACTTGGTACAAAACTTCTGGCCGAAAAAGGCCAAATGAAGAGAAATGGCATTCCTTCGATGTGCCAAGAGGTTCCTCTCTGACTCAAAAGAAAGAGCCTCAAGTTGCTGCACCTAAGATTGCACAAGTGTCCAGCAACTACAAGGGTAAAAATCCTATGTCTCGATCCCAGTGGAGGAGATATCAAAGGAGGCGAAAAGCTGAAAGGGAGGCTGCCAACGAACCTAGGGCAGAAACTAGTTCGAATGTGCCTCAAAGGAAACAAAGAAAGCCTCTAGAGAGAGAACCAGTTACCAACAGGCTAGTTTGGCCTAACCAGAGCGAAATCGAAGACGAAGAAGATGCTGAGTCCGACGATACTCTGGATATAATGGTGAATATTGTTTCAGTACTGCCTAGGGAATTCAATCGACAGGTAGAAGTCGAAGCCAGTGACTGGGAGGTGGAACAAGAAATGGCCAAACATAGGCCAGTGTGCTATTTTGTCATGGACAATGGCACTACAGAGGAACAAAATGGCTTCTTCGAGCCACCTACAGAGGCGATGAAGAATCACCTCAAACCTTTGTTCATAAGGGCTAAGCTCGAAGAGACCACTGTGAAAAAAATATTGGTCGACTGTGGGGCCACTATCAATATTATCCCTCATTCTATGCTAAGGAAGATTGGAAAAAGGGATGAAGAAATCAAACCTCACAATATGGTCCTGTCCAACTATGAGGGAGGCATTGGGACCACCATGGGAGTGATCCAGCTAGATATCAAAGTTGGGTCGATCCTTCGACCAACAATGTTCATGGTCATATCGGCCAAACCTAACTACAACCTTTTGTTAGGCCGTGAGTGGATTCATGGTGTTGGCGCTGTGCCTTCATCGATGCACCAAAGGCTGCTTCTATGGCGTCCAGATGGGATGGTCGAAAACATAGAGGCAGATCAAAGCTACTACCTTGGCGAAGTGAATCACTTGGGTGTGGCAGATTTCGACAAAAATTTGGCTCACATAGGGCCATGTCCAACACCTGACTTCGATATGGCGCCAGCGCCAAACACCTTTTGTTCCTTATACCTGCATCCTGAGCATGGTTTCCAATGGGACAGAGAAGACTTGTCCCACATAGACTTCAGTGGGCTAACTGATATCCAACCAACTGGTTGGGGAAGTGAATTCAGTGATAATGACTGAGTCACAATCTCTGAAGCGAATTTCGGCTTATGTGGCCGAAACCAAGATGATAACGGCTCTCGAAGCCGAAGTGAAGTACATGGCCACACAGGCCAATGATCAACAAATATCTGTTGTTGGCCCAGGAAAGGATTTCGATCCAAAACCTCCTGATATCATGCCAGAAGGAATGCAGGAACAGAGGCTCGACGCCATCTATGACGATGAGCCTTTGGGCTTCGAAAAGGATCCCTTGGCGAATAACATTAAGATGTTAGCGCAAGACCCTTTAGAAGAAATCAACTTAGGCGAAGGATCAGAGAAGAGGCCAACTTACATCAGTGCCAAAATTGATCCAGAACTTAGGTTGGAAGTAATCCAATTGCTGAAAGAGTTTAAAGACTGTTTTGCATGGGATTATGACGAAATGCCTGGTCTCGACAGAGGATTGGTAGAACTTCAGTTGCCAATCAAACCTGGAAAGAAGCCAATCAAGCAAAATCCAAGACGCTTCGCTCCAGAAATATTGTCGAAGATCAAAACGGAGGTCGAAAGACTTCTGAAATGCAAATTCATCCGTGTTACAAGGTATGTCGAATGGATTGCAAATATTGTGCCAGTAATTAAGAAAAATGGCACATTAAGGGTGTGCATAGATTTCAGAGATTTGAATGCTGCCACCCCCAAAGATGAATATCCTATGCCTGTGGCGGAAATGCTAGTCGATTCTGCCGCTGGCTACGAATACCTGAGTATGCTCGATGGTTATTCAGGATATAATCAAATATTCATTGCTGAAGAGGATGTGTCGAAAACAGCTTTTCGATGCCCTGGGGCCTTAGGCACTTACGAATGGGTAGTGATGCCTTTTGGCCTAAAGAACGCTGGGGCAACATACCAGCGAGCAATGAATACTATCTTCCATGATTTTATTAACACTTTTATGCAAGTTTATATTGATGATATTGTTATAAAATCTGTTTCCAGGAAGAGTCACATTGACCACCTTCGACAATCATTCGAAAGAATGAGAGAACATGGTCTGAAGATGAACCCTTTGAAGTGTGCGTTCTGTGTGAAAGCTGGAGATTTCTTGGGCTTCGTTGTCCACAAGAAAGGAATCGAAATCAATCAGAACAAGACGAAGGCAATTTTGGAAGCGAAAGCGCCATCGAATAAGAAGGAATTGCAATCTCTCTTAGGCAAGATAAATTTCTTGAGAAGGTTTATATCTAACCTAAGTGGGAAAGCTCAGGCCTTTTCACCCTTACTTCGACTGAATAAAGAGGGGTTCGAATGGGGGCAAGAGCAGCAAGAAGCCTTCGACAAAATCAAAGGGTACCTTACTAAGCCACCTATTTTGGTGCCTCCTTGTAGCAATAGGAGTATGAGATTGTACATAGCTGCATCTGACAAAACTCTGGGAAGTATGTTAGCCCAAGAGGATGAGAATGGAGTCGAAAGACCCATTTATTATCTCAGTCGAGTTTTGAATGATGCAGAAACTAGATATAGCGAAGTTGAAAAATTGTGTCTATGTCTGTATTTCTCTTGTACAAAACTCAAGCAATATATAAAACCAGTTGATGTTTATGTTTCGTCTCATTTTGATGTTTTCAAATATATGTTGTCGAAACCTATCTTGCATAGTCGAATTGGCAAGTGGGCATTAGCATTGACTGAATACTCCTTGACCTTTATGCCTCTTAAGGCAGTAAAAGGACAAGTGGTTGCAGACTTCATAGTCGACCACTCAATTCAAGTCGAGGATATTAATTATGTGGAGATAGAACCTTGGAAATTCTACTTCGATGGTTCCAGCCATAAAAATGGAACAGGAGTAGGAGTCTTGATTATTTCTCCAGATAAAATTCCAACAACATTCAAGTACCAAATAGAAGGTTCTTGTTCGAACAATGAGGCTGAGTATGAAGCTCTAATTACTGGCCTTGAGATATTGTTGGAATTGGGGGCAACTCGAGTCGAAATAATGGGAGACTCAGAGTTAGTCATCAAGCAAGTCACAAAGGAATATAAATGCATAAGAGAGAATCTCATTATGTACTTTGTGATAGCAAATCGTTTATTGAAACAATTTGAAAGTGTCAATATTCGACACATACCCAGAGTCGAAAATCAAATAGCCAATGACTTGGCACAAATTGCATCAGGGTATAAGATTTCAAAAACGAGACTACAAAGAGCAATCGAAGTTCGAGAGAAGATAAAGGCAACTTGTCTCTCACCATCAGACTTGGAATCGACGAGGCTAGGATATGCTGATCACTCAAACTTCGAGATTTCGTTCATTGATAATTTGTCAGAGCAAGATTGGAGGAAACCCATTGTGGACTATCTTCAAAATCCAGGAGCTTCGACAGAACGAAAAACAAAATACAGGGCGTTGAGTTTTGTACTCATGGGTAATGAGTTATTCAAGAAGACGCCTGAAGGGGTGTTGCTGAAATGTTTAAGTGAAACTGAAGCATACATAGCCCTTTCGACTACGCATGCTGGGACATGTGGGGCTCACCAAGCAGGCCATAAGATGAAATGGTTGTTGTTTCGACAAGGACTATATTGGCCCACTATGCTGAAAGATTGTGTTGAGTTCGCCAAAGGTTGCCAAGAATGCCAAGTTCATACAGGCATCCAACATGTACCAGCAAGCGAACTTCACTCGATAGTGAAGCCTTGGCCCTTTAGAGGATGGGCGTTGGATCTTATTGGAGAGATTCGACCAGCATCATCAAAGAGTCAGAAATACATATTGGTAGGCATTGATTATTTTACTAAGTGGATCGAAGCTGTCCCTTTAGTCAATGTAGACCAAGAAAATGTCATTGAATTTATTCAAAAGAACATTATATTTAGGTATGGAATCCCTGAGACAATAACAACTGATCAAGGGTCAGTTTTCACTGGTCGAAAGATGCAGGAATTTGCTCAGGAAACAGGTTTCAAACTCCTAACATCCACGCCTTATTATGCACAGGCGAATGGTCAAGTTGAAGCAGCTAACAAAGTGGTGATTGGCTTGATAAAGAAACATGTTGGGAAGAAACCAAAGAATTGGCATAAGACGTTAGACCAGATTTTATGGGCTTGTCGAACGTCCCCAAAAGAAGCCACTGGTACAACACCATATAGGCTAACTTTTGGCCATGATGCAGTATTGCCAACATAAATTTGTCTTCAATCTGCAAGAGTTCAGAGGCATTATGATATTCCTTCTGAGGTTTATTGGAATATGATGTTAGATGAATTGGTGGATTTAGACGAAGAGAGATTACACGCTCTCGACTTACTCAGGCTTCAGAAGAAAAGAGTAGAAGACTCTTATAATAGAAAGGTAAAACCTAAGGTATTTTTGCCTGAAGAACTAGTTTGGAAGGTAATTCTTCCCATGGATCGACGGGATCGAAGCATGGGGAAATGGTCACCCAAATGGGAAGGACCCTTCAGAGTTATCCAAACTTTTTCTGGTGGAGCCTATGAAGTCGAAGAGATAAGTGGAGATAAAAGGCTCTTGAGAGTAAATGGTAAATATTTGAAAAAATACAAGCCTATACTTCAAGAGATAAAAATAAAATAATAAAAGAACAAGCTAAATTAACCATAAAAATGCCAAAATGGAAATTTTTATTAATTTCAGCCAAGATGGCAATTGTTGTCGAAAACGATTACAGAAGATGGTTACAAAAGAGAATCAATCAAAAGGTAAGAGAATTCTTGAGTCGAAGATACTTGGCGTACTGCAGCTCCAACCTCTTTTTGCACCAGGAGTTTTCCTGCACTAGTTTGGCAATTTGAGCGTCGAGGCTTTGGGCCCTCTCAGCGAATTCCAGGCCTTGCTTGATCTCAGTCTGGCTCTCAGTGTCTGAGATGGTCGAAAGAATTTCCTCCTGGAGTACAGTGTTGGCGTTTATCTTCGCCTCTATCTCGGCGATTTGTGCTCGGAAGGAGTCATTCTCTCGCTCAATGGCATCGACTCTTTCCTGTGCAGACGCTTTTTGTTTCGACAACTCGGCAATTCGAGAAGTCGAATCTGAGACAGCAGTCCACGCAGATGAGCTTTTGCCATGCAGCACTTCGAGCTGACTGTTAAAACCTCGTTGGCGCCTGTAATCCGCTGAAACTTGATCAATCATAGAATGTAATTCCATGATCAAGTCTGAGATTTCTGGGGCTACAGCTTCGAAGTCAACAGCATTCAAGACCTCCTTTAAGCATGATGGAGCAGTGGGGTCCCCCTCTAAAGTCTTCATCAAATCCCTCTTGAAGAACTGGGCCTTAACCTTCGCCAACGCATCATCAAGAGGAGAAGTTTCAGTAGACTTCCCCGACAGGGTAGGAATTTCCTGACTAGTGTCAGATGAACTCTTACTCTCGATGATTGCATTGAGGTAGCTGATAGGGTCAGTTTGTTTCAAGATTTCCAAGTCCTCTTTTGACCTGTGCTTTGAGGAGGTAACCCTTGCTACAGTATTATCTTGGGCTTGAGGCTGTTGAATGCTGAGTGCCTCGATTGGTTGCTCTTCGACTTGGACTGAGGCGGTACCAGCGTCGACTTGTGGTTCTTCGTTAGCATCACCCTGGGGTCCTTCGCCAGCGTCATTTTGTGGCTCTTCGCTAGCGTCACCCTGGTGTCCTTCGCCAGTACCACCTTGGTGCTCTTCGTCAACAGCATCTTGATTCTCTTCGCCATTGCCTTGGTCTCTTCCTTCAGGATTCTCTTCTGACGACAAGTCCACCACATGAACCGTTTCTGGCTGTGTTTCCTCCACCATAGGTTCTTCTGTTGTCTTCTCCACTGTTTCAGCATTGGCCTCATTCTCAGTATGGGCTTCGTCATTGCCCAAATCTTTTTCCTGAGGCCTGCTAAGGTCAGCAGATTCTAGAGTTTCTGAAGTCCTTGGTGGAGAACTTTCAGTAGTGTCCTGAAAAGGGAAAGAAGACAAATCTTCAGATGTCGAAAGAGACACAATCGAATACTGGTATCTATGCCTAAGTTATAAAAAGGGTCAAATAGATTACCTGTGGATTAACTTCAGCCCCAGGGCTGGAATTGTCACTCTCGACAGGTTTGTTAAGAAGAACGTTCAGTTCCTCCTCAGTTGGCTCCTCGATGATCACTGCAGGTGGCCTAGGCTTTCTCACAGCGACCTTTATTCTGACGGTTCGACCTTCAGGAGCAGGAACAGGAACAGGAGCATCCTTCGTTAACTTTCGCCTCTTTAAGGGGGCAGGAGGAGAATCACTTTCGTCATCACTTCCAGATTCGACGACCAGTGCTGCCCGCTTCTTGGGCGAAGGTGCCTAGAAAACCAATAGGAATTCGATTGAATAATTGCATCGAAAATAAGAAATCGAAAGCCAGAAGAAAAATGAAGAAAATCTGGTTACCGATGCAGGAGGCTTCCTCGAAGAGCCTTCCCCTTGTTGGTTGCTTATGGTCTTCGCCGGCGCTGTATTCTTCGCCAGCGGTGGAGGTTTTGTTGAAGGGCCTCCTCCTTGTGGGCCTTCTGTAGCCTTCTTGGCTAGAGGCTTTCGAACAACTGAAAGCGAAAAGAAAAGTTAACAGGCTAGCAATCGAAGAGAAAGACAAAAAGTAATGTGAGAGCATGAACTTACATTTCTTTACTTTGTCCAAGACAAGGACAAAAGACTTCTGCAACTCAGCCATGAAGTCCTTCTCGTCGAAGAAGTACTCAGCATAATAGCTTCTCCACCATTCCTCGAAAGATGGTGAGCAAAGGAAATTAAGCTGGTAATCAAACAGCGAGAGGATTGTTCGACCAGCATATCTTCCGATATGCTTGATGGCAGCTTCTTCTGTATAATCGTTGCAGAAGTACAACATTGACTTCTCTCTTTGAAAAATCGGAGAAGGCAGGGTTTGGATGATACCAAACTGGCGAGATACCAGATTTGGTTGATAGGCAAGCAGACTCAAATGAGTCTTAGAACTCTTAAATCGAAGAGGCATGATCCTGGGTGTCAGGAACGCCTCCCAAAGTATGGTGTGCTCATCGACATTGGGACCGCTCGAATCCTTTGGATGTGGCCTTGTGAACCATGCTGGCCCCACCCTCCGTTGAGCAAATGGAGCCATAGTTGAAACAAATTCCTTCCTTCGAGCGAACATCAGAACGAAGTTAGTGAAGGTTTGTTGAAACTCCAGCCCATCTTCCACAGGTGTCAGCAGAGCCAGCCTAATTCCTTCGATACGTCTATTAGCTATCGCTGGGGCTTGTTCATTTATCTGAATCTTCTTGGGTAAGAAAGATTCGAAAGTGGCGTTGAGCCACAGTTGAAGTAGCCAAAAAGGCCCAGCAAGTAACAAACTGGCCCTGTCCTCGACATGTTTCAGAAGAGTGACCCCATTGCTGATCGAGTCATAAAGACTGGCCAGAATCAGTTCTGCCAAACAGATGTTTTGGCGGTGATGCAGTTGGGTGGCAAGAGTGACCATCTTTTTGGTCACTTGTAGAGACTTCGAGCAAAACACAAAGCGAGTTAGCCATAAGGCTAGAAACGCTATGTGTTCGACATCCGACACCGCGTCTGTCGACCTGTCATGATAATGGTTGATAAAGGTGGTGTATGTTGGCTTGGTCTCAGAGAAGCCAATTTGGTCCTCCGACATCTCCTCCGGGTCGAAGTAATCTCCGGTTGGTCGAAGGCCAGTAATAGCTGCTACGTCGAAGAGTGTGGGGGTTAACATCCCACATGGAAGGTGAAAAGTGAAGTGAGAGTAATCCCAGAACAACAGCGAAGCTATAAGCATCTCTGGGGAGTAGTTTAAGCCTGTCTTCGACAGCATCACTAGGTCGAAGATTCCCATTTCCTTCCAGACTGGAGTTTGATGTTTCTCCAACTTTGTTAGCCAAGCAACATAATCGGAGGTCAGATTAGGGCAAGACCTGAAGACCCTAACACTTCTGTTGAAGAAGCGGAGGTCGATTTTCTCGCGTGTAGGGTCTTCGTTGTCTTCTGCGTCCTTCTTGGCGCATGCTACTGGCTTGAGTTTCTCGACGATTGGGAAGTAGCTCTTGATCTTCAGAGTTTCAGAGATGCTTGGATTCATGGGGCCAGACATTGCGAAGATCTGGTTGGAGTATCCAACCGGGATCATCAAGTGGCGCGAGTAAGCATCGCGAACGGAGATGTCAGAGGGTTCAGGAACCCTTCGTTTCCCTATAGAGTTTACTACCGGAGCAGTAACAAAGACCTTGGGTTTAACATGTTGTTCAGTTGGTGCGTTAGCCTTGGGGGCAGTAGAAGCAGAGGCCATTGTTGAGGATGAAGATAAAGTGAAAGAGGAAAAGTTTTTCTGCAAAGAGAGCAAGCTTGTACGAAAGCAAGGAAGTTTGAAGGCTAGTTTGCGTAAAAAGTCCCACAATGGGATATTCACTACTATTTATAGTAGTGGGAAAAATCTCCAATAACGAGGACATTAAATGTCATTTAATGCTGCAGGAATTAGTGGGACGCGTGGCAGCATCCTGTTGTTTTGGCCGTTTCTGCAAAAATAGAGAGACGCAGCGTGCGTCCTCGTTTTTGGGATTTGTCATAATGACAAATTCTGAAGTGACGTTTGGTACTGCACGCCGTACTGAAAGTGACGTCCTAGGATCAAATCAATGATGGTTTCTTGGGATTGCCAATAGTTGGTAAAAAGCAACAAAAAGTGCACAAGTTAACTTGTGACTAAGCGTGGAAAGACAGGTGTCGAATGGCGTTTTCAAAGAATGCCTTTTTCTTTCAGAGTCGAAATAAGGCATTCTTGGGGGGCAATTTGTTGGCTCCTAAATTCGACACCTTTGTTTTGATTGATGTCAGCCATTAAAAGCTGAAAGATGCTTTCGACTGGCTAAGTCTGTCGAAGTGCCCGTCGAAAGATGGCAAAATACTTAGAAGATTTCTTCCAAGGAAGAAGGCTGGTTGCCTTCGACATCGAAGGAGTTTTCGTCGAAGATGTCTCTTGATGAAGGTGTTCGATGGTCCAGAGTGGAGCAGTTTGAAATTCAAAGCTTTGGAGGGAAAACGGTTTCCAGCAGTTACTATGTGCAAACGTGCAAGGATCTGGAGCGTCGAGCATGGAGAACGTGCCAAGTGGCTTGATCTCGAAGCAGTGTAACTGCCCGACGGTTACTTGGAATGTTTTAGTATAAATAGGAGTAGACATGTAGTTTCTCGCGTGTGTTCACAATTATATACATAGTCACTCATTTAGATTCGAGTACCTAGTGCGTGAGAAAGAATTGTTGAGAAATGTATGTGTGAAACACCAATTTTATCAATTAAAGTCATTTACTTTTCCAGCATTTTACTTGCTTTTCTCCTTTAAATTCCTGTCGAACCTTTACTTTAAAGCCTTGTTTATTTTACCAAGCCTTTCCTTTATGCAATTTACTTGAAACCTTTTATTTAAAGCCTTATCCACCTTAATCAAACTTCAAAATCAACCTATGTCCATAGGATCAATCTGATCGATCCTGCGAGTAACCAAATAAGTAACCATTTGGAGGATCAGCGGTTGTTTACCAAAACCCAAGGTAAACACACCCGTCAAGGATTCACTTTCCTAGACGAAAAATACATTCATAAACATCGCACTTCCATACATCATTATAGCATGCATATACGCATCATATCTTACAAATCTCATTTATGTTGAGAACATCATTGCCTGGCCCATATCATGCATTGCATATGACTGACCTTTACCTTTCAGGGAAGATTCAGTTAAATTCTCAATCATATTTCAAGACCTAGACCGGTTCAGTTAATCGACTCCAAAGATTTCTTATCCAGTCCAAAGCCTTCTCTAGTCCAGTTAAATCGACCCCAAACAGATTTTTCTGATGAAGACTCAGTAGAAGTTATCCAAGTTTTTCTCAATGATTGCTATTGAGTTGTAATCGCCTATGGTTCTCTCCCCGATCCTGCGGAGATGATAATTCCATCCCAGGTTTTCTCAATGATTGCTATTGAGATTGTAATTGCCTATGGTTCTCTCCCCAATGCTGCGGAGACCATAATTCCATCCCAGGTTTTCTCAATGATTGCTATTGAGATTGTAATCGCCTATGGTTCTCTCCCCAATGCTGCGGAGATGATAATTCCATCCCAGGTTTTCTCAATGATTGCTATTGAGTTGTAATCGCCTATGGTTCTCTCCCCAATCCTGCGGAGATGATAATTCCATTCAAGGTTTTCCTCAATGATTACTATTGAGATTGTAATTGCCTATGGTTCTCTCCCCGATCCTGCGGAGATGATAATTCCATTCCAGGTTTTTCTCAATGATTGCTATTGAGATTGTAATCGCCTATGGTTCTCTCCCCGATCCTGCGGAGGTGGTAATCCCAAGATTCGCTCAACGATTGCTGTTGAAGCTGAAGTCGTCCAAGGTTCTCTCACCGTTCCTATTGAGGTAGTAACCATCCCTGGTTCATTCATCACCGTTTGAAACTCCATATTTAGCTCCTGTAACCAGTCAGGACATATCTATACAAAGCATCTGAAGACCAGCTCCTGCAACATGTCAGGTACTCATTTTTCTTATGCAGGTATGCAAGTTCTCGCTAAGGAATCTCTTATGCGATTGACACCCCGATGGCATCTATAAGCCCATCCACCTTCCATCATCTCTTAGCATGGCATCTATAAGCCCATCATCCTATCCAGCAATCTATAAATGGCATCTATAAGCCCATTCCACCATCACACTGCTACTATGTTAGCGCAAATTTCTGGGCACTCTAGTGTTCAATCATCTTCCACCCTCGGATTACGAAAGGCATGTCAGCCAATCTGCATCCTCAGGTCTAAGAAGATTGAACAGGGGCAACTGTTGTACCCCAAAATTTGCCCTCCCATATTCTTCAAGAATTGTCAAAAGCATGATTCAAAATTCCCCAAGGGTTGCACAGTTCAAGGGCCTCCTAACAGTCAAAGTTAGGGTTTTGGTTCTGACAAAGAAAATAAAGTTTCCAAGGGTCCAATCAAGTCCCACATGCCTACAAATATGGTCAAGTATCCTCATACCAAGTTTCAAGACTTTCAGCACAAAATTGCACAGTCAAAACCCTAATTGCACTACAGTCAACTGTAGGGGCAAAATGGTCATTTGACAGTCAAAAGTCCAAATTTTTGGTCAACATCTCATTTTGAAGCCACAAACATCATTTGATCAATGCTTGATCATGATTCTCAAAGCTTGGCTCAAAAATCATCAAGATGCAAAAGTTTCCTTATTTGGACAGTTGAAAAAGTCAACTGTAAATTGACCAGGGCATAACTTTCACATGGATTATCATAAAAATTCCATCCAAATCTCATTTTGAAGAGAAAGACATTTCCTACAACTCATCTTCATACTTCAAGTCCAAGAAATGCTCTCACAAAAAGTTATCAATTTCAACATTATAGGTCATTTTCAAAAGTCAACAAAAAGGGACTTTAAGTCAAAGGCCATAACTTGAGATTGGTAAATCAAAATGACATGGGACCAAAGACATTGGTTAGAGGACTCAAAGACCTTTCCAAAATGTCCAAGAACATGAGCAAAGCTTAAAAATTGAGCAAGTTATGCCTTGTGGAAGTTGGGAAATTTTTGGATATTTTGAAAAGTCAACATTGATTCAAATGACCTAAAATTGCTAATGGGCCTCTTTTTATTCCACAATTCATTATCCAAGGCATGTGCACGACCACTTGGCCCAAAGGGAAGTTTTTCTTCATTTTTTATTTATTTATTTGGATTTTTATTATTAATAATTCATTTAAATTAATTAAAATACATGAAAAATATTAAACCTAAGTTTTTCAATCTTTTTATGCATGATATATACTCAATAATTCGTGCATGATCAGATATAGAAGGAATTGAAGTTAATTGGCCATAATTTGTACCAAATAGGCATGAAAAATATTTGAAAAGATCTTGGAAAATCAAATCTTGCAAGTCATGAATGCCAAGGTTTTTGGTTGTTTTCTTTGACCTAATTCATTCCATACATAAGCTGGATCAAGACCTAATGCCTCCTAACCTAAAAGCTGCGCAAGAACCTGAAGAAAAAACTTGAACTTTTTGCTTGAAAACTCAAAACTGAAAATACACTTGCAGGTCGTTTCAAGCCACAACACTGATTCCATTGCATTCCTGGGACATCAAGCAACGTATTTGGATCAAAAGCACGACCTCTAACGCCCAGAATTGGTGAATAGGATTCACACTTTCTCATATTTTTTTCAGAATCGTGTTTTAAGATTTAGACATTTTCATTGCATTTCTTTAATGGATTCATACTAAGTGATGTGTTTTGAAGCTAACCACCTACTTTAATTATGTTTTTGTGTACTATATGCAATTCTACCATTGATACAGATTAGGATTCTTGGAGGTCCAAATTGGGCGTTTTTAAAAGCTACAAAATTAGAACCTTATAATGCCATGAATGGATTCAGGGTGTTTGGACGAAAATAATGGCACCCTCGCGCCTAATTTCTGAGGCCACATGGCCTAATCGCTATTATCAAATTAAGCATAATTTGGGGGGGTTCAAAACCCCCGCTAACTCTTTTTCTATTTCAGGGAAAAAACAAGGCAACGAGGAAGACGACCCTGTGGCATCAACTGATTGGCTAATTTGAGTTCTCGCGCCAAAAAGTCACTAACGCCTTGGTTTATGTTATGTTCATTGTGTGTTATTTAATGTACAAAGAAATAAAGTGGCACGATTGGCAAGGCGTTGTAGTGGTGACCTCCAGGACCTGGGTTCGACCCCAGGTCCTCACCCCCCTTTCATATTATTTTTCATATAATATTCATATGCAGTTTCAGCGCTAAGGTGTGCCATACGTCCTCAAAATCAAGCCTTTCACGCACATGATGAGATCAATCCAAGGGCTGTCGTTGGAAGCATACCATGATCGTTGGTCAACACGTATACATGCTAGCTGGAAAAGTCCACCAGGCCAAAGGCCATTGGCCCAAATTGCTAAAGAAAAACCTCCAACTTGGGGACAGCACCCCCCCTCTAGTTTGTCTTCTTTTACTCTTTTATATATTTTTTTCCTTTTCTTTGTTTTAATTAATTTCTTAATTCCTTATAATTATTATTTTCATAATATAAAAAACATCAAAAAATCAGAAAAGACCAAAATTAAATACCTTTATTTAATTAGTATTTTTTGCAAATAAAATTCATAATTAACTTAGTTTTCTTCTAATTTAGGTTTAAATTTTAACATTTTCTTAAATAATTTAAAATTGGTAGAATTAGTTTTAATTAATTTTTATCCTTTTTTTCTCCTTTTCTTTTCACTAATATTTCCTATTATTATTTTTATAATTAAATCGCATTAATTAATTAGGTTTAATCTCATTAAAATCATAAGAATACAAAAATACCAAAACAATTTCTTTTCATTTTAATTTCATTAATTTAATAATTTAATTTAGTATAATTTAAAAGGGTCCAACGCCCTAGTTTTCAATTCTTATTAATTCGCATATTTATTTCTTTTTCGTATAATTTTTATGTATCTCTCCCAAAGCCGTGTAATTAATTTCTCGCACTTTACTTTACTTTATTTCTTTATTTTTCCGTCAAATCGGGTTCTGGAAATTTTGGCGATGTGGACCCGCGCCTTATGTAATAGCTTAGAACTTTGCTTTTCTCGCACTTTTAACTGTTAATCAAGGCATGCAAGAATGAATGGACAAAAATAAAAACAAGCGCATAGATCACTAACAACATGACAAGATAAATGCAAATGAACGTAACACACAAATCACACACCACCCCTAGGGTACGCCTCACTGTTGCCTTGCCTCGAAAGGTGGTCGTCGAGTAGAGGATGTCTTAGCAAGTCCTCATGATCCGGGAACCTGGCATGAGGGTAGCTTCTAAGGTGTCTTCCCATTGCTCTGGTGATCACCATGTCCCGAACCTCGAATTGACCCGAACACCTCCAATGGTGGTGCTACCTACCTCTCAATGGTGGGATGGCACTACTTTAAGGACATCTACACAGACGAATTCCTTAGGGTAGGTAGGTTCTCGTAGATACTTGCTCTAAATTTCAAAACAAATTCAAAAATACTTTTCACACCAACACATTTTCAAAAAGCTTTCGAAAGCATTTTTTCAAACACTCTTGAGGACCGATACAAGAGTCGAACTGAAATTTTCAAAGAAACTTTTTAAAACCCACAGTTGAAAAGCAAACAAACCATTTTTGAAAACACAAATGAGCAAGTATCTAAGAGCCCATGGATAACCATGGATAGAAAGGGTGCTAACACCTTCCCTTTCTATAATCTACCTCCCGAACCGAGAGCAATCTCTATAAGGAATTTTTCTGTGCTTTTGTCCTTTCCTTTTGGAGAAAATAAAAGACGGTGGCGACTCTTGCTTCCGCGACATTTCGCGAACCAGCGTTAAACAGTCAGTTCCAGATCCACCGATCACAGAAGCGCCTGAGAGGCCGAATGTGGTGACTGCTCCTATGCCTCAGCATGGGGTAAATGCTGTTGATGAAGAAGTGTACGCTGTTTTTGTGGATGATCTGGCTACTCCTCTGAAGACTGTCAAGAGGAACCTGCTGCTGGCCGGTTTATTTCCGGGTTGCAGTGAGGGTTGCCTGTTCTGTGTTGTTTCCCTATCTGGTTGTCCCTTGCTGAAGTTAGGCATCCAAAGCCTAATGGATAGCAAGGAGATTCTGTTTAAGAAGTCTGTTGTTCAGTTGGTTCCAGTAGAAGAAGTTTCTGTGGTTACCATCTTCAATAATCCAATCAAGGCTCTCCTGAAGAAGCCTGTCCAAATCATGATTGTCGCACCTGTTGTTATCACTGTTCCGGGGCCTCTTCCCTATGTATCTGATAAAGATGTCCCCTGGCATTATGGGGCAGACGTATATGTGAATGGAATTAAACAAGAGTTCAACACTGGCGCCAGTATCTGCGATATCACTGGTCCAGCCAAGGTTACCCGTAGTGGCAGGCTCTTCTCGCCTGACATTGCACCGCCCGCTACTCGAAGACCCCTCCTTATAACACCTACAAGTGTACCTGTTCCTGTTGCTGACCAAGTTGTTTCCCCTACTGCCGAGTCATCCAATGCTTGGGGCAAGGGAGTTGAAGATGAGCCTGCCCGGATGGAGGCACCGATACCTATAAATGCTGAGGCCTCCCAACAAGAAATGGAGGAGATTCTAAAGATAATAAAGAAGAGCGACTTCAACGTTGTCGAGCAGCTGGGGCATACGCCCTCCAAGATCTCAATGCTCTCCTTGTTACTGTGCTCTGAGGCCCATGCTAAGGCCTTGATCTCATTTCTCAAGACGGCCCATGTGCCACAGGAGACATCTGCAGTTCAGTTCACTGATTGCGTAGCAAATCTGACAGCGGACAACGGCTTGGGATTCTCGGATGCTGACCTGACTGCGAAGGGAAGAGACCACAATGATGCCCTGCATGTCTCTATCGAATGCAGGGGCACTACTCTGGCACATGTATTGGTGGATACTGGTTCTTCCTTGAATGTGCTACCCAATAAAGCTTTAGACCGTTTAGATTGTGAAGGCCTGGAACTGAAACCCAGCAATATCATCGTCAGGGCCTTTGACGGTTCAAAAAGGATGGTTCATGGAGAGGTTGACATTCCTATTCGTGTGGGCTCTCAGGTGTTTGACTCTACTTTTTATGTGATGGATATCCGCCCATCGTACTCTTGTCTACTGGGTCGACCTTGGATCCATAAAGCTGGGGCAGTGACTTCTACCTTGCACCAGAAGCTGAAATACCCTGTCAGAGGGAAGATTGTCAGTGTGCAAGGAGAGGAGGAGTATATGGTGAGCCATTTGAATTCCTTCAGATACATTGAGATGGATGGGGAGTTTATTGAAACCCCCTTTCAGCATTTCGAGGAGGTGCTTCCAATTTCAGCAGCAGCAGAAACAGCGGTCGAAGAGAATGTTCCTTTGAAGATGGCTTCCCTGAGGGATGCCCGGGCTGTGGTTCAGAAAGGTGAATGTGCTAATTGGGGCAGGCTTCCCGACTTTACACAGAAAACTGACAAATTTGGACTGGGTTTTACTGCAGAGGGACAGAACGCTACACGGAAGGCGAAGACCAGAAGACCTCCTGTGCTCATTACAAATCCAGGAGTGAATGCTGTTGGGGAAGACAATGAAGTGGATGAAGCAGAATTCAATAGCTGGATCTACCCGACGATCGAAGGCGGATTGACCAATTGGATTGTCAAAGACCATACTCCTGTTACTTTTGTTACGCAGTAATAAACTTCTTTGTTTTGCTATTTGTAATAAACAATAAATAAACTCTATGGCCCGGTGTCTTACCCGAGGCACCGTGGTTTCATTTGTGAGGGCATATAAATTGTCATTTCATATATCATAAATGAAAATCTTGGACGTTTTCTCGCATTACAAATCTTATGCTCCTTTTCTATCTTCTCTTCCTTTATACATATTTCAAAAACAGCTGTATTTACACACACTCACTCATACAGGTTCCAATCCACTCTGGATCTCACTGGTAACGACTCTGCTACTGCCAGTTATGACTTCGAAAATCCGATCAACTTAGCCGAAGACGAAGGTGAAGATGATTGCGAAGTGCCTGGCGAACTTGCAAGACTGTTGCTTCAGGAAGAGAGGACAATTCAACCACACGAAGAGCCAGTGGAAATAATAAACTTGGGTACTGAAGAAGACAGAAAAGAGGTAAAGATTGGTGCCAACCTAGAGCTCAGCGTGAAGCAACGGTTGACTCAGATGCTGCATGATTATATGGAGATCTTTGCCTGGTCCTACGAAGACATGCCCGGGTTGGATACCGATATTGTGGTCCATCACCTGCCTACTAAGGAAGACTGCCCTCCGGTCAAGCAAAAGGTCCGTCGTATGCGTCCAGAGATGTCTGAGAAGATCAAAGCCGAGGTTATGAAACAGTTTGATGCCGGGTTCCTTGCAGTGACTTCTTACCCTCAGTGGGTTGCTAATGTGGTGCCGGTACCAAAGAAGGACGGTAAGGTCAGAATGTGTGTCGACTACAGGGATCTGAACAGGTCCAGCCCCAAGGATGACTTCCCTTTACCTCACATTGATGTCCTTGTTGACAATACAGCCCAGCATAAAGTGTTCTCTTTCATGGATGGCTTTTCAGGTTACAATCAGATCAAGATGGCACCTGAAGACATGGAAAAGACTACATTTGTTACTCAGTGGGGCACCTTCTGTTACAAGGTCATGCCTTTTGGACTAAAGAATGCTGGGGCAACCTACCAACGTGCCATGGTTGCTTTATTTCATGATATGATCCATCATGAGATAGAAGTGTATGTTGACGACATGATTGCAAGGTCCCAAACTGAGGAAGAGCACCTAGATCATCTGCAGAAATTGTTTGACCGTCTGAAATTATACAAGCTGAGGTTGAACCCGAACAAGTGCACCTTCGGGGTAAGATCTGGAAAGTTGCTAGGCTTCATTGTAAGTGATAAGGGTATTCAAGTGGACCCTGCCAAGGTTAAAGCTATTCAAGAGATGCCAGTCCCTAAGACAGAGAAGGAAGTCAGAGGCTTTTTAGGACGCCTGAATTACATTGCTCGGTTCATCTCGCATCTAACCGCTACCTGTGAACCAATCTTCAAGCTGCTGAAGAAAGATCAGGTAGTACGTTGGAATGATGAATGTCAGGCCGCTTTTGACAAAATCAAAGAGTATCTCCAAGAACCACCCATCCTTATGCCACCGGTTGAAGGGAGACCTCTGATATTATACTTGACAGTACTTGACAATTCAATGGGGTGTGTGCTGGGGCAGCATGACGAGTCTGGCCGAAAAGAGCATGCCATTTATTACCTTAGCAAAAAGTTTACCGACTGTGAGACCCGATACTCACTGCTCGAGAAAACTTGCTGCGCTTTGGTATGGGCTGCTCGCCGGCTGAGACAGTATATGCTGACTCATACTACCTTGTTGATCTCAAAGATGGATCCTATAAAGTACATATTTGAAAAGCCTGCTCTGTCTGGGAGAATAGCAAGATGGCAAATGATCTTGACGGAATACGACATTCAGTACACGACCCAGAAAGCCATCAAGGGAAGTGTATTGGCAGACCACTTGGCACATCAGGCAATCGACGATTATCAGTCAATGAATTTCGAGTTTCCGGATGAAAGTATCATAATTGTGACTGATTGTGAAGTACCTGGACTGGATGAAGGACCTGAGGAAGGATCCCGATGGTCTATGCACTTTGACGGAGCCTCCAATGCTTTGGGAAACGGTATTGGCGCTGTAATCATATCCCCTCAAGGCACTCATACTCCACTCACTGCCCGGCTATGTTTCAACTGTACCAACAACATGGCGGAGTATGAGGCGTGCATCATGGGTCTTCAAGCTGCGATCGACCTAAGGATCAAGTTTCTGAGTGTCTTCGGAGATTCCGCTCTCGTGATCAATCAGATCAAAGGAGAGTGGGATACGAAACATTCGAATCTTATTCCTTACAGAGAATGTGTGTTGACCTTGATCCCCCACTTCACGAAGATAACCTTTGAACATTTTCCGAGAGAAGAGAATCAGTTGGCGGACGCGTTAGCTACAATGTCTTCTATGTTCAAGGTTAAATGGGACAATGAGGCTCCCCGGATCATCATCTGGAAACTGGACGAACCGGCATACTGTTGTGATCTCGAGACTGAGTTGGTGACTGAGAAGCCTTGGTACCATGAGGTAAAGAGATATTTGGAAGCTCAGGAATACCCGGAAGGTGCATCTGTCAATGATAAGAAGTTCCTGAGGAGGTTCGCGGAAAAGTTCTTCCTTAGCAACGACATCTTGTACAAGCGAAACCATGATCCAACCTTACTGCGTTGTGTGGATAAGACTGAAGCAGAGAGGATCATGGAAGAGCTACATGAAGGGACCTTTGGTACACATTCCAGTGGACATACAATGGCAAAGAAGATCCTTCGGGCAGGATATTACTGGTCCACAATGGAAGCTGACTGCTACCAACATTCCAGGACATGCCATAAGTGCCAGATTTATGCAGACAAAGTGCATGTTCCTCCAGTTCCTCTGAATGTTCTGATTGCGCCTTGGCCGTTTGCAATGTGGGGCATAGACATGATCGGTGAGATTAAACCTACGGCATCTAATGGGCATCGCTTCATCCTAGTGGCGATTGATTATTTTACAAAGTGGGTCGAAGCAGCTTCCTACGCTACGGTAACCAAGACTGTTGTGGCACGGTTCATTCGGCATAATCTGATCTGTCGGTACGGCGTCCCAGAGAGGATCATTACAGACAACGGTATCAATCTAAATAATAAGATGATCACTGAGCTCTGCGAGCAGTTCAAGATACAGCACCACAATTCTTCTCCTTACAGACCGAAGATGAATGGGGCTGTAGAAGCAGCAAATAAGAACATTAAGAAAATCGTGCAGAAAATGACAGTGACTTATAAAGATTGGCACGAGATGTTACCGTTCGCTCTACATGGATACCGTACCTCAGCCAGGACATCAACCGGGGCAACTCCTTTCTCCTTGGTTTATGGTATGGAGGCAGTCTTGCCGATCGAAGTGCAAATACCCTCTCTCCGGATAATGAAGGATGCAAATCTGAACGAAGATGATTGGATTCAGACACGACTTGATCAGTTAAACCTTATTGATGAGAAGAGACTTGCTGCTATCTGCCATGGTCAGACGTATCAGAAACGGATGATTAGGGCATTTAACAAAAAGGTCAGACCACAAGAATATCAAGTTGGGGATCTGGTAATCAAGCGAATCATCCTTCCTCAGAGTGATCCAAGGGGCAAGTGGACCCCTACGTATGAAGGGCCATTTGTGGTTAAACATGTGTTCTCAGGAGGAGCCATGATTTTAACCAACATGGATGGTGACGACCTTCCTCACCCCGCCAATGCAGACATAGTAAAAAGATACTACGCATGAAAAAAGACCCGCTAGGCTGACATGTATAGGCAAAAATTAGGGCTTCCCGGCGAACCAAAAGGGTTCGGGCAAAATGAAGGGATGAAATGAAAAAAATCTGTACACCCGGCAAGTCGAAAACCTGAAAAGGCGGCTTGGGCAAAAATGGGTATCCCGGTGGACTGAAAACCCGAAAGGGCAGTCCAGGCAAAAGTTAGGGATAAAGTGTAATACTATGTCTCATTGGATCACTTTGCATCCAGAATCTGGTATCTACATCAAGTTCAGACGGCATCGATCAGTCAACTTCACCTTCAACCAAGGTCATCAAGTGATGAGACGCTCGGAGTTATAAAGGCAATAGCAGAGTTGAAACCCAGTGGATCATTCATTTCACACAGCTGTTTTATTTTCTCTTGTACAAAATATGTATAAACTCTTTTGCTCGGCGACGTTCTCTTACTAGGACGTCAGCCTCTTGTACACAAACGTCTATTTACAGGCCATTCAAAATCAATACAAATATACTTTTCAGTTAAAAGTGCCAATTTTTTTTCCTTTTTTCTGTTTTGTTTTGCGAAGAACGTCCAAGGTTCAATTTGTGATATATGCATTGACAATAATTTGCTAACTCATGAATATTTGCATACGAAACAAAGGATTAATTACAGGTAACATTAGAAACAGGGGCAATAAAGAGTGGTCTAAGCAATCTAATTGTTCCATCCTCCAAGGTACCAAGATAGGTTCAGCTAAAGAACATAACCGGCATATCTTAATTCCCCAGAGAGCTAGCAAGTCAGTACACTCTCCTCAAGCAAAGTTATCAAATCTTAGGGAAGTTGGGTATCCTCCAGCAGATATCAACATTCCCCAGCAGCATATATTCTTAACAAGCATCCCCGGCAATCTTGGCCTAAAGGTTGTTCCCCGGCGGTATATCAAACATTCAAGGGAGCCACTTCCTCGATACAGTGCAAAACTTCCCCAAGAGAGTCCAATTTGCTTCCCCAGGAAAGTTGGAATAATTTCCCCAAGCAGTAAGCTTATCCCCAGTAGATTCTGGAAGCTTATTCTCGCAGAGCACGAACGCGTCTCCCGGCTTTATTCAAAGAGTTATTTCCTTACCAGGATATAACTGGGTTATCCTAAGCCAAAAGCCACGGAAAGATCGTCGTCGACACAGTCTTCTTATCCCCAGCGAAGTCTATAAGCACTTTCAACACAGTCTTCTTATCCCCAGCGAAGTCTATTAGCACTTCCAATACAACAAGGGTATCCCCAGCAAGTTATTATCAACAACTCAGCAAATTATCTCTCTCCCCACAGAGTATTGCTTCCCAGCAAGATCGTTAGAGTACTTTCCTCCCCGCAGAGTTATTCCATTCGTCAAGTTTATTCCCCAACGGAGTCATCTTCTCCTACTGGTATTCTTGCAATTATCATCCCCAGCGGAAGCAAAATTTATTCTCCAACATCAGCCCAGGAGTGACTTCCCAGCACCCGTCAAAGATTTACTTTCCTAGACGAAAAATACATTCATAAACATCGCACTTTCATACATCATTATAGCATGCATAGACGCATCATATCTTACAAATCTCATTTATGTTGAGAACATCATTGCTTGATCCATATCATGCATTGCATATGACTGACCTTTACCTTTCAGGAAAGATTCAGTTAAATTCTCAATCATATTTCAAGACCTAGACCGGTTCAGTTAATCGACTCCAAAGATTTCTTATCCAGTCAAAGGCCTTCTCTGGTCCAGTTAAATCGACCCCAAACAGATTTTTCTGATAAAGACCCAGTTGAAGACATTCCAAGACCTAGACCGGTTCAGTTAATCGACTCCAAAGATTTCTCTATTTTCTTATCCAGTCCAAGGCCTTCTCTAGTCCAGCTAAATCGACCCCAAACAGATTTTCCTGATAAAGACTTAGTAGAAGTTATCTATGGTTCTCTCCCCAATACTGCGGAGATGATAATTCCATCCAACGTTTTCTCAATGATTGCTATTGAGATTGTAATCGCCTATGGTTCTCTCCCCGATCCTGCGGAGTTGGTAATCCCAGGCTTCTCTCAACGATTGATGTTGAAGTTGAAGTTATCCAAGGTTTTCTCAATGATTGCTATTGAGATTGTAATCGCCTATGGTTCTCTCCCCGATCCTGCGGAGATGATAATTCCATCCAAGGTTTTCTCAATGATTGCTATTGAGATTGTAATCGCCTATGGTTCTCTCCCCAATACTGCGGAGATGATAATTCCATCCAAGGTTTTCTCAATGGTTGCTATTGAGATTGTAATCGCCTATGGTTCTCTCCCCGATACTGCGGAGATGGTAATTCCCACCAAGATTCTCAATGTTTGCTGTTGAAGTTGAAGTTATCCAAGATTTTCTCAACGGTTGCTGTTGAGGTTAAAGTCATCCAAGGTTCTCTCACCGTTCCTGTTGAGGTAGTAACTATCCCTGGTTCATTCATCACCATTTGAAGCTCCAGATTCAGCTTCTGTAACCACTCAGGACACATCTATATCAAGCATCTGAAGACCAGCTCCTGCAACATGTCAGGTACTCATTTTTCTTTTGCAGGTATGCAAGTTCTCGCTAAGGAAGCTCTTACGCGATCAACATCCGGATGGCATCTATAAGCCCATCCACCTTCCATCATCTCTTAGCATGGCATTTATAAGCCCATCATCCTATCCATCAATCTCCAAATGGCATCTATAAGCCCATTCACCATCACACTGCTACTATGTGAGCGCAAATTTCTGGGCACTCTAGTGTTCAATCATCTTCCACCTTCGGATTACGAAAGGCACGTCAGCCAATCTGCATCCTCAGGTCTAAGAAGATTGAACAGGGGCAACTGTTGTACCCCAAAATTTGCCCTCCCATATTCTTCAAAATTTGCCAAGTCAAAGCTTCAAAATCTCCCCAAGGGTTGCACAGTGCAAGGGCCTCCTAAGCAGTCAAAATTAGGGTTTTGGTTCTGATAAAGTAAATGAAGTTTCCAAGGGTCCAATCAAGTCCCACATGCCTACAAATATGGTCAAGCATCCTCATACCAAGTTTCAAGACTTACAACACAAAATTGCACAGTCAAAAACCCTAATTACACTACAGTCAACTGTAGGGGCAAAATGGTCATTTGACAGTCAAAAGTCCAAATTTTTGGTCAACATCTCATTTTGAAGCCACAAACATCATTTGATCAATGCTTGATCATGATTCTCAAAGCTTGGCTCAAAAATCATCAAGATGCAAAAGTTTCCATATTTGGACAGTTGAAAAAGTCAACTGTAAATTGACCAGGGCATAACTTTCACATGGATTATCAGAAAAATTCCATCCAAATCTCATTTTGAAGAGAAAGACATTTCATACAACTCCTCTTCATACTTCAAGTCCAAGAAATGCTCTCACAAAAAGTTATCAATTTCAACATTATAGGTCATTTTCAAAAGTCAACAAAAAGGGACTTTAAGTCAAAGGCCATAACTTGAGATTGGTAAATCAAAATGACATGGGACCAAAGACATTGGTTAGAGGACTCAAAGAACTTTCCAAAATGTCCAAGAACATGAGCAAAGCTTAAAAATCGAGCAAGTTATGCCTTGTGGAAGTTGGGAGATTTTTGGATATTTTGAAAAGTCAACATTGCTTCAAATAACCTAAAATTGCTAATGGGCCTCTTTTTCTTCCACAATTCATTATCCAAGGCATGTGCACGACCATTTGGCCCAAAGGGAAGTTTTTCTTCATTTTTTATTTATTTATTTGAATTTTTATTATTAATAATTCATTTAAATTAATTAAAATACATGAAAAATGTTAAACCTAATGTTTCAAATCTTTTTGTGCATAAAACATCTCCAAGATTTCGTGCAAATCAGATTAGGGAAGAATTGAAGGTGATTGGATATGATTGAGAGCAAATGTGCATGAAAAGATTGGAAAATATTTTGCCATAAAAATCAATATCCATACATCAATTCCTTGATTCTTTGGACAAGAAAACTTAACCTAAATCATTCACCTATACATACACAAGCAAACCCTCGTGCCCATTACCAAAAAGCTGTGCCAGATACCAAGAAACAAACTTGAATTTTTTGCTTGAAAACTCAAATCTGAAAACCAAGTTCCAGGTCGATTCAAGCCACGATACTTATTCCATTGGCTTGCTGAGGCTTCAGGGAAGAAATTTGGATCAAAACCACAAGCTTCCACCCCCAAAAACGTGAGAACGATCTCATCCTGTACAGAAAATATTTGATACTCTTGCATCTCGATTCATACATTTTTCATAATTTTTGATGCTTGATTTGTGTTCATTATATGATTCTGATGCTAACTATATAATTTAATTATGTTTTTGTGCACTCTATGCGATTTCACCATTGTTGGACATTAGGGTTTTCCAAGCTGTGAATTGGGGTTTTTCATTTAAGGAAAAATTAGCACTCGAGACCTGGACCATTGAATCAAGCATGCTTGGACGAAGAGAAACCAACCCTCGCGCCTAATTTATGAGGCCATATGGCCTATTCGCTATTTTCTGGAATAATGCCTTTTAGAACGGTTCAAAACCGTTGCTTATGGTTTTGTGTTTCAGGGAAAAATAAACGAAGAAGAAGAAGATGATGCGTGGAAGAGTACCATTGGAGCATTCAAATTTTGCGCGCTAATTTTCCACTAACCATTATTTTCTCTTATATTAATTGTTTACTATTATATATTCAAACGCGCTAGGTGGCTCAGTGGCAAGCAATTATGTTGGTGACCTTCAGGACCTGGGTTCGATCCCAGGTCCCCCACCCCCTTTCATATTATTTTTCATCCAATGCTTATGTGCAGTTTCAGCGTGAAGACGCATCATACATCCTCAACATCAATCCGTCCACGTGCCTATTGAGATGGATCATAGGGTTCTAATTGGAAGAACATGATGGATGTTGGTCAACGCATATGCATACATCCTGGAAAGTCAATCAGGCCAGAACTTATTGGGCTTAAAATTACTGGACTTCACCTCCACTTGGGGACAACACCCCCCTCTAGTTTGTTTCTTTTACCCTTTTTTTTTTATATTTTTCTTTTCTTTATTTTAAGTAATTTCTTTTAAATTATTATTTTCATAATATATAAAAAACACCAAAAAATCAGAAAAGATAAAAAATAATAAATATTTTTATTTAACTAGTATTTTTGTAAATAAAGTTCATTAATTAACTTAGTTTTTTAATTTAGGTTTTAACCTTAACTTTTTTAATAAAAATCTAAAATTGGTAGAATTAGGGTTTATAATAATTTTTATCCCTTTTTCTTTTCTTTCATAATAATTAAATATTTCCTATTATTTATTTTTGTAATTAAATTGCATGTAAATAATTAGATTAAGTTTAGGTTAAAATTTAATTCTTTCTTAATAAACTAAAAAACAACTAGAATTAGGGTTAACATTTTATTTTTCTCATAAAAATCATAAAGTACAAAAATACCAAAATAATTTCTTTTTCTTTCATTTAATTAATCATCTAATTTAATTTCATTAAAAAGGGGTCCAACGCCCTCGTTTCTAATTTTACTCCAATTCGCATATTTATTTCTTTTTCGTATAATGTTTATGTACCTCTCCCAAAGCCGTGTAATTTCATAATCCCTCGCACTTTTATTTTAATTCTTTATTTTCTGTCAAATCGGGTCCTGGAAATTTTGGCGATGTGGACCCGCGCCTTTTATAATAGCTTAGAATTTTTATTTCTCGCAATATTTTAACTGTTAAATAAATGCATGCAAGAATGAATGATTAAATAAAAACAAACGCTAGATCACCAATAACATGACAAGATAAAATATCTGAATCTGACACACAAGTCACACACCACCCCTAGGGTACGCCTCACTGTTGCCTTGCCTCGAAAGGTGATCGTCGAGTAGAGGATGTTTTAGTAAGTCCTCATGATCCGGGAACCTGGCATGAGGGTAGCTTCTAAGGTGTCTTCCTATTGCTCCGGTGATCACCATGTCCCGAACCTTCAAATTGACCCGAATACCTCCAACGGTGGTGCTACCAACCTCTCAATGGTGGGATGGCACTACTTTAAAGGACATTTACACAGACGAATTCCTTAGGGTAGGTAGACAACTCTAGATACTTGCTCTAAATTCAAAAACAAATTCAAAAATACTTTTCACACCGACACCTTTTCAAAAAGCTTTCAAAAGCAATTTTTCAAACACTCTTGAGGACCGATACAAGAGTCGAACTGGAATTTTCAAAGAAACTTTTTAAAACCCACAGTTGAAAAGCAAACAAACCATTTTTGAAAACACAATGAGCAAGTATCTAAGAGCCCATGGATAACCATGGATAGAAAGGGTGCTAACACCTTCCCTTTCTATAATCTACCTCCCGAACCGAGAGCAATCTCTTTAAGGAATTTTTCTGTGCTTTTGTCCTTTCCATTTGGAGAAAATAAAAGACGGTGGCGACTCTTGCTTCCGCGACATTTCGCGAACCAGCGTTAAACAGTCAGTTCCAGATCCACCGATCACAGTCATCTTAGGCATTTTAGGTCAACACATCTTTGTGCAAACATAAACCCTAATTTGGGTCAACAGTGCAAGGAGAAGTCTTGAGCAGATGAAACCCTAACTGGATCTTGAGCTCCAAGGGCTTTGTGATGAGAAATTATTGAGAGAAATGGGAGGGCAAATTTTGGGGTACAACAGTACCCGTTTCATTATATGTTTCTAAAACTATTGATGCAGTCTCATCTATTCCAACCACTATCACACAAACATCATCGCTTACATCATCCTTTATTCCATCATCCATCATTACTACTTCTGCTCATGTTCCAGTTGCAAATAATCCAATTGTTTCCAATACCACTACAACTGAAATTCCTGTAATTTCAAATGAGTCTTTTCCACCATCAACAACAACCATTTCTAAATCCATCACCATCACACAAGTTCTTGCTTCAAATCCTATTTCATCTCTCACTACCTTCATTCCATCAGAACCAATACACACTTCTATATCTTCATTAATCTCATCTCTTCTCATTGATCCAATTTCTCCCTATGTTCTCGAAATGTATGAAAGGAAAATCTCTGATAATCAATGAGCTATTGAAATTTCCTTAACTGAACCTTTCACTTGTTTCAAACTTTTTAATATTACCGAACAACCCTTACCACAAAATCCTCATGAACAAACTTCTGAACCAAGTCATCCTGAATCCAACCTAGCCTTAATTGTTTATGAAAAAACTACTCCTAAAACCTTGGATGAATGCATTAAAATTTTTAGAATCAAGGCTAAGAAAAGGTTGCTAAGTTAAGGGCAGAGGCAAGTACAAGTACTGAGCCTCGGGACATGGATGGTTCTTGGAAACTTTTTCAGAAGTAGATGTCTTCTGAAGTTGAATGAATGAATACTTTTGCTGAAGCATCCAGAATTGGGGATGTCCAAATGGTAACTGAAAGAAAAGAAGAAAGAGAAATAGTTAGATATGTTTTACTAATTACTGCAAAACAAAGAGAAGTAGAATCTAGAGTGCAAAAAGAAGTAGAGGAAGCCAGACTTAAGGCTCAAGAGGCAGAAGAAGCCAGATTGGCTAAAGAAGCAGAAGAAGCTGCTAAGGCTAAAGAAGATGCTTTGGTTGCTTCATCTTCTGATCCTACCATTGCGCGTCTGGAAAAAGCAATTGTTGAAATTAAAGGAGAACAACAGCTGTTAAGAGAAAGTATCATTAAATAGAAGGTTGTCAATAAGAATGTTCATAACATACTATAGTTGATTCTGCAAAAGATTTATACTCTTTCTCTTGAATGTTAGGCTCTAGGATTTTCTCTTTCCTTTTTCTTCTGAACTTTAGAATGTGCTCTTCTGATTATTTGTTGTTTCTTCAAAAAAAAATTTAGTCCGTTCTACTTCCTGGGACTTACTTCTTATTATGGACTGTTTGAAATTACTTATGTTGTTATTTTTAATGTTTTTCACGCATAGTTATCTTTTTAATGATGTCAAAAAGGGGGATAAGTATAATAATTTTGATGAACCTTAAAAGAAATGCATCATAATAATTAAATGATATAAAATATGCATTTACCACTAACGCTTGTTTGTCTATTTTTTAATTAACCGGGGAACTTTGAACAAGTTCACTAGGAATTCTAAAACATGTCAAAATGAAAGAAATCTTCTTAATCTCTTAAAAGAACTGATTGTTCATATAATCGAAGATGTACACTTTATGAACATATATTCAAATATCAGATATACCCAATACTGTTCAGAAGTTGAGAAATTTCTGAAAGTTACAGTTACCTTGATTTTGGTATCATAATGTTCAGAAGATGTAAAATGTCTGAGAATGTGATATTCATAAAATAAGAATCAAAAGTAGAAGCAAACGCCTTCCAGAAGAACATTGCAAATCAGAAGTTAAAGACTGACTGAAATTCCAGAGTCAAGACTCTCAAGATCTCGATATCTAATCTATTGGAACCAGAGGGAGTTTTACTCAAATGGCTCAGAGTCAGGATATTCGATCTTCACTCAATTTGTGACTCAGGGGGAGTTTCTCATCTAAAGGATAAGTATTCCATAACCTTCTTATTTCACTAATTATGATTATGTACAAAATTGTGTCATCAAAATACATAGTTTTGTCATCATCAAAAAGGGAGAGATTGTAAGAATAAGATTTGGTTCTGCAATATTATCTGAGTTTTGATGATCAAAAATGAATGTTTGTATGAACAATTTTGTTGTACTAATGTTTGTTATTGTTGAGTACTTAACAAACAAGTTCTGCTTTTGATGGATGGTGTGGCCAAGACATTAGAAGAGAACTAGCTCCACTTGTGTGCTACACAAGTTATATTGAACAATAGCAAGATACTCCAGAAGACTCTGAAGTGTAAGCTCTGGTGTTTTTTTAAAGAAACCAGTCAAATGATATGAAGACAAAAGTTGCTACTTAAGTCCAGATGCTGAAGACTCGTGTTTCAGAAGACAACGGGTTCTAAGGAAACAGTCAGAAGATCTGAAGACAAAAGTTATCGCTGAAGTCCAGATGTTGAAGGTTCATGTTTCTAAAAGACAACGTGTTCCAAAGAAACAAAGTTAGAAGATCTGAAGACAAAGTTTCTACTGAAGTCCTGATGCTAAAAACTTAGTTTCTAAAAGAGAACTTGTTTCAAAAGAAGACACAGTTAAAAAATCTGAAGACAATGTTTCCAACTGAAGTCCTGATGATGAAGACTTTGAGTTTCTAATGACAAGGTTATAAAGATAAGGATTCTTAAAGAACCAGGTGCTAAAGATTCTAAAGATGGAAGGTCTGAAGATTCCAAAGACTTGAAGTTCTAAAGGTCCAAGGTATATCTATAACGGGTTCTCACGACCAAGTGTTAGAGACTCTGAAAACGCAGTTCTTAAGACTCTGAAGACTTGAAGTTCTAAAGAACTTATGTTATATTACCGCTTCTAAACTGATGCTTGCATAAGCCTTTGAAGTTCATAAGGAAATAATATAACGGTAACATGGTACAATAGTACACAGTACAAAAAGCCTTATTCCACTACCTCTCCACTAGCTTGAATTGTGGAAGAGATAAGGATGTAGAAGTACTATTTGTAATGACTCTTTTTCAAATAGCTAACGACTCCTTTTTGCTTGGCTATATAAGAAAAGAATTGTATGTTTAAATGTAGTATGTTTCTTATTTCAAGTTGCAAGTTGCAAGATGCCGAACGGGCTGAATGTTGTTGGTGTTCAATGTTAAAATGAAAGCTATCATTATTGGAACACAACCAAAAAGATATCAACCACTATAACAACAATAAGAACAATTGTTATCAAAATGATTCATCAATCATGTTGATATTTATTACAATGAAATCATTGATTCACAATATGCTTAATTTCATATGTTGCACAAAGCTTGCTAAGTCGCAGAAGATAATGAAGATGATCATGAAAGCTCTAGTTACCAATCCATAACATGTTGTGCTCTAAAGTGATCATTGAAGAAAGTAGAACAAGGGGTGTTATCCAGAATGCTCTAAGGTGAATCAAGATGAAGAAGTTCTTCTCTTTACTACATCAAGATCAACAAAGCTTCCAGAAGATTATCAAGAAGAAGACTTCAACAATTCAAGTGCTTTGGGTTATTGTCCGAGGAAAAGCTACTTGAAGAAAATAAAACCACACATCAAGCTACAATAAAATGTAATATCTTTTAGTATGTATTAAGTTCTTATTATGTACTTAATTTTGTTTACATCCATCTTGTGTAGAAGCATTATTATTGTAAGCAATTATAAATCAAACAATTGTTTGATGGTTCCTTTAGAGACTCAGTTGAGTCAGGATTCTCAAGAAAACTTTGGCTACGGTCATCGTAGAAGAAATCCTATAGTGGATTATATTGGATCAATGGTAGTCATATCTCAAAGGGGACCTAGTGAAGGTCACCTTTGTGAGATCACTTATGGATATCATTAGAAGGAAATCCTGGTAGAAGATTCTACTTAATAGGATTCTATTGGATCAATGAACATTATATCCCATCTGGGTCAATGAACGTGTCATTGGGTGTTAGTCACAGGAAGTTGCCCATGTGATTGTAATCAAATTGGTTATAGTGAATTAAGTCCTTGAGTTCAAGGTGAAATCACCTTGGAAGGGTGGATTGGACTAGCTTGGGGGTTTCTCAAGTAAACCAAGATATATCGTGTGTTCTTTACTTTTGCTTATGCTTTAGAGTTTACGTTTTCTTAACTTAATTAGAAGCATTACTTATAAGTAACACTAAGAAGTATTCTTTAACGAATAATGCTTAGAAGCAAAAGTTATTCAAGAAAGGAAAACCCAATTCACCCCCCCCCCCCCCTTTCTTGCATTTTCTTCAAACCTTCAGCAAACCCCCAATATTAATCTAAAAACTAATTATAGTTGCAAAATATGGTAAAAAAGATAAACCTTTATTTTTCCTTGAAATCAACCTTTGAAGAAGAGCAACGAAATGGAGAAGCGTTCGATTGCAGAACTGTCACAAATCAGATTAAAGTCATGGTTCTACGATTGTTAGTGTTGATTTCTAGGGTTCGATATCAGTATTCATATCGATTATGTGTGATTGAAACTTCAAATAATTTATAGGGTTCAATCTTCAACGAATTTTATGGTTCGACTTCAATTGAGAAACGTGATTGAGGAAGGAGAGAAGAGATTGGATCGTGAGGAGAAAAGATGCCACGGAAATGGTGATGAAGCTTTAACCGAAGGATAATGAGTGAAGATGAGAGAGAGGATAAGAGGTTGAAATTTGGGAAAATAAAAAACGTGAATGAGGAAAAGAAGGGTTCAATGGTTTTTTTTCTTCTAATTAGGTGTTTAATAATTATGATTAAAAATTGAAAAGAGAAAAAGGGTAAAACATAATGAATTTTTAATTAGAAATGAAAAGTGAAAACATAATGCGCTTAAGTGATATATATATATATATATATATATATATATATATATATATATATATATATATATATATATATATATATATATATATATATATATATATATATATATATATATATATATATATATATATATATATATATATATATATATAATGTAAACAATTGTGGTTATAACTGCCTCTATAGATTTAGTATTATGTTGGCTCTTGAAACCACCGTAATCTACCATAAATAGTGGCGGTTTCAACAAACGCCGTATCTAAACTGCCTCAATTTATGTGATTTTTTGTAGTGATAGTTATGGAATTTTTGTGGCAAAAGAGGGAAATGCGGAATTAAAAGAAAATAGAAAATTTGACCCATGAAACAGTATGAGTCAATCTGTAACTTGCATGTGCCGACTCATAGTGTTAATTTTAATAGCATGGGCCGACCTGAAATGATTTATGATTCGGCCTGACCAAGACAAAGGAAAACTGCTTATTTAGAATAGTACATGAGCCGACCTAACCAAGACAGAGGAAAACTGCTTATTTAGGACAGTACATGAGTCGGCCTGAATAGCTCTATGAGCCGACTTGTACAGGCATGTGTAGTGCAGAAAATGATTTTTTGAGACTAGGACAATTTTGACTATATTTCAAATAGTTTTTAAGACCTCTAAATGTATAAGGTGTGTGATACGGTGGGAGAACTGACTTGGTTGTTTTGCATTTGATTGCAATGTTGCAGATAGCAAAAGTCGCCAACGATTTTTCTTTTATCTAATAAGGAAAGGGTGAAAAGAACAGGAAAGACCTTTGAGATGTTTTCTTGAATTCGGGGGTAAGTTATGAAAAGGGGAGGTGTTAGCACCCTTTTCATCCATAGTTATCTATGGGATCTTAGTTGCTTGCTAGATTATTTTTGAAATTTACTTTGTTTGAAATGTGTTTGTGATGGTTTTGAAAGTATTTTTGAAAAGCACTTTCATTTAGGAAAACTTTATAATGATTTTCGTCTATATAAGAATGTATACAAAGTGTTGGACTTTTTGAAAATATTTCATGTTTTTGAAAGTGTTTGGTGTGTTTTAAAAGATGTTTGTTTTGAAGATGGATCGTGGGCAAGCAACTAAGAACTTTCTACCTACTCAAAAGTCTTTTATTCATTTCTCTCTTCCTTTGATATTGCTATCTTACCATTGGTTGGTAAGAAGCCTCATCTTTAGATGTAAAGGGACAGGCGTGGGTCATCGTATAGTCATGAATAGCAATGTTGTGAGATATCTTATCATTTCTTTTGAGGGGCTAAGATCATTTGTAAGGAAACGTTCGAAGTGTCGTCAAGGGACTATGATCTTGTGTTTTTTATTGTTTTTGCTAAGATGTCTCGCATGCGTATCATGACCATTTTTCTCAAGGCAACAAAGTGGAGTTAAACCCTAGAGGTGCAAAATGTGCAATTTTTTTGTACTTCATGCTTGGTTTATCTTGGATTAGGGTTTTTTAAGTATTGATTTTATCTTTCCATACAAACCCTAATTAACTAGCATTTATATGAAGCATTAAATTGAGGAAAGTAAATACCCTACGCTATTACATTATTTGGGGGTGGAGGATACAAACTTACAAATGGTGGATGACAAGTAATTTAGACCTAAGTTACTATTACAACCATATTGAATTGAATGATAATGTACAAAAAAATATAAAGAGTATATAATGTACAAGAGATAAATGGCAAAGGAATGGATTTTGTCTGGAATGGATTTTGTTAATAAAAGATTTTGACCTAATTAACTAAATTAGGATAATTAATTAAAATAGGAAAGTTGAACTAAGTTTAAAAATGAAATTAATCAAAGGTGCATTTTTTTAGTGTTTTTGTATGAAAAGAGTTTTAATTCAATTAAACTAGTATACAAATTAATTAAATAAAAGTCATAAGTTCTAAATTAATTTCAATTAAAGATAAACCTAAGTCTAGTATTAATTCATTTTTTAAGAAAATAATTTAGATTTGTTAAAGAAAATATTTTTAATGTGTTAAAATAAAAAAACAAAATCCTAATTTCTAATTAATTTCCAAATTAATTTACAAAGACAAAAAAAAGGGGATTAAAATAAATTTATTTTTATGTCAAAAATTAATTAAATTAAATAAAAATCTAAATCTATTTTTTATGATTTTTATATTAAGTAAAATACACTTAAGAGAAAATAAATAAATGAAATAAGGAAAAAGAAAATAAAATGGGCCAGAGGTTGTGTTAGTGAAACAGGGGGAGGGAAGTCAGCAAAAGTGCCAGACCCAAAATCTCTAGGCCCAGGCGCGCTAGCTGGGAACAAAAAAGAAGAAAATGTTAGTGAAACATGAAAAAAAATGGCAGCGCTGGGGCTCGAATCGACGCCCTCAACATAATACACGCGTTGTCTTATCACTGGGGTGGCTATACATCCGGTGTATAAAACAAAACCATAACAATATATTACAAAACACTTCCATGGCTTGAACTTCATCTTCAACCTTGTGCCAGCTAGACCATTTGTATCTAAATCATTTCTCAACAAAAATGGAAAATGAAAACATGAAAGTTGTAGCAAATTCTATCACGATTCCAGAAATATAAATCACTAAAACTATAAATCAAAGATGAATGAGAATTTTTTTGGCCTTAATCCGAACCCTAATTTTTCCAAAAATTTCAATCTCAAAATTCTCTAAGCTCAAGCAATATAAATTAAAACTATGGACATGGTTAGCTTCAGGGAAATAATGTCTACATTTTGTCTTTGAAAATGAAATCCTAGCAATGCCTATATGAAGAGTTGAAATTTCAGAAAATTACCTTCGAAACTGGAAACTGTAAAATGAGTTAGAGGACCTTTCAAGGTGTTATGATGATTGAGTTAGCTTCAGTGAACCTCCAGGAAGCTAATGCAATGATTAGTTTGTGTTGAGGATGGCTGGAATGGTCTGAAGAAGTCAATATGCAATGCCCTGTTTTTGAAAATGGATGTTGGTGAAGATGGAGTTACAGTTGGATAACAAGTATTGGGATTGTATATGTATGATGTTTAGAAGCTTTTGGAACCAAAAGACCAAGAAACGCACGAGTAGTTTCTAAGTTTGGAGTTTTTGGTCAGAATGTGCAACAATGGAGGTTTTTTATGCAATTTTGAATTTGGGAGAGTTTGAGGGCTTGTCCAATCATCCTTTAGCTTGTAAATAGTGTATGTATTTATAGGCAAGAGGTTTTGTGTGCTACAATAAGTCATAATTTGAAATATCAAGTTGTAACACCTTTACTTGTTTTTGAAGCAACCATGACAAACGTCTTCCCAAAGCTTGTACCATGCTATTTTAGAGTGGTTGAACTTTAAACAAGCTTGCTTCTGACTTATAGATGTTGTGTATGCAGAAAGAACAAGTGCAAAGCTCAAGACAAGTTGACTTTGCATAAAGCTTGCTTTTTAAAAATGGAAGTGGTGACTTTCTTCCTTAAATGGAAAGGTGTATTGGAAAAAGCTTAAATAAAGTGGTTCATAGCTCAAAACCTTGTGTAATATTATTATGAAGGATAGATACACAAGTTAGAGGGCCTGAAAAGTGGGATTATGCAGTATTGCTTGGAATTGTATCAAATGTTCATCATGAAAATGACTTGAAAAACAAGTTTAAAACCCTAACTTCTTGCCTTTGATTCTCCTAGATCAAGAATGATCTCAATGAGTTCTTGGAAATTTTGGAAATCTTGTAATATCCTCTATAACATTTATGTTTGACGTTTTTGAAGAATCACTTTGGAACTATGTGAAGCTTGGCCAAGAAGCTAGGTAAAAAATCTACCTAACTAGGGCAAAATTTCACTAAGTGTTTTTGTTTTATGGACATGTCTTTATGAATTTATAACTTGAAATCCAAGAATTTTTATAACTTGTCCTGTCCTACAAAGTTTTAGATCTCATTGATATCTATAACTTTCATGTTGAAAGTTTTTCTTGAACCATCTTGCATTATAGTGGAAATTTGGCACAAAGTTATGAAATTATCATGTTTTTTTCTTAACACTTAGAAAAATTTCTAAGTGTTTAGAAATTTGACTTTTTTAAAGTAATCTTGACTTTTTATTTCTTGATGAACAATGATTTTTGAAACTTGATTTTGATCAAGAAGTCAAAGTTTGACTTTTAAGTGTACGATTGACTTTTTCATCAGTTGACCAAATTTCAACTATCAATCAATTGATCATGAGAAATGTTTTGAACTATGTCATTAGGTCAAAATGATGCATTTGGATTCTTGATATCATGTCTCAAACCAACAATTCATGCATTTGGTCAACAGTCAAAAATTAAACCTCTTTAGTCAAAACCTTAATTTTGACCATTTTGCCCTTTTGGTGATCTGATCAAATTTCTTGAGGAATTGTGATCCAAACTTGACCAATTGACATATGTGAATTTAAAATTTTAATATGGGTCAAAATTTATGAAATTTGACTGTAAATTGACCACATTTGACTTTTTTCTCAATACAATTGATTTTAGGTCAACTAATCAATTGACTGAGTAAAAATGTGATCCGAAGCTTGAAACATGACATGAGCAATATTGGGAGTCCAAAATGATCCATGAAAGTCATATGAATCATTAGAAGTCCAATTATCCTTGTACAGACTCAACCCCTAATTTTGAGTCATCAGTGCTCGAGGAAGTGTCTTGAGCTGATCTAACCTTGTGCAGTCTTGATTCAATGGAGATCTTGTGAGGGAATTATTGAGAAATTGAGAGGGAAAATTTTGGGGTACAACAGTTGCCCCTGTTCAATCTTCCTAAACCTGAAGAGTTAGATTTGTGGGTCTGTCATTCGTGACTTGAAGGTGAAAGATGATTGAACACTAGAGTGCCCAGAAATTTGCACTCAATGATGTATTGATCCGGGAATGGGCTTATGGGTGCCATTTGGAGAGATGATTGGTAGAAACTGGGAGAAATATCATCATAAATCTTTAGTCTATTCGTGCCGAAAACTAGGTGTCTTGTCTGTCTTTGACTGGAAGAATCAATTTTGATCCAGAAGAGGTCATTGGATTAATGACTTTTTCTGTAAGGAACAAAAGGAGTTAGCCGTGTGCAAATGTATGCATGGTGTAATGATGTTTCTCAAAATAAATGAGATTTATATTGTATGTATATGTTATGTATGTTATATGATGTATGAATGCGACATGTTGTCAAAGCGTATCTGTTTTACCCTAAAATTTGTCCTTCCATATTTCCCAAGACATGGCAAGAAAAATCACCAAGTGGCTCAAGATTGCTCAAGAATTGAACAGTCAAGCTATCTCCTAAGGCAGTCAACCTCAAATTAGGGTTTTGTGTTGCATCAAGGTCCTTGCATCCAAATGATCTCAAGTTCTTCCCAATTTCCTAATATGGTGTCAAGTTCATCCATGTCAAATTTCAAGCCTTGCAGAGGAAGTTTGGTCAGTCAATTGCTCAAGAGGCCCAAAAATCGACTGTGCTAGGGCAAAAGTCAACTGTGACCTATAAACAGTCAAACTTCAAGATTTTTTGTCAACATTCTCATTTTGAAGGATATTTCATCATTTTATCAAGGGTTGATCATGATTCATCAAGGATTGCTCAAAATTCATCAAGACCCAAAAGTTGCTAAATTAGGGTTTTGTAGGAAAAGTCAACTCAACTTTGACCAAGCATAACTTTCTCATACTTTATGATAAATGACCCATCCAAAGCTCATTTAGAATATGATGAAATTTCCTACAATCCATCTTCATACCACAAGATCATAAAATGAACTCACAAGAAGTTATAAATTTGGACATTATAGGTCATTTTTGAAAGTCAACAAAAACACCTTTTTTGCCAAAGCTTATGACTTGAGCATGGAATATCAAAATGAGATGAGACCAAAATGGTTGGTTATAGTACATCTCAAGATTTCTAAAAAGTCCAAGAAAACTTCCAAAAGTTCAAAATTGAAGAAGTTATGCATTGTTGAAGTTGGGCATTTTTACAAAATTGCCAAAAGTCAATTATCCCTAAAACTTCAAATTTTGTCAAATGGGCCCATTCTTTTCCACTTTATTTGGACTTTCCACATTACACACGTGTCCTAGCTTCAGCCATGAGCCCATATTTCATTTTTATTATTTAATTTGATTTTTAATTGAATTTATTCATTTTAAATCAAATAAAATCATAGAAAATCCAAATAATTAATAACTCTTGATTTTTTTTAATTGTTTTAGGCTTTGTTTACAGCTAGCACCACCATCAAATTTGTATCAAGACTAATCATGTGCAAAAAGATTGAATCAAATCAAATTTGGAAGGTTTAATAATTGAGAATCATCAAATATGGCATTTTTTTCAAATCTTGATCATGGTCTTAAAACACAACATTATGAGGGAGATTCTTTCCATGCTTTCTTGTCTCCTCATTCCTCTCTATAAATATAGAGCCATACAACCTTGAAAGGGACGAAAATCCTCTCTAAAAAGCTCTCAAAAAGCTCTTCAAAAAGTTCTCTAAAAGCTCTTCAAAAAGCTCTCCAGAAATCAAAGAATTGGTGCAAGTCATATCTCGAGGTTCCGGCCTCTCGCAATTGACATCAAACCTCAAACCATCTTCTTGAAGTCCTCATGAGTCTTACAAGGCCCAAGAGCAATCCATCACGCGCATAGCACGCCCACCGGTTTGATAAAATTTTAAATTTCGAATCTCTAATTTTAATCACATTTTATGGTATGCTAACGTTTATTTGAGTTTATATAGAACAGTTATGGATGGTTGAATCATGGGTTCCACGCAAGAATTAAAAAACACCATAGTTAGAGCATGAAGCTTTCGAAGATCCGGGCTCAGGAATGCTCTTTACACCTCCCAAAAGTGTTGTTTCAGGCCCATTTTTCACTTTTTTTTATTAATATTTTCAATTTATTTATTTCTTATTTATTTTACTAACCAAATAATTAATCTTCTTTTCATCGAAAAAATCACAAAAATATTTTATGTCCAATTAAATTTCAGAATTTTATTTTTTATTAATAAATATTAATTAATTTAATTAGGATATTAATGTTAGATAACTTTAAATGATTTTTATAAATATTTAAAATTAATTAGAAATAAATAGGTTTTTAACACTAATTTAATCATTTTATTTTCTTTCCTAAATTAACAAAACTCCAAAAATATGTCATTTAATATTTTTCATTAATTAATTTATTTAATAATTAATTTAGCATTTATTTTTTAGGACTTAATTTCTTTCTTAAAATAAAAAACCAAAAAATATTTTCTTTATCAAATTAAATTCTAACTTTTATTTTTGTTAATAAACACTAATTAAATTAATTTAGTTTTTTTTAGAATAACTTTAACTTTTTTTGTAAACAATTAAAATTAAATTAGAATTAATTTAGGTTTTAATTACTAACATTAATTTTGATTTCTTTCTTAAAATACCAAAAAATCCAAAAAATAACTTTTATCATTTAATTAATTTATTTATTTATTAATTTAATAATTAATTTAGGATAGTTTCTTTCTTAATTCAAAAATAACAAAAAAAGATACTTTCTTTCAAAAAAGGGTCAAAACCCTAAACTTGCACCCGATTTAATTTCCGCACGCAATTTACTTTCTTTTATCCAATATTGTATTTGTTCCCGGAATGTAATAGATAATTAGGACCATTTAATTATTTTATCGCTTATTTATTTTCCACATTTAAATTTCAAAGGGTTGCTTTTGGCGATGTAAATACCCGACGCCTTGTAATAGTTAGTTTAATTTCCACAATTTAATTTCCGTAACTTATAAACTGTTAGATGTTTGATAATAGGGAATGCATGATAAGATCGAATGTTTAACCTAAAATCAACATAGATAACCATTGACATGTACAAAGATAAATTAACTGAAAATGACACACTCGCACATGCACACTCTTAGGGTACACCTCACTTGGTTGCCTTCGAACGCGGTCATTGAGTATAGGAAGTTTTAGAGGTCGCCCTCTTGTCCAAAGATCATAGTCGCCTCGAAACGGTTGCCTCAGAAAAATGATCTAAGACATTAGGGTTACCGCTAAGGCTTCCTAACATTGCTTTAGTGACCGCACGTCCCTTAATCGAATTGACCATTAAACTCCAACGATGGTGCTACCTACTCATCAATAGTGGGATAACATTGTCTAAAGGACATTAGCACAGATTGATTCCTTTTTTTCGAATAGGTAGATGGTTCTTAAGTACTTGCTCCTACAAAAAACAAAAATAAAACTTTTCGCACTTATACTTTTCAAACAAAAAACTTTTTTCAAACCCACAAACACAAAGAAAAGCAATTTTTGAAAACACTTTGAGCAGTACCTAAGAGCCTGTGGATAACCACGGATAGAAAGGGTGCTAACACCTTCCCTTTCTATAATCTACCCCCCGGACCCGCGAAACATCTCGAAAAAGGAATTTTTCTGTGCTTTTTTCCTTTCCTTGTTGGATAAAATAAAAGACGGTGACGACTCTTGCTTACTGCGACATTTTGCAAAAACAAATGCAAAATGCGAACCAGCATTCCAAAACAGTCAGTTCTCTTCCCACCGTATCACAGAACTGGCGACTCTGCTGGGGAGATCTTATAAGTGGGGTGTACCTTAGGAATAGTTCATAATGTTTTCAATTGCTTGATTTGTATGATTTATCTTTGTGGGCTTGAATCGGAGTTACTATAGATCCTAACCCGGATCTGGGGATACCCTTTAGGTAAGTAGCAATAAACTATGAGGGAACTGTACGGCATAGACCGATACAGTTGAAGCAGTAGCTACGTTAGTGTGGCACTTTAGTATGTATCGATATCCCTTGTGGCGCAACGAGGAGAATATGGGTCTGCTAAGGGGTCATTAAGCACCAACTGACCTTATAACCTTTAAATTGACCAACTTGGCCATAGAACAGTAGCAGTATGCTACACCCATTGAGACTAAACTCTCGCGATGATTCCGGCCGCAAGAAAAGGTTGCTAAACTGGAATTATGACCGATCGAGGGTAGTCAGTGATATTGAGATCCTCTAGAACCCGGTTACTATTTTTAGGACAAGTTTGAACCAACTAAACTGAAAGAGGGTAATACCTAAACTCCATGCCAGCCTAAACTTAAGGCTGTTTGTGTGACTTGTGTGCCTTCAAACTTGAACTACTTGCACATTCTTATTATCTGATAACATGAGTTCCTTGCAGGTTTTGTTTACAGTCCTTATCCAATAATTTGGATTTATTGCAGGGTTTACTTACAGCACCTCACACTTTTGCTTAAACGCATATCATATACATCATAACATCATGCCTTAACATTTCCTTAACCATTTCAAGGATCTCAAGGGTCTGTGATGCAGGTTATGGTAAATCAGACGTCAAGCAAGGGGCAAAGAGGATTTATTTTCCTCTAGCCAATGTCGTCTATAAATCAAAACACGATGACTTGAGTCAGGGGCTATGACCCACTCGATATGGTGAGCTTGACTCTTGAAGAAGGACTCTTAACGACACGAAGTTTCTTCAAACAAATTCTAACAATTTCTTGTTTACCCCGCGAGATCCTTGAAAACATTGCATACATATACCATACATATTGTGATCGGTGGAAATATAACTGACTGTTTTGGAATGCTGGTTCGCGTTTGTGTTTGTTTTCGCAAAATGTCGCGGTAAGCAAGAGTCGCCACTGTCTTTTATTTTATCCATCAAGGAAAGGACAAAAGCACAGAAAAATTCCTTTTCGAGATGTTTCTCGGGTTCGGGAGGTAGATTATAGAAAGGGAAGGTGTTAGCACCCTTTCTATATGTGGTTATCCACGGGCTCTTAGGTACTTGCTCATTGTGTTTTCAAAATTTTGCTTTTTCTTTATGTTTGTGGGTTTTGAAAAAGTTTTTGTTATTTTGAACTAAATGAAATTAAACCTAAGTTAATTAATTAATTAAATAAAAAAAGATATATTTTTTGGATTTTTTTGGAATATTTAAGGAAATAAAAATAAAATGATTAAAATTGTTTAAAACCTAATATTCTAATTAATTTTAATTTATTGCAAAAATGTTAAAATTATGCCTAATTAAAACTAAGTCAATTAAACTATTTATTTACAAAAAAAATAAAAGTGATGAATTTAATAAAAAATAATGTTTTTATGGTTTTCTGATTTTTATGAGGAAAAAATAAATTATTAGGTTAATTAAAATAATAAAATGATTAAATAAAGGGAAATATAAAAAGAAAAGAAATTAACCCATTGGGGGGGTTTAAGCCCAAATCAGGATGTATGACTGGCAATTTGTGGCCCAAAACGTTCAAGCCTGCTTTGACTTTGGCCATTCCATGCGTGTGCGTTGACTGGAGAGTATAGTGGACGTCATCTTGTGACCATCAGATTTGGCCTGAAGGCCATCTGGCGCTTGGGATCTGGAGGTCCATGGTATGCTACGCTTGCTGAAACCACATGCAATTACCTGGATAAAAATTACACAAATGTATTGGGGGACCTGGGATTCGAACCCAGGTCCCAAGGGATAATGCATCAACCTGCTTGCCAACTCAACCAGTGCGTTTATTCATTATGGGAATAGAAAATAAATATAATATATGCAAATCAATTAATATGCTGGAAAAAAAAACAAAAAAAAACGCGTTATGATTCAAACACGCGAAACAGATGAAAACAGGTCATCATCTTCAACCTTGGTCCTGCACAAATAGAATCAGATAGCGGGGGTTTTTAACCTCCTCTATCTCCTGCACGAAAAATAGCGAATAGACACAGAGCAAAAAGAAATATTTCGCGAGGTATGTGTTGGAATCGTCTTGGTCTCATGAATTCAACCATGTATCCCATTGGTTCCAATTCTTCATGGTTTGGAAAGCCCTATTTGAAAGCTTGAAAACCCTAGAAACTCAATCATGGCATCTCTCGGTTTAGGGCACTATGGTTCAATTAATTCATTCCATTAGCTTTGTATAACCTCTAGCAACGCAAATCAATCACAAAAACATGTCAAATGCATATGAATTAAGAGATACAATTTTGAATTAGAAGTGCAAACTGTGAGATGGTGTTTCGTGATTCCTTGAGCTTTGGTGCTTGAATTTGATTGCAAATCACTCCTTGTACCTCCTACAATGTGTTTGGATGGACAAGGCAACTTGAATTGGCCTAGATTGCAAGAACAAGTTTTGATTTTTCTTGAAGTTTCTTGAAATTGGTATGGCCGTTTCTGCAAGGTTTTGTGCGTGAATTAGGTTTGTGAGGCTTGTGTGCATATAATAGAATGATTTTAGGTTAAGAGTTGGGCCAATATCCTTGTGCATTGAAGATGGAAGATTTGTTTGACCACCATTGTTAATCTTTCCAAAAATAATCCAAATCTGAGATTGTGTGCTTGAATGAGCCTTGGCACGATTTGATTGAGTGAATAATGATAATTGCAAGCTGTACAAATCACAAAGATCCCTTTACATCAATTTTTGGATTTTATTTGATTTAATATTGATTAATAATGAATTAAATCAATAAAAATGAAATAAAATAGAAAAATAAATGTTTGGTCATGAAATTATGTATGGGACACGTGTGTGGAAAGACAAGACCATATCAAGTGGAAAAAAGTGGGGCCTTTTGTCAAAAATTGGAGTTTTGAGGATAGTTGGCTTTTGGCAATTTTGGAAAAATGCCCAACTTCAACAATGCATAACTTCCTCAATTTTGAACTTTTGGAGGTGTTCTTGGATTTTTTAGAAACCTTGAGATGTCCTTTAATCAACCCTTTTGGTCTCATCTCATTTTGATCTTCCATTATCAAGTTATAAGCTTTGGAAAAAAGGTGTTTTTGTTGACTTTCAAAAATGACCTATAATGTCCAAATTTGTAACTTCTTGTGAGTGCATTTATGATATTGCGGTATGAATATGAATTGTGGGAAATTGCATCCTCTTCAAAATGAGCTTTGGATGGGTTATTTCTCATAAAGTATGAGAAAGTTATGCTTGGTCAAAGTTGAGTTGACTTTTCCTACAAAACCCTAATTTAGCAACTTTTAAATCTTGATGAATTTTGAGCAATCCTTGATGAATCATGATCAACCCCTGATCAAATGATGAATTATCCTTCAAAATGAGAATTTTGACAAAAAATCTTGAGGTTTGACTGTATTTGGGACACAATTGACTTTTGCCCTAGCACAATCGATTTTTGGGCCTCTTGAGCAATTGACTGACCAAACTTCCTCTGCAAGGCTTGAAATTTGACATGGATGGACTTAAGAACATATTAAGACATTGGGAAGAACTTGAGGCCATTTGGATGTAAGGACCTTGATGCAACACAAAACCCTAATTTTGAATTGACTGCCTTAGGAGGTGATTTGAATGTACAACCCTTGAGCAATCTTGAACCATTTGAAGATCATTCTTGACAAATCTTGAGGAATATGGGAGGGAAAATTTTGGGGTACAACAGTTGCCCCTGTTCAATTTTCTTAAACCTGAGGATATAGATTGGCTTTCGAGCCTTTCGTGATCCGAAGGTGGAAGATAATTGAACACTAGAGTACCCAGAAATTTGCACTCGCATGGTGTAGTACCAGCGTTGTGATGTCGGGAATGGGCTTACAAATGTCATTTGGAGATGTGATAGAAAGTTGTTGGAGATGGGCTTAAAGATGCCACCCGGAGATTGTTTGTTGAATTGTAACTTTGTAAGTTGAAAGAAGGAACTTGTGTAGGGTTGCCTGATGATGAGTCCGTGTAAAACTGCATCTTGGAAGGAAGGAAACCTGTGTAGGGTTGGCTGATGATGAGTCCATGTAAAACTGCATCTTGGAAGGAAGGAAACCTGTCTAGGGTGCTTCATGAGGAGTTTAGGTAAAACTGCATCTGAACTGGGAAGAAACCTAGGTAAGGTTGCTTTTTGGGTAAGAACTACGTCGGGAAATTGTAAGGAGGAACCTGGGTAAGGTTACTTTGTGATAAGTCCGTGTAAAACTTCTGGAGGAACCTGGGTAAGGTTACTTCAGGATAAGTTCGTGTGAAACTTCTTGAGGAACCTGGGTAAGGTTACTTTATGATGAGTCCGTGTGAAACTGCATCTGAAATTGAGAAGGAACCGGTGTAGGGTTGCTTTATGATGGTCAAGTAGATAATTGTCCTGGCTGGTTTCAGGTATTGATCTCTGACCTGAGAAAGAAAGTCTTCCTGGCTTGTTACAGGTATTAATCTTCAATCTCTTCGCGTAGATGATTTTCCTGGCTTGTTACATGTTTAATCTACAATCAGTCGTCCACAGATATTTTCCTGGCTTGCTACAGGTATTCAACTGGGACTTGGAAAGGTTGGTCAAGGAGATATCTGTCCTGGCTGGTTTCAGGTATTGATCTATGACCTGAGAAAGAAAGTCTTCCTGGCTTGTTACAGGTATTAATCTTCAATCTCTCCGCGTAGATGATTTTCCTGGCTTGTTACAGGTATTAATCTATAATCAGTCGTCCACAGATATTTTCCTGGCTTGCTACAGGTATTCAACTGGGACTTGAAAAGGTTGATGGTAGCCATCTGTTGATTGACTTTTTCCTGAAAAAGGTAAACGTTAGCTGTATGCAATGTCATGATGTATGAAATGCATGATGTCATGATGTTCTCAAAAATAAACGAGATCGTGTCGTATGCACTTTATCATGTATGTAAATAGGAGGTATGAAATGTGAACTGTTTATGAATGTATTTTCGTCTGGGAAAATAAATCCCGGAGCTGCTGGAAAACAGAGTTGAGTTCTTCGTTTCCGCTGGGGATGATGAACGAAGATGATTGTGAGAATAAACCTGCAGGAGAAAAGAACTCCGTTGGGGAATAAACTGGTGAAGATATCACTCTGCGGGGAATTACTCTGTGGGAAGAGATGCTTTGTTGAGATTTTAACGATAACTCCGCTGGGGATTCCGTTGATAAGCTCTGTTGGGGATTTTGATGATGAACTCCGCTGGGGATAGAAAGAACTTTGCTGGGGATGATATTTCAGTTGCAACTTGCTAAGGATAACCCAGTTAGACTCTTGTGGGGATAACCTCTGAATTTGGCTGAGGAGATGCATTTGTATTCTTCAGGGGACAAGCTTCCAGAATCTACTGGGTAAGATGATTCAATTCTCTATTGGGGAAACTTTTTTAGACTGCGCTGGGGAAATGGCTCCATTGGGGGTACCTTGCATTCTGCCGGGGAACATTCTTATATTTCTTTGAGGAATATTAAGACTGTCGGGGATGCTCTTTACGCTTGCTGGGGAATATCTTTATACTCCGCTGGGGAATATTAAGACCTTCTGGGAATACCGAGCTTTTTCGGGACTGACGGTAGACTGACTCTGCTTGGGGGAGAGTATTGCTGATTCCTTCGTAGTTGCAGGTCTCAGTGGAGAGAGCTTCCATTACCGTCTTACTCTGCGGGGAGTGAAGGTATTTTGGTCATACTCTTCAACTGAATCTACCTTGTACCTGGTGGACAGAGCAGCTTGTACAGTTCAGACAATTCTTATTGCCCCAGTTTCTACGGGAGAAGAAGGCCTATGAGGTGCTTGATAACTGCCGATTGACAAATCTTCTTCTGGTAGGCAAGTGACAAGATGACGGGACACAGTCGTATGCTTTGGTCCCTAATTTTTTCCTAGACCGCCCTTTCGGGTTTTCAGTCCATCGGGATACCCTTTTTTGCCCAAGCCTCCTTTTCAGGTTTTCCACTTGCCGGGTGTACAGATTTTTTTCATTTTCATCCCTTATTTTTTTGCCCGAACCCTTTTGGTTCGCCGGGAAGCCCTTATTTTTGCCTAGGCCAGTCGACCTAGCGGGTCTTTGATTATGCGTAGTATTTTTTGACTATGTCCATGTTCTCCGAGTTTAGGGAGTTATCACTGTCAGTAGTGTTGTGTTGCCATACTACCAGAAGATCTTCGTTTGATCATGCAAGATTCGTTGCTGGAATTCATGTCCAATGCCCCAAGTGATTCAGATGGAGATCTGCCCCTGGCTATTTGGCATCTTGAGAGATTCCTTGAATCTTGACTCGACTGCCCCAGATGATGGACAATGGTTATGTCTGCCCCTTGGTTGGAAGTGTTTTTTCCACTTGAGGTGACTCTTTTTATTGAGAAGGTTTTTGTTCACTAGATATTCGTCGTGCGAATTTCTCTGCTGTTTGAACAAATAGCCATATGCAAACAATGTTATTTTAAGAATGAAAAGCTTATGTCTGTCTTGAAGTTTTTTTTTTTTTGAAAATGCAGTTTTCAATAAAACAAGTGAATTTTTTGTAAAATGTGATGTCAACTCAGGATTTTCAGTAAGCCCTACAGGAGTCAGGATACCTTTTATAACAGTATGCTTTCGAACTAACCCATGCTTCAGCTAGGACTTTTAAGGGTTATAACGTGGCCTGGTTCACGGTTTAAGAAACAAAGGATAAAGGCTCAAATTTTATTTGTACCCACCCGTTCTTCGTGATGTTCTTCGATCCTAAACTCAGCTAATCGTGCATTTAGATCCTGTTTGAATCTTTGCACTGATATTCCGGTGATGGTTCGGATATTGACAATTTATTTTGAACAGGAAGTCATTTTTATAAGAGTTTGCAGGACCTCTTTCTTTTTTATTTTATTATCCCTGTCTTTTTGCCAGAACTGTTTCTTTTGTGATTACAGTCAGCGGGATGCCCCAGTTTTGTAAGTCTCCTTCATAGGTTTTGACTTATTGGGCTTTTATTTTGAGAGACAATGACTGCCTGTCCTTACGATTATACGGACCCATCACTGTCTTTTTCTCTTGGAAGGACTTCTTTGATGCCATTCATTGTGCACCTGGATCAACTGAGGAAACTACCCTGCCCCGGGTTGTGATTAAGGGTTTTAATTTGTGAAAAGAAAAACTCCAACTTCTTTGGCTCAAAGGGGTTGACTAGGGATTATCTTCCTTATAACTCCATTGTTTAGGATTTGAAACAATGCCTGTACATCGTCAGCGGGGTCTGTTCAAAAGCATACTGTAAAGATCGTGGTATCGTTTTTGTTATCCTCCCTCAAAAGGTTTAGAATTTTTAATCGAGAGTTTGAACATCACAAAAAGGAAATATGAAGCAATTTTAAGCATAGTGAAAACAATTAATTCAAAACAGACACGTGTAATGCATTAATTAAATAAAAGAGTTTGACATGATAATTGTTTGAATAAGCCAAGAAAAATACAATTTCAGAATTCAAATGAACAAAAGTGCTTTCAATCCTAGCCATGTTTTGGCAAGGGAGCAGTGATCACATTGAGAGTCTCAGGAGGCTCAAATTTGATCTCCTTAGTGTCAATCATATTCTGAATCTTGTATTTCAGCGCCCAACAATTGTTAGTATCGTGCCCCGGGCTACCGGAATGATAAGCACACCTTGCATCTGGGTTGTATTTAGGAGAAGAAGTCTTAGGTTTCGGATGAGGGTTTATCACCGTAATCAGATTCATCTTCAACATGTGCTGTAATGCTTGTGACAATGGCATGTTGATGTTGGTGAACTGTCTTTTAGGCTCGTCCGGCCTTCGTTGATTTCCCTTTTGCTGTTGTCGGTGTGACGCAGAACCAGAGATCAAGACTGCCCCTACGTGTTGGTCACGACGACTCTTTTGACTGTACACAGCATTGGATTCTTTCTTCCCACTGTAAGGCTTTTTCTGAGCATCAGAAGGTGTAGCTTCTTGAATCTTCCCACTTTTGATGTCGGCTTCAATTATCTCACCAGTCAAGATAAGGTCTGTAAATCCGACTGAAGAGCTTCCAATCATATGATTAAAGAATGGACCAGACAGGGTCCCCAGAAACATATCGACAAGTTCACGATCAGCCAAAGGTGGTTGCACCCTTCCGGCAAGGTCTCTCCATTTCTGAGCATACTCTTTAAATCCTTCACCCCTCCCTATTGACATACCCTAGAGTTGGGTACGCGTAAGAGCAAGGTCGGAGTTATACTGGTACTGCCTTTAGAACGCAGTAGCCAAATCTTCCCAGCTGCGGATACTGGCTCCATCCAACTGATAGAACCACTCAAGCTGAGTCCCTGAAAGACTGTCTTGAAAGAAATGGATCCACAAGTTCTTGTCGGCAGTGTAAGGCTGGATCTTCCTTACATATGACCGGAGGTGGAGCTTTGGACAGGAAGCTCCGTCATACTTGGCAAAGGCAGGTGCCTTGAATTTATGGGGAATCACCACCCCAGAGGATAGACCTAGGTCTCTGAAGTCCAGCCCGGGCACATTCTGTATCTCCATAGCGCTCAAACGGTCTTCCAGCTGTTTGTACTTATCTTCAGCAGGAGGATACTATTCTTCATCACAGTCCGTCTCGTTGTAAGAGACTATAGGGCTAGGAACCCTTCTCTCTTGTGGATTGTCTTTCCCTCCAGATGAGGTGGCCAGATCAACTTCGTTTTGCAGCCCGTTTCCAAACCTGCGTCCGGTGTTGAACAGGACGGTCCTCTTTTTCCTCTTCTTCCTCTCTTTCAGAATCAGGGTCTTCAAGTCCTGTTGACCCTTATCTAGGCTCATAACCAACTCTTGAAACTGGGCATTCTGGGCCTGGAGGGCCTTGATAGCTTGCTCAGTGGAAGGTTCAGTAGACATGATGATTGCTGAAATAAACAGCGAAGAAGATAAGTGACCTGTAAAAGGGTACCTGTTATGCATGTGATGAATGGTATATGTATGCAATGTTTTCAAGGATCTCGTGGGGTAAACAAAGAAAATTGTTAGAATTTGAATTTTGCAGCTTGATTGAAGGAACTTCATGTTGCTGAGAGTCCTTCTTCAAGAGTCAGGCTCACCATATCGAGTGGGTCATAGACCCTGACTTAAGTCATCATGTTTTGATCTCTAGATGACATTGGCTAGAGGGAAATAAATCCCCTTTTGCCCCTTGCTAGACATTTGGTTCATCTTGACCTGCACCACAGACCCTTGAGATCCTTGAAATGGTTAAGGAAATGTTAAGGCATGATGTTATGATGTGTATGCTATGCGTGAAGTGATGTAAGTAAACCCTGCAATGAGTCTAAATTATTGGATAAGGACTGTAAACAAAACCTGCAAGGAACTCATGCTGTCAGATAACAAGAATGTGCAAGTAGTTCAAGTTTGAAGGCACACAAGTCACACATATAGCCTTAAGTTTAGGCTGGCATGGAGTTCGTAGGTAAGTACCCTCTTGAAGTTAGTTGGCTCAAAACCTGTCCTATAAATAGTAACCGGGTTCTAAGGAGCTCAGTATCATTGGATTGTTTTCTATGTTCATTGTTTTGATTTAGCCACTTAACTGGCAACCAAAATATTCCAAGAAAACAACCCTCAATGAGTGTAGTATCGAGTATCTACCAACTTCGGACAGCACCAAAGTCGGTCATCTCACTACTCCTAAAAAGGCCAAGATGGTCAAGTAAGGTTCTAAGGTCAATTGATGCTTCACGACACCACGCGGCGGCCCCGTACTCTCTTTGACTTGACTCAAGGGTTACCGGTACTCACCAAAGTGCCACATCAACGTAGCTACTGCTTCAACCATGTCGGTATACCCTGCACAGTTCCCTCACAGTTTGTTGCTACTTCTAAAGGGTATCCCCAGATCCGGGTTAGGATCTATAGAACTCCGATACAAACCCACAAAATTTAAAGCATACAAAGCATACAATTGAAAACACAAGTGATTTAATCCTAAGGTACACCTCACTTATTTAGTGTCCCCAACAGAGTCGCCAGTTCTGTGATCGGTGGAAATAGAACTGACTGTTTTGGAATGTTGGTTCGCGTTTGCGTTTGTTTTCGCAAAATGTCGCGGTAAGCAAGAGTCGCCACCGTCTGTTATTTTATCTAACAAGGAAAGGACAAAAGCACAGAAAAATTCCTTTTCGAGATGTTTCTCGGGTTCGGGAGGTAGATTATAGAAAGGGAAGGTGTTAGCACCCTTTCTATCCGTGGTTATCCACGGGCTCTTAGGTACTTGCTCATTGTATTTTCAAAATTTTGCTTTTTCTTTATGTTTGTGGGTTTTGAAAAAGTTTTTTGTTATTTTGAACTAAATGAAATTAAACCTAAGTTAATTAATTAATTAAGTAAAAAAAGATATTTTTTTTTGGATTTTTTTTGGAATATTTAAGGAAATAAAAATAAAATGATTAAAATTGTTAAAAACCTAATATTCTAATTAATTTTAATTTATTGCAAAAATGTTAAAATTATGCCTAATTAAAACTAAGTCAATTAAACTATTTATTTACAAAAAAAAATAAAAGTGATGAATTTAATAAAAAATAATGTTTTTATGGTTTTCTGATTTTTATGAGGAAAAAATAAATTATTAGGTTAATTAAAATAATAAAATGATTAAATAAAGGGAAATTTAAAAAGAAAAGAAATTAACCCATTGGGGGCGGGGGGGGGGGGGGGGGGGGGGTTTAAGCCCAAATCAGGATGTATGACTGGCAATTTGTGGCCCAAAACGTTCAAGCCTGCTTTGACTTTGGCCATTCCATGCGTGTGCGTTGACTGGAGAGTATAGTGGACGTCATCTTGTGACCATCAGATTTGGCCTGAAGGCCATCTGGCGCTTGGGATCTGGAGGTCTATGGTATGCTACGCTTGCTGAAACCACATGCAATTACCTGGATAAAAATTACACAAATGTATTAGGGAACCTGGGATTCGAACCCAGGTCCCAAGGGATAATGCATCAACCTGCTTACCAACTCAACCAACGCGTTTATTCATTATGGGAATAGAAAATAAATATAATATATGCAAATCAATTAATATGCTGGAAAAAAAGCGCTATGATTCAAACACGCGAACCAGATGACAACACGTCATCATCTTCAACCTTGGTCCTGCACAAATAGAATCAGATAGCGGGGGTTTTTAACCTCCTCTATCTCCTGCACGAAAAATAGCGAATAGACACATAGCAAAAAGAAATATTTCGCGAGGTATGTGTTGGAATCGTCTTGGTCTCACGAATTCAACCATGTATCCCATTGGTTCCAATTCTTCATGGTTTGGAAAGCCCTATTTGAAAGCTTGAAAACCCTAGAAACTCAATCATGGCATCTCTCGGTTTAGGGCACTATGGTTCAATTAATTCATTCCATTAGCTTTGTATAACCTCTAGCAACGCAAATCAATCACAAAAACATGTCAAATGCATATGAATTAAGAGATACGATTTTGAATTAGAAGTGCAAACCGTGAGATGGTGTTTCGTGATTCCTTGAGCTTTGGTGCTTGAATTTGATTGCAAATCACTCCTTGTACCTCCTACAATGTGTTTGGATGGACAAGGCACCTTGAATTGGCCTAGATTGCAAGAACAAGTTTTGATTTTTCTTGAAGTTTCTTGAAATTGGTATGGCCGTTTCTGCAAGGTTTTGTGCGTGAATTAGGTTTGTGAGGCTTGTGTGCATATAATAGAATGATTTTAGGTTAAGAGTTGGGCCAATATCCTTGTGCATTGAAGATGGAAGATTTGTTTGACCACCATTGTTAATCTTTCCAAAAATAATCCAAATCTGAGATTTTGTGCTTGAATGAGCCTTGGCACGATTTGATTGAGTGAATAATGATAATTGCAAGTTGTACAAATCACAAAGATCCCTTTACATCAATTTTTGGATTTTATTTGATTTAATATTAATTAATAATGAATTAAATCAATAAAAATGAAATAAAATTTTTGGTCATGAAATTATGTATGGGACACGTGTGTGGCAAGACAAGACCATATCAAGTGGAAAAAAGTGGGCCCTTTTGTCAAAAATTGGAGTTTTGAGGATAGTTGGCTTTTGGCAATTTTGGAAAAATGCCCAACTTCAACAATGCATAACTTCCTCAATTTTGAACTTTTGGAGGTGTTCTTGGACTTTTTAGAAACCTTGAGATGTTATATAATCAACCCTTTTGGTCTCATCTCATTTTGATCTTACATTCTCAAGTTATAAGCTTTGGCAAAAAAGGTGTTTTTGTTGACTTTCAAAAATGACCTATAATGTCCAAATTTGTAACTTCTTGTGAGTGCATTTTATGATCTTGGGGTATGAATATGAATTGTGGGAAATTACATCCTATTCAAAATGAGCTTTGGATGGGTCATTTCTCATAAAGTATGAGAAAGTTATGCTTGGTCAAAGTTGAGTTGACTTTTCCTGCAAAACCCTAATTTAATAACTTTTGAATCTTGATGAATTTTGAGCAATCCTTGATGAATCATGATCAACCCTTGATAAAATGATGAATTATCCTTCAAAATGAGAATGTTGACAAAAAATATTGAGGTTTGATTGTATTTGGGACACAATTGACTTTTGCCCTAGCACAATCGATTTTTGGGCCTCTTGAGCAATTGACTGACCAAACTTCCTCTGCAAGGCTTGAAATTTGACATGGATGGACTTAAGAACATATTAAGACATTGGGAAGCACTTGAGGCCATTTGGATGTAAGGACCTTGATGCAACACAAAACCCTAATTTTGAATTGACTGCCTTAGGAGGTGATTTGACTGTACAACCCTTGAGCAATCTTGAACCATTTGAAGATCATTCTTGACAAATCTTGAGGAATATGGGAGGGAAAATTTTGGGGTACAACACATATCATTGCATAACAGGTCTCCCAGTACAGGTCTCTCATGTTCTCGCTGTTTATTTCAGCAATGGCTTTCCAACAAGACAAACAAGATCTTCAAACTCAAGAAGCTCAGTTCAAGGACGTATTCCTAAACCTATCCAAGGGGCAGGAAGAGTTGAAAACACTCCTCGTTGGGAACTTGGTCAAGAAAAGTCCTGAAGACAATAAGGACGAATGGCTGGAACAACTGCAAGCTGAGTTCAGTGCCATGAAAACCCAGATTCTGGGGCTGATGGCTCTTATCCAAGGCTTAGCTCGGGAACAAGAAGAGCTGAGAACCATTATCAACCAGCTTCATCAAGACAGATACAACAACATGAAGCAAACAATCAAGGTCGGGGACCAAGTCATTAATCAACTTCCGAGAAGTCAAAGGTTTGGTTTGATGAAGAATAGACCTCTCCAAGTTGCTACTACCTCAAGGGTACAACAATAACCTTGCCATAAACAACGGGTTGATCGGAGTAAGCCAAATATGCCCAAGCGGCAATTTTCCAAGCTCAACATGTCGTTGTCTCAGGCTTTACAACACCTATTGAGATTGAATCTGGTGACGTTGGTAGGACCTCATCTGAATCCTAAGACTTCTTCACCCAACTACAATCCTGATGCAAGGTGTGCATACTATTCTAACAGCCCGGGGCATGACACTGACGACTGTTGGAAGTTGAAGTACAAAATTCAAAACCTGATTGATGAAGGAGCATTGGAATTTACACAAGATGGTTAGACTGAGTTCTTCTACCATCCCTCCAAGGTTCACCATTTGAAGTGACAAGTACTGAGACGAGAAGACTTTTGTTCATTAGGATTTTCAATTTGTAATTTTCTTTTGATTGTTCGAACATTTATTCATGTCAAACTTTATTACTTTATCAATGCATTACATATGTCTGTTTTGAATCAATCCATTCGTATTCACTATATTCAAATTGCTTTCATTTTTTTGTGATGATCAACTCTCGAAAAAAAATTCTAAGCCTTTAGAGGGAGGATGACGAAAATGATACCAAACTCTCTACAGTATGCTTTTGAACAGACCCCGCTGATGATGTACAGGCATTGTTTCAAATCCTAAACAGCGGAGTTATAAGGAAGATAATCCCTAGTCAACCCCTTTGAGCCAAAGAAGTTGGAGTTTTTCGTTTCACAAATTAAAACCCGTAATTATAACCTGGGGCAGGGTAGTTTTCTCAGTTAATCCAGGTGCACAATGAATGGCATCAAAGAAGTCCTTCCGAAACAAAAGACGGTGATGGTTCTGTATAATCGTAAGGAAAGGCAATCATTATCTCTCGAAATAAAAGCCCATCAAGTCAAAACCTATGAAGGAGACTTACAAAACTGGGGCATCCCGCTGACTGTAATTACAAAAGAAACAGTTCAGGCAAAAGACAAGGATAATAAAATAAAAAAGAAAGAGGTCCTGTAAACTCTCAACAAAATGATTGCCTGTTCAAAATAAATTGTCAGTATCCGAACCATCACTGGTATGTCAGAGCAAAGACTCAAACAAGATCTAATGCACGATTAGCTGAGTTTAGGATCGAAGAACATCACGAAGAACGGGTGGGTACAAATAAAATTTGAGCCTTTATCCTTTGTTTCTTAAACCGTGAACCAAGCCACAATATAACCCTTAAAAGTCCTAGCTGAAGCATGGGTTAGTTCGAAAGCATACTGCTACAAGAGGTATCCTGACTCCTGTAGGGCTTGCTGTAAATCCTGAGTTGACGTCACATTTTACAAAATTTTCCTATCTTACTGAAAAAATGCATTTTCAAAAACTTCAAGACAGACATAAGCTTTGCATTCTTAAAATAACATTGTTTGCATATGACTATTTGTTCAAACAACAGAGAAGTTCGCACGAAGAATATCTAGTGAACAAAAACCTTCTCAATAAAAAGGATCACCTCAAGTGGAAAAACACTTCCAATCAAGGGGCACGGCATTATCATTGTACATCATCTGGGGCAGTCGAGTCAAGATTCAAGGAATCTCTCAAAATGCCAAATAGCCAGGGGCAAATCTCCATCTGAATCAATTGGGGCATTGGACATGAATTCCAGCAACGAATCTTGCATGATCAAACGAAGATCTTCTGGTAGTATGGCAACATAACACTACCGACAGTGACACCTCCATACATCCTGAGAGCGTGGACATAGTCAAAAAAGTACTACGCATAATCAAAGGGTTCGGGCAAAAATTAGGGATGAGAATGAAAAATTATACACCCGGCAAGTCGAAAACCTGAAAAGGCGGCTTGGGCAAAAAAGGGTATTCCGGTGGACTAAAAACCCGAAAGGGAGGTCCAGGCAAAAATTAGGGATCAAAGCGTATGACTATGTCTCGTCATCTCGTCACTGGCCTACCAGAAGAAGACTTGTCATTTTGACTGAAAGATACCAAGCACCTCATAGGGGGGGATAATACTCGATCCATAGGACCTCCGCAGGCACCTTCTCCCACAGAAACAGGGGCAATAAGAATTGTCCAAACTGTATAGTTACTTTGTCCACCAGGTACAAGGTAAATTCATTTGAAGAATATGACCAAAGTACTTTCACTCCCTGCAGAGTAAGACTATAACGGTAGCTCCCCCAGCTGAGCCTTGCAACTATGAACGAATTAGCAATGCTCTCTCCAAGCAGAGTTCATCTACCATTAGCACTAAAAAGGCTTGATATCCCCGACAATCTTAATATTCCCTAGCAGAGTATAAAAATGTTCCCCAGCAGAATACAAGATACCCCTAGTGGAGTCAATATTTCCCCAGCGCAGTCTGAAAAAGCTTCCCCAACAGAGTTAAAGCATCATCCCCAGTAAACTCTGGAAGTTTATCCCCAGCGGAGTACAAAATAAATCTCCCCAGCCGAGTTCCAAGGATCGTTCCCAGCAGAATTCGGAGGATTATCCCCCCAAAAGTATAACAGGGTTATCCCCAGCAAGTCGCAACTAAAAGATGGTCCCCAGCGAAGTTCTTTCCTTTCACAAATGGGAATTCAATCCTCAACAAATGCAATATCACCAGCAACGATAATTCATCCCGGCGGAATTTATCAACGGAATCCTCAGCAGAGAATCTCTTCCCCACAGAGTAATATCCTCATCAGTTTATTCCCCAACGGAGTTATCCTCTCCTGCAGGTTTATTCTTTTCGTTCATCATCCCCAGCGGAAACAAAGAATTCAACTCTATTCTCCAGCAGCTATCCGGGATTTATTTCCCCCAGCTAAAACATTAAATTTCCATACATTATGATACATGCATATACGCATCATATAATGCAATCTCATTTATTTTGAGAACATCATTGTTTGATCCATGTCATGCATTGCATATAACTGACCTTTACCTTTCAGGAAAGATGCAGTTAAATTCTCATCTATATCAAGACCTCTTCTGGTTCAGTCAGATCGACGCGAAGATCTCCCTGATTCGTATTCCAGTTGATGTCATTCCAAGACCTTGTCTAGTCCAGTTAAATCGATTCCTAAAGATTTTTATGATGCCGATCCAGTCAAAGTTAATCCAAGACCTCCTCTGGTTCAGTCATATCACCGATAAGATCTCCCTGATTCGTATTCCAATTGAAGTTATTCCAAGACCTTGTCTGGTCCAGTTAAATCGATTCCTAAAGATTTTTTCTGATGCCGATCCAGTCAAAGTTAATCCAAGACCTCCTTTGGTTCAGTCAGATCGCCGATAAGATCTCCCTGATTCGTATTCCAATTGAAGTTATTCCAAGACCTTGTCTGGTCCAGTTAAATCGATTCCTAAAGATTTTTTTGATGCCGATCCAGTCAAAGTTAATCCAAGACCTCCTCTGGTTCAGTCAGATCGCCGATAAGATCTCCCTGATTCGTATTCCAGTTGAAGTTATTCCAAGACCTTGTCTGGTCCAGTTAAATCGATTCCTAAAGATTTTTCTGATGCTGATCCAGTCAAAGTTAATCCAAGACCTCCTCTGGTTCAGTCAGATCGCCGATAAGATCTCCCTGATTCGTATTCCAGTTGAAGTTATTCCAAGACCTTGTCTGGTCCAGTTAAATCGATTCCTAAAGATTTTTCTGATGCCGATCCAGTCAAAGTTAATCTAAGACCTCCTCTGGTTCAGTCAGATCGCTGATAATATCTCCCTGATTCGTATTCCAGTTGAAGTTATTCCAAGACCTTGTCTGGTCCAGTTAAATCGATTCCTAAAGATTTTTCTGATGCCGATCCAGTCAAAGTTAATCCAAGACCTCCTCTGGTTCAGTCAGGTCGCTGATAAGATCTCCCTGATTCGTATTCCAGTTGAAGTTATTCCATGACTCTTATCTGGTCCAGTTAAATCGATTCCTAAATATTTTTCTGATGTCGATCCAGTCAAAGTTAATCCAAGACCTCCTCTGGTTCAGTCAGATCGCCGATAAGATCTCCCTGATTCATATTCCAGCTGAAGCTCAAATTACCTAGAAACAATCTCCAAATGGCATCTGTAAGCCCATTCCCGATATCACAATGCTGATACCACTTCATGCGAGTGCAAATTTTTGGGCACTCTAGTGTTCAATCATCTTCCACCTTTGGATCACGAAAGGCCCGAAAGCCAATCTACATCCTCAGGTTTAAGAAAATTGAACAGGGGCAGCTGTTGTACCCCAAAATTTGCCCTCCCATATTTCCCAAGACATGGCAAGAAAAATCACCAAGTGGCTCAAGATTGCTCAAGAATTGAACAGTCAAGCTATCATCTAAGGCAGTCAACCTCAAATTAGGTTTTTGTGTTGCATCAAGGTCCTTGCATCCAAATGATCTCAAGTGCTTCCCAATGTCCTAATATGGTCTCAAGTTCATCCATGTCAAATTTCAAGCCTTGCAGAGGAAGTTTGGTCAGTCAATTGCTCAAGAGGCCCAAAAATCGACTATGCTAGGGCAAAAGTCAACCGTGACCTATAAACAGTCAAACTTCAAGATTTTTTGTCAACATTCTCATTTTGAAGGATATTTCATCATTTTATCAAGGGTTTATCATGATTCATCAAGGATTGCTCAAAAGTTATCAAGACCCAAAAGTTGCTAAATTAGGGTTTTATAGGAAAAGTCAACTCAACTTTGACCAAGCATAACTTTCTCATACTTTATGAGAAATGACCCATCAAAATCTCATTTTGAAGAGGATGCAATTTCCTATAATACATCTTCATACCCCAAGATCAGAAAATGCACTCACAAGAAGTTATAAATTTGGACATTATAGGTCATTTTTGAAAGTCAACAAAAACACCTTTTTTTTCCAAAGCTTATAACTTGAGCATGGAATATCAAAATAATATGATACCAAACTTTTTGGTTAGAGGACATCTCAGGATTTCTAAAAAGTCCAAGAACACTTCAAAAAGTTCAAAATTGAAGAAGTTATGCATTGTTGAAGTTGGGCATTTTTGCAAAATTGCCAAAAGTCAACTATCCCCAAAACTTCAAATTTTGTCAAATGGGACCATTCTTTTCCACTTGATTTGGACTTTCCACATTACACACGTGTCCCAGCTTCAGCCATGAGCCCATATTTCATTTTTATTATTTAATTTGATTTTTAATTGAATTTATTCATTTTAAATCAAATAAAATCATAGAAAATTCAAATAATTAATAACTCTTGATTTTTTTTATTGTTTTAGGCTTTGTTTACAGCTAGCACCACCATCAAATTCGTATCAAGACTAATCATGTGCAAAAAGATTGAATCAAATCAAATTTGAAAGGTTTAATAATGGAGAATCATCAAATATGGCATTTTTTTCAAATCTTGATCATGGTCTTAAAACACAACATTATGAGGGAGATTTTTTCCATGCTTTCTTGTCTCCTCATTCCCCTATATAAATATAGAGCCATACAACCTTGAAAGGGACGAAAATCCTCTCTAAAAAGCTCTCAAAAAGCTCTTCAAAAAGTTCTCTAAAAGCTCTTCAAAAAGCTCTCCAGAAATCAAAGAATTGGTGCAAGTCATATCTCGAGGTTCCGGCCTCTCGCAATTGACATCAAGCCTCAAACCATCCTCTTGAAGTCCTCATGAGTATTACAAGGCCCAAGAGCAATCCATCACACGCCTAGCACACCCACCGGTTTGATAAAATTTTAAATTTTGAATCTCTAATTTTAATCACATTTTATGGTATGCTAACGTTTGTTTGAGTTTATATAGAACGGTTATGGATGGTTGAATCATAGGTTCCACGCAAGAATCAAAAAACACCATAGTTAGAGCATGAAGCTTTCGAAGATCCGGGCTCAGGAATGCTCTTTACACCTCCCAAAACTGTTGTTTCAGACCCATTTCTCACTCTTTATTTTATTTTTTTTATATTTTCAATTTATTTATTTCTTATTTATTTTACTAACCAAATAATTAATCTTATTTTCATCGAAAAAATCACAAAAATATTTTATGTCCAATTAAATTTCAAAATTTTATTTTTTATTAATAAATATTAATTAATTTAATTAGGATATTAATGTTAGATAACTTTAAATGATTTTTACAAATATTTAAAATTAATTAGAAATCAATAGGTTTTTAACACTAATTTAATCATTTTATTTTCTTTCCTAAATTAACAAAACTCCAAAAATATGTCATTTAATATTTTTCATTAATTAATTTATTTAATAATTAATTTAGCATTTATTTTTTAGGACTTAATTTCTTTCTTAAAATAAAAAACCACAAAATATTTTCTTTATCAAATTAAATTCTAACTTTTATTTTTGTTAATAAACACTAATTAAATTAATTTAGTTTTTTTTTAGAATAACTTTAACTTTTTTGTAAACAATTAAAATTAAATTAGAATTAATTTAGGTTTTAATTACTAACATTAATTTTGATTTCTTTCTTAAAATACCAAAAAATCCAAAAAATAACTTTTCTCATTTAATTAATTAATTAATTAATTTATTAATTTAATAATTAATTTAGGATAGTTTCTTTCTTAATTCAAAAATAACAAAAAAAGATACTTTCTTTCAAAAAATGGTCAAAACCCTAAACTTGCACCTGATTTAATTTCTGCACGCGATTTACTTTCTTTTATCCAATATTGTATTTGTTCCAGGAATGTAATAGATAATTAAGACCATTTAATTATTTTATCGCTTTACTTATTTTCCGCATTTACATTTCAAAGGGTTGCTTTTGGCGATGTAAATACCCGACGCCTTGTAATAGTTAGTTTAATTTCCGCAATTTAATTTCCGCAACTTATAAACTGTTAGATGTTTGATAATAAGGAATGCATGATAAGATCGAATGTTTAACCTAAAATCAACATAGATAACCATTGACATGTACAAAGACAAATTAACTGAAAATGACACACTCGCACATGCACACTCTTAGGGTACATCTCACTTGGTTGCCTTCGAACGCGGTCATTGAGTATAATAAGTTTTAGAGGTCGCCCTCTTGTCCAAAGATCATAGTCGCCTCGAAACGGTTGCCTCGGAAAAATGATCTAAGACATTAGGGTTACCGCTAAGGCGTCCTAACATTGCTTTAGTGATCGCACGTCCCTTAATCGAATTGACCCTTAAACTCCAACGACGGTGCTACCTACTCATCAATAGTGGGATAGCATTGTCTAAAGCACATTAGCACAGATTGATTCCTTTTTTTCGAATAGGTAGATGGTTCTTAAGTACTTGCTCCTACAAAAAACAAAAATAAAACTTTTTGCACTCACACTTTTCAAACAAAAAACTTCTTTCAAACCCACAAACACAAAGAAAAGCAATTTTTGAAAACACTTTGAGCAAGTACCTAAGAGCCTGTGGATAACCACGGATAGAAAGGGTGCTAACACCTTCCCTTTCTATAATCTACCCCCCGGACCCGAGAAACATCTCGAAAAAGGAATTTTTCTGTGCTTTTTTCCTTTCCTTGTTGGATAAAATAAAAGACAATGGCGACTCTTTCTTACCGCGAAATTTTGCAAAAACAAACACAAAACGCGTACCAGCATTCCAAAACAGTCAGTTCTCTTCCCACCGTATCACAGTATCATTGACAAATATTGGGGTGCTTTGAGAAGTTAAATCTCAGACTGCTGTTGGGAATGAAGAGTATGTGTATCTTCATACTTTGTTAACAATTCTTGCACTGGGGATTCCTACTTTGTTGAGAAGAAACTCCACTAAGGAATATTGACTTTGCTTGAGAAGACTCTGTGGAGAGTGTTGATTTCTGGTTGGGAACCAGAATTCAGAAGTTTTAGTTGTCCATTGCTCTGGTGGGAATTATCTCTTGAAAGTTAGTTCTTATCTGGTCGGATTCTAGGATTCATAATAACTTTCTAGGGATAAGAAGTTAACTATTACCTGGTCGAATTCCAGGATTTGCAGCAACTCGCTGGGATAGTGGGAATCTCTACTAGGGAAGAGGAGTTTTATTAGTGATCTGTAAGAATTAAACTGTTATCTGGTCGGGTCTAGGTTTCAACAACTCGAACTGTTAATTGGTCGGGTCCAGGCTTTGTAGTAGATGGAGAAGTTAAGTTACTACTTGGTCGGGTCTAGGCTCTAGCCACTTGAAATTGAGGTTTACTGTTATCCGGTCGGGTCTAGTCTTCAGCAATTTGAACTTGAGATCAACTGTTATCTGGTCGGGTCCAGGTTTCAGTAACTCGAACTGTTAACTGGCCAGGTCCAGGTTCTAAAGTAGAAGGAGTTAAACTAATATTTGGTTAGGTCCAGGCTTTAGCAACTAAATTTGGGATTTACTGCTATTTGGTCGGGTCCAGGTTTCACAAATTAGAGTTGTTATCTGGTCGGGTCCAGGCTTTAAAATTTTAAATGGTTAACTGGTATCTGGTCGGGTCCAAGCTTGAACTGTTGACTGGTCGGGTCCAGGCTTAATCAATTTGAGAAGTTAAACTAATATATGGTCGGGTCCAGGCTTTAGTAACTTGGAATTGAGATTTACTGTTATTTGGCCGGGTCCAGTCTTCACAGTAAGTTAAGAGTAGGATGAAGTTGAACTAGTATCTAGTCGGGTCCAGGCTTCGTAGTAACTTTCTTGAAAGGATTAAGTTGACTGTTATTTGATCGGGTTCTAGGCTTTACAGCAACTTTTGGAGATAGCAATGACTATGTTGGCGACTTCACTGGGGATTAGGGGTTGCGGTCCCTTAATTTGTAATAGTCTGAGAGGAAAACTCAAGTTGGGGAATTAGTAGTTTGTTAGGGAAATAAACCTTGTTGAAGAGGATATTTGATGAACTGCTGAGGAGGTGTCTCTTTAGGAAGAGATCCAAAAGGCTTATTTTTTAAGGCCAACTCACTTGGGGAGAGAATCTTCTGGAGGCTGAAATTCTTGCTGGGGATTTTATGAATCCCAATCTGTGGAGATAATGTTATTGAAATAACTCTGGGGATATCTCAAATGCATTCAAGGAGATGCTTTATCACTATTTTTAAGCATACATTTGCTAAAATTTTAATCATGTTCATATGCATATGTTCATTCAATTTTAGTCATTGGACACTTTTGCACTCAAAACAGAAAAAACAAAAAATTTGTACTTCAAAGTATATTTGTATTAATGTTTTGCCCATGAATAGGCGTTTTTGTACAAAGAGACAGGGATCCTAGTAAGAGGAAATCGTCAAAATAAATGAAAAGTGTACAGAGTGAAAACAAAAATAATAACCGTGTGGAAGTGATCTCATTGTGTCCCAACTCTGCTATTGCCTTTATGTCTTCGTACAAACTCTTGCCGCTTGGAAGAAACTGATTGAATTGATATGGTATCATTGAATTAGGATCTTGGTAATAAAAATGGCTGTAAAGATCCCACGGGACATATTCATACGCTTTAATCCTTAACTTTTTTCTGGACCTCCTTTTCGGGTTTTCAGCCCACCAGGATACCCATTTTTACCCAAATTTTCCTTTCGGGTTTTCGACTCGTCGGGTGTATAATCTTTTGCATATATCCCTCTTTTTCCCGAACCTCTTTGGTTCGCCGGGATGCCCTTATTTTTGTCTATGTATGTCAACCTAGCGGATCATTTTATGCGTAGTATTTTTTAACTATGTCTACGTTCACATGATGTGGGAAGTCTTCGCAGTCCATAGTAGCCAGCATCATGGCACCACCATAGAAAACTTTCTTTACAACAAATGGTCCTTCGTAAGTGGGAGTCCATTTGCCCCTGGGGTCACCTTGTGGAAGAATGATGCACTTTATTACCAAGTCACCAATCTGATATACTCAAGGCTTGATCTTTTTGTTGAAAGTCTTGATCATACGTTTTTGGTACATCTGACCATGACAAACAGAAGCCAGTCGCTTCTCTTTAATCAAGTTCAACTGATCCAATCTAGTTTGAATCCATTCGTCTTCACCTAAATATGCTTCCTTCATTATCCTTAGAGAGGGAATCTAAACTTCTACAGGAAAGACGACTTCCATGCCATAGACCAAGGAGAAAGGAGTTGCCCCAGTTGACGTACGCACTGAATCATGGTAGCCATGGAGAGAAAACGGTAACATCTCATGCCAGTCTTTGTAGGTTACCACAATCTTTTGCACAATCTTCTTGATATTTTTATTGGCAGCTTCGACTGCGCCATTCATCTTGGGCCTGTACGGAGAAGAATTATGATGCTTGATTTTGAACTGAGTGCAGAGTTCTGTAATCATAGCGTTGTTGAGATTAGTTCCATTGTCGGTGATAATCCTTTCGGGGATACCGTAACGACATATGAGATTATGCTTGATAAACCTGGCTACAACGTTCTTGGTGACTGAGGCATCTTCGACCCACTTGGTAAAGTAATCAATGGCAACAAGGATGAAAGAGTGTCCATTGGAATCAGTAGGTTTGATCTCTCCAATCATATCAATACCCCACATTGCAAACGACCATGGAGAAGTCATGAAATTTAGAGGAATATGAGGTATATGGACCTTGTCAACATAGATTTGACACTTGTGGCAAGTCCTTGAGTGATGATGACAATCAGTTTTCATTGTGGACCAATAGTAACCAGCCCTCAGTATTTTCTTGGCCATAGTGTGTCCACTAGAGTGGGTCCCAAAGAGGCCATCATGCATATCTTCCATAATTTTCTATGCCTCCTTCTTTCCCATACATCAGAGTAGAGTAGAATCATGGTAGCGCTTGTATAGGATTTTGTTTCTTAGAAAGAATTTGGCTAAGAATCTTCGCAAGAATTTCTTATCATTGATGGAAGTTCCTTCAGGATATTCTTGTGCCTCAAGATATCTCCTCACCTCATGGTACCATGGTTTCTCTTCGTCAGTGTCAAGCTCATAGCAGTGTACAGGTTTGTCAAATCTTTCTATTGTTATCATAGGATCTTAGTTGTCCCATTTGACCTTGAACATGGAAGACATTGTTTCCAAGGAGTCAGCCAACTGATTTTCTTCTCTAGGAAAATGTTCAAAGGTGATCTCCTCGAAGTATGGTATTAGGGTTAACACAAGATCCTTGTAAGGAATCGGGTTAGGATGCTTAGTGTCCCATTCTCCCTTCACTTGGCTAATCACTAGAGCAAAGTCTCCAAATACATCTAAATGCTTGATCCTTAAGTCAATGCAGCCTTTAAACCCAAGATGCATGCTTCGTACTCAACCATGTTATTCGTACAATCGAAGCACAATTTAAAAGTGAAAGGAGTGTGACAACCTTCAAGAGAAATTATCACCACACTAATTCCATTGCCCAGAGCATTGGAAGCTCCATCAAAAACCATAGTCCATCAGGATCCTTGTTCAGGCCCGTCATACAGTCCGGGTTTTGAACAGTCAGTTACTAACATGATATTCTTATTCGGGAAGTCAAAGTTCATAGATTGATAATCATTAACAGCTTGATGGGCCAAATGATCTGCCAATACACTTCCTTTGATGGCCTTTTGTGTTGTATATTGAATATTGTATTCAATCAGAATCATTTTCCATATCGTTATCCGTCCGGAGAGAGCGGGCTTCTCGAAGATATACTTGATAGGGTCAATCTTAGAAATCAGTAAAGTGGTGTGAGTCAACATATACTGTCTTAGCCAGCGAGCATCCCATGCCAGAGCGCAGAAAGTCTTCTCGAGAAGTGAATATCTGGTTTCACAGTCGGTAAACTTTTTGCTCAGGTAGTAAATTAAATGCTCTTTTCGGCCAGACTCGTCATGTTGGCCCAACACACACCCCATAGAATTCTCTAGCACAACCAAGTGCGTGATAAATGGTCTTCCTTACACTGGAGGCATAAGGATAGGAGGTTCTTGCAAATATTCCTTAATTTTATCAAAGGCAGCTTGGCAGTCGTCGTTCCATTTGACTACTTGATCTTTCTTCAGAAGTTTGAAGATTGGCTCATAAGTAACAGTTAGATGAGATATGAAATGGGAAATGTAATTAAGACAACCCAAGAATCCTCTAACCTCCTTTTCAGAACGGGGAACTGAAATTTCTTGAATGGATTTTACCTTTGCAGGATCAACTTCGATGCCTTTACCACTGACAATAAAACTTAGAAGCTTTCCAGACCTTACTCTGAATGTTCACTTATTAGGGTTCAACCTCAACTTGTACTTCTTCAACCTTTCAAATAGCTTGTGTAGGTGATCGAGATGCTCTTCTTTGGTTTATGACCTTGCAATCATATCATCCACATAGACTTCTATTTCATGATGAATCATATCATGAAATAAAGCTACCATAACTCTTTGATATGTTGCCCCTGAAATCTTTAATCTGAATGACATGACTTTGTAGAAAAAAGTTCCCCATTGTGTAACAAAGGTGGTCTTTTCCATGTCTTCGGGAGCCATCTTGATTTGATTGTAGCCATAAAATCCATCCATGAAAGAGAAGACTTTATGTTGAGCGGTGTTATCAACCAAGACGTCAATATGTGGTAGAGAGAAATCATCTTTGGGGCGTGCCCTATTCAGATACCTATAATCTACACACATACGAACCTTTCCATCTTTCTTCGGCACAGGGACCATGTTCGCAACCCATTAAGGATAAGATGTGATGGCCAGAAAACCTGTATCAAATTGCTTCATTACCTCAGCCTTTATCTTTTCAGACATGTCTGGCCGCATACGACGAACCTTTTTCTTAACAGGAGGGCACTCTTCCTTTGTTGGTAGACGATGAACCACAATGTCGGTATCCAACCCTGGCATATCTTTGTATGTCCAAGAGAACACCTCAACATAGTCATGTAACATCTGAACCAATCTGCTCTTGATACCATCTTCTAGGTTGTCGCCGATCTTGACGTCTTTCCTGTCTGTCTCGGTACCTAAGTTGATAACTTCGATGGGTTCTTCATGAGGTTGAATAGATTTTTACTCTTGCATCAGTAGCCTGGCTAGTTCTCCTGGTATTTTGCAATCTTCCTCGCCTTCGTCTTCAGCTTGGTTAATTGGATGTTTAAAGTCATAACTGGCAATAGTAGAGTCGTTGGCAATGAGATCCGGAGTGGATGCGGATCTTCAAGTGTGTGTGTGTGTGTGTGTGTGTGTGTGTGTGTGTGTGTGTGCATGTAAGATACATGGTTATTGAAAAAATGTAATAAAGGAAAAGAAAGACAATAAACACAAAAATTTGAATACAAAAGGTCCAATGGTTTATATTAAATGATCATATGATAAATGAACATGAATAAAACCCTTAACAAATGGACCATAGTTCCTCGGGTAAGGCACATGGCTTAAAAGTCATTGTTTGGAATTTAAGATTACAGACAAAAGTTCTTGAATTGACAGAAAACAGTAAACAATAATCACTCCTCAATGAAGGAGATGAGAGTGAAATCCTAAGCATGTCAGTTGTTGAGTTTTCCTTCGATAGTAGAGTAGATCCAATCTTCAAAAGTATTTTCATCATCTGAGTCTTCCACAGTGTTCACTTCATGATTCCCGATGCAGAGAGGTGGTTTTCCCATGCGAGCGCGTCTGACTTCTTTTTTAGATTTGATGTTGAAACCCAATCCAAATTTGTCTGCTTTAAATGGAATGTCGAGAAGTTGTCCCCAGATAGTATAGTTTCTATCTTCGACCATGGCACATGCATTCTTAAGTCAAACCATTATTGGTATAACTTCGTCAGCTTTTGATATGTTGGATGAGATTTTGGTGGCGGTAACCATAGGAGGAACAATTTCGAAGGCCTGGCACGGAGTCTCTATAAATTCACCATCCATTTCCACATGCTTGAAGGAATTGAGATGGCTCACCATAAATTCTTCTTCGCCATAAACAATAATGATTTTCCCCTTGACTGGGTATTTAAATTTTTGATGAAGGGTGAATGTTACTGCCCCTACCCCATGGATCCAATGGTGTCCAAGCAAACAAGAGTAGGCGGGACGTATGTCCATTATATAAAAGGTAGAGTTGAAAATATGTGAGCCAACTGTAATTGGGAGATCCACCTCTCCATGAACCATTCTCTTAGACCCATCAAAAGCCCTTACGACAATATCGCTTGGCTTCAATACCAGTCCTTCACAATTTAGCCGGTCCAAATCACCTTTGGGTAACACATTTAAAGATGAGCCACTATCAATTAGGACATGGTTCAGGGTGGTCCCCTTGCATTCAATAGAGATATGCAAGGCTTTATTGTGGTTCTTTATTGTAGGAGTCAAATCAGCGTCGGAGAATCCTAATCCATTGTCATCCGTTAAACTTGTTACACAGTTCTCGAACTGGTCAGCTGTGGTTTCTTGGGGCACATGGGCTTTCTTCAAGAACTTGATTAAAGCCTGTGCATGAACGTCCGAACAGATTAACAATGACAACATGGAAATCTTGGAGGGGGTTTGCTCCAGTTGCTCAACTATTTTGAAGTCACTCTTCTTTATGATTTTCAGGATTTCCTCCATCTCTCGAGTGGAGGGTTCTTCAGCTTCAGTATCTTTGGTAGGTGCCTCTATCCCAGCAGGCTCACCTTCTTTCTCTTTGCCTCTAGTGTTGGTACTAGACTGGTCATTGGTTATGCGAATAGGAGTTGTTATAGTAGTGGGTGGTGAAATATCAGGGGAAAAGATTCTCCTTGTTCTTGTTACTTTACTAGAACCTGCAATATTAGTGACATCAGCTTCGTATTTTTTGATCTAATAATCTTGTTTTATCCCATGATAATAAACCTCGACACCATAGTTCTATGGAACTTCTTTATCAGAGGAATAGGGAATAGGCCCAGCGGCAGTGATTATTAGAGGAGCAATGGTTGGTTCATTTGAAATTCTAATAGGATCCTTTGAGGGGATCCTAAGCGGCTTATTGGAGATGGTTATTATGGATAGGTCTTTAACTTTATTGGTTAAACTTTTGATGGTAGGAATTTTCTCAAACAAAATCTCGTGGCTATTTATCAGGCGTTACACACCTTCCTTCAGCTGCTTGCACCCATTTACTTGTTGATCACAGCAAACACAATCTTTAGAACAGCCAGGGAACACCCCGACTCTCAGCAAATTAATCTTCACAATGTTTAATGGGGTTGTTAAATCTTCAATGGAAGAGACGAAAGTAGTATAATCAATTGCGTTAACACCTTTGCCATGATTCGACATTGGTGCGGTTATCACATTTGGAGTAATAGGTGGATCAAATTCAATTGTTTTATTGTCTATCAGATCTTGAATTTTTTTCTTCAGAGCCCAACATTGATCAGTTTCATGCCGGGGATTGTTGGAATGATACACACACTTGGCATTTGGATTATACTTAGGTGATGAAATGTTTGGATTGGATGGTGAATCTCGCAATGTCACTAAGTTTGTCTTCAACAGATGTTGTAAAGCTTGGGATAATGACATGCTTATCCTCGTGAACAGTCTCCGAGGAACTTCAGATCGTTGATTGTTGGATGATTGCCTTTGAGTAGATCGAGGGTTGGAGATTAACATAACATTAACAAAAGGTTGATGATCCTTCTTGGTATAGGCCCTTTCCCCATACACATCATTTTTTTCCTTCTTTCCAGTGAAAGGCTTCTTTACAATGTTGGATGCGGAAGCAGATGCCATGGGAATTTTCTGCTCTTAATGCCACTTTAGACCCTTTCACCAGTTAGGATCAACTCTGTGAAACCAAACGAAGAACTATCAATAAATAGGTTGAAAATGGGCCAGTTAATATACCCATGAACATGTCAACTAGTTCTCTGTCAGTTAGTGGTGGTTGGACCCTACCAGTGAGATCTCTTCATTTTTGTGCGTACTCCTTAAACCCCTTATTAGTACCCATTGTCATACCTTGAAGTTGGACTCTAGTTGGTGCCAGATCAGCATTGTATTGATACTGATGATAAAAAGCAGTGGCTAAATCTTCCCATGTATGGATGTGGGAACCTTCCAATTGATAGAACCATTCTAGTTGAGTCCCAGCCAGACTCTCTTGGAAGAAATGGACCCAGAGCTTTTTATCGGTAGTGTGCGGCTGTATCTTGAGCACGTAAGACCTTAGATGAAGTTTCGGGAAGTAAACCCCGTCATACTTGGAGAAGACCAGTATTTAGAACATATGGGGAATGACGACCCCAGGTATTAAACCCAACTCACCAAAATCCAAACCAGGCACGACTTGAATTTAAACAGCCTTTAGTCTATTCTCCAACTGTTTGTATTTATCCTCAGCCGGAGGATATTGCTTATCAAAATAATCTTCGTCTTCGGAAGCTTGATTATTGGCACCCCTAGCACGGGTGCTTCTTGCCTCTTCGTCTTGATTTTCGTCCTCCTCAGACGATTCTTCGACTATCTGTACTTGACGAACAAGACCTTTGAATCTCTTACCCATGTTGATGAAGGCCTTCTTTTTGGTTTTCTTCTTGGCTACTAGCATAATCATTAGTTCTTGTTGCCCTTTAGCCAGGGTCAGCAAGGTCTCTTGGAACTGGGAATTCTGCGCTTGCAAGTCCTTCATTGTTTGTTCGATATCCATCTTACTGAAATAAACAGTAGAAAGATAAGGAAACCTGTTGTGGAAAACCTGTTTATGTTATGATGTGTGAAAATGCGTATGCAAATGATTTCAAGGACTTAGAAGATTTAAATTTGTTTAGACAAAAGGAACAAATATCAATTGCACTAATAAGTTCAAATTGATTACAAACATGCCTCTTGGGCTTACAATGGAGGAAATAAATACAAAATAAATTCCTAAGGCAAAAAGGTCGAGCGCGTCCTCTTTGGCGCAATGTAGGTGTTCAAACTTCGCTCTTCATGAAGTTGTCTCGTAAGCTCCAAAACCTTCTTTTTACTTTCATATAACTGGGTTTCAAATGTGTCTCGCTCTTCCTTTAGCTGAATCCAAGCTCTTTGCAAATCTTCAAGAGAAGTAGGCATGTTAGGATAAAGGACAGCATACAGAACATCTCCTTCGGCAACAGGCTCCATGATGATAGGTAGGATGGCTTCATAAGGCATCATGAGGTTTTGGGCGCAAGTTCGCACCCACTTGAGATAAGGCTCTAAAGGAATGGAGTTCTTATGCCCCAACGTCTTGCTATCAACCTTATTAACCATGCCCCAAGCTCGTATTAATATCTGACGATAACCTTGAACATCGCTCTCATAGTCAAATGCAATTTCTTAGACAAATACATCATGAGGGCCATCCCTCCTAGCATACCAAAATTGTCGCAAAGCCAAACAAGTATTGTAGGTAATACCTCCCCTAATTCCAAGTAGAGGGACATTAGGGAATTCCCCACAACGGTCAACAATAGTAATATCCTCCATGGATCGAGAACACCAATAAATATCAGAATGTGTGTGTGACATCAACCTACTAGACCATCTTAAGCCCTGTTCGTTCTTCACAACACACCGGGGTAGGTGCGAAATAAACCACCTAGCCAGCAAAGGATTACAACACATAATAAGTCCTCTTTTCTTCATGGTGCGAGAGTGAAGAGAATGCAAGATATCCCCAAGTGAAGTAGGCACCGAATTGCAAGATAGAAATTTTTTTATTGCGTTCACATCTATGAGTTGGTCAGGATTAGGAAATAGAACCATACCATAGATGAGAAGAGACAACACTTCCTCAAAGGCTTGTAGATCCAGAGCATCCCAAGAATCTTAAGCCTTCTCCAACAAAAACTTGGCTAGGAACCCTTTGACACCACTTCTCGTTTCCCAATTGTCCATAACGTCAAATTGTTACAAATGTAGAGCTCGAGAAATCTCCTTAGGTATTGGGTCTCTTTCAATACCATTGAAGGGTAGTTTATCAAGAATAAGGATTCCCAAGAGTTGAGAGAATTCTTCCATAGCAGGCACAAGTTGGTAATCAGGAAAGGTAAAGCAATGGTGTTTAAGGTCAAAGAATTGGAATAGCACTTTCACCATATCCTCTTCAAAGCTTGTTGTAACTAGGTTGATGGGACGACCATATTTCTTGGTGAAGGGAGAATCATTGGGGACCCTTGATTCCAATTCCTTTAGTTGAGGAGGCGTTTTGACGAGGTTGATTTGGACAATATTCCTGCGAGTGGGAGCCATGTCCTACAAAACAAGACAAAGAAAAATCTCTAGATCCTTGAAATGGTTTGTGCAAAATTCCATGATATGATGTCATAATGTTATGTACAAACAAACATATACACACATAGAAAACAAGTCCTTAGGTTTAGGCTTGCATGAGGTTCATAGGTAAGTACCCTCTTGAAGTTTAGTTGGCTCAACCTGTCCTAGAAAGTAACCGGGTTCTAGGGAATCTCAATATCGATGATCTTTCTTCATCGGGCATTGTTTCAGCATAAGTCTCTTTATTGGTGACCGAAATATCCTGAAAGTACGATCTTAATGAGTGTAGTATCGAGTATCAACCAACTTCGGACTGCACCAAAGTCGGGTATCTCACTACTTCCTAATGGTCAAGTTGTTCAATTTAAAGGTTCTAAGGTCAGTTAGTGCTTCATGACACCACACAGAGGCCCCGTATTATCCTTAAGTAAACTCTAGTGGTACCGGTACCAACAAACATGTCACACTAACGTAGCTATCACTTCAACCATGTCGGTATACCCCACACAGTTTCCACAATCTATTGCTACTTACCTAATGATGCTCCCCAATCCGGGTAGAGGATCAATATAAACCCAAACAAGGACCCAATAAATGTAAAGCAAGCAAGTTAAACAATGAAAGCAATTAAATATGATCTAGATCTAAGGTAACCCCACTTTAAAATATTCCCCATCAGAGTCGCCAGTTCTGTGATACAGTGGGAAAACTGACTTGGTTGTTTTGCATTTGATCGCAATGTTGCAGATAGCAAAAATCGCCACCGACTTTTCTTTTATCCAATAAGGAAAGGGTGAAAATAATAGGAAAGACCTTTGAGATGTTTTCTTGAATTTGGAGGGGTAAGTTATGAAAAGGGAAGGTGTTAGCACCCTTTTCATTCATAGTTATATATGGTCTCTTAGTTGCTTGCTATATCATTTTTGAAATTTGCTTTGTTTGAAATGTGTTTGTGATGGTTTTGAAAGTATTTTTGAAAAGCGCCTTCGTTTAGGCAAATTTTGTAATGATTCTCGTCTCTATAAGAATGTATACAAAGTGTTGGACTTTTTGAAAATATTTCATGTTTTTGAAAGTGTTTGGTGTGTTTGAAAAGATGTTTGTTTTGAAGATGGATCATGGGCAAGCAACTAAGAATGTTCTACCTACTCAAAAGTCTTTTGTTCATTTCTTTCTTCCTTTGATATTGCTATCTTACCATTGATTGGTAAGAAGCCTCATCTTTGGATGTAAAGGGACGGGCTTGGATAATCGTATAGTTATGAATAGCAATGTTGTGAGATATCTTAGCATTTCTTTTGATGGACTAAGATCATTTGTAAGGCAACGTTCGAAGCCTCATCGAGGGACTATGATCTTGTGTTTTTGATTGTTTTTGCTAAGATGTCTCGCATGCGTATTATGACCATTTTTCTCAAGGCAACAAAGTGGAGTTAAACCCTAGAGGTGCAAATTGTGTAAGTGTTTTGTACTTCATGCTAGGTTTATCTTGGATTAGGGTTTTCTAAGTATTGATTTTATCTTTCCGTATAAACCCTAATTAACTAACATTTATATGAAGCAGTAAATTGCGGAAAGTAAATATCATACGCTATTACATTATTTGGGGGTGGGGGATACAAATTTACAAATGGGGGATGACAAGTAATTTAAACCTAAGTTACTATTACAACCATATTGAATTGAATAATAATGTACAAAAATATAAATATATAATGTACAAGAGATAAATGGCAAAGGAATGGATTTTGTCTGGGTTGGATTTTGTTAAGAAAAGATTTTGACCTAATTAACTAAATAAGGATAATTAATTAAAATAGGAAAATTTAACTAAGTTTAAAAATGAAATTAATCAAAGGTGCATTTTTTAGTGTTTTTGTTTGAAAAGAGTTTTAATTCAATTAAACTAGTATACAAATTAATTAAATAAAATTCCTAAGTTCTAAATTAATTTCAATTAAAGATAAATCTAAGTCTAGTATTAATTAATTTTTTAAGAAAAGAATTTAGATTTGTTAAAAAAAAATATTTTTAATGTGTGAAAATAAAAAAACAAAATCCTAATTTCAAATTAATTTACAAATTAATTAACAAAGACAAAATAAAAGGGGATTAAAATAAATTTATTTTTATGTTAGAAATTAATTTAATTAAATAAAAACCTAAATTTATTTTTTATGATTTTTGTATTATGTAAAGTACATTTAAAATAAAATAAATAAATGCAATAAGGAAAAAGAAAATAAAATGGGCCAGAGGCTGTGTTAGTGAAACAAGGGAGTGGGAAGTCAGCAAAAATCCCAGGCCCAAAATCTCTAGGCCCAGGCGCGCTAGCTGGGAACAAAAAAGATGAAAATGTTATTGAAAAATGAAAAAAATGGCAGCGTTGGGGCTCGAACCCACGCCCTCAAAATAATATGAGCGCTGCCTTACCACTGGGGTGGCTATACATCTGGTGTATAAAGCAAAACCATAACAATATATTACAAAACACTTCCATATCCTGAACTTCATCTTCAACCTTGCGTCAGCCAGACCATCTGTATCTCAATCATTTCTCAACAAAAATGGAAAATGCAAACATGAAAGCTGTAGAAAATTCTATTACGATTTCAGAAATATAAATCACTAAAACTATAAATCAAATATGAATGAGAATTTTGTTGGCCCTAATATGAACCCTAATTTTTCAAGAAATTTCAATCTCAAAATTCTCTAAGGTCGGGCAATATAAATGAAAATTATGGACATGGTTAGCTTCAGGGCAATGATGTCTACATTTTGTCTTTGAAAATGAAAGCCTAACAATGCCTATATGAAGAGTTGAAAGTTCAGAAAATTACCTTCGAAACTGGAAATCGTGAAATGAGTTAGAGGACCTTTCAAGGTGTTGTGATGATTGAGTTAGCTTCAGTGAACCTCCAGGAAGCTAATAAAATGATTAGTTTATGCTGAGGATGGCTGGAATGGTCTGGAGAAGTCAAGATGCAATGCCCTGTTTTTGAAAATGGAGGTTGCTGAATATGGAGTTACAGTTGGATAACAGGTGCTTGGACTGTGTATGTATGATGTTTAGAAGCTTTTGGAACCAAAAGACCAAGAAACACACGAGCAGTTTCTAAGTTTGAGTTTTTGCTCAGAATGTGCAACAATGGAGGTTTTTTATGAAATTCTGAGTTTGGGAGAGTTTAAGGGCTTGTTCAATCATCCTTTAGCTTGCAAATAGTGTATGTATTTATAGGAAATAGGTTTTGTATGCTACAACAAGTCGGAATTTGAAATATCAAGTTGTAACACCTTTACTTGTTTTTGAAGCAACCATGACAAATATCTTCCCAAAGCTTGTACCATGCTATTGTAGAGTGGTTGAAATTTAAACAAGCTTGATTCTGACTTATAGATGTTGTATGTGAAGAAAGAACAAGTGCAAAGCTCAAGATAAGTTGACTTTGCATAAAGCTTGCTTTTTAAAAATGGAAGTGGTGACTTTCTTCGTTAAATGGAAAGGTGTATTGGACAAAGCTTAAATCAAGTGGTTCATAGCTCAAAATCTTATGTAATCTTCTGATTAAGGATAGATACACAAGTTAGAGGTCCTGATAAGTGGGATTATGCAGCATTTCTTGGAATTGGATCAAATGTTCATCATGAAAATGACTTGAAAAACAAGTTTGAAACTCTAACTTCTTGCCTTCGATTCTCCTAGATCAAGAATGATATCAATGAGTTCTTGGAAATTTTGGAAAGCTTGTAATATCATCTACAACCTTTATGTTGGACATTTTTTAAGAATCACTTTAGAACTATGTGAAACTTGGCCAAGAAGTTAGGTCAAAAATCTTCCTAACTAGGGCAAAATTTCACTAAGTGTTTTTGTTTCATGGACATGTCTTTATGAATTTATAACTCGAAATCCAAGCATTTTTATAACTTGTATTATCCTACAAAGTTTTAGATCTCATTGAGATCTACAACTCTCATGTTGATAGTTTTTCTTGAATCATCTTGCAATATAATGGAAATTTGGCACAAAGTTGTGAAATTATCATGTTTTTTTCTTAACACTTAGAAAAATTTCTAAGTGTTTAGAACTTTGACTTTTTCAAAGTAATCTTGACTTTTGATTTCTTGATGAACAATATTCATACTTTGACATGTCTTGATGAAATATGATTTTTGAAACTTGATTTTGATCAAAAAGTCAAAGTTTGACTTTTTAGTGTACAGTTGACTTTTTCATCAGTTGACCAAATTTCAACTATCAATCAATTGATCATGAGAAATGTTTTGAACAATGTCATTAGGTCAAAATGATGCATTTGGATTCTTGATAGCATGTCTCAAACCAACAAGTCATGCATTTGGTCAACAGTAAAAAAATTAAACCTCTTTAGTCAAAACCCTAATTTTGACCATTTTGCCCTTTTGGTGATCTGATCAAATTTCTTGAGGAATTGTGATCCAAACTTGACCAATTGACATATGTGAATTCAAAATGTTGATATGGGTAAACAATTATTAAATTTGACTGTAAATTTACCACAATTGACTTTTCCCCCAATATAGTTGATTTTAGGTCAACTGGTCAATTGATTGAGCAAAAATGTGATCCAAAGCTTAAAACTTGACATGAACAATCTTGGGAGTCAAAAATGATCCATGAAAGTCATATGAAGAATTAAAAGTCTAATTATCCTTGTACAAACTAAAACCCTAATTTTGATACATCAGTGCTCGAGGAAGTGTCTTGAGCTGATCAAACATTGTGCCGTCTTGAATCAATGGAGATCTTGTGAGAGAATTCTTGAGAAATTAAGAGGGAAAATTTTGGGGTACAACATGGTGCCACACAAACTTAGAGATACCTTCCAATATACATAAATGCTATATTTTTATAGTTTTGACATCATGCAAAATATATCTAAAGGTAAGTTGCACTCACAGGTGGATTACCTGTTGGATTTTGTTATGCAAATGAAAGGTAGGCCCAATAAGAAATTGAGGTTTCTTTTTTGACTTTCAATTACTTGGTTGATTTGGCTCGTTAGGAATGACATTATTTTCAAAGGAGGATGCAAAGGAGCACAAGAGATTGTGTTGTTATCTAAAACACTAGTGAGGAATTGGTTTGGTGCTAGATCCAAAGAATTGTTGGACATTAATTGGAATGTTTGATTACAATGTCCTTTATCTTTTCGTTTAACTAGTTGGTTTTGTTTGTAAGCTTGTTTGAATTATTTTTATTTGTTGTATTTGAGTTAAGGACCCCTTATCCTTACTTTTTATACAATATCCTTTGCTTATAAAAAAACAACTATCTTAAGGTTTGAAAAGTTTCTCTAAGATCATAGCTAATATTTGTTGGATATGGGATTAGTTAGCTATTATACTTCCTAATTGTTTGGTATACGCTTGCAATAGTTATATATTTTCTCCTACCACTTCTTTTTTTTTATAATCTGACATCTTATGTATAATTTTACTAAAATATTCTTAATAACATTTGTATTTTTGAATTTTTTTTTGTAATTTTCCAAATTCTTACCCGTTTTCTTAATATTTATTTAATTTAAAAAAAAACCCATATACAAGTATAGATTTTACATTTTCTTTAAAAAAAAAACATATGTAAAACCGGTTTTTTCGAATATTCAAAAAGAGGAAGGTTTGTATTTTGAAGATTTTCATTTGGAAGATTTACATTCCGAAGTCTTTAAAAAGAGGAAAGAGGCAACAAGTAGATTTTGGCTAAATTTGAGAATTAGAGAAAATATGCATGTTCAAAAATCTAGAATTAAATGGCTCAATGATGGAGAGGGATCACTTTTCTAATAAATTTGTTGAAATGGAGAGGGATAGATTGTTGTTGGATGGTGTTTTCTTCAAAAGTATTTGTCCCGAGGATAATAATGCTCTTGAAGGTCCTTTCTTAGAGGAGGAAATTAAGGAGGCTATTTGGGGATGTGGTAGTGATAAAAGCCCGGGGCCGGATAAGTATACGTTTTTATTCATCAAAAATTGTTGGTATTTCCTTAAAGAAGATTTTATTCATTTCTTCAATGGTTTTCATTCCAGTGGTGAAATTTCTAGGGCGGTGACCTCTTCTTTTTTTAAAGTTTGTTCCTAAGAATACTAACCCGATTTCTTTGGATGATTATAGACCAATTTTCCTTGTGGGTTGCATGTACAAAGTGGTTTCCAAAATCTTGGCGGAAGACTAAAAAAGCGTTGAATTTGATTATTTCTCCGTGTTAAAACGCTTTCGTTCCAGGGAGACAATTGCTTGATGGGGTTTTGGTGGCCAGTGAGGTTGTTGATTATGCTAGAAAAGAGGATATGGATTTTTTGCTTTTTAAAGTGGATTTTAAAAAGGCTTATGATAAAGTGAATTGGAATTTCCTTTGGTTTATGATGGAGATGATGGGTTTTGGGGGTGGTTGGAGAAGGTGGATGGAATTATTAGTATTTCAAAGCAAAATATCCATGTTAGTTAATGGTAGTCTGACGAAGGATTTTGTGGTGGAGAAATGATTGCGTCAAGGTAACCCATTATCACCTTTTCTCTTTGTTTTGGTGGTGGAAGGTTTAGCAAGTTTGGTGAGGAAGTCGATAGAGATTGGTGAGTTTGGTCGTTTTGTTATTAACAGAAAGTGTTTGGTGGATATTCTTCAATTTGCGGATGATACGTTGATTATTGGGGAAGGATATTGGAAGCACGCGTAGGCTATTAAGGCGGTTTTAAGAGCTTTCGAACTTGTTTCGGGTCTTGGCATAAACTATCACAAAATTAAATTGATCGGTATTAACATGAGTAGTAATTTTATGGAAGATATTTTTTATGTTATATGTAAGGTGGAGGTTTGTAACTTTTCTTTTCTTGGTATTCTAATTGAATTTAATCTGATGAAATTTTCGACTTGGTCTCCTCTTTTGAACAAGATGAAGAAGAGATTATCGGGGTGGAAACATTGCTTTCTTAATTTGGGTGGAAGGATAAATATTTTGAAAGCCATTCTTAGCTCTCTCACGATTTTCACCATGTCCTTCTACAAAATACCGAGGAAGGTGGTCAAAGAAGTTGTTTGAATCCAATGGGATTTCTTGTAGGGTGGAGGAGAAGAAAAAGATTCATTGGGTGAGTTGGAAGAGTGTTTGTCTTCCATTCGAAAAGGGAGGATTAGGCATAAAGAACATTGGGGAATTCAATTTATCTATTCTTAACAAATGGAGGTGGATAATCATTCAAGGCCAAGATGCTCTTTAGTATAATATTTTGAAAGCTCGTTCAAGTGACATTTCCATGAAGGTGTTTTGTGGTGGAGATTTTCATAAAGTTTCTTCTTCTTCTTCTTGGTGGAAAGATATCATTTTAATTGGGAAATTTCCTAATATAGATCCTATGGCGGCCTATTTTTGATTTAGTATTGGAAGAGGATTTACAACTCCTTTTTGGGAAGCTAGATGGTTGGAGAATAATTGTTTGAAGGAGGATTTTTCGGAATTATTCTCGGCTTCTTGCTTGAAAAAGGTTTCCGTTGCAGAAATGGAGGGTTGGATAGACGGGGTGTGGCATTAGGGTGATTGTGGTTTATCTTTAGTGGAGAGGATGAATCCAAGCCTAGGATCGGTTATCCCCTCATTCTGTATACGTCTTCTTGCTCATGGTAAGAACATGGAAGGTGGGAACGAGGTGAAATGGTTGAAATCTCCGGAGGGGGGTCTTCTCGATGGCGTCGTGTTAAGATTTTTATAATGGGGCACATATTCTTCCTGGCCCTTTTAATAGAATTTATGTTGCATTAGGATTAATGTGGATGATGAAAGTGCCTTTTAAAATTAAAGCTTTTGCGTGGAGGTTTTTTTGTCAATAGACTTCCAACAAAGGATTTATCTTCATATAGAGGCATAGTTTTTTCTTTAGAAAATTTAAAGTGTATGTTTTGTGGTATTGATCCGGAAAATAGGGAGCATTCTTTTTTCAAGTGTAATGTAGTGAGGTTGTTTGGAGGGAGATATCTATTTGGATTGGTAAATTGACGGGGGAGGAAGAAGAATGTTTATCGAATTGTATGGATTGGTACTCTTTTTGTAAAAAAAAAAAAGAAGTTAAAGTGGGAAGTTGGGAATTGTTTGGCTTGCAACAGTGTGAATTCTTTGGTTGTTGAGAAACGGGATATGCTTCTGAAATGATGTTTGGAACGTCGACAATACAGTATGAAGTATTACAATTGTGATTTGGAAATGGTCTACGAGATATTATTTATCCCAATTATAGTCTTTATGAATTTAATAAAGTTTTTTTGTTATTTCTTTCGTAATACTAATTGGAGAACTCTTAGTTCTTCCTTATATAATAGCTTGATTAAAAAAAAAAATTGATGTTATCAAATTTATTTTTTTATTAGTCTATCAAATTTGTTTTTTATTAGTCTATCAAATAGAACTATTAATTTTTTGAAAAATTCAAAAAATTATAAAATATATTAAATTTGTCAAAAAATTTGGTATTGTTAACTTAGTTTTTATATTAGTTTATTATATAGAATTACAGAATTTTTTAAAAATTCAAAAAATTACAAAATATATCAAATTTATCAAAAATATTTAATATTATTAACTTTGTTTTCTTGATATATTGGATATGAACAACCGAATTTATTAAAAATCCAAAAAATTATTACAAAACATACTGAATTTAACAAAAAAAAATTAGCAGTGTTAACCTTGTTTTTGTATTGGTCTATTCGACATGAACTATTCGATTTTTTTAATAATTTAAAAATTAACATAATTTCATCTGACTTTTTTAAAAGTTACGGTAAAAATACATCCTCAATTTTTTATTGTCCTATCGAATTTTTCCGTTTTCAGCTTATTGTTAGTGAAAAATTAAAAGAAATAAGAAAAAATCGCCAAATTGTTATAGTAGGTTGAATGCCATTCTTTGCCCATCAAACCATTGTGCAAAGACTTCAATGGACCTTAATCTGAATTTTATCTTCAACCCTAAAATATTGAATTGTTTTTTTAATAAAGATAGTAAAAAATTCGTCAAGTTCAGGGAATAAACTTGTAAGGGAATTAGTTGATCATCAAAATATGGAATTTGGAATGGATGATGATGATGTGTAATCAAGTTGGATATTTAGTGGTTTTACAAGAAGGTACCATTACTACACAAATTTTAAAAATAAAATAATACAACCATAAAAATCAATCAAAAATCTCGTAAATCATCAATTAATAGACACAATCTTGCATTAAATATCCACTAATACACCTTGATCTTTAAAAATAAATTATTATTTTTAATAACAAATATTTAAGAAAATATGCCATAGACAGAAATCATTTGATATTAGAATTGATTCTGAATCAGACTACTTCGTTCAGAAAATACTATAGAGAAAGTCACTAATCTTGTATTGAGAGAAGATTAAAATAATATAGATGGAGATAACGAAAACCAAATTCCATGGAATAAGATGTGCAACCTTGGGATATTGAAAGCATAGGTTTGGCCATGAATATGTCCATCTCTTATTAGAAGCAGAAAAAGAGTCCATAACCATTCCTATCATCTTTGAAATTCCTTTACGCAATACTAAGATCATTGTGATAACTATAGGTGTAAAATAGTATAGTATTTGCTTCGCCATCTCATAATTTTCTTCATCGTAAATCCAAACAAACGATTTAACAAATAAAACCGCTGCAATAAGATAAAGCAGATAAACCTTGTGATGATTGCTCATAAACACTTTTCTTCTCCTTCACTTGAGACAAACAGATACTCTGATACAAAATAGAGATGTAGAGAGTATTCAAAATAAAATCACGTTAACCCTTTATTTATAGCATAAAATAGGTTTAATATTTAAGGAAATAGTAACTCACGTTATTACTAATTGTAATTGGTGTGAATCAAAATTGTATTTCTTTTTTTAAAACTTGCTTTAAATGCTGTAATTATAGAAAATCAAATCAATCTCTAACTTAATTGTAAAAATTTTAAATCAGCTCATAAAGAAAATAAATATCATTCTACTATATTACTTTTAATAGAAAAAAAAATTAATTTTGAATTATTTCTTGATTGAAAAGTAAACCTAAAAATATTTTGAATCTTGAAGAGATTATTTTGACGATTTTTATAAGATTGTTTATAAATTTAAATTGATGAATCTTGATTATAAAGAATTTTTTAAAAAGAATTTATAATGCAAATATTTAAGATTTTAAAATAGTTTATGAATTTTTAAGATATAACATACCCACAGTTTTCTACTGACACAATGAAACAAGTGAATGATACCACCACTTAGGCTTTACAATATTTCAAGAGCACACGTGAGGAAAAATGGAAGGACTGTATTCATTGAGTTCCAAGTGCTTGTTCTGGTAGTAATTTCTAAGTGCAGGTTCCATGTACTTGTCCAAATTATTTGCAAGTTTGGAAATTGGAGATGAAGGATATTAGTTTATGAAGAATGTAGTTAACAGTGACAACCAAAGAAAAGGAAACAGAGAACAAGGAAGAGAGTATTATGGTGTGGTAGTGTACTCAAGATTTATAGTCCCACATCTTTTGACATAAAACCAAAATAAATGTTTATAAAGCAATTAAATATATTGACATATCACGTCTCGACATTCTGAGAGTACTTGGGCTACTTAGAATAAAAATTGGGCTTAAAATAGTTATATATTTTAATAGTTTAAAAGAATAAAATAAATCATAATTATAAAAAAAAATGCCACATGGAAGTTAAAAAAGAAATAATTCAAAAATAAAAATATGTATCTTACAAAAGATAAAATCTTTAGTGACTATTAAATAGTTTTTCGGAATTTGTCATTTATGACTTTAACATGACTAAAATTAAGTGTCATCTAGAATTTGGAATCTTAATATAATCAATATAACTTTTTTGTGTTGGTTCTATACAGAAAGGACTTCATTCTTGCTTTATATATATGCTGATGATAAATAAAGGTTCTTAACTAGTTAGAACTAAAGATTGTAGAATTATAAGTCTCGGAGAAATCAGAATCAGAGACCTCAAAGTCTGAGGTTTTAGAGAAACTAAAACGCATGATTTTAAAGTCTAAGGCTCTAAAGAAATCAGAACTTGTTCTGGATTGGCCCGACAGCTTGAATGGGTCCAGTCTAGACCTTTCCTTTGGTACGGCCCGCACGCCCGTGACCCGAACCGCCCGCTATCCGTCGGATAATATCAATCATTTGGCCTCCCAAGCCAGCACGAGCCTAGGATGATCGACAAGCATCCTCTCAGCCTGCTTGACATCAACATCGTGCAGGCCATCAAGAATCGATCAGAGAGATGCCCTTAACTGGCCCCCTCCTCGGAACCAACGGCTAGTTACAGGCACATCTTCCCGGTTTGACCAAGTCCTGGCATTTACCTGATTTCACGGACCCGCATATCCAGGTGTGAAATCAGGAACCAATGGTCATGCGCCATAGACATTATATAAACCCTCACACCTATGAGAGCCAGGTATCGAATATTCACTATTCACCACCTAATACTTTGCTTATATCTCATTATTCCCACTCTTACTTGATCGTCAGAGTGTCTTACAGGTACAACCCCCTTTTGTCCTCGACATCACAACCCGACTACAAATCATCTTCCAGCCACTTCTCAGGTTCTGATCAATCGATAAGATCAGTGGCGTCGTCTGTGGGAAACTACTCTCCCCATCTTTCTTTCCTTGGAACTTAAGATCAAAGCAACCTTTTCAAGATTCCTCTCACTAATCATGGTCGACCATGACGATCTTTGTGATGTGGTGGGAGAACTGACTTGAAGGTTTTGCGTTTGATCGCAAATATTGCGGTTAGTAAGAGTCGCCACCGACTTTTCTTTTATCCAAAAGGAAAGGTGAAAAAGCACAGGAAAGACCTTTGAAATTTTTTTCTTGAGTTCGGGGGGTAGATTGTGAAAAGGGGAGGTATTAGCACCCTTTTCATCCATGGTTTTCCACGGGCTCTTAGTTACTTGCTAGATCACTTGCTTTTGTTTGAAATTGTGCTTAGTGTGGTTTTTGAAAGTATTTTGTAAAGAGGCCTTTGTTTAGGCAATCTTTGTAATGATTCTCGTTCGTAAGAATGTATACAAAGATGTTTGATCTTTTGAAAATGTTGTCAAGTTTTGTAAGATGTTTTGAAAGTGTAAGTGTTTGTTTTTGAAAATAGCAAGGATGTTTTGTTTGAAATGAAGCAAGTAATTAGGAGCAATCTACCTACTCAAATGTCTTTCTTGTTCATTTTCTTTTCCTTTGACATTGTTGTCTTACCATTGATTTGGTAAGCAACCCTATCTTTGGATGTTAACGGGACGGGCGTGGGTCATCGTATAACTATGATTAGCAAGGTTGCAAGGTATCTTAGCATTCTCTTTTAGGGACTAAGATCATGTGTAAGGAAACTTAGATAGCGTCATCGAGGGACTATGATCTTGTATTCGTTTGTTTTTGCTAAGATACCTCACATGCGTAATATGACCATTTTATAAGGCAACCAAGTGGATTTTATCCTAGGGGTGCTTATGTGAAAATGCATCAATTTTCATGCTTGTTTTTGTCTTGAATTAGGGTTTTCTAAGCATTGGTTTTAGTCTTTCCATACTGTGATACGGTGGGAGAACTGACTTGAGGTTTTGCGTTTTGTGTTCGCAAATATTTCGGTTTAGCAAGAGTCGCCACCGACTTCTTATTTTATCCTAAGGAAAGGTCAAAAAGCACGAGAAATACCTTTGAGATGTTTTCTTGGGTTCGGGGAGTAGATTATGAAAAGGGAAGGTGCAAGCACCCTTTTCATCCATGGTTATCCATGGGCTCTTAGTTACTTGTTTAGATCACTTGCTTTTGCTTTTCAATTGTTTGAAATGGTGCTTTGTGTGTGGCTTTGAAAGATGTTTTGAAAAGAGGCCATCGTTGTGGTAACCTTTGTAATGATTCTTGTTTGAATGTATACAAAGATGTTTTTTCTTTTGAAAAGATTTCAATGTTTGAAAGTTTGATTTGGGAAATGTTTTGAAATTGTGTTGTGAAGTGTGTTTGAAAATAGCAAGGATGTTTTGCAAGCTTTTGATCAAGTAACTAAGAGTTATCTATCCTATTTTACTCAAAGGTATTTCCTACACATTTTTAACCCTTTTTACAGTGTTGTTTTACCATTGCATTTGGTAAACAACCTTGTATTAGGATGTTAAACGGGACAGGCGCGGGTCATCGTATAGACCATGATAGCAATTGTGTTTAGTATCTTTGGCAAATTTTTGAGGGACTTGATCATTTTGTTTAGGCAACCAAGATAGCGTCATCGAGGGACTATGATCTTTTGTTTTGTTTTTGTTTTGCCAAAGTACCCAACATGCATAACATGGCCCATTTTTAAGGCAACAAGTGGATTGTAACCCTAGGGGTGCAAGTGTGTATTGTGTTTGATTTTCATGCATATTTGTCTTTGCATTAGGTCAAGCTACTTGTTGATTTGGATTTTTGCATACAAACCCTAATCTCTAATCATGACATATTTGAAAGCATAAAGTGCGAGAATTAAAGTCTAAGCTATTACAACATGATTATGGGGATGGGGGTACAATCTTCGAATGGGGGAGTATTTGACAAGAAATATAAACCCTAATTTACTATTACATCCAAATTGAATTCAAATGCATAAATAATAAATGGACAATATTTAAATAAACAAAATAAATAAATATATCAAATAATATGAATTATGCAAAAAAAAAGTTTATGTTTATTTTCCAAGTATGTAAAAAAAATATTTAATGTAAAAATAAAGAAATAAATAAAAAGATTTTTTTATTTGGTTAAGGGTAAAACCCTAATTTTCTTTAAGAAAATAAATTCATTATATTATTTATATACAATAAAATAAAATAATATATACAAAAATAAAATATATTGAGGAAAAAGTAATTTTAAGTATATTTGATAATAAAGAATAAAAGTGTAATATTTTTATATTTTTATTCTAAATATATAAATAAATAGGAGTATATATATATATATATATATATATATATATATATATATATATATATATATATATATATATATATATATATATATATATATATATATATATATATGTATTAATTACATTAAATATGATAAAATAAAGTAAAATGTATACAAAAATAAAATATATTTAGAAAAAATATTTTTAGTGTGAATAAAAATAAAAGTATGATTTATATATTATTTCCAAGTTTTTAGTAAATAAGATAAAAGTAATTAATTGTTTTTTATGTTAGAAAAATAAAAATGAAATGCCAAATAAATGTGAAAAAATTATAAAAATATTTTTGAGTATTTTTTATATTTGGGTATAAATAAATAAAATCAGAAATGAAAATAAAAATTCAAAAATATAAAATATCAAGAAATTGGGCCAGGGAGTGCCAAAAGGAAAAGGGAGGTGTCAAAAGTAGCCAAGCCCAAGCCCAACCCAAACCAACTTCATCTTCAGCCTTCTGACTTTGAAAACGCGCGCGCCCTGTTCAAATACCAGATCCTGTATACGAGCTCTATTGCAAAAACACATAACATCAAACTTGTAGAGCATTTCAAGACGAATCCAACCATATAAACAACTTGTTCTAACTCTCAAAGACTAGAGAGAATTTCTCTGGCCCAAAAATATAACCTAGTTTTTTCAGTATGTTCATGGATGAAATTCTCTTAGCATGCTTAATATAAATGAAAACTGAGCATATGTACAACTTCATGGCAATGAATTCTTCATTTTTCATTCCCAAACCTAAGGCTAAATGTTCCTAAATAGAGAGATAGGAAGTTGACAAAAACTTGTTTCAGCTGACTTCGTGTATGGCAATGTGGAGCTTTTCAACAAGGCTTGAGATGTATGGGAGCTTGCTTGGACTTCACTTGACCTTCTCCAATACCTAGCTTGCCTTGAATGTACTTGAATCAACCTATAGAACTCAACCTGCACAAGCTCAAAATGAAAATGGCAAACTCTGTAAATGGAGTTACAGTTGGTGTTTGAGGTTTGGGATAGCTTGGATGAGTTGAATGGAAGGTGTTTGAACCAACTTGGGACAAAACACACGACCAAAATGTGATAGGGAAGTCAAGTTGCAGGTTCTGCCCTGTTTTGCCAATGGAAGGTGTTTTTTGGCTAGGGGATATTTAGAGGCTCAAGCAATCGTGTTTCTGGCTCAGAGGGATGTGAGAAAGATGTTTAAAATGCTTGCCCCAGTTTTCTTTGGCTGATGTTCAAGTTTTTTTAAGTTTTTGACAAGTTTCTTGTTCTTGAAGCAAAATGTGGGAAGTGATTGAAACAGGCCTATACAGGCTATCCTTATGCTTGCATAATTTGCCCTTGGCCCCTCCAACTTGTGGATTTGATTTGCTATCAGAGATCTGGACCAATGCTCAAGGGATTTAGTTTTGACATAAAGCACATTTAAGCAAAAATGGAAATGTACCTTTTTCTACTTAGGGATTAATTTTGTGTACAATGTCCTAATGACCAAAACAATACCTTAGACCAATGGATTTGCATTAAATTATTGAGTGTGAAGTAGTTTAGAGGCCTGTAAACTAGTGCAAAGCATGCTGACTTGAAATTGCAACATGTATGAACATGAATATGCCATGGATGAAAAGTGAGTTTTTGCCAACTTCAAGCCTTCGATTCTCCCTAACCACAAATGTGTTTGAGGAGTTCTTGGACATTTTGGAAATCTTGCAACATTATCTATAATCCATCTTTGAAATGAAACTTGAGATTCCAAGTGGAACTATGTGAAAAATGGCCATGAAGATAGGTCAAAATCCTGCCTAAACTAGGGCAAAATTTCACTAAGTTAAAAGTTTTAGGGACCCTTGTTCCAAAAATCATAACTTGACATCCAAGCTTCTTTTGAAAAAACTTTGTGAATCAAAGTTGTATACTTTGTGGAGGAATACAACTTTCATGTTGGAAGTTTTGTTTGAATCCAAATGCATCATGGTGAAAATGTTGGGTAAAGTTAGGAAAAATTAAGAAAATTTCATAACTTAGAAAAATTCTAAGTTATGAAAATTTTCAATTTCAAACCCTAATTTGCAAAAACGGGTTTCTTGATGAACAAGTTTCATGTTTTGACATATCTTGATGAAAAATGACCCTTGGCACTTGATTTTGACCAAAAAGTCAAAGTTTGACTTTTCAGTGTACAGTCAAATTTTGATCAGTTGACTGGAAAATTCATCTGTCAATCCCATGCATTTGAGATCTTTTGAACTTGTTGAATAGGTCAAGATGATGCCATTGAGTCCTTGAGTCCATGGTTGAGTCCAATTTTCCATTGGTTAGGTCAAAAGTCAGAAATTGCCTTTGTGCAGTCAAAACCCTAAAAATGACCATTTTGTCCTTTTGGTGATCTGATCAAATTTCTTGTGGAGTTGTGGTCCAAACTTGATCAAATGGTTAATATGAGTTCATAATGTTGATGTGGGTCAAAATTCATGAGGTTTGACTGTAAATTGGCCACAGTTGACTTTTTCCCCAATACAACTGATTTCTAGGTCAACTGTCTAATTGACTGGGAAAAAACTTGATTCAAGGCTTGAAACTTTGTATAGTCAAACTTATGGGTCCAACATGAAGTATGAAAGTCACTTTGAGCATTGGAGGTCCAAAAATCCTTGTGCAAACTCAAACCCTAATTTAGGTCATCAGTGCAAGGAAATGTCTTGAGCAGTGCAAAACCCTAATCCTGTCTGGAGTTCAAGGAGCTTTGTGAGGGGAAATCTTGATAAAATGAGAGGGAAAATTTTGGGGTACAACACATACAAACCCTAATTACTAGCATTGTATATAAAAGCGATAAATTGCGAAATTTAAAGTTACTACGCTATTACAACATTTGTGGGGAAAATTGAATATGTACAAAAATTACATATATGCAAAGTATAATGATGGATAAATGTATAAGGATAAAAATGTAAAGAAGATGGATTTTGTTTGATTTTCATAAAGAAAGACTTTTTTATCTTAACCAAATTTAAATAAAGAAAATAATTAATTAAATTTGAATTTATTAAGAAAAATTTTTTAAAATAAAACCCTAATTCTATTAATTAATCAAAAGAAAATAATTTTTAAGGAAAGTATTTTTGGCACTTTTATCTTGAAAATATTTATAGCTTTAAAAATATTTTTAGTCTTTTTTTTTTGGTATTTAAATAATATATGTTTAAATGTTATGAAGAAAAATAAATAATATAATATTAATTAAGTTTATAAGAAAAATAAATAAAGTATAGTAAATAAAATATTTCTGTTCATGGAAAAATAAAATAAAATAAGTCAAAATATAAAATGTATCATTTTTGTATTTGTCATGATTTTTAGTATTTTAGAAAATATATTTAAAAGGAAAAATGAAATAAATAAGTAAATAAAAATAAATGGGCTAGGGATGCCAAAAGTAGGCAGGGAGGTGAGTTAGTAAATAAAAAAACAATGCCAGGCCCAAAGGGCCCAGCGCCTGCAAAAACAAACAATGTTAGAAAATCAGAAAATATGCCAAAAAAATACAAAAGGGGGGTTCACATTAGTTCGAACCCTCGCCCTTTAGGGAAGAAGTGACTTAGCACGCGCGCGCTTGCCACTGGGGTGGCTGTTTCATCCGGTCATATAACCAAACCATAAATATATATTAGAAACTGCTTCCTGAAGAGCACTTCATCTTCAACCTCGCGCCTAGTCAGACCACCTGTATCTTCTTCATCTCTCCACAAAAATGGAAAGTTCAAACATGAAAATTTTGGTGTTTCTTCCCACGAATCCAACTATATAACTTATGTAAGCTAAAAGTCAAAGATGAAAACTAATTTTGCTGGCCTTAAATTGAAACCTAATTTTCTCAGAAATTTCAAATCCAAAATTCTCTATACACAATCAATATAAATGGGAACTATGAACATGGTCAGCTTTAGAGCAAAGATATCCATATTTTGTCTTCACAAATCAGGATCAAATGATGCTTGTATGGAGAGATAAAAGTTTTAAAATTTACCTCTTACAGCTGAAGTCGTGAATGGAGTTTAAGCAGCTTTTGAGATGGCCTGAGGATCTTTTTAGCTTGCCTGGACCTCCTTGAGTGTATTCCAACTCCTACTTTGCCTTGAAAGTTTCTGAATCTATCTACTCAAGTCAAACTGCAAGCTTGATATTTGAAAATGGTGGATAGTGATGGAGGAGTTACAGTCTTGAAACAGGGGCCTGGATTGCTTTGGTATGATGTATAGAAGGTGTTTGAATGATTAGTTTTCAAACCTCACGAGTGGAAATGAAGATGATGAGTTTTGGTTCAAAACTGTGTCTCAATGGTGTTCTTGAGCAGATTTATGGTTTTTGAGTGTTTGAGATAGTTTCAGGGCACTAGCATCCGTCTGTCATCTTGAAAATAGTGTTTTTACTTATAGGAAAGAGGTTTTGAGGCTTGAAACAACTCAGAAATTGAAATCACATGTTATGGCTTGGTTACTTGTTTTTGAAGCAAAGTTGACAAACATGGTTTCAATGTGGAGTACAAGAGTTTGCAGGGTGGTTAACAGGCTGTAGATATGTTGCTTCTTGCTTTTAAATGCTTTTGAGTCAGAAACAATCATGTATGGGCCCAAGAAGAGTTGACATTGTGATTGAAGTCACTTTTCCAAAATGGAAGTGGTGACTTTCTTCTAAAAATGAAAATGCAACTTAGATAATGGCTCAAATGCTTGGACAATGGCTCTATCAGTTGTGTAAGCATTAAATTATTGAGTTATTAGAAAGTTTGAAGCCTGAAAAGCAAGATTTGTACAGCATGCTTGAATATTCGATCAAGTGTTCTTCACAAAAGGGCTTGTAATCCAAGTGACAAAACACCAACTTCTTGCCTTCGATTCTCCTTGCTCAGGAATGATCTCAAGGAGTTCTTGGACATTTTGTAAAGCTTGCAATTTTCTCTTCAACTCATATTTGAATTGCTTTTGAAGACTCCCCTTGGAACTATGTGAAAAATTTCCATGAAGTTAGGTCAAAAATCTGCCTAACTAGGGCAAAATTTCACTAAGTCTTTTTTTAGTTCATGAGCATATATTCACAAAATTATAACTTGAGATCCAAGCACTTTTAGGAGAAGTTGTGTGAATAAAAGTTGTAGATTTCATGGAGATATACAACTTTTATGTTAGAAGTTTCCTTTGAATCATGTTGTATCATGGTGAAAATTTGGCTTAAAGTTATGAAAAAAATAAGAAAATTTTCATACTTAGAAAAATTTCTAAGTTAAGAAATTTTAACATTTTAAGATGAAATCTTAAATTCTTGATTTCTTGATGAATAAGTTTCCTATTTTGACATGTTTTGATGAATTATGATCTTTGGCACTTGAATTTGACCAAAAAGTCAAAGTTTGACTTTTCAGTATACAGTTGACTTTTGATCAGTTGACTGTAAAATTCATTTGTCAACCCAATGGACTTGCAATGTTTTGAATCATGTCATTAGGTAAAAATGATTCAATTGGACTCTTGAGATCATGCCTTAAACCAATTGACCATTTGCTAGGTCAAAAATCAGAAGCTGCCCTTTCCTAGTCAAAACCTTAAATTTGACCATTTTGCCCTTTTGGAGATTTGATCAAATTTCTTGAGGAATTATGGTCCAAATTTGATCAAATGATACATATGAGTCTAAAACGTTGACGTGGATAAAATATTATGAATTTTGACTGTAAATTGGCCATGGTTGACTTTTTCCCCAATACAACGGATTTTTAGGTCAACTGTTCAATTGACTGGTCAAAAGTGTGATCCAAGGCTTGAAACTTGACATGAGTAATCTTGGGGGTCCATAATGATACATTAAAGTCATATGGGGAATTGATAGTTCAAAAATCCTTGTACAAACTCAAACACTAAATTTGGTCATCAGTGCTTAAGGAGGTGTCTTGAGCTGATCAAACCCTAGTTCAGTCTTGAGCCCAATGAGATCTTGTGAGAAGATTCTTGATAAGTGAGAGGGAAAATTTTGGGATACAACAATATTCATCTTCCCGGAAAGACTATTCTTTCCCCTGCTCGCAAAACCGATGGAAGTCAGGAACATCCTCACCTCGAGGTTAACCTGGGTTTTTGGGACGGATAAACCGCGTCTCCAGATTCAATGGACGCCCGACGCGGTGACGACCAATTCTTGGACAAGGGACGTCCCAAGAATTCCATCGAGGAACTGCCAGAAGTCATGCAATCAGTTCCCATCTGTGATACGGTGGCAGAACCGATTGCGAATACTGGTTTGCATTTTTTGTTCGCAAATGTTGCGGTAAGCAAGAGTCGCCACTGAATTTTCTTTTATCCAATAAAGGAAAGGGTGAAAAGAACAGAAAAAGACCTGTTTCCGAGATTTCTGAGTAAGGGGGTAGATTATGGGAAGGGAAGGTGTTATCACCCTTTCCATCCATGGTTTTCCATGGGCTCTTAGGTACTTGCTCATTTTCTAAAATTGCTTGTGTTTGTGTGTTTGAAAAGCTTTGAAAATGCCTTAGTGCGGCGATACACTTTATGGTAACTCTTGTATCAGTCCTCAAGAGTGTGATAAAGCGTTTTGAAAACTTTGTTTGAAAAGTATGTTTGAAAGTGTGGTGTGAAAATTTTATTTGAGCAAGTACCTAACAGTTATCTACCTACTCGAAAAAAGACTGTTCTTTTCCTCCTATCATTTAGACAGTGTTATCCTACTATTAGTGAGTAGGTAACCCTAATCGTTGGATGTTGAGGGACTATGGAAAGGGACGTAATGGTAATTGAAGGCAACATGTAAGGATACCTTAGCATTTCGAAGGGACTATCATCAAAAGATCATTTCTCGTAGGTAACTCGAGGGACGTTTAGGGACTATGATCTTTATGATGATTTTTTAACCGAGGGTCTTTGCTAAGAGTATCCCTACGTTCGAGGGACATGACCATTGTTTCCGAAGGCAACCAAGTGAGGTAATACCCTAGGGGTGCAAGTGTGAAAAGTGTGCTTTTTCAGATATATTTATCTTTGATATTAGTGATCTACTGACTCATTGATTAATCATACATGCCTAGGTTGCTAGAAATTATATACAAATATATACAGAATATAAAAGCGAGGAAATGAAGGCCCTAAGCTATTACAAGGCTTTGGTGTAGATACATAAGGAATTGACTGAAAATAAAATGCTAAAACAAGACCCTAATTAATCTATTACATATTAGGCGCAGTTACATCTATAGTAAAAGTTAATCATACGGCAAAAATAATTACGCGCGAGAATAAAAATTGAAATAAGTTTGCAATAAGTTTGAAACCCTAAAAACCTAATTTGATCATGGAAAATATCTTTAGGATTTTTTGTGAAAAAAATTGAAGTTTTTACCTAGTTTTTCTAATTAGTTTTAATTAATGAAACAAATTAAAATTAATGAAATTAATTAATTTACAAAAATTAATTTATTGAGAAAAATACGGTGATACTGTGGTAGAACCGACTGTTAATACTGGTTTGCGTTTTTTGTTCGCAAAATGTCGCGGTAAGCAAGAGTCGTCACCGACTTTTATTTTATCTAATCAGGAAAAGGAAAAAGAATAGAAAAAACCTTTTTCGAGAATATTTTGAGTACGGGGATAGATTATAGAAAGGGAAGGTGTTAGCACCCTTTCTATCCGTGGTTTTCCACGGGCTCTTAGGTACTTGCTCATTTTTGAAAATTGCTTGTGTGTTTGTGTTTTTGAAAAGTTTTGTTTTACTTCATTTTAACCCTTGTTTCTGTCCTCAAGAGTGTTACGAAGTTGTTTTTGAAAACTTTGTCTGAAAAGTGTTTGGTGTGAAAAAGTTTGTTTGTTTTGAGCAAGTACCTAACAGTTATCTACCTACTCGAAAAAAAGCATGTTTGTTTCCTCCTATCCTTTAGACTGTGTTATCCTACTATTAGTGAGTAGGTAACCCTAGTTGTTGGATGTTTAAGGGACTATCAAAAGGGATGTAATAGTCATTAAAGGCAACATGTAAGGATACATTAGCATTTCGAAGGGACTGTCATCATATATTTGTAGGCAACATCGAGGGACAAGATTATTTCTCGTAGGAAACTCGAGGGACGTTAAGGGACTATGATCTTTATGATGACTTTTAGATTGAGGGTCTTTTGCTAAGATATCCCTATGTTCGAGGGACATGACCATTGTTTTCCGAGGCAACCAAGTGAGGTATACCCTAAGGGTGCATATGTGCAAGGTGTGTTATGTTTAGTTATTTTAGTCTTGTGTTAAGTTTGCTAATGTTTGATTATTATTGACATACAATCATATTAGTCATACATCTAGCAGTTAATAATTGCAGTAATTTAAAAGTACAGAAATATAAAACCTAGCTATTACAAGGCTTCGGGGAGGGGGATTATGTACATATCCAAAACTGGGGGGAAAATAAATAAAAGCGGTAAAGGTCCTACTAATCATCTATTACATCCCCAAGTGAGATATACCCTAAGGGTGCATATGTGCAAGGTGTGTTATGTTTAGTTATTTTAGTCTTGTGTTAAGTTTGCTAATGTTTGATTATTCTTGACATACAATCATATTGGTCATACATCTAGCAGTTAATAATTGCAGTAATTTAAAAGTGCAGAAATATAAAACATAGCTATTACAAGGCTTCGGGGAGGGGGATTATGTACATATCCAAAACTGGGGGGGAAATAAATAAAAGTGATAAAGGTCCTACTAATCATCTATTACATCCCAATATACAGTTACAATAATAAAATGAAGTGCGAAAGGATAATAACGCGCAAATTTGAAAAGACGTCTAAAAATCCTAAGATATAAAAAATCTTTTTGTTGTTTTTTGTTTTAATTTATAAAAATGGTTTAAGTTAAAAAATAATTGATCTAGATCTATATTTAAAAAAAAGTTAATTATTAAAGAAACATGAAATTTAAATAAAAGAAATTAATTCTATATTTTTTTGGTATTTTTGTTACGAAAAGGAAAATGAATTAAAATGAAATTAAACCTAAGTTCTATTAATTTTAATTTTTTTAAAAAAAGAAGTTAAAGTGATTAGTTAATTAATTTACCAAAATTAAAATTTAATTAAGAAAAAATCCTAAATCTATTTTTATGTGATTTTTATATTTGTTTATTGATTGAAATAAAAAAAAAGGATTAAAAGAAATAAATGAAATGAATAAAACAAGAAAATAAAGATGGGCCTAGTAGCAAAAGTAAACAGGGGGTGCAATCATCAGAATCCATAGGCCCGAATCTTCGAAAGCTTCATGCTCTAACCATGGTATTTTCAGATTCTTGCGTGGAACCTCTAATTCAACCATCCATATATATTCTATATAAACTCAAACAAACGTTAGCATGCCATGAAATGTGATTAAAGAGATCAGTGTTTTGAACCATTTCTTACCACTCATTCGAAGTTCCACCATGTGAGTTACGAATTTTTCAAGGTCTTCCAACACTAGTGTGAGAGCAAAGACACCAAACTGACTATAACATTGTTCTTCCACCTCTTCAGAGTGAAAAGTGGTTCTAAATCTGCAAATGGTTTTGGCATGATACCTCTGCGATAGAGCGTTAAATACTTTGAGCCTTATTCTAATAGCGTGAAAAATTCAAGTATTGTTTTTTCTTAGTGGTCTCTTTCAACCAGGAAGCCCATTCAAAAACTTGTATATTGAATCTTGATGATTTTTCTTCTTGTAAGGATATTTTCCCAAATATTGGACTCAGATTCATTTCCTTACTGGAATCAAGATATGTCGTTACAAGGAAGAAGATTTATCCGAAGATGAGTTATATTTGAAAGGACATCTAGTGTGTTTTTTATATGAGTTTGTATATTAGGGTAGGGTCGTTCCTTCCGACCTTGATTCTAAGACCCGGTTGAAGAGAGGCATTCAAACTTGTTGGATCATTGATGCCAAATCTAAGTAAGAGAGGAAAAAGATCTTTGGTAAACTGATTTTAGGATTGTGTATTCTCTTCTTTTTCTTTTTCTTTTTTTGGTCTTTCCTAATGTTTTTGCCTTATTTGCAGATATTATAAAGAGTGAGGGTGCCATGCGACAGTTGAAGAAAGAGATCAGAGATGTCGCTGACTCGGTCTGGATTTCAATAGTCAAAGGCTTATATACTTTGGATACACTTGTTGGTACCCCGTCTGGTCTAATCATCGGACAAGTTACTCGGGTGGTCCTCCTGGTGTTAGAGACGTGGTTTTTCCCTTCCCTAGTCGTGATTTTTTGGAATAAAATCCCCCTTCTCTTAGTCTGGAAGATGAGAGGTTATCTCTCATCCCTGATTCAGAATAATTTTGTGAGGTAAACCCTCCCCCAAAATGCCTTCGACTGTCTAGGTCGGTTGGTGGTATGTCTTCTGCACAGATATATGCCAATCCTATATTGTTGGCATGTGCCAGGCCTGAGGATTGGTAGTAATTTTCACTTTTTCATTTCTGACAAAGATTACTCTTACTTCTAGGGACTCCATGATGAGATTCTTCATAATTAATCAGTCTAGCTAGATTATCATGTTCGTTGGGTATATGCTATTTTAGCTTTCGGTGTCATTGACCAAACAAAAGTTTTCTTGCTCGATCATTTTTGTAGGGAGAGAGAAAGGTTGAAGAATAAGGTTGGTTTTTTTAACCTTAATAGAGATAGATGTTTATAGGAGGTTCAAGAATTTTCAAATTCTTTCCTTACCATAGATATTGTCTTATAACCTCTAGGGTATTCTGGTTCTTTAACTGAAAAGGTGAAGCAGTTAGTTAGGGTGGTAATTGATACTGACGAGGCTCTAAATGAAGCAAATCAATCTTTTAAGGCTGTCTGGAAGCGGACCGAAGAATGCTTCGAAGGAGTCTTAAAATAATCACTAGAATATTGAGGATGATCTTACCAACATGTGCGAGGAGAACCTTTCTCTTTGTAGAGAATTGTCCAAATCTTTGGAGGAAGGTTTTTTTTGGTCGGGCATGCCTTTGAAAATGAATTCCGATAAGTTGAATATTTTTATTCTATCAGTTACATTTCTCGAACTCGTGTCTATTTTGAATAGATAATTAAATACATGCAAGTGGTTTCTATAGATGATCGTTTTTTTTAGGCTAGATGATGTGAGCTTGGCATATGTAGTTATTCACCTATAAATCATACATTTATTTATAGAGGTCTAATATTTCTCCTTGAGTTTCATGCTTGGATTACGTGGGACATCTCTGAGGACCGTGCCTAGCCAAGGGTCGATACCTATTCTCATGCTCCCATGTTCAAACTTGTTTGAGGTTGACATATTGATGAATCTACTATTGCCTCTAGAGTGGCTAGCTACCAAGAGGGGGTAGGTCTGTTATTTACCAGCTTGGGGCATGTATGTCGCACATGTGTGTTAGTGTTTCAATCGCTTTAGCCATATACTTTATAGCAATTATGATAGCTCTCGAAGTCTGTGTGATGGGGCATTGACCCCTCTTGATGTAGCCTGAATTCATATATACCTTTCATGATAAAAAGGAAAAATAATACAGTGATAAAGTACTTGTGTCGAAAATGTAACGTATTCAGAAGCTTCATTGAATCAAAATGTGTATAAAATATATCGCCAGTAGCATCTGAGTTCTCTCGATTTCTTATCCAACATGAATATTTCTCATCTTAAATTAAATTCATCAGATGTTACATTTTTTTGTACGGACCTCTCATAGTAGAACAATATGTATCTCGGGCTTTGTACACTGGCATGACACTTGTTAGATTTTCTAGATTTTGATATTTCAATGCACCCATTGTGAACCTTTGAGTCCTCTAATACTTCGTTATATCGTTTACAAAATGTCTTTCATATGGTTTTAAATGGTCGAGTATATCATAATCATCTAACGTCTTTGCTAAATTATAGATGTGAATATGACGTCTAACCTTTACGATCCAACCACCACCACTAGATATTGGTTTCAACTGAAGGGCATTTGACCATTTTGCTTCAAGTGACAATTAATTTGTTGTTGTTCTTGTAATTTTCTTCTCTATCACAACTAAGAACTATTTAGTCGTAGTTGCCTTTTATCCGATTGAATGTATCATAACGAATGATAAATACAATAACACCATTTGCCAGTTAATAGTATGTGCCCATGATAATACTTCTGGTCGGGTCAAAAATTTATACCAAATATAAAATAAAATAAATTTATTATAGATTAATATAAATTTATAAAATTCAAATGAATCGAGTAAAAATATTAGAAAAACATATAATCGTAAATTGTAGTAGTGAAGAACTATGTAAAATTTTCTAGAGTTTCATTCATTTATTTCAAGGCAATTGAAAAAATATATATATAACTACAACATTTTTAAGGTCTAGGAAAAAAACCAATATACACATTTTTAATTTATATATATATATATATATATATATATATATATATATATATATATATATATATATATATATATATATATATATATATATATATATATATATATATATATATATATATATATATATATATATATATATATATATATATATATATATATATATATATATATATATATATATATATATATATATATATATATATATATATATATATATATATATATATATATATATATATATATATATATATATATATATATATATTATGAGAAAATTAAAATTGAGTTTTTTAAAAGTTGTAGGGTACGTAAAACTCTCATAAAATTTCGAAAGAGTGATTAAAGAAGACAATTTCTTAAGCTACCCTTATGTCTTCTTAGAGGTCCATGACGAAAAATCAAAATCTCCAAATTTCGGGTGTGCACATCTGAACTTACCACAATTCATTTTTTTATCAAATGAATTTGGATATGCCTATCTGAAGCCACCTGGTTGTCTATTTCGGATAGGTATATTTGAATTCATCTCTGAGACGGGCAAAATCAAAAACATTGAAATCAAATCAACTTAACATAGATTATCGAAATTAAATAGATAGTTCTAAAGAAATTTAACATTACATATTGTTATAAACAGGTAGTTGAGGATGTTGCAACATTTTGAAAACATCTTCTCCTGATATTTGAAGCTTCACATCCACTTTAATTAGATCCTTAGAAGAGTATCGTTGAAAAATATTCCATATAACCTTTAAATCGTCATCGTTCTTGAGCTCAAACTGGGTGAACTTTATGTTTCCTTCCGTGTCTAGTGAAGGTGAACGATACTCAAGCTTCACCACCTTTCAATTTTCTAAATATTGTAATAGAGAATTCATTGTGGTAATAAGCTCGGTGAACGATGTGTCCCGCGAGAACCTAAATTAAAGTGGCGACATCTCGCCACTGAAGTAGACAAAAGCAATGTGAGGATATGTTTGAGTCATCTCTATTTATGGTTTGTGATGTTGATGAAATAATTTGGAGACCCTATTTATAGAATTTTTGGAGTAATTTGGACCCAAAAAATTTTATTCTGCTATCAGGACTTGTTTCAGATATACAAATCTGAATTATACCTCTTTTCACAAAAATAAGGGGTATTCAGATAGGCTCGTCTGAAATCACCCCTGTTTGTTTTTAAAAATAAAAGGTTGTTTCGGGCTTGCATGTCCCAAATAAGCCCTGGTGTTTTTTTTTTTAATAGAAGGTTATTTTGGATGTGCATATCCCAATTATGCAAAACCAAAAACAATTTCATGTTTAGCAGAATTAGTATCATAGAAACATGGAAAAAATTAAATCGGTAACATTAAACAGCGGTAGAACTAAATATTGATATGTTATATATGTATTGAATCGTATAGATTTTACATTTTATACGACAATACATTCAAAAAATGGTCCGATTATATTTAAAAATGCACCAAACTAATTCTCACCGCTTAAATCTAAAACTGATTCTTTCTTTGACTTCTCCCTATTTGCTTCTCTCTCAAGCTTAATCAATTTGGTGAAATCCATCATCCTTTCAAAAAAGTGATTGAACCAAGTTTCCACCTCATTTATGAATGTGTCGTCCACTCAATTGATGTAGTCGGAATAGGAAACCCCAGTTTCAAATAAACATGAACAAAATGGTGCTATCTAAGATACCTGATACAAATGATGTGGCTGGATGGATCGTGAGGTGGGCGACTCCGAAGTGGGAAAAATGTCTATGAAAATCCAAATCTTGTCAGGTCGATACACACTCTGTCATATGCACTTGCTATAAGAAGATCCATCCCATGGAAGGACATCCACTTTGCAACCGATGTGTTACCGCTAAGATATGGAACAAGGGCATTATGAATTTTATCGAAGTTTTCTTTATTCACATATAATCAGGTGTAAAGTTTTGTATGCACCGTTAACTCTGAAATAAGTGTTTGGCGAACAAGAGTGTGATTCTCCTCTCCCTTTTGACACGGCCCGGTACCCGCAGTTACCATCAGTCCCCATATCAACGATCCTTTCAATGTGTTTGTGCATAAAAAAAGGCATCTCATCAATGTAAATCATTGGTGGTTTTTTAATTGGAGGTGTATGGGGTTGTTTTTTAATAGGCGGTGCACGAGGAGGTTTGGAAATGCGTGCTCCCTTGTTAACATTTATTTTGGAATTTGAGGTAGGAAAATGCGGGTATATTGAATCAACAATTTCATGGTAAGACGGAGTCTGCTTTGTTAAACTGTCATCTTGTGTACTTTTCACTTTTTTAGGTGAACCTTTGGTTTTTACCGGTTGCGAAGAAGGTTTCAAATCCGTGGTTTATGGATAGTAAATTTTCCTAAACTATTCTTTTATGTGAAATCTCATATTGTCATCCGCTTTAGAAAATCTATCCATGATCACTTCCAACTCAGTTGTGATGGTTATATTGGATGTACTTTCCTTTCCCGATCCATAGTCATCAAATCAGAGTCTTTTCCAATGAGTATATCCTCATCCATACGTATGAGGGAATTGAGATTCATCTTTTTAGAAAATAATACAAGCACATGGAAGCTCGTAAGTTTTCCTAATTGTACATCCACACTTCAAACTATCTGTCCCTATCGTCTTCGCTCGCTTCGATTCATGAAAAATGAAATTCATTCCCGCCCGTGATATATTGAGAATCAATTGCGAGTAGAGAGTGTTGTCTTTGAATCGGTATTCTACCACATTTTTGCTACGACTAAAAGTGGTTTGAATTTCATTATGTTGGTTTTGGAGCATTTGGTTCATCGTGTCCCATTCTATACAAAGGTCTCCCTTGCTATCACCCAACCATTTCTTCAACACCGAATATGCAAATTCGACTCTATTAGTTGTTGTGTTACCCAAATGTCTGACCTGGTTAGTCCAAGCACATACAACTTTCTCTTTCACCTGATTAAGGATAGTAGATTCAACGTATTTCAGGAAATTGGGATATTCAACACACTAGGTCCTGAATTGTACCACATTCTCAGTATACAACTTTTATGTAGAAGAGTTTAATATATTCGTCCATGCACCCATTATCTTCTCCACCACAACACATGATTTGACCATGTTTCCGTCTTCACCTTTTTTTCTTTGGTTCCATTGTAGGTTTGAGCCGAGATCTCACATTTTTTGTTATATGATACCGACAAAGTAATGCCTATGATGTAGGAACACACTTCTAACCGCATTCATAAGTGCATTATCTCGGTCGGTAACAATGACACTATGCATATTTTGTGGATCCTTTAACGAACTCCTGCATATACCCAATGCCCATGTAACGTTGTCTTCTTTCTTAGATTCCAGAAAACCAAATCCAACCAAAAATATCTTGTTTGTAGAGGTGACACCAACAATTTCTAGAAGTGGAAGCCTATACTTGTTGTTCTTGTACGTCGAATCAATTATAAGGACATTTAGAAATGTCTTGAAAAACTTGATACATTATGGATGAGTCCAAAATATGTCAGGAATACTAATGTTGTCCTCACAAACTCTGTACCTTCAAACGTAGTGGTTATCGTCCAAAAGTTTCAAAGACGTTGCATTTCAGATCTCAGACCTCTTTGTGCAATGTGTTGTTGATAACGTTCATTGTATATATGCTTGATATTTGAAGCACTTTGTGGTCTTTTCTGTTTCAAACTGACAAGTATGTTTCCCGATGCAACTTTGATTATCGACATTTCTAAAATAACTTCCTTCTCTCTCGGCTTAAGACGGCATACAATTGGATGCCCTTGTAGCTTGGTGTCTAACACATGATTATGCATACAAGAAATGACATTAAACCGCCACATGTCATCCACCCTACAATATCAGCGCAATTTAAATGAACACTCATATTTTCTCGATCCGATGTCACCGTGTTTTAACTCCCGAATTTTTGGAACATATTTTCCACTTTTCTCGCATGTCATCACAATAAATGCTTGTCTTCTACTAGTGTCATTGTCGGACATTCCAATCACAATGTCAAACTCAAGTTTGCTAGTTTTCATTCGGACTCATTCAAGCATATGTTGACGAGTGGTGAAACTTTTATCATTTGTAAATTATTGTCGAACATCTATCACGATATCAATCGCGTTAACATCATCTTTCACCTCATTCGACTTAGCATCTTCATCGACCTTGCCCGGAACCTTTATAACAGGTTTGGGAATCATGTCGGAGTGCACCATATCTAAAACTGAAGAAAAAAAACAGAAATTATGTTCAAACAATGTTTTGTTTCTGTAACAGACAATTTTCGGATATGCACATCCGAAATATGGTAGGTGGATTTCGTATATGCATATCTGAAGTGACGTTTTTTATCCAAAAAACAACATCAATGTAAGGAACGTGAGATGAAATGATAAAAGTTTACCTCAAATTACAACTTTATATGCTCCCTTTGCTATGATCAAACATTTGAAACTTGATTTAGAGACGAAAAATTGATTGAGAATGGATGAAGTTTTGTAAGGATGATCATGCAACAAACTAATATAACAAGAATATTTTCGGATATGCATATCCGAAAATATTTCTAAAAATTTAAATTCAACATTTAAATAATAAAACGTTGAAAAAGAAGAATTTTAAATATGTATATCTGAAACATCTTAAAAATATAATTTAAGATAGGTTCGATATATTTAAAAAATATTTTCGAATTTTCAGAGATTTTACTCGTGATAAATGAGAGACTTAAAAAATTGTCTTAAAGAATCCGTGTTGGAATTGAAGGGAGCACAAAGTAAACCCGGATCTATTTATTTATTCCTTCTTTAACGCCGTTTTCAGTTCACACCCTTCGCGTTCTCCGCCACCTTCTCAACCCTCGCTTCTCTTTTTCACTCTCTCTTTCTCTTCATCTTTCCACACAAACCTCACCACCAACCTCCATGGCCACCACTATGCAAGCATCACGCTCTGTGCTCTCTCTCCGTCCTCAACTCAATCAGAGACTGGTATCGTCTTCCTATCACCTTTAATTCTCCATCTTTTACTAATCACTGCAATTTTCCGCTTCGATTTATTCCTCTTTTCGTATTCATTGATCTCTAAATATCGCTTTCAATTTGTCTCCTTTTCATTCTTACGTTCCGATTCTGTTTACTTTCGTTTTTTTTAGATCGTGTATTCATGATTAATTGATAATTCCCACATGTGTTGATGAGGGTTTAAAATTGAATCTATGAATTTGCTTGCACGTCAGCCCAATGCTGGTTGCTGTGCTCATTAGTATTTTTGTTGTTTTTTTGAATATTTTGTATTGATTTTCTAATGAACTTCATTTGAATGCATATGTTGAACAGGCTGTCACTTCAAGCTATGGGAGATGGAATGTGTCTTTTAGCTCACAGTCACGCCCACTTCACCTTACAGTTACCTGTGCTGTATGTCACTATTACAAAAATGCTTTACAAATTTTACCTTTTGTTTGCATGAACAACAACTCACTACATCTTAGACTTGTATTTTCTTATACAGACTGCACTTCATTAAGTCTTACATTTAAACCCTAGGGGTTGGCCTAGCGGTGAAGGCTTGGGTAGGCTTCTCTCAAGGTCTTAGGTTCGAATCCCGCTAGCTACTAACAATCCCTTTGTTGGGCGGTCTATACAGATCCTTGCTCTGCCTCTTTAAATGGGCCCCCCGCTAGTGGACAGTGGGGTTGATCCCCTTGGATTAGTCAGTCGCAAAGGCTGGATACCTATCTTTCAAAAAAAAATTAAGTCTTACATTTGGAAGACGCTGCAATGCACAATTAAGAAAGGTTATGAGGAGATAGATGAATTGGCATATTCTTTAGTGCTAAAAGTATAAAGATCAAATGGTATACATATTCTATAGTACGATATGAACTGTGTTGCATTTGAGAATATTCTGAATTCAGGAAGAAACTGTTTTGTGAAATTTTGTCACACTTTATAAGTCAATGTTTTATGCATTTATGTAGAGCTCAGTAGTTCATATAGATGTTGAAGTCTGTATATCTAGACAGTTTGACTGATATTATGTTAAGGCATCAGTCATTTCTAGTATTTTTTTTGCTTCTGAATGGTTTTCTCCTTCACACATATATATGCGTTTTCGGGGAGTGTATCTTCCATTTTCTGCTTATGCTGAATGCTTTGTGCAGGCTAAACCACAGACTGTGGAAAAAGTGAGCCAGATAGTAAAGAAGCAGCTGGCTTTATCAGATGACTCTAATGTCACCGGCGAATCAAAATTTGCAGCTCTTGGAGCTGATTCACTTGACACGGTAATTGAGATCCTACTACTACTAGACATTGCAATTGCGTGTATATAAGCTAGTTGTATAGTGCAAATTAACAGGCATGAACGTTACATTGTTTTGATTGTTGTGAATTCCATTTACATGCCCTTCAGGTTGAGATTGTGATGGGACTCGAGGAAGAGTTTGGCATCAGCGTTGAAGAAGATAGTGCACAGAGCATCACAACAGTTCAAGAAGCTGCTGATCTTATCGAGGATATCCTGAGTAAACAGAGTCCTTAGAGGAAAAATGTAGCAGATGTAAAACGCCTCTGAAAGACATGCATAGTTATTATTCATACTGTTTTTTAGTATGTTGTGGTCAAGTCTCTAGTGTTTTATTTGCATAGTTTGTTATTGTCTTGTTTCGTAGGTCTTAAAAAGCAAATTAGCGAGCTACTGAGTAGTCCGTTCTTACTTTCCTTGCTCATTATGGGCTTTTCAAATTGTTTTAGTACTTTTAAGTTGTTATGCAATTCACAAATTTGTTGCATAATAAATCAGAGTTGTCTTGAATTTTCGAAAGCCCCGTGTGGTTTATTCACAGTTGACGTGTGACTAATCACATAGAAACTCTATTTTATCATGCTTTAATCACAAAAAATATTTTGAGATTTTTTATAGTTACCGTTTAAACGTGTCAAACTTAAGGTTTCTGTGGTAATCTGCCTTGCACCTTCAAAGATGAGCTTGATAATAATATAGTAATGTATAATGAGCATATGTGATTTGTGTAACCCCATTATCCTTGCCCGTTTCTGACAAATATGTTAAATAGTCTGCATAATGATGTCAACTTCTGACTGAGTGGATCACAAGTTATAGTTTTGCTTTTCCTTTGGACCGTTTCAAGGTTTGTGAGAAGAGCTAGAGAAAAATTAATTTTAAATTAAAATTCATCGTAACCAAAGAAGTAATTAGCTCGATTTAGTCCCTACTATTATTTACAGAACTAAAAAATGGCAGTTTTTAAATTTGGGACCGCCTTGAGTTTTTAGGGAATTGTATGAGTGATCTTTTGAAATAAATAGTGTCTTAGGAATAAATGGTCATTTTTAATTTTTAATACATTTTATTTTCAATTCTATCTTCTAATCTATTTTTAATATAATAAGAGAGATTACTATCATAATTACATCTTTAACCCACTAAAATCAATTTTAATATGAATTTGCAAAAATAATTATAATTCTTAATCATTTCATTAATTTTAAAATTTTATTTACTGCATGGTAACCATTTCTTAATTGCAATCTCACTTTTCGTGTTTTGAAAATAATAGTTTCAATACAGCTATTTAAAATGCAACATTGAGAACCTTTATTTTTTTTAGAAAACCTTGATTTTTCATTTGAATTCCTACTCTCCATTTCACTCTCCGGCAGTTGATTCAATCTTTATAAAAGATGATCCTTCGTTTGAATTCCTTCCATCTATTCATCTGATCCGATTTCATCTACACAAAGCAATATTCATTATTAACGGTATTCTTCATCAATTTTGCTTTCTGTGTTCCGATTTTCAAAATGTTTAAACGAAACATTCTTCCATAATATATAGCTATTGACATAGAACTTCTAAAATCAATTGAATATTAATATGTTTTAGGGTTAAAGGTAAGAGATGTGAAAGTTGTAGAGAAAGCTCATAGCGGAAGCGGCAGCGTCATTGCACGATTGGAAGAGGAAATTGAAGGGGTACACAACGGGACTGATGTCAATGTTCAAATAGCCAGAGCTAGAACGCGGTGGTTAAAACAAAGAGAAAACGACGAAATTAACAGTATCCTGCAATTCTCCTAATTTGAAATTCTTCCCAAAAAAGTTCTGAATCAAAAGGTACATCGACGATAAGATTTTCAATTTCTTTTCTAATTTGTTTTATAATTTGTTCAAATTTCCAATTGATTTCATATTAGTTATGAAAAAAAAAAAGTTACGAACAAAATATAAAAATTCCATTTTTAATTTTTGGCATGGTCTGGTGTTTTTATAATTTGTTTCATAATTTATTGTGTTTTTATATGAAAAATTTATTTGAGTGATTGTTTAATATAGTTATGAACAAATTTGAAGTTATGAATCAAATATGAAAATCTTATTTTTTTTTATTGATCTTATTCTATTATATAATATTGTTTGCCCTATTTTGAATTTAGTATTTTTATTTGTAGTGAAAATGAGTCGAAAGTTTGATTGTGTTAAAGATATCAACGATTTAAAAGATACATAGTAATGTCTCGAGCGTGAAAAGTGGGATGAAGATCAAGGCAAAGAAAGCTACGAAGAAGAATTTGCAAAATTAACGCTAAAAGTTACAGAAGGATTGATTCTGATTTTTTGGTAGTCAAAATTCATACGAGTTTTGCTCTCAATTTTTTTGTTGAACCTGTTTATTTGTTTATTGGTATGTTTGTTTAGTTGTTGTTTTTTTTTAATCTGATTTGGGGTGTAGCCCTTTACAGCAAGTATGAGATGCAAATTTTATGAACTTAAATCTCTAACATATCTCTAAGATATTTTTTAATTTTGTTTAAAAAATATGCAAATTAGAGTTACACTTATTTGTAAAAAAAATCAAATGATTTATTTAACATTTATGATATATCTTATTTTAATTTTATTTTCGTATTATTTAAGGATATCTCCTACGCGCAACTGTAGAAACTAATCACTCGAATAAAGTTTACATTATTTTGTATCTTTCCAACATATATACTTAAATACATAAATACTTATTATTTAAGTATGATACATGTAATTTTTTAATAAATACAAAATAAATATATTTTTAAAATTTCTCATTCAAATTAATCATATAAGCAAGGTGGTAAACAATTTAAATTAGAAGTTTTTTTTGTCAAAAATTTAATTTGGAATCTATCAACAGTGAAACAGTCATTTCACTATCCAAACCAAAAAAATTTATACAAAATTATTTTTATAAATATTTGTTTTTTATTAAAAAAATATGGGGCAATACAAATTTGTTAGAAATAAATAAAAAATAAAAAATTATTGAAAATAAATATTTTAATATAATATTGTCTTTTCAGATGCAACACATTGAAAATTACAAGAAGTTTTTTCGATACCAATAATCATATACTTTCTCATTCAATTCCTAATATTATTTCTAAAAAGACAATAATTGAATGATAACAAATGATATCTAAATTTTAATTTATAAAAAAATGTTAGTATTATTTTTATGATAAAATATTATCAGTTATACCAAAAAAAATATTATAAATATTTATTTTTGATAAATAAAACACGGAACGATAATGATTTTTTAAAAAAAGTTAATTTGTAAATATCAACAATCCGTTTACATCATTTAAAGAAAATAAAAACAAATATAACTGTCAGGACTTGAACTCTGGACCAACAGCCCCTGGAACAATAATAATTGATGAATACACAAATTTGATAAGATAGTTTTGGTTCGTGTAAATATGTAGGTATTGGTTATTTTTTTACTATGGATTTGCCATTTCATTTACTTTCTTAAATAACCTATTCATTTACCAACGTGATCTGCATAATTATATTGGACTATAGTCTTTCTATTTATCAACGTGAATTGGATAACTGTATTAAGGTTTAGGTTTAAATTTTTTTGAGCATCCATAAATTTACAATACAGAAGAATTTAAAAATTATAGGCATGTCCGACGGACCGAACCTATTTTTTCAACAGGTCGACAAAATATTTACTTAAATTGAACGGATATTAGAGATCATATGTTTAATGACTTCTAAATTAATATATAGCATATAACTTCTAAATTACTACACAAATTTAACAAACATAATATTATTCAATTCATTAAATCTAATCAAATTATTATCAATTTTAATTTGTTATTAAATCAATATATTATTTTTGGTGTATAATATGTTTTATTTTATAATGTTTGTTAATAGAAATTATAAAATTAAAATTATAAAAAATTATAAAAATTATAGGCATGTCCGACGGGTCAAACCTGTTTTTCCACTATATATTTGGTTTAATAGCAATTACCAAATCTATGTATATCTTGACAACTACTACAACTTGATAAATTAAATTAATATTTGTATGACAGTCATCATTGAAATCTTTTTTTCCTGTTAATTCGTATATATTTTTATATAAATTTCTTAACCATAAGTATATAATATTTATTAAATATTTATATCGACTTTATTATTGAATCATTAAATAAATAAACACTTATAAAAAAAGCATGTAAATTCTAGAATAGGCGGGAATAGAGCTTGGAACTTGGTTGACAATCATAGTTGGGTTATGTCAACCACAATATTCTTAATCACTTCACTACTTCAATCATCATGCTTGTTGCACTGTGTACATCTTAAAATTGAGGGTAATCGCAAGGGTAATGACCCAAGTCTGGGCGTGAGACGAATTCGATCTTACAACAACCTCAAGAGATGCCATATAAGATGGTTATGGCCGAGATACACTAAGAGACACCATATAAGCCGCCCATGTTAAGAAAACCCAAAAGCCTTCATATAAGCCGCTTATGGTCGAGATATCCCATACACGCCTTTATGGGTATTTATCTTCATGACGTTAGTATGTCCAAACATGTCCCTTAAATTCCATAATTATTGAATATTTGGTCGTTATGACCATTGAATGGAGTTCAATCATCTATGCCTCCCTTATCTAATATTAAGGTGAGAGAATCACAATAAAGAAACATACTTCAAACCAAAAAGATAGACTAAAATCCTTAATAGAAAAGTCATCCACTATGACTTCTTTATGGCTTTATCTTACTTGTTTTATGTTATACCCTAATTTTTGACCTACGATCTCATCCTTCATTTACATCATTGCATAGTAAGTGTTCACGAGAGGGTTTGATCTATTTTTGCCAATTCTCGGGTCAGATTTCGAAAATTCATAACTTATTCAAATTTCGATATTTTTGAGCAGTTCTTTTTGCATACGATTCTTCTTGAAATCATCTATAATTTCTCTTTACAAGTCAAGTGTTTACTATGCTTTAAAAAACCACGAGAAATGGAAACATTTGAGGTCACTTTGAGAATTTATTGGAAACTTGATTTAATTTCAACTGTGCTTTAAGAAGTCATGAACATTACACTTTTATCTTTCTTCTTTTGTTTATTATTTCATCTTATTTCAAAAATCACAAAAAAAATAAGAGTAGTATCATTTTTTGCATTTTTACTTTAATCGAAATTTATAACTATCGTTCTTTATTTCTTTCAAAAAACATTAATTTTGATTTAGTTTTAATTTTGATTCAAATTAGATTATTATTAAAATAAAATCAATTTTGATGTCACTTTTAGTTTCATTTTATATTTTTAATTTTTATCTTTTTTTTTGTTATTTTAATTGTTTCTAACATTTTTTATTTTTGTATTATTAATTTATTTGTTTAGTTGTTACTAATATTATTATTACTGATTATTATTAATATATCTCTTTGTCTTGTTGTTATATAAAAGAAGAAAAAACAAACAAGGGACCACTCAAAGAAAAAAAAGCCATGCTGCTGTCCTGCCACCTTGTTGCTGCAATCCAAAAACATTGTCAAACACCAGTCCACCAACCTTGCCAAAAACCTGCATGATACTCCAACCACAACTGTCCAATAATTATACTAGCTTAGCAAAGCACAAATCCTGCACTAGAAAGCATTGTAACAGAGCGCTTTAACTGTTCAAATGGATCAAAATCTTCCCTCCAATTTCACCTCTGATCTACTATAAATAATAGGAAGAAAAACAGTAGTGAGGAGGAGGAAAAAATTGAAAAAAACAGAGAGAAGACAGTAAAATATCTTTGGGAAAAAAGTTTTGCAGAATTTATTCTAAGCTCTCCAGCATTCTCACTGCATCTCCAATACCTGCAATCTTTCTCAAACTTCCTCCTTTAGATTTAGGCTCTGTTTGTTTCAACTTGTGAAAGGTAAGAGTGGTGTTGTTCTGAAAGGATAAAGCCATGAGAGATTGAGATTTGAGCGTTTGATATTCGTACCAGGCTAAAACGCGGGAGAGATTTTCCATTGTTGTTGTTGTTGTTGTTTACGGTACTGAGGCTGAGAGACGAAGTGTTGAGCGATTTCACATATGAGAGAAAGATGAGATCTCTCTTGTTGTTTTGTTTCACGGAATTAACAGAAGAGAGATGATGAGAGATTTTTGGGAAGAAAATCATTGAAAAGCATGAGAGAGAGTGTGTGTGTGTTAGAGACGAGAATAAGAAATTTTGAGCGTGATAGAGACAGAGAGTTAATGTGACTTGAGGTTTTGTCATTAAGTGAATTTAATTAGAAAAATGGTAATTTAATTAATGTGTATTCCCAATATACCAGCGGCGCCTCAATCCTTGGGGAATTAGGGTTTTCAAGAACTCTCGATCTCCTTTTAATGGATTCGGGTTTGGGCCGTCTTTTAAATTCAAGGGAAATGATCGTCTTGTTGACTTGTGCGTCTATTACATGTTTATTTATATCCTATTTGTTTTTCTTTAGTTACAACCTTTAAAACCTTATTTTCAAACTTACACATTTCTAAGTCAAAACCTCGATATTAGGTCGTTGCATTTTCAAAATTTCTTTACACCAAACTTTTTTTGCAAACAACCAATTTTAACCAAAAAAACAGATATTTCAAGAGGTTCCTACGGAGTACCGTGGATGCACTGGATGCTAATTGTTCAATTGTAATTCATGTGTGTCGAAACTATGTGTGTTGAAGGGTTAGAGGTTGTCGAAGCAGGTTGCTCGATGAAAACCATTGCCCAGTCAAAAAACTTGTGGATCGAAGCACGCTACACACATATTTAATTTGGTTTTAGATTTAGATTTGATTTAGATCTAAAATAGATAGATTTGATTTAGTTCCAAAATATGTATTTTGGGCTTTCATAGTTTTGGAATTTGACTTAGGGAGCAAGTTAACCTAAATCTATAAATAGAGGGAGTAATCCCTATTTTTGTAATAAAGTCAATAAAGTTGTATTCACAAAATTTCTAGTTGGAAGTGAATAACAAAGTTTTCCATAGTTTGTGAGCAGAGAGAAATTCTGCAGAAAAATAAATGTCTTCTTTCTTTCTTCTTTTCTTTCTTATTTTTCATTGTCATTGTATGGTGATATCAATCTTGTTCATCAAGATTGGTAGAAATTCATCATAGGTTTTTGTGGATTTCTAGCATCTGGTATCAAGAGCTCCGGTTGAGGGATTTAAGGAAAGAACGATCGAAAAAGAAGAAGATCACGATGGCGATGAATTACGGTAACAAAAATTTTGTAGCAAATCTCCCAATTCTGAAAGGTGATAACTATGAGAATTGGTATAAACAGATGAAGGTTATACTATGTTTTCAAAGTCTTTAGGATCTTGTGAAACATGTATTAGAACTGCTTGATAAAGACACTTCAGAAGAAGAAGAAAAAGAAAAAGAAGAATACAAAGATTCGAAGAACAAGATTTATAAGGCTCTCTTTATAATTCACTAATGTGTCATCCCAGACAATTTCGAAAAGGTTAGTGATTTGGATCTGCAAAACAAGCCTGGAAGATTCTGAAGAAATCGTTTAGAGGTGCTGAGAAGGTGAAAGATGTGAGTTTACAAACTTACAAAAGAACGTATAAATTGCTTCAGATGGAAAATAGTGAAAGGATATCTAATTTATTCACCAGGGTTACAAAACTAGTGAATAAAATCAAGACTTGTGGAGAGACGTTAACAACAAGAGATGTTGTCTCGAAGATCTTGAGATCTTTGACTCTGAAGTTCGACCATGTGGGACTTGCCATAGAAGAATCGAAGGAAATGTCATCTTTGTCGAAGAGCTTCAAGGGACGCTTGAATCTCACGAACAAAGAATGGCTGAAAGAGCTGCAAGCAAGTCTAAGAGTGATGTGGCTTTGCAGGCTCAATCATCAAGAGACAAGAAAGGAAAAGGAAAGTGGTTCTACAACAAAGGTAAAGGTGGCTACAACAATTCGAAGGATAGAGGAAATCAGCACGAAGAAAACATGTTGAATCGGAGAAGACCATACCAAGGTAACCAAATAGGTGGTGTTGTGAATAGAGGAAAAGGTGGTGGTCGAAAACTTGACAAAAGTCACATTTAGTGTTTCAATTGTCAGAAGTATGGTCATTATTCTAGTGATTGTCCAAAAAAGCAAAATAATCAAGAAAGTGATGCAAAGTTTGCAAAACATGATGAAGAAGAGATGATGTTGATGGTCATAACAAGAGATGAAGATAGATTCAAGGACCAATGGTACTTGGATTTAGGATGCTCATCACACATGTCTGGAAGGAAAGATTGGTTTGTAAACATAAAACCCTAGATGAAGAACACGGTGAAATTTGCAAATGACAATACCCTGGAAGCTTAAGGTATTGGGGATGTTATGATTATGAGGAAAGATGGAAATAGGTCAGTAATTTCCAATGTGTTGTACATACCAGGCATGAAGAGAATTTTGCTCAGTATAGGGCAGTTGGTCGAAAAGAACTGTAAAGTGTCGATCAAAGACAAGATAATGAGAGTCATTGGTGCAAATGAAAGGTTAATCTTGAAGGCTACCATGTCTCAAAATAGAACCTTCAAGATTGAACTTAATGTGATAGAGCACAAGTTCCTTTCGACTTTAGCTAGCAGATATGAATGGATATGGCACTATCGATTAGGTCATCTCAACTTTAAAGACATCAGATATTTGAAGAGAAGAAATATGGTTTCAAGATTTCCAGAAATTGACATCTTAAACGAAGTGTGTGAGGAATATGTGCAGGCGAAGCAGCACAAGAATAGCTTCAGCAAGGATGCAGGAAGCAGGTCGAAGGCTATTTTCGAAGTCATATACTCTGATGTATGTGGACCAATTCAGGTGGATTCGATGGGAGGTAATAAATACTTTGTTACATTCATAGATGATTTTGGTCAAAAATTATGGACTTACCTGATCAAGAAGAAAAGTGAAGTGATCGAGGTATTTACCAAGTTTAAATCTATGGTCAAAAGACAAAGTGGTCAAAAGCTCAAAGTTTTGAGAACTGATGGTGGTGGAGAGTATGTGTCGAAAGACTTCGACAAATTATGTGAAAAATAAGGGATGGTGGAAGAGGTGGTACCACCCTACACTCCACAGCTGAATAGATCTGCAGAAAGGAAGAATTGAACATCACGAATATGGTGAGAAGTGTGTTGAAAGGCAAGCATTTACCTAAAGAATTTTGGGATGAAGTTGTGTCAACTGCAACATGCATATTAAATAGATGTCCGACGAAGAAGCTAGAAGGAATTACTCCAGGAGAATGTTGGTCTGGTGTGAAGCCTTGCTTGAGTCATCTGAAGGTATTTGGATTTATTGCACATAGGCATGTGCCAGATCAGTTGAGAAGAAAACTTGATGACAGGTTGAGTCAAATGATCTTAGTAGGGTATCATTCGACAGGAGGTTACAAGTTGTTCGACCCAGGGAATAAGCAGATTGTGATCAGCAGGGATGTGATCATAGATGAGCTTAAGGAATGGGATTAGACAGAAAATGTCAAGAAATATCCAGTAAGAATCTTATTCGAAGAACCAACAGTTGAAGTCGAAAGAGAAGTTTGACAAGAGGAGCCAACAGTTATAGATCAACCAGGAACAAGCAGACCTCAGAGAACAAGACTTATGCCTGCAAGGTTGCAAGAATGTGTGATTACATAAGATTATGTGGTTGATAAAAAAGGTGAGTTGGTACATTATGTTATCTATGCATATGTCAGACCTGACAGTGCAATTAAAGCATTGAAATATTTAAAGTGGGTGAAAGCAATGAATGAAGAAGTGAAGTCCATCGAAGACAACTACACTTGGTCACTTGTCGAATTGCCTCAAGGCAAGAAGGCAATGGATGTCAAGTGGGTATACAAAGTGAAGATGAATCCCAAAGGGGAAGTAACTCGACACAAAGTGAGGCTCGTGGAAAAAGGATTTCTCTAGAAATAAGGAATAGACTTCGATGAAATTTTTACACATGTGGCTAGGATCAAAACAATCAGGCTGGTTGTTGGTCTAGCAGAAATAAATAGTTGGCACATATATCAGATGGACGTGAAGTGTGCATTCTTGAATGGACCCTTAGAAGAAGAAGTTTATGTTAAACAACTAGTTGGCTTTGTGAAACATATCAAAGAAAGAAAGGTGTACAAGCTGCATAAAGCCCTGTATGGATTGAAACAAGCTCCAAGAGCTCGGAATAAGAAGATTGATAGTTTTTTTAAGGGAGGAGGATTTTGTGAAGTGCACAATTGAACATGAAGTATATGTAAGAAGAAGCAATAGTAAATTTCCTATACCATATCTCTATGTCAATGACTTGTTAATAATAGGTAGTTACAAGAAGGAGATCGATGACTTCAAAGGTGATCTCAGTAAGGAATTCGAAATGTCAGATCTGGGTGACATTTCATATTTCCTTAGTATCAAACTCTACAAGAGTAGTAGAGGTTTGATGATGCGCCAAAGAAGATATGTAGAAGAAATTCTTAAGATATTTGAGATGAAAGAATGAAACTCGACCTCAACACATGTAAAACCAAGACTGCAATTGTCGAAAGATTCAGAAGAATATGATATCGACCCAACCCAATAGAGCTTATTAGGTCATTAAGATACCTTTGTCGCACGAGCCTGACTTATCATACAATGTAGGTATAGTAAGTAGATTCATGCATAAGCCAAAGGTATCACACCTAGCAGCAGCAAAGAGGATATTGAGGTATCTGAAAGGAACTCTCCATTATGGTATTTTATTTCATGCAGTTGATAAAGGAAAATAGTGCAAGTTAGTGGGATGCACTGATTCAAGTTAGTGTAGTGATGCCGAGGATCTAAAATCCATAGCAGGATATGTGTTTATGCTAGGTGGTGTACCATTTTCTTGTAGTTCGAGAAAGGAACAATTAGTGGCATTATCATCGTGCTAAGCAGAATACATAATTGCTTCTGTTTGTGCATGTCAAGCAACATTAATGGTGAACTTGGTCGAAGAAATCATAGGGAAAGATCATGGAGCAATTACCATGAATATCGACAACATATCAGTTATCAACCTTGCAAAGAATTCGATAGCTCATGGTCGAAGCAAGCACATCGAAATGAGGTTCCACTATCTTCGAGAGCAGATAGCTGATGGGGAGATGAACTTGGAACACTGCAAAACTGAAAATCAGATTGCATACATCATGAAAAATGGAGTGTGTTGTACCCCAAAACTTTCCCTCTCATTTATCAAATATTTCTTCACAAATACCTCTCTTGGTTCAAGACTCCACTAGGGTTGATCAGCTCAAGACACCTCCTTAAGCACTGATGACCAAAATTAGGGCTTGAGATTGCACAAGAATATTTGAACTTTAAATGCTTCATATGACTTTCATGGATCATTATGGACCCCCAAGATTTCTCATGTCAAGTTTCAAGCCTTGGATCACACTTTTGCTCAGTCAATTGAGCAGTTGACCTAAAAATCAACTGTATTGGGGAAAAAGTCAACTATGACCAATTTACAGTCAAACTTCATAATTTTTTATCCACATCAACATTATAAACTCATATGTATAATTTGATAAAGTTTGGACCATAATTCCTTAAGAAATTTGATCAAATCATCAAAAGGGCAAAATGGTCAAAATTAGGGTTTTGACTAAGAAATGGCAATTTTTGATTTTTGACCTATAAAATGGTCAATTGGTTTAAAGAATGGTTTCAAGAGTTCAATTGCATCATTTTGACCTAATGGAATGACCTAAAACATTTCTCAAGATCAATTGGATTGATAGTGAATTTCCAGTCAACTGATCAAAAAGTCAATTGTACACTGAAAAGTCAAACTTTGACTTTTTGGTCAAAATTCAATGTCAAAGATCACAATTCATCAAAACATGTCAAAATATGAAAATTATTCATCAAGAAATCAAAAAGTCAAGATTTCATTTTGAAAAGTCAAAGTTTTATAACTTACAAATTTTTCTAAGTGTTTAAAACTTCATGTTTTTTCATAACTTTAAGCCAATTTTTCACCATGATGTAAGAGGACTCAGAAGAAACTTTCAACATGAAAGTTGTAGATATACATGATATCTACAATATTTCTTTACACAACTTCTCCTAAAAATGCTTGGATCTCAAGTTATTAATTCCTAAAGTCATGGTCTTGAAATTGGACACTTAGTGAAATTTTGCCCTAGTTTTGGTCAGGATTTTGACCTAACTTCATGGCACTTTTTCATATAGTTCCAAGGGTAATTATTAAAAGTGATTAAAAGAGGTGTTGTATAGTACATTACAAGCTTTCCAAAATGTCCAAGAACTCCTTGAGATCATTCTTGAGCAGGGAGAATCGAAGAGATGAAGTTAGGGTTTTCACACTTGAAATACAAGTCATTTTGTGATGAACAAGATTCAAATTTCAAACCTATGTTGCATAATCTCTACTTTACAGGCCTTAAAATTGTCAGGAACTCCATAATTAATTGCTTGCACAGCAGTTAGAGGTCTCAATTCAAGCATCCAATGCAAGGCCATGCTTTATATTCATTTTGGGAAGAAAGTGCACAATGCCATTTTGATAAAGTAGCTTTTTACACAAAACTTGTTCTTGAGCCTTGCAATTGCTTGCTTCTGATCATACATGTCCCATAACTCAATAAAAGCTTGTCTAAACACTTACGATCACTCAGCCCATGCTTGTACTTCCTCTTAAAACCATATTTCCCACTTTTCTTCAAAATCAAGTAACATAGCAATCAGTCTAGAACTTATACTTATGATCCTCTCAAGCACTCAAGTCTTTTGCTTATACATACACAAGTAATTTGTCACAAAAGACACGCATGCTTGAGCCCTTAAAACACTAAGAACTCAGATTTGCATCTCATACCTCCATTTTCACATAACCTGACCACAAGTTTGAAACTCATAACTCCCTCATGCATTTTCAAGCTTCTTTGTTCCCAAAGCTTATAAACATCATTTAGAAGTCACCCCTCATCATGTTACAGTTCTGTAACACCTTCATCACCATCCTCCATTTCCAAAAACAGAGGTCTGCATCTTGACTTTTCCAGGTCAGTTCAAGCACTTATAACTCAAAGTAACCATTGCATTTGCTCCTTGGGACCTCAGTGGAGCTATTCTGATCATCACAACACCTTGAGGAGTGCTCATTTGCAGAACACGACTTCCAGTTTTGAGGTAAGTTATCTCAACTTTGAACTCTTCATACAAGCATCATTAATATTTAATTTGTGAATGAAAAATGTAGACATCATTTTTCTGAAGCTAACCATGTCTTTAGATTTCATTTATATTGCTTGAGTAGTTAGAATTTTGAATATGAACATCCTGAAAAAATTAGGTCAGAATTTGGTACCATTCAAAATTCATGCTCATTCTTGAGAATTAGTTTAAGTTGTTTACATTTCTGGAATCGTGGTAAAATTTTACACAAGTTTCATGTTTACTTTGTTGCAAATGGTTGAGAAATGAACAAGTTACAAGTGATCTGTCTGGAGGTAGAAGATGAAGTGTAATCAGGGCGCGTTTTATGTTATATATTTATGGTTTTGCATAAGTTAACGGATGTATCACCACCGTAATGGTTAAAGCGCGCGTATGTCACTATGAGGTCCTGGGTTCAAGCCCCAGCGTTACCTTTTGTGATTTTTTTTACACTCATGGCCCATTTTATTTTATTTTCTCATTTTTCATTTATTTATTTTCTTTAATATTTTATCTAATATTAAAAAATCATAAAAAATATAAAAACATTAGATTTATCTTTTGATATAGTTTATTTATTTTTTATAATAAAAGTTATTTTTATTTAATCATACTTTATTTATTTTACTAATTGGTTTGTAAATTTAATTAAAAACTAGGGTTTTAGTTATTTTCTTTTACACAATTAAAATATATTATTTTAAAACCAAAAAAGACCAAAAATATTTTATAATACTATAAATTATTTTTAAGACAAAAATACCAAAAATATTCTTCTTAAAAACTTAATTTCTTTAGTAATCAATTAATATTTAGACTAGGGTTTTACTTAAATTCTTTTCCTAGTAAATTTAGGTTTACTTTTTACTAATTTAATTAATTATTTTCTTTTAGTTAATTAGGTTAAAACAAAACCCTTTTTCCTAAAAAAAATCCAAACAAAAATCCATTTTCTTTCCAATTTACATTCTTGTATATTTATTCATTTTTGTACATTATTTATCCAAATTCAATATGGTTGTAATAGATTATTTAGATTTAAATTCTTGCAATCCCCATTTGTAATTTGTACACCCCCCTCCCACAAGTGTTGTAATAGCGTAGTAATTTTAAATTCCGCAATTTATCGCTTTATATATAAATGCTAGTAATTAGGGTTTTGAATGGAAAGACTAAAACCAATCAATTAGAAAATCTTAATCAAAGATAAAACCAAGTATGCAAAACAATACACTTGCACACAAGCACCCCTAGGGTAAAATCCACTTGGTTGCCTTACAAAATGGCCATGTTATGCATGTGAGGTATCTTAGCAAAAACAAACGAATACAAGATCATAGTCCCTCGATGAAGCTATCCAGGTTGCCTTTCAAATGATCTTAGTCCCTAAAAAAATGCTAAGATACCTTGCAACATTGTTAATCATGGTTACACGCCCGTCCCGTTCACAACCAAAGATATGGTTACTTACCAAATCAAATGGTAAGATAACAATGTCAAAGGAAAAGGGGAAATGAACATGAAAGACTTTTGAGTAGGTAGATTGTTCCTAGTTACTTTCTCACTTTCAAAACAAAATATCCTTTCTATTTTCAAAAACAAATACCAAACACTTTCCAAAACATCTTTTAAAACTTGAAAACATTTTCAAAAGATCAACACTTTGTATACATTCTTACGAACGAGAATCATTACAAAGTTTGCCTAAACGATGACGCCTTTTCAAAATACTTTCAAAAACCACACAAAGCACCATTTCAAACAAAAAATCAAGTGATCTAGCAAGTAACTAAGAGCCCATGGAAAACCATGGATGAAAAGGGTGCTAATACCTTCCCTTTTTATAATCTACCCCCCGAACTCAAGAAACAATATCAAAGGTCTTTCTTGTGCTTTTTCACCTTTCCTTTTGGATAAAAGAAAAGTCGGTGGCGACACTTGATAACCGCAACATTTGCGATAAAACGCAAAACCTTCAAGTCAATTCTCCCACCATATCACAGAACTGACGACTCTACTGGGGACTATTGCTAAAAGTGGGGTTACCTTAGGGTTAGATCACATTTACTTGCTTTAATTGTTTGACTTGTATGCTTTACATTTTGGTTCTTTGTTTGGGTTTGAATCCTCTACCCAAATTTGGGATACCTTATAGGTAAGTAGCAATACGTTGTGGAAATTATACGGGGTATACCGACAGGGTCTAAGAAATAGCTACGTTAGTGCGACATATTTATGGGTACCGGTAGCCCTTGAGTAGTCAAGGAGAATACGGGGCCGCTGAGTGATGTCATGAAGCACTAATGAACTTTTAGAGCCTTTACTTGACCAACTTGGCCTTTAGGACGTAGTCAGATGATCGACTTTGGTGCAATCCGAAGTTGGTAGATACTCGATACTACACTCATTGAGGTTTGATTTTTTGGGATATTTCGGTCACCATTAAAGAGGCTTGTGCTGAAATAATGACCAAAGAAACAAACCAGTGATATTGAGCTCCTTAGAACCCGGTTATTATTGCTAGGACAGGTTTGAGCCAACTAAACTTCAAGAGGGTACTTACCTACGAGACTCCATGCAAGCCTAAACCTAATGACTTGTTTGCTTTTTTTGTGTATATTTACTTGTACATAACATCATAAACATCATAACATCATACTCATACTCACTAACCATTTCAAGGATTTTTTGGATTTATCTTTGTTCTATTTTGTAGGACATGGATTCTATTCGCAAGAAAACCATTCAAGTCAATCTTGTAAGGATCCCTCATCAACTCAAAGAGTTAGCATCAAGGATTCCTGAAAATTCTCCATTTATCAAAAGACATGGTCGCCTAATAAACTTGGTTACCTCTAAAACTGATGAAGATATGACGAAGGTGCTCTTCCAATTCTTTGATCCCCTACACCATTGCTTCACATTTCCTGATTACCAACTTGTGCCAACTTTAAAAGAATTCTCCAAACTCTTGAGGATTCCCATTCTTAATCAACTACCTTTCAACGGTACAGAAAGAGATCCAAAGCCAGAAGAGATTTCGCAAGCTCTACACTTACAACCATCTGATGTCACAACTAATTGGGAAACAAGGAGTGGTGTCAAGGGTTTCCTAGCAAAGTTATTGTTTGAGAAAGACCATAACTGTTGGAACTCTTTGGATTTGTAAGCCTTTGAGGAAATTGTGGCTCTCCTCATCTATGGGATGGTTTTGTTTCCAAATCCTGACCAACTCATAGATGTGAACACCGTCAAAATCTTCATGTCTCGTAACCCGATGCCTACTTTGCTAGGGGACATCTTACATTCCTTTCACACTCGCACTATGAGGAAAAGAGGTATCCTCATGTGTTGTACTCCTCTCTTGGCAAGATGGTTTATTTTACATCTTCCCCAATCTGTATTGAAGAATGAGCAAGGTTCAAGGTGGTCACATAGGTTGATGACACTCAGACATCCATATATTCATTGGTGTTCCCGCTCTTCAAAGATGGGTTGTAGAGAACATTTCAAGCTTTCCAAAATGTCTAAGAACTCCTTGAGATCATTCTTGATCAAGGAGAATCGAAGGCAAGAAGTTAGGGTTTTCAAACTTGAATTACAAGCCATTTTGTGAAGAACACTTGATCCAATCTTCAAGCATGTTGTACAAATCTTGCTTTCCAGGTTTCAAACTTGCTAATCACTCAATAATTTAATGTTTACACAACTGATAGAGCCATTGTCCAAGCATTTGAGCCATTATCCAAGTTGCATTTCCATTTTGGAAAGAAAGTCACCACTTCCATTTTGGAAAAGTGACTTTAATCACAATGTCAACTTTTCTTGAGCCCATACATTGTTGTTTCTGAATCCAAAATATTTAAAAGCAAGAAGCAACATATCTACAGCCTGCTAACCACCCTACAAATCCTTGTACTTCACATTGAAACCATGTTTGTCAACTTTGCTTAAAAATCAAGTAACCAAGCCATAACATGTGATTTCAATTTATGAGTTGTTTCAAGCCTCAAAACCTTTTGCCTATAAGTACATACACTATTTGCAAGCTAACACACAATTGCAAGCATCCTAAAACTCTCCAAAACACCATTGTTGTACAAAAACTGCCCAACTTGACAGTTTTGAGTAAAAACTCATGATCTTCATTTCCACTCGTGCGTTTTAAAAACCAATCATTCAAACAACTTCTATACATCATACCAAAGTAATCTAGGCCCCTGTTTCAAGACTGTAACTCCTCCATCACTATCCACCATTTTCAAAAATCAAGCTTGCAGGTTGACTTGAGTAGAGAGATTCAGGGACTTCCAAGGCAAAGTAGGAGTTGGAATACACTCAAGGAAGTCTAGGCAAGCTAAACAGATCCTCAGGCCATCTCAAAAGTTGCTCAAACTCCATTCACGACTCCAGCTGCAAGAGGTAAGTTTTCAAACTTCTATCTCTTCATACAGGCATCATTTGTTTCTGATTTGTGAAGATAAAATGTAGATATCATTGCTCTAAAACTGACCATGTTCATAGTTCCCATTAATATTGACTATGTATAATGAATTTTGGATTTGAAATTTCTGAGAAAATTAGGTTTCAATTTAGGGCCAGCAAAATTAATCTTCATCTTCGACTTTTAGCTTACATAAGTTTTATGGTTAGATTCGTGAGGAAGAATAGCACAACTTTCATGTTTTCATTTTCCATTTTTATTGAGAAATGAATGAGATACAGGTGGTCCGGCTGGCTGAAGGTTGAAGACGAAGTACAAGCCATGGAAACGTTTTACCTTATGTATTTATCCTTTCATTTAAGTTAACGGATGTACAGCCACCCCAGTGGTAAAGCAGCGCGCGTTATTGATAGAGGTCGTGGGTTCGAACCTTTGCAAATGTTTTTACATTTTCTGTCTTTTTTTGGTTCCTTCCAGCGCATGGGCCTCCCCCATCCTGGGCCTGACTTTTTTCTAACCTTTCCCCCCTGCTTCATATTTTCACCCTGGCCCAATTTATTTATTTGTTTATTTATTTCATTTTTATTTTTCTTAAATATTTCTTTTCTAAAATACTAAAAATCATAAAAACACAAAAAAAAATGATTATTTTATATTTTGACTTTATTTTATTTCTTTCTATAAACAAAAAAATATTTTATTTACTATACTTTATTTATTTTTATTAACTAAATCTTATAGACTTAATTAATAATTATATTATTTATTTTTTCTTCATACCATTTAAAAATATATTATATTTTTAATGCTATATATATTTTCAAGATAAAAAAATGCTAAAAAAATATATTTTCCTTAACTTATTTTCTTTTGATTAATTAATAGAATTAGGATTTTCTTTTAAAATCTTTTTCTTAATAAATTCAAACTTAATTAACTATTTTCTTTATTTAAATTAGGTTAAGACAAAAAATCTTTCTTTATGAAAATCAAACAAAATTCATTTTCTTTACATTTTTCATCCTTATACATTATTCATCATTATACTTTGTATTTATGTAATTCTTGTACAAATTCAATTTGGTTGTAATAGATTAATTAAGTTTATATTCTTGCAATCCCCATTTACCAATTGTACACGCCCTCCCCACAAATGTTGTAATAGCGTAGTAACTTTAAATTTCGTAGTTTATCGCTTTTACATAACATGCTAGTAATTAGGGTTTGTATGGAAAGAATAAAATCAATCAAGTTGAAAACCCTAATTCAAGACAAAATCAAGCATGAAAATAATACACTTGCACACAAGCACCCCTAGGGTTATCCCACTTGGTTGCCTTATACAAAATGGTCATATTACGCATATAAGGTATCTTATCAAAAACAAACAAATACAAGATCATAGTCCCTCGAGGAAACTATCTAAGTTTCCTTACAAATGATCTTAGTCCCTCAAAAAGAATGCTAAGATACCTTGAAACATTGCTAATCATGGTTATACGATGACCCACGCCCGTCCCGTTAACATCCAAAGATAGGATTGCTTACCAAATCAATGGTAAGACAACAATGTCAAAGGAAAAGAAATGAACAAGAAAGACATTTGAGTAGGTAGATTGCTCATAATTACTTGCTCCATTTCAAACAAAACATCCTTGCTATTTTCAAAAACAAACACTAACACTTGACATCTTACAAAACTTGAAAACATTTTCAAAAGATCAAACATCTTTGTATACATTCTTACTGTTGTACCCCAAAATTTGCCCTCTCATATTTCTCAAAACATTGCAAGAAAAATCTCCAAGTGGCTCAAGATTGCTCAAGAGTTGGACAGTCAAGTCATCTCCTAAGGCAGTCAACCTCAAATTAGGGTTTTGTGTTGCATCAAAATCCTTGAATATAAATGACCTCAAGTGCTCCCCAATTTCATAATATCTTCTCAAGGTCATCCATGTCAAATTTCAAGCCTTGCAGAGGAAGTTTGCTCAGTCAATTGCTCAAGGGTCCAAAAGTTGACTGTGCTAGGGCAAAAGTTAATTGTGACCTACAAACAGTCAAACTTCAAGATTTTTTGTCAACATTCCCATTTTGAAGGATATTTCATCATTTGATCAAGGGTTGATCATGATTCATCAAGGATTACTCAAAATTCATCAAGACTCAAAAGTTGCTAAATTAGGGTTTTGTAGGAAAAGTCAACTCAACTTTGACCAAACATAACTTTCTCATACTTTACGAGAAATGACCCATCCAAATCTCATTTAGAAGAGGATGCAATTCCCTACAATAAATCTTCATACCCCAAGATCATAAAATGCACTCATAAGAAGTTATAAATTTGGACATTATAGGTCATTTTTTGAAAGTCAACAAAAACACCTCTTTTTCCAAAGCTTATAACTTGAGTATGGAATATCAAAATGAGATGAGACAAAAAAGGGTTGGTTATAGGACATCTCAAGATTTCTAAAAAGTCCAATAACACTTCCAAAAGTTCAAAATTGAAGAGGTTATGCATTGTTGAAGTTGGACTTTTTTGCAAAATTGCCAAAAGTTAACTATCCCCAAAACTTCAAATTTTGTCAAATGGGCCCATTCTTTTCCACTTGATTTGAGCTTGCATAGTTTCCCACGTTTCCTAGCTTCAGCCATGAGCCCATATTTCATTTTTATTATTTAATTTGATTTTTTATTGAATTTATTCATTTTAAATCAAATAAAATCATAGAAAATCCAAATAATTAATAACTCTTGATTTTTTGATTGTTTTAGGCTTTGAATACAGCTATTATGTGATTCAAATTCGCATCAAGTGCATTGGTTACAAGAAGATGTGATTTAGGCCAAATTTGGAAGGTTGTAATGGTGGAATCAAATCCAATTCATGAGCATTGATGTGGAGAGATTTGTACCAAGTTTCTTACCCTAATGCAATATACATTACATAAGGAAGGCAAAGGCACGAAAATAGTGGTTGGAGGCTGCAAGAAGAGGCAGAACAAACTTTGAAAAAGTCACCAAAAAGCTTGAAATCAAAATCGTACTTAGAGGCAATTTCAGAGGCTTAGACTGATCCTAATCGTTTCCTGGACGTACACTGAATCTTCCTGGATCAAGAGCAAGTGTTCTCACATATCACAAAGCACTGTAAGTATCACGAAAATCACTTTGGTTCTTGAATTCGTGATTCATTATTCTTGCATCATTTGAACAAATTGCTTGCATATTCATAACCCTCATGACATTTGTAAATTTTTTGCATTATTCAATTTGGTTTATAGGCGCTGTAACCCCAAAACACCATAGCTAAGGTTGCGTGTTTGTTTTTAGGGCTTTCTTTTTCAGGAAAAATCAGGACTCAAGAAGGACATAATGTTAATCAGGAAGCCAAGACGAACTCAACCATGTTTTTGGAATTGATTTATGTGGCCTAGGGAAGATTTTAGAGCAAGCTTGCATATTTAGCTGCGGATCCAAATCCGCAGGTAATATTTGTAGGATTTGGAGGTAGAAGACGACGAGCTGTCGTTCTCCCATTAGCCAATTCAAATTAATTTTCGCGCATTTTTATTTTCTGGCATATAATTTGTTTTGTTTATATTATAATTTCTTTGTATTTTACTAACAATAGAATCAAAGCAGTGCAGTGGCAAGCGTGCAAGCATATCACTTTCAGGACCTGGGTTCGAATCCCAGGTCCCCCACTTTCTTTGTTATTTTCCTTCTTCAGGTAATCACATGTACGTCCAAGCATGCAGCACCATACGTCTCACACATCCAACAGCCAGATGGCCAAAGGCCAGATCTGGTGATCCAGGCTGAGAGTCCACCATGGAGTCAAGCCCAAGTGCGCACACGGAATCCTAAAAGTCAAACCAGGCCAGCGCTTAATGGGCCTCAACATTGCTATATGCACCACAAAATTAAGGCCCAAACCTCTCTCTCTATTTTATTTATTTTGTTTATTAATTGTTTTTATTATTTTTGTTTTTAATTCTAACCAATCATTAAAATTCTTTTTCTTTAAAATAAAATCACACCAAAATATTTTTATTTAATCAAATTTTAACTTTTATTTTTATTAATAAACATTAATTAAATTAATTTAGGTTTTAATGTTAGAATAATTTTAACCCTTTTTGCAAATAATTAAAATTAACTAGACTTAATTAGGTTTTACTAATTAAATTAATTTTTATTTTCTTTCTTTAAATAACTAAAAATCCAAAAATAACTTTTTTTTATTAATTAATTAATTTATTTAATTTATTGATTAATTTAGATTTATTTATTTCTTAAAATATAAAAAAACCACAAAACATTTTCTTTATCAAATTAAATTCTAACTTTTATTTTTGTTAATAAAAATTAATTAATTTATTTAGAATTTTAATTAGAATAACTTTCACATTTTTGTAAATAATTAAAATTCAATTAGATTTAATTAGGTTTTTTTACTAACATTAATTAATTTTTATTTCTTTCCTAAAATACAAAAAAAAAAATTTATTTTTATTAATTAATTAATTAATTAATTTAATTTAGTAATTAATTTAGATTTATTTCTTTCTTAAAATAAATAAAAAACAACAAAAAAAGATACTTTCTCTCAAAAAGGGTCAAAACCCTATTTGCGCTCGATTTAATTTCTCGCACGCGATTTATTTTCTTTTATTCAATATTGTACTTGTTCCCGGAATGTAATAGATAATTAGGATCATTTAATTATTTTTATCGCTTTATTTATTTTTCCGCATTTAAATTTCAAAGGGTTGCTTTTGGCGATGTAAATACCCGACGCCTTGTAATTTAATTTCCGCAATTTATTTTCCGCAAAATATAAACTGTTAGATGTTTGATAATAGGGGATGCATGATAAGACTGAATGTTTTAACCTAAAATCAACATAGATCACCATTAACATGTGCAAAGATAAAATTAACTGAAAACAACACACTCGCACATGCGCACTCTTAGGGTACACCCCACTTGGTTGCCTTCGTACGCAGTCATTAAGCATAGGTCACTTTAGAGGTCGCCCTCTTGTCCAAAGATCATAGTCGCCTCGAAACGGTTGCCTCGGATATTGTTGCCTCAAACAAATGATCTAAGACATTAGGGTTACCGCTAAGGCATCCTAATATTGCTTTGGTGACCGCAAGTCCCGCATTCGAATTGGCCCTTAAACTCCAATGATGGTGCTACCTACTCATCAATAGCAGGATAGCATTGTCTAAAGGAAGATAGCATAGAATGATTCCTTTTTCGAGTAGGTAGATGGTTCTTAAGTACTTGCTCTTTCCAAAACAAAACAAAACTTTTCACACTTACACCTTTCAAACAAAGACTTTTTCAAACCCACAAACACAAAGAAAAGCAATTTTGAAAATAATATGAGCAAGTACCTAAGAGCCTGTGGATAACCACAGATAGAAAGGGTGCTAACACCTTCCCTTTCTATAATCTACCCCCGAACCCGAGAAATATCTCGAAAAAGGAATTTTTCTGTGCTTTTTTCCTTTCCTTATTGGATAAAATAAAAGTCGGTGGCGACTCTTGCTTACCGCGACATTTTACGAAAACAAACGCAAAACGCAAACTAGCATTCTAAAAAACAGTCAGTTCTTCCCACCGTATCACACTTACGAACAAGAATCATTACAAAGATTGCCTAAACAATGGCCTCTTTTACAAAATACTTTCAAAAACCACACAAAGCACCATTTCAAACAAAAGCAAGTGATCTAGCAAGTAACTAAGAGCCTATGGAAAACCATGGATAAAAAGGGTGCTAATACCTTCCCTTTTTATAATCTACCCTCCGAACCCAAGAAACAATCTCAAAGATTTTTCCTGTGTTTTTTCACCTTTCCTTTTGGATAAAAGAAAAGTCGGTGGCGACTCTTGCTAACCGCAACATTTGCGATAAAATATAAAACCTTCAAGTCAGTTTTCCCACCGTACCATACTATACGACGTTCATGTCGGGCAAGCTGAGAGGATGCTCGTCGATCATCCTGGTCCAGTGCTGGTTCGGGAGGACAAATGGCCGACATTTCACGACAGGTAGCGGGCAATCCGGGTCATGGTCGTGTGGGCCGTACCAAAGAAAATGTCTTAGACTGGGTCCAGTCAAGTTGTCGGGCCAGTTCAGAACAATAACTCTTCCGTAGAAGAATTTATTATAATATTTCAAGCATCAATTATTCTTTCTAGTATCACACTAGCTTTGACCTTTTTCTCATCTTCACCCTTTATTTGTTTGGTTCATACCGCAAATTTAAGTCTACTTCTCGCATTCTTTGTGATAAGATATCAACAAAATAATGCATATGATGTAGGAAACACATTTGCAATCAAATTCATCAATGCACTATGGCGACCAGTGACAACAACCTTCGATGTGTTTTCTTTGTCCTTCAACATTGTCTGGCACAGTTCTAAAATCCAAGTAATGTTGACCTCTTTTTCGATTTCCAAAAATGCAAGCCCAGTGGAAAAAGTATTTTCCGTAGAATTAACACAAACAATTTCCAATAGTGAAAACATGTACATGTCGGTCTTATATGTTGAATCAATAATGAGTATAATGTGAAATATGTTGTTCCAAAATATATCTCGAACAATTTCCTTATCATCGCACACTCGGTACTTAGATACATAATAGTTATCATCCAGAAGCTTCAACAGTTATTGCATTTCAATTTTCCCCCTCTTATCACCTTGTTGTTTTGGCCACACATGTTGTATACTTGCTTGATATTTGAGATATTTTTAGTTCTTTTCCATTTCAAAGTCACAAGTATGTTTCTGGGGTTGTGCCATATTCAATGTCATGTCATAAACGATTTCTTCTCTTCAGGCATAAGGCGACATGCAATGGCATGAAAGACTAACTTCTTACCCATGTCATGATTATGTATACCACAAATAATATTAAACCTCCATTTATTATTTCCCAAAAGATATTCACACAAGTTAAAATGACACTCACATTTTCTCGAATCGGTGTCAGGTGTCATATCGTTTCAACTTCCTTATAGGAATTGTGTACTTGTCACTTCTTTCGCATCTCAGTATCGCAAATACAATTCTTTTAACTGAACTATTATCTGACATTCTGATTACAACGCCAATCCCCAATTTGGCAATATCCGTGCAGATCCATTGGAGCATATACGATCGTGAACAATAAACTCGTGTTCATTTGTAAATTAGTTGCCAATATTTACCTTGACATCTACAGGTTTGACATCCATAAACACAATATGATTGGAGACAATATCAGAGAGCATTATATCTAAGGTCAATCATAATTGAAAATATTTATATAAAAAACTGACCAAATTCAACTTTAAAATAATTTGAAAGTACATTTTTGGATGACATTCAACAATAATATCACTCACAAAATGTGAGTTTTTTTTTTAAATTCCTGCTTGACAAATTCGAAAATGCACATCTAAATTTTTTAGTAAGTTGTTAAATGAACAAAATCATTGAGGAGTGAGCCTCACTAAAAATATATTTTGTTTTGGGGTGAAACTAAATGCATCTGAAAAGATACTTTTAAATTTGTAAGAAAATTTTCAGATTTTTATAGTGTGTTTCTACCACTTAAGATGCAAGAAGTAATTTTTCTTTTTAATGTATCAAAAGCCCAATGTAAGTAAAACAAGACAACGGCACAATTTAATAATCAACATAAAGTGTGTATAAACCTCTAGAAAAACTAAATTAATATTATCTAAATAATTAAAATCAATTTTATCAAAATCAATCCAATTAAAATTAATTTTCATCACAGGATAAACCAATCACTCCCAAAGAGTGGATAGTTCGCACCACGAGTTTGAAACTCTCCCACCGTGATTCTTAGAAGCAACAAATCCACTGTTTTTCCTCCATAAATTTAATGTTTTTCAAGTTCACAATAACTAGAAGGATTTTTATCTTATAAACTACTTATATAAATGTTTGAAAAAGAAATTAACGAACATAACTTATGCCTATAAAATTAGGGGTTAAAAGCAGAACCAATTTAATAAAAAACTGTAAAACTAACTAAACTAAATTGAAATCGTAAAAAATCGTATTTGGTTTAGATTTGTTTGAGTTATTTTATTAAAAAATTATATGATTTGGTTCGATTTGTAGTTTATATTTTGCAAACCGAATCAAATTGTCTTATGTTACAATCTAAGAACAATTTTCTCATCCTTACACTTACGATGTCAGATTTAATCTTCTCAAATCTCTCCTAGTATTATTGCACATTCTTCGCCACATACATCTTGTCTCTTCTTCTCTAATCTCTAATCTCTTATATTCTTTTTTTTCCACCTTTTCATTTTTATTGCACATCTTCTTCTCCAATTTTTCATCTCTTATGTTCTTTCTTTTTTATCTTCACTAATCTCTCATTTCTTATATTTTTCTTGTTTCATTATAATACTTTTTATATTATTTTATCTTCACTAATCTTTTCTTGCTTCATTATAATATTTTTGATATTGTTTTATGTTTATTATTTTACTTTTTGTCTAATCTAATTTTGACATATTAAATTAGAAGTTTTATTGTTATTTGATAGTGTACGAATGACTAAATATAAAATCATGTTGTCATATATATATATATATATATATATATATATATATATATATATATATATATATATATATATATATATATATATATATATATATATATATATATATATATATATATATATATATATATATATATATATATATATATATATATGTAGCTCAATAAAATATTTGTAAAAAATCAAATCAACCGAATCAAACCTCATTAATTTAGTTTGATTTAGTTCAATTTTTTTTAAAAATCAACCAAATCAAACTAAACCGCATATTTTTTTTCTCTTACAGTTCGAATAACTTTAACATCAAAACCACACAAACCGCACCACAAACACTCATATAAAACTTAGATTTAAAAAAAGTGCTAGAAACACTTTTTGTTCCCACTCACTTATTTTTCCTATTAGGTGAAACACATTTAGTATTCATTATTTTACAAGACACAATTCTAAAATGAATAACTCCCGATTTCAATTTTAATCGTGGAATGTTTGAATGGATGAAAGTGGACATAATAGAATGGAATAAAGTTATATTATCATTTGAATTGATTTTAAAAAATGGAATAGAACGATATCGGATGAAATGCTTTCCTTCCTATTCCATCACTTTCTATCATTTTTTGAACCCTCTAATTTAGACCAAATGACAAAATTACTCTATTCCATCATGAAATCCCCAAATAATAGAATGACATCTTTAGTCTATTTCATCCCACTCCACTCTTTTTCCTGTATCCAAACAGCCTGTAAAAAAATGAATGTTATCGAGGGAGACAAAAAAAGATGTTCATAGCATATTCCTCATAGAATCAATATATACAAAATTTAAGTGTCGTTCTTTGTCAATCAAAAGACTCACGTTTTCCTTTTACTATTTTTTTGTGATTCATTGTAGCATTCGCTTTACTATTTTTTGTGATTCATTGTAGCAACAGGCTTAAAAAAATTTAAGATAACTTCGCATAAGATAGGACATTAGTCTGGTAAAATAATCAAAATACTCAACGAGGTAACTGTCTACTAAAAATAAATTCCCAAAAAGAAAGATATACAAAGCCATCTACAAACATATTTACTCATTTACAAATGTCGTGTAAGTTATGTCCTGCAATTGACATATTGAGGACTTATTAGTCTAATCTTACAGTTAATACTTGATACCACATCAGTCCCAATCGGATTCGAAGAAACCAGCATCTTTCATTTCAGAGTAATACACATTCTCCATGTGAAAATCTTCCTCCTGAAATCAAAAGAACAATCAGCTAGGCTGTCTACATCGAACAATACTGCATTTTGCATAATAAGAAAAAACAAAACGGCAGCCATCGAGTAAATCACATTGTAACCTGAAAAAAGTCAGCCAGAAATGTAATATACAGCAGTGGAAGATAAAAGGCATGGTAACACACAACAGTGACACGATAAAACCTACAAGAAAAAGCAAACACAAGCTTCAGAAAAAAGAAGCCAAAGAAGAAGGTTCAAAGCTATTGTATCAAGCTTTAGAAAAAGCTAACCAAAAAGCAAAAGCAGCGCCACTTCCAGTAAGCCCACAAGCAAACAACGCAATTGCATTCACGATGAACATAATAATAACATACTTGTAGAACGCCGGTCTTGCTACAAAAGGAAGGAAAACAAAAATACCATCACAGAAATAATAGCAAGCGAACATTTGTAAATAGTAACAATCTCTATAATAAACTTACCCGGTAACCTTTCTCTCCACCTAGAATGATACATAAACAATATGAACCCATAAACAACAGTAAGGACTAGCTTGTGGATAACCCATAAGTTCCACTTGACACGGGGAGTACTGTAATCGGTATCAATGAACAATGGGACCCCAAATGCAAAGAGATATATAGCCTAAGAAAGAAAAGATGAAACCATTGACACGGCGAACAAAAATTGTAATGAAATGAAAAGAAAAGAGAATGAATTACCTTTAACAAGACATCAAAACCAACAATGATACCAGATATACCGAAAGTTCGTGTCAAAGCGTCGACACCAGTTGCATTATTACCCTGAAGTAAAAACGCGAGCAAGCTCACTTCTAGAAACAGCATTCCAGAAGAAGTGAACAAGGACAACAAGTTCCAAGTTAGCTCTTTCCCAGGCGAACACTCCCATGCCTGAATTATCGCCATAAAATCATTGGAAGAAACTAGGTTAATGCAACAAAAAATGAAGAAAAAGATACCTGAGAAAAGCACCAAGCGAGATTAAGGATGCTGACAAGCCAAAGAGAGGCGTAATAAGAGATAATGATGTAAGAGCGGCCATTGGTGAGTTTAACGAAGCTCTTCCTGGCTTGAAGAGCCAAATACAAAACGAAGAGAAAAGAGGAGAGGATCAACACAGCATTGTGCCAGAACCCGTGACAGTCGAAAACCCAGTCGGTGAATCCCTTTGATAATACTCTAGTGGAAGAATCTGAACCGTGGTTTGTTATTGATAGAACCGATTGGTCAACCATTTGTGCGAGAAATGAACGGTTTCTGGGAATGGAAAACCCTAATCCCAAATCTAACCGGAGAATCGGAATCGAGGAAGAAAATTAGATTTAGTGAAGCTAGAGATTAAGTTGCGGAAGAGTAACACGTGAAATCGTATAGCTTGGAGAAATTTGGATTATTGGTTTTGATTAGTTTTACTTGTGCGCTTCCGAATTGATTATTTTGGGTGTTCTTAAAATTTGATAGAAAGATAAATATAGACAAAATAAGTGTTGAATAATTATTTTATGGATTAAATATTGATTTTATCTGTAAGTCATTCTGACGATTAAGTAAGTGTGAAAGCAAAAGAGATATAAGTAAAGTACTAGGGTTTTAATGATGAATAATAAATATTTGATACTTACTCTCACATGAGTGATGGTTTATATAGTGCCTCTGGTGTTTGGCGATTGGTCTCTATTTTTGGACCTGGAAATACATGTCCGCAAAAATAGGTAACTATAAGGACTTGGTCAAACCGGGCAGGTGTGCTTGCAACTAGTCGTTAGTCCCGAGAAAGAGGTAGGTTACGGGCAGCAGTCTAGTCAGTTTCTGGTTTTCTGACCGACTTAAGATCGGGCAGACTGAGAGGCGCTCGTCGATTGTTGTAGATCAATGCTGGTCCAGGAGGACAAATGATCGATGGTGCCCGACGGAGGACGGGGAGACCGGGCCGTTGTCGCACTGGCCGCGCCAAAGGAGGAGATTAGACTGGGCCTACTCTAGCCATTGGGTCAGTCCAGAACAGTATCCCCCAAGTCGTTGCTTCTGAGCACATGAGTGATAACTTTAAAACCTGCTCATAGAATGGGGCGCTTCTTACGGGGGAGCGTGATTGTCGCTTGTTGTGCCTTTCTCGCGGGGAGATCATTAGTTGGTCGTTTGAGCTTTGAAAATTGAAGAGGTAGTGTGTTTTGGGTAGTGCGCAGACACAATGGCGGCCTAGGGGCTAGGGTGCAATGTTGACGGTCCTAGGGTTCCCTAGGCGTGTGTCTCTCACGTGCGGGGCGAGTTTAGCTATAAATATGAGAGGAGTAGGGCATTATGCATTTTTCATTCTTCTCTCGCATTGCTCGTTATTACTCGCCTGTTGACTGCCGTTGTTTCTTGAAGATTAATTGTTCGCCGTCGTTCCTTTTAACTTCCTTCCTTCTTTAATTAGTAACATTCCGGTTTTTCGTTGTTATTTAGCTGTTGTAGCTTAGATTTTCACGATTTTCCTCTTAGAAATGCATGCGGTTAGGCTTAAGATCCTGTCTGTTAGGACATTCTCGGGGAGTGTTGGTGGCAGACGGTGGTTTTGTAGTTTAGAATCACCGGAGCCGCCGTGGATCCTCCTGAATTTTTGCGACGTGTCGTAGATGACCCTTAAGGATTTAGGTCGTTTTTTATTGGAGTTTGTCTTGTTGGGAAAAGTGTTTGTTCGTTCAGATGCCTTAGTGAGGATTCTAGTCGGAGACATAATCCTCGTTTATCAACGCCTTTTCACTTGATTAGTGGTGAAAGGGTGGTTTTGACATTGATGTCGAACTTACCTCTATCCTCTGCTTTTCAGAAACTATGGCCGATAATATCGGAGGCGATCTTTCGGACAGACAGACCGGATCCTCCCAGAGTTCTACGGATGAGACTTGTAGTACGTCGAGCATCTTTGAGATATTCGGGGACACGCTGAACCAGTCCGATCAAGAAGCAAGGGGGGAGGATGTGGAGATGGCTTCCACCGATCAGGATGGCCTGTTCGCACTTGAGGATGACGAGGACCCGTTGTCCTGGGTCGTGGAGGATCATTGGAATTGGGTTTCTTACTTCTTCGAGCACCAGGATGAGGTTTTTACTAAAGTGTGTGTGTACGACGATGAGAGCCGAGGGGGGGGGGGGGTGGTCGCTTTGGATTCCCGAGAAAGATAGTCGGATCTGCTCAAAATAAGATAAGCGGTAGATCCCTATGTATGACATTGTGTTCCAGAAGATTGGCCTTTGACTTCCCTTATCAGATTTCCAGGTGTCCGTTTTCAAGCATCTTCGACTGACTCCTTCTCAGCTGTATCCAAACGGGGTCTCTTTTATGCGAGCGTTCGATAATGTTTGTGATTATTTAAAGATAGGATTCACCATTCCTTTATCTTCTATTATTTCCATCTCCAGAAGAGCAAGGTTAACGACAAGTGGGGATGGGTCTCCTTGAAGCAGGGCAGTGGGAAGTTGTTTAAAGCTAATCTGGAATCTGTTCGGCACTTTAAGGACAAGTATATTCTCGTGCAGCCTCTTTCGAGCAGGGCAATGCTGAATGTTTTTCGGGCTACTCCATAATATGATGGGAATGGGGCCCCTGTCTTGAACGAGCTGGGGGAACATGTGAGTAAGTTAGTCTACAAGTTCCCTTTTTAGTGGACGAGGAAGCATTTTGACAACAAGTTGGGTTCCTTCGTGTGGAAGGAGGGGGGCTTGGTGACTAGGACCAAACGAGCTTCATCATTTTGACTACTTTTGTCGTGCAGATTCTTCGCGTCCAGCGCGTGGGCCGGGGATGAAAGCTGGCCACAGATAAGAACAGTAGATCGTGTACGAACCTGTTCTGATAGTCATTAAGGAGCTCCTCAAAAGCGAGGACCCCGTTAAATACTTGGGTATTTAGCTTTATGTTTTGAATAATTATATATGGTCGACATTTTTAAGTCCTTGTTTGTTAACTCTGATTTATTGTTTGTTCTGCAGATAGCATGAATCCTGCTCAGGAACGCATAGCCAGGAACCTTGTGGCAAAAGAAGAGGGCGTTGAAATATGCCCAGGCCGGTCCATGGACTGCTTCCACGCCAGGGTCGGGCAACTCGTCTTCGGGTCAAGCTACTGTCGCCCTATCTCCCGCTCATGTATCCTCGAAGGCGAAGAGACCACGCGTCGAAGGGAGCATTGATTTGATCGAGAAAAAGGGGAAAGGAAAGTATGATCTGCCCCCTGCTGGCTGGAAAGGGCTTTCTTTGAGGGTGCCGCTTTACAACTCCCCCAGGCTGAGTCTCTTCACCTCGAAGGGTTGGATCTCCCGGAGAAAAGGGAAGTGTGAGCGCATGATGCTTGTAGCCTGATGAGGATATTGTAGATGGAAGTCTCCTACACCGAAGGGAGCTCTTCTCAAGAATTCTAGCTAAAGAAGCTACGTGCCAAAGTGGTCGCGGTTTAGAAGGGGAGGAGCAACGAGGAGCAAGCTCGGGAGCTGGCCGAGAAAGATCTGGGGAAGCTATCCGAGGAGCACAAGGTCTGGCTGCATGAGAAAAAGGCTCTGGAGGAGGGGTGATGGCTTTGGTTGTTGAGGCTGCACCCGCTGAAGACGAGCCAGAGGATACGAAGGACTTGAATACCCGAGTTGAGCTGGTTGCTCATTTTCTAACCAGAGAATTTTTACAGAAAAAACATGAGTACAAAATTAGTTGACCCCAGAGATGATTATGGTCCCCCCATTAAAGATAAAAAAGATAATGAAATAATTTTAGGTTTTCCATCTTTTATTTTCAAAGTTACCCCTCTTATAATTGCTACTCCCCTGACAGCTATTAAGCCCACTTTATTAACTCCATTAACTTTTACCTCTCAAATTACCAGTCCATTGTCTATTCAGAAAGTTCACCCTCTAAATTAGCCTACTATATTACTTCTTTTTCCTTACCAAAATTGACCTTTATTACCAAATATTTATCTATATCAATTACAAAATATTTCAAGAATTTTTTCTCTAGGATTTTTCTTCATTTCTGAATACCAATCTAAGATCAGAAAATTCTACAAATTTATCCTAGTAGATTCCGAGTCTATTACACTTACCCATCAGAATGATAAATCTAAAATTAAATTCTCTAAATTCAAAATTAATAAGGTATTGTCTCCTTCTCATTGGAAACAACCTCCATCAGAATAAAAAAAAAATTCTTGAACCTTTACTCCACAATACTATTCTTACTGTGATTACATAGACGTTTGGTTCAACTTTTTGTCTCTTGAACATTTCAACCACACTTGATTGTGCCTCAAAGGCATTCAACAATTTTATCGAAAAATTATTTGTCCTCATTACAAGTCTTTATTATGTTTTTGGAATTATGTGGATTTCAACCTGGACCTTTTCAACAGAATAATTATGGAAAGGGTCATCTTCTACTTAATTAGACTATGTACAATGGAGGTGTTAAAAAAACTATTCAATAGTTGAATAAGTGCAATGGAGTGTTGAATAAAGGGTTGAAAGTGAGGTGGATCAATATGTGTTGAAAACATTCAACATGTTAAATGAGGAGAGAGTGACACCACATATAATACTTTATAAAATCTTATTGGTTGTTGTTATTGTTTAAATTTTTGATTCACCTTAATTATTTGGAATCAATTATTTTATAATAAATTTATTATTTATTTATTTTTTATTTTCACCAAAATTCGTCATTTTTTGTCTATAAATAGAGATTTGGTTCATTTAATTTAGATACACACAAAAAAAAACTACTTTTTCTCTATATTTTTTCTATTTAACCTCCAATAAAATATTGTTTTATCCATTTTTATTTGTTTTAATAATGACTATCTCTATAAAATTAGAAAAAAATTCAAATAAATTAAGAACATAAACTTAGAAAACAATTCAAATAAATTGTTAAATTTGAAAAAAAATAAAAATAAATTATTTAACTCTTAATTATTTTAATTTTATTTCAATCGATAATTGATATTAATATAAAATTATAAAAACAAAAATATAAAAGAAAATAAAAATATGAAATAAAAGTGGTAAAGCAGAGTGTTGAATTTTATTAAATAAAATCATTGTAGTGAGTAAAAGTTGAATGTATATTAAATTATTAAACGGAAGAAAGAGAAAATAATATAGAATATAAAAAATAAAAAAAGAGGGTGTTATGTGAATCATTACTTGCCTCTTTATCTGCTACTTCAAGTCATAAAAAACTTTTAAGCAAGATTAAAGAAACTATTAATAACTATGAATGTGTTGTAAAAAAAACTATGAATGTTTTATCCAAAAGTTATAGTACTTCTAACACTTCTGAGAATATTAATGAGAATAATTGTTATGGAATTATATAGTTTTCAAAGACATGATCCTATAAGGCAGGATCGTATAAATCATTCAATTATTTTGAAGATAAGTTCAATTATATTAAACATAAGATTAAGAAGATTTTTCTTTTCAGTGACCCCTCTCTGCTGACTCAATTATCTTTCACCCAGATTTTATTGACACTATTTCATTAAGTTTTATTTCAATTATTCAGGTTACATCAACCATTACCTTTTATAAAATTTATGCTTAGTTTATTTTAGTTTCAAATCCGTGTGTGATCCTTGCCTATAAAAGAATCATTTATGTATTGTAAATTTTCAATATTAGAATTTATAATTCTTGATTTGCCTTCCTTTATAAGTATTTTTCATAAATAAAATCATATCTTTTAATATTTTCAATACTTCTTCCACATTTAACTTTACATGATTATTTTTAAATGTTAACATTATTATTTTCATTAACGCACCTTCTAATCCGATATCAGAGCATGGTGATTTAGTAGACATAAGAGATGAATTGGTGAGGAGACATAGATTCAACTCAATCATAAACTAACAATAAAATGCGAGATATTTATTTGGTTCACTGCATACAAAAAAACAACACATAAACAAACATGTAGTGGCTCATAAAATCTAAAAAATATTGTAGTTTACAAAATAGACATAGATGGCTTGTGGTACAAGCCCTTTCCATACTATCTACTTGAACAACTTAACAAAACTTCACTACCATGCATAGATACACTATACACGCATTGCTTGATTTTCACAAAACATAAATAGTATACAACACATTTCATATCATCAGCTATAACTGAGCCAGGTAATAGTCATTTATTATCACCAATGACTATTACCATTGCGTTCGCTAGGTGAGCCAGGTTCTACAGGAACAAAACCCCTGCCACCGAAAACGGGACGCATGAATGAATCATCAAACTTTCGCCATAGTCGATGAACAGTATGAGTTGGAGTAGCTAGTAAGGCGCGGAGGCTGTTTGGACGGTGAATTTCATGGCCTTCCAGATCAGCTTCTGAATCTCGGGAATTTCCTAGAAGTGGGACAACAGCGAATGATTTTGGAGTAGATGTTTCTGTGGTTGTCATGCTGGTTGTGATTGTAGAATGAGGTAGTAGAAGCCTTATAAGTGGCTTGGTCAACAAACCGAATACCTGATAAATTTGTAAGTAACTTGTGTTAGTTTCATCTGTATACAAATTTTCATATGTCGAAAAATGTCAGAAACTATAAACTGATGGTTTACCACTGTGCTGAAAAGGACGACCGTGATGGTGCTGGTGATCATGATTGCATTGCTGCGCAGCTGAGTATGCCCCGACATCGTGAACTGCATTAAATAATTAGTATAAGCTTTTATGCATCAATTCTCATCTTTAGTGGCAATAACAACAACAGCAGCAACATAAGTGTTGCTCATACCTGATTGTACGCGAGTGCCATTGAAACAGCACCTCTCATAAGACCAGCCCACCAAATGATCACCTAAAATGAGCGGAAAAAAAGAAGAAACTTGTTATTATAATAACGTGGTATCGAAGTGCAAGAAATACAGAAATGGATACTTGATAGAAATATGGCCATACTTGTTGTCTGAAGGAGATCTTCTGATGTGGTGATTTTTTAGTCAAGTTGGATAAGTAGGATAAGGGGAAAACAAAAGCTGCTCTTCCAAGGAGTACTAAACCCAACAATACTGAACTTGTTGCTATAGATGTTCCAGGACTGCAGAAGAAACCAAGTGCGGCACATGAAAAAAAATTTAATAACAAAAAGGAATAAACGGGAAAAATATCGCTCAGTAAAGCAGATCCACCAAACCCTTTTAAGGACATGAAATGAGGAATGACATTAAGAAAAAATCGTTCGATAAAAAGGGTGTCTGAATGATTGATCACCAGTCCAATAGAGAACATAGGACGTACCTATCACTAACAAACTTCCATTTTTCAATGTCCAGGGCATCCATACCAACATATAGGAAGATGAAGATCTCGGCAACAAACGACAGGGTAGCAAAAGAATGCCTGTGGAGAGTTAGACGAAAAAAGATATGATTAATTGTATAACAGATATATCTATATAGAGAGACTCAGACATTGAACATATGTTGACAAAATCTGTTTAGAAGACATACTTGGTAGTGACTCTTGAGCTCTCAGTCACATTATGCCAGGTATAATGAGACATGACAATACCGCAAAAGAATACGGTGAGAATGCCACTCAGATAGAATAACTGCACAAGATGAAGATAAGTAAGCATCAAGCTAGTGAGAAACGTTGGAAGCATCCAGAAAACATTACCTAAGTTCTATAAAACCTACCTCAGCCAGCATATAAGAGAGGTATGCCATTAGCATCATAAGTGCAACCTCACGATCTGTAGAGTGCCTGGAATCAAGAAGAAAATCGTTTAAACTTCAGCAAAGACTTATACTACTGAAAATACAATGGGAATGGCAAAATGTTCAGAATATACCTGCCAATGTAGAGCTTTTTAATAACGTAAGCACTGAGCAGACCTGTCTGCAAGGTGATAGAAATAAATTAGACCAAAACACAAGTCATATCAATGTGTATGTGTGCGCTCACTTTTGACTTATATCTCGTATGCGTAACGTGTGCATGAGAAACTTAGACAGAGAAAGTCTTTTACCAAAACGCCAAGGAGGGTGCTTGCGATAAACAAATAGAAGAAGTTGCCCAAGAAGTGCAATGCAATTGAAGGGTTAAGTTGGTTGAGATCAAAGCTTTGAATTGCATTGAAAAGCACCACTGAGGTAGCATCATTCACAACACCTTCCCCAAATACAAGACTATACAACAAAGGTGTCTCGTCTTGATTTAGCACCTGCATCATCATTTATAAGGTCAGTAATTATCTGTTATGCATTAGTTGATGGAAGAATGCAAAAACTACATTGTTTTCAAACCTGCAACGTGCAAACAGAATCTGTCGCGGCAAATATTGATCCAATAGCTAAAAATCATCACAAATTAGTAAGTCAGAAGCCGAATGAGAAATTGACAACTAGATAAGATTGAGTAGTTTAATACCTAGGTAATCGCCCAATTCCAGTGGCCCAATATCCATCCTCTTAAAAGCTTGGGTAGCACCTGAAATAATGCCTCATGTTAAGCCAGCAGGACTAGTCAAATTTTCGCCTAATTTATAAATCTAAAGCGGCAAAACATACCCAAAGTTATGATGCAGCAAGATATTAGTGTGCCAATAGCACCAAACGACGTGATAGTCATGAAGTTGACGAAAAACTGCTTCTTTTTCACCTGAAACCTGAAATATATTATAGAGAACAAATTCATTAAAATAAACAGATAATTGCAAATTTGCAATCCTTCAGACTCATACATGATGAAATTATAAGAATAAAAAAAATGCAGAATATGAATTTTAGACTCACACGTGAACAAAACTAAGCACCCTTCCCTTTTAATTCGAATATGATATATAAATTCATAATCAAACATTGATTCCATAGAAAGCAATAAGATGGTACAAAATAACAGACTTACCCGGCATTGAATATTATAGGTGGCAGAAGGTATATAAAGAAAAGGTCTTCACTGAAAACCAGAATATGCGAGCTTTTTCCACCACTTAACAGCAAAATGAATACACCAGTGCAAATACCCTGAAAACAAATTCCAAATACAATTTAGTCATCATGCAATAGAAGTAGATGTAGACACAAAGCAATAACAGCAAAAGGAAATTGAAGACTTACAATCAAAAGGGCAGTGATGGACTCATTCATCCACCGATTCTCCTCAAGAAGATGGCCAAGAACAATACAAGCACATAAAAGTGCCACAAACAAGTTCATGGAAACTACGGAGGCATGGTCAGAAGTAGCTAAATTTTGTAACCTTGAAGCAATAAGAGCAAGTTCAACAGCCATGGTGTCCAGTAATATATTTGAAAACAAGATTTAACAGAAATTCAGATTATTGGTGAGTAGCCAAATTTTAAAGTCCAGTGGTAGTAATTATGATCCAAACTTATGTTTCTGAGCTGTCCATATTAAGAACCTTGTGATTTCATCAACAACAGAATCTCTGCAATCATAGCAACAAATAGGCATATAAGTATCTTATTGGTAGTATATTCCTAATTCAAAATAATAATAATAATAATAATAATAATAATAATAATAATGAAAAAGAGAAATTAACCCCAAATGAAATGAGATTGTTTATCCTTAAATTAAAAAAACTGAAAGCTTGTATAAAGAAAGAATTAATGCAAAATTGAAGATCCAACCCTTAAATATATGTTAAAGGTTGAGTTAGAAAAGAAATAGAGGTAAATGCTGACCAGAATGGTTGAGATAAGCATAATGAAGGATATCTGAATTTGTGAGAATTAAAAGAATTGGAACAGAGAGAAAGGTAAGAATGAATCCCTGGTTCGAATTGTTTGTGGAAATTGAATCAGTTTTGAGGATGTGGATCAAGGTGAGGAATAATGAAGCAGGGGCCAGAAAAACAAAAGAACGATGAAAAGTGAAAATAAAGAAGATGAACGTGAAGGTGAAGGTGGAGGAAGCTGGAAAATCAAGAGAGAGAGATGAGAAGGGAAAATTGTTGAGAAAGGTAGAGAGAGAAGCGTGTGGAGGAGAAGAGAGAGAGAAGGGAATAATAATGAAAAGAATTATACTAACCTAGGACGCGTTCGGGTTAAGCGGAATGTGTACTTGGGCTGCCGTGGCACAATTTGCTAACTACTAGAGATCAATCGATATTTGTAGACGAATAACGTTGCTGTCTGTCAGATGTTGTTGATGTTGTCTTTGCTCTTTGCTCTTCAACTTGGTTGGATTAACACAACTTTCATAATGCTTTTTATATCACTAATTATTAGACTTTTTTTATTCATTTTTGACAAAACAATCGCACTCTCAACCAATAACAATTATATATATTCTTAAGTAAAACCTAGATTAACTTTTATTTATTCCGTCTCATAATTCCGTCTCATAATAAGAGTTTTATTTTTGTAAAACGCAATTCTTAAAAAAATAATTAAATATGTTAATTTTAATGAAAAAATTAATAAAATTTATTAGAATACTTATATTAATTATAATTAATAGAGTAATTAAATAAATTAAAAAGATAATAAATAGCAATATAATAATGGAAAAATAATAATAAATAATGCATTAGAATTACAAATAGACAATTATTTTAAGACCAAAAAAAAATACAAATAAAATACTTATTATAAGACAGATATAATAAGTTTTACGTTTTTTTAAATCAATTTCATTTATATCATATATAAATCAAAAAAAAAAATTCATCAAATCTCAATCATTAATATAAATAAATCAAACGGTCATATTAAATTAAATTAAAAAATTAAAAATTCTATATCATATTTATTTTTCTAAAAAATAACTTAAAAATAAATATTATTTGATTTATTTTGTTGAGATTTAGGTTAGAATTTAAATTTATATTCAGGGTCAATGAATCTTCACTATTTAAAAAATTATTTTAAATAGTTTTTGAATTATTAATTTTTTTTTATAATAATTTATAGCTTTTATTTTTTTAAATGTTATTTAAAATAGTTGTTGAGTTAAATTTTTATTTTATATTCATTTCATATTTTTGTTATTTTAATTAATTTTTTAATCATTTATAATTCATTATAATTTAAAATAAACTAAACATATCTTAAATGCAAACTTAAAAAAAAAGTCAAATTCTATACCTAAAAAATATGAATATTTTATTGCAACGTTTCACTCATTCTTTTGTTTGTTATTTTCATTTTATATTTTTTTTATTCTATTTTTTTTATCGATTTCATTCTATTTTTTATCATTATTGTTTTTCGTTCTTACTATGTTATTTATTGACGATTATCAAAATTTACATATATTTGTCGAATATTTTTAATTTTACATTTAATTTTACACACATATATATATATATATATATATATATATATATATATATATATATATATTAAATATTAAATATTTTGCATAAAAGATAATTATTTTATATTTATCAATTAATAAAATTATTAATTTTAGTTTATTAGTTAAAACTTATCAACTAGAAGCTATTCGTCCTCGACTATATATATTATGGACTAACTTATCAATTTTCAATTATTTCATCAAATTGAATCTAAATTAAAGTTCTAAAATACCTTTTTCGGTGACTAATAAGTTAATTTAATAAGCATACACAAAATTAAATAAGATATATTTTAATTTTAGTGTAAACCGGGTTTAAAATATTGGAAAAGATGATATTATTTATAAATTAAAATTATTAATTTTTATTTAATTTTTTTGAATTTTTTTAAAATGCAATGTTGTTTAGATTTTATTACATATTTGATTCTCCTAGTTTATCTTATTTATGGAATTGATTTTAGTATTTAAATTTAAAGAGTCTTGATTTTCTTCTAATTTAATTGATATTGATATTTTTCATATATAAAATTTTATTAAAAAAATTTATATATTGATTTGTCATGTTTCATAAATCACACATCATTTAAAAATAAGTATATCGTCATTTTTAAATTTAAAAATATAAAAAAATATTAAAATTGTTTGAATTTGAAATAGTATGATATAAGTATGGAAAATGCTTATTAATAATAAAGTATGTAAACAAAAAAGATAAGAATTAAATCTCAATAATTCATTATAATCACTACACCATAATTTCTATTAAAAAGAAAATTAAATTTAAAATAAATTTAAATTTATCCTCTAAAACAATGACAAATATAAATTCTTATATTTCTTATTCATATAATTTTAAGGTTAAATATATTTTATCTAATGCAATAGTAGTAAGTTTTGATTTATCTTTAAAAAAAAAAATTCTTTTAGTCTCTCAACAAAACAAGATTCTCTCAAATTTGACTTTGGGTAAAGATTCCAACATAATATGCTTATGTGGCACTTGATGTGGTTTTTTTATTTATTTTTTAATATTTTTTAAATTCTACATGGAAATTCGATTTTTTTAATATTTTTATTTTTATTTTTAAAAACTTTTTCTAAACTTTTTTTTAAAATTTTTTTAATTATTTTTTAATTATTTTTAAAATAAAAATTAAATTTTTTTCTCCCACTAAGGAAAACTTATTGTTTTATTTTATTTATCTCATACTAATTTAATACATTAATTTTGTGTGGTATTTAATTTTTCGGTAGTTATTTAATTTTATTTTTTTGGATGATCGAAAATACGAATCTAATAGTATACACGATCGAAAATATAGTATACACGTGAGTAGAAAATACGAATCTAATAAATTAATAGTTCAAATACATTATATTTTGGTAAGGCTTTTTTTATTAGATTCGTATTTTCTACTCACGTGTATATTATATTTTCGATCGTGTATACTATTAGATTGATATTTTCAACCGTCCAAAAAAATAAAATTAAATATTTATCGAAAAAATTGAATACCATACAAAATTAATATATCAAATTAGTATGGAATAAATAAAACAAAATAATAAGTTTGTCTTAGTGGGAGAAAATAAATTTTTTGAAAAACTAATAATTTTTAAAAAAACAATTAAAAAGTAATAAAAAATAATCGAATTTCCACGTAGAATTTAAAAAAAAAAAACCACGTGAAGCGCCAAATATGCAAATTCTACTGAAATCTTGACTCAATGTCAAGTTTGAAGAAATCTTATTTTATTGAGGAGTTAAAAGAAAAATTTTAAAAAACGAATTCAAAATATTGAAAAAGATGATATTTTTTATAAACTAAAATTATTAAGTTTTATTAATTTAAAAAAAATTAAATGTAAAGTTGTTTAGATTTTATTAGAGATTTGATTTCCCTAATTTATCTTACTTATGAAATTAATTTTACTATTATAAATTTAAACAATTTTAATTTTCTTCTAACTTAATTGATACTAATAATTTTTATGTAAAAAAATTTATATGATGATTTGTCATTTTTTAGAAGTCACACATCATTTAAAAATGAACACATTGTTATTTTTAAATTTAAAAACATTAAAATGATCAAAATTATTTGAATTTGAAACAAAATGATTAATTTCTTTAATACGGTAAGATACAAGATTGAAAGTATAATTATGTCAATTATATATTTAATTAATCATTTCTATTTTTAATATAATGGTAAAGTTAATTAATTTAATATTTTTAAATAATATTTATTTTATATGAAATTTATGAATTTTAATTTTTGAAATAGTAGAATATAATTATTTTATTAATTAATTATATAATTTAAAGACTTATATAATTATATAATTTACACAGGCCTTGATTGAATAAAAAAGAAATAGTTAATACTTATTATATTTCATTTCAAATAATATAAAATAAATTTTGATTGTGTTTCATTTAGGATTGACTTGTATTGTAGTATGTGCTTATAAGTTTTATAAGATCCAAAAAACATGGCTACTCACACGTCAGCAAAGATGGCGGCCCTCAATAGTGATGTTTTAATACATGGCTCCCATTATTAATATTGAAATTTAATAGTCTTGATTTTTGTAAAAACTATACTTCTTTTAGTATAAGGTACGATCAATCAAAAACTTGAACGTTAGAATACCATTTATAGAAAAGAAAAAAAGAAAAAGAAAAAAAAGAGAAATTGACCTAGGAGGCTAAGAGGGGATTGTAGTGGGCTACTGGTAATCTAAAAGAAAAATTCTTTTTTATATTATATAAATTTTTACTATATATTCTAAAAAAATATTATTATATAAAAATATTTTATTTTAATTTAAAGAATCTTTACACAAAAATTTTTATTATAATTTTTTATAAATATTATTATATGAAAATATTTTATTTTAATTTAGAGAGTCTTTATATAAAACTTCTTTGAGATAGTTTCTTCTTTATTTTTCTTTGTTTCACATATTTTTTTTCTTCTTATTTCATCTTCTTTTCAAATATTTCAGGACACATGCGACGAACCTTTTGCTTTATTGGAGAATAATTTTTTTCATTGGTAGACGGTGAACCACAATATCAGTATCGAGTCCTGACATGTCTTCGTAAGACCGAGCAAAGATCTCAACATAGTCATGTAACATCTGAATTAATCTGTTCTTGATACTGTCTTCTAAGTTGACATTTATCTTGACTTCTTTCCTGTCATCTTCAGTATCCAAGTTTACAATCTCGACTGGCTCTTCATGCGATTGTATGGTTTTTTCCTCTTGCACTAACAGTCTGACAAGTTCTCTATGTACTTCACAATCTTCCTCACCTTCGTCCTCAGTTTGGTAGATCGTATTTTTGAAGTCATAAGTGGAAATAGCATAATTGTTATCAATGGGATTTAGAGTGGATGTGGATCTGCAGTTTGTCGCGTGGGTGTGTGTAAGAACACATAGCTATTTTAAAAGTGATAAAATAAAAGAAAGACAAAGAGCGCAAAATTTGAATGCAAACATCCAATGATTTATTGAATGAAAATATGTTAATGAAATGACAACCCTAACAAATGAACTGTTGTGCCTCGGGTAAGACATAAGGCTTAAAGTTATTGTTTTAGGATTGCATAACCAAAACTTGAAAGCAATAAAACAGAAAGTAGCATTTACTCCTGACTAAAGGAGATCGGTATAACATCTTCAATCTTCCAGTTGCTGAGCCTGTTGCCAGTGGTGGGAAAAATCTAGCTGTCTAGGTCGTAGTCACTGTCAGCGTCTTCTATAGCGTTGACTCCATTGTTGTTGACGCAGAATGGTTGTCTTCCAGCACTAGCACGACGAACAACCCTATGAGCGTCTGCAGTGAAACCCAAACCAAATTTATCAAATTTGTACGGAATGTCAGGAAGCTGACCCTAAGTAGTGCAACCACCTTCTTCTACTACAGCTCTAGCATCCTTTAGAGAAGCCATTATGGGCGGAACCCTGGTAGCCTTAGGAATAGCATAAATGTCTTCAGTAACGGTAGTCGTCCGGGGAATAACCTCAATTGTCTGGCAAGGGGTTTTGATGAAAGCTCCATCCATATCAACATACTTGAATGAGTTCAAGTGACTTACCGTGTACTCTTCTTCATTACAAACCATAACAACCTTTCCTTTCATGGGGTATTTTAGCTTTCAATGTAAGGTGGAAGTAACGGCGCCTGCCCCATGAATACAAGGGCGTCCAAGTAAGCAAGAGTAGGTCGGATCAATGTCCATCACATAGAAGGTAGAATCGAATACCTACGAACCTACTATGATCGGAAGATTCACCTCCGTGCACCATCCTCTTTGAACCATCAAAGGACTTGACCACAATGTCACTGGGTTTCAGCACAACCCCTTCACAGTCAAGTCTTTCTAGAGCATCCTTCGGTAGAACATTTAATGAGGAACCCGTATCAACTAACACATGAGCTAAGATAGTGCCCCTGCATTCAATATAGACATATAGGGCCTTGTTATGGTTTCTTCCTTCGGGAGTTAGGTCGGTATCTAAAAAGCCTAACCCATTATAAGTCATCAGGCTAGCAACATAACTTTCAAATTGATTAGCAGAAATTTCTTGTGGCACGTGAGCGGATTTCAAGAACTTCACCAAAGCCTGGGCATGGGCTTCTGAACACAATAACAGGGATAACATGGAGATCTTCAAGGGGGTCTGTCCCAACTGTTCAACAATCTTGTAATCACTTTTTTGAATAATTTTTAATACCTCCTCCAACAGTTGCCTGAAGGTATCTTCAGTGGTAACTTCTTTAGGAGCCTCTGTCTGGACAGGCTCTGTCATTTACTCTTTGCCCCGAGTCTTAATAGTTGACTCAGTAGCAGTAACACAAACTAGTGTAGCAACGGTCTTCAGAGAGATTTCCAGAGAGAAAACCCTTACACTTCTAGTAAATTTACTGGTCCCAACAATATTGTCAATGTTGGGATTAGCAATTTCAGTATCTTCATTCTCAATAGTCAATGGCTCTTTCTTGACGCCATGGTAGTAGACGTCGGCTCCATAGTTCCAAGGGATAGCTTTGTCCTAGGAATACGAAATTGGTCCGGGTGCAGTGATTATCAGAGGAGCAACTATGGGTTCAACCTTAATCTTCATAGGGCCTTTGACAATGATCCTGATAAGAGTGTAAAAAATTACAGATAAGTCTTGAAACAGATTCTTAATAGAAGGAATCTTCTCAACTATAATGATATGGTTGTCCATCAGACGCTGAGTCCATTCCTTCAGTAGTTTGCAGCCATTAGGTTGGGTTGTATGGTAATAGCATCTTTCGATGTAACCCAATAATAAACCAGCTTGCAACAAAATCTTCTTAATAGTCAGGAGGTGCGTAGTCAATTCACTTACAACAAAAATATATAAAACATCATCAATAGCACTTATGCCTTTGTCGTGCTTAGGCATAGGCGCAATAATCATATTAGGGGTCTCGGGAGGATCAAACTCAATCTCTTTATTGTCAATCATGTCTTGAATTTTATTCTTCAAATATCGGCAACTATTTCTGTCGTGTTCGTGACTGTTGGAATGATAAGCACATTTCACATTGGGATTGTATCGAGGAGAGGAGGTGTTAGGATTCTTAGGAGGATCCCTCAACGTAATCAGCTCTGCTTTTAGTAAGTGTTGTAATGCCTGAGACAATGGCATGTTGATCTTTTTAAATTGTCTCCTTGGTGCGTCTGACCTACGCTGATTGTTTTGTTGATGTTGTTGCATAGGCACTGGATTAGAAATTAGCACAACCCCTACAGATTAGCTGCAATCACCTCTAGCACGACCCTTCTGGCCATAAACAACATTAGTTTCCTTCTTTCCGTTGAACGTCTTCTTTACAACACTTGAAGATAGCTACCTGAATCTTTCCACTTCTGATTCCCCCTTCAACATGTTCCCCAGTTAGTATCTGCTCGGTGAATCCGGATGAAGAGCTTCCAATCAAATGATTAAAGAAAGGTCATATCAGAGTTCCCATGAACATATAAACCAGCTCCCTATCAGACAAATGAGGTTGCACTCTTCTAGTTAGATCTCTCCATTTCTGGGCATATTCCTTAAAGCCTTCATTCGATCCCATAGTCATACTTTGTAATTTCACATGGGTTGGTGCAAGATCGACATTGTATTGGTATTATTTGTAAAAAGCAGCATCCAAGTCTTCCCCAGTATGAATGTTGGTCCCTTATAGCTGATAGAACCATTCCAACTGTGTCCCAGATAAGTTTTCTTGAAAGAAGTGTACCTATAAATTCCTATCAGCAGTATGAGGTTGGATCTTCCGAACATACGACCTTAAATGCAGTTTAGGACAAGAAACACCGTCATATTTTCAAAAGTATGGACCTTGAATTTGTGAGGGATAACAACTCTCGAAATAAGACCCAGCTCTTCAAAATCCAACCCAGGCACCCTATGGATTTCCATGGCACTCAGACGATCTTCCAACTGTTTATACTTTTTATCAGTGGGAGCACACTGTTCAACAGAATAGTTTTCTTCATCAGAATCTTGGCCAGAACCAAGGTTACTTCCTCTCTCAGCCTTCATACTCTTACCTTCTTCACCCTGATTGTCATCTTCGTCAGAGGAAATATCACATTTTTGAGCTTGTTTAGGAGGACCTTTGAACCTTCTTCCCATATGGAAGATGTCGATTGATCTTCTGGTCTTTTTCTTCTTGGCGATGAGTGTCATCAGTTCTTTCTGCCCCTTGGCTAAGTTCAAGAGCGTCTATTGGAAATGAGCATTTTGAGCTTGAAGTTCTTTCACGGTTTGTTCGAGAGCATCTTTTACTGAAATAAACAGCAAGAAGATGAGAAAACCTATCTTAGGAATACCTGCTATGATATGATGTGCATGATATGTAAATGCAATGTTTTCAAAGATGAGAAAACCCATATCTTTTTGGTTTTATTTTATTTTCTGATTTTATATTTTAATTGTTTTAATTTTCAAAAATTCATAACTCTTTTATTTTTTATCCAAAAATTATGAAAAAATTCACAAAAATACTTTGAATTATTTCTGATCTCATGAATATTTTTTCATAATTTTATTTTGAAAATTGATATTTTTTTATATTTTTTGCATTGTTTGCTTTCTTTTAATTACTTAAAAAATACTTTGTGACATTTCTTAATTCTAATTTTTTTTTTCATAAATATCATTTTGCCTATTTCTGAATTTTTGAAATTTTTATGGAATTTTATATTGATGTTTATTATTTTTGATCTATTTTCTATTTGTTTGAACAATTTTAATTAGTTTTAAAATAGTTTCTGACTTTTCAAAATTGCCAAAATTTTTATAAAAATATTTGAGTCCTTTTCTGATTTTTCTATGGTCTTACTTTTTATTTCTTGATTAATTTGAACATAGTTGATATTTTTTCTCCTTTATTTCTATTTTAAAACATTTTAAAAAAACCTTTTAAATATATATATTAAATGCAATATTATTTTGTGATTATTTTCTGGCTAATCTTGGGTTAAATTTTTGATCATGAAATTTATTAACATCATTGGATCCATGGTGTTGAGTCTAACTCCACAAAAGATGGATGAATGATTTTAATAATAGTTTGATTTAAATTTAATTCAAAAGTGGTTTGTATATTCTCTCTCATCCCTCTTTATCTCATCCCTTCCTTATTGCACTAAATGTTATTGGAGCATGATCTCTATATCATGTCTCAAAACAAATGGTGCATAGATTGCTATTGACCGGCCTCAAAATAAGTGCGACTTTTATATAAGTCCACTTACGATTGCTTAACATAGCGCTAAATTTTGTCCCAATTCAAATAAATGATCATTCGTGACCCAAACCTATGTTTGCAAGCCCAAGTATGTTAATTTGATCTCTTTGATCCAATAACCTTGAGATTCATTGTGTGGAGGCTTTGGTTCTACCAATCCTCTAATGGATCTACAACACTTTTGGTCAACGCGGATCACTTAAACATCGTTGATCATTAAATGACACTTGTAAAGATTCCAAATGGATGATATACTTGACAAAAAGAAAATGCAACTTGCTGTGTGGAGGCTTTGGTTCTACCAATCCTCTAATGAGTTCCAAATGCAAGTTTCAAGATGATCATCCAACTAACCACTAATCACTAATAATTGATGTTACCTTTTGTTTTTACTTTATGCCCTTTATTTTTTTTATGCTTTATGCACCGTTTACTTTTAGCATTTACATTTCACGCTATCTTCATCTTTGCTCACTTGAGCCTTTTCTCTTTCCTTCCAAGACACCTAATAATCAACATAAATCCTTAAAAAATTTAATGGTACTTGGACTATTTGGTTACTATCCTCAGCATTATGGAGTATTGGACTTCTTGGACTTAGGATTAGAAACCCTGGCCTATGTTGAAGACCTTGTGACCTTAATTGATATTTTGTCTGGAGTTCTTGAGGTTTACCTCAATATATTGGGTTGTTTGTTTGTTTTATGTGCAGGTTATTGGGATTACATACTTTATTTGTAATCTGGAATTTACCCGTATACAGCCGTTACTCTGCTCAATTTTTGTGAAGACTTAATACACTTAAAAGTTGGTTCTCACAAGAGGTCTAGCATCTTTGCTTGCTTGGTTTCGATCCAAAGAATGAGAATTCTATCTTGACTCATAATTTCAAGTGTTGACTTCTTGTTGGTTAGATGGTTCTTCTCCTTAGCTTTTACCTTATGCTTTAGGATATTCTCTTCTCCTCCTCTCATCTTCTTTAATTTCAAAAATCTTCTTCCTCCTTTTGAAAACTCTTCTTGTTTTTTAACTTGAACCACTTTCATAATAAACTTGGACTTAGGTCCATTCATTTTCAAAAATATTTTCATAAATGAACTCCAATCAACTTAATAATACCTTGACATTTTTGTGAGAAGACTAAAGGTCAATCAATCTCATCCAAACCATTTTGCCATTTTGGCTCTTATCTTTAAAACTTTTCTAAAAATATTAGACTCTTGTCAATCCTTGTAGTGATGCAAACAACTATACTTCTACAATATATAGTGAAGAGAGATATTTTCCAATTGGGTGTTGAGTGAGGCATTGTTGATTTTAAAATCTAAGCCATATCCTCCACTTTGAGATGATGCAAATTCTCCTTTCTCATGATTGTGGATAGTAAGTATGTTTTCCACACAGACAATGACAATGATGTCTTATCTCATAAAATTAAACAACACACTTGTGTTTTAAATTTTTTAAAGAGGAACTACGTGTATCCTGATCTCCTATTGCACAGAAGGTGGTACGTATGCACTAAAGGTTCGCAACCGCGGCGGGTGCAAAAATCATAAAAAATATATTTCTTTTCTCACCTCCACCATCTATTTTTATACAACATTTTATAGCCAAAATATATAGATTTAACAAAGAGATTCCCGCGGAGTACCGTAAATGTTTATGGTGCTAATACCTTCCCTTTGCATAACCAACCCCCTTACCTTGAATCTTTCCCTTTTTTTTTGGGTTATTCGATCTTTTCCCATTCCTTTGGAAACAATAAAGCGCGGTGGCGATTTCTATTTCGATCTATATAAGTCTAGTCAATCCAATGGCTTAGTCTTAAACATTTTTACCGCTACAGAAAAATGGCGACTTCACTTGGGAAATATTGACCTCTTGCTGGTCCATCCCTAAGTGGGTTAAACCTATCTTTGTTTATATTTGTATATGTGCTATTGTTGTTTATGTGTCATATGTTGTATATATGTTTATTTGGATTTTCCTGGTTTTCAGGATGTTCGGTGATTACTCACAAGTCCTATACCCGGACTTGGGAAAACTTTAAGATAGGACAAGCGGTATAGTCATGTTAACTTTGAGGGAGTAATCCCAAAAAAGGAGGCATGAGATCCCCCACTTAGTGGAGGCCCCTTTGAATGTAGTGTTGTTTAACGAGTAATCGAGAAGACGTGCTGATTTTGACCTGGGAGCCTGCTGAAGCTGAGGACCGTAGAATAACTAACCCTTCTTGGCCTTTCAGGTGTAGTGTGGAAGCTATGACGGAGTAATCCGAAAATAGTTGTCACGCGATACTACACTCGGACGAGTTTTTCTTTAGAATATTATTAATTACCGAGTTAATTGGGAAGTTGGTAATATTCGAAGAAAGGATGTAGACTCTGGGAACCTCTAGAACCTTGTTCAGCAGGTGGTAACTTTTAGACCATACCTTATGGGTAGTACCTTCGACCTCATGATCGTAACGTTGAACCTATGAACCCTATATGTGTGATCTTGTGTGTGATTGTTGCATCATGCATCCATGCACTCATAAGCATCTTTTGAATAAATCTTATTTCAAGGGATTTAAAAGTTGACCATCTGTGAATATCTCAGGTACTTTTTAACCATGGATTATGGAAAAAGAAAGACCATAAAATACAGTTTCGGAGATCCCAAGATAGATGAGTTGATCAGTCTAATTCCTGAGATCGAGTGTCCTGCAAATTTTCAGAAGAAGTATGGATCCATCATTCCTCTCATGAAGCTTAGGATGAAGGAGGGTTTTCTCTCGACCTTGGTCCAGTTCTATGATCCGATGTATCATTGCTTTACTTTTCTTGACTATCAGTTGATGCCTACACTGGAGGAGTATTCTTATCTGCTGGATTTACCTGTTATCGATCGTGTTCCTTTTACTGGCTTGGAGGATGAGCCAAAGTCGTATGAGATTGCTGCTTTGATTCGTCTGGGGAAGTATGAGGTTGAAGCCCATATGACTACTAAAGGAGGGATTAGAGGATTACCAGCTCAGTTCTTATTGGAGAAAGCTCGTTACTTTGTCAGGATGAAGAGTACAGTCGCTTTTGAGGCTATCTTTGCTCTACTTGCTTACGGGTTGTTCTTATTTCCTAATATGGACAGGTTTGTTGACATTAACGCTATCAACATCTTCATGATTGGAAACCCAGTTCCTACATTGTTGGGAGATTCTTATTACACTATTCATCTTCGGAATTCTTATCATGGGGGGATGATTATCTGTTGCACGCCTCTGTTGTACCAGTGGTTTATCTCTCATATGCCTCAGTCTGATGCTTTTTGGGATGTCAAGAAGGAACCCCGTTGGGCTCCTAAGATCATGAACTTACTCACTCAGATATTGATTGGTACCATCGAGCTTACCAGGATATAGAGATTATTGACAGTTGTGGTAGTTTCCCCAACGTACCTCTTCTTGGTACAAAGGGAGGAATCAACTATAACCCTATTCTTGTACGACGACAACTTGGTTATCCAATGAGGGATAAACCAAATAGTATTCATTTGAGTAGTTTCTTTCTGAAGGAAGTGGAAGACCATATGGAAGCTAAGGAGCAGATTACGAAGGCCTGGCGCCACATTCATAAGAAAAGTAGGAAAGACTTGGGACCCAGGGGTGTTATTTCTTTGGAGCCATATCTTCAGTTGGTCCAAATGAGAGCTATTCAGTTGAAGATGTCGTATTCTCGGGAAACACCTATGCCTGATTTATTTGTGAAGACAACTCCTCCCTTATTGGATGATCTAGAAGAGCTGCAGCTTGCTTTGGTCAGGATGCAACAGGAAAAGGATGCTTGGAAGAATAAGTGCCAAACTTTAGAGATTTCCTATAGAGAAGACTTGAAGGAGAAAGACGACTTGATTGAGATCCTTGAGAGACGAGTTGTAGAGACCATGAAGAGGCAAGGGGATTTATTTTATCCTAAGCCTCAGTCAGATGATATTTGCTCACTCCCTAATTTAGGTGATTGGAAGGAGGTCACCACCAGATATGCAGAAGAAAACCAGAGGTTGAAGGCTCAGATTACCAGACTCACAAGGAAGCGCCAGCGTGTAGAGTGATCTTCATCAGCTTCGCTTTTCAGGGGTTTAGATTTTATTTTCATCTTGTACTTGGGATCCTTAAAACTTGATCCATTTTGAAGTTGTTATAATAAAAAAACTTCAGTATTTTCAAATGCGTTATTACTTTGACATTTGCAATATATCCATAAATTTTAAATCCCTTGAAATATTAAATAAAAAATAAAATCATTTGCATTGCATATCATGCATCATATTGCACATATTTCTTGCATTTGTTATGCATATCCAGATGTCTTACCAAGCTTCTTTACTTCGTTCAGCAAGTTGACTCATCACTACAACACTCGGGCTAATTTTAGAAGAAAGATGGACAACTTAGAACAAGAGAATCGCGAGCTGCGCAAGGAGGTTTCTGCTTTGAAGGCCGGCATGGCCAATCTTACTGCTCTGATGGAATCTCTGGTGGCTGCTCAGAATCAGCCACCGAGTGTTCAACCTCAACCAACAAGGGCTACTTCTAAAGCTCCAACTGTTCCTGTGTCTGCTACTCCAGCTATTGTTCAGAATCATATGCCTCAAGGTTATCCATGGGGAATGCCAGAGAATTTTGCACCTGGAGGTTTCAATCTTGGTCCTCAAGATACTCCAATTGCTCAGACTATGGTTACTCATGCACCTCCTGTTGTGCATGTTCCTGCTGCACCGCCTTCGGTGAATATGGTTCCATTTGTTAACAATGATGTGTGTCGTCCTTTTCCTCCACCAAGTGAAGATTTGGGTCTTTATGACAGAATGGATGATTTTCAAGAGCAGTTTGACAAGATGCAGAGGGAGATGAAGGCCCTCAGGGGAAAATAGTTATTCGGGCAGAATGTGAATGAATTATGCTTGGTCCCGAATGTTAAGATACCTGCAAAGTTTAAGGTCCCAGAGTTTGAGAAATATAAGGGCAACATTTGCCCTCGTGCCCATCTGGTGATGTATGTAAGGATAATGTCTACTCATATTGACGATCAACGTCTGCCGATTCACTTTTTTCAGGATAATTTGACCGGTGTTGCACTGAAATGGTATATGAGTTTGGACAACGTCAACATCGACACTTTCAATGACTCAGGAGAAGCGTTCATCAAACAATACAAGTACAACATGGACATGGCGCCTGACCGTGATCAACTCAGGGCCATGGTTCAGAAAGACAGGGAATTATTCAAAGAATATGCACAGAGATGGTGTGAGGTAGTCGCCCAAGTGATTCCTCCCATGTAAGAGAAGGAGATGACTAAGATTTTCTTGAAGACTCTGGGTGCTTTCTATTACGAGAGGATGGTAGCGAGTGCACCAAGTGACTTTACTGAAATGGTAGGCATGGGTATCCGCTTAGGAGAGGCTATAAGAGAGGGCCGTTTAACAAAGATTGGAGGATCTGGAGGTGTGAAGAAGCCATCTTATGGGTTTACCAGAAGAAGGAAGGGGATGCAAATGCTATCATGCAAGAGAGGAGGGTTAACACTCCTAGAAGGAATTCTCAGCGTCATCAGCAAGTCGCCTCAATTACTCCAGTTGTGGGTATAGCTCTGTTAGCTGGCTATTTCGAATAAGGAAGAAACCACTATCGAAATAATATTTCGAATAAAGTACCTAAGGAGATTAATATTAATATTGGATATTAGTGGGAGATATGGAGTCATTATGTTGAAGGATTATTCAATTTCCAGCAGATTTCGATTTGGACTTGTTTTAGTGTTCGAATTATAAAAGAGCTCCTTTATGTAAGGGTGCCAGAAGTTAGAAACGGTCCAAGTAATTGGGTTATTTCGAAAGGAACGAAGAAGCAAGATGCTTCGATTGGTACAGATTTTGCAAGATGCTTTGATTGGTACAGATTTCGAATTTCAAATAAAGAGCGCCATCCTAGAAGACGCGTGGAAGTCAGCAAGCATAGGAAGCCTGCATGCTTTGAACGTGGCGTGATTGTAGAATAGGGCCGTTAGGGTCAAGACACTATAAATAGGTGTTCTTATGTTAGATTTAAAGGTGTTCACTTTTATGTACTAAAATATCTCAAAATACTTATTACTTCCGTGAATTAAGGAAAACGAGTCAGAAGATACAATGTACGCGTTGAACATCATTACTTTTTTACAATTTCAATACAAGTCTTGTTATATTTAATTCGCCTTTACAGTATTTCCTTGCCCTTTACATCCTTCGATTTCCTTGCATTACAGTATTTCCTTGCCCTTTACACCCTTCGATTTTCTTGCATTACAGTTATTTCCTTTGTTTTACTTGCCTTTAAATACAGTCTAATTCGAACTACCCTTTACATCCTTCGATTTCCTTGCATTACAGTATTTCCTTGCCCTTTAAATCCTTCGATTACAGCATTTTTGTCCTTAAATACTTCGATTTCCTTGCATTTCCTTTGTTTTACTTGCCTTTAAACACAGTCATTTTGTTAGACAGTATTTTTACCCTTAAATCCTTCAATTTACTTTTACTTTATCCTTTTAGTCAAACACTTATCTTTACATTCAAGCCCAAGTTTAATTTGAAGCCTTTCCTGCCTACATTCAGTTAGTTTATTCCTATAGACCATTTTAGAAATCTTTCCTAAGAATCTCGTATTCGAACTTAACATACAATATAAGTCTATCAATATAATAGATTTGAACATAAAAATAAGTTATGACACATGTGTTCTAGGATCAATCTAGTCGATCCTGCAAGTAACCAATAATAATTAGTAAATTGGAAGACTAGCGGTTGTTTACTAGAAATCACTGTAAACAAATTGGCACACCCGGTGGGACAGTGTCATAACAAAAAGTTTTATCAAACATATTAGAGAAGTTTAGGATTTTGAGTGTGGAGCGCGTTTCAGTACATGAACCTTCGAAGCGAAAAAATAAAGAATAACAATCCACATATACCCAGAAAACAACGTACCAAAATAATGGTTAATATAACCAACCAAGATGGGGTACAGAATCCTCCACAGGGGGCTGCAACAATCGTTTCAAGTTCGATTGATGCCTCCAATGCCATTCCTGTTGGCAGTTCGAATACGATCCCAGTAAGTACATTAGACATGCCATCAAACGTGTCTTCAGTACAAACTGCGCCACACATAGGGAATCAACAGTATTCGACCCCCCCTAGGCCTCCAGGTTTTGAACCTTTGAGACCCAGAAATCCTCAGTATGGGATACCAACTTCGTTTATGGCAGGATTACATAATGCATCAACTTCGTCCCCACTCCAAGGATCTGGTTCAGGAATGAACCATTTGGGTACAAATTTCCAGAATATAGGAAACTTCTCCCAATTGCCCACTCTTACAACCAATAGTCAGGCAGCCATTAGACAACAGATGGATGATAGCAATCATGACATGGTGGGAATCTTAGCTCGCGAAATGAATGCTATTTTCAATCCCCTAATCCAGAATATAAATAGAACAAACCAAGAAAATGCAGCCCAGATGGCTAGAATAGCAGATTTCTTTGGTGCCCCTAATGCGCCTGCAAGGCGTAGGCAAAACCCAATGGGAATTCGAAATGAAGAACCCATAATCGAACAAATTCGACCCCCTGTATAAGTGGTCGAAGAAAGAAATATAGGGGTGAGATTAAGAGACCAGGGAATTCAGGAAGTTCAGAATGAACAACCTAGACCTATACTGATGGTGAATAGGGACCAAAATGCAGACGAAATTGTTCATAGAATTAGGAATGACAATTTAGTGGCAGAAAATAACCTCACCACCATGATTGAAAGAATAATGGCCCAGAATGGTTTAAATTCAGGATTTAGGAGGCCAAATTACACATCTCCTATTGTGGATTATATTTTGCAAACATAATTACCCAGGGGCGTTAAAGTTCCTAAATTCACGAAATTTGCTGGAGATACAAGTGAATCAACAGTGGAACATATAGCAAGATATTTAACAGAAGCAGGAGATATAGCAAATGATGAAAATCTTAGGATAAAATACTTCCCAAGTTCTTTGACAAATAACGCTTTTACTTGGTTCACCACCTTGCCCCCTGGATCTGTAGATACATGGCCTTATTTAGAAAGACTTTTCCATGAACAATTTTACATGGGTCAGTCTAAAATCAGTCTCAAGGAACTAGCAGGCATTAAGAGAAAATTCACGGAACCAATAGATGAATATTTGAATAGATTCCATTTATTAAAATCCAGATGCTTCACAGTGGTCCCTGAACATGAATTGGTCGAAATGGCTGCTGGGGGCCTTGATTATTCCATTCGAAAGAAATTGGATACACAGTATCTTAGAGATATGGCCCAACTAGCAGACAGAGTGCGTCAGGTCGAAAGATTAAAAGCTGAAAAAGCCAGGGCTAGTAAAAATCATAAGAAAGAGAGAATAGCCTACATAGAGGCTGAAGAAGAAAACATAGATGATTCTCAAGACCCTTATGATTTCGATCAGTTCGAAATAGATCTTGCAGAACTAAAAGAAGCACCCCCTTATGCTTGCAAAGTTCTACTTCCTTCCAATGGAAGGGATTCTGTCGAAAGTGAAAGGAATGATAAATTCCCCAAGAAAATCTATACTTCCGATATAACTAAATGTGATGAGATATTTGATCTACTTGTTAAAGATGGCCAGTTAATAGTTCCTCCTAACCTTAAGGTTCCTCCGTTGGAACAAAGGAAAAAGAGAGGCTTTTGTAAATATCACAACTTTTTAGGCCATAAAACCTCACAGTGTTTTCTCTTCAGGGATTTGATACAGAATGCAATCAAAGATGGCAGGCTGAAGTTCTCAGACAAGGGAAAGAATCCAATGAAAGTTGATACTGATCCGTTGCTGATGGCGGAGACTAACTATGCTGAACCACTAGACATCAATGTGGTGGAAGTTGCTGAGGGGAAAGTTGAGTCGAAGGAGGAATTCGAAGAGAATGGGGACTTCATCCTAATCGAAAACGAAAAAGAGGCTACTGATGGCCTCCCATTAATCAAAAACAAAACAGAAGCTACTGATGTCCTCCCAAAGGTGCTCAAAGCAAAGATATTAAGTGATAGAAAATCAGCTGAGGCCACTGAAGGTCTTAGGATGAAATTTGAAGAAGTCAAAATTTCTGATGACCAAATGCTGGGAGTGAATATGGTGGATTTCGATCAGCCTAATGCTAAAATAGAAGAAGTAGAACGCTGTTTAGAGAGGGAAAGAGAACAGAGAAGAGATAACTTACCTAGAAAGGATGCAAGTTTGCGTGAATACCTCTTCCACTGTCATAAGAAGAATCAGGAGAAGTTGTTATGCCCAAGGTGCAGTATCATCTGTAACCCCAGAATTGTTGCTGAATTCGAAAGGGCCCAGTGTGAACGAACAGGAGTCAACTGGAGGCAAGACAACCAACTATACAAAGTCTATCCAAAAGCTGATGAAAGTCTGCTCGAATTCCTGGTTCGTTGCCACAAGATTGGAACAAAATGCTTGATATGTCCCAGATGTGTAGCAGTGTATGATAAGGAAATGGCTGAAGCATTCGAGAGAATTCCATTTGCGTCAGGCTGGGGGAACCAAGGAGGAATGCCTTCGAATCTTGTTAGCACAGCCAGAAGTATGCCAAGGAGGCCACATAGCCCTTATCCCAGGGGAGCAAAGAGAGTTTCCTTTAAACTACCTGCAGAAATCCCCACTGATAGATGGCTGCAAGTGAATGCTGATAAGGGAAAAGGGAAGTGGCGCAGCTTCGACCGAGGAGGCAGGACTGCAATGGCTTACAGGAGGCAATTCAATTCGAACAGGAGGGAAGAAATAAGATTGGAGAATTATAAAGGCAGAAACCCAATGTCTCGCTCTCAGTGGCGCAGACACCAGAGAAACCAAAAAGCAGCAAGGGATTCGAAACCTACAGGAGTAGGAGAATCCAGTACCAATAACCCAACATCACTAAACCAGACTGGGGGCAAACCCCCAGTGTCCAGGAAACTTTTTTCTCCACAGAAGGACACTAAAGAAAATAGGACTCAGAAGGAAGCTGCAAACGAAGAGGACTTGATGACTGATGCCTTCGAATCTGAGGGGGAATCCTTCTTCAATGCAAGCTGCAATGTAGTTTCAGTGCTGCCTTATGAGTACAATCAGGAAACAGAGGTTTATGCTGATGAGGAAACTGATGAGGACGAAATGGCCAGACATAGGCCAGTATGCTATTATGTGATGAACAATGGAGCGGTCGAAGAGCAGAATGCTTTCTTCGAAAAGCCAGACGAAGGAATGAAAAACCATCTCAAACCCTTATTCATCAGGGCAAAGGTGAAACAATATGGTGTGAACAAGGTTCTGGTAGATGGTGGAGCTGCTGTTAATCTGATGCCCCAATTCATGTTGAGGAGAATAGGAATGCATGATTCAGATGTTAGACCTCACAACATGGTGCTTTCGAATTATGAAGGGAAGGTTGGCCAGACTTTGGGAGTAATACAAGTTAACCTGACAGTTGGTTCCCTCACAAGGCCAACAATGTTTATGGTCATTGCTGCAAAAGCAAATTACAATCTGTTGCTTGGCAGGGAATGGATCCATGGAGTTAGAGCTGTACCTTCTTCAATGCATCAAAGGCTGGTGTTGTGGAGAGATGATGGGATTGTTGAAAATATAGAAGCAAACCAAAGCTACTATATGGCAGAAATCAACAATGTGGATAAGAGAAATTTCGACAGAAATATGGCCAACATAGGGCCATGTCACCCACCTGAGGAATATTTCTAGCCAAATGAGAATGCTTATTATTCCCTAACCTTGCGTCCCAATGGATTCCAATGGGATAGGGAAATCATGTGGGATGGGCAGGTGACTGAGAAAGATGGAGAGACTTCGACGATACGGCCAACTGGCTGGGCAAGCGAAGGTTATTATAACTGAATCGAATTACTACAAAAAGATTTTGGCCTATTTGGCTGAGAACAAACGATGAACGTCTCTCGAAGCCGAAATACAAAACATGGCTGTCGAAGCCATAGACAAAAAAGAAATAGCAAATCCTGAAGGAAACCATTCATCCTCATCATGTGATGGACAAACTTCTGAACTGATGGATCAAAGACTAGATGCCATTTATGATCAAGAGCCCTTGGGGTTCGAAAAGGATCCAGAGTCATCAAGCGCTAAGATGATGGCCCAAGATCCTTTGGAGGAAGTTGATATTGGGGATGGTGTTGAGAAAAGGATTACATACATTAGTGCGAAACTTAGTCCCAACTTAAAAGGCAAAGTGGTTGAAATACTCAAACGAAATAGAGATTGCTTCGCCTGGGACTATGATGAAATGCCTGGTTTAAAGAGGGAACTGGTAGAACATAGGCTTCCAATCAAGGATGGCAAGAAGCCCATCAAGCAGATGCCTAGATGATTCGCTCCAGAAATTCTCTTAAAAATAAAGGCAGAGGTGGAACGACTCCTTCGATGCAAATTTATCAGGACCACAAGGCACGTAGAATGGCTTGCTAACATTGTACCTGTTATTAAGAAAAATGGATCTTTACGAATTTGCATAGATTTTAGGGATTTAAACACTGCCACCCCAAAAGATGAATATTCCATGCCTATAGCAGAAATGCTGATTGATTCTGCTGCGGGTTTCGAATACCTGAGTATGTTAGATGGATACTCTGGGTATAATCAGATTTTTATTGCTGCGGATGATGTTCCCAAAACTGCATTCAGATGTCCAGGCGCTTTAGGCACTTATGAATGGGTAGTTATGCCCTTTGGACTAAAAAATGCTGGGGCAACATATCAGAGGGCAATGAACACTATTTTTCATGATTTCATTGAGTCATTTATGCAGATTTATATAGATGACATAGTGGTCAAATCTGTTTCTGATGAGGATCATTTGACTCACCTTTGCCAGTCATTCGAAAGAATGAGAAAACATGGCTTAAAAATGAATCCTCTTAAATGTGCTTTCTTTGTTCAGGCTGGGGATTTCCTAGGCTTTGTGGTCCACAAGAAAGGGATCGAAATTAACTTGGACAAGATGAAGGCTACTATGGAGACGAAGCCTCCTTCAACCAAGAAAGAGTTGCAATCTCTATTGGGTAAAATTAACTTTTTAAGGAGATTCATATCTAATTTGAGTGGGCGAACTCAAGCTTTCTCTCCACTGCTCCGTCTTAACCAAGGGAATTTTGAATGGACTGTGCAGCATTAGGAGGCATTCGAGAAAATCAAAGCTTATTTGATGCATCCTCCTATACTTGCACCCCCTTCGAAAGATAAACCAATGAGGTTGTACACCTCTGCCTCCAATGTAACTATAGGTAGTATGTTGGCCCAAAAAAATGATGATGGCGTCGAAAGAGCCATCTATTATCTTAGTAGGGTCCTAAATAAAGCAGAGGCTAAGTATAGTAGCATTGAAAAACTATGCCTTTGTTTGTATTTCTCTTGTACAAAACTTAAATATTATATTAAACTCGTTGATGTTTATGTTTCATATCACTTTGATGTTATTAAACATATGCTTTCGAAACCAATCATGCACAACAGGATTGGCAAATGGGCCTTAGCGCTCACTGAGTATAATTTGACCTTCAAGACTTTAAAAGCTATGAAAGGACAAGTAGTTTCAGATTTCATAGTGGATCACTTTGTGAGTGAGGACTTCGCGTTAGATTATGTTGAGGTCCAGCCTTGGAAATTATCCTTCGATGGGTCAACACATAAATATGGAAGTGGTGTTGGAGTCCTTATAATTTCTCCTGAGGGAATTCCAACGAAATTCAAGTACAAGTTAGAAGGACCTCCTTGTTCGAACAACGAAGCTGAGTATGAAGCATTAATTACTGGACTTGAAGCCTTGTTAGATTTGGGGGCAACTAGAGTCGAAATTAGGGGAGACTCAGAGCTGGTCATCAAACAGATAACCAAAGAATACAAATGTATCAAGGAAAATTTGATCATGTATTTCGTTATTGCTAACAGATTACTCAAGACATTTGAATATGTGGATATAAAACATATTCCCAGAATTGATAATCAGGAGGCCAATGACTTGGCTCAAATGGCTTCAGTATATAAGATATCTAGAGAAAAACTCCAATATCTTATAGAAACAAGAGGCAGAATAATGGCTACCAAATTATCACCATTAGACTTGGAAAATTCAAGACTGGGTTATGCAGATCAGAAAGAATTCGAAGTTTTGAATATTGATACTTTGGCAGATATAGATTGGAGAAGTCCCATAGTAAATTATCTGAAAGAACCTTCAGTGAGTACAAAGAAAAAGATCAAATATAGGGCATTGTCTTATGTCCTAATAGGAAATGAACTTTTCAAGAAAACCCCAGAAGGTATATTACACAAGTGTTTAGGAGAAAATGAGGCATATTTAGCAGTATCCAGTATGCACAGTGGGGCATGTGGGGCACATCAAGTAGGTCACAAAATGAAATGGTTGTTGTTTCGATATGGAATGTATTGGCCCACTATGCTCAAAGACTGCATAGAATTTGCTAAAGGTTGCGAACAATGCCAAGTTCATGCAGGTATTCAACATGCTCCTGCAAGTGAGTTACATTCAATTGTTAAGCCTTGGCCTTTTAGAGGATGGGCATTAGATCTAATTGGTGAAATTCGACCAGCATCATCCAAAGGACAGAAATATATCCTCGTGGGTATAGATTATTTTACAAAATGGGTCAAAGCAATTCCTCTAGTGAACGTTGATCAAGAGGTCATTATAGAATTTATCCAGAGGCAAATAATTTACAGGTTTGGAATACCAGAAAGTATCACAACAAATCAAGGTTCAGTTTTCACAGGGCGAAAAATGCAAGAGTTTGCAAAAGAAATGGGATTTAAATTACTCACGTCAACTCCTTACTACGCTCAAGCTAATGGACAAGTAGAAGCAGCCAATAAAGTCATAATAGGTTTGATAAAGAAACATGTAGGACGAAAGCCAAGAAATTGGCACAAAACTTTGGACCAAGCTTTGTGGGCATGTCGAACATCTCCTAAAGAAGCAACAAATACTACACCGTTTCGACTTACCTTTGGACATGATGCAGTGTTGCCAGTCGAAATACACTTACAATCAGTAAGAATCCAAAGACAAAATGAAATACCAACTGATCAATATTGGGAAATGATGATGAATGAATTAGTGGACGTGGATGAAGATAGGCTACATGCTTTAGAAGTTATGAGAAGACAGAAAGAAAGAGTAGCCAGAGCATACAACAAAAGAGTTAAAAGTAAGTTGTTCTCAACCAATGACTTGGTATGGAAGGTTATATTACCTATGGATAAAAAGAACAGGTTATTAGGTAAATGGTCACCCCATTGGGAGGGTCCCTTTCGAGTATTGAAAACATTTTCGAATAATGCTTACGAAATAGAAGAATTAGCAGAAGATAGAAGAATCTTAAGGGTAAATAGGAAATACTTAAAAAGGTATAAACCATGCTTGCAAGAGGTTAGAATCACTGCAGGATAATGCATGGGTTTTTTGATACTCTCGAAATAGCCTGGATGAGTCAAAAAACAAGTATTTCTTTATATCTGTCGAAATACATATTCTTGGGGGGCAATTTGTTAGCTGGCTATTTCGAATAAGGAAGAAACCACTATCGAAATAATATTTCGAATAAAGTACCTAAGGAGATTAATATCAATATTAGATATTAGTGGGAGATATGGAGTCATTATGTTGAAGGATTATTCAATTTCCAGCAGATTTCGATTTGGACTTGTTTTAGTGTTCGAATTATAAAAGAGCTCCTTTATGTAAGGGTTCCAGAAGTTAGAAACGGTCCAAGTAATTGGGTTATTTCGAAAGCAACGAAGAAGCAAGATGCTTCGATTGGTACAGATTTTGCAAGATGCTTCGATTGGTACAGATTTCGAATTTCAAATAAAGAGCGCCATCCTAGAAGACGCGTGGAAGTCAGCAAGCATAGGAAGCCTGCATGCTTCGAACGTGGCGTGATTGTAGAATAGGGCCGTTAGGGTCAAGAAACTATAAATAGGTGTTCTTATGTTAGATTTAAAGGTGTTCACTTTTATGTATTAAAATATCTCAAAATACTTATTACTTCCGTGAATTAAGGAAAACGAGTCAGAAGATACAATGTACGTGTTGAACATCATTACTTTTTTACAATTTCAATACAAGTCTTGTTATATTTAATTCGCCTTTACAGTATTTCCTTGCCCTTTAAATCCTTCGATTTCCTTGCATTACAGTATTTCCTTGCCCTTTACACCCTTCGATTTCCTTGCATTACAGTTATTTCCTTTGTTTTACTTGCCTTTAAATACAGTCTAATTCGAACTACCCTTTACATCCTTCGATTTCCTTGCATTACAGTATTTCCTTGCCCTTTAAATCCTTCGATTACAACATTTTTGTCCTTAAATACTTCGATTTCCTTGCATTTCCTTTGTTTTACTTGACTTTAAACACAATCATTTCGTTAGACAGTATTTTTACCCTTAAATCCTTCGATTTACTTTTACTTTATCCTTTTAGTCAAACACTTATCTTTACATTCAAGCCCAAGTTTAATTTGAAGCCTTTCCTGCCTACATTCAGTTAGTTTATTCCTATAGACTATTTTAGAAATCTTTCCTAAGAATCTCGTATTCGAACTTAACATACAATATAAGTCTATCAATATAATAGATTTGAACATAAAAATAAGTTATGACACATGTGTTCTAGGATCAATCTAGTCGATCCTGCAAGTAAACAATAATAATTATTAGTAAATTGGAAGACTAGCGGTTGTTTACTAGAAATCACTGTAAACAAGCTCCAACCACCGTTGCTTATCAAAGACCATCCCAGCAGAGGAATCAAGGGTATAATCAGAAAAGGGAGAGTTATGACCATATTCCTATGAGCTATACGGAATTACTACCGGCATTGATTCAGAAGAAGTTGGTTCAGACCCGACCACCTCCTGCTGTACCATCACCATTGCCTTGGTATTACAAGGCAGACCAAACGTGTGCTTTTCATCAGGGAGCACCAGGGCATAATATTGAGACTTGTTATCCTTTGAAGACTGAGGTGCAGAAATTGGTGAAGTATGGTATTCTATATTTCAAGGATGTGGGCCCCAATGTGAAAGAAAATCCTCTACCCAAGCATGGAGGAATAAATGCTGTGAATATGGTGGCCGGTTGTCCAGGCGACTTCGGGATTTTTGACATTTATCTAGTTTGAGGAGATTTTATGACAATGCATGCAGACCTTTGTGAATTTAGCTACTATACGCATGACCATTCCGGTTGTGCTATTTGCAGTACAAACATACAAGGTCGTGACAAGATAAAGGCTGATTTGCAAGAGATGATGGATGAGGGCCTCATCCACATAATCAGGCCTAGGGCAGAGTATGAAGAGGAGGTGAATATGGTTTCTGGATGTCCTGGAGAGTTCAGAATCTTTGATGTAGAACATATGAATGAGAATCTTGTATAATTGCATGCTACTTTCTGCCACTTGGCTGGTCAGGTGGAACACCAGTATGGATCTTGCCGAATTTGTTGTCGAGATTCCCGAGGATGTTCTATTGTGAGGAAAGGTGTTCAGTTGTTATTGAACAATGGAACCATCAATATTATAGGTCAAAGGGATGATTACCATGAAGTTGATATGGTTGAGGTTTGTTTGGCTGAAAAAGAGTCGGATAGTGAGTATGCTTCCACAAATGAATATTTCTCCTCAGATGAGGATTTGTTTTCTAAAAATGACTCAATAATGACTGATTGTGTTAAAGAAGAGGTAAACGTCATTGTACCTTGTTTTGGTGCACCCTCCCATTTTGAAGTTGAATATTATAGCAAGCCAGCTGTTACTCCATTGGTGATTAGTTTGCTGGGACCTATTCCCTACAAGTCAGATAAGGTTGTACCCTACAAATACAATGCTACAATCTTAGAGGATGGAGTGGAAATTCCCATCCAGCCAATGCGTGATGTTGGAAATATTTCTGAAAAAAGCAGAGTGACCCGTAACGGTCGTATGTTTGCACTAGTTGTTCGAGGAGATGTTAGTGCTGGAAAGAAAATTGCTGAGAATGGTGAACCCAAGAAGGTTACAGGTGAGACTAGTGGGGCTACGTTGGAGAAAAAAGTGGATGATATTTTGAAGATAATCAAGATGAGCGACTACAGAACTGTAGATTAGCTACTACAGACTCCTTCAAAAATATCTATCTTGGCTTTATTGATGAACTCATCTACTCACAGAGAATCCTTGATGAGGGTATTGGACCAAGCTTTTGTGGAGAGTGATATGCCAGTAGACCAATTCAGCAGTGCAGTAGGGAACATTACGTCATATAATAACCTAAGTTTCTGCGATGATGAATTTCCAGATGAAGGAAGGAATCACAACCTGACCCTCCACGTCTCTATGAATTGCAAGAATGATTCACTATCCAATGTGCTGATTGATAATGGATATGCATTGAACTTTATATCGAGGAGCACTCTTATGAAGTTAAAATATCAAGGAACGCCTATGCGCCCGAGTGGCATCATTATGAAAGTGTTTGATGGATCAAGGAAACCTGTTATTGGTGAAGTGGACTTGCCTATTCATATAGGCCCACATTTGTTTCAGATTACTTTCCAGGTCATGGACATTGTACCTGTTTATAGATGTTTGCTAGGAAGGCCATGGATATATGAGGCATGGGCTGTCACTTCAACTTTACACCAGAAACTGAACTTTGTACGTGAAGGGAAAGTAGTGATCTTAAATGGGGAAAAAGCATTATTGATATCTCATTTGTCCTCTTTCAGCATTGTGGAGGTGGATGAAGCTGCTGTTGGAACCCAGTTCCAAGCTTTATCTATTGACAACATAAGAATAAATGAGAATTCCATGGTTTCGCTTAAGGACGCGCAGCAGGTTGTACGTAAGGGTCATAGTGAAGTATGGGGACAGATTGTGGATCCACCTGTAAACAAGAACAAAATCGGCTTGAGGTTCTCTTTGAAGAATGATACAGGTAAGAGCATAAAGCCGAAGTCTGCTGCAGGCAAGTATCAAGACATTTTCCGTAGCGGGGGTTATCTTCATCCAACTATTTTTGGGATTAATGCCATTGTGGAAGATGAAGCAGAGCAGGAAATGACAAATTATGTGACACACGGAGTTAGGGTTCAGAACTGGATCACCATTAATGTTCCCTCTTGCATACATGTTTCAAAGTAATTTGATTTGTTAAATCTTTTTGAAAAGCTTTCACTCTGCCCAAGGTGGAAGTATTAATGTTGTAGGGCTTATCTGTTTTCTGTGACGTTTGAAATCAATAATAAAAGTTGTCTTTGTTTTCCAAATTATGTCTTTATTTTCTGCTTTTTCTTGGAAAATGGTAATCAGAAAAAACCTTTCAAAATAAATAATTACTGAAAAACAATCTGCACGATCACTTTTTATATGTGTCGATTTCTAAATGAAATCATAAATCATATGTGCAGATTAATTAAAAAACCCGTTGAACACAATGACCCTGCACCCTTTCCAAACTTTGAATGTCTTGTGTATGGGGCCGAAGAAGAAGACTATGATGAGATTCCAGAAGAGGTCTCACAGTTGCTTGAGCGCGAGGAAAATGCCATTAAGCCATATAAAGAGTCATTGGAAGTAATCAATTTTGGTTCAGAAGAAGATCCGAAAGAAGTCAATATTGGAGCATTGTTGCATCTTGATGTGAAGAGCAAGTTGATTGAGCTGTTGAAAGAGTATGTGGATATTTTTTCTTGGTCTTATTAAGATATGCCTGGACTAGATACAAATATTGTAGAGAACCGTTTGCCGTTGAAGCCGGAGTGTTCGCCAATCAAACATAAATTGAGAAGAACTCACCTAGATATGACAGTAAAGATCAAAGAGGAGGTTCTAAAGCAAATTAATGCTGGTTTTCTCGTAATGTCAGTGTATCTTCAATGGATCGCCAATATTGTCCTAGTACCGAAAAAAGACGGAAAAGTCTGCATGTGCGTAGATTACAGAGATCTAAATAAAGCTAGTCTAAAAGATGATTTTCTATTGCCACACATTGATATGTTAGTAGATAGCACAACAAAATTCAAAGTATTCTCGTTCATGGACAGATTTTCTGGGTATAATCAAATAAGAATGGCTCCATAGGACATGGAAAAAACAATGTTTATCACACCCTGGGGAACATTCTATTACAGAGTGATGCCCTTCGGGTTGAAGAACGCTGATGCAACGTACCAGAGGGCTATGACAACCCCATTCCATGATTTGATGCATAAGGAAATTGAGGTGTATGTTGATGATATGATTTCTAAATCCCAGACTGAAGAAGGGCACGTAGAAGATTTGTTGAAGTTATTTCAGCATTTGAGGAAGTATCGTCTCCGCTTGAACCCAAATAAATGTACCTTCGGTGTTCGATCGGGAAAATTGTTAGGTTTCATTATTAGCCAAAAAGGAATTGAAGTTGACCCTGACAAAGTCAAAGCAATTCAAGAGATGCCCGCGCCAAGAACTAAAAAGTAAGTCAGAGGATTCCTCGAGCGTTTGAATTATATTTCCAGATTCATTTCCCACATGACTGCAACATGTGAACTGATCTTTAAGTTGTTAAAGAAAGATCAAGGTTGTGTATGGACGGATGACTGCCAAAGGGCATTTGAAAGTGTTAACGAATATCTTCTTGAACCTCCTATCTTTCTCCCTCCTGTCGAAGAAAGACCATTGATTGTGTAGATGTCAGTGTTAGATAATTCCATGGGCTGTATTCAGGGACAACAGGATGAAATAGGGAAGAAATAGTATGTCATTTATTATCTTAGTAAGAAGTTTACTGATTATGAGTCACGGTATTCCATGCTGGAAAAGACATGTTGTGCTCTGGCCTGGGCAGAAAAACATTTGCGGCAGTATATGTTGAATCACACCACTTGGTTGATCTCCAAAATGGATCCAATCAAGTACATTTTTGAAAAGCCTGCTCTGACTGGGAGAATTTCCAACTGGAAGATGTTGTTATCTGAATATGACATCAAATACCACACTCAAAAAGCTATTAAAAGCAGTGTGTTGGCAGATTATCCTGCTGACTAACCGGTGGAGGATCATCAGTCTGTAGAGTATGAATTCCCCGATGAGGACGTGATGTTCCTGAAAGTGAAATATTGTAATGAACCATTTCCCGAGGAAGGTCCTGACCCTGAATCTCATTGGAGTATGATATTTGATGGAGCTGTGAATGCTTACGGTAGAGGAATCAGTGTTGTAATTGTCACTCCACGTGGATCACACATTCCTTTTACTGTAAGGTTAACATTTGATTGCACTAATAATATGGCAGAATATGAGGCTTGTATTATGGGTCTCGAGGAAGCCATCGATCTCAGAATTAAAATTCTTGATGTATACGACGATTCAGCTTTGGTCGTAAATCAGATTAAAGGAGAATGGGATACTCGTCACCCCGACTTGATCCCTTACAAAGATTATGCTAGAAGATTGTTACCCTTCTTTAACAATGTTGAATTCCATCATATTCCAAGAGATGAAAATCAAATGGCAAATGCTTTGGCAACTCTGGCTTCTATGTATCAAGTGAATACTTGGAATGATATACCTCGAATTATAGTCCGCGACTAGATAGGTCCACTCATGTGTTTACAACAGAAGAAGTAATAGATGAGAAACCTTGGTATTATGATATCAAGCATTTTCTCCAGACTCAAGAATACCCGATTGGTGCTTCGAAGAAAGATAGAAAAACATTGAGAAGATTGGCTGGCAGTTTCTTCCTCAGTGAAAATGTGTTGTATAAGAGAAATTATGACATGGTCTTGCTCAGATGTGTGGATAGACACGAAGCAGACATGTTGATGCATGATATTCATGAAGGTTCATTTAGCACTCATGCCAATGGACATTCGATGGCTAAAAGAATGCTAAGGGTAGGTTACTGTTGGCTGACAATGGAATCTGATTATTATAAATTTGCAAAGAAGTGTCATAAATTCCAGATTTATGTCAACAAGGTTCATGTGCCTCCGACACTTCTCAATGTGATATCTTCCCCATGACCTTTCTCTATGTGGGGTATTGACATGATTGGAATGATAGAGCCCAAAGCTTCGAATGGACACCGTTTTATCTTGGTAGTAATTGATTACTTCACCAAGTAGGTGGAGGCTGCTTCGTATGCTAATGTCACTAGGCAGGCGGTTGTGTGCTTCATTAAGAATAATATTATATGTCGGTATGGTGTGCCAAACATGATTATCACCGACAATGTCTTGAATCTGAACAACAAAATGATGATAGAACTGTATGAAGAATTCAAAATTGTCTATCACAATTCATCCCCGTACAGACCAAAGATGAATGGGGCTGTTGAAGCTGCTAATAAGAATATCAAGAAGATTATCCAGAAAATGGTTGTTACTTATAAGGATTGGCATGAAATGCTCCCTTTTGCTTTGCATGGATATCGAACATCTGTCCGCACTTCAACAGGAGAAACCCCATTCTCCCTTGTGTATGGAATGAAAGTTGTACTCCCAGTCGAGGTTGATATTCCCTCCTTACGTGTGATTGTGATATGGTGGGAGAACTGACTTGGTTGTTTTTTATTTTATCGCAAATTTTGCGGTTAGCAAGAGTCGCCACCGACTTTTCTTTTATCCAAAAGGAAAGGCTGAAAAGAACAGGAAAGACCTTTGAGATTATTTCTTGTGTTTGGGGGGTAGATTATGAAAAAAGGAAGGTGTTAGCACCCTTTTCATCCATAGTTATATATGGGATCTTAGTTTCTTGCTAGATCACTTTCTTTTGTTTGAAAATGTGCTTTGTGTGGTTTTTGAAAGTATTTTAAAAAAGCGCCATCCTTTAGGCAAACTTTGTAGTAATTGTCGTTCGTAAAAATGTATACAAAGTGTTGAGCTTTTGAAAATGTTTCAAGTTTGGAAGATGTTTTGAAAGTGTTTTTGAAAGTGTTTTTGAAAGTGTTGGTGTTTGTTTTGAAAATAGCAAGGATGTTTGGTTTGAAAATGAGCAAGCAACTAGGAACAATCTACCTACTCAAAAGTCTTAGTTCATTTCTTCCTTTCCTTTGATATTGCTATCTTACCATTGATTTGGTAAGAAGCCCTATCTTTGGATGTAAAGGGACGGGCGTGAGTCATCGTATAACCATGATAACAATGTTGCGAAATATCTTAGCAATTCTCTTTGAGGGACTAAGATCATTTTGAAAGGCAGCTTTGGTAGCGTCATCGAGGTACTATGATCTTGTATTTTTGATTACTTTTTCTAAGATACTCCACATGCATAACATGGCCATTTTTCATAAGGCAACAAAGTGAATTTATCCTAAGGTTGTAAGTATGCAAGTGTGTTGATTTACATGCATTGTTTTGTCTTGAATTAGGGTTTGCTAACTTGTTGGTTTCATCTTTCCATACAAATCCTAATTTACTAGCATTTATATATAAAGCATTAAATTATGAAAAATAAAAATACTAAGCTATTACATCATTAGAGGAGGGGGTATACAAATTTACAAATGGGGAGATTTGCAAGAAAATCAAATCTAATTAACTATTACAACCATATTGAATAAATATACAAAATTAAAGATAAAATGCAAGAATGCAAAATGAGAAAAGAAATGATTTTTATTTGATTTTTATGAAGGGTTTTAATCTTGACCTAATTAATAAAATAATTAATGGAAACTAACTAAAATTAACTTAAACTAATTAAGAAAAGAAAATAATTCAAAAGGATTTTTTTAGGGTTTTATGAAAAAAAGTTTTAAATAATGAAAAATAACATGAGAATTAATTAATTAATTAGAAGGAAACCTAAGTTCTAAATTATTTTAATTTACAAGAAAATAATATGATAGTTAACCTAAGTCTAAACATTAATTATTATTAAAAAAAGAATTAATTTGTTTAAAGAACATATTTTGGTCTTTTTTTTATGGAGGAAAAAATAAAATATTAATGCACATTTTTTAAATATGTAAATAAATAAATAAAAATATATTTTTGGATTTTTATTAATAAAAATGATAATAATAATAATACTAATAATAAAAATAATACTAATAATAAAAATAATAAAGGAATTAAAGATATAAAATAAAGAAAATGGGCCAGAATGTATGAAAATGAAACAAGGAGTATGAAATGAGTAAAATACCAAGCCCAACAAGGGGAGCCCAACGCCTGCGAACAAGGGAAAAAAAGAGAGAAAATATGAAAAAGAACCAAAAGGGTACCACTGGGGCTCGAACCGAGGTCCCTCAGGTTACAGGCGCGCGCTTTAACCACTGGGGTGGTGATACATCCGTTAACTTGTGCACAATAATAAATACATAACACAAATTTTATCCTGACTGTACTTCATCTTCAACCTCCAGCCAAAGGATCTGTAACTTGCTCATTCCTCAACCATTTTCAAAAATGTAAACATGAAACTTGTGCATTTTCCATCACGAATCCAACCATGTAACTAATTTAAGCTAACATTCAAAGATAAGGATGGATTTATGAAAGTACCAAATTCTGACCTAAACATTTCAGCAAGTTCAAACTCAAAATTCTCCATGCTCAAGCAACATAAATGAAATCTATGGACAGGTATAGTTTCAGGGAAATGATACCTACATTTTATCTTCATAAATGCAAGCCTAACAATGCTTAAATAATGATATATAAGTTCAAGAAAAATACCTCAAAAACTGAAATTGTGAAATGAGTTTGAGCTTGTTTTAAGTGATGGTGATGATCAGGTTAGCTTCCTTGGAACTCTAGGAACTAATGGAATGATTGGCTTGAACTGAAGGTGGCTGGAATGGTATGGAGAAACCCAACTGTGATGCTCTATTTTTAAACTTGGAAGTGGGTAAAGATGGTGTTACAGTCGTGTAACAGGGACATGGATGGCTTATGTATGATGTTTGGAAGCTTTTGGAAGCAAAAGGCCAAGAAACGCACGAGTGGTTTTTTATTTTGGGATTTCTGGCCAGAATATGCAACAATGGAGGTCTGTTATGAAAATCTGACTTTGGGGGTGTTTTTGAGCTTGTGTCTTCGTGTATTTGCTTGTAAACAATTTGTATAACTATATGGAAAAGATTTTGAGGCTTGAGAGGGTCAGAATGACACAAGTAAAAGTTATGGGATTTTGCTTGTTTTTGAAGCAAGCTTGAAACATCTTGTTCCAATGTCAAGTACAAAGCTTGTAGGGTGGCTGTAACCTTTAAACATGATTATTCTGATTGTGTAGGGAATACTTGTGTAGAAAGGACAAGTTCAATGCTCAAGACAAAGCTGATTTTATGGTTAAAGTAACTTTACTAGAATGGAATGGTTACTTTCTTCCTAAAATGGAATTAAGCATGGGCAATGCATTGAATGCTTGGATTGAAGCTTCTAACAGCTGTGTAGGCATTTAATTATGGAGTGAAAGTCAAGTTAGAATCCTATAAAGTAGGATTTGTACAACATGGGCTTGGATTTGAATTCTTGTTCATCATGGAAATGACCTATAATTCAAGAATGAAATGCCAACTTCATGCCTTCGATTCTTGCTCAAACATGATCTCAATGAATTCTTGGACATTTTAGAAAGCTTGTAAAATCCTCTACAACCTCTATGTTGGTCACTTTTGAAAATTCCCCTTGGAACTATGTGAAAAATTTCCATGAAGTTAGGTCAAAATCCTGCCTAAACTAGGGCAAATTTCACTAAGTTTCCAAGTTTCATGAACATGTATTCCCAAAATTACAACTTAAAATACATACATTTATAGGAGGAGTTGTGTTCAACAATGTTTTATATATCTTTTGTATCTACAACTTTCATGTTGAAAGTCTCCTTTGAATCATCTTTCATCATGGTGAAAAATTGGCTCAAAGTTGTGAAAAAATATGAAATTTCCAACACTTAGAAAAATTTCTAAGTTTAAAAATTTTGACTTTTCAAAATGAAATCTTGATTTTTTTTATTTCTTGATGAACAAGTTTCATATTTTGACATGTTTTGATGAATTGTGATCTTTGATACTTGATTTTGACCAAAAAGTCAAAGTTTGACTTTTTAGTGTGCAGTTGACTTTTGATCAATTGACTGAAAATCAACTATCAATCAATTGATCTTGAGCAATGTTTTGAGCCATGTCATTAGGTAAAAATGATGCATTTGAGTCCTTGAGATCATTACTTAAACCAATTAATCATTTGCTAGGTCAAAATCAGAAATTTCCCTTTCTCAGTAAAAATCCTAATTTTGACCATTTTGCCCTTTTGATGATCTGATCAAATTTCTTGAGGAATTATGGTCCAAAATTGATCAAATGACATATATGAGTTCATCATGTTGTTATGGATAAAAAATTATGAAGTTTGAATGTAAATTGGCCACAATTGACTTTTCCCCCAATACAATTGATTTTTAGGTCAACTGATCAATTGATAGAGCAAAAATGTGATCCAAGACTTGAAACTTGACATGAACAATCTTGAAGGTCCATAATGATCCATGAAAGTCATGTGAGGCATAAAAAGTTCAATTGTCCTTGTGCAATCTGAAACCCTAATTTTCAGTCGTCTGTGCTTGAGGAGGTGTCTTGAGCTGATCAACCCTAGTGCAGTCTTGAACCAAAGGAGATCTTGTGAGATATTATTTGAGAAATAAGAGGGCAAATTTTGGGGTACAACAACTGCCCCTGTTCAATCTTCTTAAACCTGAAGAGTTAGATTGGCGGATCCGCCATTCGTGACTTGAAGGTGGAAGATGATTGAACACTAGAGTGCCCAGAAATTTGCACTCGAAGATGAATTGTGAATGGGCTTATAGATTCCATTTGGAGGAATGATGGTAAACGCTTGAGAAGGTATCGGCATAAATATTTGGTCGATTCATACTAAAACTTGATGTTTTACCTGTGAGAAAAAGAGTTAGTAAAATGCAGATGTTTGCAGGGTGTTCACTAGAGGTGGTATTATGCTAAATGCATCTTGTATGTGCATGCTATGATGTATGAATGTGATATGTATATCTTCGTCCGGGAAAATAAATCCCTGACTGTTGCTGAGAAGTTTTGGGAAGTTGACTCCCAGATTTCCGTTGGGGATGAAGAATATACATATCTTCAAACTTTGTTGAAATGACGCTCCCGCTAGGGGAATATCTCTTGAACGTCAGCTGTTATATGGTCAGATCCAGGCTTCACAACTTGCTGAGAGTGAGGAATTCAACTTCTATCTGGTCGGATCCAGGCTTCACGGTAACTTACTAGGAAAGAGATAAATTAACTGTTATCTAGTCGGATTCCAGGCTTTGCAGATTTTTTTTTAGAATTGAACTGTTATCTGGCCGGGTCCATGATTTACAACAACTTGATGGGGATAAGGAAATTAACTGTTATCTGGTCGGATCCAGGCTTTGCAGTAACTTTGAAGTGGTAACTACTATCTGGTCGGGTCCAGGTTTCATGTTTTTTTTGGAAAGTTGCACTATTGTCTGGTCGGGTCCAAGCTTCATAGTGTCTCTCTGGGGGATCATAGTTAATTTTTATTTGGTCGGGCTCCAGGTTTCACGATAACTTGCTTGAAAACTGACATCTGGTTGGGTCCAGGATTTGCAGATTTCTGAGGTGGATAAGGCTAATTGTTATCTGGTCGGGTCCAGGTTTCACAATAAACTGTTTGGGGATTTTAGTTGTTATCTGGTCGGGTTCCAGGTTTCACAATGAATTTCTGAAGGTAATTTCTATCTGGTCGGATCCAGGCTTCACAATAACTTGTTTGGGTAGAGGAAAACTCTACTGGGGAAAAGAAGTTTTGCTAGTGATTTTGTAGGAATTAAACTGTTATCTGGTCGGGTCCAGGCTTCAACAATTTTGAACTTTGAGGTTAACTGGTATCTGGTCGGGTCCAGGTTTCAGAAACTCAAACTGTTATTTGGCCGGGTCCAGGTTCTATAGTGACTTGAGAAGTTGACTATTTTCTGGTCGGGTCCAGGCTTTATAGTGACTTGAGATGTTGACTATTATCTGGTCGGGTCCAGGCTTCATAGTAATTTGAGATTTGTACTAATATCTGGTCGGGTCCAGGCTTCATAGTAGCTTTTGGAGATAGTAGAAGTTTTGTTGACGACTTTTACTGGGGACTAGGGGTTGTGTCCCTATGATTTGTAATAGTCTAAAAGACAAACTCAAGTTGGAGAGCATAGACTCAGTCGAAGAGGACAAACTCAGCTTGGTGAGGCATATTCAGCTGGGGGTATCAGGCTCAGCTGGGGAATTTTGTACTCAGCTGGAGAGTTATGATACTCGTTGTTTGTTGGGGGAAATAAACCCTGTTAATAAGATGCCGAAGAGGTGAGTTCTTTTTGGGAAGAGATCCACAAGGCCTCTACTTGTAAGAGTCGACTTAGCTGGGGAAAGAGCTGCCAAGAGATTGAGACTCTGATTAGAGATTATCCTCTACAAAGAGACTTTGTGAGTAACTTCGTTGAGGAGGTTGTTAATGAAATAACTTTGTGGGGGTCTACCATATTCATTTAAGAGATGCTTGTTACTGCTTAGGTCATATATGCCAAACAGTTTTAATTATGTTCATATGCATATGTTCATTCAATTTTAGTCATTTGACAAGTTTGCATTTAAAACAAAGACAGGAAGTTTGCACTTCAAAGTATATTTGTATTGATATTTTGCCCATGAATAGGCTTTTTTGTACAAAGAGACGGAGATCCTAGTAAGAGTAAATCGTCGAAAGGAAAACAAAATTGAAAAAAAAAACAAATAGCCATGTGAAATAATCTCATTGCCTTCCAACTCTACTATTGCACCAATGTCTTCGAATGCCCCTTGCCGTTGACAAAAGTTGATTGGACCGATCTTGGACCGTCTGAACTTGGACCTTGGTGATAAAATTTACTGTGGTGATTTCACGGGACATAGTCATACGCTTTTAATCCTTAACTTTTGCCTGGACCGCCCTTTCGGGTTTTCAGTCCACCAGGATACCCATTTTTGCCCAAGTCTCCCTTTCGAGTTTTCAACTTGTCGGGTGTACAGTCTTTTGTATATATCCTTAATTTTTGCCCAAACCTTTTGGTTTGTCGGGATGCCCTTATTTTGCCTAGGTGTGTCAACCTAGCGGGTCTCTTATGCATATCATTTTTTTAACTATGTCAACGTTTATAGGATGTGGGAAATCTTCTCCATCCATGGTTGTCAGCATCATGGCACCGCCAAAGAACACTCTCTTGACAACAAATGGCCCTTCATAGGTGGGAGTCCATTTGCCTATGGGGTCGCCTTGTGGTAGAATGATGCGTTTTATCACCAAGTCACCAACTTGATATACTCGAGGCTTGATCTTTTTATTGAAATCCTTGATCATACGTTTTTGGTACGTCTGACCATGACAAACAACAACCAATCATTTTTCGTCGATCAAGTTCAGCTGATCCAATCCTGTTTGAATCCACTCGTCTTCGCCTAGGCCTGCCTCATTCATAATCCTCAGTGAGGGAATTTGAACTTCCACTGGCAAAACAGCTACCATGTCATAGACTAGAGAAAAGGGAGTTTCCCCAGTTGATGTTCTAGCTGAAGTGCGGTAGCCATGTAGAGCAAACGACAACATCTCATGCCAATCCTTATAGGTTACTACCATTTTCTGCACAATCTTCTTGATATTTTTGTTGGCTGCTTCGACTGCGCCATTCATTTTTGGTCTATATGGAGAAGAATTGTGATGCTTGATCTTAAACTGAGTGCAAAGATCAGTAATCATAGCATTGTTGAGGTTAGTCCCATTGTTGGTGATAATCCTTTCGGGAATTCTGTAGCGGCAAATGAGGTTGTTTCTGATGAATCTGGCTACCACATTCTTTGTGACTGAGGCAAAGAAAGCGGCTTCGACCTACTTGGTGAAATAGTCGATAACGACAAGAATGAAGCGATGTCTGTTGGAAGCGGTGGGCTTGATCTATCCAATCATATCAATGCCCCACATTGCAAATGGCCATGGAGCGGTCATGACGTTCAGAGGGATATGAGGCACATGGATCTTGTCAGCATAGATTTTACATTTGTGGCAAGTCCTTGAATGTTGATGGCAATCAACCTCCATTGTTGACCAATAGTAGCCAGCTCTCAAGATCTTCTTGGCCATTGTATGTCTGCTTGAGTGAGTACCAAAGATTCCATCGTGCATGTCTTCCATGATTTCCTCTGCCTCCTTCTTGTCCACACATCAGAGTAGAGTGGAGTCATGGTTGCGCTTGTATAATATCTCGTTGCTTAGGAAGAATTTGGCTGCAAATCTTCATAAGAATTTTCTGTCATTGATGGATGCTCCCTCTGGATACTCTTGTGCTTTGAGATACCTCATCACCTCATGGTACCATGGCTTTTCTGCGTCAGTATCAAGTTCATAGCAATGTGTAGGTTCGTCGAATCTTTCAATTGTAATCATAGGGGCTTCGTTGTCCTATCTGACCTTGAACATTAAAGACATGGTTGCCAAAGCGTCGGCTAGTTGATTTTCTTCCCTAAGGAAGTTCTAAAAAGTGATTTCTTCAAAGTAGGGAATCAGGGATAACACAAGTTCCTTGTAAGGGATGAGATTAGGGTGCTTAGTGTTAGAACCAAGTTTGGTTCTAATCATATCTTAGAGTTTTGATGATAACAATGAAATAAATTTTGTATAATATATTTTATACTCTGATGTGTATGTGTTGTACCCCAAAAATTGATCTCCCATTTTTCATTCAAGATACTATCCTAGGGTTTCTCGGATACTCAATTTGGCTCAAAAGTTAATCAGACAGATTCCTTTCCTAGGCAGTAAGTCAACAACTAGGGTTTGTTATTTCCCAAAGAAGCTGAGTCTCCAAGGTTTCAAATGGTATTCATAGATCTTCATGTCTCCTCAAGGATGTTTGTGCCAAGTTTCAAACCTCACATTGCAAGTTTGCTCAGTCAAGGGTTCAGATGATTGAAAATGACTCCATTGACCCAAAAGTTGACCTTTTGCGAGACCAAGTTTAAGCGATTGTAAATTCTTCATTATTCGATAGTTTTGAGTGGTTCTTCTTGCGTATGACTCTCCTTGACGTCATCTCCATTTTCTCTTCACAAATCAAGAACTGATTACGTGTAGAAGATCACCAAAATTCGAATACGTTAGAAGTCGCATCAGGGAGTTTGACCTAATCTTAAATAACTGTCGTCTGATTGCTAAGAATTGTGATTTCCTCAAATTACAAGATCTTGAGACGATTATTTCTGCATATGATCATAAGTGATGTCGCTCACGAGTTTATCTTCAAAGATCGAAAGAAAATTGCATTTGGAAGACTTTGAAAGTTATCGAATCATCGCAAGTCATTTGTTTGATTTTGAATGTTCTTAATTATAATTGGTTGAAGTTTGTTAATTCTACAATATTGATAAATATTCTTAAGGCATGTTTTGTTTGACAATGAAGTCCCATTTTAATCGAGCATGGCATACGAGTTCATTTTGAATGCAATTTCGATTTGGACAAGATGTGAATATTAAGACTTTCATTTAAATGACCATAGTTTTGGGTTTGAGTTAACCAAATTGGAATTGAATTCTTAAAACATTTATTTTGTTTAAGAATTATTGGAGTACAAGGCGCGTGGTTGCTTGAAGTTCAAGTTGCCAAACCAAGATGTTTTATTCAAAGCAATCAATTGAGAATTGCAAAGTTTAAATTAAAACTCAAAGTTTCGTACAATAAATTTCATCACTTACAAAGTTATTCAAGGCTTTATGTTTATTACATTACAATTGAAATAAATTACAAATTTTTGTCTTGTTTACAAAGGATTACAAATTTCTTGTTTACAAAGAAAGAAATTTTTTGTTCTATTTCTTCAAGTCTTCTTTGCTTCATCTTCAAGCAATCCATCCAATCTTCCATTGCCATCCATGCCTCATGTTCATGAAACAAAGAAGAACAGAAAGTTAGCAAGCAATTCAAATAAAAGTGATATGTAAAGAAAGGAAAAAATCATCATTAGGGTTTGTATTTAGGAATCATATTTTAAAGGTTTTGTTTTGCCATAATCCCTCTTGTACTATTTTTCAAATCACAAGGTTGGGCCTTGGTTCACAAAAAAAAAAGGAAATTTACAATCATAACCTAAAGCCCAAGGCTGTCCAACAAGAAACAAAGTATTGCAACAAGCCAAAACAGCAACCCAAAGGCAGACTGCAATACAGCAGGGTCCAAGCAAAGGCAAGGGCAAAACTGCAAGTTACAACAACAACAAAATAGGCTGCATAGCAGGCCACAAACAACAACAAAACAACAGTCTAGCGCAACAACTAGGCTGCCAAACAAAGTGCAGCAAGTAATGACAGAACAAGAAGGCAACACAAAGTAAAACAAAAACAGGACAAGGCAAAACAGCAAGCTAGCTTGCTCAATAACCAAAATGCATCATCATTTTCCTAAGTTATACAAACCCTTCAGAAAATATAGAAAAAAAAGCAAATAGCCTTACATTTTCATTGAAAGATAAAAGAGAAATAGACAATTTGAAAGATTTCACCTAGCTTACACAACATGCCAAAGTCATCTTTTCCCAAAAACTCAGCCTAAATGTTGCACAAAATAGGCAACTTAAGGCCTGCACCTCAAGATATTCAAAGTCAAAACTAGCATCACAGAAAACATCAATCCAGCAAGCAAATAAAAGCCTCATAATCAGGTTGTTTCAGCGAAAATTCAGAGACGTAATGTCAAAATCATAGGCCAAGTAATAATACTACAACACCTCAAAAGACAAAGCTTTTGGTTCACAAAAAACCAGAGTAACTCATCCCATAAGCAAGCACAGTTCAGTAAACCAGCAAAAGTACAGAAAGTACCAAAACTAATACAGCAAGTACGGCCTCAAAGCAAGCAAAGTCAGTCAAGTACAAAATCAGCAAGCCAACATCCATAATGAAAAAGAGAAAGTACATAAAGTACCAAACCCTGTACAAAGTCTAAAAGCAACAAAGTAACCGACCAGTAACAAGCAACAAGTATAGCAAAAGTACCAGAGTTCAGAAAATGAGAAAAAATAAAGATGATAAGTCTAAACAGCACAACAAGCAAAATTAGAGGCCAAGATAATACTGAACCAAGCATCATATCGAGAAAATATACAAACTGAGCCAACATCTACACAAAAACCAGAGAAAAACCAAATAAAAAAGGAGAATCCATTACCACATAGAGATTAAGTCAGTTTTCAACTAAAAGACATAACCGGTTCCAATTGTCTTCACGTCATCATCATCTCCCTTCCTCACTCACCCTCAGTGACCACTGAACACCATCATTCATCTCATCTCTCCATCCAAAGTTCAAAAAACTACAAAGGAAATTGCAAGAAGACGAAAGCCAGCAAAACGAAGGAATAAGATATACCAGAAAGAAGAGCTTCCACATGTATAATCCTTTCCTTAATTCTCACACCTCTACTCAATACATTTTCTGCATCAATTAGGGCATAAAAACAAAAATCATTAGACACAGAAAATTGCAAGAGTACAGTAGCACAAACCTTCAATCTTTTTAAAATAAATCACTGATTCCTCTTAGTGAGCATTAAAAGAGGCGGAGTTTAGGGTTAGAGAAAAGTTAGAGTTTGTATCGATAAAGAGGGCAAAATCGCTAGGTCGATTTGATGAGGATGAGAGAGACGAGAGAGATAGGTCCCGATTACAGAGGGTTGGAAGAAGGAGAGGAAGAAGATTAGCGTGAGAATTAGGAAGAGGGTTAGGGTTTTCAATAATCTGATTTCCCCTTTTCTCATTTGGAACAACAATAACAAATAACATTTTGTTCTAAACCCCTTTCCAATTCCTCCTTTAAGTCAGGTTTGGGTCTGGTTTACTTTGGCCCAACCCATTTTTTTTAGTTTCGCTTTATTATTTTGAAAAGGCATTTAAGTTAATGAATGAGAACTTGGTGTAGCGGTTAGGGAGTGTGTATGATGTGCGTGAGGTCCTGGGTTTAACACCCCCTTGGGACATTTTTTTATCTTTTCAGATCTGTTTATTTCGTTTTCTTTTTTTTGTTAAAACAAAATCTATGGGCTTAAGTATTTAAAGCCCATGCTCCAAAGAAAAAACAGTATCACCCCATTTCAGATTTAGCACCACCTTTTCATTTGTGTTTTGTTTTAATACTTAGTTTTGATTTTACTTGTTTCTACTAATTTAATAACTCATGGATTTTGTTAATTAATTCTCTCAATTAGTCTAGTTCTTAGTTTAATTTAATTTAGGAAAAGAACTTTGTAAATATATTTACTAATTAATTTTTGTATTTAAGTCTTAATTTGTTTATTTAATTTCTTAATAACAAAAAAACCCTAAAAGACAAAATACATGCATTTGATTTAGTTTCTTTAAATAGAGTAGATATTTTCCATTTTTCTTTTCAAACTTTTTAAACAAAAAAAGACAAGAATTTTATTTCCTTATCTTTATTTCGTTAATTTTTACTTCATAAACTTGTTGTAATTAATTGCCCGATTCGATTTGGTTGTATTGTTTGCCTATTTGGACATTTAATTGTATTAATCTATCCCTATTTGTAAATCTGTACTCCCCATTCCCGAAAGCTTTGTAATAGCGTAGAATTTTAATTTCCGCAATTTACTGTTTTCCTTATACTGTATAGTTATTAGGCGTGTATGACAAGATTTAAAATCAATCGCTAGACCACCCTAATCAAAGACAAAATTGACTTGAATCGAACACACTTTTCACACGCGCACCCCTAGGGTAACCTTGCTTGTTGCCTCGGAAACACAGTAATGTCCCTCGAATATGAGACGCTTTAGCAAAGATCCTTCGATATAAAAAAATCGTAGTCCCTCGATGTCCCTCTATGTTGCCTTTGATAAAACGATCTAGTCCCTTACGAAAAATTGCTAAAGCGTCTCATAAGTTGCCATCTATGACTGTATGATTGACCCGCGCTCGTCCCTTCACATCCAATGATGGGGCTTCTTACCAAAACAATGGTAAGATAGCACCATATAAAGGAGGAGGAAAAGAATATCTAAGACCTTTTGAGTAGGTTGATTTGCTCCTAGTTGCTCGCTTGCTCACAACAAAATATTTTATACACCAATACTCTCATTTTGAAACATTTTAAAAAGACAACACTTTGTACGTGTTCTTATAAAAACGAGAACCATTACAAAGACATTTTAAAAATACTTTCAAAAAACACATTCCACAAACACCTCTTTAAACTATTTTCAAAACCACACTTTGTACGCGTTCTTATAGAAACGAGAACCATTACAAAGACATTTTCAAAATACTTTCAAAACCCACTCCACAAGCACATTCAAACAAAAGCAAGTGATCTAGAAAGCAACTAAGAGCCCGTAGATAACTACATATGAAAAGGGTGTTAATACCTTCCCTTTTTATAATCTATCCCCCGAACTCAAGAAAACATCTCAAAGGTTTTTCCTGTTCTTTTCAACCTTTCCTTTTGGATAAAAGAAAAGTCGGTGGCGACTCTTGCTAACTGCAACATTTGCGATAAAACACAAAACAACCAAGTCAGTTCTCCCACCGTGTTACAGAACTGGCGACTCTGCTGGGGAATTACTTAAAAGTGGGGTTACCTTAGGGATATATCACATTTACTTGCTTTCCTTGTTTGATTTGCATGCTTTACATTTTTTGGGTCCTTGTTTGGGTTACTAAAAGATCCTACACCCGGATTTAGAGCACCTTTTAGGTAATTAGTAATAAACTGTGAGGGAACTGTGCGGGGTATACTGACACGGTTGAAACAGTAGCTACGTTGATGCGATACTTTGGTGTGTACCGGTAGCCCTTGAGTAATCAAGGAGAATATGGGGCCGCTGCGTGGTATCATAAAGCATCAACTGACCTTAGCACCTTAATTGACCAACTTGGCTTTTAGGACGTAGTGAGATAGCCGTCTTTGGTGTAAACCCAAAGTCGATTGATACTCGATGCTACACTCATTGAGGTTTGACCCTTGAGTTTTGTTTGGTGGCAAGTCAATTGTCTATCAGAACGAGATTTGGGAGAAAGACATGTGATATTGAGATCTCTTAGAACCCGGTTACTATTACTAGGACAGGTTGAGCCAACTAAACTTCAAGAGGGTACTTACCTACAAACTCCATGCAAGCCTAAACCTAATAACTTGTCTGCTTTGTGTGTATATGATTATTTGTATATAAACTTGCTTACTTTGAATACTTGTACATAACATCATGACATCATACCATAGCATTTTCAATAACAATGAACCATAGTATTGCAAGGATCTCAAGGGTATTTGACGCAGGGTCACGTTGAACCAGACGTCTATCAAGGGGCAAGAGGATTTATTTTCCTCTAACCAAGCACCGTCAAAGATCAAGTATAACAACTTGAGTCAAAGGCTATGAACCACTCGACATGGTGAGCTTAATTCTCGTGTAAGTGACTACTAACATTTACCCTGCGAGATCCTTGAAAACATTTGCATGTCATATACGTCATTGCATAACAGGTAGTCTCCAGTACAGGTCTCTCATGTTCTCGCTGTTTATTACAACAATGGCTCTCCAACAAGACAACAGAGATTTTCAAACTCAAGAGGCTCAGTTCAGGGAAATGTTCCTTAACCTATCCAAGGGGCAGGAAGAATTGAAAGCACTCCTCACTGGGAATATGACCAAGAAACGTCCTGATAACAACAAGGATGACTAGGTTGAACAGCTGCAAGTTGAGATGGAAGCAATGAGAATCCAAATGCTGGGGTAGATGACTCTTATCCAAAGCCTAGCCCGGGGACAAGAAGAGCTGAGGACTGTTGTCAACAAGCTCCATCAAGATGGATGCAACCGTATGAAACAAATAGTCGAAGTTAGGGACCAAGTCATTGATCAACCTCCAAGAAGACAAGAGTTTATACCTTCTCAAATTGCTACTACCTCACGAGTCCAATAACAACCTCGCCAACAACAACAGGGTAATCGACATAAGCAGAATACATCTGAAAGACGCTTCACCGAAGTCAATATGTCATTAGCTCAAGCATTGCAACACATGTTAGAGGCCAAACTGATTACGTTAAAGGACCCTCCTCAGAATCCCAACACATCCTCTCCAAGGTACAATCCAAATGCAAGATGTGCGTACCACTCTAACAGTCCTGGACATGACACCAATGGCTATTGGACTTTGAGAAATAAAGTTCAAGACCTGATTGATGATGGAACACTAGAATTAGCACCAGATGGTCAACTGGAATTCTTTTGCTATCCCTCAAAGGCTCACCACCTAAAGTGACAAGTTCAGACAAAAAGGCTTATGCTCATTTGAATTTTCAATTGTAATCTCTTTTATTGTTCAAACAATTATCTATTAATGTCAAACTTTGTTTCATTAATGCATTGCATATGTTTGTCTTGAATTCATCCATTCGTTTTCACTATATTTAAACTATGCTTTTTACTCTCTTTATGACATTCAACTCTTGCTAAAAGTTACAAGCCTTTAGATGAAGGATGACGAAAACAATGCCTTCATCTCATACAATATGCTTTTGGACAGACCTTGCTGATGATGTACATGCATTTTTTTCTGAATCCTAAACACTGGAGTTTTAAGGAGTATAATCCCTAGTCAACCCCTTCGATCCAAATAAGAATAAGCTTTAATTTTTACACAAATTAAAACCTTTAATCAAAACCTGGGGCAGGGTAGTCTCTCAGTTAATTCAAATGCGCATTCAATACACAACGAATGACATCAAAAACATTCCTCCGGAATCAAAAGACAGTGATGGTTTCCTACCGAAGAGGCAGTCATTATATCCCAAGAAAAAAGCTCACTAAGTCAAAACCTACAAAGGAAACTTAAGAAAAACTGGGGCATCCCGCTAACTGTAATCTCAAAACAAGAACAGTCGGGCAAAAATAAAAAAAAACAGGGATAATAAATCAAAAGAAAGAGCTCACTACAAATCCTCAACGACATGAAAAATGTTGCAAGAAATGACTGCCTTCCGATAAACTAAACTTGTCTGAACCATCACCAAAACGTCATTGGAGTTCAAACGCACAATTAAATGAGTTTAGGACTGAAGAACAACACGAAGAGCGGGTGGGTACAAATACACTTTGGGACTTTATCCTTTGTTTCTTAAACCTTGAACCAAGCCACCTTACAACCCTTCAAAAGTCCTAATTGAAGCATGAGTTAGTTCGAAAGCATACTGTTACAAAAGGTATCCTGACTCCTGTAAGGCTTTACTCAAAATCTTGAGTTGAATTTTTCTTACAAAAATTTATTTACTTGCTAAAACACATTTTCAAAACTTCAACACAAGCATAAACTTTGCACTATTTGAATATCGTTGTGGCTATTTGTTTGACAGCAGAGAAATTCACACAACGAATATCTAGTGAATGAAAGCTCTCTCAGTGAACAAAATCACTTCAGTTGGAAAGACACTTCCAATGACAAATCTCTCACGATCAAGGGGCATGACATGACCTTTGTCCAACACATCTGGGGTAATCAAGTCAATATTTAAAGAATCTCTCAAATAATTGTTGAATAACCAGGGGCAAATCTCCATATGTATCACTCAAGGGGCAATGTTATGTTGATCATGGGTTTGAACAATATCCACTATGAAGACTTCCGGTACCATCAATTTGCTTGTCTGTACCAATAGTATCAAATGGTGTCAGTATCATATGGTATCAGTATCATGTCTTTGGTTCCTCCCGTGACAGTTCTTAGAAAATTCTGAGACTTGACCATAGATCTTGAGCACCACCAATTTGTTTGTCTGTGCCAATAGTATCAGATGGTGTCAGTATCAGGTCTTCGTTTTCTTCCACAATAGTCTTAGAAAATATCTCTAGGAAGTTCAAGGCTGCTGGAAATGTGATCAAAACACAAGCGTCAAGGTGCACCAGTTTAACTCTGAGGGAAAATAGGCTCCCACGCAAACGGTCACATGCGACCAAGCAAACATTTTCTGGCATTACTACAACACTTACTACTAGGGGCGGTGCCAAATATCCCCAAGATCCTTCTCATAGGATGACTCCCAGCCAGAGTTTTAATCTCTGAAAACTTCTCACCAGCTGAGTTGACCTCAAGAACCCTCAAAGATTTTCCCCAGTGAAGAAGACACCTCTCCAACAGACCGACAACAGGGTTTATTTCTCCAACAAACTACAGATTCCCCAGTTTGAGTTTGCCTCTCCGACTACTACAAATAAAAGAACCACAACTCCTCTTCCCCAATAGACTACTCTATAATCCCCAACAAGTTACTGTGAAGCATGGGTAGTAGGGTTGTGAGAAGGAACTTGGATAGTAGGGTTACTTCGAAATGAAAGCCTGGGTAGTAGGGTTGTGAGAAGGAACCTGGATAGTAGGGTTAATTCTAAATGAAAGCCTGGGTAGTAGGGCTTGTAATAAGGAACCTGGATAGTAGGGTTACTTCGAAATGAAAGCCTGGGTAGTAGGGCTGTAAGAAGGAACCTGGATAGTAGGGTTACTTCGAAATGAAAGCCTGGGTAGTAGGGCTGTAAGAAGGAACCTGAATAGTAGGGTTACTTCAAAATGAAATCCTGGGTAGTAGGGCTATGAGAAGGAACCTGGATAGTAGGGTTACTTTGAAATGAAAGCCTGGATAATAGGGCTTGTGAGAAGGAATCTGGGTAGTAGGGTTACTCCGCTATGAAAGCCTGGGTAGTAGGGCTATAGAAGGAACCAGGATAGTAGGGTTACTTCGAAATGAAAGCCTGGATAGTAGGGCTTGTGAGAAGGAACCTGGGTAGTAGGGTTACTCCGCTTGATCATGTAGATTAGTTGACCCGTTTGATTTCGAGAACTGAGTTTCCATTAGTTATCTGTAGATGTGATCTGTATGGTTGCTGGATTCATTGAATCTAGTCGTCTTTTCCTGAAAAGATATTTGGGTTAGTTATATGCGATGCATGAAATGCAGGATGAGATGATGTTCTCAAAATAAATGAGATTATGTCGCATGCACTTATCATGTATGTAAATAGGATGTATGAAATGTGAAATGCTAATGAATGTATTTTTCTCCAGGAAAATAAATCCTTGACAAATGTCGGGGAGTTGTTAAATCCTGGACTGCTGTTGAAGAGTAAGTGTGCCTTCAAACTTTGCTCAGAACATTTCCAGCGGGGATTCCCTATTTTGTTAAGGAGAAATCTGCTGGTAGATGTTGAAATCTCTGTATAGAGTGTTGATTCCTGCTTGGGGAAAAAAGTTCAGGAGTCTTAGTCGTCCGCTGCTCTACTAGGGAGTCGAAGTTAAACTGATATCTGGTCGGGTCCAGGTTTCACAGTAACTTGCTGGGGATTGTAGAGTAATCTACTAGGGAAGAGGAGTTGTGGTCCTTTGATTTGTAGTATTCAGAGAGGCCATCTCAAGCTGGGGAATCCTGTCATTTGTTGGGGAAATAACCCTGTTGCCGATCTGCTAGAGAGGTGATGACTTCGTTGGGGAAAGTCCTCGAGGATTCTTGAGGTTGTCTCAGCTGGGGAAAGGTTTTTAGAGGTTAAACTCTTGCTGCGAAATTATCCTATGAGAAAGACTTTGGGGAGACTTGTCATTTCCCCTAGCAGCAAATGTTTGTGGTATTGCCAAATTTTTTTGATTGTACGTAACCCTTTGCTGAGATTGACGTTCAATTCTCCAAGTGACGGAGATGGAGACTTGCCCCTGGTTACTCTGTAATTCTTGAGAGATTTCTTGGAATCTTGACTGGACTGCCCCATGTGTGCTGGATAGTGACATGTCATGTCCCCTTGTTGATAGGAGATTTGTCAATGGGAGTGTCATCCTACTTGAATTGATTTTGTTCACTGAGAGAGATTTCGTTCATCGGATATTCATTGTGTGAATTTCTCCGCTGTCAAACAAATAGCCATATGAAAACAGTGATATTCAAGTAATGTAAAGTTTATGTTTGTCTTGAAGTTTTGAAAATGCTTTTTAGCGAGTAAAGAAATTTTGTTAAGAAAATTCAAACTCAGGATTTAGAGCACAACCTTACAGGAGTGAGGATACCTTTTGTAACAGTATGCTTTCGAACTAACCCATGCTTCAATTAGGAATTTTGAAGGGTTGTAACGTGGCTTGGTTCACGATTTAAGAAACAAATGATAAAGGCTCAAAGTGTATTTGTACCCACCCGTTCTTCATGACGTTCTTCGGTCCTAAGCTCAGTTAATTATGCGTTTGAATTCTAATCGAGTCTGGAATGACATTTTGGTGATGGTTCAAACAAGTTAAGTTTGTTGGGAGGCAATCATTTTTGCAACATTTTTTTTCATGTTGTTGAGGATTTGTAGTGACCTATTTCTTTTTATTTGTTATCCCTAATTTTTGCCTGACTGTTCTTGTTTTGAGGTTACAGTCAGCAGGATATCCCAGTTTTTCTTAAGTCTCCTTTGTAGGTTTTGACTTAGTGAGTTTTTCTCTTTGAGAGATAATGACTGCCTATTTGGTAGGGAACCATCACCGTCTTTTGATTTCAGAGAAATGTTTTAATGACATCCGTTGTATTTACGAGATGAGAGTTTGCAGCTAAACGCGCATTTGAATCAACTGAGAGACTACCCTGCCCCAGGTTTTGATTAAAGGTTTCAATTTGTGTTAAAACAGAAAACTCATACTTCTTTGGCTCGAAGGGGTTGACTAGGGATTATCTTCCTTATAACTCCAGTGTTTAGGATTTGAAAAAATGCCTGTACATCATCAGCAAGGTCTGTTCAAAAGCATACTGTATGAGATTATGGCATTGTTTTCGTCATCCTCCCTCTAAAGGCTTGTAACTTTTAGCAAGAGTTGAATGTCATAAATTGAGTAAAAAGCATAGTTTAAATGTAATGAAAATGAGTGGATCAAATCAAGACAAACATATGTAATGCATTAATGAAACAAAGTTTGACATTAATAGATAATTATTTGAGCAAGAAAAAGAAATTACAACTTGAAAATTAAAATGAACAAAAGCTTTCAATGATTCGTCATAGGAGTAGTGATTATGTTTGGAGTCTCCGGAGGGTCAAACTCAATCTACTTGGCATCAATCATGTCTTGGACTTTGTTCTTCAGAGCCCAACAATTGTTTGTGTCATGTCCTGGACTATCAGAGTGGTATGCACACCTTTCATTGGGATGATAGGTAGGAGCGGAAGTATTTGGGTTTCAGAGAGGAGCCTTTAACGTAATCAGCTCTGCCTTCAACATGTGTTGTAGCGCTTGAACCAGTGACATGTTGATCTTAGTGAATTGTCTTTTAGGCGCGACCTCCTTACGCTGATTCTTTTGTTGTTGTTGGCGAGGTTATTGTTGGACCCGTGAGGTAGTAGCAAATTGGGGAGGTCTTCCGACTTCTTGTCTCATGGGAGGATGAGCAGTGACTTAATTTCCAATCCTTATTGTTTGCCCCATACAGTTGCAACCACCTTGATGAAGTTGGTTGACAAGAACTTTCAGCTCTTCTTGCCCTTGAGCCAGATTTTGGATAAGAGCCATCTGGCCCACCAGCTGTCCCATCATTTGGACCCTCATTATGGCTATTTCAGTTTATAGCATTTCCAACTGATCATCCTTGTTTCCCTCAAGATTCCCCATGATCATGCCCCTAGTGAGGAGAGCTTTCACTTCTTCTTTCCCCTTGGATAGGTTCAAGAACATTTCTTGGAGTTGGGCATTTTGAGCCTGCATGTCTTTAACTGTTTGTTCCATATCTATCTTACTGAAATAAACAGTAGGAAGATAAGGAGACCTGTATGGGAGAAACCTGTCATGATATGATGCATGATATGTGGATGCATGTTTTCAAGGATCACGCGGGGTAAACATAAGAAAAAGTTAGAGATTTAACTTTGATCAACATTTTTGATTGGAAAACTTTATATCGGTGGATGTCCTTCCACGAGAATCAAGCTCACCATGTCAAGTGGGCCATAGCCCTTGACTCAAATTGTTGTACTTGATCTTTGACGGTGTTCGGTTAGAGGAAAATAAATCCCTTGCCCTTTGGTAGACGTTTGGTTCATCATAACCTGCACCACGGGCCCTTGAGATCCTTGAAATGGTTAAGGAAATGCTAGTATGATGTTATGTACAAATATGCGAGGTAAGCAAGTTTATATACAAACAATCATATTCATACAAAGCAGACAAGTCCTTATGTTTTGGCTTGCATGGAGTTTGTAGGTAAGTACCCTCTTGAAGTTTAGTTGGATCAACCTGTCCTAGTAATAGTGATCGGGTTCTAAAGGATCTCAATATCACTAACCTTTCTTTTAGGCATTGTCTCAGCTCAATCAATCTTTTATTGCGGCTGAGATATCCCAAAAGTCCGGTCTCAATGAGTGTAGCATCGAGTATCAACCAATTTTCAGCTCTACACCGAAACCGGTTATCTCACTACGTCCTAATGGCCAAGTTGGTCAAGTAAGGTTCTAAGGTCAATTAGTGCTTCATGACACCGCTCAGCGGCCTCGTATTCTCCTCGTTTCAACACAAGAGATACTGGTACCCATAAATGCGTCACACTAACGTAGCCATTGTTTCAACCATATCGGTCTATGCCGTACAGTCTCCACAATCTATTGCTACTTACCTAAAAAGGTGACCCAGATCCGGGTGGAGGATCAAAGCAAACCCAAACAGAGAACCATAATGTAAAGCAATACAAATCAAACAAAAAAGAAAGTAAATATGATCTAACCCTAAGGTAACCCCACTTTCATATTCCCCAGCAGAGTCCCCAGTTCTGTGATACGGTAGGAGAACTGACTTGAGGTGTTTTGCGTTTGTGTTCACAAATATTGCGGTTTAGCAAGAGTCGCCACCGACTTTTCTTTTATCCAAAAGGAAAGGTGAAAAAGCACAAGAAAGACCTTTAGAGATATTTTCTTGAGTTCGGGGGGTAGATTATGAAAAGGGAAGGTATTAGCACCCTTTTCATCCATGGTTTTCCATGGGCTCTTAGTTACTCGCTAGATCACTTGCTTTTGTTTGAATGTGTTTGTGGTGTGGGCTTTGAAAGTATTTTGAAAATGTGACTTTGTAATGATTCTCGTTTCTATAAGAATGCGTACAAAGTGTTTGTTTCGAAAATGTTTTCAAGAAAGTGTTTGTGAGATGTGTTTTTGAAAGTGATTTTGAAAAGAGTTTTCTTTGTAATGGCTCTCGTTTCTATAAGAACGCGTACAAAGTGTTGTTTTCAAAAGTGTTTCAAAATGAGAGCGTTGGTGTATAAAATTTTGTTGTTGTGAGCAAGTGAGTAACTGAGAGCGAACCTACCTACTCAAAAGGTCTTAGATGTGCTTTTCCTCCTCCTTTAGATGTTGCTATCTTACTATTGTTTTGGTAAGAAGCCCCATCGTTGGATGTGAAGGGACGGGCGTTGGGAAGTTTGTATAGTCATAGAATAAAACCCATGGAACGTTTTAGCAATGTCGTTTTAGGGACTAGATCGTTTACCGAAGGTAACATCTTGGGTCATCGAGGGACTACGATCTTTTATCGAGGGTCTTTTGCTAAAACGCCCATGTTCGAGGGACATGACTATTTTTCCGAAAGGCAACAAAAATGAGATTACCCTAGAGATGCTAATGTGCAAGTGTGTTGGTTTGTATGCATTTTGTCTTGTATTTGAAATTCATCTATTTATTAATTTTATCTTGCCATACATCCTATTTACTAACAATATATGAAAATCAAGTAAAATGCGGAAAATAAAATCTAAGCTATTACATCGCTTTAGGGGGATGGGGGTACAATTTAACAATGGGGATGAAGTGGATACAGAAATATTACAACCATATCGAATGATAATGAAAACAATGTAAAAACAGTGTAAAATAAAAGGAAAACTGCATTTTGAACTGCTATGTGTCGACCCATGCTGCTATGCATCGACACATAGCTTTTCCTTGCTCCTGTAAAACAAAATCTGCTTAGTATGAGTCAACACATAATGGGATGTGTCGACTCATGCACCTTCTTGCATCGATGCGAAACACGTATGTATCGACTCATAGGCTTTTCCAGCTTCTGTTTTGTAACTTGAACTCAGTATGGGTCGATGCATGGGGGTTATGTGTCGACTCATACCCTATTTTTTCACTAGGATGAGTCGATACATGAGGACATGTGTCGATACATACTGCATTTTCCTGCCTTAAACATTGTTTTACTGACTGTACAGGTTAACATATGATGGATAAATGTAAATAAAACATGATTGAATAAGCCTAAACCATAAGCAAATGATTAGTTCAAATGGATAATAAAATACTACATATTATCTTCAAAAACAACAAATCATTAATGATGTATGAAAAGATATCAAGTCAAGAAGACTTACCTTTTGGGTTGCACTGGCTGTTTTAAATCTGGATGTTTTCCAAATGTTAAGATGACCTCAATGAATCTCCAGAAAGCTACTCCGGACTGTTGGAACTAAGTTAGGCTGTACTGTGATGTTTTTGGTATTTTTTGAAGGTGAAGATGAATAATGCTACAGGGACTGTTTTTATGTTTGGACAGTCTTTGTAGGTGAAGAGTTGTTTGACTTATGGGAGAGTTTGTATGGTGGAGTAATGGGTTGGGGTCTTGTTTTGAATAAGAACAAGAATTTTGTTTTGAAAATGAATGAGTCAGGTTTTTTCAAAGGATGCTGTTTTTCTGCTCAACAAAAACTCTCTATTCTCTCTCTCTCTCAAAATCCCACTTCCAAAATCCATCCCCTTTGTCCTATGAGACAGTCCCTCTTGTAGACCTTTTACTGTGGTTTAGGGGGGAAACCAAATAAGTTATTTTGAATTGTTTTTGCTTACTGTTTTGACACTTTCTTCCCACAATTTTTCTTTGCCATTTTGGTGCAATTCTGGGGCTATTGTGATGCAGGCTTGGGCAGACTGCATAGAGCGGTTTTGGATTGTATTGGGCAGCATGTATACTTGGGGTGCAGCATAGCACAAGCTTTATTGTAGGGCAGCATGGGGTGTTATGGTAATGTGGCATATCACATTTTGTTCAACTTGGACAGTATGATTTGTAGCATGACACCAATTTGGTCTTGTGAATATTTCATGTACATTATGTCAAGGGCAAAATAATGTGGCAAGGTTTTTGAGAGAACTCAATCAAGACATAGTTTTAGAATTTGTAATTTTGCAAAAATGCCACTTTGTAATAACTTGAATTACTTGCATCATTTTTAATTATTTGGAATTGTAGCAAAAAATGTCATGAAGTAAATGAAATTAACCAAGTATAGAAAATACTTAGAGAAATTTCAAAGTCTTGCAAAGTTGGATTTTTGATTCTCTTGATTTTTGATGATCAAACTCCATTTTTGGATGTCTGGACATAATGTGATTTTTGGGACTCAAATTTGGTCAAAAAGTCAAAGTTTGACTTTTTAGCGTCCGATTGACTTTTTCCAACTGAAACTCCAATGTTACTCATTTTGCCCCCTTTTGATAATTTAAATGATTCTTCTTAGAAAATATGGTCTAAGGCTTGAAACTTGACTGAAGTAATTCCAAGAGTCCTCGAGACATGAGAGGGAAAATTTTGGGGTACAACACCAGGACTAGACACGAATATTGTGGTTCATCGTCTACCAACTAAAGAAGATTGCACTCCAGTAAAGTAGAAGGTTCGTCGTATGCGCCCTGAAATGTCAGAGAAAATCAAAGCAGTGGTTATGAAGCAGTTAAACACTGGGTTCTTAGTTGTCACCTCCTATCCATAATGGGTTGCTAACGTGGTCCCGGTGCCTATGAAGGACAGTAAGATACGGATGCGTGTGGACTATAGAGATTTGAACAGGGCAAGCCTCAAGGATGACTTCCCGCTTCCCCATATTGACGTTCTGGTCGACAATACCGCACAACATAAAATCTTTTCCTTCATGGATGGTTTCTCTGGTTACAATCAGATCAAGATGGCACCCGAAGACATGGAGAAGGAAACCTTCACCACACAATGGGGGACTTTCTGTTACAAAGTGATGCCAGTTGGGTTAAAGAACACTGGGGTAACCTATCAGCGAGCCATGGTGGCTTTGTTTCATGACATGATTCACCATGAGATCAAGGTCTATGTTGATGACATGATAGCCAGGTCTCAAACTGAGGAAGAACACCTTAATCATCTACAAAAGTTGTTTGATAGGTTGAAGACGTACAAGCTGAGGTTAAATCCGAACAAGTGCACCTTCGGGGTAAGGTCTGGTAAACTCATAGGTTTCATTGTTATTGACAAGGGCATTCAGGTAGACCCTGCAAAGGTGAAGGCTATACAAGAGATGTCAGCTTCTCGCACTGAGAAATAGGTTAGAGGTTTCTTGGGACGCCTAAATTACACTGCCAGGTTCATTTCCCATCTAACTGCTACTTGTGAGCCAATCTTCAAGCTCTTGAAGAAAAATCAAGTGATAAAGTGGAATGACGAATGCCAGACTTCCTTCGAGATAATCAAGGAATACCTTCAAGAGCCTCCAATTATGATGCCGCCGATTGAAGGAAGACCTTTGATAATGTACTTAACAGTGTTAGATAATTCAATGGGGTGTGTTCTGGGGCAGCATGACAAGTCTGGTCGAAAAGAGCATACAATATACGACCTTAGCAAAAAGTTTACCGACTGTGAAAGAAGATACTCACTGCTCGAGAAAACTTGTTGCACTTTGGCATGGGCTGCTCACCGACTGAGATAGTATATGTTGACCCACACTACTTTTTTGATATCTAAGATGGATCCGATCAAGTACATCTTTGAGAAGCTCGCTCTCTTCGGAGGAATAGCAAGATGGAAAATGACCCTGACTGAATACGACATCCAATACACGACCTAGAAAGCAATCAAGGGAAGTGTATTAGCTGATCATTTGGCTCATCAGGCTGTGGATGACTACCAATCCATGAACTTCGAATTCCCGGATGATGGTATCATGTTAGTGACTGACTGTGAAGAACCTGGACCGGATGAAGAACCCGAGGAAGGATCCCGATGGACTATGTTTTTTGATGGAGCTTCCAACGCACTCGGCAAGGGCATCGGTGCTGTAATCATATATCCCGAGGGCTGTCATACTTCTTTCACTGCCAGATTATGTTTCACTTGTACCAACAATATAGCTGAGTATGAAGCATGTATCATGGGTCTCAAAGCTGCTATTGACCTGAGGATCAAGTTCTTGAGCATATTCGGGGATTCAGCCTTGGTAATAAGTCAAATCAAAGGGGAGTGGGACACGAAGCACCCTAATATCATCCCTTACAAAGAACATGTGCGAACGTTGCTTCCACACTTTGAAGAAGTCACCTTTGAACATTTTCCACGAGAAGAGAATCAGTTAACGGATGCGCTAGCTACTATGTCATCCATGTTCAAGGTCATATGGGACAACGAGGCTCCTCGGATCACTATTGAGAGGTTGGATGAACCAACATATTGCTATGAGATTGAAACTGAATAAGTAGCAGACAAACCTAGGTTTCATGAAGTGAAAAGGTATCTCGAGGCTCAATAGTATCCTGAGGGGGCGTCTGTCAATGATAAGAAGTTTCTGAGAGGTTCTCCACAAAGTTCTTCCTCGGTAATGGAATCCTCTACAAGCACAACCATGACTCTACTTTACTTCAGTGTGTAGACAAGAGCGAAGCAGAGAGGATTATGGCTGATTTACACGAAGGTACCTTTGGCACCCACTCTAGTGGATACACCATGGCTAAAAAGATCCTACGGAAAGGATACTATTGGTCCACTATGGAAGCAAACTGTTATCAGCATGCCCAAACTTGTCATAAATGCCAGATCTATGCTGATAAAGTACATGTACCTCTGGTTCCCTTGAACGTCTTGACGGCTCCCTGGCCCTTTTCAATGTGGGGCATTGACATGATCAGAGAGATTAGACCTACCGCTTCCAATGGGCATCGCTTCATCCTAGTGGCCATTGATTACTTCACGAAGTGGGTTGAGGCTGCCTCTTTTGCTACTATTACCAAGAATGTTGTGGTGAAGTTTATTAAGCATAACCTTATTTATTGGTATGGTTTTCTAGAAAGAATCATCACAAACAATGGTACAAATATAAATAATACAATGATCACTGAACTCTGTAAATAATTCAAGATCCAGCATCATAATTCTTCCCCTTACCGGCCGAAGATGAATGGCGTTATGGAGGATGCTAACAAAGATTGGCATGAGATGTTACCATTTTATCTTCATGGTTACCGCACCTCAACACGTACGTCAACAGGGGAAACACCTTATTCTCGGGTGTATGGTATGGAGTTTGTCCTACCTATTGAGGTCCAGATCCCTTCTTTGAGGATCATGAAGGATGCGGGTTTGAACGAAGATGATTGGATCCAGACTCGACTTGACCAACTGAATCTGATCGACGAGAAAAGGCTTGTTGCTGTCTGTCATGGTCATATATGCCAAAAGCGAATGATCAAGACTTTCAACAAAAAGGTCAAACGTCAAGTATATCAAGTGGGTGATCTAGTAATCAAGCGCATCATACTGCCACAAGGTTATCCCAGGGGCAAATGGACTCCCACATATGAAGGGCCATTTGTAATCAAAAGCATATTTTCCGGTGGAGCCATGATTTTGACCACCATAGATGGTGACGACCTTCCTCACCCCGTGAATGCGGACATAGTGAAAAGTTACTACGCGTAAATAAGGACCAGCTAGGTTGACTGGTCTAGGAAAAAATAAAGGCATCCCGGCGAACCAAAAGGGTTCGGGAAAAAATTAGGGATAAATACAAAAAAATTTATACATCCGGCAAGTCAAAAACCTGAAAAGGTGGCTTGGGCAAAAAAGGGTATCCCAGTGGGCTGAAAACCCGAAAGGGCGGTCCAGGCAAAAGTTAGGGATTTAAAGCGTATAACTATGTCCCATTGGATCACCTTGTGACTAGACATCAGTATCAACTATCAAGCTCAAACGGTACCGACCAATCCAGTCAGCTTCGAACAAGTAGCAAAGCGATGAGACGCGCTCAAGGACATAAGGGAAATAGCAGAATTGAAACTCAATGGGATTATTACACATAGTTGTTCTCTCTTTATACACTATTTTGTATATTTTCATTTTCCACGGTGGCGTTCTCTTACTAGAACGTCAGTCTCCTTGTATAAAAGTGCATGTTATAGGCGAACTTCAAAAATCAATACAAATCACTTATTTGAAAGTACAGAACTATTTGTTTTCTATTTTTCTGTTTTGGTTTGCAAAAACGTCCAATGATTATTTTTGACTTGCACATTTGAATATGATTACTGTTTATAAATACTTGCATAAGAAACGGAAAGACAACTACTAATGACTTTAAGAAAAGGGGAAAAGTCTAAAAAACAATTTGTAGTCCCGACAGTTACTCTTTCCAGCAAGTATAGGGGCAGAGACATCTTGAGACGAAGTCACTGCTACATCCTTAGCATATGACCTAGTGACGTCTATGTTTCCCATAGAGTTGAAACAACCAAAGTTTTGATCTCTTCCTCCCCAAGCAGGAATGACTTCCTCCAGCCAAATTCCCTTAGAGAACTGAAATTTGTATTCCCCAGCTGAGCTTTATAATCTCAAACAGTTTATAAAACCTCCTATTTGGTAGAGTTTATTTCTCTAACTGTGGAAGTTTATCCCCCAACAAAGTTTATTTCTCTACATCGATAAAATCTTCCGACAGAGCATCCTTCCCCCACAGAGTCATTCTCAAGCAGGAGTCAAAGATCTCCGGCAGAATATCCTCAAACGAAAAGAGAAAATCCTCAGCAAATCATCTTCATTCCTCATCCCCAACAAGAATGAAGGAATCAGTTTCCTCATCTACCAAAAAATAGTCCAGGATTTAGCTTCCCAGTACTCTCCAGCGGCAGTCAGGGATTTATTTTCCCAGACTAGGAAATATCGCAACAGCATCCCATATTCATACATCATGGCATGCACATATATATTGCATACAACATAATCTCATTTACTTTGAGAATATAATGACACAATGCATTTCATCCATCATGACATTGCATACGACTAACTCTTTACCTTTTTTAGGAAATATCAAATCAATAAACACCATTGACTACCTACACGACCTGGTGGTCTTCTCAAAAGCTACGTCTGACGAAGGGCTATTTCAGCATTTTCCTCAGAAAGATGTTCACAAAAGACCTTCTCTGGTTCAGTTAGATCGATACTAAGATCTTCCTGATTTCTATTCCAGCTGAAGATAATCCAAGACCATTTTCTGGTTCAATTAAATCGACACTAAGATTTTTCTGATTTCCATTCCAGTCAAAGTTAATTCAAGATCTTCTCTGGTTCAGTTAAATTGATACTAAGATTTTTCCGATTTCTATTACAGTTGAATATAATTCAATACTTTCCTCTAGTTCAGTTAGATCAATACTAAGATCTCTCTGATTTCTATTCCAGTTGAAGTTGAAGATAACCCAAGACCTTCTTCTGGTTCAGTTAAAATCGATACTAAGATTTTTCTGATTTCCATTCCAGTTAAAGTGATCCATGACCTTCTCTGGTTCAGTTAAATCGACACTAAGATTTTCCTGATTTCTATTCTAGTTGAAGACAACTCAAGACATTCCTCTGGTTCAGTTAAATCGATACTCAGATTTTACTGATTTCTATTCCAGTTAAAGACAACTCAAGACATTCCTCTGGTTCAGTTAAATCGACACTAAGATTTTTCTGATTTCTATTCCAGTTAAAGATACTGTAAAGCCTGGAGTCCGACCAGATAGCAGTTAACTTCATGTTCCCCAATAAGTCACTATGAAGCCTGGAATACGACAAGATAGCAATCAACCTTATTATCCTCAGCAAGTCACTATGAAGCATGGATCCTGACCAGATAGCAGCTCACTTCCGTCTCTCGCATCAAGAGATGAATCCCCAATAGAGTAATGGACAACTGAAGCTCCTAAACTCTATTTCCAAAATAAAGACCAACATTCCTCAGCGGAGTCCTCCTCAACAACAGGAATAGGGATCTCAACAAAGGAATGTCTCATGAGATCAACATTGTTCTCCATATGGCATCTTTAAGCCCATCTCCGACGATTTTCTGTCATCTTTTCCAAATGGCATCTATAAGCCCATTCTCGATGTTACCTATACAGTCAAGTATCATTTCAGACGAGTGCAAATTTCTGGGCACTCTAGTGTTCAATCATCTTCCACCTTCAGATCACGAAAGGCAGGCCGACCAATCTACATCCACAGGTTTAAAAAGATTGAACATGGGAAGTTGTTGTACCCCAAAATTTTCCCTCTCATTTTACTAAAGACATGCTAATTGAGGTTCTCAATTGCTCAAGGATGACCAAGAATTGACCAGTCAAATTCTCCTCCTAAGGCAATAAATCTCTAACTAGGGTTTCAGTTTTCATCAAGATGTGTGAACCCCAATGGTATAAAATGTTGCACATGGTCCTAATATATCCTCAAGGTCATCCATGCCAAATTTCATGCCATGCACAACAAGTTTGCTCAGTCAACTGCTCAAATGCCTGAAAATCAAATGGAATAGGTCAAAAGTCAACTGTGGCCTATATACAGTCAAACTTCAAGATTTTTGGTCAACATTAACATTTTGAAGTAATATCCATTATTTGATCAAGGTCTGATCATGATTCCTCAAGAAATGCTCCTAACTCATCAAAAGTCAAAAATGGCAAATTAGGGTTTCTATAGGAAAAGTCAACCAAACTTTGACCAGGCATAACTTTCTCATAATTTATCAGAATATTTTCCACAAAAGCTCATTTTTAAGAGAATCAAATTCCCTACAACTTCTCTTCAGCCCTCAAGTTCAAGAAATGCACAAATTGAAAGATACAAGCCCAGACATTATAGGTCCTTTCAAAAAAGTCAACAAAACACCTTTTGGGTCAAAGCTTCTTACATGAACATGGAAGATCCAATTGAAATGAAACCAAAAGGGTTGTTTAGAGGACATAATAAGATCTATAAAAAGTTCAATAACACCCTCTTAGAGTTAAAAATGAGAGAGATATGCATTGCTAAAGTTGACCAATTTTTGGAAAAGTGCATGAAGCCAATATTGACCAAACTTGAATTTTTTTCCAAATGGGGCCATGTTTTCATGTTTGAAACTTGTTTCTAACATATCCCACAACCTTTGAGCACATTAATATATTATCTTATTATTTATACTATTTATTTTGATATTTTATCCATTAAAATACAAAATTAAATAAATAAATAAAAGAAATAATGGAAGATATGATTTTGGAATCTTTTTCTCATTAAATAAGGGACATAGTATGCTGGAATATCAAAGCAAAAATGTATGGGACAAAAGGAGAAGGAGATCTACTTGTTTTAGCAAGTTTTGAATAAAATCCTTATGCTTTAAAAAACATGATTATAGTTGATTCTTTTGGTTTTGTTTTAACCTAATAGGATTCACTATATATACATGACAATATGCTAAGCCAAGGACACGCGCAACTGCCTCTAAAAAGAACCCTAAAAGTTTCAAAAAAAGGCAAAGAGAAGGTGCAACTTATAACGTACGATCCAGCCATTCTCCATCAAATCTAAGCACTCCATCACACACCTGAAGGTCCTAGGAGTCCATCCTTGTCAATCTCCAGGCTTGTAGCACTCCCAAACGCTCAGATCAAGGGTCACCAGATTGGGTATTTTTCTTGAATTCCAAAGCATTACATACTCTAATATAAACCGTTTCTATGTTCATATTAATGTTTGCACTGATGATCATGAATGTTTAGAGCCATCACATGGTTAGTTTGACACATGGATGATGCTTTGTCATTGTTAGGGCAAGGTTTCAGGCGAATTATGTTACTATTTCATTTATGTACACAAATGAAGAGTCAGTGCAGATGGCAAAGCGAGGCAATGGGAAATAGAAGACCTGGTTTCGAATCCCAGGTCCAGCGTTTTATTTTTATAAGCAGGTTTCATGTAGATTCACAGGTTCAAGCTGTGCATCATAGGCCCTCACACCATCACCATCAGATCTTCATTATTCTAGATCCAGTGCTCCTGGGTTGCATCCCCATGATGAACCTTTTCAGACGTAACAACACCAGATCCAACGCACTTGTGGGCCACTAGATCCGGGCCTTAGCAAAATTTAGTGATGCACCCCCCAATTTGGGTTTCTCACCCCAGGCCCATTCATTCTTTTTTTGTTACTTTATTTTCTTTTTTTGTTAGTTTATATTTTTTAAAATCTATTTTTTTAATCATAAAATCATAAAAAATAGGACTTAGGATTTTTTAAAATTAATTCTTGCAAATTAATTTTATTAAATTTTAACTTGTTTTCTTTAATTAAAATCAATTAAAAATTAGGTTAAATTTCAAGTTTTTTCATAAAATACCAAAAAATATTTTCATTAAGCAATTAGGTTTTTAGGGTTTGGAACTTATTCTCATCTCTATTTTTGCGCGTTATTATTTTCATACTGTTATTCTTTCTATTATGTAAATGTGTCCGATTTGTAATAGCCTAATTAGGGTTTTAATTTCTGCATTTTACATTTTCAGTCAGATATAATTGTAATTGCCCCGAAGCTTTGTAATAGCCGTAGGTTTTACTTTTCGCACTATACTATAAGCTTGTATATAAACTGCTAGTAAATTAGGCGTGTATGGCCAGAACTAATCAATTAATCTTAGATCATTAACATCAAGATAAAAATACCTCAAAAAAGCACCCTATTGCACACTTGCAACCCTAGGGTATTTTCCACTTTGGTTGCCTTCGGAAATGGGCATGCCCCTCGAACGTAGGGATACTCTTAGCAAAGACCCTCAGTTTAAAAGTCATCATAAAGATCATAGTCCCTTGAATGTCCCTCGAGTTTCCTACGAGAAATGATCTTGTCCCTCGATGTTGCCTACGGATATGATGACAGTCCTTTCGAGTGGCTAAGGTATCCTTACATGTTGCCTTCAATGACCATAAACTCCCCTTACGATAGTCCCTCAACATCCGAGGATAAGGCTACCTACTCACTAATAGTAGGATAGCACTATCTAAAGGAAAGGAGGAAAAGAACGTCCTTTTTCGAGTAGGTAGATATTTCTTAAGTACTTGCTCAAATCTAATTCACTTTCACACCATACTTTCAAAAATCTTTAAAAAAAATGCTTTATTACACTCTTGAGGACGGATACAAGAGTTATCATAAAGCAAACAAAACACAGAAACACAAAAGCAATTTTCAAAAATGAGCAAGTACCTAAGAGCCCGTAGAAAACCACAGATGGAAAGGGTGATAACACCTTCCCTTTCCATAATTTACCCCCCTTACTCAGAAAATCTCGAAAAAGGTCTTTTTCTATTCTTTTCAGCCTTTCCTTTGTTGGATAAAAGTAAAGTCGGTGGTGACTCTTGCTTATCACGACATTTGCAAATACAAAACACAAACCAATATTAATAGTCGGTTCTGCCACCGTATGACACACAACCTCTACAGTATGCTTTTGAATAGACCCCACTGATGATGTACATGCGTTGTTTGAAATCCTAAACAATGGAGTTATAAGGAAGATAATCCATAGTCAACCCCTTTGAGCCTAAGAAGTATGAGTTTTCTTTTCACACAAATTAAAACCCTTAATCATAACCTGGGGTATGGTAGTTTTCTCAGTTAATTCAGATGTGCATTCAGTCACAAGCTTTCCCTTCATACACGACAAATAGTGTAGAAGATTCTCTCCAAAAGATGGTGATGGTTCCACATAATAATTAAGAACAGGAAGTCATTATCTCTCAAAATAAAAGCCCATTAAGTCAAAACCTATGAAGGAGACTTAAGAAAAAAACTAGGGCATCCCGCTGGCTGTAATCACAAAAGAAACAGTTCAGGAAAAAGACAGGGATAGAAAAATCAAAAAAGAAAGAGGTCCTACAAATCCTCAACAAAAAGAAAAGGTCACAAAAATGAGTGCCTTCTCAAACAAACGTTCAATTTATGAACCATCACCGGAATATTGGGGCCAATATTCCAGAACTCAACTGGGATTCGAAATGCACAATTAACTGAGCATAGGACTGAAGAATATCACAAAGAGCGGGTTGGGTACACATAAAATTTGAGCCTTTATCCTTTGTTTCTTGAACCATAAATCAGGCCACGTTATAACCCTTAAAAGTCCTAGCTGAAGCATGGGTTAGTTCGAGAGCATATTGTTACAAAGGTATCCTGACTCCTGTAAGGTTTACTATAAATCATGAGTTGATATCACATTCTTGCAAATTTTGTTTTACTACAAAAAACGCATTTTCAAAAAATTTCAAGACAGACATAAGCTTTGCATTCTTTAAATGACATTGTTTGCATATGGTTAATTGTTCAAATGACAGAGAAATTCACTCAACAAATATTCAGTGAACGAAGACCCCCTCAATGGACAGAATCACCTCAAACGGAAAAAACATTCCCAATAACAAGCCTTTCATAATCAAGGGGCATGACTTGGTGTCTAATTAATCTGGGGCAGTCAAACCAATATGCAAAGAATCTCTCCAAAAATGCTGAATAGCCAGGGGCATATCTCCATCTGAATCACTCGGGGGCTATTACATTGATCGGAGATTCCAGCAGAAAATCACTGAAGTTTGAATCTTTGGTACCACCAAATTGCTTGTTTGTGCCAGTAGTATCAGATGGTGTTAGTATCATGTCTTCGAATCCTTCCATGACAGTTATTAGAAAAAATACCTAGGAAATTCAAGACTATCAAAAACTTGATCAAACATCAGGTGCACCAGATTCATCCTGAAGCATCCCCACACAGGATCCTACGTATAAAAGGGAACATGCAATCACATAAACATTTTCTGGCATTTCTATAACACTTGTTGTCATAAACGATGACAACTCTCCACATCCTATGAGCGCAAACATAGTCAGAAAATACTATGCATGAAAGAGCCCGCTAGGTTGATAGGCCTAGGCAAAATTAAGGGCATCCCGGCCAACTAAAAGAGTTTGGGCAAAAATTAGGGATATATACAAAAAAAATTGTACACCCGGCAAGTCGAAAGCCTGAAAAGGCAGCTCGAGCAAAAAAGCGTATCCCGGTGGACTGAAAACCCAAAAGGGCAGTCCATGCAAAAGTTAGGGATTAAAAATGTAGGACTATGTCCCATCATCTTGTCATTTGTTTATCAGTAGAAGGCTTATCATCCTGATCATAAATTTTCCAAGCACCCCAGGAGTTGGGATGACACTCAAACCATCCACAAAGTCTCCACATGTACTTTCTTCAGCAGGTACAGAGGTAGGGGCATCTTACTAAAAAGTTGCCGCCATATCCTCAACTTACAACCTAGTGATGTCAGGTGTTCTTATATCCCCGGCAGAACAGGAATTTCCAACTACTGCTCCGACATCAGGTTTTCCCCAGTAAAGTCGTCAAACTTCCCAGGATTCCCCAATAGGATTTCACAAAATCCTCAGGTAGTTCATAGAGCTTTCATTCCCCCGACAAAGTTTATTTCTCTAACAACGGAAGATCATCTCCCAGCTGTTCAACTTCAACAAAATCTAAAGACCTATATTCTTCATCGCGAGCTGCAATCAGGGATTCATTTTCCCTAATTCAACAGTGTTGCAATAGAATAATTGATACATTCACGTATTGCATTCATACATCATTCTACAAACGTCATAGCATATGCAGTACAAATGCATACATCCCAATCTCATTTATTTTGAGAACACCATTACACAATGCATTTCATACATCATGATATTGCATACAACTAATGCTTTACCTTTTTAGGAAAGATCAATCAACAAATATTTATCATCAATGATTTTCAATAGGTCCAGGATTAGCTCCTGAAACAAAACAGAGTAATTATATGTGCAACCAAATACAACCTTACATGGGCTCATCATGAAGCAATCTTACACGGGTTTCTTCTAACTTCCAAATACAACTTTACACGAGCTCAACACGAAGCAATCTTACACGGGTTTATTCTGACTTCCAAATACATCTTTACACGGGCTCATTATGAAGCAATATTACACGGGTTTCTTATGAATTCCAAATACAGCTTTACACGGGCTCATCATGAAGCAATCTTACACGGGTTTCTTCTGACTTCCAAATACAGCTTTACACTGGCTCATCATGAAGCAATCTTACACAGGTTTCTTCTGACTTCCAAATACAACTTTATATGGGCTCTTCATGAAGAAATCTTACATGGGTTTCTTCTGACTTCCAAATACAACTTTATACGGGCTCTTCATGAAGCAATCTTACACGGGTTCCTTCTCCCTCCATCTGAAGTTTTACACAGACTCATCCTGAAGCAACCCTACCCAGGCTCCTTCTCACAATCTCCAGATGCAGTTTTACACGGACTCATCCTGAGGCAATCCTACCCAGGTTCCTTCTCTTGAATTTCCAGATGAAATTTCACACGGACTCATCCTGAGACAACCTTACCCAGGTTCCTTCTCTTGAATTTCCAGATGCAGTTTTACACGGACTCATCCTGAGGCAACCCTACCTAGGTTCCTTCTCTTGAATTACCAGATGCGATTTTACACGGACTCATCCTGAAGCAACCCTACCCAGGTTCCTTCTCACAATCTCTAGATGCAGTTTTACATGGACTCATCCTGAGGAAACCCTACCCAGGTCCCTTCTCACAATTTCCAAATGCAGTTTTACACGGACTCATCCTGAGGCAACCCCACCCAGGTTCCTTCTTACAATTTCCAGATGCAGTTTTAACCAGACTCATCCTGAAGCTACCCTACCCAGGCTCCCTATCATATATCTCCTAAAACAACCCTACCCAAGTTCCTTCTCATACACTTCCAGATGAAGTCTTACCCGGACTCATCCTGAAACAGCCCTACACAGGTTTCTTCTGATACATTTCCATATAGCAGTTAATTTCATTCTCTTTAGTAAATTACTGCGAAGCCTAGATTTCAACCAGAAAACAACAAACTTTCATCTCTCCAATCCAGAGATAACCCCTCAGTAGAGTCATGGACAACTGAAGTTCCTAGACTCTATTCCCCAGAGTTTTCCTCAAACAGGAAAACAACAGAAATCAACATCCCCCAGTGGACTCCTCCTCAGACAACAGGAACAGGAATCCCCATAAAGGGACCATTTATGACTCTAAGTCATCTATTTCTGATGGCATCTTTAATCCCATCTTCGACGACTCTCAATCATCTACTCCAAATGGAATATGTAAGCCCATTCCCGATTAACATCAACCAACAGTGTTACTTCACGCGAGTGCAAATTTCTGGGTACTCTAGTGTTCAATCCTCTTCCACCTTCAGATCACGAAATGCAAACAAGCCAATCTAAATCCTCAGGTTTAAGAAGATTGAACAGGGGCAGCTGTTGTACCCCAGAATTTTCCCTCCCATTTTCACTCAAGACATGCTTCTAGAGGTCCCCAAATTGCTCAAGGTTAACCAAGAATTGATCAGACAAACTCTCCTCCTAAGCAATGAACCTCTAATTAGGGTTTAACTTTTCATAAATATGTGTAAGCTCCAAATGTCACAAATGTTTGCCATGGTCCTAATATTCCTTCAAGATTGTCCATGACAAATTTCACGCATTCCACTATAATTTTGCTCAGTCAATTGCTCAAATGCCTGAAAATCAACTATACTAGGTCAAAAGTCATTTGTGGCCTATATACAGTCAAACTTCAATATTTTTGGTCAACATAAACATTTTAAAGTGATATTTATTATTTAATCAAGGTTTGATCATGATTCCTCAAGGAAAGTCCTCAAATAATCAAAAGTCAAGATTTGCTAAATTAGGGTTTCCTAGGAAAAGTCAATTGAACTTTGACCAGACATAACTTTCATATACTTCATCCATTTTTCCCTAACCAAAGATCATTTGGAAGAGAATTTAATTCCATACAACTTTTCTTTTATCCTCAAATTCAAGAAATTCACCATTTGAAAGATACAAGCTCATACATTACAGGTGATTATAAAAAGTCAACAAAAGACACTTTTTGTCAAGACAACTTACATCAAGATAAAGTATTCAAAAGAAAAAATTATCAACATATAGATTGTAGAAGACATCTTGGGATTTCCAAAAAGTCTTAGATCATCTTCAAAAGATGAAAATTGATAAAGTTATGGTTTGCACAAGTTGGGCAAATTTGTGAAAAATGCATGAAGTCAACTTTGAGCAAAATTGCATTTTTAGGTTAATGGACCTAACTTTTAGGGTTCAAACATATTTATAACATACCCAAGGACTTTTAAACCTAACTATGCATTATTTGGATTTTTATTTCTATTTATTTGAATTTTTATTCATTTAAATATGAATTAAATCAAATAAATTAAATAAAAATACAAAGAATAATGTGCCATGACATTTGGGTTTGACTTGATCTATTAGAAGGCCCATATATTCGTGCAAGATACATCCAAATGGTCCAGGTTCATTAAACATTCAAAAAGAGGCAAGGATCTTCAAAAAAGGCAAGAACAAACTCAAAAAATAGAAAGTTTTCAATATGTTTGATTTTTGTTTTATCATGGTTTGATTAATTGATTCCTTGCTATGTATGTTGCCTCATTCATAGCTCTATATAAGCATAAGCAAACCATATGCAAAGGGGAACGAAATTACTTTACAAAAATCTCTTCAAAAGCTATTCACAAAGCTCTCTCAAAATTCTCAAAATCGTTCAAAAGTTGTGAAAATTCAAAACCTGATCTTCAGCTTTCCTCCATCAAATCTCGTGCCATCTTTGCAATCCTGAGGTCCCTAGGAGTCATTTCCATTCCCCACCTTGGCATGGAGCACGCCTGAGTCGTCCATATAAGTTGCATCGTTCGGTATAGTTTATTTAAATCTAATCTTATTAATTTGCATTTATTAATCTATTTTACATTTGCATACATGTTTGTAGTCGTACATAGAGCAGGTTGAACGTGAAGCATGTAACTTTTGAAGCCTGGTTCATGAGATGTCATTCTCAACACCGATCGGAAGCTTGGATCCGAAACGCAACATTCAGAGACCTTTAGCCAAAACTAACGCCGAATTTATTTATTTACTTCTTTTTATATTTACTTTTTCAAAATCATTTTTATTTAATCATAAAATAAAAAATAAAAAAAATAGATTTATGTTTTTTTATATATAATTAAATTTAATTTGTGCAAGTTAATTAATTATATTTTGATTTATTTCAAGTAATTTAAAACCAATTAGAATTTAGACTTAGTCATTTCAAATCTTTTTCTCAATAATAAAAATCCAAAAAATGTTAGAATAAGTTTCCTTTTGATTAGTTTTAATTGCATCTTATTTATCACTCTTTTATTTATTTAGTTAAAAAATTAATTTAAGTATTTTTCTTAATAAAAATGACAAAAAAAGTGCTAAGTATGTAGAAGTATTTTAGGGCTTACCTCGCTTTCCATATTCGCGCGCCCATTTTAAATTTCGTTCATTTTATATTTATGTAACTGCAAAAGGTTGTAATAGTTAAATTTAGGACTTTTTACTTTTTGTTTCTGTTGGCTGAAGATTTTGATAGTATTATTAGGAGCAAAATAAATGGGACGTTTCGATTGAAATAAAACAAAACGTCATGTTTCGAAATAGTAGAAGCAATGCTTCGAATGAGCATATCAGAACATGGAGCTTCGAGTGACAGTTATGAGAATATATCCAAAGAAGTCTCGAAATGACAACAAGGCTGTGTCTAAGAAGTGCGTTCGAAGCGAAGAAGTGCCAAAACATTTGAAATTCAAATGCAAGCGGGATGTTCGAAATTTGAAATATACGCGCTGGAGCATTCGAAGACACGTGGAAGCAAAAGAGAGGCATTGCTCTGCATGTTCTGAACGTGGCAGAATCTTATAGCAAGACCGTTATGGTCGAAGTAGTATAAATAGAAGTCTTAGCATTAGGATTTCGTGTGTCATATCTATTTGTACAAAAAACTCAGTAAACATTCAAATTACCACATGGCTAGGGAAACGAATGCAAGAGCAATGTACGTATGATAGCACCACATGTTTATGATTTAATGAAAACCCTTTATCATTTCCAGTACTTTCCTTATCTTTATGTCAATACCATTTACAAGTTTTGCATCTAAAGTCTTTTTATTCGAAATCTTTTTACTGATGCCTTACATTTAAATGCTTTCCTTCCATTTTCAAAATACATTACATTTCAGAAACTGTTATACATTTCATGCCTTTATCTTCAAGTTTTTATCCTTCGAACACCTTTTTTACTTAAAGCAATTTTACAGGTTTCTTGCATTAAACGCTTTCTTCATATTTCGAATCTTTTACATTAACTGTTTTCTTTACGTTTCGAAGTCATTTACTTGTCTTTTATGTAGTTTTTACATGTCTTTACAATTAACTTTTATTCATGCAATTTAGTTTCGCGCACATATATTTTGATTACACATTTAGATCTTTAAGAGAGAAATCGAAATAAATCAAACACCTACGCAACATTCTAAATACCAACCATGAATACCTGTTCGATCATGAGAGTTACCCTAATGACCAACACGCCCTATGATCAATCTAGTCGATCCTGCGAGTTACCAGAGAAATTGAATAACAGTCAGTAAGTTTATTCGATAGTTTGGAAGACTAGCGGTTGTTTACCAGAAATCACTGTAAACAAATTGGCACACCCGGTGGGACTCAATCGTTGGACATTACGGAATTTAGAACAGAAATAAAGATTGTTGAGACGTAACCATTATAAAAGCGTTGGAACCTAAGAAGTTTGTTGTTTTATGAACCTGAGAAGTGGTAGAATAACCAACAGCAACCAACCCTTATCCAGAAGAAAACGTTTGAACAAGATGTCTAATTCTGACAATCAACAAGGGGAACAAAACGCCCCACATACAACAGGCACTAACGTGTCCGCTTCGATGGGAACGTCTAATGTGATCCCTTCGAATGCACAATCTGTCTCCTCTTCTACCAGTAATATAGCCACTAATGGAGTAAGTGGCATATCAACTAATAGTTCGATCTTAGGAAATACTGGAACCATTGGTTATCCTGGGGGATTTGTTCCACCATCAGGGACACAAACCCATTTCGCCACTCCACTAACTAGACCACCCGGTTTTGATGGTAATAGAACCAGAAATTCCTCTTATGGAATGCCAACATATTTTATGGCAGGTTTACACAATTCCACATCAAATTCATCACCACAATTGGGGTCTGGGTCTGGGGCGAATCAGTTTATGACAAATAACCAAGGGTCAGTGGGTTATAGCATAATGCCTATTTTAACCACAGAAAACCAGTTGGCTTTCAGGCAATTGATGGATGACAGTAACCATAACATGATAGGGGTATTAGCACAAACTATGCAGGAAATATTTGCCCCAATAGTATAAAATGTGACTGTGACAAACAGAGAGAACGCAGATAACATGAGTCGAATAGCAAATTTCTTTGCTCCCCCAGATAGGCATAGGCAGAATCAGGCGGGAGTTCGAGCAAACATACCTATTGTGGAACAAGTTGCTAACAATCCAACTTATAGACCACCTAGAGAAGAAGTTAACTTGGGGGCAAGGGCACAAAGGCTAGAAGCCCCAATGATCCCAGGCCCACAAAGAGAAATTATGGAACCAAGGGCAAGGGTCGAAAGGCTGGAAGTCCCAGAGTTTCGAGAAGAACAACCTAGGAGGGTTGCCATGGTGGGTCGAAATCAAGATGCTGATGCTGTCGTTCATAGAATTCGAAACGATAACATCTTGGCAGAAAACAATTTAACCACCGTGATAGATAGAGTCATGGCCCAGAATGGCCTCAACACAGGAATGAGAAGGCCAAATTATGCTTCTCCTATATTAGATTTCATAATGCATACTGATTTACCAAGGGGGTATAAAGTCCCTAAATTTACAAAGTTCGCTGGGGATACCAATGAGTCAACAGTCGAACATATAGCCAGATATCTAACCGAAGCGGGAGATATAGCCAATAATGAAGACCTCAGGATCAAATACTTCCCAAGTTCCCTGACTAAAAACGCCTTCACATGGTTCACCACTTTGCCTCCTGGGTCCATTGATACTTGGGCTCTTTTGGAGAGATTGTTCCATGAGCAGTTTTACATGGGACAGTCAAAAATAAGCTTGAAGGAATTAGCCAGTGTCAAGAGAAAGTTCACTGAACCCATAGATGATTATCTGAATAGATTTAGGCTTTTGAAATCCAGATGATACACAGTGGTGCCTGAACATGAGTTAGTCAAAATGGCCGCTGGTGGCTTGGATTACTCCATTCGAAAGAAACTAGACACTCAATATTTGAGGGACATGGCTCAGTTAGCCGACAGGGTTCAATAGGTCAAAAGGCTAAAGGCCGAAAAGGCCAGAGTCTTTAAAAATAACAAGAAGGAAAGGATCTCCTATGTTGGAACTGAGGAAGCAGAAGATTATCCTGAATTCGAATTCGAAGAGGTCGAAATCGACCTCGCTGAATTAAAGCAGGCACCACCCTACTCCTGCAAATTATTGGTTCCCACAAAAGGGAAAGAGATTGTTGAAAATGAGAAAAGTGACAAATTCCCAAAGAAGGTTTATACCTTCGATGTCACTAAATGCGACGAGATTTTTGATTTACTTGTCAAAGATGGCCAACTCATTGTGCCATCAAATGTCAAAATACCTCCTTTAGATCAAAGAAAGAAGAGAGGATTTTGCAAATATCATAGTTTCCTAGGCCACAAAACCTTACAGTGTTTTCTTTTCAGGGACCTAATTCAGAATGCAATCAAAGATGGCAGACTGAAGTTTGCTGATAAAGCAAAGATGAAAGTGGACGAAGATCCCTTGGACGTCGCAGACACCAACTACTCCGAGCCTGCATGCGTTGGAGAGATTAACATGGTGGAAGCTGACCAAAGTGATGTTCCAATAGGAGAGAAAGGTACTGAAATCGAAAGCTGGGTGATAGTCGAAGTCGATACGGAGGTCACTGAAGACGTCCAGAAGGAACCAGAGACTTCGATTGAAGCAACACCTTTAGCAGTTGCAAAAGAAATCCAGGCTACTGAAGGCCAGGAAAATCAAAACCAAGAATTAACACAGGTCACTGAAGGCCTGAGGCTGGAATTGGAGAAAGTCCAAATCACGAAGCCAACTTCCCCTCATAAAGAAATATGGGACACTTTAGGGGAACCCAGTGGAAAATTTGACTATTTGGTCAAATATTCTGCCCCAGAGAGTTCAAAAATCCACATTGAAGATATAAAGCCCACAGGATGGGGAGATGATGAAGCTAAGGGGGAAGATGTTGAGGTAAAAATGGTGGATATGGAGAGGCCTCGCTCTGAGATGGAGGAGGTAGAAAGATACTTAGAAAAAGAGAAGTATAAAATGGAGGATAATCATGCTGGAGATGCTAGTCTCAAGGATTACCTCATGACATGCCACAAGGGAGATACATGCATGATACTGTGCCCTAGGTGCAACATCCTCTGCAATCAGAGAATCGCTGCGAACTTCGAGAGGGTACAGAGGGCTCGAACTGGCAACAATTGGCGCCAGGATAACCAGCTATTCAGGTGTTATCCTAAGGCTGGAGAAAGTTTGCTGGAATTTGTGTTTCGTTGCTACAAAGGGGCAACCAAGTGCTTGATATGCCCAAGGTGTTCTGCCGTGTATGATCAAAGCATGGCCAGAGCCTTCGAAACGATTCCCTTCGCCCCTTGCTGGAACCATCAAGAAAATGTTCAGATGGGGCCACGTTTCGATAGCCGACACAAACAATGAAGGCCTGATAGTCCTCATCCCAAGGCTGCTCGAAGAGTGACTTTCAAACTCCCTGCTGAAGTGCCAACCGACAGATGGCTGCAAGTCAGAAATGACAAAGGCAAAGACAGATGGAGAAACACCGAATGAAATGCACGCCATGCTATGACGTATAGGAGGCAATTCAACATAGCAAAAAGGGAGGAGGTAAGACTAGAGAACTACAAAGGAAGGAACCCCATGTCGAGATCCCAATGGCGAAGGCAATAGAGGATTCGAAAGGCTGAGAGAGAAGCTGTGGCAAACAAAGGGGCAACTTCAACAAAGAACCAAGGTGAATCTAGCACCAATAAACCCACACCAAAAAATCAAACTGAAGACAAACCCCCAGTTAATAGGAGGCTTTTCTCTGAAGTACAACTGGATGAACCAAAGGAATACACTCCAGGCCCAGAAGAAGACGAAGATATGATAACTGATAACTTCGAATCGGAGGGGGAGTCTTCGTTCAACCTAAACTGCAACGTGGTATCTGTGCTTCCCTGTGAATTTGGACAGGAAACTGAAATTGATGAATATGAGGAAGAAGATACCATAGATTTGATGAAGCATAGGCCTGTGTGCTACTATGTGATGGACAATGGGGTTGTCGAGGAGCAAAATGTGTTCTTCGAATGTCCAGAACCAGCTATGAAGAACCATCTTAAGCCATTATTTATTCGGGCAAAAGTTGGTGCCCATGGCGTGAATAAGGTTCTAGTGGATGGGGGTGCTGCAGTCAATTTGATACCCCACTTCATGCTTAAAAGATTAGAGATACGCGAAGGAGACATCAAGCCCCATAATATGGTTCTATCCAATTATGAAGGAAAAGTGGGCAAAACACTAGGAGTGGTTCAGTTGGACTTGACAATAGGCTCAAGCTGTAGGCCCACCATGTTTATGGTGATCTAAGCCAAGGCCAACTACAACTTATTGCTGGGAAGGGAGTGGATCCATGGCGTAGGGGCAGTTCCTTCGTCAATGCACCAGCGATTAGTTCTATGGAGAGAAGATGGGATCGTGGAAAACATTGAAGCAGACCAGAGTTACTTCATGTCAACAGTCAATTTAGTTTACAAAAGGAATTATGACAAACATCTGGCAAAGATTGCTCCGTGTGTTCCAAATGATGAGATCAACGAAACCAGAAACGCCCACTACTACATGACCCTTCGCCATGATGGCCTATACTAGGATAGAAGAATAATCAGTGAAGAAGAGGGAGTCGAAAGTACTATACAAAGACGGCCAGCAGGCTGGGACTTCGACAACCTCATCCATGACTGAGTCCACCTTTTTTGAAAGGATTTCGGCCTATATGGCTGAGAACGAATCAAAGGCGGCCCTAGAGGCTGAAATAAATAAATTAGCTGTAAAGATGAACGAAATAAGTGGGGATGGCTCGAAATGCTCACCCTTTAAAGAACTTGAGATGGATCAAAGGTTGGACGCCATCTACGATAAAGAACCCTTAGGCTTCGAAAGGGACCCCATAGACTCAGGTGCCAAAATGTTGGTGCAGGATCCACTCGAAGAATTCAACTTAGGGGATGAAAACACGAAAAGAATAACCTACATAAGTGCAAAACTTAGCCCAGGCGTCAAGCAGGAAGTAATCGAAGTCCTCAAGAAAAACAAAGATTTCTTTGCATGGGATTATGACGAAATGCCTGGTTTAAAGAGGGAGTTGGTCGAACACAGACTGCCAATCAAAGATGGCAAGAAGCCCATCAAACAAACTCCTAGAAGATTCGCACCAACGGTTCTCACAAAGATTAAAGTTGAGATCGAAAGGTTACTGCGTAGCAAATTCATCAGAACCACAAGGTACGTCGAATGGTTAGCAAATATAGTACCTGTTATTAAGAAAAATGGTTCTTTAAGAATTTGCATAGATTTTAGGGATTTAAACACTGCAACCCCTAAGGATGAGTACTCCATGCCTGTGGCAGAAATGCTAGTAGACTCTACTGCAGGGTTCGAATACTTGAGTATGTTAGATGGGTACTCTGGGTATAATCAGATTTTCATTGCTGAAGAAGATGTTGCCAAGACAGCATTTCATTGCCCAGGAGCCTTAGGCACCTACGAATGGGTGGTGATGCCTTTTGGTTTAAAGAACGCTGGGGCAACTTATCAAAGGGCAATGAATTCGATTTTTCATGATTTCATTGAAACCTTTATGCAGGTGTATATTGATGATATAGTCATCAAATCTATATCTGCAGAAACACATTTGCATCATCTGAGCCAATCATTCGAACGAATGAGAAAACATGGCTTAAAGATGAATCCCCTTAAATGTGCATTTTTTGTGCAGGCTGGAGATTTCCTTGGTTTTGTGGTTCACAAGAAAGGAATTGAGATCAACCAGAACAAAACCAAAGCTATAATGGAGACGAAAGCACCTACGTCAAAAAGGGAGCTGCAATCTCTGCTAGGGAAGATTAACTTCCTCAGAAGGTTCATTTCGAATCTGAGTGGGAGAACCCAAGCTTTCTCTCCGTTGCTTCGTCTAAAGCAAGGCCAAGCCTTCGAATGGAACGAAGCCCATCAGGAGGCATTTGACAGGATAAAAAGATACCTCTCTCAGCCTCCTATCTTGTCTCCACCTTCATGGGGGAAGCCCATGAGATTGTACATATCTGCCTCTGAAGTTAGTATAGGTAGTATGTTAGCACAAGAAGATAGCAATGGTATCGAAAGAGCCATATACTATCTAAGTAGAGCATTGAATGATGCAGAGACCAGATATAGCAATTTATAAAAGCTATGTCTCTGTTTGTATTTCTCTTGTATGAAACTCAAGTATTATATAAAGCCTGTTGATGTTTATGTTTCATCTCATTTCGATGTTATTAAACACATGCTTTCAAAACCAATAATGCATAGCAGAGTTGGTAAATGGGCTTTAGCCTTAACAGAATATTCTTTGACTTTCATGCCTTTAAAAGCTGTGAAAGGCCAAGTGATTTATGATTTTATTGTGGACCATTCATTGGTTGAGCAGACTATCATGAGTTACGTCGAAATGCAACCATGGAAATTATACTTTGATGGTTCAACCCACAGGAATGGAAGTGGTGTTGGAGTCCTTCTAATTTCTCCTGAAGGAATTCCAACAAAATTCAAGTATAAATTAGATGGTCCTCGTTGCTCGAACAACGAAGCTGAGTATGAAGCGCTCATTGTTGGACTTGAAGCTTTGTTGGAATTGGGGGCAACTAGAGTCGAAATTAAAGGAGACTCAGAATTGGTGGTCAAGCAAATAACAAAGGAGTACAAATGCATAAAGGAAAACTTGATGATATACTTCGTCATAGTCAACAGGCTACCTAGGAAATTTGAATACATGGATATTCAACACATACCAAGAATAGAGAACCAAGAAGCAAATGACTTAGCACAGTTGGCTTCGGGTTATAAAGTTTCTGTCAGGAACTTTAAGGATTTAGTTGAATTAAGGGGTAGAGTTATGGCTACTAGATTCACACCATCAGATCTAGAAAGTATGAAATTGGGATATGCTGAGAAACAGGGATTCGAAATATTAGCCATAAACACTTTATCAGATGCAGATTGGCGAAGTCCACTGGTGAGTTATTTAGCAAACCCAACTCTGAATATGGATAGAAAGACAAAATACAGAGCATTATCATATCTCCTCATGGGGAACGAATTGTTCAAAAAGACCCAAGAGGGCGTATTATTGAAGTGCTTAGGAGAAAGTGAGGCATACTTAGAATTATCAGAAGTCCACAATGGGGCATGTGGGGCACATCAAGCTGGTCATAAAATGAAATGGCTGTTATTTCGATATGGCATGTATTGGCCTAGCATGCTCAAAGATTGTATAGACTTTGCTAAAGGATGTGAGGAATGTCAGAAACATGCAGGGATTCAACATGCCCCTGCAAGTGAGTTGCATTCAATCATCAAACCATGGCCATTTAGAGGATGGGCATTGGATCTAATAGGAGAAATAAATCCTGCTTCGTCTAAAGGACAGAAATATATCTTGGTAGGAATAGATTATTTTACCAAGTGGATCGAAGCTATACCATTAATAGTTGCTGATCAAGAGGCTATTATTGAGTTTATACAGAAGCACATTATCTATAGGTTCGGATTTCCAGAGAGCATAACCACATACCAAGGCTCTGTGTTTACTGGTAGAAAGATGCAAGAATTTGCCCAAGAGATGGGGTTTAGATTGCTAACATCAACGCCATATTATGCTCAAGCAAATGGTCAAGTCGAAGCAGCCAATAAAGTGATAATAGGGTTAATCAAGAAACATATTGGTAAAAAGCCAAGAAACTGGCACAAAACTTTGGACCAAATACTATGGGCCTGTAGAACATCTCCTAAGGAAGCTACTAACACTACGCCTTTCCAACTCACATTTGGTCATGATGCAGTGCTGCCAGTAGAAATTCATCTACAATCAGTTTAAATTCAAAGACAAAACGAAATCCCAGCTGCATTATATTGGGAGATGATGATGAATGAATTAGTTGAGTTGGACGAAGTTAGATTACATGCATTGGAAATCTTGATGAGACAAAAAGAAAGAGTGGCCAGGACATATAACAAAAGGGTGAAGAAAAAAGCATTCATTATTAATGACTTAGTCTGGAAAGTCATATTGCCCATGGACAAGAAAAATAAAACATTAGGAAAATGGTCACCTCATTGGGAAGGGCCTTTTCGAATACTAAAGGTATTCTCAAACAATGCATATGAAATCGAAGAATTGACGAATGATAAACGTATCCTAAAGGTTAATGGGAAATATTCAAAGAAATATAAGCCACGCCTGCAGGAGATTCGAATAGTAACAACGTAGCCAAAATATTATAAAAATGCCAAAATGGCAATATGGGATGCCAAAATGGCGTTGTTCGAATATTACATATAAAAAACCAAATTGTAATCAAATGAACACTGAAATTTAGAAATAAGAATTATTTTCAATCTGTTGAAGGTACTTCGAAAAGATTCAAGTCTCTGTTGAGCAAAACACCTGGCTCCCTCCAAGGTTGCCACTTCTCCCTTGAGTTGTTCTGCAGTTTCCATTTCTGCAAGCCCCTGGTTGAGAAGCTCTTCGAATTGGTTACCAGCAGTATTGGTTTCGAAGGCTATTTGTTGTTCTTTAGCCTCTTTAACCTTCTGTTGAAGTTCTTGAATCTGCCTTTCCTAGAGAAGGATGGACTCAGCTCGAGTCTCATAATCAGTTTTTGCTTGCTTTAGATGCATAGCTTGATCCTCAGCTTCTTGAGAGAGTTTAGAAGCTTGTTCATAAGCAGCATCCATTGCAGTGCGTTTTTCTTGAACCTTTCTGGCAGCAGATTCATCTTTGAGAAGGTAACTAGTTATGTTGTCCAGCAAAGATTGAAGATCGAACAAGATAGTACTAACTGGCAAGGAGCAGGTAGCAAGGTTGACTTTTGTAAGCAACTCCTTCATAGTGTAGCAAGCAGTGCTATCCTGTTTGAGCACTTCGAATATATCCACATTAAGAATTGTTTTCCTGATCCTGTTAAGAAGTACAATTCTTTCATCTGTGGGAAGAGGATAGCTAGTCGAACTTGTGCCAGCCCTAGCAAGTGGAACGTCCCTTTGAGCCAGCTTCGCCTTCATGTACCCAATAGGGTCATTTCGTCTCAGGAGTGCAAGCTCCTCATCAGTCATTCGAGACAAAGACGATTGAGGGAGTTCCACACGTAGGGGTGTCACATCCATTTCGACTTCCATGGGTTTGATGGTTGTGTCACCATCCCCTTCATTTGTTTCGTGCTCATTATCTTCTTCATCGTCATCCAAGTCCACCACTTTGATGTCTTCTTTTTCGCTGCTATTTGCATTGGACTCTGTCCCAGCAGTCGAACCATCATTGGCATCCTCCTCCTCAGACTCTTCTTCTGCAGATTCTTCGTTTCTTTGACCAGAATCAGCTTTCTCTCCTTCAGCGTGAGTGTCCTTTGGGTCCTCTTGAAGGGTTTCGAGAGGGGACTTTTGGAGAGAAGTTCTTTGTGAAGCCTCTGCAGATTCATGAAGTGTTGCTTCATTTGTTTCTTTTAGAGGAGGAGAAGTACTTTGATCGTCTTGCTGCTCAGAAGCCCCAGCCAGAACTGCCATATTGGAGGAACCTTTGTTCTGTACAAGATTGCTGGAGTCTCCTTGAGGAGAGGAGTTGAGTGGAGCAGCAACTTTTGAGGGTGAGGTCGAAGTGGTAGAAGCTGGATTTAAGATATTCTACAAGAAGCGAAAGAATATTAAAAGCATGCACCAAGGTAATGAATAATTATTTTGTCAAAAGTTTAAAGTTCAATTTACCTGTGGACTCTCGGAAGAGAGGTTGCTAGCTATGCGTTCCAACATTACGTTGGAGGTCGAAGATGGAATTTTGTATTTGGGTAAGGGAGCAGCATCCCTGGAATCGAGTCCAGAGACACTAGTTGGTACGGTACTCTTTGAAATATCCTTCTTCTGCTTCTTCTTCGAAGCAGCTGGTAAGTTTCCTCCAGCCTTGGGGTCTTCCCCAGTGGTGTTTGATTTTCGCTTCTTTGGAGTGGTAGGCGGAAGTTTGTTGGTCTGAAAAGATTTAAAAAAAGAGTTAGATGCAAATCATGAAACATTAGTGAATTCGAAACATCAAGGCTAAGTGATTACCTGTGGAGTTGGAACACTGGTTATTGTTGGTATTGTTGTTGTTGTTGTTGTCGCAGCAATGGTTGTTGTTTCGGATGGAGTCACATTGTCAGTGGTTTCGATAGAGGCTTGAGAGGCGCTCCCTTCTTTCGAATTTGAAGCGGTTGTCTTTATCCTGATGGCTGAAAATCGAAACAATTAAGGCAAAAGTTAAAGATATGGAAAATGAAAAACGTTTGGGATTTTCCCAAGCATTCGCACCTGTGCCTTGATCAGATTTAATCGACATGGCAGAAAGGTCATAGCGAAGATGTCCTGGGAAATCGTGGAGCCAGTGTTGAGCCCATGTCACAGTCTCAGATGGCTTTGGTTTCTTTTGAAGATGTTTGAACATTTCTTTGCAAGTGAACCACCAAGGGTATGGAGGAAACCAAGCCAGAGCCAGTTCTGAGGTAGGTAATCTAGGGAATTTAGGTGGATGCATTTCGAATGCCAACCTATACCTATCCTCAAGTGACAACCCTGGAGGAAGTTTTAACTTAGAAACTTTTTGTTTGAATTTTTCCTTCAAGGTCTCAGCCGCTTGATGCACAGTGGATTCCAAGTGTGTGGGATCATAAGTAGTTTCGAAATAATTTTCAAAAGCTTTAATCTCTTTGGCATGAGTGAACATACCTTTCTTAGATGGTACTTGCACATCGAAGGCATCAGTTAGTTTCTGATGAATAGTAAGAGTATCGTACATATAAGTTTGATAAAACTTTGTCCACCATTCCAGAAACCCCTTTGCTGTAAGGTGGGTAGGTTCGAAAGTTATTAGCTCAAACTGGGCAAAGCCTTGGTATTGTTCTTGCTATAGTTTGGCTTCCCGTGCTTTGAAGGTTCGCCCAGAGGTAATGGCACTCTCAGTTTGAAATAAGGGTTCAGGAATTAGTTGGCATAAGCCAAACTGTCTCGAAACAAAATTTAGCTGGTAAGCGAAAAGGAAAATCTGGTTCTTGGCAGGAGTTATTATTGAAGAGATTAGTCTGGGTAGCAAAAAGGCTCTCCATACATCTTGAATCTCTTTGCTCTTGACAGCTTTTGAGAGAGCCATGGTGAACCATGAAGGTCCATGAGCCCTTGAAGCAAAAGGCGCCATGGTCTCTTCGAACTTATGCCGCTTGGAGAATATCATGATGTATTTGGAGAATAGGACTTTGAAGTCATCCTTATCATCGTTTGGAGTTAGTCTTCGCAGCCTAGTGCCTTCGATCATTCTATCCATTATTTCAGGGTCTTGTTCAGCAATGGTGTTGGCAGTTGACAAGGAAGGTTCGAACATGGCATTTAGCTATAGCTGAAGTAACCAAAAAGGGCCAGCTAACAGGATATTCTTGGAGGTGTGAGATTTTAGGCTCGAAACAGCTGACCTTAGGCTTTCATAAAGATCCACTAGTAGCAATTCGCTCAAGCACACTCTTCGATTCTCGTGCAAATCTCTAGCTAGAGGAATAAACCTACTGGCTACCTGTAGGGATCTACTGCAAAAGACATATCTTGACATCCATAAGGTAAGGAAAGCAATGTGTTCTACATCAGACACACTGTCTCCTTCAGCATGGTAGTGGCTGATAAACTTTGAGAAGCTTGCTAGTTTGACGTCGAAGTCGATTATACTCGAATGTTCTTTGTTGTCAGGAACAATGTTTCTCCTACTGGTGATAGTCCAGTGATGACCGCTATGTCAAAGAAGGTAGGGGTAATCATTCCACCAGGGAGATGGAAAGTATTATAAGTACTGTCCCAGAAATATAGGGACGCGAATAACAATGGGTGGCTGTAAGTAAAACCTGGCTTCGACAACTTAATCAAGTTGTAGATACCTAATTCTTCCCATTGCTGGGATTTCTTAGCTTCTACCTTATTGAACCAGTTTTGATAAGCAGTGTCGGAGGTAGGGCAAGATCGAAACGGTTTGAAGTTACTCTTTACATAGTCTAATACAAAAGGGTCCTTAGGAGGAACAGTTGGATTTTCCACGGTGTTTGAGCCAGAAGATTCTATTGCCTTAGGGGCGTCCATTTTATTAAACAAGGGTTTGAAATTATAGCAAACTGGGAAAATTTTTCTGGTGTCTTTTAGAATTTCAAAAACTGTAAGAGGGCCCATTAAAGCTAACCTCTTACCAGCAGCAGTGGTAGGAATAAGTACCTGGGATGCATAAAGCATTTCTTTCTCCTTTGAGATCATCTGGGGAACAAGAACAGATTGACCTTGGTGAGTGACAACCTTGCTTTCCATGGTAGTTCCTGCGGTCTTTCCTTTCTTTTTGGAAACCTTTTTTAGTTGGGATGAAGTAAAAGAAGACATTGTTGGAAGAATGTTGAAAGCTTAGGGTTTCGGTGAGAAAATAAGGAGAAAGATTCGGAATGTGGAAAGAAAAGAAAAAGACTAAGTTGATGGGTTTTTATAGTATGGAAGTTTAAGCATCCACTGAGTAAGGTTGTGATACGTGGTAATCATGGGTTGGTGTGATGAAGAGGTGGCGTAAAGTTAACATTGGTAATAGGCGTGATTAAAGATAATCATTGTTTTGTAACTGCACCATACTGTGAAGTGGTTCAAGGCGGTTAAGGAATCTAAAAAGTGTTATGATTGACGTGACTGGAGTCAAATGCAATAAATGTTACGATGATTCGAAGGTCGCATCAAAATCTTGTGTATATGTTTAAAATAAGTATTTCTCAAAGGGATCGAAATACATATTTTAAAGGGGCATTTTGTTGGCTGAAGATTTTGATAGTATTATTAGGAGCAAAATAAATGGGACGTTTCGATTGAAATAAAACAAAACGTCATGTTTCGAAATAGTAGAAGCAATGCTTCGAATGAGCATATCAGAACTTGGAGCTTCGAGTGACAGTTATGAGAATATATCCAAAGAAGTCTCGAAATGACAACAAGGCTGTGTCTAAGAAGTGCGTTCGAAGCGAAGAAGTGCCAAAACATTTGAAATTCAAATGCAAGCGGGATGTTCGAAATTTGAAATATACGCGCTGGAGCATTCGAAGACACGTGGAAGCAAAAGAGCGGCATTGCTCTGCATGTTCTGAACGTGGCAGAATCTTATAGCAAGACCGTTATGGTCGAAGTAGTATAAATAGAAGTCTTAGCATTAGGATTTCGTGTGTCATATCTATTTGTACAAAAAACTCAGTAAACATTCAAATTACCACATGGCTAGGGAAACGAATGCAAGAGCAATGTACGTATGATAGCACCATATGTTTATGATTTAATGAAAACCCTTTATCATTTCCAGTACTTTCCTTATCTTTATGCCAATACCATTTACAAGTTTTGCATCTAAAGTCTTTTTATTCGAAATCTTTTTACTGATGCCTTACATTTAAATGCTTTCCTTCCATTTTCAAAATACATTACATTTCAGAAACTGTTATACATTTCATGCCTTTATCTTCAAGTTTTTATCCTTCGAACACCTTTTTTACTTAAAGCAATTTTACAGGTTTCTTGCATTAAACGCTTTCTTCATATTTCGAATCTTTTACATTAACTGTTTTCTTTACGTTTCGAAGTCATTTACTTGTCTTTTATGTAGTTTTTACATGTCTTTACAATTAACTTTTATTCATGCAATTTAGTTTCGCGCACATATATTTTGATTACACCTTTAGATCTTTAAGAGAGAAATCGAAATAAGTCAAACACCTACGCAACATTCTAAATACCAACCATGAATACCTGTTCGATCATGAGATATACCCTAATGACCAACACGTCCTAGGATCAATCTAGTCGATCCTGCGAGTTACCAGAGAAATTGAATAACAGTCAGTAATTTTATTCGATAGTTTGGAAGACTAGCGGTTGTTTACCAGAAATCGCTGTAAACAGTTTCCCCATTTGGAAATGTAAATACCCCCTCTCTGAAGCATTGTAATAGCGTAGGATTTACAATTCCTCCACTTTAAATTTCTGCAAGATATTAACTGTTAGTAATTAGGATTATATGGAAAGATTGTAAATAAGGCGTTAGAAAACTTAACACAAGACTAAAATAACCGAAAACCAACACAATTATACATATACACCTCTAGGGTACACCCACTTTGGTTGCCTTTCGGAAAATAACAGTCATGTCCCTCGAGAATAGGGACGCTTTAGCAAAGATCCTTTGAATCAAAAGATCATAAGTCCCTCGATGACCCTACAATGTTGCCTTTCGGTAAATGATCTAGTACCTTAAGAAAAATTGCTAAAGCGTCTCCACATGTTGCCTTTATGACTGTATGTCCCTTCGAATGTCCCTCAAACATCCAACAATAGGGCTACCTACTCACTAATAGTATGATAGCGATGTCTAAAGGATATGGGGAAAAGAACAAACCTTTCGAGTATAAGTAGATAGTTCATAGATGCTTGCTCAAAAACAAAAGTTTTACACTTACACAAAAAATTTCAAAACACTTTCAAAAACATTTGCTTTGTTAACACTCTTGAGGACTAATACAAGAGTTATCATAAAGCGAATCGCCGCACTAAGGCATTTTCAAAACGATTTTTCAAAACACAGAAAGCACAAGAAATTTTCAAAACATAAGCTAAGCATCTAAGAGCCCATAGAAAACTACGGATGGAAAGGGTGCTAACACCTTCACTTTCCATAATCTATCCCCTTACTCAGAAAACTCTCGAAAAGGTCTTTTTTTGTTCTTTTCACCCTTTCCATTGTTGGATAAAAGAAAAGTCGGTGGCGACTCTTGCTTACCGCAATATTTGCGAATACAAATGCAAAACCAGTATAAACAGTTGGTTCTACCATCGTATCATAACAAACATTTAGCAAAAATAACATGGATATCGACAAAAAGGGTCAAAAGGGGATACTAATGATCACACACTCACAAGGTTAATCGACTATTTGTCCAAGATAGTTGTGCTTAGAATCAAACACAAAATGCATTGATCATGTTCAAGATTTCATACAATCAACACAAACAAAAGATTAAACATAATAAAATCCAGTTAAAACAATATTTGTGGCCTCCAGCATATATGAACAATGGAAAGCTTCCTCACATTTATGGGTAAAAAGGGAACTAAAGTGATTCAAGTCATGAGCAAGTAATGCAAAAAGAATGAATGACATGGTAATTGAATAAATGAAAAGTTTCCTAAACATGTTATGTTATAGAAAGCGATAAATGAGTACCTGGCGTGTACCAACTTCAAAAACTATCATTACCATACATCTTTAAGTCAACACACTCAAAATTGGAAAATCACCAAAAGCGACCTCAAGCTATCTAACCAAAATTTGAGTCCAAACAACAAAAGAAAGAATTAAAAATATTAATATTAATTACTATACTATAAAGCCTTGTGTGAAGTGGGAAAAAGGAGAGTCAGGCAAAAAAATTAAAAATAATTCACTGGCTTTGCACAGTAGGGCGCGTTAAGCGGCACTGAGCATGCTTAGCGTGCTACACTAGTTACATAATAATAGGACAACAACAACAGTGCAACAACACCCTCCATAATCACCTACACAATCTCAATTACACATAATATTTACAACATACAAACTTCCTCAAGCTAAACACGACAAGCTTGCAGGAAAAAAAAATTGACATAACAAAGCCAACGGGTGAAAATGAATTAACAAGTTGAAAAGTGAAAATTTGAGAATTTAAAACAAGACCAATTTCAACTTGTTAAAATACAAGTCAACACATACATAAACGAATACAAACAAAACATGCTTGTTTTACGTTGTAAGCTCGACGCATTTATTATGCGAGCTAGTAACCTCTTCTCGTTATGCCATGGTATTGTCACACTACACAAACCTAAAGAAAGTGTCCTAACATCCATACAACAAACGTTATGAAAATGAGACAATTCACGATAATATGTGAAAACAAAGAAAAACACATATATGCACAAGTATGGAAAGTAAACACAAAACATGTACAAATAAAAATAGACAAGTTTATGTACACATTCTATACAACATATAAATTAATTACAAAACTCAAAAACAAAGAAACTATCGCAATGTAAAATAATAAACACCAATCCTCGACAACAGCACCATTTTGCTGGCAGCGGTAAAGCGGCATGCAAAAAATAAGTTATTAATTTACCGGGTGATATAGGTTATATTGCATAGTATCCACAGAGATTGGTGTATTGAAATGTCATTTGACAAATCTCTTGTTAATGAGTTTGGGGATAAATGTGTTGAAAGGAAAAGTATCAATAGAAAATAAATGTATAAAAAGGAAAAACTAATAACCTACCTGTGATACGGTGGGAGAACTGACTTGAGGTTTTGCGTTTATGTTCGCAAATGTTTCGGTTTAGCAAGAGTCGCCACCGAATTTTTATTTTATCCTAAGGAAAGGTCAAAAAGCACAGGAAAGACCTTTGAGATGTTTTCTTGGGTTCGGGGAGTAGATTATGAAAAGGGAAGGTGCAAGCACCCTTTTCATCCATGGTTATCCATGGGCTCTTGGTTACTTGTTTAGATCACTTGCTTTGCTTTTTCAATTGTTTGAAATGGTGCTTTGTGTGTGGTTTTGAAAGATGTTTTGAAAAGAGGCCATCGTTGTGGCAACCTTTGTAATGATTCTTGTTTGAATGTATACAAAGATGTTTTTATCTTTTGAAAAGATTTCAATGTTTTGAAAGTTTGTTTTGGGAAAGGTTTTGAAATTGTGTTGTGAAGTGTGTTTGAAAATAGCAAGGATGTTTTTGCAAGTTTTTGATCAAGTAACTAAGAGCTATCTACCTTATTTTACTCAAAGATCTTTCTTATGTTTTTAACCCTTTTGACAGTGTTGTTTCACCATTGCATTTGGTGAACAACCTTGTGTTAGGATGTTAAACGAGAAAGGCGCGGGTCATCGTATAGACCATGATAGCAATTGTGTTAAGTATCTTTGGCAAATTTCTTGAGGGACTTGATCATTTTTGTTTAGGCAACCAAGATAGCGTCATCGAGGGACTATGATCTTTTGTTTTGTTTTTGTTTTGCCAAAGTACCCAACATGCATACCATGGCCCATTTTTGAAGGCAACAAGTGGATTATAACCCTAGGGGTGCAAGTGTGCATTGTGTTTGATTTTCATGCATATTTGTCTTTGATTAGGTCAAACTATTTGTTAATTTTGATTTTGCATACAAACCCTAATTCTCTAATCATGGCATAATTGAAAGCGTAAAATGCGAGAATTTAAAGTTCTAAGCTATTACAACATGATTATGGGGATGGGGGTACAATTTTGAATGGGGGTATTTGACAAGAAATATAGACCCTAGTTTACTATTACATACAAATTGAATCTCAAATGCATCAATATTTAAATGTACAATATTTAAATAAAGTAAATAAATATTAAATAATATGTATTATGCTAAAAAAGGTTTTTGTTTACCTATGTATGTAAAAGTATTTTTAATGTAAAAAATGTATAAGGAAATAAAATAATAAAAAAAAAGTTAATTTTATTTGTTTTAAGGGTAAAACCCTAATTTCTTTAAGAAAATAAATATACTATGTTATTTATGTACAAAAAATATATTAATATGTGTAAAAATGAAATATACTTAAAAAAGGTAATTTTTTAGTATAAATAATAATAAAAATAAAAATGTAATATTTTTGTATTTTTATTCTAAGTATTTAATAAAGTAAAAGTATATATATGTGTGTGTGTGTATATATATATATAAAATGTTTTCTATATATATATATATATATATATATATATATATATATATATATATATATATATATATATATATATATATATATATATATATATATATATATATATATATATATATATATATATATATATATATATATATATATTAAATATATTAAATATATTAAATATGTATAATATAAAATAAAATATGTACAAAAATAAATTATATTTTTAATAATATTTTTAGTGTGAATAAAAATAAAGAAATAAAATAAAAGTATATATTTACATATTATTTTCAAGTTTAAGTAAATAATATAAATGTATTTAAAATGTTTTCTATATTAGAAAAATTAAAATAAAATGCTAAATAAATGTAAAAAATTATGAAAATATTTTTTAGGCATTTTTTATATTTGGAAATAAATAAACAAAGTCAAAAATGAAAATAAAAATGCAAAAATACAATTATTCAAGAAATTGGGCCAGGGGGTGTAAAAATGAAAAGAGGGGTGTTAGAAGCAAGCCAGGCCAAGCCCAACCCACCACTTCATCTTCTTCCTCCAGCCTTTTAAAAAAACGCGCGCCTGCTATACAAACTTGTACATCCTGTAAACGTGATCTTTTGCCAAAACTCACAACATAAAACTTGTAGAGAATTTCAATACGATTCTAACCATATAAAGCATTAATCCTAACTCTCAAAGACCAGAGAGAATTTCTCTGACCCTAAAATCTGACCTAGTTTTTTTAACATGTTCATGGATGAAATTCTCCTAGCACACTTAATATAAATGAAAACTGAGCATATGTACAGCTTCATGGCATTGAATACTACATTTTTTATTCACAAACCTAAGGCTAAATGTTCCTAAATAGAGAGATAGAAAGTGATGAAAAACCTGTTTCAGTTGGATTCGTGTAAGGAAATGCAGTGCTTCTCAACAAGTTTTGAGGTGTCTGGTAGCTTGCCTGAACTTCACTTGATCTTTTCCAATAGCTAGCTTGCCTTGAAAGTCCCTAAATCAGCCTCTAGAACTCAACCTGCACAAGCTTGAAATGAAAATGGTGAACACTGTAAATGGAGTTACAGTTGGCAATGGAGGTTTGGGATAGCTTGAGTGAGTGGAATGGAAGGTGTTAGAAGCAAAAAGGGGCAAAACGCACGAGCCAAATGAGCTATGGCACTCAAGTTGCAGCACCTGCCCTGTTTTGCCAAAGAAGTGTGATTTCTGGCTATGAGGTGCTTAGGGGCTCAAACACTCGTGTATCTTGCTCAAAGGTTTGTGTGAAAGTTGTTTGTAATGTTTGTGTAAGCTAGCATTGACTGGTTTTTAAGTTGTGTGGATTTGGCAAGTTTTCTGGTTTTTGAAGTAAGAAAGTGGAAGTGAGGTTACAGTCCTGTACATGCCATCTTATCCCCCTGCATACAATCCTCTTGGTCACTGCAATTTGTGGATTTGATTTGGCTTATGAGATCTTGGCCCTATGCTTCAAAGATCATGGTTTGACGTAAAGCATACCTTTTCAAAAATGGGAATTTGCCTTTTTCTACTTAGGGCTTAGTTTTGTGTATAATGCCCAAATGGCCAAAACAAATGCTTAGACTGATGGATTTGAATTTAATTAAGGAGTGTGAAATGGTTTAGAGGCCTGAAAACTAGTACAAAGCATGCTGGTTTGAAAATGCCACTTGAGTGAACATGAATTTGCCATGGATACAAAGTGAGTTTTTGCCAACTTCAAGCATTCGATTCTACCTAACCACAAATGTGTTTGAGGAGTTCTTAGATAATTTGGAAAGCTTGCAACATGCACTATAATCCATCTTTGAAATTAAACTTGAGATTCTAAGTGGAACTATGTGAAAAATGGCCAAGAAGATTGGTCAAAATCCTGCCTAAAACCAGGGCAAAATTTCTCTAAGTTAAAAGTTTTAGGGACCCTTGTTCCAAAAATCATAACTTGATATCTAAGCTTCTTTTGAGAAAACTTTGTGAATCAAAGTCGTAGACTTTGTGGAGGACTACAGATTTCATGTTGTAAGTTTTGTTTGAATCCATTTGCATCATGGTGAAAATGTGGGACAAAGTTAGGAAAAATTAAGAAAATTTCATAACTTAGAAAATTTCTAAGTTATGAAATTTTTTCAATTTCAAACCCTAATTTTCAATTTTGGGTTTCTTGATGAACAAGTTTCATAACTTGACACATCTTGATGAAAAATGACCTTTGGCACTTGATTTTGACCAAAAAGTCAAAGTTTGACTTTTTAGTGTACATTCAAATTTTGATCAGTTGACTGAAAAATTCATCTGTCAATCCTATGCATTTGAGATCTTTTGAACTTGTTGAATAGGTCAAGATGATGCCATTGAGTCCTTGAGTCCATGGTTGAGCCTAATTTTCCATTGGCTAGGTCAAACAGTCAAAAATTGCCTTTGTATAGTCAAAAAACCCTAAAAATGACCATTTTTCCCTTTTGGTGATCTGATCAAATTTCTTGTGAAGTTATGGTCCAAACTTGATCAAATCGTTCATATGAGTTCATAATGTTGATGTGGGTCAAAATTCATGAGGTTTTACTATAAATTGGCCACAGTTGACTTTTTCCCCAATACAGTTGATTTCTAGGTCAACTGTCCAATTGACTGGGCAAAAATTTGATTCAAGGCTTGAAACTTGGCATGGACAAACTTATGAATCCAATATGAAGTATGAAAGTCAATTTGAGCATTGAAGGTCCAAAAATCCTTGTGCAAATTCAAACCCTAGTTTAGGTCAATAGTGCAAGGAGGTGTCTTGAGCAGAGCAATCCCTAGTTTGATCTTGAGTTCCAAGAGCCTTGTGATTAGAAATGTTGATAAAATGAGAGGGAAAATTTTGGGGTACAATAGTTGCCCCTGTTCAATCTTCTTGAACCAGAAGAGTTAGATTGGCAAGTTTGCCTTTCGTGACTCGAAGGTAAAAGAGGATTGGACACTAGAGTGCCCGTAAATTTGCACTCGTCAAAACGTATATGAGGGAATGGGCTTAAAGATGCCATTTGGAGATGATAGGATATTGCTGGAGATGGGCTTAGAGATGCCGTCCAAAATTTGTTTGTTGATAATTAGTAGAATGAACATCAGAATGGTATCCGTACTTGGAACGTATCTGAGTTGTATTTGGAGACTGGATTTGTATGAGCAAGGGAATGGCGTCTGCGTCTAGAGCGTATCCGAGCTGTAACTGTATTTGATTCTTGAATGAATATTAGAATGACTGCCGTGTCTGGAGTGTATCTGTATTCTGAATGGGTAACAGAGAAACATATGTGTACGAATCATCTATATGCTGGGGATAAATTCCGAATGAGTGACAGAATGACACCCGTGTCTGGAGCGTATCTGGACTGTATCTGAAGTTGAGATCTGTATGAGTAGCAGAATGACTTCCGCGTCTAGAGTGTATCTGTACTGTAACCGGGATCTGGACAATTGACAGAATGACTTCCGTGTCTGGAGCGTATCTAGTCTGTATCTGACTGCTGGAGTCTGAATGAGTAATATAATGACCGCCGCGTCTGGGGTGTATCCATACTATATCTTGACTTGAAATTCTAAATAAGAAATAGAATGGCTTCTGTGTCTGGAGCGTATCTAGTCTGTATCTGATTGCTGGAGTCTGAATGAGTAATAGAATAACCATCGCGTCTGGGGTGTATCCATACTGTATCTTGACTTGAAATTCTGAATGAGTAATAGAATGAGCTCCGTGTCTGGGAGTGTATCCCTACTGTATCTGAAATCTTTGAATATTTATAAAAGGTAGCTTTTAATCTTATCCTGAAAAGGGTAGAATGTTAGCTAAAGCATAGAGTTATATTGTATGATGCAATAAAATGTATTCTATCAATGTTTATGATATATGAATGTAATGGATATGCATGTAAGCTGATTAGCTGTCTTGCTGCGGAAAATAAATCCTCGATAACTGGAGATAATGAAATTTTTGACTGCTGCCGGGGAAAGTAAATCCTTGATCGATGCTGGGGATTCCAAAAATCTTTGATTGATGAGAAATCCTGGGACCACTGCTGGGGACTGAAAATCCTTGGTATCTTGTGGGGATTATCAAAATTTTGACAACTTCTGCGGGGAATGAGGATTCTTCATGACCTTCCTGGGGGAATAAGGGAAAATCCGACGACCTCTACTGGGGAATTAAAACCTGGGAGGCTTCAAAAGGAAAATTAGAATCTTCGTTCTGTTGGGAAAATAACTCTGTGGGGAGAGTGTTTATTCTGCCGGGGAAATTAGGAGCTTGGGTTGTATGCTAATCTACTGGGGATTCCTTGTTTCATGGAAATTGGGGATAAAATAAAAAGTTAACTGTTATCTGGTTGATTCTCAGACCTTTTAGATAACCTACTGGGGAAATTGGGGGAAACTTAATGGTTCCCGCTGGGGATTGATAGTTGGAATTTTGACCTCGCTGGGGAAGAAGGTTTCATCTTCGTTGAGGGTCTGTAGTTCAAAGTTTTCGGGCTCCACTGGGGATCAGGAGTTTAGAGACTTAACTCTGATGGGAATTAAAAATTTAACTCCGCTGGGGATATGTACCTCAAGGTTTTAGCTTTGTTGAGGATCTGAATGACATACTGCAGGGGATTTCTTCTGGAATAGCCTAAAGATGTTTTCCTATACTTTCGACCTACCAGTAATTATCTTTTCTCATTTTGTTTTATTTGTAAGCAATGATTATATTCAAATGCATATGCCTATTTAACAAACCATTGGACGTTTTCAAATAAAACATAAGTGTAAAAAGAAAAGAAAGGCAGGCAAATTTCTGCACTTTGAAGTATCTTTGTATTAACTTTTGTAAGTATCTTTGTACAAAGGAGACAGACATCCTAGTAAGAGAATGTTGTCGTAAAAATTGAAAAATTTCATACAAAAAGAAAGATGGCTATGTGTAACAATTCCATGGGGTTCCCATTCTGCTATATCCTTCACAACTCTGAGTATCTTGTCCATTCGTTGCTTCGTCCGCGGATGATTGGATTGATCAGAAGCTTGGAGCTTGTTGGTGAAGAGATTGTCCTTAAAGTGATCCGACGAGACATAGTCATACGCTTTAATTCCCTAACTTTTGCCTGGACCGCCCTTTCGGGTTTTCAGTCCACCGGGAAACCCTTTTTTGCCCAAGCCGCCCTTTCGGGTTTTCAACTTGCCGGGTGTACAGATTTTTTTTTATCCCTAATTTTTGCCTGAATCTCCCTTTCTGGTTTTTGATTCACCGGGATGCCCATTTTTGCCCAAGTCGCCCTTTCGGGTTTTCAACTTGTCGGGTCGTTTTATGCGTAGTATCTTTTAACTATGTCTGCATTCACAGGGTGCGGCCAGTCATCACCGTCCATGGTGGTCAGAATCATTGCCCCACCAGAAAAGATGTTCTTGATCATAAATGGTCCTTCATAAGTAGGAGTCCACTTGCCCCTGGGATCACTTTGCGGCAAGATGACCCACTTGATTACAAGATCTCCGACTTGATCTACCTGACGTCTGACTTTCTTGTTGAAAGCCTTGATCACCCGTTTCTGATACGTCTGACCATGACAAACAGCAGTAAGTCGCTTCTCGTCGATCAAATTAAGTTGATCAAGCCGGGTCTAAATCCAATCGTCTTCACTCAAACCAGTGTCCTTCATGATCCTCAAGGAAGGAATCTGAACTTCCATAGGTAAAATAGCCTCCATGCCATATACCAAAGAAAATGGGGTTTCCCCTGTTGAAGTATGCGGCGTGGTACGATATCCATGCAGAGCAAATGGTAACATCTCATGCCAGTCCTTGTAGGTGACTATCATCTTTTGAATTATCTTCTTGATATTTTTGTTCGCAGCTTCAACAAGACCGTTCATCTTTGGCCGATAGGGAGATGAATTATGATGTTGAATCTTGAACTGCTCGCACAGAGCGGTGATCACAGTGTTATTCAAATTTGTACCGTTGTTCGTGATGATCCTGTCGGGGATACCATACCGGCATATGAGATTCTGCTTGATAAAGAGGGCAACCATATTCTTTGTAACGGAGGCGTAGGAAGCTGCTTCGACCCACTTGGTAAAGTAATCAATAGCGACCAAGATGAAGCGATGTCCATTGGATGCCGCGGGCTTGATCTCTCCAATCATGTCTGTTTTACCCCAAAATTTGCCCTCCCATATTCTTCAAAGAATGGCCAAGTCAAAGCTTCAAAATCTCCTCAAGGGTTGCCCAGTTCAAGGGCCTCCTAACAGTCAAAATTAGGGTTTTGGTTATGGCAAAGAAAATGGAGTTTCCAAGGGTCCAATCAAGTCTCACATGCCTATAAATATGGTCAAGCATCCTCATACCAAGTTTCAAGACTTTCAGCACAAAATTGCACAGTCAAAACCCTAATTGCACTACAGTCAACTGTAGGGGCAAAATGGTCATTTGACAGTCAAAAGCCCAAATTTTTGGTCAACATCTCATTTTGAAGCCACAAACATCATTTGATCAATGCTTGATCATGATTCTCAAAGCTTGGCTCAAAAATCATCAAGATGCAAAAGTTTCCATATTTGGACAGTTGAAAAAGTCAATTGTAAATTGACCAGGGCATAACTTTCACATGGATTATCAGAAAAATTCCATCCAAAGCTCAATTTGAATAGAAAGATATTTCCTACAACTCCTCTTCATACTTCAAGTCCAAGAAATGCTCTCACAAAAAGTTATCAATTTCAACATTATAGGTCATTTTCAAAAGTCAACAAAAAGGGACTTTAAGTCAAAGGCCATAACTTGAGATTGGTAAATCAAAATGACATGGGGCCAAAGGCATTGGTTATAGGACTCAAAGACCTTTCCAAAATGTCCAAGAACATGAGCAAAGCTTAAAAATTGAGCAAGTTATGCCTTGTATAAGTTGGGAAATTTTTGGATATTTTGAAAAGTCAACATTGATTCAAATGACCTAAAAATGCTAATGGGCCTCTTTTTCTTCCACAATTCATCATCCAAGGCATGTGCACGACCATTTGGCCCAAAGGGAAGTTTTATCATTTTTATTTTATTTATTTGAATTTTTAAAATGCTAGAAATTCATTTAATTAATTAAAATATATAAAAATACTAAACCTAGGTTTTTCAATCTTTTTGTGCATAAAATATCTCCAAGATTTCATGCAAATCAGATTAGGAAAGAATTGAAGGTAATTGGACATGATTTGGTGGCAAATATGCATGAAAAGATTGAAAACTAATGCCATAAAAATCAAATATTGATTCATCAATTCATGGATCTTTTTGACCAAACTCTTTGACCTAATCATTCACACATAAGTATAGAGTGCAACCCTAATGCCAAAAAGGGTCCCAGCTGCGCAGAAAAGCCATATGCAAACTTGAATTTTTTCAAGAAAACTCCAAAACTGAAAACTAAGTTGGAGGGCGATTCAAGTCAAAATACCTATTTCATTGGCTTGCTGAAGCTTCAAGGAAGGAGATTGAATCAATAGCATAGCCTGAAACCTTGAAGATTGGTGAATAGGATTCAAACTTTTCCACTTTTTTTTCATAATCGTGTTTTAATATTTATGCATTTTCATGGCATTTCTTTCATAGATTCTGACTAATGGGAGGATTCTGAAGCTAACCATATAAGTTAATTGTGTTTTTGTGCACTATACGCGATTCCACCATTGTTATCTTTTAGGGTTTTCCAAGCTCTGAATTAGGCGTTTCTCACTACTGCAAAATTAGGACATGCCAATGCCATGGATGAATTCAGAATGCTTGGACGGTTCAAAAGCCACCCTCACGCCTAATTTATGAGGCCTTATGGCCTATTCGCTATTTTCTCAAATGGCACATTTTGGAACGGTGCAAAACCGTTGCTGATTCCCTTTTTATTTCAGGAAAAAAACAAACCACGAAGACGATGACTCGGTGGCAGGCAGCGAGTGGTTGGTTTGAATTTTCGTGCCGGACTTCCACTAACCCTTATTTTCGTTTATATTATTTGTGTGTTATTTTAGGTACAAACGTGTCTCACTAGCTCCACTGGTCAAGCGCCTTAGTGGTAATCTTCAGGACCTGGGTTCGAGCCCCAGGTCCTCACCCCTTTCATATTATTTTTCCTTTAATTGTTATCCCATGCAGATTCAACACAAGGCTCCACCATGTGCTTATCCATCCAACACGCCACTTGGCCAATCTCATCAATCCAAGGGCCCAGATCTGGAGAGCATGGTAAACCCCAGTCAATGCACTCACGCGCTAGTACGAAAAGTCAAACAGGGCCTTGCAATGAGTGGGCCTAATTGCTAAAAGTACACCTCCAACTGGGGGACAGAAACCCCCCAAGGTTTTGTTTTTTTATTCTATTCCTATTTTATTTATTTTCATTATTCTTTATTTTAATTAATTCTTTAATTTAGTTAATTTTCATAAATAATATAAAAAACAATATAAAAATCAGAAAAAGACAAAAAAACAAGTATTTTATTTAATTAATATATTTTTTTGTAAATAAATATTATTCATTAATTTTAGTTATTAAATTAGGTTTAATTTTAATATTTTCCTTAATCAATTTAAAATTTGGTAGAATTAGGGTTTGTAATAATTTTTATCCTTTTTTTCTTTTTCTTCACTAATAATTAAATATCATTTATTTTTGTAATTAAATTACCATGTAATTAATTAGGTTAACTTATGTTTGACTTTAATATTTTTTAATAAACTAAAAAACAATTAGAATTAGGGTAATCTCTCAATTTAATTCAATTTCATTAGATTCTCATAAATACAAAAAAACCAAAAAATAATTCCTTTTTCTTTAATTTAATTAATTTGCTAATAACTTAATTTCACTAAAAAGGGTCCAACGCCCTCGTTTCTAATTTTAATTCAATTCGCGCGTTTTATTTCTTTTTCTTATAATTTTTATGTACCTCTCCCAAAGCCGTGTAATTTCATACTTTCTCGCACCTTTACTTTAATTATTTACTTTCTGTCAAATCGGGTCCTGGAAATTTTGGCGATGTGGACCCGCGCCTTTTGTAATAGCTTAGAATTCTTATTTCCCGCAATTCTTTTTAACTGTTAATTAAAGTGCATGCAAGAATAAATGACAAAAAATAAAAACAAACGCATAGATCACTTTGACATGACAAGACCAAAATAAAGGAATCTGACACACAAATCACACACCACCCCTAGGGTACGCCTCACTGTTGCCTTGCCTCGAAAGGTGATCGTCGAGTAGAGAATGTCTTAGTAAGTCCTCATGATCCGGGAACCTGGCATGAGGGTAGCTTCTAAGGTGTCTTCCTATTGCTCTGGTGATCACCATCTCCCGAACCTCGAATTGACCCGAACACCTCCAACGGTGGTGCTACCTACCTCTCAATGGTGGGATGGCACTACTTTAAAGGACATCTACACAGACGAATTCCTTAGGGTAGGTAGACAACTCTAGATACTTGCTCTAAATTCAAAACAAATTCAAAAATACTTTTCACACCGACACCTTTTCAAAAAGCTTTCGAAAGCAATTTTTCAAACACTCTTGAGGACCGATACAAGAGTCGAACTGGAATTTTCAAAGAAACTTTTTAAAACCCACAGTTGAAAAGCAAACAAACCATTTTTGAAAACACAATGAGCAAGTATCTAAGAGCCCATGGATAACCATGGATAGAAAGGGTGCTAGCACCTTCCCTTTCTATAACCTACCTCCCGAACCGAGAGCAATCTCTTTAAGGAATTTTTTCTGTGCTTTTGTCCTTTCCATTTGGAGAAAATAAAAGACGGTGACGACTCTTGCTTCCGCGACATTTCGCGAACCAGCGTTAAACAGTCAGTTCCAGATCCACCGATCACAATGTCAATTCACCACATTGTAAATGGCCAAGGAGCTGTTAGAACGTTGAGAGGAACAGGAGGAATATGTACCTTGTCAGCATAGACCTGGCATTTGTGACAAGTACGGAAATGTTGATGACAATCAGCTTCCATGGTAGACCAGTAGTAGCCTGCCCTTAGAATCTTCTTAGCCATCGTATGTCCGCTCAGGGGGGGTGCCAAATGTGCCACTATGTATTTCGGTCATGATCAACTCTGCTTCAGCCTTGTCCACACAACGAAGTAGAACATAATCATGGATGCGCTTATATAAGATATCATTGCTCAGGAAGAACTTGGTAGAAAATTTCCTTAAGAACTTTTTGTCATTGACAGAAGCTCCTTCAGGGTATTCTCGAGTCTGGAGATACCTTTTTGTTGTACCCCAAAATTATCCCTCCCCGTTTTCACAAGAAATCACAGCTTCGGGTTTTCCCTGATTTTTCAGATTGGCTCAAGAATCGGTCAAATAGACTTTTCTTATCAGTCTATCCAAAATTAGGGTTTCCATTGATTTTGAGTCAGTCAATCCAAAATTAGGGTTTCCATTGATTTTGAATCAGTCAAACAGATTATTAGGGTTTCTATTGATTTGGTTGAGTTCGGCTCAGGGTTTGATCAAGCAGATGTTTCTTTGACAATAAATCCAAAATTAGAGTTTGCACACGCATTCTCAGAAGGAATTGAATCCACAGTATTTCAAATTGACTGTTACATTGTTTTACGTTTGTTCAAGATTGTTGTTTGTTTCTCAAAACCTAAACATCTGGGCTAAGAGTTGTGGCTTTTGAATTGAAAGGTTGGAGTGTTGGTTTGATCAGTGAAGTGAAAGGCGTATGGACGTTTGTTTGTTTAACTGTGCAATGCATATGGTTAACTGGAATGCCGGGCGTGTGGTGGTTAATGCAAGGTTGCGAGATTGCAACGTTTGTTGATTATTTATTTTATCTGAGTTACAATTATTGGGATGCATTTCCAATTATTTTAATTCAAGAAATTTAAATAATTAAATAAACAGTGCAGAAGAAATAAAGAATTATCTGACAAAGATTTTTATTTATTTTTAATTATTGTTACAAATGTTATTTGGATACTGTAAATTTATTTACAATATTACAATGATATTTATTACAAATAATGGAAAAGAAAATAAATCTATATTCTAAGTCTCTTGAAGTCTTCATCTTCTGCTGATGCTTCCCTTACCCCAACTAGTATTTACCTACAAAGACAGAAGAAATAAGTCAGTACAGTTAAATTGAAAGCAATTTTGAACAGATAAATAAAAAACTCATCATTAAAGGTTGTTGGCCGAAATTAAATTGTTTTGGTTTTCATCATGTTTTACTCGTCCTCTTTACAAATCACAAGAAGATTTCCCTTCTTGGTTCACAAAGAGGAAAGTAAAACTAATTTCTGCAAGCATATAATACAAGGCACAAGGCTGCATAAAAGTACACCAAGATGTACAATGTCAAACAAAGAAAGCACAAGTTGCACAAACTGAGCAAACCAAATTGCAATGTCAAACTGAGCAAATCAAATTGCAATGTCAAACAAAGCAAACCAAGTTGCATAAAAGCAAACCAAGCTGTCAACAAACTGTCAACCAAGCTGTCAAGAAGCTGTCAACAAACTGTCAACCAAGCTATCAAAACAGAAAAGCTGCATACAAGTACACAAAACTGTCAAGGCATGAAATATGGAAGTACATTGCAGAGGAAAACCATGATGCAAGCAAGCACCTTTTCATCATTTTCAAACCAACAAACTTTTCAGAATTAAAAAGATATAAAGCAATTAAATATGCTTTTTATGGAGAGAGAAAGGGAGAGTGAAACATGTTTGCAGTTTGGCAGGCTTAAAGAATAGATAAATATAACAAGCTAAGAGTTACAAAGGGGCAGTTGGGAACACAGAGAGAACCACAAGCTGTGAGGGCAAGCAAAACCTGCAAGTTGTGAAACCTGCAAACTGCTTGTAAACACAAGCATAGCAAGCCACAACAAATCCAGAACTGCATCCACCTGCCTAAAACCAGTAAAAAAACCAAGCCTGCATAACTTCTAACCTGCATAACTGCAAGTTCTCACACTTGCAAAGCCTGTACAAAAACAACCCTATGCCAAACCTGTTTCAAACTGCAAACAGGACAACCTGCATAACTGCAAGCTCTCACACTTGCAAAATCTGTAAAGCATAACCTTCCTTCAAGCCTGCCTAAAACCAAAAGGAAGCCTCAAGCCTGCCTAAAGCCAAACAAACTTGCACAACAAAAGTAAGTTCAAACTAACAGAAACTTACTCAACCACAAACAATAACTTCAAGCCTTTAAACTTGCCAAAACCTGTTCAAACACCAAACCCACAGAAGTAACAAGCCTCAAGCTTGCCTAAAGCAAACTCAAATTTGTAACCTGTTAGAAAATCAAACAAACAATAGGTTCAGACCTGTTTCAAAACCTACAGAAATTTCAAACTTCCAAAACCACAAAGACTTAATAGTCTGCCTTCCTTACCAAACAAATAAGAACTCAACAGCCTGCCATACCAAGCATCCTCAGAAACAGGTTGCCCATCATCAAATATCACAACAATAATAACAATAACAAGCGCCTTAGAACAGGGTTCATCATAGGCAAAACCATTAGCTTAAATCATAAAAAAGCCAACGAAGCCCAAGAGAGGAAGAGAGTCAGAAGCTAACAAACAAGCATTCTCAGAACAAGAGTTCATCATAGTCAAATCAGAACAACAAGCATCTCAGAAGAACATCATCATTGACAAGAAAAAGAGGAAGATTGCAAAGGCTAACAACAATAGCAATATCTCAGATTGAAGTTCATCACAAAAATCATAAGCCAAATCAACAGCAACAACAACAAGAAAGTCTCAAAGTTCATCATCAGAATCAACATAACAAAAGCCAACACAGAAGAACATATCAAAGGCAACGTTTCAGAACAAAATCATCACTAACATGCTCAAAGAAGAGAGAAAAGTCTGAAGCAAATTAGCAACATCTCAGAACAAAACTCATCATCAAAATCAACAAAATCAGAAGAAGAAGAGATAAACATCAAAAGCCAACAAAGCCCAAGAGAGGAAGAAAGTCAGAAGCTAATGAAATAGGGTTTTTAGAACGAAGATCATCACAAAACAGTTCAAACCTAAAGATACAAATACCAGGAAGCTAGCATCACCATCACGTTCCCTCCTCCAGCCACCTGAGAGCGCCGCCGTCCAACCTTCCGCCTCCTCTCCAAAAACAAAATCCCAAGGTATTAATTTTCCTTCTTTCTGATTTACACCTCATACAAACGTAAACAATCAAAGATCAATAACATGCAAAGAGTAAAAACCTGAAAACCCTAAAACACGTTAGAACAAAGTAATACCTTTTAATCGTCGCCTTGTACAATCACAGGGAGGAGAGATTGGAGGTGGCATTCTGGTGGCCTGAGGGTTGGAAAGGATACTCAGAAGCTCTGTTTGAGAATGATGAAGAGGCGAAGAAGATGAGAGGAGAGCGGCTCCGTTCATGAACAAACCTAATTCTGAGCAAAGAAATACAAACCCTAACGCCAAAAACTTTGTCAAAACAATTGGGCCTGCCCCATAAACTGAACGCTAAGCCCATTAATTCTAGCGCCACACCCCCCTCTTGGTCTTATTTTCTTTTTGTTTTTAGGCCCAAACCCATTCAAAAACTTCAAAAATCTTTTTTATTAACTTATTAATTTTTTGCTAACTAACCTTAATTAGTTTTCTTTCCCTTTTTTAATAACACTAATTAATTTTTGTTCATCCTTTTTTTAGAGATAATTATCTCTTTATTAATCTTGTTTTCCTTTAATAACACAAAAATACATAAAAAATACATTTATTAAGTTAAATAATTTTTCTTGTGTTAAAACTTTTTTTTTGTTTAATTAAACCTTTTATATAAGTTTCTAAAACATTAACAAAAATATATAAATAATAGATTTTTTAACTTAAAGTAATCTTTCTTTTCTTTAAAACCCTTGGTTTATATAAAACTAACAAAAACACAAAAATAATAACACTTAATTTGCATTAGGTTAATATTTTGATTATTTGTAAATAACCATATGCATCATACAATACTTTTGATTCTCTTTGATTCTTATACCTTGTTATACTTTTACATTGAGAATGCGACGATTCGATTTGGTTGTAAATATAATATTTGGACATTACTATTCTGATAAGACTCATCCCCATTTGTAAACGTTTGTACCCCCATCCCCGGATACTTATTTATAATAACTTAGACTTTAAATTCCCGCAATTTATCGCTTTCCATATACTGTATAGTAATTAGGGTTTGTATGCGAAGATTCAAAATCAACCGCTAGATAACCTAATACAAGATAAATGCATGAAAATCAATACACAATTCACACTTGCACCTCTAGGGTAACCTCGCTTGTTGCCTCGGAAAATGCAATCATGTCCCTCGAGTATGAGACACTCTAGCAAATGTCCCTTCGATAAACAAAGATCGTAGTCCCTCAATGACCCTCGATGTTGCCTTCGATAAAACGATCTCGTCCCTTACAAAAATTTCTAGAGCGTCTCACAAGTTGCCTTCAATGATTGCATACGATGACCCGCGCCCGTCCCGTTCAACATCCTAACGCAAATCAAACACAATGGTGAAACAACACTGTTAAAAGGGTTAGAACACAAGAAAATCTTTGAGTAAAATAGGGTAGACAACTCTTAGTTACTTGATCAAAAATCTTGTAAAACATCCTTGCCATTTTCAAACACACCTCACAACACAACTTCAAAAACAATTTCAAAACAACTTTCAAAAAATTGAATTATCTTTTCAAAAAGACACACACCTTCGTATATATTCAAACAAGAATCATTACAAAGGTTGCCTAGACAAGGCATCTTTTTCAAAGCATTTTCAAAACCACACACACAAAGCACCAATTTCAAACAATTGAAAAGCAAAGGCAAGTGGTCTAAAACAAGTAACTAAGAGCCCATGGATAACCATGGATGAAAAGGGTGCTAGCACCTTCCCTTTTCATAATATACCCCCCGAACCCACGAAAACATCTCAAAGGTCTTTCCTGTGCTTTTTTACCTTTCCTTAGGATAAAATAAAAAGTCGGTGGCGACTCTTGCTAAACCGAACAAGTGCAAAAACAAACGCAAATCCCAAGTCAGTTCTCCCACCTTATCACACTTTTGATTTCATGAAACCAGGGTTGTTCCACTACTTCTTCGATATTAATCTCATGACAGTGCGCAGGTTCGTCCATTCGCTCGATGGTGATCTGGGGAGCCTCATTATCCCAATTGAGTTTAAACATGGAAGACATTGTAGCCAGAGCATCTGCTAGCTGATTTTCTTCTCGTGGGAAGTGCTCAAAAGTAATTTGCTCGAAATGAGGCAACAATGTCAGGACATGTTCTTTGTATGGGATAAGATTAGGATGTTTAGTATCCCACTCTCCTTTGATTTGACTGATAACCAAAGCCGAGTCCCAAAATACGACCAAAGATTTGATTCCTAGGTCAATTGCAGCCTTGAGACCAAAGATACAAGCTTCGTATTCGGCCATGTTGTTGGTGCAACTGAAGCAGAGTCTGGCCGTGAAAGGCATATGGCAACCTTCTGGGGAGATAAGTATCGCGCCGATACCGTTGCCAAGTGCATTAGAAGCACCATCAAGGTACAGGGTCCATCGGGATCCTTGTTCAGGTCTGTCATACGGTCCGCTACCTTCAATGTTGTCCAATGTCATGATGTCCTCGTAAGGGAAGTCGAATCTCATAGATTGGTAATCTTCGACAGCTTGATGAGCTAGATGGTCAGCTAGTACACTCCCCTTTATAGCTTTTTGGGTCGTGTATTGAATATCATATTCAGTCAGGATCATTTGCCATATAGAGATTCTTCCAGATAAAGTAGGCTTCTCGAAGATATACTTAATCAGATCCATCTTGGAAATCAACAAGGTGGTATGTGTCAACATATACTGCCTTAGCTGGCGAGCAGCCCATACCAAAGCGCAACAAGTTTTCTCGAGCAATGAGTAGCGAGTCTCACAGTCGGTAAACTTTTTGCTAAGGTAATAAATGGCATGCTCTTTTCGTCCAGACTCGTCATGTTGGCCCAGCATTGAGTTATCCAAAACAGTCAGATACATGATTAACGGCCTTCCTTCGACGATTGGCATCAAGATAGGAGGTTCCAGCAAATACTCCTTGATCTTATCAAAAGAAACTTGACAATCATTGTTCCATTCAACCACCTGGTCTTTCTTCAACAGCTTGAAGGTTGGCTCACAGGTAGATGTTAGGTGAGAGATGAACCTTGCAATATAGTTTAAGCGTCCCAAGAAACCTCTAACCTCCTTTTCAGTGCGGGGGGCAGGCATTTCTTGTATAGCTTTGACTTTAGCAGGGTCAACCTCAATGCCTTTTTTGCTGACAATAAATCCCAAAAGTTTACCAGACCTGACTCCAAAAGTGCACTTGCTCGGGTTCAGTCTGAGCTTATACTCCTTCAATCTGACAAACAGCTTTTGCAGATGATCGAGGTGTTCTTCTTCTGTCTGTGAACGGGCTATCATGTCGTCTACGTAAACTTCGATTTCATGATGTATCATATCATGAAACAAAGCTACCATGGCTCGCTGATAGGTTGCCCCGACATTCTTCAGTCCGAATGGCATCACTTTATAGCAGAAGGTACCCCACTGCGTAACAAAAGTAGTCTTCTCCATGTCTTTGGGGACCATTTTGATCTGGTTGTATCCCGAGAATCCATCCATGAAGGAAAATACCTTGTGTTGAGCTGTATTGTCAACCAAGATGTTAATGTGTTGTAGTGGAAAATCATCTTTAGGGCTAGCCCTGTTTAAGTCTTTGTAGTCCACACATATTCTGACTTTGCCGTCCTTCTTAGGCACGAGCACAATGTTAGCAACCCATTATGGATAAGAAGTAACAGCCAGAAAGCCAGCATTGAATTGCTTCATTACCTCAGCTTTGATCTTTTCAGACATGTTGGGCCTCATCCGGTGGACTTTTTGTTTGATCGGTGGACAATCTTCTCTTGTAGGGAGACGGTGAACCACGATATATGTATCTAGTCCCGACATGTCTTCATAGGACCAGGCGAAGATCTCAACATATTCATTCAACAACTGCACTAAGCGCTCTTTAACACTTGGCTCCAGGTTGGCACCCACCTTAACCTCTTTCTTGTCTCCCTCTGTTCCCAGATTGATGGTTTCTAGCAACTCTTCACGGGGAAGGATAACCCTCTCTTCTTGTTGCAAAAGTCTGGCTAACTCTCCAGGCACTTCACAGTCTTCATCACCTTCGTACTCGGCATGATTGACCAAATCTTTAGAGTCACCGAAGGCTAAAGAAGAATAGTCACCCATGGAATCTGGAGTGGATGGGTACCTACATTTTGTGAGTGTGGGTGTGTGTAAGGGATATCCATCCTTAAATAAAACAAAATGTAAAAGGATAGAAAATGAACACAACAGTTTATAGATGAAAACGTCCAATGATTCACTTAAAAATGGCATATGATAATGAAGAAATCAAGCCCTTACAAATGGACCTATATGCCCCGGGTAAGGCATAAGGTGAAAATAGTGTACGAATTATTTAATTATTACAGACCAAAATAGGAAATTGTTCAAAGATAAATTACTGGTTGATGAAAGTGATGGGAACAAAGTCTTTCGCTTCTCAGTTGCTTAATCCTCCTTCGACGGTTGGAAAGATCCAATCTTCAAAGTTGTCTTCTTCATCATCATCTTCTAAGGCATTAGTTCCATGGTGAGTGATTTTTAAGGGTGGTCCTCCAGCCCGGAAGCGACGCACAGCTTTCTGGCCAGCAACAGTAAAACCTAGTCCGAACTTGTCCGTCTTGTGAGAAAAATCAGGCAGTTTCCCCCATACTGTACTCCTTCCTTCTTTGATTACAGCCTCCGCATCTTTGAGGGATGCCATCCTAAGCACAAGCTTGGGAACGATAGGCACATCAGCCATTGTCTTTGCAACTGCGACTTCAAGAGGAACCTCTTCAAAATGTTGGAAAGGCGTTTCTATGAATTCGCCATCCAACTCCACATAGCGGAAGGAGTTGAGGTGACTTATCATGTACTCTTCCTCACCGTGAACCGTTATGATCTTTCCCTGAACTGGATACTTTAGCATTTGGTGCAAAGAGGAAGTGACTGCCCCAGCATTGTGGATCCATGGCCTTCCCAACAAACATGAATATGAAGGACGGATGTCCATCACATAAAAAGTAGAGTTGAAAATTTCTGTGCCCACTTTGGTTGGAATGTCCACTTCTCCGTGAACCATCCTCTTAGAAACGTCGAAGGCTCTAACAACAATGTTACTGGGCTTTAGGGTCAATCCTTCATAGTCCAATCTGTCCAAACCTTTTTCGGTAGCACATTTAGAGATGAACCAGTGTCAACCAGAACATGGGCCAGTGTGGTCCCTCTGCATTCTACCGAGACATACAGCGCATCATTATGCTTCCTTCCTTCAGGAGTCAAATCATCATAAGAGAAACCAAGACCATTATCGGAGGTAAGGCTAGCCACGCACTCTTGAAACTGGTCAGCAGAAGTTTCTTAAAGCACATGTGCCGTCTTTAGAAATTTGATTAAGGCCTTAGCATGAGCCTCAGAGCAGAGTAGGAGAGCTAACATGGAGATTTTGGAAGGGGTCTGCCCTAGATGCTCCATGACATCGTAGTCGCTCTTCTTGATTATCTTTAAGATTTCTTCCATCTCTTTCTGGGTGGTCTCGGGGATTACCACAGTCTGAGCCTTCGTCCTGACAGGCGCTTCTAGTATTCCCTTACCTTTGGTAGTAACATCAGAGGGTCTAACTTCAGGTACATTAAGTTCTTCAATTATCGAACTTTGCACAGATGGCTTGACAGGCATAGAAACTCTCGAGGGTCCGAAGGCTGCCCGTGGAGGAGCAATCTCCGAAGAGAAGATCCTTCCGCTGCGAGTTATCTTGCTCGTTCCTGCAATATTCCCTATATCAGGCGTTTCATCATCGGAATTCTCTTGGACTGGTTCAATCTGCTTGATACCATGGTAGAAGATTTCTCCTCCGTAGTTCCAGGGTATCGTCTTGTTAGATTTATACGGGATAGGCCCTGACATGGTGATTTTCAATGGCAAAAACATAAGACCAGGCATAATCTTAACATGCCTTTTGCAGGTCTTGGAAAGATCGTCGAAGATGGTTATTATAGCAATGTCATTGGTAGGAGTAACAAAGGTAATAAGAGTAACATGAGTGATAATATCAACACGAGTCTTTTGAAAGAGGATCTCTTGGGTATCCATCAGGCGTTGGATGCCTGATTTCAATAGTGGGCAGTCAGCTTGCAAGTTTGAACAGAAGTAACAGTCTTTTCCACAGCCTGGGAATATCCCGACTTTCATCAAATTCACTTTAATCACTGGTAGTGGAGTCATTAATTCATTAACGGTGGTAACATGAAGATCTTCCATAATGGCGTGGGCATTATTACCGTGCTTGGGCATTGGGGCAGAAATCACATTCGGCTTTTCGGGCGTATCGAATTCTACCTCCTTGGCGTCTATCAAGTCTTGGATCTTGTTCTTAAGAGCCCAACAGTTGTTGGTATCATGCCCTACACTGTCAGAGTGGTATGCACATTTCGCATTGGAGTGATAATAAGGAGAGGAGGTATTGGGGTTTTTCAGCGCTTCTTTCAAGTTGGTGAGATTCAGCTTTAACAGATGAGGGAGGACTTGAGCTGGTGTCATGTTGATTCGGGTGAATTCCCGTTGTGGCCTTTCTACCCTTTGCTGATTAACTCTTGGTTGATTGCTGCGAGGTTGATCGGTTGCAGAGTTTTGGATCATCACAGCCCCCACTGTTGGTCGGCGCTCTGTTCTTCCTTGGTTTCTCTGGTTGTGAACAGCAGAAACTTCCTTCTTAGCTGGGAAGGTCTTCTTAATAGCAGTGGAAGCGGAGGCATCTTTCTGAATCTTACCACTTTTAATGCCAGCGTCGACCCTTTCACCGGTCAGAATTAATTCGATGAATCCTGCAGATGAACTCCCGATTAAATGATTAAAGAATGGACCTGACAGAGTCCCTAAAAACATGTCAACCAGCTCTCTATCCAACAAAGGTGGCTGCACCCTTCCATCCAAATCCCGCCACTTCTGGGCATACTCCTTAAATTCCTCATTAGAGGCCATACCCATACTCTATAGCTGAGTACGCGTAGGCGCTAAATCTGCATTGTATTGGTATTGTCGGTAGAAAGCAGCAGCTAAATCTTCCCAGTTATGAACATCCGATCTCTCAAGTTGATAGAACCAGTCCAATTGTGTACCTGACAAGCTATCTTGGAAAAAATGGACCCAAAGATCCTTATAAGATGAGTGAGGTTGGATCTTTTTTGACGTAGGATCTCAGATGCATCTTTGGACAGGACAAACCATCATACTTAGCGAAGGTAGGTACTTTGAACTTGGGAGGAATGACGATCCCTGCGACCAACCCTAGTTCTTCGAAATCTAAACCCGGTACCTTTTGATACTCCATGGCTGCCAACGGATCCTCAAGATTTTTATACTTATTGTTGTACCCCAAAATTTGTCCCCCATGTTTCTCAATAATTTTGGTTGTAATGTATTCAGGTGCTATCTCTCTCCAGTGGTCCACCATATGCCCAACGCCTGCGCCTGCCAAGTGTCCCAAGGGATCAATCTGATGGCCATCATGTGAATTCCACCGTGCACGCCAGTCAATGGATCTGCACGCAAACGCTGGAAAGTCAAAAAAGGCCTGAATCAATGGGCCAAATTGCTCACAATTAACCTCTCAATTGGGTCAGCCACCCCCATGGTTTACATATTTTTGTTCTTTATTTTAATTTTCCTTTTTATTCTTTTATTTGTTTTATTGTTTTATTGTTTTATTTAATTCACAAAAATAATTTTTACAATAATAAATACAAAAAAATACAAAAAAATGTTTTATTGTTATTAACATTAATTTAAATTTATTATATTTTTGTAAATAAATTTGTAATAATCAATTTAGGTTAATTTAGGTTAAAATTTTAATGTTTTTTTTCTTAAATAACTAAAATATGTAGAAATTAGGTTTTAGCATTTTTATTCTTTTTCTTAATAAAATAATTTCTTCTTATTCTTATTATTATTAATTACCAATTATTTTGTAAATAAACATGTAATTAATTAATTAGGATAAATTAGGTTAAACTTAAACATTTTCTTAAAAAATTAAAAACAACTTAGAACTAGGGTTTTATTTAACTTCTAATTTTAATTCTTTTTTTCCTTATTTCATAAATACCAAAAAAAACAATTTCTTTTCTTATTAAATAATTAATTAACTTTCAATTTCATTTAATTTCTTTAAAGGGTCCAACGCCCTCGAACATTCGATTTTAATTTCTTTTCGCGCGTTTGTCTTTATTTTTTGTTTCAAATATCATGTAATTGTCCAAGCCTTGTAATAGTAATTAGGAAATTTATTTACTTTCTGCATTTTATTAAAAAACGGGTCTTTGTTAGTTTGGCGATGTATAGACCCGCACCTTGTAATAGCGTAGGACTTTATTTTCTGTACTTTAATTTCCGCACCCTTAAAACTGTTAAATTTTGCATGAAAGAATGAATGGCCCAAATAAAATCAAAGCGTAGATCACCATAATGCATGACAAGATAAAACATAACTGAAAACGATACACAAATTCACACACCACTCTTAGGGTACGCCTCACTGTTGCCTTGCCCCTCGAAACGTGGTCGTCGAGTATAGGACGTTTTAGTAAGTCCTTATGTCCATGAACATGGCATAAGGGTAGCTTCTAAGGTGTCCTACTATTGCTCCGGTGACCACATTGTCCCTAACCCTCGAATTGACCCGAACACCTCCAACGGTGGTGCTACCTACCTCTCAATGGTGGGATGGCACTACCTTAAGGACATTTACACAGCCTAATTCCTTAGGGTAGGTAGACGACTCATAGATACTTGCTCTAATTCAAAACAAATCAAATCAAAAAACTCTTTTCACACTGACACTTTGCAAAAAGCTTTCAAAACAACTTTTCAAACACTCTTGAGGACTGATACAAGGGTCGATCTGAAACTTTCAAAGAAACTTTTTCAAACCCACTCACAATTGAAAAGCAAACAAACATTTTTGAAAACACAAATGAGCAAGTATCTAAGAGCCCGTGGATAACCACTGATAGAAAGGGTGCTAACACCTTCCCTTTCTATAAATCTACCTCCCGAACCGAGAAACATTCTCATAAGGAATTTTGCTGTGCTTTTGTCCTGTCCATGTTGGAGAAAATAAAAGACGGTGGCGACTCTTGCTTCCGCGACATTTTACGAACCAGCGTTAAACAGTCAGTTCCAGATCCACCGATCACAGAACTGGCGACTCTGCTGGGGATACTTTAAAGTGAGGTGTACCTTAGGACTAAGATCACTTGTGTTTTCAATTGTCTGAATTGTTTGCTTTATTATTGTGGGCCTGTCTCGGGAGTTCTATAGATCCTAACCCGGATCTGAGGGATACCTTCTTAGAAAGTAGCAACAAGGCTGTGAGGGAACTGTGCGGGGTATACCGACATGGTTGAAGCAGTCTGCTACGTTGATGTGGCACTTTGGTGTGTACCGGTAACCCTTGAGTTCAGTCAAGGAGAGTGCGGGGCCTCCGCGTGGTGTCGTGAAGCATCAACTGACCTTAGGAATCTTAATTGAACCATCTTGGCCTCTTTAGGGTAGTGAGATAACTGACTTTGGTGCAGTCCGAGGTTGGTTGATACTTGATACTACACTCAATTGAGGGTTGTTTTCTTGGAATATTTCGGTCTCCAGTTCAGTGGCTAAATCGAAACGATGAACAATGAAAGCAATCCAATGATATTGGGACCCTTAGGACCCGGTTACTTTGATAGGACAGGTTTGAGCCCACCAACTTCAAGAGGGTAGTATCCCAAACCCCATGCTGGCCTAAACTCTAAGGGCTGTCTGGTGTGACTTGTGTGCCTTCATACTTGAACTACTTGCATACTTGTTATCTAACAACACGAGTTCCTTGCAGGTTTTGTTTACAGTCCTTAATCTGGACTCATAACAGGGTTACATATATCACTCCATGCATAGCATGACATCATACCATTGCATACATCCTGCATAAGGACTAATCCGTTTCAAGGATCTCAAGGGCTTGTGATGCATGTCATGATGAATCAAACGTCCAGCAAGGGGCAAAGAGGATTTATTTCCCTCTAGACAAGGTTGTCAGAGGCTATGACCCACTTGATATGGTGAGCTTTGACACTTGAAGAAGGTTCCCCGAGCCAAAATTGTCAGGGGCTATGACCCACTCGATATGGTGAGCCTTGACTCTTGAAGAAGGACTCTCAGCAATATGAAGGTCCTCCAATCAAGCCATCGGATTCAAATTCTAACAATTTTTCTTGTTTACCCCGCGAGATCCTTGAAAACATTGCATGCATACATACATATCATTGCATTACAGGTATCCCTTTTACAGGTTGCTTACCTTCTTCACTGTTTATTTCAGCCGATCATCATGAATCCTGAGTCATCTACTGAGCAATCCATCAAGGCTCTCCAGGCTCAGAACGCCCAGTTCCAAGAGTTGATCATGAGTTTGGCCCAGGGGCAACAAGATCTGAAGACCCTGCTTTTGAAGAAGAAGAAGAAGAGGACGGTGTTGTTCAACCCTAGACGCAAATATGGGAATGGATCACAAAACGAAGCTGAGCAGACTACCCCATCTGTTGGGAAAGACAGTCCCCAAGAAAGGGAGGTTCCTAGTCCAGTGGTCTCCAACAACGAGACCGATTACAATGATGAACAACACCCTCCAGCTGAGGATAGGTACAAACAATTGGAAGACCGGCTAAGTGCCATGGAGATACAAAAAGTGCCCGGCCTGGACTTCGAAGATCTAGGTCTGTCTTCTGGGGTAGTGATCCCGCACAAATTCAAGGCACCTGCTTTTGCAAAATATGACGGGGCTTCCTGTCCTAAGCTGCATCTCAGGTCTTATACAAGGAGGATCCAGCCCTACACGGCTGACAAGAATTTGTGGATTCACTTCTTTCAGGATAGTCTGTCGGGAACTCAACTCGACTGGTTCTATCAACTGAATGGAGCCAACATCCGCAGCTGGGAGGACTTGGTAACTGCTTTTTATAAGCAGTATCAGTATAATGCCGACCTCGCTCCTACGCGTACCCAACTCCAGGGTATGTCACTAGGATCGGGATAAGGTTTTGAAGAGTATGCGCAAAAATGGAGAGACCTTGCTGGAAGGGTACAACCACCTCTAACTGACCGGGAGCTCGTTGACATGTTCTTGGGGACTTTGTCTGGTCCATTCTACAACCATCTGATTGGGAATTCTTTTGCTGGGTTCACAGATCTTATCTTGACTGGGGAGAGAATTGAAGCTGGTATCAAGTCGGGGAAGATTCAAGAAACCGCACCTGCTGATGCTCAGAAAAAGCCCCACAATGGGAAGAAGGAGTCCAATGCTATACATGGTAAAAAGGGTCGTCATGATGTAGGGGCAATCCAGATCTCTGATCCCACGCCCGTTCAACCAAGAAAGAGAAATAGGCGTAGGATAAAGTATCAAGATAGGAAGTATACTGACATCAACATGTCTTTGTCTCAGGCATTACAGCAATTGCTGAAGGCGAAACTGATCACACTAAAGGATCCTCCTCAAAATCCTGATACTTCCTCTCCCAAGTACAACCCAGGTGTGAGATGTGCCTACCATTCTGACAGTCCTGGACATGACACCGACGACTGTTGGACCTTGAAGAACAAGATCCAGGATTTGATTGACGCCAAGGAGGTCAAGTTTGAACACTGATCCTACACCAAGTCATCGAGAATGTCTTTTGTTCATTCGAATGTTCAAGTTGTATTTTTCTTTGATTGTTCAAACATTTTATTCATATCAAACTTTGTTATTTCATTAATGCATTACACATGTCTGTTTTGAAGTAATTATGTTTACTATGCTTAAAACTGTTTTCATATTTTTGTGATGATCAACTCTCAATTAAAAAACTCTAAGCCTCTTGAGGGAGGATGATGAAAATGATACCACGATATACAATATGCTTTTGAACAGACCCCGCTGATGAGGTACATGCATTGTTTCAATTCCTAAACACTGGAGTTATAAGGTAGATAATCCCTCGTTAACCCCTTTGAGCCAAAGAAGTAGGAGTTTTTCTTTTCGAAAATTAAAACCCTTAATCATAACCTGGGGCAGGGTAGTTTTCTCAGTTGATCCAAGTGCACAACGAATAGCACCAAAGAAGTCCTTACAAAGCAAAAGACAGTGATGGTTCCGAATAATTAAAGATATGCGGTCATTATCTATCAAAATAAAAGCCCAATAAGTCAAAACCTATGAAGGAGACTTACAAAACTGGGGCATCCCGCTGACTGTAACTCCACAAAAGAAACAGTACATGCAAAAAATAGGGATAACGAAATCAAAAAGAAAGAGGTCCTACAAACCCTCAACAAAAAAGGAAATGAATGCCTAATCAAAATAAATCGTCAGTATCCGAACCATCACTGGTATATCAAAGCAAAGACGCAACAAGGTCTAACGCACGATTAGCTGAGTTTAGGATTGAAGAACATCACGAAGAACGGGTGGGTACAAATAAATTTGAGCCTTTATCCTTTGTTTCTTGAACCGTGAACCAGGCCACGTTATAACCCTTAAAAGTCCTAGCTGAAGCATGGGTTAGTTCGAAAGCATACTGTTACGAAAGGTATCCTGACTCCTTAAGGCTTGCGGTAAAATAACGAGTTGACATCACAGTTTACAAAAAAAAAAACTCACTTGCTTTTATTGAAAAATTCATTTTCAAAAATTTCAAGACAGACATAAGCTTTGCATTCTTAAGATAACATTGTTTGCATATGATTATTTGTTTGAACAGCAGAGAACTTTGCGCAACGAATATCCGATGAACGAAGGTCCTCTCAACAAAAGAGCCACCTCCGGTGGAAGAAACACTTCCAATCAAGGGGCATGGCATGATCATTGTCCATCATCTGGGGCAGTTAAGTCAAGATTCGGAGAATCTCTCAAAAGGCCAACCAGCTTGGGGCAAATCTCCATCTGGATCACCTGGGGCATTCCGACAACGAATCTTGCCTGATCAGACGTCTTCTAGTGGTACGGCAACGCAATACTACTGATAGTGACAACTCCCTGCTCCCTGAGAGCATGGATATAGTCGAAAAAATACTACGCAAAATCAAAGACCCGCTAGGTTGACACACCTAGGCAAAAATAAGGGCTTCCCGACAAACCAAAAGGGTTCAGGCAAAATAAGGGATGAAATGAAAAATCTGTACACCCGGCAAGTCGAAAACCTGAAAAGGCAGCTTGGGCAAAAAAAGGGTATCCCGGTGGACTGAAAACCCGAAAGGGCGGTCCAGGCAAAAATAAGGGATCAAAGCGTACGACTATATCCTGACATCTCGTCACCTGTCTACCAGAAGATTTGTCAATTACCTCCACATGTGCCTTCTCCCACTGAAACTGGGGCAATAAGAATGGTCTGAACGATCAAGCTGCTCTGTCCTCCAGGCACCAAGGTAAGGTCAGCTGAAGAACGTAACCAAGATTCCTTAATTCCCCAGAGAGTGAGACAAGATCCAACAATTCTCCCCAAGCAGAGTGGGTCTCCAATCAGCCCTGAGAAGGCCCATACCTCCAGCAAGTCGGCAACACTCTCCCCAAGCAGAGTTAGCTTACTGTCAGCCTTAAGGAAGTTGGATTATTCCCCGAAGATCTCAACATTCCCCAGCGGAGTGTACAAACATTCCTAACAAGCATCCCCAGCAATCTTGATCTAAGATTGTTCCCCGGCGGAATACCGCACATCCAGTGGAGCCACTTCCCCAATACAGTCTCAAAAGCCTCCCCAGGAAAGTTGAATCAATCTCCCCAGTAGGAAGCTTATCCCCAGTAGATTCTGGAAGCTTATCACCTGCAGAGTACGAACGCTCTCCCCCGGATTTATTCAAAGGTTATTTCCCCACAAGGATATAACTGGGTTATCCTCAGCCAATTGCCACGTAAAGATCGTCCCCGGCGAAGTCTTCCTATCCCCAGCGGAGTTCATCCAATCTTCCAACAAAGCTCAACAATGGTATCCCCAGCAAAGTTATCATCAAACCTCAGCAAAGTACATCTCTTCCCACAGAGAATTCCCCGCAGAGTATTCTATTCGCCGAGTTTATTCCCTAACGGAGTCATCTTCTCCTACCGGTATTCTTGCAACCATCATCCCCAGCGAAAACGAAGAACTCTCTTCAACATCAGCCCAGGATTCAGCTCCCGACATTCGTCAAGGATTTATTTTCCTAGACGAAAATACATTCATAAACATCACATTGTCATACATTATGATACATGCATACACGAATCATATCACCCCAATCTCATTTATTTTTGAGAACATCATGACATCATGCATGTCATACATTATGACATTGCATACAACTAACTCGTTACTTTTTCAGGAAAGAACGATCAACAGATAAAAGTCCTTACCTTTTGAAGTAGAAGACGTCCAAGATTCCTTCATCATTCTGCTGAGGTTGTAGTCGCCTAAGATTCCTTCATCATTCTGCTGAGATTGTAGTCGCCAAAGATTCTCTCATCATTCTGCTGAGGTTGAAGTCGCCAAAGATTCTCTCATCATTCTACTGAGGTTGAAGTCGCCAAAGATTCTCTCATCATTCTACTGAGGTTGTAGTCACCTAAAGATTCTCTCATCATTCTGCTGAGGTTGTAGTCGCCTAAGATTCTCTCATCATTCTGCTGAGGTTGAAGTCGCCAAAGATTCTCTCATCATTCTGCTGAGGTTGTAGTCGCCTAAAGATTCTCTCATCATTCTGCTGAGGTTGTAGTCGCCTAAGATTCTCTCATCATCTTGCTGAGGTTGTAGTCGCCTAAGATTCTCTCATCATCCTGCTGAGGTTGTAGTCGCCTAAGATTCTCTCATCATTCTGCTGAGGTTGTAGTCGCCTAAAGATTCTCTCGTCATTCTGCTGAGGTTGTAGTCGCCTAAGATTCTCTCATCATCCTGCTGAGGTTGTAGTCGCCTAAGATTCTCTCATCATCCTGCTGAGGTTGTAGTCGCCTAAGATTCTCTCATCATCCTGCTGAGGTTGTAGTCGCCAAAGATTCTCTCATCATTCTGCTGAGGTTGTAGTCGCCTAAGATTCTCTCATCATCCTGCTGAGGTAGTAATCGTCCAAGGTTCTCTCATCGTCCCGTTGAGGTAGTAATCGCCCAAGGTTCTCTCATCGTCCCGTTGAGGTAGTAATCGCCCAAGGTTCTCTCATCGTCCCGTTGAGGTAGTAATCGCCCAAGGTTCTCTCATCGTCCCGTTGAGGTAGAAATCGCCCAAAGGTTCTCTCATCGTCCCGTTGAGGTAGTAATCGCCCAAGGTTCTCTCATCGTCCCGTTGAGGTAGTAATCGCCCAAGGTTCTCTCATCGTCCCGTTGAGGTAGTAATTGCCCAAGGTTCTCTCATCGTCCCGTTGAGGTAGTAATCGTCCAAGGTTCTCTCATCGTCCCGTTGAGGTAGAAATTGTTCAAGGTTCTCTCATCGTCCCGTTGAGGGCACGCCTGGAGAGTTTGAAGATCCGATTCCCGTATCTTGCCAGGGTGTATCTGTTGACGACTAATTCCAGACTCGATTCCTGTATCCTGCCAGGGCACGTCTGAAGAGTTTGAAGATCCGATTCCTGTATCTTGCCAGGGTGTATCTGTTGACGACTAATTCCAGACTCGATTCCTGTATCCTGCCAGGGCACGTCTGAAGAGTTCGAAGATCCGACTCTTGTATCTTGCCAGGGTGTATCTGTTGACGACTAATTCCAGACTCGATTCCTGTATCTTGCCAGGGCACGTCTGAAGAGTTTAAAGATTCGATACCTGTATCCAGCCAGGGCACATTTACACGAAGAGTTTGAAGATCAACCCCTGTAACAGGCCAGGTAATTATCTTTCTTTCTCAGGTACGCAAGTTCTCGCTAAGGAATCTCTTACGCGATCGACAACCTCTCGATGGCATCTATAAGCCCATCCATATACCAACAGTCTCCAAATGGCATCCATAAGCCCATTCCCGACAAAGCTCCGTCACAGCTCCAGATGGCATCTATAAGCCCATCCCCCCATCCATCACTTCCAAATGGCATCTATAAGCCCATTCCCCCTACATCACATTGCTGATACTACACCATGCGAGTGCAAATTTCTGGGCACTTTAGTGTTCAATCATCTTCCACCTTTGGATCACGAAAGGCACGCAAGCCAATCTACATCCTCAGGTTTAAGAAGATTGAACAGGGGCAACTGTTGTACCCCAAAATTTGTCCCCCATGTTTCTCAATAATTTTGGTTGTAATGTATTCATGTGCTATCTCTCTCCAGTGGTCCACCATATGCCCAACGCCTGCGCCTGCCAAGTGTCCCAGGGGATCAATCTGATGGCCATCATGTGAATTCCACCGTGCACGCCAGTCAATGGATCTGCACGCAAACGCTGGAAAGTCAAAAAAGGCCTGAATCAATGGGCCAAATTGCTCACAATTAACCTCTCAATTGGGTCAGCCACCCCCATGGTTTGCATATTTTTGTTCTTTATTTTAATTTTCCTTTTTATTCTTTTATTTGTTTTATTGTTTTATTGTTTTATTTAATTCACAAAAATAATTTTTACAATAATAAATACAGAAAAATACAAAAAAATGTTTTATTGTTATTAACATTAATTTAAATTTATTATATTTTTGTAAATAAATTTGTAATAATCAATTTAGGTTAATTTAGGTTAAAATTTTAATGTTTTTTTTTCTTAAATAACTAAAATATGTAGAAATTAGGTTTTAGCATTTTTATTATTTTTCTTAATAAAATAATTTCTTCTTATTCTTATTATTATTAATTACCAATTATTTTGTAAATAAACATGTAATTAATTAATTAGGGTAAATTAGGTTAAACTTAAACATTTTCTTAAAAAATTAAAAACAACTTAGAACTAGGGTTTTATTTAACTTCTAATTTTAATTCTTTTTTTCCTTATTTCATAAATACCAAAAAAACCATAAAAAAACAATTTCTTTTCTTATTAAATAATTAATTAACTTTCAATTTCATTTAATTTCTTTAAAGGGTCCAACGCCCTCGAACATTCGATTTTAATTTCTTTTCGCGCGTTTGTCTTTATTTTTTGTTTCAAATATCATGTAATTGTCCAAGCCTTGTAATAGTAATTAGGAACTTTATTTACTTTATGCATTTTATTAAAAAACGGGTCTTTATTAATTTGGCGATGTATAGACCCGCGCCTTGTAATAGCGTAGGACTTTATTTTCTGTACTTTAATTTCCGCACCCTTAAAACTGTTAAATTTTGCATGAAAGAATGAATGGCCCAAATAAAATCAAAGCGTAGATCACCATAATGCATGACAAGATAAAACATAACTAAAAACGATACACAAATTCACACACCACTCTTAGGGTACGCCTCACTGTTGCCTTGCCCCTCGAAACGTGGTCGTCGAGTATAGGACGTTTTAGTAAGTCCTTATGTTCATGAACATGGAATAAGGGTAGCTTCTAAGGTGTCCTACTATTGCTCCGGTGACCACACTGTCCCTAACCCTCGAATTGACCCGAACACCTCCAACGGTGGTGCTACCTACCTCTCAATGGTGGGATGGCACTACCTTAAGGACATTTACACAGCCTAATTCCTTAGGGTAGGTAGACGACTCATAGATACTTGCTCTAATTCAAAACAAATCAAATCAAAAAACTCTTTTCACACCGACACTTTGCAAAAAGCTTTCAAAACAACTTTTCAAACACTCTTGAGGACTGATACAAGGGTCGATCTGAAACTTTCAAAGAAACTTTTTCAAACCCACTCACAATTGAAAAGCAAACAAACATTTTTGAAAACACAAATGAGTAAGTATCTAAGAGCCTGTGGATAACCACGGATAGAAAGGGTGGTAACACCTTCCCTTTCTATAAATCTACCTCCCGAACAGAGAAACATTGTCATAAGGAATTTTGCTGTGCTTTTGTCCTGTCCATGTTGGAGAAAATAAAAGACAGTGGCGACTCTTGCTTTCACGACATTTCGCGAACCAGCGTTAAACAGTCAGTTCCAGATCCACCGATCACACTTATCATCCGCCGGGGGATATTGTTGTTCGGAGTAATCCTCGTCCTCTTCCTCTTCTTCCTCTTCAGCTTCAGATTCAGAAGGCATTGCAGCGCCCTTTCCTTTACCAACCCCTTCGTCAGACGTCGAGGGGAACTCTAGAACTCTCCTAGCCTGATGCTCAAATCTCCTTCCCATTGTGGCTACCCCAATTCTTTTCTTTTTCTTCCTTTCCAGTTCCTTCCTTTCTCTAACAGTGCTTTGAGATCCTCTTGACCCTTTGCTAAGGTCATGAGGAGTTGCTGGAATTGCGAATTCTGTGCTTGCAGATCCTTAACCGTCTGCTCCAAATCCATCTTGCTGAAATAAACAGTAGAAAGATAAGGAAACCTGGTGTGAAGACTTGTTTATGCATATGATGAATGATATGTTATTCATGTAATGCATTCAAGGATTCAGAATTTCAAATTTGTTGCAAACAAAAATAACACACGTCATATTAAGAAGAAATTTGTTAGTACATAAATGCCCCATGGGAAAAATATTATAAAATTCTTAATGTAAAAAGACATTGCGCCTCCTCTTTAACGCGATGTAAGTGTTGAGAGTTTCCTCCTCATGAAGTCGGTGGGTAAGCTCCAAAACCTTCTTCTCACTGGCATAGAAGCTGGCTTCAAAAGTATTCCGCTCTTCCTTGAGCTGGATCTAACTCTTTTGTAATTCTTCCAATGATGTTGGCATGTCTGGATGTAGGAGGGTGTATGGAACCTCTCCTTCCATAACAGGCTCTTTGATCACGGGGAGAATGTGGGGGTATGGCATCATAAGATTCTGGGCGCGGGTTCGTACCCACTTGAGATAAGGCTCAAGGGGGATGGAATTCTTGTGCCCTAGTGTCTTACTATCCACCTTGTTGGGCATCCTCCAAGCTCGGATAAACCTTTGTCGAAGTCCTTGCGCATCGTTGTCGAAGTCAAAAACCAGGTCAGGAATCAGCATATCATGAGGACCATCCCTTCGAGCATATCCAAATTGTCTTAGAGCTAAACATGGGTTATAGGTAATGCCTCCCCTAATGCCAAGTAATGGGACATTAGGGAATTCTCCATAACGATCAATGATGATGACATTTTCTCTGGACCGAGAACACCAATGAACATCAGAATGTGTGAGGGTCATCAACCATTGTGACCACCTTAAACCCTGCTCATTCTTCAAAACTGTTTGGGGAAGGTGAGAAATAAACCACCTTGCTAGAAGACGAGTACAACACATGAGAACACCTCTTTTCCTCATTGTTCGTGTGTAAAATGAGTGTAGGATGTCCCCAAGCAATGTAGGCACAAGATTCCGAGATATGAAAATCTTGATAGCGTTCACATCTATAAGTAGATCAGGGTTTGGGAACAAGACCAACCCATAGATGAGGAGTGCCAGAATCTCTTCAAAAGCTTGTAGATCTAGAGAATTCCAGCAGTCTTGTGCCTTCTCAAACAGAAACTTTGCCAAGAAACCCTTGACACCACTTCTGGTTTCCCAATGACCTTTGATATCAGATGGTTGCAAGTGTAAGGCTTGAGCAACATCTTTAGGATTTGGTTCTCTTTCTGTACCGTTGTAGGGTAGTTGATGAAGAATAGGAATCCTCAGGAGTTGAGAAAATTCCTCCAAAGTAGGTACTAGTTGGTAATTAGGGAATGTGAAACAGTGGTGTAGGGGGTCAAAGAACTGGAAGAGAACTTTCACCATGTCTTCTTCAATGTTGGAGTTGACCAAGTTGAGAAGTCTACCATGTCTTTCACTGAAGAGAGAATTCTCTGGAATCTTGGAGGTAAGCTCCTTGAGTTGAGGAGGGATTCTCACAACATGCATACCATGAATTGTTTTTCTGCGAAGAGATTCCATGACCTACAAAACAAGAACAAAGATGAAGATCCAAACCCTTGAAATGGTTAGTGGACGCATATGATGCTTTATGATGTTCATGATGTATGCACAAGCATATGTACAAACAAGTCACACAAGATCCTAGTTTCAGGCTTGCATGAGGTTCCATAGGTAAGTACCCTTTTGAAGTTAGTTGGCTCAACCTGTCCTATAAATAGTAACCGGGTTCTAAGGAGCTAAATATCACTGGATTATTTTCTGTGTTCATTGTTTTGGTTTAGCCACTTAACTGGCGACCAAAATATTCTAAGAAAACAACCCTCAATGAGTGTAGTATCGAGTATCTACCAACTTCGGACTGCACCAAAGCCGATCATCTCACTACCCCTAAAAATGGCCAAGATGGTCAAGTAAGGTTCTAAGAGTTCATTAGTGTTTCATGACATCACTCAGCGGCCCCATATTCTCTTTGATTAACTCAAAGGCTACCGGTACTCACAAATATGTCGCACTAATATAGCTATTGATTCAACCATGTTGGTATACCCTGCACAGTTTCCACAATGTATTGCTATTTACCTATGAATGTTTCCCAAAAATCCGGGTAGAGGATTTCAAGCCCAAACAAGAGAACCAAATGTAAAGCAATCAAAGCAAACAAGATAAGCATGCAAAGGTGATCTAAACCCTAATGTTACTCCACTTTTAGAATATCTCCCCAGCAGAGTCTCCAGTTCTGTGATACGGTGGGAGAACTGACTTGAGGTTTTGCGTTTATGTTCGCAAATGTTTCGGTTTAGCAAGAGTCGCCACCGACTTTTTATTTTATCCTAAGGAAAGGTCAAAAAGCACAGGAAAGACCTCTGAGATGTTTTCTTGGGTTCGGGGAGTAGATTATGAAAAGGGAAGGTGCAAGCACCCTTTTCATCCATGGTTATCCATGGGCTCTTAGTTACTTGTTTAGATCACTTGCTTTGCTTTTTCAATTGTTTGAAATGGTGCTTTGTGTGTGGTTTTGAAAGATTTTTTGAAAAGAGGCCATCGCTGTGGCAACCTTTGTAATGATTCTTGTTTGAATGTATACAAAGATGTTTTTATCTTTTGAAAAGATTTCAATGTTTTGAAAGTTTGTTTTGGGAAAGGTTTTGAAATTGTGTTGTGAAGTGTGTTTGAAAATAGCAAGGATGTTTTTGCAAGTTTTTGATCAAGTAACTAAGAGCTATCTACCCTATTTTACTCAAAGATCTTTCTTATGTTTTTAACCCTTTTGACAGTGTTGTTTCACCATTGCATTTGGTGAACAACTTTGTGTTAGGATGTTAAACGGGAAAGGCGCGGGTCATTGTATAGACCATGATAGCAATTGTGTTAAGTATCTTTGGCAACTTTCTTGAGGGACTTGATCATTTTTGTTTAGGCAACCAAGATAGCATCATCGAGGGACTATGATCTTTTGTTTTGTTTTTGTTTTGCCAAAGTACACAACATGCATACCATGGCCCATTTTTGAAGGCAACAAGTGGATTATAACCCTAGGGGTGCAAGTGTGCATTGTGTTTGATTTTCATGCATATTTGTCTTTGATTAGGTCAAACTATTTGTTAATTTTGATTTTGCATACAAACCCTAATTCTCTAATCATGGCATAATTGAAAGCGTAAAATGCGAGAATTTAAAGTTCTAAGCTATTACAACATGATTATGGGGATGGGGATACAATTTTGAATGGGGGGTATTTGACAAGAAATATAAACCCTAGTTTACTATTACATCCAAATTGAATCTCAAATGCATCAATATTTAAATGTACAATATTTAAATAAAGTAAATAAATATTAAATAATATGTATTTATGCTAAAAAAGGTTTTTGTTTACCTATGTATGTAAAAGTATTTTTAATGTAAAAAATGTATAAGGAAATAAAATAATAAAAAAAAAGTTAATTTTATTTGTTTTAAGGGTAAAACCCTAATTTCTTTAAGAAAATAAATATACTATGTTATTTATGTACAAAAAATATATTAATATGTATAAAAATGAAATATACTTAAAAAGGTAATTTTTTAGTATAAATAATAATAAAAATAAAAATGTAATATTTTTGTATTTTTATTCTAAGTATTTAAATATATTAAATATGTATAATATAAAATAAAAAATGTACAAAAATAAATTATATTTTTAATAATATTTTTAGTGTGAATAAAAATAAAGAAATAAAATAAAAGTATATATTTACATATTATTTTCAAGTTTAAGTAAATAATATAAAAGTATTTAAAATGTTTTCTATATTAGAAAAATTAAAATAAAATGCTAAATAAATGTAAAAAATTATGAAAATATTTTTTAGGCATTTTTTATATTTGGAAATAAATAAACAAAGTCAAAAATGAAAACAAAAATGCAAAAATACAATTATTCAAGAAATTGGGCCAGGGGGTGTAAAAATGAAAAGAGGGGTGTTAGAAGCAAGCCAGGCCAAGCCCAACCCACCACTTCATCTTCTTCCTCCAGCCTTTTGAAAAAACGCGCGCCTGTTATACAAACTTGGACATCCTGTAAACGTGATCTTTTGCCAAAACTCACAACATAAAACTTGTAGAGAATTTCAATACGATTCTAACCATATAAAGCATTAATCCTAACTCTCAAAGACCAGAGAGAATTTCTCTGACCCTAAAATCTGACCTAGTTTTTTTAACATGTTCATGGATGAAATTCTCCTAGCACACTTAATATAAATGAAAACTGAGCATATGTACAACTTCATGGCATTGAATACTACATTTTTTATTCACAAACCTAAGGCTAAATGTTCCTAAATAGAGAGATAGAAAGTGATGAAAAACCTGTTTCAGTTGGATTCATGTAGGGCAATGCAGTGCTTCTCAACAAGTTTTGAGGTGTCTGGTAGCTTGCCTGAACTTCACTTGATCTTTTCCAATAACTAGCTTGCCTTGAAAGTCCCTGAATCAGCCTCTAGAACTCAACCTGCACAAGCTTGAAATGAAAATGGTGAACACTTTAAATGGAGTTATAGTTGGCAATGGAGGTTTGGGATAGCTTGAGTTAGTGGAATGGAAGGTGTTTGAAGCAAAAGGGGCAAAACGCACGAGCCAAATGAGCTATGGCACTCAAGTTGCAACACCTGCCCTGTTTTGCCAAAGAAGTGTGATTTCTGGCTTTGAGGTACTTAGGGGCTCAAACACTCATGTATGTTGCTCAAAGGGTTGTGTGAAAGTTGTTTGTAATGTTTGTGTAAGCTAGCATTGACTGGTTTTTAAGCTGTGTGGATTTGGCAAGTTTTCTGGTTTTTGAAGTAAGAAAGTGGAAGTGAGGTTACAGTCTTGTACATGCCATCTTATCCCCCTGCATACAATCCTCTTGGTCACTCCAATTTGTGGATTTGATTTGGCTTCTGAGATCTTGGCCCTATGCTTCAAAGGTCATGGTTTGACATAAAGCATACCTTTTCAAAAATGGGAATTTGCCTTTTTCTACTTAGGGCTTAGTTTTGTGTATAATGCCCAAATGGCCAAAAAAATGCTTAGACTGATGGATTTGCATTTAAATTAATAGTGTGAAATGGTTTAGAGGCCTGCAAACTAGTACAAAGCATGCTGGTTTGAAAATGCCACTTGAGTGAACATGAATTTACCATGGATACAAAGTGAGTTTTTGCCAACTTCAAGCACTCGATTCTCCCTAACCACAAATGTGTTTGAGGAGTTCTTGGATAATTTGGAAAGCTTGCAACATGAACTATAATCCATCTTTGAAATTCAACTTGAGATTCCAAGTGGAACTATGTGAAAAATGGCCAAGAAGATTGGTCAAAATCCTGCCTAAAACTAGGGCAAAATTTCTCTAAGTTAAAAGTTTTAGGGACCCTTGTTCCAAAAATCATAACTTGAGACCTAAGCTTCTTTTGAGAAAACTTTGTGAATCAAAGTTTTATACTTTGTGTAGTACTACAACTTTCATGTTGTAAGTTTTGTTTGAATCCATTTGCATCATGGTGAAAATGTGGGACAACGTTAGGAAAAATTAAGAAAATTTCATAACTTAGAAAATTTCTAAGTTATGAAATTTTTTCAATTTCAAACCCTAATTTGAAATTTTGGGTTTCTTGATGAACAATTTTCATAATTTGACACATCTTGATGAAAAATTACCTTTGGCACTTGATTTTGACCAAAAAGTCAAAGTTTGACTTTTCAGTGTACAGTCAAATTTTGATCAGTTGACTGAAAAATTCATTTGTGAATCCTATGCATTTGAGATATTTTGAACTTGTTGAATAGGTAAAGATGATGCCATTGAGTCCTTGAGTCCATGGTTGAGCCTAATTTTCCATTGGCTAGGTCAAACAGTCAAAAATTGCCTTTGTATAGTCAAAAAACCCTAAAAATGACCATTTTTCCCTTTTGGTGATCTGATCAAATTTCTTGTGAAGTTGTGGTCCAAACTTGATCAAATCGTTCATATGAGTTCATAATGTTGATGTGGGTCAAAATTCATGAGGTTTTACTGTAAATTGGCCACAATTGACTTTTTCCCCAATACAGCTGATTTCTAGGTCAACTGTCCAATTGACTGGGCAAAAATTTGATTCAAGGCTTGAAACTTGGCATGGACAAACTTATGAATCCAATATGAATTATGAAAGTCAATTTGAGCATTGAAGGTCCAAAAATCCTTGTGCAAATTCAAACCCTAGTTTAGGTCAACAGTGCAAGGAGGTGTCTTGAGCAGAGCAATCCCTAGCTTGATCTTGAGTTCCAAGAGCCTTGTGATGAGAAATGTTGATAAAATGAGAGGGAAAATTTTGGGGTACAACACTATCAAGCATGCATATATACTACTTCTCACATACTCAAACCTATCGACCTGTTATACTAAACCTACGAGACTCATCGATGTCATCACATGTCAAATACAATACCCATTGTATCACGTTATAGGTGATCTCTCAACCAACCTTAACAACACAGAAGTCAATCGTGCTCTCTTGCATCGACGATTTCTCATAGCGACACAAACAACACAGAGGCATTAATATCAGACACCCTAAGTGAATAACAATGCTAAATCTATCTCTAGAACTCAGACACTACTAGATAATCATCCTAGATAAGAATCCAAGCAGTATATGTCTATAGCAACTCAAATCCCTAGCGCAAAGCAAAAATTAAGGATAACAATCGAAAAATATTTTTAAAGCAAGTTTTATATAACACCAAGGGAGACAAATATACATAAGATCAAAGTAAATACATATACAAATCCAACCAATAGAGAATACACAAAGAAAATGAGAAATGAATCATAAATCTACCATTTTGTCAGCGTCGATCGAAGAGCAATCCACCTCAGATCATCTATATGAAAGTTCCATAGTTATTATCTAAGCTAATCCTAACAAAATTGGAGGTTGATGGAGTTGGGAGCAAAAACTTCCCAAAAACCATAGCCTAAAAATGAACTAAATATGAAATTATAAAACAAATCTCAGTAGACCGCGCTAAGCGGGCCTGGCGCGCTAAGCGCGATTTCTTTATTTCACATCAAACTGCCTTATACCGCGCTAAGCGGGCTTCAAAACAATGCTTCTGCCAAAATTTCAAAACGCAACCAGCGCACTACAAAATATGCTGAGTGCACTCACGCTTAGTGGCCTTTTGAGTGCTAAGCGAGCTATCTTGGACAAAGCTTCCCAAAACTGGGCTTTTATTCCGAAAACGCGAATCTGGAGCCGTGCCTTGGACACCTTATTCCTCGATGCTCCAAAATGCAACAAATACCTACAAAATGAATGGAAAATCATCAAATGGTACACTATATACACAAAAACACAAAAAAACATTAACTAAACATATTTACACAAAATTCGGGTTTATTCAACTGATATTGACAACAAAAAGTTGATAAGTGCAATAAAAAGTATATACAAAAATAGCTACAATTTGCACTTAGCAGTTATAGACAAGAGAATTCTAATGGTGGTCATTTTTACGATGGGGCTAAAAGTTTCTAAAAAGTCAATACCTTCCGTTTGGTTAAAACCTTTGGCAACAAGACAAGCTTTGTACCGCTCAATGTTTCCATTTGCATGGAATTTAAATTTAAAACTCCACTTGCACCCTATAGTTTTTTTGTTAGGGGCAAAGGATGTTAAAGTCCATGTTTTTATGTTAATTAAAGACTGCAGTTCATTAAAAATAGGTTGTTTCCTGTTAGAATAAGAAATGGCAGCAATATTAGAAGTGAGTTCTTCAACTGAAGATATTTGTAAGTAAAAAAGTTTGTGATAGTGAAGTAAGTTAGAATAAAATATGGCTTTAGATAAGGGATCAAGTAAAGCACCTGATGTTGTAGAAGGAGAGTGATGATTACCTTGTACTAGAGAAGAGTGATAATCTTGAAGGTAAGTGGGAGGGTGATAAATTCTACTGGATTTTATTTGAGTGGGTATAAAATTAGGAGACCCGGGATTGTTAGGATTAGAACAAACAATGGAGGTGTGGTGATGATGTTATGGGTGGGTGTGTTATTGTTGGGGTGGATACATTTATAGTATCAATGAAGATATAGTCTTGGTTGTGGTGAGGAGTAGTGTTTGGGGTGGAGAGGTTTATATGACTATGGATTTCTAATTGGTCAGTGATGGGTTAGGTAGTAATAGTAGGAATGGAATTGTTTGGAGGATGGAGGTAGTCAAAATAAAAATCAGTGTAGGTCGGTTGGGTAGTGTTAAAGTTAGTTGTACTAGAGTTGTTGGTAGTATGGTATAGATGTATATTCTCAAAGAAAATAATGTCCTTAGAAATAAAGATTTGTTTATTTTGAAAATCATATAATACATGGCCTTTAACACCAGACTTAAGCCCTAAGTAAACACACTTTCTAGACTTGGACATCCAAAAACTTTCGTTGTAGTATAATCAGGTTGTTTATTGTGAAGTAAATTAAAAGGAAAGTTAAAGTGTAACAAATTGTAAGGTAATTTATTTATAATGAAGACATCAAGACTCGAAAAAAGTTGAGGACATTTTGATTGAAAGAAAAGAGAATGTGTCACACCTAAGAGGTGTTGGTGTTTTCTTTCAACCAAACCATTTTTTAGGGGTGTTAGTGCAAGAGGTTTGATGATGGATCCCATCTGTCATTTAAAGTTGTTTAAGGGAAAATTCAATTCCATTATTAGACCTGGTGTACTTGATAGTTTTTTGAAATTGAGTTTGTATGTAAGAAACAAAATATTTTAGTAAAATGAAGTTTCTCACTGAAGTCTCATGAGGAAAATCCAACAGAATCTACTATAATCATCAATAACAGTTAGAAAACATTTATGACCTTACATAGATGGAGTGGGGAAGGGCTCCATATATCCATATGGATTAAATCAAAAGGATAAATATAATATGATTTACTATCAAGGAAATGGATGCGTTTATGCTTAGCAAACAAACAAGTATCACATGGAAGTTTAGATTTATTAGAATTGCATAAGGGAAAAACTTCATTAACAACAATAATAGAGCGGGATAGATTAAGTTAACTGGTATCTGGTCGGATTCCAGGTTTTGCAGCAACTTTCTGGGGATAGTGATGACTTTACTTGGGAGAGGAATTTTGTCAGTTATCTGTAGTAGTCTGAGGAATATACTCAAGTTGGGGAAATAAATCCTGTTGTCAGAGAAGTATTCAACTGAGGAAATAAACTCTCCTGGGGAAATTGAATTTGCTAAAGAGAAGAAACTCTGTAGGGGTTTTACAGTTTTGTAGGACCAAACTCATCCGGGGGAGAAAATTTATATGCATTATACTGATTGGAACTCTGTAGGTTGGTGATATTGCCGGGAAAGAGATTACACTCCTTTATTTGCTGGAGCAATCTGTCAGGGAGATTGTGGGTAATAAACCCTTATTTGTGAAGATTACTCTGTGGGAATAATCTCATAGGAGTGGCTCTGTGGAGATTTATGGATAGCTTGAGTGTCATCCATCTCCTAGAATCTTGAGTAAATTCTTATTCCTATTCTTATGCATATATTTGTTATCATTTAATCATGTTCATATATATATATATATGTTCATTTAATTTAGTCATTGGACGTTTTTGCAAACCGAACAGAAAAAACCAAAAGTTTGAACTTTAAGATGTATTTGTATTGATAATTTGCCTATAAACAGACGATTTTGTACAAAGAGACGGAAATCCTAGTAAGAGGAAGTCGTCATGAAATGAAAAGATTACAAAGTGAAAACAAAACGTATAGCCATGTGGAAATGACTCATTGGGTTCCAAACTCTGCTATTGCCCATATGTCTTCGAACATCTCGTCCCTTGCCATCGGAAGAAGTTGAATGAACCATTTGAACTTACGACCTTGGTAATAAAGCTTGCATGCAAGTGATCCAATGGGACATAGTAATACGCTTTTAATCCCTAATTTTGCCTGGATCTCCCTTTCAGGTTTTCAGTCCATCGGGATACCCTTTTTTGCCCAAGTCGCCTTTTCAAGTTTTCGACTTGCCAGGTGTACAATCTTTTTCATATATCCCTAATTTTTGCCCAAACCTAATTGGTTCGTTGGGATTCCCTTATTTTTGCCTAGGTATGTCAACCTAGCGGGTCATTCTTATACTTAGTATTTTTTGACTATGTCCACGTTCATAGGGTGCGGGAAATCTTCACCGTCCATAGCGGTCAGCATCATAGCACCGTCCGAGAATACTTTCTTGACAAAAAATGGCCCTTCGTAGGTGGGAGTGCATTTACCCATGGGATCGCCTTGTGGTATAATAATGTGCTTGATTACCAAGTCACCAGCCTGGTATGCTCGATGCTTGATCTTCTTGTTAAATACCTTGATCATACGTTTTTGATACATCTGACCATGACAGACAGCCGCAAGCCCTTTCTTGTCAATCAAATTCAACTGTTCCAATCTAGTACAAATCCACTTGTCTTGGTCTAAGTATGCTTCTTTCATAATCCTTAGAGAAGGGATTTGGACTTCGACATGCATGACAACTTCCATACCGTAGACTAGAGAGAATGGGGTTGCCCCAGTTGATGTTCACGCTGAAGTACGATAGCCATGAAGAGAAAATGGTAACATCTCATGCCAGTCTTTATAGGTCACCACCATCTTTTTCACAATCTTCTTTATGTTTTTGTTGGCAGCTTCCACTATACCATTCATCTTAGGTCTGTATGGAGAAGAGTTGTGATGCTTGATCTTGAACTGTGTGCATGGTTCAATGATCATGGCATTGTTAAGGTTGGTACCATTATTATTGATGATCCTCTCCGAGATGCCATACCGAGAGATGAGGTTATGCTTGATGAACCGGGCCATAACGTTCTTGGTAACTAAGGAAAATGAAGTTGCTTCAACCCACTTTGTAAAGTAGTCAATGGCGACAAGAATGAAGCAATGTCCATTAGAGGCAGTAGGCTTGATTTCTCCGATCATATCAATGCCCCACATTGCATATGGCCAAGGAGCAGCCATGACATTCAAAGAAACTGGAGGCACGTGAACCTTATCAACATAAACTTGGCACTTATGGCAAGTCCTCGAGTGGTGATGACAATCAGATTCCATGGTCGACCAATAGTAGCTAGCTCTCAGAATCTTCTTGGCCATAGTATGTCCACTAGAATGAGTACCAAAGACGCCTTCATGCATGTCCTCCATAATCTTCCCTGCTTCCTTCTTGTTGACACAACGAAGTAGAGTTGAATCATGGTTGCGTTTGTACAAAATCCCATTTCTCAGGAAGAACTTGGTAGAGAACCTCCGTAGGAATTTCTTTTCATTGATTGATGCCCCTTCAGGATACTCTCGAGCTTTGAGAGATCTTTTCACTTCATGAAACTAAGGCTTCTCCTCCACTCCATCAGGGTCAATCTCATAGTAGTGCGCCAGTTCTTCAAATCTTTCGACAGTAATTCTGGGAGCTCCATTGTCCTACTTGACCTTGAACATAGATGACATGGTAGCTAAGGCATCCACCAAGTGATTTTCTTCCCTCGGGATATGTTCAAGGGAAACCTCTTCAAAGTATGGGATCAAGGTTAGCATAATTTATTTGTAAGGGATAAGATTTGGATGTTTTGTATCCCACTCTCCTTTAACTTAACTAATTACCAAAGCTGAGTCTCCAAATATGCTTAAAACACTATGCCAAACAAGCGCATAGACAACGCTTTTTTTGGCAATAGACAGCGCTTTAAAGCGCTGCCTAAACCAGCGCTGCTATAAGTAAAGGCAGCGCTTTGGATTAAGGTAAAAGTGCTGCTATATGTCCCCTTTAGTAGCACTTTTACTTTAAGAGCGCTTTCTTATAAACCCCTTTAGCAGTACTTTCACTTTAGAGAGCGCTTTGGTAAGTACACCTTTAGCAGCGTTTTCTCATTTTAGACAACACTTTTTTTAAAAGCGTTGTCTGTTCCCCACCTTAGGCAGCGCTTTCCCATTTTAGGTAGAGCTTTCTCCCTACTTTAGACAGCACTTTTCTTTAAAAGCACTGTTTGTTCCCCACCTTAGGCAACGCTTTCTTCCTACTTTAGACATCGCTTTTCTCATTAAGTATTGTCTAATGTTAACAACTTTTTTTTTTAAATATTAGACATATTTTCACTTATAGAAGCGCTGTCCAATATATACAATAAATTTTGACCAGATTTTCTCCATTTTTTGCACCAGGTTTTCACCACATTTTGCACCAGGTTTTCACAATATTTTGCACCAGATTTGGTAGCTTCAATCCAATATATATGCATCAAATTTGCATATACAAAAAATCTACATATATATAAATGATGATATATACAACAACTTGAAAATTGATGTTACAACTTGAAAATTCTAAAAATTCTAAATTGATGTTTAATCTACATATTACTATCTTCGATAATTTCTAAAAAACAACAACAAAGAACTTGTTAGCTCTATCTTCTACATCTGCACCTATAACGTGGAACAAAACCAAAAGATCAAAATTTATACCATGATAAAACAAAACTTTATACTAATTTATACTTAAAACTCAAAAGTTGTACTCAAAATTCTCATCAATGAAAGAAAGACAATATACCTTATAAAATTCTCAACTCCATAATGAATTGACACCATTTCTCCATAATTCCATCCAATTGATCTTTTGAGTAATGAGCAGAATTGAATTCGTCAAAGTACTACATAGTAAAATAACATAGTATGTGATTTAGTTAAAACACTATGCCATTTTATGAAAAATATTAAAATAATTTCTAAGTTAGAAATTCATACAGTGGATGGAATTTCTATTCGGTCCAAAAGAAATGTTTCTTTCATAAACCTCAACATGAAATAACCACAATCTATACCATTACATTGACGAGGACACTACACATGGAAAGAAAATACAGATATATATCAGGATATACCTCTTAACTTGTTTTGTTAAGTATCATCACCAATATAATCAAAATTGTGAAAATATACATGCACTCTAATCCACGTAATGTTGTTGGCTCTACTCTTTAGTTCTTGAATACCTCTTTGTGATCGAAAAGCTTGTAGAACGCTATAATAAAATATAAACGACTATTTAGAACAATCTCACATAGATAAATAAATATACACACGAGTATTTAGAATAATCTCACTTACGTATCAATCGTCTTCTTCAAATCTAGGTATGTTTTCCAATCATTGTATAACGAATCCAAATAGTATACAATCTCTCTAACAGAATTAATCGCAAGCAACAACCAATGTCTATTGTAAAATTAAACAAATGTTTGATGGAAAGTTTCTACACAAAGTCAAAAATAGAAAAATTATAATATATGAAGTTAGGATGAAAATCTAACCCGTCACCAGTATTATATGGTAAAAAGAACAAATTTTTTGTATCTTTGCTGACCATAAATAAACTGAGTACATACGATATGACATCATCTGGTTTTGTTATAATTAACCCTGCGTTGACGGTGTTGGGTGCTAAGAAAGCGAATCTTTCTCCCAATCCACGCGGGCGCATCACTTTGTCATATAAAAACCTTAAATAAAAACATCATTAAAATTAGACTATATTCATTGAAATGAGTAAATAAATTGTTCATTTAATTAAACAAAGTTGATCGGAGTATACCTGATGTATGTATCGATAACACCGAGGCCTAAAGTAGAATTTTGTAAAACTTGATCAATATCTTCTCTACCAATTGCTTCCATGTATTCATAACCAAAAATGTTTGCCTTCATAGGTATAAGATGAGTACCGCCAATTGGAATGTCTGAAGGCACGACCTATACTGAGAAGTAGGTTTTTTTTCTAGCTGTGGTCTTCTTACCCCTACTTACTTGCTCAATCTCTTTAGTATGCATCTAAATGTCATTTAATTAGTTAGGTGAAGTATAAGATCATTCTATGCATAAATATCATATAATTGTGTTATACCGCTTTTTTTGATGCACTTGACTCAGTTTGCTTCTTAATCCCCTTATCTTTTGATTTGGATTTTGTGGGAGTCTAACATTACCATGAAAAAAATGTATGTTAAATGGTCGTAAAAAATTTGAATACTCAAAGGTTCATAATGGTTTAAAACATAACTCCTCATCTATGCAAATGAGGTTTAATGACCATGCAACATACAATCATATTGCCTCTCCCACCAATGTTGCATCTGAAATATCGTCAGACAAAGGTAATGGCGCATCCCTCTCTAAAGCAATATCAATTGATACTTTCATAAATCCAGCAGGGAGCGGTTTATGGTGAAGTACTTCTTCCAAGGTGTTATGCACTTTTCCCTTGCTAACCATGCGATAAGTCGGTGACGATAAATATAGCTGACAAGGTGAAATGCCCTAAACCAATAATAAATATGAAATTGTTAATGTGTATATATGTCAATTAAAAGAATTGTTCTAATTCATAATAATATATATTACCTCGGGAATTTTCTGTTGGAAATCACAATTGATACTATCTTTGTCACTAGTATCCTTGAACCCTGGACCTTGCCTTTCTAACATGTATTTTTCTTTGTCCTTTTCCAGCTCATGAAATTTAGCTTTTAATTTTTCTAACTCTTCCATCACTTCTTTATTGCTATGACCTTTCCTCTTTTGATGGTTATACAAAGATGTTTGAGTCACTCTGAATCCCTTACCCCTCACACGATCGATATACTCAGGAACATTTAATACCCGACTAAGTATGCTCCTGCAATCATGGTCTTTAGCTTGAGTTAAAGATTAAGATAGACTCTCCTGAAATTCATATGCATAGCGAAATAAATTAGTGGTGATTAATCTCATAATTTCTTTACTTTAATAAGCTCGATATTTAATTAAAGAAATATTGATATACTTACACATTACTCATAAATTTGCTGCACATCTTTTTTAATAACTCCATCCTTACCCACTAGGGAAGCCTTCCACAGAACATGTTCCAGAAGAGATGTTTCTTGACTTTTCTCCTCTTCTAACTACAATTAAGAAAATAATAAAATCAATAATAACACATGATGAACAATTATATCATAGAATTTATATATACTTACCAATATTTACTGTAAGCGTGCATATCCCATACGCCCTTTTCTGTATGGATACAAGGGACTTGATACTCGTTGGATATTTACGCCACTCACATCTTGAAAATCTGAGGTTCTTCTTTTTTCTTTTAAGGTTGCCCATTCTTCAAGCGAAATCAAGCCTGCATACGCTTGTGGACGCTCTGCATCGGTAAAAAATTTATTGGCATCCCTAAGAAACTTGTTTATCAAAAAAGATCGAAACCCTCTTAGTCTCTTTCTGGCCAATTGAAGACAATATGATTTTCGATCATCATCAATATTAAAAGACCTCTACAAAAAAACATAATATAAAAAGCGTTAGTAATTTAAAGACATAAGCGGAAAAAAAAAAAACGAAAGACATCACATATGGCACCTGTATTTTAGTCTATAATTTTTCTTTAATGGGTTTCAACTCACGCCTTCTCCAATCATCACAAGTGATTGGAACTTCTCTCCTCACAATGGAACCAATGTAACTTGTTAACATTGAACCATTAGGCTCAATTAGTTGTTTGTCTTCATTCTAATGTACGTCAAATTTGATACCTTTATCTCTTGCACAAATGATTGACTTCATAATTGTTATTCCTCGTCTAATATCATTCTCCACATCACGAGCTGATTCTTTTCCATCATTATTAGAAGCCATTTGACCTGTAATATTAAATAACATAAACACCATATAAAATTCAAGTAACGTAAACACAATATAAAAACATAAACACAATATGAATTACTAGTACCTATTTCACTAACATCTCTTTCGTTTCCATCATTATTAGAAGCGGGATGTGATTTTTCCACATTAGTAGCCATTTGACCTGTAATATTAAAGAAAAACATAAACACCATATGAAATTCAAGTAGCATTGAATTAATATACACAATATAAAAACATAAACACCATATAAAATTCAATTAGCATGGAATTAATAAACATAATATAAAAACATAAACACAATATGAATTACTACTACCTTTTTCACCAACATATCTTTTGTTTCTTGGTTGGAATATGAATTACTTGGCTCTTAACAACTCAGACAGATGGATTGATCCAAATTCCCTCATTATGATCATTTCTAATATATGTTTCATCCTCTATAATATTCTCATCTTGATCATTTCGTACATACAACTCATTCCCTCTAATATATGACTCATTCTCAACATCAACATCACTTTGATTTACACTGTTATCATCAATCACTTTGTTAGATAAAAGCACTATAGACCATTTAGTACTTGTCAGATCAGTGACATAGAACACTTGTTTAGCTTGAGAGGCTAGAATAAAAGGCTCATCTTTGTACTCCACCCTATTAAGATCCACTTGTAAAAATCCCGACTTATCCATTCGTATGCCACTATTATGTACCCACTTGTAACCAAAGATAGGAATCTGAAACTTCTCATAATCAAACACCCAAGTATGCTCGATAACCCCAAAATATGACAGATTTGCATATTTGGGGTTTAAGTCATTCATACTTGAAATGTACATTGCTTTAGCTACAATAGTGACACCACTATTCTGCATAGTGCTTTTATCATCTTGTTCTTTGGTATAAAACATGTATCCATTAATTGTGTATGCGCTATAAGAAAACACGAGCAAACTAGGACCATATGCTAAACATCTCAACCTTTATGTTATTGAAGCGGGATCTAAATTAAACTTTGAATAAATATGATCTTTGAACCATTGTATAAAACTTTGGTTGTGCTCTCGTACAATCCAATTTTCATTTCTATTCGGATTTAAACCTCAGAGTACATCCTTGTGCATTTCAACATACGGCTCAACCTCATTGTCATTGTGTAGAACATATAAATGCACTTGACCCTTTCAACCCTTGATACTGTCACAATTTTATTTCCGATTAAATTTATTCCTTCCTTCCTCTCTAAAATATGAGATTTGGGTAGTCCAATGGATTGAACATTAGTCAAATATTCAGTACAAAACTGAACCGCTTCTTCAACAATGTATCGTTCAACCATACAACCTTCTGGCCGACTTCTATTTTTCAAGTACCCTTTTAATATTTTCATATAACACTCAACAGGGTACATTCATCTCATATAAGTTGGTCCACACAATTATGTCTCTTTCATAAGATGAACAACAAGATGTACCATAATGTCAAAAAATGAGGGAGGAAAATATATTTCAAGCTCACACAAAGTAATAACTATTTCTTTTTGTAATATTGGTAAGATCTCAGGATCGATCACCTTACTACAAATTAACTAGAAGAAAAAACACAATTTAGTCATGGCGCTTCTTACTTTTTCTAGAAAAATAGAACGTATACCTATTGGTAGAAAATGATCCATTATAACATGGAAATCATGTGTCTTTAAACTCTTTAACTTGAGGTCTTTCATAGACACAAGTCTTCTAATATCTGAAGAGTAACCTTCTGGAACTTTAACTTCACTTAGAAACTTACACAATATTTTTTTCTCCTTTCTAGATAAAGTATAAGCAGCAGGCGGCAGATATGTTCATGTTCCTTTCATCATGGGTCCTAATTCAGTTCTTATTCCCATCTCTATGAAGTCCTTTCTTTCTTTAAGGCCATCCTTAGACTTTCCTTGTATATTGAGTAACGTACCAATAACACTTTCAAATACATTTTTTTCAATATGCATAACATCAAGAAAATGTCTTACATACAATGACTTCCAATATGGCAATTCAAAAAAATTGACCTCTTCTTCCACCCACCTTTGACAAGTGTATTTGAAAAAGGCTTGCCAAACTGAGTACTCATATCTTTCACCTTCTCAAGAACTTGGTCACCTGTCAACATAGGTGGAGCTCTATCATGTTATGGATTCCCATTGAATGCATTTCTCCACCCATGATAGTGATACTTAGAATTTAAGAATCTACGATGATCGAGAAATACATCATTTTGACAAAATTCCAATTGCTTCCAATTTATGTGTTATTCACAAATAGGACACACTTTTTAACCTTTAATGCTATACCCTGGTAGATTTCCATATGCTTGAAAATAATTAATTGTGCCAAATAACATCGCCCTTAAATTGAAACTTTCTTTCCTATATCCATCATAAACCTCCACACCGTTCTCCCACAAAATCTTTAAATCTTCGATTAACGTTGTCAAGTATATGTCTATATCATTCACTGGTTTTTTAGGTCCAGAAATTAACATAGATAACATCATGTACTTGCTCTTCATACATAGCCATGGAGGTAGGTTATAAATCATCATAATCACAGGCCATGTGGAATGTGAGATACTTTGAAGACAATACGGGTTCATTCCATCTATAGATAATGCCAAGTGAAGATTTTTTTATTCTCCTCCAAAATCAGGATAATCATTATCAATTTTCAACCACTATGGTGAATTTTCCGGATGTCAAAACTTTCCATCAATAATTCTTTCATCTGCATGCCAAGTCAAGTGTCTTGCATCGGTTTCACTACAAAATATGCGTCTAAATCTCGAAATTATAGGAAAATACCATAAGACTTTTGCTGGAGACAATTTTTTCTTATATCGAGATAAACCGCATTTAGGACACTCATTTAACGATGCATATTCGTGTTGAAACAAAATGAAATCATTTGGACAAGCATGTATCTTATCATAGCTCATGCCAATAGAGCACAACATTTTTTTGGCCACATATGTTCGATCAGGAAGAACATTATCCTTCAGAAGCATATCTTTCATAAGGACTAATAACTCTGAAACTTTTATCCGACCATTCGTTTCCCGCCTTTAAGTTGTACAACTTTAATACTGCAGACAGTCTTGTGAATTTAGTGAAAACTTTATACAACGGTTTCTCGGCATCCCTTACCAACCTCTCAAACATTTTGGGACAATCCTCAAGATCTTCTTCAATTGCTTCTACAATCTCTTCGACATGATCACAATCGTATGTATCTCTGCCATTGTCGTCTGAAGTATATACGTACTATCCCCCAGTTCAACATTCCCGTTACTTTTCTCACCATGAAATATCCAACATGTATAACTTCGATCAATTCCATTCCTCAGTAAATGCGATTCCAATCCAACTGCGTCAACCTGACCCCCATAACAACAACCCAAGCAAGGACATTTCATTCGACTGGGGTTTTCGGCATGTTCAACAACAAACTTAACAAATTCTAATACCCCATTCTCGTTCTCTTTTAACAATAGATTGGAAGACATCCATTTTTTATCCATGGTTTTACTACTAAGTAGCCTAAACAAAAACAATACTTAAAAAAAAGGCAAGAGACTAAAAATCTTAATACCAATTAGACATATTCATCGAAAATCAAAATATATAATTATTCAAGCAACTATAGCAAATTAAAAGAACAACTAATACCTGTAGAGAAGTCAGCAACTTTTGAAACCACACAGTGTAATATTCTTGGAAAGACTCAGAAACTCCACTCTTCACAAGTAACCTATATAAATGATCAATTAATTTCATTATAATAAAAAAATCTATGATTAAGAATTACATTAGAATATTTATACAACATTAAACATATATGTATACACCATTAAATAATCATTATTATTCTTTTTAACATATATTTTACTAATAAAACAATATTAAACATATATATTTAACATATATTAAATAATATTTTTAACATATATATTATCGTTTCTATTCTATATTATCACTAATAGTTATATTATCGTTTCAACTTTACATTATCATCAAATAATCACTTATATTATCAACTTTACACCATCAACTATATGAGTTCTTTCAATTTCATTTTCAACTATATGTGAAGTGCTTTCAATTTCAACACTATAAGTGTTATTACAACAACCTCTCAAACCAAAATGTATAACTCGATTAATTGTATAGGAACATATTTTCTCTCAATCAATACATGTAATATTCATTGTGAAATTTACATAAACACCTTACATGCAAAACTCATTGTGACATTTTCACAAACACCTTACATGCAAAAACCACATGCCACACAAAACACAACATAATGCAACATTATCAATAATAAATCAACACTATCAACTAAACCAAATGCAACATTATATATCAACATTATCAAATATATCAAATATATAAAAAATCATACCTAGAGGAGAAGAGAACCTTGGTTGTGAATGGAAGAAAGAATGAAACGGTCTTGAATGGAAGAAGGATGAGAACCTTGAAGAAAGGATGCAACGATTTTGTCAAGAATCAAATGAAAATAGCTCGTGAAAAAGGGTTTTGTTCGTAACTGTGTTGTTGTGTGAAAATGGGTTTTGGGAAAATAATAACGTTACTGTAATAGAAATGTTAGGCGCGTGTTTTTTTTATAACATGACTTTAGGAAGCGCTTTGAAAAAGTGCTGCTTAATCCCACCCTTAGCCAGCACTTGGAGTAGAAAGCACTGCTTAATCCCCCCCTTTGGCAGCGCTTCTCCAAAGCGCTACAGTACCTACCCCCTTTAGTAGCGCTTTATAAATTTACATTAACCCCCTTTAGGCAGCACTTTCACAAAGCGATGCTTAAGCCCACCCTTTGGGAAGCACTTCTAAAAAGCGCTTTGTAAGCCCACCCTTTAGGAAGCGCTTCAGTACCTACCCCCCTTTAGCAGCGCTTTCTCAAATCATATTCACCCCCTTAGGCAGCGCTTTTTTAGAAAGCATTGTCTAAGGTATACGACAAAATTTCCGTGTTTTTTAAATGCAGTTTTAGTAGCGCTTTTTTGAAAAGAAGTTCTGCCTTAGGTGTGCTGTCTAAAATTATTTTTAGCATAGTGAAAATTTGATTCTTAGGTCAAAAGCAACTTTAAGACCCAAGATGCACGCTTCGTACTCAGCCATGTCGTTGGTACAGTCAAAGTAAAGTCTGGAAGTGAAAGGCATATGGTAACCTTCGGGGGAAATTATCACAATACCAATTTCATTACCCAGTGTGTTGGAAGCTCCATCAAAAACCATAGTCCATCGGGATCCTTGCTCAGGTCCTTCATATAGTTCAGGCTTTTCACAATTTTTAATCAGCATGATATTCTCGTCCGGGAATTCGAAGTTCATAGATTGGTAGTCATCCACAGCTTGATACGCCAAATGATATGCCAATACACTTCCTTTTATTTCCTTTTGAGTAGTGTACTGAATGTCGTATTCAGTTAAGATCATTTTCCATCGGGCTATCCTTCTGGAGAGTGTTGGCTTCTTAAAGATGTACTTGATGGGATCCATCTTAGAGATCAATAGAGTAGTATGAGTAAACATATACTATCTTAATCGAAGAGCAGCCCATGCCAAAGCGCATCAAGTTTTCTCGAGCAGTGAATATCTTGTTTCATAGTCGGTAAAATTTTTGCTAAGGTAGTATATTGCATGCTCTTTTCGACCAGACTCGTCATGCTACCCCAACACATACCCTATTGAATTCTCTAACACAGTTAAGTACATGATCAGAGGTCTTCCTTCAATTGGTGGCATCAGAATTGGAGGTTCTTGAAGATACTCTTTGATCTTGTCAAAAGATATTTTAGAATTGTCATTCCATTTTACTACTTGATCTTTCTTCAGCAGCTTGAAGAGTGGCTCGCAAGTAGAAGTCAAGTGAGAAATGAATCGAGCAATGTAGTTGAGTCACCCTAAGAAACCTCTGACCTCCTTCTCAGTATGAGGATCTTTCATTTCTTGGATAGCTTTTACTTTTGCAGGATTGACCTCAATACCTTTGCCATTGACGACGAAGCCTAGGAGCTTTCCAGACCTTACCCCGGAGATGCATTTGTTGGGATTCAACCTCAGCTTATATTTCTTCATTCTTTCAAACAACTTGTGTATATGATCAAGATGTTCTTCCTCAGTTTGTGATCTCGCTATCATGTCATCAACATAGACTTCTATCTCATGATGATTCATATCATGAAATAAAGCCACCATAGCCCATTTATAAGTTGCGCTTGCATTCTTCATCCCAAAAGGCATGACCTTATAACAGAAGGTGCCCCACTGTGTGACAAAACTCGTTTTTCCCATGTCTACAGGCGCCATTTTGATTTGGTTATAACCCGAGAAGCCATCCATGAAGGAGAATACCTTGTATTGAGTAGTGTTGTCAACCAAGACATCAATATTTGGTAGTGTGAAGTTATCTTTGGGGCTCGCCCTATTTAAATCCATGTAGTCTACACACACATGGACCTTACCTTCTTTCTTCGGCACTGGAACAACATTTGAAACCCATTGGGGATACGACGTCATTGCCAAGAAACCTGCATTAAACTATTTAATTACCTCAACCTTGATCTTCTCTGACATATTAGGACGCATGTGATGAACCTTTTGTTTGATCAGAGAACAACCCTCTTTCATTGGTAGATGATGAACCACGATATCAGTATCAAGCCCTGGCATGTCTTTGTATGACAGGGCGAATACCTCAACATAGTCGTGAAACATATGAGCCAATCTGCTCTTGATATTGTCTTCTAGGTTGGCGCCAATCTTGACTTCTTTCTTATCTGCCTCAGTACCCAAGTTTATCACTTCGACCGGTTCTTCATGCGGTTGGATAGCCTTTTCCTCTTGTGTCAGGAGTCTGGCGAGTTCTCCAGGTATCTCACAATCTTCTTCACCTTCATCTTCGGCTTGATAGATTGGATTTTCAAAGTCATGAACGGCAATAGCAGAATTATTATCAATAAGATCCGGAGTGGATGTGGATCTACAAATGTGTGTGTGTGCATGTAAGGTCACATGGCTATTTAAAAATGCAGTAAAGTAAAAGAAAGACAAGGAGCGCACAATTTCAATGCAAAATCGTCCAATGTTTTCATTAAATGAGCATATGATATATGAAATGACAAACCCTTAACAAACAGACAATTGTGCCCCGGGAAAGGCACAAGGTTTAAAGTCATTGTTTTAAACAGAAATTCTACAGACAAACTTCTTAAAGCAATAAAAAAAAAGGAAATAACAATTACTCCTGGCTGAAGGAGATTGAGATGAAGTCTTTGGCCTTCTAGTTGTTAAATCCATCGTCAGTAGTTAGGAATATCCAGTCCTACAAGTCACCATACCTATCAGTGTCTTCCAGAGCATTGACTTCATTATTGCTAATACAGAGAGGTGGCCCCCAGCATGAACATGTTGAACCTCTTTCTGAGCCTTTGGAGTAAAACCCAATCCAAATTTGTCAGATTTGTAGAAGATATCTAGAAGTTGTCCCCAGATAGTGCAACCCCCCATCTTCTATAACAGCCCTAACATCCTTCAGAGAGGCCATTCTTGGTGTGTCCTTTGAGGTTTCAGGAGTAGTAACAACAATCATTGAAGGGATTACCTCAAATGTCTGGAAGGGGGTTTCAATTAATTCGCCGTCCATTTCAACATATTTGAAAGAATTCAAATGACTGACCATATATTCTTCCTCTCCATCGATTAAGACAACCTTCCCTTTCACTGGGTACTTCAGCATTTGATGTAATGTAGAGGTAACCGCACCTGCCCCATGAATCCATGGGCGTCCGAGCAAGCATGAATAGGCCGGACAGATATCCATTACATAGAAAGTTGAATTGAAGACTTGAGATCTCACCTTGATCGGGAGATCAACCTCTTCATGGACCATCCTCTTTGACTCATTGAAGGCTCTTATCACAATATCGATGAGCTTCAACACTAGCCCTTCACAGTCCAGTCTATCCAAAGCACCTTTGGGTAAAACATTTAGGGAGGACCCAATATCTACTAACACATGCGCCAGAGTGGTGCCTTTTCATTCAATAGAGATGTGAAGAGCCTTGTTATGATTCTTCCTCACCAAAGTTAAATCTGCATCAAAAAATCCCAAGCCATTATTAGCAGTTAGGCTTGCAACACAATTCTCAAATTGATCAACAGTGGTCTCTTGAGGTACATGGGCATTCTTCATAAATTTCAACAAAGCTTGGGCATGTGCTTCAGAGTATAATAATAAGGACAACATGGATATATTTGAGGGTGTCTATCGCAGTTGTTCAACTATTTTGTAGTCACTTTTTCGGATGATCTTCATAATTTCTTCCATATCTTGTCTATATGGGTCTTCATTTGTAACATCTTTGGATGGCGCCTCCATTCAGGAAGGCTCAGATACTTTCTCTTTACCCCGGGCATTAGCAGTTTGCCCAACAGTAGGAATACAAACAAGTGTTGTAATAGTTGTTGGAGGAGAGATCTCTGAAGAGAAGATCCTTCTTGTCCTAGTGACCTTACTAGTTCCGACAATGTTTATAATTTTAGGATCTTCATTTTCAGTAATCCATGGCTCTTGCTTGACACCATGATAATAAAATTTCCCCCCATAGTTCTAAGGCATAGCTTTGTCAGAGGAATAGGGGACTGGCCCTGGTGTAGTGATAATCAGGGGAGCCACTCTTGGCTCAGCAAGAATCCTTATAGGGCCTCTAGATGTGATCCTAATAGGAGTATTGGAAATAGTGATTATGGAAACATCTTCAAGTCCTATTTCTTGAGGTATAGTTTCAAGAAAACTTTTCACGGACGAAGTTTTCTCGAACGGAATTTCATGGCTATCAATTAGGTGTTAGATACCTTTCTTCAGCCACATACAACCATTAGTTTGGGAAGCACAATGGTAACAATTCTCAAGGCATCCCGGAAATAAACCGGCTCTTAACAGATTCTTATTAATGGTCATCAAGGGAGTAGTCAAATCACTGATGGAGGAGACATATGAAATATCGTCAACAACATTAACACCTTTACCATGACTGGGCATGGATGCGGTAATCACATTAGGGTTTTGTGGAGGGTCAAACTTAATCACCTTGTTGTCAATCAAATCTTGGATTTTGCTTTTTAGGGCCCAACAATCATTGGTGTCATGTCCAGGGCTATTGGAATGGTATGCACACCTTGCATTTGGGTTATACTCCGGAGATGATGTATTGGGATTTTGAGGAGGATCCCGTAGTGTTACCAAATTTGCCTTCAACAGATGTTGTAAAGCTTGAGACAATGGCATGTTGATCCTAATGATCTGTCTTCTCAGGGCATCCGACCTTTGCTGATTGTTTTGTCGTTGTGGTCGTTGAATTGGGGTTGGTTTATAAATCAATATTGCTCATATCGACCGATGATAATCATTCTTAATACGACTCCTTTATCCATAAACAACATTAGTCTCCTTCTTACCAGTAAATGGTTTCTTTACAACAGTAGAGGTCGAGGCCATTGGGATCTTCCCACTTTTGATTCCACTTTCCACTCGTTCACTAGTCAAAATCAACTCAGTAAACCCTGGCAAAGATCTCCCAATCAGCAAATTAAATAATTGGCCTGACAGAGTGCCCATGAACATGTCCACTAATTCTCTATTAGTCAAAGGGGGTTGCACCCTTCCATCCAGGTCCCTCCATTTTGAGCATACTCCTTAAATACTTCATTTGAGCTCATAGTCATATTTTGTAATTGCATGTGAGTTGGTGCAAGGTCAGTATTGTATTGGTATTGTTTGTAGAAGGCAACAGCCAGATCCTCCCATGTGTGGATATTAGTTCCCTCTAGTTGATAGAACCACTCCAGCTGTGTTCCAGATAAGCTTTCTTGGAAAAAATGAACCCATAACTTCCTATCGGCGGTGTGTGGTTGAATCTTGCAGACATATGACCTTAAATGGAGTTTTGAACAGGAGACTCCATCATATTTGGCAAAGACAGTGACCTTAAATTTATGGGGAATGACCATCCCAGGGACCAAACCCAAGTCTCCAAAGTCCAAACTAGGCACTGTTTGGATCTCCACGGCCTTAAGTCGGTCTTTTAGCTGTTTGTATTTGTTATCGGCCAGTGGGTACAACTCATTGGAGTAGTCTTCATTCTTGGGAATCTGGTTATTTCCACCCCCAGCCCTGGTGCTTCTAACATCCTCGTCTTGATTTTATTCTTCCTCAGAAGAAGCCTCTTCTATTTGAGCCAGTCGGGCGAGCCCCGTGAACCTTCAACCCATGTTGAGGATAACAGCCTATTTCTTGGTCTTCTTTTTGGTGGAAAGAAGTGCCATAATTTCTTGTTGTCCTTTAGCTAAGTTGAGGAGAGTCTCTTGGAACTGTGCGTGTTGAGTTTGCAGATCTTTGACGGTTTTCTCTAGAGCCATCTTATACTGAAATAAACAGTAAAAAGATGAGGAAAGCTGTATCGGAAAACCTGCTTATGACATGCTACATGATATGCGGATGTAATGTTTTCAAGAACCTCAGGAGATTTAAATTTTTTATCCAAAAGGGAAACAAAAACAACAATTGTATTAATAAGTTCACGATTTATAATTGCCCATTGGGCTTACAAAGAGAAAGAAAAAGGTCTGGAAGATACAAAAAAATGAAAACTCCTAAGACCTAAGACTCAAGTCTCCCAAGTACGCTTCCTCTTTGTGTCGACGTAGGCATTCCGGCTTTGCTCCTCGTGAATTTTCTTTATGAGCTCCAAAACTTTCTTCTCGCTTGCATAGAATCGAGCTTCGAAGGTGTCTCGTTATCCTTTGAGTTGAACCCAGGACCTCTACAATTCCTCGAGGTCAGTAGGCATGTCAGGATGGAGAATGGTATAAGAAATATCCCCTTCGGTAATGGGATCCATAATCACTGGTAAGATGGCTGGATATGGCATCATGATACTTTGAGCGCGAGCTCGCGCCCATTTGAGATAAGGCTCAAGAGGGATGGAATTCTTATGTCCCAAAGTCTTGCTATCAACCTTTCTCACCATGCCCTAAGCATGTACAAACCTTCGATGATAACTTTGAACACTGTTCTCGTAGTCAAATATAATACCTTGAATGAGTGCGTCATGGGGACCATCTCTTCGAGCATAGCCAAATTGTTGTAGAGCTAGATAAGGGTTATAAGTAATACCTCCCTTAATTCCTAAGAGTGGAACATTAGGATACCCTACAACATCCAATGATAGTAATGTCCTATTGAGATCGAGAGCACCAATAGGTATCTGTATGAGAAAGCGATATTATCCTTCGCGACCACCTCAAACCTTGCTCATTCTTCAATACTGATCGGGGAAGGTGCAAAATAAACCACCTAGACAGCAAAGGTAAGCAACAAATAAGAGTCCCTTGCTTCCTCATAGTGCGAGTATGAAGAGAGTGCAAAACGTCTCCAAGCAATGCAGGCACAGGGTTACGAGTAAGGTAAATTTTGACAGCATTCACATCTATGAGTTGGTCAGGGTTAGGAAAAAGAACCAACCCATAGATTAGAAGAGCCAAGATCTCCTCAAAAGCTTGAAAGTTCATGGAATCCAAAAACAAATGTGCCTTCTCCATCAGGAATTTAGCCAAAAATCCTTTGACCCTGTGATACGGTGGGAAAACTGACTTGTGGTTTTGCGTTTTATCACAAATGTCAAGGTTAGCAAGAGTCGCCATCGACTTTTCTTTTATCCAAAAAGGAAAGGTGAAAAAGCACAGGAAAGACCTTTAGAGATGTTTTTTTTTAGTTCGGGGGGTAGATTATGAAAAGGGAAGGTATTAACACCCTTTTCATCCATGGTTTTCCATGGGCTCTTAGTTACTTTCTTAAATCACTTGCTTTTGTTTTAATGTGTGCTTGTGGCAGTGATTTTTGAAAGTATTTTGAAAATGGAACTTCGTAATGGTTTTCGTTTCTATGAGAACGCCTACAAAGTGTTTGTTTCGAAAATAGTTCAAAAGTGTGTTTGTGAGATGTGTTTTTGAAAGTATTTTGAAAATGGAACTTCGTAATGGTTCTTCTTTCTATAAGAACGCCTACAAAGTGTTTGTTTCGAAAATAGTTCAAAGGTGAGAGTGTGGGTGTATAAAATGTTTTTGTCGTGAGCAAGCGAATAACTAAGAGCGAATCTATCTACTCGAAAGGTCTTAAATGTGATTTTCCTCCTCCTTTAGATGTTGCTATCTTACCATTGATTTGGTAAGGAGCCCCACCGTTGGATGTAAAGGGACAGGCGTTGGGACGTTTGTATAGTCATAGAAGGCAACATATGGGACATTTTAGCAATGTCGTTTTAGGGACTAGATCGTTTACCGAAGGCAACATCGAGGGTCATCGAGGGACTACGATCTTTTTATCGAGGGTCTTTGCTAAAACGCCCATGCTCGAGGGACATGACTATTTTCCGAAAGGGGCAACGAGATGGGATTACCCTAAGGGTGCATGTGTGAATAGTGTGTTAGTTTTCATGCATTTTGTCTTGTTTTTTTGAAAGTCATCTATTTGTAGATTTCATCTTGCCATACATCTTATTTACTAGCAATATATGAAAAGCAAGTAAAAATGAGGAAAATAAAATCTAAGCTATTACATCATTTTAGAGGGATGGGGGTACAAATTAACAATAGGGATGAGGTAGAAACTAAAATATTACAACCATATCGAACAATAACGAAGATAATGTAAAAACAGTGCAAAATATAGGAAGAAATGCATTTTGAACCACTATGTGTCGACCCATGCTGCTATGCATCGACACATAGCTTTTCCCTGCTCCTGTAAAACAAAAATGACTCAGTATGAGTCGACACATAATGGGATGTGTCGACTCATGCACCCTTCTTGTGTCGACGTGAAACGCGTATGTATCGACTCATAAGCCCTTCTAGCTTCTGCTCTGTGACCTGAACTCAATATAGATCGACGCATGAGGGTTATGTGTCGACTCATACCCTGTTTTTTCACTAGGATGGGTCGATACAAGATGGTATGTGTCGATGCAAGCTGCATTTTCCTGCCTTAAACATTGTTTTACTGATTGTACAGGTTAGCTTATGGCATATGATGGATAAACATGAACAATAAATGATTGAATAAGCCTAAACAAAGTGCAGATGACTAGTTCAACAGGATAATAAAGTACTACATCTTGTCTTCAAAGAACAACAACTTGTTAATGATGTAATGACAAGATATCGAGTCAAGAGGACTTACCTTTGGGCCGCATTTGTTGTTTTAGATCTGAATGCTTTTCAAAATGATGTGATAACCTAGTGAATCTTCCTGAAGCTGCTCTGGACTGCTAAACCTGAGTTGGACTATATTGTAATGTTTTTGGTGTTTTGAAGGTGAATATGATAGCCCTACAAGGACTGTTTTTTGTGATGTTTTGACCACCTTTGTATGTGATGATTTGTTTGGTTTAAAGGAGAGTTTGTATGGTGGAGTGATGGATCAGGGTTTCTGTTTTGAACAAGAGTAGACTTGGTTTTGAAAATGAATCGTTGCACAGAATATTATTTTTCTGCTCAACAAAACTCTCTATTCTTTCTCTCTATTTTTTCTAACCATTTTCCAACCCTTTGTATTGTGATTGGCCTCTCTATTTATAGAGAAGGTTTGAGACTTGAGAAACTCAGACTTTTTGAAAATCACATGTTATGCCCTTTTTTCAAATTCATAATGATAAGTTTTTTCATGATGAAGAAATGAGTGAATTAAGGAACTTAGCCATACTTTGCAGGTCTTGTGGATTGCTTCTGATGTTGAGATATTTTTCTGTCATCTTTGGAACAAATTTCAAGCTTTGAAAGAAGAGAGTGGTTGGAAAAGTGAAACTTTATGCAAATGGAAATGTTGCTTTTACATTTCTAACCATAAATGGTATCAAGACTTGGACAAAGCTTCAAATTCTTGTGTAATATACTTAGGGTTTGTGTAATTGTTTGATTATGCATGGATTTGGAGAGAACATAGCCTGAAAAGAGAGATTTTGTAGCTTTGGTTGGAATTTTAGTCAAGTGTTCATCACAAATTCTGCTTTGTAATTCAAGAATGAAGCTCCAACTTCATCTCTTCGATCCTCTCAGCTAAAGAATGATCTCGATGAGTTCCTGGACTTTTTGGAAAGATTGGAACCTCCCCTACAACTTTCATGTTGACCACTTTTGTTAAATCAAACTGGAACTTGATGAAAATTGGCCAAGAAGTTGGGACAAAAACCTGACCAAAACTGCTGAAAGTTTCTCTAAGTGTTAAATGAAAATGTCATGACTTTATGAATTTATAACTTGAAATCCCAGCATATTTAGGTGAAGTTGTGTAAAGAAATGTTGTAGATATCATGGAGATCTACAACTTTCATGTTGAAAGTTTCCCTTGATCTGTCTTGCATTTTAGTGAAAGAATGACATGAAGTGATTAAATTATCATGTATAAAGACACTTAAAAAATTTCTAAGTCTTGGAAATCTTGACTTTTCAAGTTGACTTTTGACTTTCTTGATTTCTTGATGATCAAGTTTCATATTTTTGAATGTCTTAATGAAATTTGATCCTTGGAATGTAATGTTGACCAAAAAGTCAAAGTTTGACTTTCTAGTATGCAATTGACCATTTTGCCCTTTTGCCAATTCCGAGCCTAAATTGATGTATCAGTGCTGCAAACTTGATGTCATAGAAGATCTTGTGAGAAAATCCTTGAGAAATGAGAGGGAAAATTTTGGGGTACAACAGCTGCCCCTGTTCAATCTTCTTAAACCTGAAGAGTTAGATTGGCGAGTTCTGCCATTCGTGACTCAAAGGTAGAAGATGATTGGACACTAGAGTGCCCAGAAATTTGCCCTCGGCAATATGATGATAGGAAGAATGGGCTTAAAGATGCCATTTGGAGAGGTGATAGAATCTTGTTGGAGATGGGCTTAACGATGCCATCCGAAGGTGCTTGAGTGTCAGAATGGCATCCGTATCTGGAGCGTATCTAAACTGTATCTGAAAGCTGGATCTGAATGTGTATCAGGATGGCATCCATATCTGGTGCGTATCTGAACTGTATCTGAAAGCTAAATCTGAATGAGTATCAGGATGGCATCCGTATCTGGTGCATATCTGAACTATATCTGAAAGTTGAATCTGAATGAGTATCAGGATGGCATCCGTATCTGGTGCGTATCTGAACTGTATTTGAAAGCTGGATCTGAATAAGTATCAAGATGGCATCCGTATCTGGTGCGTATCTGAACTATATCTGAAAAGTTGGATCTGAATGAGTATCAGAATGGTTTCCATATCTGAAGCGTATCTGGACTGTATCTGAAAGGTGAATCTGAATGAGTATCAGGATGGCATCCGTATCTGGAGCATATCTGAACTGTATCTGAAAGTTGGATCTGAATGAGTATCAGGATGGCATCCATATCTGGTGCGTATCTGAACTGTATCTGAAAGCTGAATCTGAATGAGTATCAGGATGGCATCTGTATCTGGTGCGTATCTGAACTGTATCTGAAAGCTGAATCTGAATGAGTATCAGGATGGCATCCGTATCTGGTGCGTACCTGAACTGTATCTGAAAGCTGAATCTGAGTGAGTATCAGGATGACATCTGTATCTGGTGCGTATCTGATTTGTATCTGAAAAGTTGGATCTGAATGAGTATCAGAATGGCTTCCATATCTAGAGCGTATCTGGACTGTATCTGAAAGGTGAATCTGAATGAGTATCAGGATAGCATCCGTATATGGAGCGTATCTGAACTGTATCTGAAAGCTGGATCTGAATGAGTATCAGGATGGCATCCATATCTGGTGCGTATCTGAACTGTGTCTGAAAGCTGAATCTGAATGAGTATCAGGATAGCATCCGTATCTGGTGCGTATCTGAAATATATCTGAAAGCTGAATCTGAATGAGTATCAGGATGGCATCCGTATCTGGTGCGTATCTGAAAGCTGAATCTGAATGAGTATCAGGATGGCATCCGTATTTGGTACGTATCTGAACTGTATCTGAAAAGTTGGATCTGAATGAGTATCAGAATGGCTTCCATATCTTGAGTGTATCTGGACTGTATCTGAAAGGTGAATCTGAATGAGTATCAGGATGGCATCCATATCTGGAGCGTATCTGAACTGTATCTGAAAGCTGGATCTGAATGAGTATCAGGATGGCATCCATATCTGAAGCGTATCTGAACTGTATCTGAAAGCTGAATCTGAATGAGTATCAGGATGGCATCCGTATCTGGTGCGTATCTGAACCATATCTGAAAGTTGAATCTGAATGAGTATCATGATGGCATCCATATCTAGTGCGTATCTGAACTGTATCTGAAAGCTGAAACTGAATGAGTATCAGGATGGCATCCGTATCTGGTGCGTATCTGAACTGTATCTAAAAAGTTGGATCTGAATGAGTATCAGAATGGCTTCCATATCTAGAGCGTATCTGGACTGTATCTGAAAGGTGAATCTGAATGAGTATCAGGATGGCATCCGTATCTGGAGCGTATATGAACTGTATCTGAAAGCTGGATCTGAATGAGTATCAGGATGGCATCCATATCTGGAGCGTATCTGAATTATATCTGAAAACTGAATCTGAATGAGTATCAGGATGGCATTTGTATCTGGTGCGTATCTGAACTGTATCTGAAAGCTGAATCTGAATGAGTATCAGGATGGCATCCGTATCTTGTGCGTATCCGTATTGTATCAAAAGTTGTCTTTGAATGATGATAAGTCAGTGTAAAACTGCATCTGAAATTTCCTGAGAAGGAACCTGTGTAGGGTTACTTTTGTGTAAAACTTCATCTTGGAAGGAAGGAACCTGTGTAGGGTTACTTCTGTGTAAAACTTCATCTTGGAAGGAAGGAACCGGTGTAGGGTTGCCTGATGATGAGTCCGTGTAAAACTGCATCTGGAGGGGAGGAACCTGTATAGGGTTGCCTGATGATCAGTCCGTGTAAAACTTCTTCTTGGAAAGAGAAGGAACCGGTGTAGGGTTGCCTGATGATGAGTCTGTGTAAAACTGCATCTGGAGGGGAGGAACCGGTGTAGGGTTGCCTGATGATGAGTCTGTGTAAAACTTCATCTGAAATTTCCTAAGAAGGAACCTGTGTAGGGTTACTTCATGATGGTCAAGTAGATAGTTGTCCTGTCTGGTTTCAGGTATTAACCTTTGACCTGAGAAAGAAAGATAGTTTTCCTGGCTTGTTACAGGTGTTAATCTTCAATCTCTTCATGTAGAGGTTTTCCTGGCTTGTTACAGGTATTAATCTGGAATTTGAAAAGGTTGATGGTAGCCATCTGTTGATTGACCTTTTCCTGAAAAGGTAAAATGTTAGCTGTATGCAATGTCATGATGTATGAAATGCATGATGATGTTCTCAAAAATAAATGAGATTGTGTTGTATGCACTTATCTTGTATGTAAATAAGATGTATGTAAATAAGATGTATGAAATGTGAAATGTTTAATGAATGTATTTTTGTCTGGGAAAATAAATTCTTGACAAATGTCGGGGAGTCGTTAAGCCCTGGACTGTTGTTGAAGACTTGGTGTGTCTTCAAACTTTGCTTAGAATGTTTCCACTGGGGGTTCCTGCTTTGTTGTTTGAGGAGAACTCCGCTGGGGAAAAGTGAAAATTCTGTAGGGAGAATGTTTATTCCTTCTTGGGAAAAGAGTTCAGGAGTCTTGGTTGGTCGTTGCTCTACTGGGGAGTCGAAGTTGAGCTGATATCTGCTCGGGTCCAGGTTTCACAGTAACTTGCTGGGGATTGTAGAGTAATCTACTGGGGAAGAGGAATTATGGTCCTTTGATTTGTAGTAGTCGGAGAGGAAAACTCAAGCTGGGGAATCCTACAGTTTGTTGGGGAAATAAACCCTGTCGCCAATCTGCTAGAGAGGTGACGACTTCATTGGGGAAAGTTCTCGAGGATTCTTTAAGTTGTCTCAGCTGGGGAAAGGTTTTAAGAGGTTAAACTCTTGCTGGGAAATTATCCTATAAGAAGGGTTTTGGGGAGGCTTGTCATTGCCCCTAGTAGCAGATGTTTGTGACATTGCCAAAAATGTTTGATTGTATGTAAGCCTTTGCTGGTATTGACGTTTAATGCCCCATGTGACGGAGATGGAGGCCTGCCCCTGGTTACTATGCACTTCTTGAGAGGTTTCCTGGAATCTTGACTGGACTTCCCCAGGTGTGTTGGATAGTGACATGTTATGTCCCTCTGTTGATAGGAGATTTGTCAATGGGAGTGTCGTCCTTCTTTCAAGTGATTTTTTTCACTGAGAGAGCTTTCGTTCATCGGATGTTCATTGTGTGAATTTCTCCGTTGTCAAACAAATAGCCACATGCAAACAGTGATATTCAAGTAATGCAAAGTTTATGTCTGTCTTGAAGTTTTGAAGAATGCGTTTTAGCGAGTAAAGAAATTTTGTAAGAAAAATTCAAATTCAAGATTTAGAGTAAAGCCTTACAGGAGTCAGGATACCTTTTGTAATAGTATGCTTTCGAACTAACCCATGCTTCAATTAGGACTTTTGAAGGGTTGTAACGTGGCTTGGTTCACGGTTTAAGAAACAAAGGATAAAGGCTCAAATGTATTTGTACCCACCCGTTCTTCATGATGTTCTTCAGTCCTAAGCTCAGTTAATTGTGCGTTTGAACTCCAATTGAGTCTGGAATGACGTTTTGGTGATGGTTCAAACAAGTTAAGTTTGTTGGAAGGCAGTCATTTTTGCAACATTTTTTTCATGTTGTTGAGGATTTGTAGTGACCTCTTTCTTTTGATTTGTTATCCCTAATTTTTGCCTGACTGTTCCTGTTTTGAGATTACAGTCAGTGGGATGTCCCATTTATCTTAAGTCTCCTTTGTAGGTTTTGACTTAGTGGGCCTTTCCTTCTTTTTTTTGAGATAATGACTGCCTATGTGATAGGGAACCATCACCGTCTTTTGATTCTAGAGGAATGTTTTTGATGTTATTCGTTGTATTACGAAATGAGAGTTTGCGGCTAAATGCGCGTTTGAATTAACTGAGAGACTACCCTGCCCCAGGTTTTGATTAAAGGTTTCAATTTGTCTACAGAAAACTTCTACTTCTTTGGCTCGAAGGGGTTGACTAGGGATTATCTTCCTTATAACTCCAGTGTCTAGGATTTGAAAGAAGGCTTGTACATCGTCAGCAAGGTCTATTCAAAAGCATACTGTATGAGATTATGGCATTGTTTTCGTCATCCTCCCTCTAAAGGCTTGTAACTTTTAGCAAGAGTTGAATGTCATAAAGTGAGTAAAAAGCATAGTTTAAATGTCATGAAAATGAAATAATTCAAGACAAACATATGCAATGCATTAATGAAACAATGTTTGACATTAATAGATAATTGTTTGAACAAGTAAAAGAAATTACAACTGAAAATTCAAATGAACAGGAGCCTCTTTGTCTGGACTTGTCACTTTAGGTGGTGAGCCTTTGAAGGATGACAGAAGAACTCAGTTTTTCCATCTTATGTGAACTCCATCATTCCTCCATCAATCAGATCTTGCATCTTATTTCTCAACGCCCAACAGTTGTTGGTGTCATGTCCAGGACTGTTGGAGTGGTACACACATCTTGCATTTGGATTATACCTTGGGGGAGGCTATGTTGGGATTCTAAGGAGGGTCCCTTAAAATAACCAGCTTGGCCTCCAACATGTGTTGTAGTGCTTGAGACAAAGACATGTTGATTTCGGTGAAGCGTCTTTTAGACTTGCTTTGCCTTTGCTAATTTTCTGGTTGAAGTCGTTGTTGGGCTCGTGACGCGGTAGCAAATTGGGGATGTCTTCTCTCGGCTTCTTGTCTCAAGGGAGGATGAATGATGATTTGATCCCCAATCCTAGATGTTTGCCCCATTTGGTTACATCCATCCCGACGAAGCTTGTTGATGAGGACCCTCAACTCTTCTTGTCCTTGTGCCAGATTTTGGATAAGAGTCGTCTGACCCACCAGTTGTCCCATCATCTGGACTTTCATTATGTCTATCTCGGTTTGTAGCCGCTCCAACTGGTCATCTCTGTCGTCCCCAGGATTTCCCACGATCATGGCCCTGGTGAGGAGCTCCTTGACCTCTTCTTGTCCCTTGGATAAGTTCAAGAACATCTCTTAAAGTTGAGCGTTTTGAGCCTGGATGTCCTTGATAGTCTGCTCTAGGGCCATCTATACTGAAATAAACAGTAGGAAGATAAGGAAACCTGTACGAGAGAAACCTGTCATGATATGATGCATGATATGTGGATGCATGTTTTCAAGGATCTCGTGGGGTAAACACAAGAAAAAGTTAGAGGTTGAATTTTGATCAACATCTTTGTTTGGAGAACTTTGTATTGGTGGATGTCCTTCCACGAGAATCAAGCTCACCATGTCAAGTGGGTCATAGCCCTTGACTCAAGTTTGTTGTACTTGATCTTTGACGGTGTTTGGTTAGAGGAAAATAAATCCTCTTGCCCCTTGATAGACATCTGGTTCATTGTGAACCTGCATTAAAGACCCTCGAGATCCTTGAAATGGTTATTGAAAATGCTATGGTATGATGTTATGATGTCATGTACAAGTATGCAAAGTAAGCAAGTGTATATACAAATAATTATATTCACACAAAGCAGACAAGTCCTTAGGTTTAGGCTTGCATGGAGTTTGTAGGTAAGTACCCTCTTGAAGTTTAGTTGGCTCAACCTGTCCTAGCAATAGTAACCGGGTTCTAAGGAGCTCAATATCACTGGATTATTTCCTTGGTCATTGTTTCAGCTCAAGCCTCTTTAATGGCGACCGAAATATCCCAAGAAACCAAACCTCAATGAGTGTAGTATCGAGTATCTACCAACTTCGGACTGCACCAAAGCCGGTCATCTCACTACATCCTAAAGGCCAAGTTGGTCAAGTAAAGGTTCTAGAAGTTCATTAGTGCTTCATGACATCACTCAGCGGCCCCGTATTCTCTTTGATTAACCCAAAGGCTACCAGTACCCACAAATATGTCACACGAACATAGCTATTGCTTAGACCATGTCGGTGTACCCCGCACAGTTTCCACAATGTATTGCTATTTACCTATAATGTTTCCCAAATCCGGGTAGAGGATTCAAACCTAAACAAAGAACCATAATGTAAAGCAAACAAGTCAAATAATGTAAGCAGATAAATGTGATCTAGACCCTAAGGTAACCCCACTTTTTCAACTTTCCCCAGCATAGTCGCCAGTTTTGTGATACGGTGGGAGAACTGACTCGTGGTTTTGTGTTTTATCGCAAATGTCGCGGTTAGCAAGAGTCGCCACCGAATTTTCTTTTATCCAAATAGGAAAGGTGAAGAAGCACAGGAAAGACCTTTAGAGATGTTTTTTTTTCACTTCGGGGGGTAGATTATGAAAAGGGAAGGTATTGACACCCTTTTCATCCATGGTTTTCCTTGGGCTCTTAGTTACTTGCTTAGATCACTTGCTTTTGTTTGAATGTGTGCTTGTGGCGGTGATTTTTGAAAGTATTTTGAAAATGGAACTTCGTAATGGTTCTCGTTTCTATGAGAACGCCTACAAAGTGTTTGTTTCGAAAATAGTTCAAAAGTGTGTTTGTGAGATGTGTTTTTGAAAGTATTTTGAAAATGGAACTTCATAATGGTTCTTGTTTCTATAAGAACGCCTACAAATTATTTGTTTCGAAAATAGTTCAAAGGTGAGAGTGTGGGTGTATAAAATGTTTTTGTCGTGAGCAAGCGAGTAACTAAGAGCGAATCTATCTACTCAAAAGGTCTTAAATGTGCTTTTCCTCCTCCTTTAGATGTTGATATCTTACCATTGATTTGGTAAGGAGCCCCACCGTTGGATGTAAAGGGACAGACGTTGGGACGTTTGTATAGTCATAGAAGGCAACATATGGGACGTTTTAGCAATGTCGTTTTAGGAACTAGATCGTTTACCGAAGGCAACATCGAGGGTCATCGAGGGACTACGATCTTTTTATCGAGGGTCTTTTCTAAAACGCCCATGCTCGAGGGACATGACTATTTTCCGAAAGGGGCAACGAGATGGGATTACCCTAAGGGTGCATGTGTGAATAGTGTGTTAGTTTGCATGCATTTTGTCTTGTTTTTTCGAAAGTCATCTATTTGTTGATTTCATCTTGCCATACATCTTATTTACTAGCAATATATGAAAAGCAAGTAAAAATGAGGAAAATAAAATCTAAGTTATTACATCATTTTAGAGGGATGGGGGGTACAAATTAACAATAGGGATGAGGTAGAAACTAAAATATTACAACCATATCGAACAATAACGAAGATAATGTAAAAACAGTGCAAAATATAGGAAGAAATGCATTTTGAACCACTATGTGTCGACCCATGCTGCTATGCATAGACACATAGCTTTTCCCTGCTCCTGTAAAACAAAAATGACTCAATATGAGTTGACACATAATGGGATGTGTCGACTCATGCACCCTTCTTGTGTCGACGCGAAACGCGTATGTATCGACTCATAAGCCCTTCTAGCTTCTGCTCTGTGACCTGAACTCAGTATGGGTCGATGCATGAGGGTTATGTGTCGACTCATACCTTGTTTTTTCACTAGGATGGGTCGATACATGATGGTATGTGTCGATGCAAGCTGCATTTTCCTGCCTTAAACATTGTTTTACTGATTGTACAGGTTAGCTTATGGCATATGATGGATAAACATGAACAACAAATGATTGAATAAGCCTAAACAAAGTGCAAATGACTAGTTCAACAGGATAATAAAGTACTACATCTTGTCTTCAAAGAACAACAACTTGTTAATGATGTAATGACAAGATATCGAGTCAAGAGGACTTACCTTTGGTCCACACTGGTTGTTTTAGATCTGAATGCTTTTCCAAATGATGTGATAACCTTGTGAATCTTCCTGAAGCTGCTCTGGACTGCTAGAACTGAATTGGACTGTACTGTAATGTTTTTGGTGTTTTTAAGGTGAAGATGATATCCCTACAGGGACTGTTTTTTGTGATGTTTTGGACCACCTTTGTATATGATGAGTTATTTGGTTTAAAGAAGAGTTTGTATGGTGGAGTGATGGATCGGATTTTCTGTTTTGAACAAGAGTAGACTTGGTTTTGAAAATGAATCAAGGTTGCACAAAATATTATTTTTCTGCTCAACAAAACTCTCTATTCTTTCTATCTATTTTTTCTAACCTTTTTCCAACCCTTTTTATTGTGATTGGCCTCTCTATTTATAGAGAAGGTTTGAGACTTGAGAAACTCAGACTTTTTGAAAATCACATGTTATGTCCTTTTTTCAAATTCATAATGACAAGTTTCTTCATGATGAAGAAAGGAGTGAATTAAGGAACTTAGCCATGCTTTGCAGGTCTTGTGGATTGCTTCTGATGTTGAGATATTTTTCTGTCATCTTTGGAATAGATTTCAAGCTTTGAAAGAAGAGAGTGGTTGGAAAAGTGAAACTTTATTCAAATGGAAATGTTGCTTTTGCATTTCTAACCATAAATGGTATCAAGACTTGGACAAAGCTTAAAATGCTTGTGTAATACACTTAGGGTTTGTGTAATTGTTTGATTATGCATGGATTTGGAGAGAACATAGCCTGAAAAGAGAGATTTTGTAGCTTTGGTTGGAATTTTAGTCAAGTGTTCATCACAAATTCTGCTTTGTAATTCAAGAATGAAGCTCCAACTTCATCTCTTCGATCCTCTCAGTTCAAGAATGATCTCGATGAGTTCCTGGACTTTTTGGAAAGATTAGAACCTCCCCTACAACTTTCATGTTTACCACTTTTGTTAAATCAAATTGGAACTTGATGAAAATTGGCCAAGAAGTTGGGATAAAAACCTGACCAAAACTGCTGAAAGTTTCTCTAAGTGTTAAATGAAAATGTCATGACTTTATGAATTTATAACTTGAAATCCCAGCATATTTAGGTGAAGTTGTGTAAAGAAATGTTGTAGATATCATGGAGATCTACAACTTTCATGTTGAAAGTTTCCCTTGAACTGTCTTGCATCTTAGTGAACGAATGGCATGAAGTGATGAAATTATCATGTATAAAGACACTTAAAAAATTTCTAAGTCTTGGAAATCTTGACTTTTCAAGTTGACTTTTGACTTTCTTGATTTCTTGATGATCAAGTTTCATATTTTTGAATGTCTTGATGAAATTTGATCCTTGGAATGTAATGTTGACCAAAAAGTCAAAGTTTGAACTTCTAGTATGCAATTGACCATTTTGCCCTTTTGCCAATTCCGAGCCTAAATTGATGTATCAGTGCTGCAAACTTGATGTCATAGAAGATCTTGCGAGAAAATCCTTAAGAAATGAGAGGACAAATTTTAGGGTACAACAGACCCCACTTCTTGTCTCCCAATTAGCTACAATGTCAGAACTCTTCAAATGTAAGGTCGTGGCAATAACTTCAGGTCTTAGAGCTTCCTCTAAACCTGTGAAGGGTATTTGATCATGAATGGATACTCCTAGTAATTGAGATAATTCTTCCATTATGAGCACCAATTGATAATCGGGGAAGGTGAAAAAAATGATATACAAGGTCAAAGAACTAAAAGAGCACCCTCATCATATCTTCTTCAAAGCTTGAGGTTACCAGATTGAGAAGTCGACCATATCTTTTAGTGAACGGAGAATTTTCAGAAACCCTTGATGTTAACTGTTGTACCCCAAAATTTGCCCTCAAATTTCTATAGATTTTTCTCACAAAATTCCTATTGGGTCAAGGCTTCACAAGTACAATTAGATCATTTTAGGGCTCTCAAGCATCAAATCAAAGAAGAGAAAGTTTGTATGGATTCCTATGTTTCGATCGGGCATTTGACTTCTTTTGAACTAGATTAATTCCTATGCTTCAATTGGGCATTTGGTTTCTTTCGAGAAAGCTTAAAATCCAAGGCTTCGATTGAGGAAGTGGCCTTCTGTATGCTCTCTTCATGCTAGCTTGGATTGGGCATTGTTTTCCTTTGAAGACATCTTCCTTCGATTCACAAGGCAGGGACCTCCTGCATGCCAGCAGGCATAAGGCAATGGCCTCCTGCATAACTCCTTCAATTGTACCATTGGCCTCGCATGGTTCACAATGCAATGGTGGCATGCATGCCTGCTTTGATTGGACATCTGATGCATGCATGCCTGTGTTGATTAGATAAATAATTCTCTCTGTGCTTTCTTTAATGGCTAGCTGCATACACCTTTAATTGAATAATAACTTCCTTCTTGCATGCTTCAATGCAGGCTAGCAGACACGAGGATAAGAGCCTCCTTTAATTCAAAGAGGAAAAGCCTCATGTTGATGTTCTTCAATTCAGAAGACAAGTGCCTTATTTACGCTTGCTCCCAATTCACAAGGCAAGGACCTTCTTCAGGCCAGCAGGCACAAGACAACAGCCTCCTGTAGCTTCCTTTCGATTTATAAGCCATTTACCCTTTGCATGCTTCCTTCGATTCACAAAAGCCAGGATTCCCTTTAGGCCACAAGCAACAAAGCAAAAGCTTCCCCATGGCTAGCATTCACAAGGCAATGGCGCCCATAAAGCATTGGCCATTTTTCACGCTAGCCTCAAATGGGAAATATTTCCTTTGGAAACAGTCTGTTTCGATCACACATAATTCATACACTATGGCATGCAATGGGTGTCCTATTCAAAATACATGTCCGGGTGTCCCATGCGAAATACATGTCTGGGTGTCCCATTCAAAAGACATGTCTGGGTGTCCCATTCAAAAGACATGTTTAGGTGTCCCATTCAAAATGCATGTCTTGGTGGCCCATTCAAAGAGTTACAAATGGTGCACATAAATGATGCATATGGTCCAATTGAAGGATACATATTTGGCCCTTTCAAAGATACACATATGACCTATTCTAAAGACACTTGTTGGATGAAAATCAAATAGTATTGGTTGAAGAAAGATCTGGTCGAAGATGGTCAAAACGAAAGGTGGAGATATCAAAATATGCTTGCTGCCAAGTTCAGGCCTGATACACTGGCCATAACGCTCCAAAACTGCTGCACAGCAGTCCTGAAACACTGCCCTTATTCTTGCACCAATTTGGCATACGAACACTGCCCCTCGAAAGCTACAAAAACAGTTTACCCATTTTGTTCAAATTGTTTTTTTTTTCCATCCTAAACCTCAGCCAACTTCGCCTATAAATAAGAAGCTTCATAACATGTCTAAGGGGCTAGACAACACATCCAGAGGCTTTTGGTAGCTGGTAAAAACTTTGATTTTGTGAAAATTATCAAACACTTAACACATTATCATACCCAGATTAAAAAGACCATACCTTTGTTTCTGACCCTTTCGAATCCAACACTAGAAACATAACACTTATTTCCTCCCTTCGAATCCAGGAACAACCCCACACTTTTTTTTGTTCGAATCCAATAGAAAGAACACTACACCTTTTCTTCTCCTTCGAATCCAGAAATAACAAGCATAACCCCACTCTCCTTTACCTTTGAATTCAGTCAAAGAAACACCACACCTGTTTCTTTCCTTCGAATCCAGGAGCATCCAGAGCAGCAGCTCAAGGTCCAACACTTACATTCTAACGTCAAGCAAGGTAAGTCCCCTTAACATTTAGCTTTTCGTTTCAAACATAACATGTAAATAACATTTGTTCACTTTTTATTTCTATACTTTTGATTGCATACTCTTTCTTGTCCAAGTATACGTTAAAGCTAACCTATACAGACCCTAAATGAAAGAAAAAATATTATGTGAAACGAAGCCTTAGGCTCCCCCCCCATGGCTGCCTCACCATCCCAAACGAAGGTCTAGAAGGGCGTGAACGGAGGATACACACTCATGCTTCTTTGCAGGTCCTTACTTCTTTGTAGTCCAAACGAAGAAGAGAAGGTTTTCCACACTGACTGCCAGGCCCAATCGAAGAAGGCAACAAGGAGCTTAAGGCAAAGAGTGCACCTCACGCTGATTCCATGCCCCAATCAAAAGAAGTAGGAAAAGGATGAAATCTAAAGACGTGTCCTTACTGATTCTAGGCCTAAATCGAAAGGAGAAAGAAGAGCAGAATCGAAGGATGCTGCTGCCTGGATCGAAAAGGCTTATTTTCCCTTATTTATTTTTTTTGTCTTTATATTTTCTTACTATTCAATATGGTTGTAATAGTGTAGGATATTTATTTTCTGCATTTTTATTGCTTTATACAAATGTTAGTAATTAAGATGTATGGCAAGATAAAACTAACAAGTAGCCAACCCAAAAATGAAAGACAAAATGCATGCAAATTAAACACATTATTCTCACACATGCACCCTTAGGGTAATACCACTTGTTGCCTAGGAAAATAGTCACGTCCCTCGAATATGGGCGTTTTAGCAAAGACCCTCGATAAAAGATCGTAGTCCCTCAATGATCCTCGATGTTGCCTTCGGTAAACGATCTAGTTCCTAAACGACATTGTTAAAACGTCCCATAGGTTGCCTTCTATGACTATACAATCGACCCACGCTCGTCCCTTCACATCCAACGATGGGGCTTATTACCAAATCAATGGTAAGATAGTAACATCTAAAGGAGGAGGAAAAGAACATTAGACATTTTGAGTAGGTAGGACGCTCATACTTGCTCGCTTTATCATAATAAAAACATTTTTACAAACCAACACTTTCAATTGAAATATTTTCAAAAGACAAAGCTCTTTGTACGCATTCCTATAGAGACGAGAATCGTTACAAAGGCACTTTCCAAAATCACTTTCAAAAATACATTCCACAAACACCTCTTTGAACTATTTTCAAAACCAACACTTTATACGCATTCTTATAGAGACGAGAATCATTACAAAGACGTTTTCAAAATATCTTCAAACCCACACCACAAGCACATTTTCAAACAAAAGCAAGTGATCTAGCAAGCAACTAAGAGCCCGTAGATAACTATGGATGAAAAAGGTGCTAATCTCCTTCCCTTTTCATAACGTACCACTCGAACTCAAGAAATAATTCTCGAAAGGTCTTTCCTGTTCTTTTCAGCCTTTCCTTATTGGATAAAATAAAAGTCGGTGGCGACTCTTGCTATCCGCAACAATTACGATCAAATACAAAACACCCAAGTCAGTTCTTCCACCATATTACAGAACTGGCGACTCTGTTGGGGAATCTTTGGAGTGGGGTTACCTTAGGGCTAGATCACCTTTACTTGCTTTCCTTGTTTGACTTGCTTGCTTTACATTATGGTTCCTTATTTGGCTTTGTATTGATCCTCCACCCGGATCTGGGCACCTTTTAGGTAAGTAGCAATAAATTGTGGAAATTGTACGACGTAGATATATATGGTTGAAACAATGGCTACGTTAGTGTGACACATTTATTGATACCAATATCCTTTGTGTTGATTCGAGAAGAATAGGGGGCCACTGAGCAGTGTCATGAATCACTAACTGCCCTTAGAACCTTAATTGAATAACTTGGCCATTATGAAGTAGTGGGATAGCCGACTTTGGTGTAAAGTTGAAGATTGGTTGATACTCGATGCTACACTCATTGAGATCAAACTTTTAGGATATCTCGGCCGCAAGAAAAGATTTATTATGCTGAGACAATGCCTAAAAGAAAGGTCAGTGATATTGAGATCCCCTAGAACCCGGTTACTTTCTAGGTCAGGTTGAGCCGACTGAACTTCAAGAGGGTACTTATCTACAAACTCCACGCAAGCCTAAATCTAAGAACTTGTCTGCTTTGTGTGTATATGACTATTTGTATATAACAACTTGCTTGACTTGCATACTTGTACATAACATAATAAACATCATAACATCATAAGCATTCTCACTAATAATTTCAAGGATTTAGGAATTTATCTTTGTTTTGTTTTGTAGGCCATGACTCCCATCTGAAGGAATACCATCTGAATCAGCTTAGTGAAAGCACACCCTCAACTCCAAGAATTAGCATCAAGGGTGCTTGGAGATTCTCCCTTCACCAAGAAATATGGTTGACTTCTCAGCTTGGCTACCTCTAATTTCCAATAAGAAATGATGTGTGTGCTCTTCCAATTCTTTGATCCCATGCATCATTACTTCATCTTTCCTGACTATCAGTTGGTGCCTACATTAGAAGAGTTCTCTCAACTGTTAGAGGTTCCCCTGCTCGATCAAATATCATTCACCAGTATAGAAGAGACTCCAAAGCCTGAAGTCATTTCTGAAGCTTTACATTTGAAGAGAGCCATTATAACAAATTGGGAAACAAGAAGTGGAGTTAAGGGTTTCCTAGCCAAGTTTCTGTTGGAGAAGGCTCGTTCATTCTGGGAGGATATGGATTTTCAAGCTTTTGAAGATATTTTGGCCCTTCTAATCTATGGTTTGGTTCTATTTTCCTAATCCGGACCAATTTATAGATGTGAATGTTGTCTAGGTTTTCCTCTCCCATAATCCTATACCTACTTTGCTTGGAGACATTTTACATTGTTTCCACACTTGTACCATGAAGAAAAGAGGTACTCTTTTGTGTTGCATTCCCCTACTCTCTAGGTGGTTTACTTCACACCTACCTCGTTCAACATTGAAGAGCGAGCAAGGTTTGACATGGTCTCAAAGGATGATGTCCCTCACACACTCTGACATTTATTAGTCTTCTCGATCCTTGGAGTATACTACTATCATTGACCGTTGTGGGGAATTCCTTAATGTCCCACTCTTAGGCATTAGGGGAGGTATCACCTATAATCCTTCTCTCGCATTATGACAATTTGGGTATACGCGAAGAGACGGTCCTCACGGTGCACTCATCCAAGGTTTGGTATTCGAATATGAGGGTGACAACCAAGGCTACCGTTAAAGGTTCATACGAGCTTGGAGAATGATAAAAAAGTGGATAGCAAGACATTGGGGCGTAAGAACTCCATTCCTTTGGAGCCTTATCTTAAGTGGGTACAAACTCGGGCTCAAAGAATCGGTATGCCATACCCTGCCATTTTTCCTATCATAATGGAGCCATTAGTTGAAGGAGATGTTTTGTATGCTATCATTCATCCTACCATGCCTACTTCTCTTGAAGACTTACAAAGAACTTGGATCTAGTTGAAGGAAGAACGAGACACCTTCGAAGCCCAGTTCTACGTGAGTGAAAAGAAGGTTTTGGAGCTTATGAGACAGCTTCATGAGGAGCGAAATTTGAATGCCTATATTGCGCCAAAGAGGATGCATTCGACCTTTTTGTCTTAGGAGTTTATTTTGATTTATTCCCTCCATTGTAAGCCCAAGGGGCATGGTTGTAATAAATTTAAACTAATTAATACAATTGATGTTTGCTCCTTTCTTGTCTAAAACAAATTTAAATTTTCTAATTCCTTGAAAACATTGCATCTACGTACCATGCATCATATCATGATAGGCTTTCCCCACACAGGTGTCTCATCTGCTTACTGTTTATTCCAGTAGAGATGGATCTAGAGCAGATTATCAAGGACATTCAGACTCAAAATGCTCAACTTTAGGAAATGTTCTTGAACCTATCCAAGGGACACGAAGAAGTGAAAGCACTCCTCACTAGGGGCATGACCATGGGGAATCCCGAGGACGACAAGGATGACCAGTTGGAACGACTACAAACTGAGATAGCCACAGTGAAGATCCATATGATGGGAAAAATGGTAGGCCATATGACTCTTATCCAAAACTTGGCTCAGGGACAGGAAGAGTTGGGAGTCCTCATCAATAAGCTTCGTCAAGACGGGCGCAACCATATGGGGCAAACAACTAGAATTGGGGATCGAGTCATTAATCAGCCTCCGATGAGACAAGAAGTTGGTTTGGTGGAGAGTAGACCTTTCCAAATTGATGTCGCGTCACAGGCCCAAAAACGACCTCGCCAACATCAACGGGGAAATCAGCAAAGGCAAAACGAGCCCGAGAGACAATTTGCCAAAACCAACGTGTCACAGTCTCAAGAATTGCAACACATGTTGGGGATGAATCTAATTACATTTATAGGACCTCATCCAAACCCCAAAACTTTATCTCCTAACTATAATCCTGATGCAAGGTGCGCCTATCATTCTGACAGTCCTGGGCATGATACAAACGATTGTTGGGCGCTGAAGTACAAGATTCAAAACCCGATGGACGAAGGAGCATTGGAGTTTACACAAGACGGTCAAATCGATCTCTTCTATCACCCCTCAAGGGCATCCATATGAAGTGACGGTCTAGGCGGAGGAATTTTTTGTTTATTCAAATTTTCAGTTGTAATTTATTTTTTTGCTTAAACACTTACCTTTATGTTAAACTTTGGTTATTCTCATTAGTGCATCGCATATGTTTGTCTTGAATTCATCCATTTGTTTTCACGCTATTTAAACTAAGCTTTTTACTCCCTTTATGATATTCAACTCTTTTTTCAAAAAAGTTGCAAACCTTTAGCGGGAGGATGACGAAAACAATGCCATAATCTCATACAATATGCTTTTGGACAGACCTTGCTAACGATGTACATGCAATGTTTCAATTCCTAAATGCTGGAGTTATAAGGAGGATAGTCCCTAGTAAACCCCTTCGAGCCAAAGAAGTAGGAGTTTCCTTTTTTACACAAATTGAAACCTTTAATCAAAACCTGGGGCAGGGTAGTCTCTCAGTTAATTAAAACGCACGTTCAGTCACCAGCTTTCACTTCATATACAACATCAAAAACATTCCTCTAGACTCAAAAAACAATGATGGTTCCATATCGCATAGGTAGTCATTATCTCTCAAAAATAAAAGCCCACTAAGTCAAAACCTACGAAGGAGACTTAAGAAAAAGACTGGGGCATCCCGCTGACCGTAATAGCAAAACAAGAACAGTCAGGCAAAAATCAGGGATAGTAAATCAAAAAGAGGACACTAAAAATCCTCGACAACATGAAAAACGTTGCAAAAATGACTGCTTTCCGATAAACTTAACTTATATGAACCATCACCAAAATGTCATCCAGACTCAATTGGAATTCAAACACACAATTAACTGAGTTTAGGACCGAAGAACATCACGAAGAACGGGAGAGTACAAATACACTTTGAGCCTTATCCTTTGTTTCTTAAACCGTGAACCAGACCATGATATAACCTCTCAAAAGTCCTAATTGAAGCATGGGTTAGTTCAAAAGCATACTGTTACAAAAGGTATCCTGACTCCTGTAAGGCTTTACTCTAAATCCTTAGTTGAATTCACATTCTTAAAAAAATTCTTTTATCTGCTAAAACACATTTTCAAAACTTCAAGACAAGCAAAAACTTGCATTATTTTAATATCGTTGTTTGCATATGGCTATTTGTTTGACAGCCGAGAAATTCACACGACGAATATCCAGTGAACAAAAACTCTCTCAGTGAACAAAATCACTTCAAATGGGATGACACTTCCAATGACAAATCTTCTATAAGCAAGGGGGAATGACATGTCACCGTCCAACTCATCTGGGGGCAGTCAAGTCAAAATTCCAATAAATCTCTCAAGAAATGCTGAATAACCAGGGGCAGGTCTGTATCTAAATCACTTGGGGCATTGAACATGAATTCCAACAAAAGGTTACGTACGGTCAGGCAAACATTTTTCTAGCAATGCTACAACACTTTCTACTTGGGGAAGTGACAAATCTCCACGATTTCCCCTTCATAAGGTGATCCCCAGTCAAGTCCCTACAGAGTCATCTCTATAAGGTTATCTCCACAGAATAATCTTCACAAAGGAGGGTCCAAAACCCACAAAGACCAAATTCATTGGATTCATGCAATCCCCAGCCAAAGCTTCAATCTTCGGAAAACTTCTCCCCAACTGAGTTGATCTCAAGAATCCTCAAAAAATTTCTGCTTGAGGAAAACACTTCTCTAGCAGATTGGAAACAGGGTTTAGTTCCCCAACAAACTACAGATTCCCTAACTCGAGTTTGCCTCTTCGACTACTACAAATCAAGGGACCACAATCCCTCTTCCCAAGTAGACTTTTCTACAATCCCCAGTGAGTTGCTACAAAGCCTGGAAGACAATCGGATAACAATTAACTTCTTCATCCCCAAAAACTTGTTAACTTCCTTTCTCTTCCATCAAGAGATAACTCCCCAGTAGAGCAACAGACAACTAAGACTCCTGAACTCTTTTCTCCAAGTAAGAATCAACACTCTCCATAGAGTTTTCTTCTCAAGCAAAATCAACATCCCCCAGCGGAGTTCTCTTCAAACAACAGGAATCCCCAGTGGATACATTCTTCGAACATACACTTACTCTTCATCTCCAATAGAAGTCCGAGATTTGATTTCCAAAGGCTCCCCAACATTTGTCAAGGATTTATTTTCCAAGACAAAGATACATTCCAACAACATTTCACATTTCATGCATCATATTACATACATGACAAATGCATACAACACAATCAAATTCATTTTGAGAACATCATTACGCCGTGCATTTCATACATCATGACATTGCATGCAGCTAATTCTTTACTTTTTCAAGAAAGATCAATCAACAGATAACTATTGTCAACAATTTTCAACAGTTCCATATTAATACATGTAACAAGCCAGGACAACTATCTGTGGACAACCGATTGTAGATTATTACCTGTAACAAGCCATGAAAACTATCTACATAACAAATACTCCCTACAGACCTCTGCTAGTTCAGTTTAAATCGATCAATGGTTTATTCTGATTCTGTTCCGGTAGACACTTTCTCTGGTTCAGATAAATCGCTCCAAAGATTTATTCTGATTCTTTTCCATTTAAAGAATATTCAAGACCTCTGCTGGTTCAATTTAAATTGATCAATGGTTTATCCTGATTCATTTTTGATAGATACTTTCTTTGGTTCAGATAAATCGCTCCAAAGATTTATTCTGATTATTTTCCAGTTAAAGATTATTCAAGACCTCTGTTGGTTTAGTTTAAATCGATCAATGGTGATCCTGATTCCTTTTTGGTAGAAACTTCCTCTAGTTCAGATAAATCACTCCAAAGATTTATTCTGATTCTTTTACAGTTAAAGAATATTCAAGACCTCTGCCGGTTCAGTTTAAATCGATCAATGGTTTATCCTGATTCCGTTCCAGTAGACGCTTTCTCTGGTTCAGATAAATCGCTCCAAAGATTTATTCTGATTCTTTTCCAATAAAAGAATAATCAGACCTTTGTTGGTTCAGTTTAAATTGATCAATGGTTTATCTTGATTCCATTCCGTTAGACACTTTCTCTGGTTCAGATAAATCGCTCCAAAGATTTATTCTGATTCTTTTCCAGTTAAAGAATATTCAAGACCTCTGCTGGTTCAGTTTAAATTGATAAATGGTTTATCCTGATTCCGTTCCGGTAGATACTTTCTCTGGTTCAGATAAATCGCTCCAAAGATTTATAATGATTCTTTTTTAGTTAAAGAATATTCAAGACCTCTGCTGGTTCAGTTTAAATCGATCAATGGTTTATCCTGATTCCGTTCCGGTAGACACTTTCTCTGGTTCAGATAAATAGCTTCAAAGATTTATTTTTATTCTTTTCCAGTTAAAGAATATTCAAGACCTCTGTTGGTTCAGTTTAAATCGATCAATGGTTTATCCCGATTCCTTTCTGGTAGACACTTTCTATGGTTCAGATAAATCGCTCCCAAGATTTATTCTGATTCTTTTCCAGTTAAAGATTATTCAAGGCCTATGCTAGTTCAGTTTAAATTGATCAATGGTTTATCCTGATTCCTTTCCGGTAGACGCTTTCTCTGGTTCAGATAAATCGCTCCAAAGATTTATTCTGATTCTTTTCCAGTTAAAGAATATGCAAGACCTTTGTTGGTTCAGTTTAAATCAATTAATGGTTTATCCCAATATCTTTCCGGTAGATGCTTTATCTGGTTCAGATGAATCGCTCCAAATATTTATTCTGATTCTTTTCAAGTTAAAGAATATTCAAGACCTCTGCTGGTTCAGTTTAAATTGATCAATGGTTTATCTTGATTTCGTTCCGGTAGATGGTTTCTCTGGTTCAGATAAATCGCTCCAAAGATTTATTTTGATTCTTTTCCAGTTAAAGAATATTCAATACCTCTGCGGGTTCAATTTAAATCGATCAATGGTTTATCCTGATTCCTTTTCGGTAGATACTTTCTCTGGTTCAGATAAATCGCTTTAACGATTTATTCTGATTTTTTTCCAGTTAAAGATTATTCAAGACCTCTGCTGGTTCAGTTTAAATCGATCAATGGTGTATCCTGATTCCTTTCCGGTAGACACTTCCTCTGGTTCAGATAAATCGCTCCAAAGACTTATTATGATTCTTTTCCAGTTAAAGAATATTCAAGACCTCTGCTGGTTCAGTTTAAATTGATCAATGGTTTATCCTGATTCTGTTCCGGTAGACGCTTTCTCTGGTTCAGATAAATCGCTCCAAAGATTTATTTTGATTCTTTTCCAGTTAAAGAATAATCAAGACCTCTGCTGGTTCAGTTTAAATTGATCAATGGTTTATCTTGATTCCGTTCAGGTAGACACTTTCTCTAGTTTAGATAAATCGCTCCAAAGATTTATTCTGATTCTTTTCCAGTTAAAGAATATTCAAGACCTCTGCTGGTTCAGTTTAAATTGATCAATGGTTTATCCTGATTCTGTTCTGATAGACACTTTATCTGGTTCAGATAAATCACTCCAAAGATTTATTCTGATTCTTTTCCAGTTAAAGAATATTCAAGACCTCTGTTGGTTCAGTTTAAATCGATCAATGGTTTATCCTGATTCCGTTCCGGTAGACACTTTCTCTGGTTCAGATAAATCGCTCCAAAGATTTATTTTGATTCTTTTCCAGTTAAAGAATATTCAAGACCTCTGTTGGTTCAGTTTAAATTGATTAATGGTTTATCCTGATTCCTTTATGGTATACACTTTCTCTGGTTCCGATAAATCGCTCCCAAGATTTATTATGATTCTTTTCTAGTTAAAGATTGTCCAAGGCCTCTGCTGGTTCAGTTTAAATCGATCAATAGTTTATCCTGATTCCTTTCCGGTAGACGCTTTCTCTGGTTCAGATAAATCGCTCCAAAGATTTATTCTGATTCATTTCCAGTTGAAGAATATTCAAGACCTCTGCTAGTTCAGTTTAAATAAATCAATGGTTTATCCCGATTCCTTTCTGGTAGATGCTTTATCTTGTTTAGATAAATCGCTCCAAATATTTATTCTGATTCTTTTCAAGTTAAATAATATTCAAGACCTCTGCTGGTTCAGTTTAAATTGATCAATGGTTTATCCCGATTCTGTTCCGGTAGACGCTTTCTCTGGTTCAGATAAATCGCTCCAAAGATTTATTCTGATTCTTTTCCAATTAAAGAACATTCAAGATCTCCGTTGGTTCAGTTTAAATTGATCAATGGTTTATCCTGATTCCGTTCTGGTAGACACATTCTCTGGTTCAGTTAAATCGCTCCAAAGATTTATTCTGATTATTTTCCAGTTGAAGTCAAGCTTAGACTTAGTCTAATTTCTGTCAACAATCACCTTTGAATGGCATCTATAAGCCCATCTCTGAAAATTATCCATCATCTCTCCAAATGGAATCTTTAAGCCCATTCCCTACACAATCAACCACCACATCATCGAGTGCAAATTTCTGGGCACTCTAGTGTTCAATCATCTTCCACCTTCAAGACACGAATGGCAGACTTTCTAATCTAACTCTTCGGGTTTAAGAAGATTGAACAGGGGTAGCTGTTGTACCCCAAAATTTTCCCTCTCATTTCTCAAGATTTTTCTCACAAAATTCCTACTGGATCAAGGCTTAACAAGTACAACTGGATCATTTTGGGGCTCTCAAGCATCAAATCAAAGAAGAGAAAGTTTGTATGGATTCCTATGTTTCGATTGGGCATTTGACTTCTTTTGAACTAGATTAATTCCTATGCTTCAATTGGGCATTTTCTTTCTTTCAAGCAAGCTTAAAATCCTAGGCTTTGATTGAGGAAGTGACCTTCTGTATGCTCTCTTCATGCTAGATTTGATTGGGCATTGCATTCCTTTGAAGATAGTTTCCTTTGATTCACAAGGCAGGGACCTCTTGCATGCCAGCAGGCACAAGGCAATGGCCTCCTGTATAACTTCTTCGATTGCACCATTGGCCTCACATGGTTCACAATGAAATGGTGGCCTGCATGCCTGCTTAGATTGGATATCTGATGCATGCATGCTTGTGTTGATTGGACAAATAATTCTATCCATGCTTAATTTAATAACTAGTTGTATACAGCCTTCGATTAAACAATAGCTTTCTTCTTACATGCTTCAAAGCAGGCCAACAGGCACAAGGCAAAGAGCCTCCTGTAGCCTCCTTAGATTCAAAGAGGAAAAGCCTCATGTTGATGTCCTTCGATTCAGAAGACAAGTGCCTTCTTTACGCTTGCTCACAATTCACAAGGCAAGGACCTTCTTCAGGCTAGCAGGCACAAGGCAATGGCCTCCTGCAACTTCCTTTCGATTCAGAAGCCATTTTCCCTTTGTATGCTCCTTCGATTCACAAAATCCAGGATTCCCTTTAGGCCATAATGCACATGGCAAAAGCTTCCCCATGGATAGCATTCTCAAGGCAATGGCGCCCACAAAGCATTGGCCATTTTTCACGCTAGCCTCGAGTGGGCAATATTTCCTTTGGAAACAATCTGTTTCAATCACACATAACTCCTACACTATGGCATGTGTAATACGGTGGGAGAACTAACTTGAGGTTTTGCGTTTGTGTTCGCAAATGTTTCGGTTTAGAAAGAGTCGCCACCGACTTTTTATTTTATCCTAACGAAAGGTCAAAAAGCACAGGAAAGACCTTTGAGATATTTTCTTGGGTTCGGGGAGTAGATTATAGAAAGGGAATGTATTAAAAACCTTTCTATCCATGGTTATCCATGGGCTCTTAGTTACTTGTTTAGATCACTTGCTTTGCTTTTCAATTGTTTGAAATGGTGCTCTTCAATTGTTTGAAATGGTGCGTTATGTGTGATTTGAAATATATTTTGAAAAGAGGCCATCGTTGTGGCAACCTTTGTAATAATTCTTGTTTGAATGTATACAAAGGTGTTTTTGTCTTTTGAAAAGTTTTCAATGTTTGAAAGTAGGGTTTTGAAATTGTGTTGTGAAGTGTGTTTGAAGATAGCAAGGATGTTTTGCAAGCTTTTGATCAAGTAACTAAGAGATATCTACCCTATTTTACTCAAAGATCTTTCTTATGTTTTTAACCATTTTAACAGTGTTGTTTCACCATTGTATTTGGTGAACAACCTTGTGTTATGATGTTAAACGGGACAGGCGCAGGTCATCGTATAGACCATGATAACAATGGTGCTAAGTATTTTTGGCAATTTTCTTGAGGGACTTGATCATTTTGTTTAGGCAATTCATATAGCGTCATCGAGGGACTATGATCTTTTGTTTTGTTTTTGTTTTGCCAAAGTACTTAACATGCATACCATGGCCCATTTTTGAAGGCAACAAGTGGATTGTAACCCTAGGGGTGCAAGTGCGCATTGTGTTTGTTTTTCATGCATTTTTGTCTTTGATTAGGTCAAACTATTTGTTGGTTTTGATTTTGCATACAAACCCTAATTTTCTAATCATGGCATAATTGAAAACGTTTAAGTGCGTAAAAATAAATCTAAGCTATTACAACTTTGATATAGGGAGAGGGGTACAAGTTTTGAATAGGGGATAATTGACAAGAAATATAAACCCTAAGTTATTACAACCAAATTGAATCTCAAATGCAATCAATATTTAAATGTACAATATTTAAATAAACAAGATAAATAAATATTAGAATAAAATGTATTATGCACAAGAACTTTTTATTTATTTATGTATGTAAAGTATTTTTATTGTGAAAAAGGTGTAAAGAATTAAAATAAAAAAAGGTTGATTTTATTTAATTAAGGGGTAAACCCTAATTTTCTTTAAGAAATAATATTATATATTATTTATATACAAAAATATATTAATATGTACAAGATAAAAATATATTGAAAAAAAGTGTTTTTTAGTATAAAATAATAATAAAAATAAAAATGTACTATTTTTGTATTTTTATTCTATGTTTTTTAATAAAATAAAGTATATATATATATATATATATATATATATATATATTAAATATATTAAGGATGTAAAAAATAAAATAAAATATTTACAAAAATAAAATATATTCAAGAAAATATTTTCAATGTGAATAAAAGTAAGAAATGAAAATAAAAGTATTATTTACATTATTTTTCAAGTCTTAATAATATATAAAAAGTAATTAATATGTTTTCTACATTAGAAAAAATAAAATAAAATGCCAAATAAATGTAAAAAATTATAAAAATATTTTTGGAGCATTTTTTATGTTTGAAAATAAAGTATCAAAGTCAGAAATAAAATTAAAATGCAAAAATAACAAAAATACAAGAAATTGGGCCAGGGGGTGTGAAGAGCAAGCATAGGATGCAAAAAGTGAGAAATAGCCAGGCCCAGCCCAGCTACTTCATCTTCTTCCTTGTGACAACAGAAAACGCGCGCCCTGTATCCAACTTTGAACATCCTGGAAACGTGACTTTTTACCAAAACTCACAACATCAAACTTGTAGAGAATTTAAATACGAATCTAACCATATAAAGCATTGAATCTAACTCTCAAAGACCAGAGAGAATTTTTCTGGCCCTAAAATCTAACCTAACTTTTTCAGCATGTTCATGGATGAAATTCTCCTAGCACACTTAATATAAATGAAAACTGAGCATATGTATGGTTTCAGGGCAATGAGTACTACATCTTTTATTCATAAACCTAAGGCTAAATGTTCCTAAATAGAGAGATAGAAGTTGATGAAAAAATAGTTTCAGTTGGACTCGAGTTGGACAATGCAGCAACTTTCAGTGAGGCCTGAGGTTCTTTTGAGCTTGCTTGATGTTCCCTGGACCTTTCCCAATGCTTAGTTTGCCTTGAATGTCCCTGAATCAACCTCTAGAAGTCAACCTGCAAGCTTGAAACGAAAATGGTGAACACTGTAAATGGAGTTACAGTTGGCAATGGAGGTTTGGGATAGCTTGAGTGAGTTGAATGGAAGGTATTGGAACAAGTTTGGGGCAAAACGCACGAGGCAATGTGAAGATGGAAGTGATTATGCAGGGCCTGCCCTGTTTTGCAAGAAAATGTGGTTTTTGTGTACAAGGGTGTTTGAGGGATGAATGGCTCGTGTTTCTGGCTCCAAGGGATGTGTAAAACTTGTTTCAAATGTTGGCTTAAGTTGATTTTATCAGATATGCAAGCTATGTCCTTTTGGCAAGTTGACTTGTTTTGAAAGAAAAGTGTGAAGTGAAATGAGGTAGGCCTGTACAGGCTATCTCCAAGCATGCACAAGTTTCTTGTACCTTTGCCTAAGTTTTTGGAACTTGTTTGCTGCAAAGAAAGAGGTCCAAGGCTCAAGAGAAACAACTTTGCAAAAGTTATGCTTTATGAAAATGGAAGTGATATCTTTATGCCTAAAATGAAATTATTCATTGTATAATGCTCCCTTGATCAGAACAATGCCTCTAACCAATGCGTTTGCATTCAATTTTTGAGTGTAAATTGGTTTAGAGACCTGTAATCAAGTACAAAGCTATTTTGGTCAGATTTTGCAACTTGTATGAACATGTATTGGCCATGGTTACAAAGTGAGTTTTTGCCAACTTCAAGCATTCGATTCTCCCTAAACACAAAGGTGTTTGAGGAGTTCTTGGACAATTTGGAAATCTTGCAACATGTACTATAATACATCTTTGAAATGAAACTTGAGACTCCAAGTGGAACTATGTTAAAAATGGCCAAGAAGATGGGTCAAAATCCTGCCTAAACTAGGGCAAAATTTCTCTAAGTTAAAAGTTTTAGGGATCCTTATTCCAAAAATCACAACTTGAGATCCAAGCTCCTTTTGAGAAAACTTTGTGAATCAAAGTTGTAGACTTTGTGGAGAAATACAACTTTCATGTTGTAAGTTTTGTTTGAATCCATTTTCATCTTGGTGAAAACATGGGACAAAGTTAGGAAAAATTAAGAAAATTTCATAACTTAGAAAATTTCTAAGTTATGAAAATTTTCAATTTCAAACCCTAATTTGCAATTTTGGGTTTCTTGATGAACAAGTTTCATATTTTGACACATCTTGATGAAAAATGACCCTTGTCACTTGATTTTGACCAAAAAGTCAAAGTTTGACTTTTCAGTGTACAGTCAAATTTTGATCAGTTGACTAGAAAATTCATTTGTCAATCCTTTGCATTTGAGATCTTTTGAACTTGTTGAATAGGTTAAGATGATGTTATTGAGTCCTTGAGTCCATGGTTGAGCTTAATTTTCCACTGGCTAGGTCAAACAGTCAAAAATTGCCTTTGTGTAGTCAAAACCCTAAAAATGACCATTTTGCCCTTTTGGTGATCTGATCAAATTTCTTGTGGAATTGTGGTACAAACTTGATCAAATGGTTCATATGATTTCATAATGTTGATGTGGGTAAAAATTCATGAGGTTTGACTGTAGATTGGTCATAGTTGACTTTTTCCCCAATACAGTTGATTTCTAGGTCAACTGTCCAATTGACTGGGCAAAAATTTGATTCAAGGCTTGAAACTTGGCATGGGCAAACTTATGAGTCCAACATGAAGTATGAAAGTCACTTTGGGCATTTTAGGTCAAAATATCTCTGTGCAAATTCAAACCCTAATTTAGGCCAATCAATGCAAGGAGGTGTCTTGAGCAGAGCAAACCAAAGCTTGGTCTTGAGTTCCAAGAGCCTGGTGATGGAAAATGTTGATAAAATGAGAGGGCAAATTTTGGGGTACAACAGTTTCCCCTGTTCAATCTTCTTGAACCTGAAGAGTTAGATTGGCAACTTTGCCTTTCGTGACTCGAAGGTAAAAGAGGATTGGACACTAGAGTGCCCGTAAATTTGCACTCGTCAAGATATTGTTGAGGGAATGGGCTTAAAGATGCCATTTGGAGATGGTAGAATCTTGCTGGAGATGGGCTTAAATATGCCATCCAAGATTGGTTTGTTGAACATCAGAAGAATGAACATCAGAATGGTATCCGTATTTGGAACGCATTTGAGTTGTATTTAGAGATTGGGTTTGTATGAGCAAGGGAATGGCGTCTGTGTCTGGAGCGCATCCGAGCTGTAACTATATTTGATATTTGAATGAATATCAGAATGACTACCGTGTCTGGAGTGTATCTATATTATGAATGGGTAACATAGAAACATCTGTATATAGAGCAACTGTGTGCTGGGGATAAATTTCGAATGAGTGATAGAATGGCAACCGTGTCTGGAGCGTATCTGGACTGTATCTGAAGTTGAGATCTGTATGAGTAGAAGAATGACTTCCGTGTCTGGAGTGTATCTGGACTGTAACGGGGATCTGAATAAGTGACAGAATGACTTCCGTGGTGACTGCACTGGGAGAATCAAACTTCTGGTGTAGGGGCCAGAATGGCATCCGTGTTTGGAACGTATCTGAGTTTGAAGTGATAGTTGAATCTGAATGAGAGATAGAATGGCCGTCGTGTCTGGAGCGTATCTAGTCTGTATCTGATTGTTGAAGTCTGAATGAGTAGTAGAATGACCGTCGTGTCTGGGGTGTATATGTATTGTATTTTGACTTAAAATTCTGAATGAGTAATAGAATGACCGCCGTGTATGGGGTGTATCCATACTATATCTGAATAAATGTTAATGATAGCCTTTTAATCTTATCCTGAAAAGGGTAAAATGTTATCTAAAACAAAAAGTTATGTTGCATGATATGTATGATGCAATGAACTGTGTTCCATCAATGTTTATGATATATGAATGTAATGGATGTACATGTAAGTTGAGTAGCTGTCTTGCTCAGGAAAATAAATCCTTGTTAACCGGAGATAATACAATCTTTGACTGCTGTCGGAGGAAGTAAATTCCTGATCGATGCTGAGGATTCAAAAATCTTTGATTGTTGAAGATGAGAAATCTTTGCTGACTGCTTGGGGATTAAAGATATTCGATTGTTGAGAATGGGAAATCCTGGGACCACTGCTGGGGATTGAAAATCCTTGGTGACTTCTGGGGATTAATCAAGAGCTTTGACAACTTCTGCGGGGAATGAGAATCCTTTATGACTTTCCTGGGAAATAAGACCTGGGAGGCTTCAGCTGGATAAATGAGACCAAGAATCTTCGATCTGCTGGGAAATAACTCTGTGGGGAGAATGTTTACTTGGCCGGTGAAATCAGGAGCTTGGGTTGTACGCCAATCTACTGGGGAAGTTGGGGAACACTGAATGGTTCTCACTGGGGATCGATAGTCGGAAATTTGACTTCGCTGGGGAATAAGGTTTTAGAATATTCTAACTCCTCTAGGGATATGTATTTCAGGGTTTTCGGGCTCCACTGGGGATCGGGAGTTCAGAGACTTAACTCTGATGGGAATTCTGAAACTTAACTCCGTTGGGGGATAAATTTTAGAACACACTGGCTCCACTGAGGATCTTGAAATTTAACTCCGCTAGGGATGTATACTTCAAGGTTTTAGCTTTGTTGAGGATCTGAATGATGCACTGTAGGGGATTTCTTCTGGAATAGCACAAGGATATCTTCCTACACCTTCAACCTATCAATAATTATCCTTTCTCAATTTTGTTTTATTTGTAAGCAGTAATTATATTCAAATGCATATGCCTATTTAACAAAACTTTGGATGTTTTCAAATAAAACATAAGTGTAAAAAGAATGAAAGGCAAACAAATTTCTGCACTTTGAAGTATTTTTGTATTAACTTTTGTAAGTATCTTTGTACAAAGGAAGCAAACATCCTAGTAAGAGAATGTTGTCATAAAATTGAGAGAAAAAAATTTATACAAAAAGAAAGATGGCTATGTGTAACAATTCCATGGGGTTCCCATTCTGCTATAGCCTTCACAACTCTGAGTATCTTGTCCATTCGCTTATTCGACCGCCGACGATTGGATTGATCAAAAGCCTGGAGCTTGTTGGTGAAGAGGTTGTCCTTAAAGTGATTCGACGAGACATAGTCATACGCTATAATTCCCTAACTTTTTCCTGGACCGCCCTTTCGGTTTTTCGATCCACCGGGAAACCCTTTTTTGCCCAAGTCGCCCTTTCGAGTTTTCAACTTGTCGGGTGTACAGATTTTTTTTGTTTATCCCTAATTTTTGCCTGAACCACCCTTTCGGGTTTTCGATTCACCGGGATGTCCATTTTTTCCCAAGTCGCCCTTTCGGGTTTTCAACTTGTCGGGTCATTTTATGCGTAGTATCTTTTGACTATGTCTGCGTTTGCAGGGTGCGGCAAGTCATCGCCGTCCATAGTGGTCAGAATCATTGCCCTACCAGAAAAGATGCTCTTGATCACAAATGGTCCTTCGTAAGTAGGAGTCCACTTTCCCCTGGGATCACTTTGCGGCAAGATGATCCGCTTGATTACAAGTTCTCCGACTTGATATACCTGACGCCTGCCTTTCTTGTTGAAGGCCTTGATCATCCATTTTTGGTACGTCTGACCATGACAAACAACAATAAGTCGTTTCTTGTCGATCAAGTTAAGTTGATCAAGGTGGGTTTGAATCCAATCGTCTTCACTCAAACCGGCATCCTTCATAATCCTCAAGGAAGGAATCTGAACTTCCATAGGTAAAACAGCTTCCATGCCATATACCAAAGAAAATGGGGTTGCCCCTGTTGAAGTACGTGCCGTGGTACGATACCCGTGCAGAGCAAACAGTAACATCTCATGCCTGTCTTTGTAGGTGACTGTTGTACCCCAAAATTTGCCCTCCCATTTCCTCAACATTTTCTCATCACAAGACCTTTGAAGATCAAGATCCAGTTAGGGTTTCCTCTGCTCAAGACTTCTCCTTGCACTGTGGACTCAAATTAGGGTTTGTGTTTGCCTAAGGATGTTTTGACCTGAAATGCCTAAGATGACTTTCATGCTTCATATTGGACTCCCAAGTTTACCTATACCAAGTTTCAAGTCTTGATTCCAAGTTTTGCCCAGTCAATTGGACAGTTGACCTAGAAATCAGCTGTGTTGGGGAAAAAGTCAACTGTGGCCAATTGACAGTCAAACCTCATGAAATTTGATCCACATCAACATTATGAACTCATATGAACCATTTGATCAAGTTTGGATCACAATTCCCCAAGAAATTTGATCAGATCATCAAAAGGGCAAAATGGTCATTTTTAGGGTTTTGACTGCACAAAGGCAATTTTTGACTGTTTGACCTAGCCAATGGCAAACCAAGCTCTCATATGGCCTCAAGGACCCCATGGAATTATCTTGACATGTTCCTCAAGCTCAAAAGATCCCAAATACACAAGATTGACAGTTGAATTTCCCAGTCAATTGATCAATTTTGACTGTATACTGAAAAGTCAAACTTTGACTTTTTGGTCAAAATCAAGAGTCAAGATTCATTTTTCATCAAAACATGCCAAATCATGAAACTTGTTCACCAAGAAATCTCAAAATGCAAATTAGGGTTTGAAAATGGAATTTTTCATAACTTAGAATTTTTCTAAGTTATGAAAAACCCTAATTTTTTCCCAACTTTGCCCCATCTTTTCACCATGATCCATTTGGATTCAAACAAAAGTCAAAACATGAAAGTTGTAGCTTGTTGCATAATCTACAACTTTGATTCACAAAGTTTTCTCATTTGAAGCTTGTATCTCAAGTTATAATTTTTTGAATAAGGGCACTAAACCATCTTTTAACTTAGTGAAATTTGACCTATTTTGACAAGGTTTTCTACCCTACTTCAAGGCCACTTTTCATACCCTTCCACTTGGAATTTTGATTTGCATTTCAAAGATGGATTGTAGTACACATTCCAAGCTTTCCAAAATGTCCAAGAACTCATCAAACAACCTCATAACTTGAGAGATTCGAATTTCACAAGTTGGCAAAAATTCACTTTTGTTCTTCATCAAGACATGTTCATAACCTTGCCAATTTGAAATCAGTTTGCTTTATGCTTGATTACAGGTCCTTGAACCATTTCATACTCAATAATTTAATGCATATTCAATGTGTTAAGGTCATGTTCTTTGTGTTCTAACATTGCATAATGGTTTAATCCTAAACTAGATAAAGTGAAATTTCCATTTTTGAAAAGTTTAGCTTTATGTCAAGTTTGTAATCCAACAAGTACATGAAAGATCTGCTTTGCACAAGATTATGTGCATAACACACTGATCAAGAGAGGCTTATGCAGCACATTAGGAGGCCCCCTACTAACCTAAAACAACCAACTTGCTTTTGTAGCTTAAGTGTGAAGAAACATCCATAACTTATGCTAACTCTCATCTCAGCTGAGAAACGGAAGAACAAAGTTATCAAACATATTCCATAGACCATATCCAAGCTTTGGCACGAGTCCCGAACCTCTCAAGCACCCTCCATCTCAAAATCACCTCAAAACTGCACAAACAGGGGAGCCCCTGCAGTTTGAGTGCAAACTCCCAATCCCTTCAAGCATTTTGATTCAAACCTTTTCCTCTACCTTCCCTACAATATATACAAGCTAACCATGTCCTAAAATCAGACCTGTAACACCTCCAAGCCACTTCACCATTTTCAATTTTCTGTTTTGCAGTTGGAGTTCACTAGCTCGATTCAGGGAGTTTCAAGGCAAAGTAGGAATTGGAAAAGCTTCCTTACACTTCAAGGAAGCTGTACAAGTCATCATTTCACTCTGAAACATCCTCCATTGCCAAGCTCGATTCCAACTGAACAGGTATATTCATGGAGTTCTATCTCTCTTATTAGGCATTGTTAGCTTTAGGTTTTTGAAGAAAACATGTCACAATCATAGCCCTGAACATGCTCATATGATTAGATTTCATTTATGTTTCGTGTGCTTAGAGAATTTCATGTCTGAACATTGATGAAAAATTAGGTCAGAAAAGAGGGGGAGAGAAATTCTCCCTCATCTTAGAGAGATAGGTCAAGTTATTTATATGGTTGAAACCGTCTCTTCATGCTGAACATTTCTTGTGTTATGAGTTTTTGCTGAAAAGCCAAGAATCAGGAGTTAGACATTGAAGCAAGAGGCGCGCGTTTTTTCAAATGTTTGAAGCTGGAGGTTGAAGACAATGGTCAGTGGGCTGGGCTTGTGCTATTTTGCTTTTCACACCATCTTTTTTGGTTTACACCCCCCTGAGCCCATTTGCTCATTTTTTAACATTTTTGACTTTTTCTTTTTTGATTAACTTTGTTTATTTTTTCTCATGACATTTAAAAATTAAAAATATTTTTTTCATCATTTTTTGCATTTATTGCATATTTATTTGTTTATTTTCTATGTTTGTATATAATATATATATGATTATTAGAATAAAATGTAAAAATAATGTAAATACAATTTTTATTTTTATTTACTTTCTGAAAATATTTCACACAAAAAAAATACTCTTTTATTTATTTTATTAAAATATTAAATAAATATTTATTTTTTGTATAATACATATTTAGGGTTTAATATAAATATATATATGTGATTATTAATATATTTAAGACAAAATATAAAAATACTTGATTTTTTCATTTTATTTAATATTTGATACAAAAATACCTTTTTCACAATACACTTCATTTTATGTTATTTTTATAAATAATAAATAAATAGTTGTATTAAAATTAAATAATACCCTTTTTCTTTAAAAATTAGGGTTTTTGCCCTAAATTTAAAATACTCAAAAAAATAATACATTTTTATTTTCTTTTTCCTTTTACATAAATAATATTTTCTCATACACATAAAAACTTTCTTTTTTGCATTTCACATATTTATTTAATTTACATTTAATTATGCAATTTATTTACTATGCAAATATCCAATTGATGTAATAATTTAGATTTAAATTCTTGTCAATATCCCCATTTGAACATTTGTACCCCCCTTCCCATATTTGGTTTTGTAATAGCTTAGTAATTTTAATTTCGCACTTTATTGCTTTCTAATGATAACATGTTAGAATTAGGGTTTGTATGCTAAAAACGATAAAAAATAGTTATGACCTAACCTCAAGATAAACAAGCATGAAAATGGACACACAAATCACACTTGCACCCCCTAGGGTATTCCACTTGTTGCCTTCAAATAAATGGGCCATATTGTATGTTGAACATCTTTGGGCAAAGCAAATAATTTGAATGATCATAGTCCCTCGATAAAACTTTTCAAAACAAACAAAAACAAATGATCAAGTCCCTTAGAGAGATTTCCCAAAGACATTTAACGTCGTTACAATTATGGTCTAAACGATGACCCGCGCCTGTCCCTTTCACATCCTAACACAAGGTTGCCCACCAAATACAATGGTGGAGCAAACTTGTTAAAAGGGTAAAAGTATAGCAATAATCTTTTGAGAAATTTAGGAGTAGATAACCTCTTAGTTACTTGAATCAACTTGCAAAACAAAACACTTGCCTAATTTCAAAATCACACATCACTACACTTTCAAAACAACTTTCAAAAACAAAAGAAAACTTTTTCAAAAGACATACATCTTTGTATACATCCCCACATGGATCATTACAAAGGTTGCCACCACATTGGCTTCTTTTCAAAAACATTTTCAAAACCCACACACTCAAGCACCATTTAAAACAATTGAAAACAAAAGGCAAGTGATCTAAGCAAGTAACTAAGAGCCCATGGATAACCATGGATAGAAAGGGTGCTAATACCTTCCCTTTCTATAATCTACTCCCCGAACCCAAGAAAACATCTCAAAAGGTTTTTGCTGTGCTTTTTATCCTTTCCTTAGGATAAAATAAAAAGTCGGTGGCGACTCTTGCTAACCGCAACATTTGCGAATACAAACGCAAACCTCAAGTCAGTTCTCCCACCGTATCACAGAACTGGCGACTCTGCTGGGGAAATACTTAAAAGTGGAGTAACCTTAGGGTTTAGATCACCTTTGTTTTCAATTGATTGCCTTGTTTGCTTTTACATTTGTGGGCTTTGTATCGGAGTTTTATAGATCCTAACCCGAATCTGGGGATACCTTCTTAGAAAGTAGCAACAAGGCTGTGAGGGAACTGTGCGGGGTATACCGACATGGTTGAAGCAGTCTGCTACGTTGATGTGGCACTTTGGTGTGTACCGGTAACCCTTGAGTTCAGTCAAGGAGAGTACGGGGCCGCCGCGTGGTGTCATGAAGCATCAACTGACCTTAGGAACCTTAATTGAACCATCTTGGCCTTTTAGGGGTAGTGAGATAACTGACTTTGGTGCAGTCCGAGGTTGGTTGATACTCGATACTACACTCAATTGAGGTTTGCTTTCCTGGAATATTTCGGTCGCCAGTTCAGTGGCTAAATCGAAACGATGAACAATGAAAGCAATCCAGTGATATTGGGACCTTTAGAACCCGGTTACTTTTGATAGGACAGGTTGAGCCCACCAAACTTCAAGAGGGTAATACCCAGACCCCATGCAGGTCTAAACTCTAAGGGTTGGTGTGACTTGTGTGCCTTACCATGTTTTGCCTCTGTGAATGTTTATAGTGCATTTAATCATAACATCATTACATCATACAAACATCATGAGCATTGACTAACCATTTCAAGGGTTTCGAATCTTCATCTTTGTTCTTGTTTTATAGGACATGGAAACTGCTCGCAGAAAGACAATTCAGATTAGCCTTGTAAAGATCCCTCCTCAGCTTAAGGAACTTCTGTCCAGGATTCCCGAGGGTTCTTCATTCAGTGAGAGACATGGGAGACTCATCAACTTGGTTAACACCAACATTGAGGAGGACTTGATAAAGGTCCTGTTCCAATTCTTTGACCCTCTGCATCACTGCTTCACCTTCCCGGATTATCAGTTGGTGCCTACATTGGAAGAGTTCTCCCGACTTCTGAAGGTCCCTATCCTTGATCAACTACCCTACAACGGTACGGAAGAGGAACCCAAGCTTGAAGAGATTGCTAAAGCCTTGCACCTACAGACATCTGACCTCAAGGGACATTGGGAAGTTAGAAGTGGTATCAAAGGGTTCTTAGCTAGGTTTCTGTTTGAAAAGGCCCAAGAATGTTGGAATTCTCTTGACCTACGAGCTTTTGAAGAAGTTGTGGCCCTCCTTGTCTATGGTTTGGTGTTGTTCCCTAACCCAGATCAGCTTATTGATATCAGTGCTGTCCAGATCTTTATGACCAGGAATCCTATACCTACACTGTTGGGGGACATCCTTCACTCATGTTACACTCGAACCATGAGAAGAAGGGGTGTCCTTATGTGTTGCACTCCTCTCTTGGGAAGGTGGTTTATTTCGCATCTTCCACAATCAGTTTTGAAGAACGAGCGGGGTTTGAGATGGTCACAACGGTTAATGACTCTCACGCATGCAGATATACATTGGTGCCCTAGGTCTAGGGAAGACATCACTATCATTGATCGTTGTGGGGAGTACCCTAATGTTCCTTTATTTGGAATCAAAGGAGGTATTACTTACAACCCATGCCTGGCTTGGAGACAGTTTGGTTATGCTCGGAAGGATGGCCCTCATGACATGTTAATTCCCGACATAGTTTTTGACTTCGACAACGATACTCAAGGACTTCGTCAGAGATTTATCAGAGCTTGGAGGATGCCAAGTAGGATAGACAGCAAGACATTGGGGCACCAGAACTCCATCCCGTTGGAACCTTACCTCAAGTGGGTACGAGCCCGCTCCCAGAAATTAGTGATGCCTTATCCTCATATGCTTCCTGTGATCAAAGAACCAGTCTTGGAAGGAGAAGCATCCTACACCATTCAACATCCTGACATGCCCACCTCCTGGGAAGAGATGCAGAAGAGCTGGGTCCAACTTAAGGAAGAACGGAATTCTCTTGAGACCAGTCTACATGCTAGTGAAAAGAAGGTCCTGGAACTCACCCGCCTGCTGCACGAGGAAAGGAATCTCAACACCTACATCGCGCCAAAGAGGATGCGCAATGTCTTTTTACCTTAGGGAGTTATTTTGTAATATTTGGCCCATGAGGCGTTTATGTACTAACGAATTTTTCCTTATTAATATGATGTGCGTTCCTTTTTGTCTACAACAAATTTTGAATATTCTAAATCCTTGAATGCATTGCATACATACGCATTCCATTGCACCATATGCATAGCAGGTACCCTATTTCGCAGGTTGCTTAATTTTCTTCGCTGTTTGTGTGAACAGTCATCATGAATCCAGAATCCTCCAGTGAGCAAGCAATCAAGGCCCTTCAGGCCCAAAGTGCACAGTTTCAAGAGATGGTCCTAAGCCTAGCCCAAGGTCAGCAAGAGTTGAAGACTCTACTCATGAAGAAGAAGAAGAAAAAGAGGACCGCATTGTTCAACACCGGACGCCGATTTGGAAACACACTCCACAATGAAGCTGATCCAACCACTTCTTCTGCTGAGAAAAACAGTCCCCAAGGGGGAGGAGCTCCTAGTCCCGCAGTCTCCGACAACGAGACGGACTATAATGACGAACAGTACCCACCTGCTGCTGACAGATACAAACAATTGGAGGACCGCTTGAGCGCCATGGAAATTCAGAATGTGCCTGGACTGGATTTCGGAGATTTGGGGTTATCTTCTGGGGTAGTCATTCCACACAAGTTTAAGGCGCCTGCCTTCGCCAAGTATGATGGGGTCTCCTGCCCAAAGCTGCATCTAAGGTCGTACGTAAGGAAAATCCAACCTTACACGGCAGATAAGAACCTCTGGATTCACTTCTTCCAAGATAGTCTCTCGGGGTCACAGCTTGAATGGTTCTACCAATTGGATGGAGCTAGCATCCGACACTGGGAAGATTTGGCGACCGCATTCTACAGACAATACCAATACAATTCTGATCTCGCTCCTACGCGTACCCAACTTCAGGGTATGTCTCTAGGAACGGGTGAAGGGTTCAAAGAGTACGCTCAAAAATGGAGAGATTTGGCTGGCAGGGTGCAGCCTCCATTAACTGATAGAGAGCTGGTTGATATGTTTCTGGGGACGTTGTCTGGTCCGTTTTTCAATCATTTGGTTGGTAACTCCTCCGCTGGGTTCACAGATTTGATATTAACAGGAGAGAGAATTGAAGCTGGCATCAGGTCAGGCAAGATACAGAAGGCTGCCTCTACAAGTGCTGAGAAGAGGCCGTTTAAGAAAGAAGCAAGTGCTGTCTATGGTCCTAGAAGACAAGTCAAGCCCGAAAGTCGCCAAGCCGTCAATGCTTTGGTCATCTCCAAACCTGTTGCTGCTCCTCAGCAGTACAATCAACAAAGAAGTGAAAGGCCTAAGAGGCAGTATACCCGACTAAGTATGACATTATCTCAAATTTTACCCCAACTGTTATCCACCAACCTGGTGACCCTCAAAGAAGCTCCTAAGGTCGTCAACACTGCGTCTCCTAAATACAACCCAAATGCCCGGTGTGCTTATCATTCTGATAGTCCCGGGCACACTACCGATGATTGCTGGGCCTTGAGAAACAAAGTGCAAGATCTGATCGATGCAAAGGAAATTCAGTTTGAAGCGCCGGAGAGACCAAATGTTGTAACGGCTCCTATGCCCCAGCATAGGGTAAATGCCATTGAGGAAGAAGTGTATGCTGTTTCGATAGATGAAGTTGTTACCCCTCTGAAGACTGTTAAGAAGAACCTACTGCGGGCCGGTTTATTTCCGGGTTGCGGCGAAGGTTGCCTGTTCTGTGCTATTTCCCCATCTGATTGTCCCTTGCTAAGGTTAGGCATCCAAGGCCTAATGGATAGCAAGGAGATTCTATTCAAAAAGACTGTTGTTCAATTGGTTCCGATGAAAGAAGTTTCCGTGATTACCATCTTCAAAAATCCAATCAAGGCTCCCCCGAAGAAGCCTATTCAAATCATGACAATTGCGCCTGTGATCATTACTGTTCCGGGGCCCCTCTCCTACGTGTCTGATAAAGCTGTCCCTTGGCATTATGGGGCAGACGTGTATATAAATGGAATCAAGCAAGAATTCGACGCTAGTGCCAGTATCTACGATATCACTGGTCCAGCCAAGGTCACCCGCAGTGGCAGGCTCTTCTCGCCTGACATTGCACCTCCCGCTATTCGAAAACCCCTCCTCATAAAACCTGCAAGTTTACCTAGTCCTGTTGTTGATCAAATTGTGTCCCCTGCTGCCGAGTCATCAAATGCTCGGGGCAAAGGGATTGAAGAAGAGCCTGCCCGGATGGAGGCGCCGATACCCATAAATGCTGAGGCCTCCCGACAAGAAATGGAGGAGATTCTGAAAATAATAAAGAAAAGTGATTTTAATGTTGTCGAGCAGTTGGGGCATACACCCTCCAAGATCTCCCTGCTCTCCTTATTGCTATGCTCCGAGGCCCATGCTAAGGCCTTAATCTCATTTCTCAAGACGGCCCATGTGCCGCAAGAGACGTCTGCAGTCCAGTTCACTGACTGCATAGCGAATCTGACAGCGGATAACGGTTTGGGTTTTTCAGATGCTGACCTGACCGCGAAAGGGAGAGACCATAATGATGCCCTGCATGTCTCCATCGAATGCAGGGGCACTACTCTGGCGCATGTATTAGTGGATACTGGTTCTTCCTTGAATGTTCTACCGAAAAAGGCTTTGGATCGCCTGGATTATGAAGGCCTGGAGTTGAAACCCAGCAATATCATCGTCAGGGCCTTTGACGGTTCCAAAAGGATGGTTCATGGAGAGGTTAACATCCCTATTCGTGTGGGCTCTCAAGTGTTTGACTCTACCTTTTATGTGATGGACATACGTCCATCGTACTCTTGTCTGCTGGGTCGACCTTGGATTCATAAAGCTGGGGCAGTGACCTCCACCTTGCACCAAAAGCTGAAGTATCCCGTCAGAGGGAAGATCGTCACTGTGCAAGGAGAAGAGGAGTATATGGTGAGCCATTTGAATTCCTTCAGGTACATCGAGATGGACGGAGAGTTCATTGAAACCCCCTTCCAGCATTTCGAGGAGGTGCATCCAATTTCAGCAGCTACAGAGACAACGGCCGAAGAGAATGGTTCCTTGAAGATGGCTTCCCTAAGGGATGCCCGGGCTGTGGTTCAGAAAGGCATTTGTGCACACTGGGGTCAGCTTCCTGACTTCACTCAGAAGAACGACAAGTTTGGGCTAGGCTTTACTGCAGAGGCTCAGAGGGCGATGCGCAAAGAGAAGATCGGAAAGGCTCCGGTGTTTATTTCCAGCTCAAGGGTGAACGCTATTGAGGAAGATGTGGAGGAAGCTGAGTTTGACAGTTGGATCTACCCGACTACCAGCAACGGACCAAGCAACTGGACGGCAAAGGATTTTACCCCTATCACATTTGTCACGCAGTAATTGATTTCTTTTGATCTCCAATTTGTAACAAACAATATGTTAAAACTTTGTTGGCTCGGTGTCCTACCCGGGGCATCGTAGCTCCATTTGTGAGGGCTTTTTGTATGACATTTTCATATATCATCAATCAAAACATTGGACGTTTGTTGCATTTCAAATCTTTTGCTCTTTTCCTTTCTGTGTTATATATATTGCAAAACAGCTGTATTTACACACACTCACATATACAGGTTTCAATCCACTCTGGATCTTACTGGTAACAGCTCTGCTACCGCCAGTTATGACTTCGAAAATCCGATCAACTTGGCCGAAGACGAAGGTGAAGATGATTGCGAAGTGCCTGGTGAACTCGCAAGACTGCTACTACAGGAAGAGAGGGCTATTCAACCACATGAAGAGCCTGTGGAGACAATTAACCTGGGTACTGAGACAGATAGGAAAGAGGTCAAGATTGGTGCCAATCTAGAGCCCAGCGTGAAGCAACGATTGATCCAGATGCTACAAGACTACATGGAGATTTTTGCTTGGTCCTATGAAGATATGCCTGGTTTGGATGCCGACATTGTAGTTCACCATTTGCCAACCAAGGAAGATTGCCCTCCGGTAAAACAGAAAGTTCGACGGATGCGTCCAGAGATGTCTGAAAAGATCAAGGCCGAGGTTATGAAGCAGTTTGATGCCGGGTTCCTTGCAGTGACTTCTTACCCTCAGTGGGTTGCCAATGTTGTGCCAGTGCCGAAGAAGGACGGTAAAGTCAGAATGTGCGTTGACTACAGGGATCTGAACAGGGCCAGCCCCAAGGATGACTTCCCCCTACCTCACATTGATGTCCTTGTTGACAATACAGCTCAACACAAGGTGTTCTCCTTCATGGATGGTTTTTCAGGGTATAATCAGATCAAGATGGCTCCAGAGGATATGGAGAAGACTACCTTTGTGACTCAGTGGGGCACCTTCTGTTATAAGGTCATGCCATTCGGGTTAAAAAATGCTGGGGCAACCTATCAGCGTGCCATGGTTGCTTTGTTTCATGACATGATCCATCATGAGATTGAAGTATACGTTGATGACATGATTGCGAGGTCTCAAACTGAGGAGGAGCACCTTGACCATCTGAGGAAGTTGTTTGACCGACTCAAGTTATACAAGCTGAGGTTGAATCCCAACAAATGCACCTTTGGGGTAAGATCCGGAAAGTTGCTAGGTTTCATTGTAAGTGATAAAGGTATCCAGGTGGACCCTGCCAAAGTTAAAGCTATTCAAGAGATGCCGACTCCAAAGACAGAGAAAGAAGTCAGAGGTTTCCTAGGACGACTGAATTACATTGCTCGATTCATCTCACATCTGACTGCTACTTGTGAGCCAATCTTCAAATTACTGAAGAAAGATCAAGTGGTACGCTGGAATGATGAATGTCAGGCCGCCTTTGAAAGAATAAAGGAATATCTCCAAGAGCCACCCATTCTTATGCCACCGGTGGAAGGAAGACCTCTGATACTATACTTAACAGTGCTTGATAATTCAATGGGGTGTGTGCTGGGGCAGCATGACGAGTCTGGCCGAAAAGAGCACGTTATTTATTACTTGAGCAAAAAGTTTACCGACTGTGAGTCTCGTTACTCACTGCTTGAGAAAACTTGCTGCGCTCTTGTATGGGCTGCTCGCCGACTGAGACAGTATATGCTGACTCACACTACTTTATTGATTTCAAAGATGGATCCCATCAAGTACATATTTGAAAAGCCTGCTCTGTCTGGAAGAATAGCGAGATGGCAAATGATCTTAACAGAATATGACATCCAATATACAACTCAGAAAGCAATCAAAGGAAGTGTACTTGCGGATCATTTGGCACACCAACCTGTGGACGATTACCAATCATTGAACTTTGATTTTCCCGACGAAGACATCATGGTGGTAACCGACTGTGAAGTACCTGGACCGGATGAAGGACCTGAGGAAGGATCCCGATGGTCTATGCATTTTGACGGAGCCTCCAATGCTTTGGGTAACGGCGTCGGCGCTGTAATCATATCTCCCAAGGGGACTCATACTCCACTCACCGCCCGATTATGTTTCAGCTGCACCAATAACATGGCAGAATATGAGGCATGTATCATGGGTTTACAAGCTGCAATCGACTTAAGGATCAAATTTCTAAGTGTTTTCGGAGATTCCGCTCTCGTGATCAATCAGATCAAAGGCGAGTGGGATACGAAACACCCGAATCTTATTCCTTACAAGGAGTATGTGTCGACCTTGCTCCCTCACTTTGAAGAGATAACTTTTGAGCATTTCCCCAGAGAGGAGAATCAGCTAGCAGACGCACTAGCCACGATGTCTTCAATGTTCAAAGTTAAATGGGACAATGAGGCTCCCCGAATCATAATCTGGAAGTTGGATGAACCGGCATACTGCTGCGAGCTCGAGGCTGAAAAGGTGACTGAAAAACCCTGGTATCATGAGGTGAAGAGGTACTTGGAAGCTCAGGAATACCCTGAAGGTGCATCTGTCAATGATAAGAAGTTCATGAGGAGGTTTGCTGCAAAATTCTTCCTCAGCAACGGCATTCTTTACAAACGGAATCATGATTCGACTCTGCTGCGTTGTGTGGATAAGGCTGAAGCTGAGAAAATCATGATGGAACTGCATGAAGGTACATTTGGAACACATTCCAGTGGACACACCATGGCTAAGAAAATCCTTCGGGCAGGATATTTCTGGTCCACAATGGAAGCCGATTGTTACCAGCACTCCCGAACTTGTCATAAATGCCAGATCTATGCTGACAAGGTGCATATCCCTCCCGTTCCTTTGAATGTCCTGACGGCACCTTGGCCTTTCGCAATGTGGGGCATCGATATGATCGGTGAGATCCGACCAACGGCATCCAATGGGCATCGTTTCATCTTGGTGGCGATCGATTACTTCACGAAATGGGTTGAGGCAGCTTCCTATGCCACGGTAACCAAGAGCGTCGTGGCGCGTTTCATCCGGCATAATCTGATATGTCGGTACGGCGTCCCGGAAAGAATCATTACGGACAACGGTACCAATCTCAATAACAAAATGATCACTGAACTCTGTGAACAATTCAAGATACAGCACCACAATTCTTCTCCCTACCGGCCGAAGATGAATGGGGCTGTAGAGGCAGCCAATAAAAATATCAAGAAAATTGTGCAGAAGATGACAGTGACCTATAAAGATTGGCACGAGATGCTACCGTTCGCTCTTCATGGGTACCGCACCTCAGCAAGGACATCAACCGGGGCAACTCCTTTCTCTTTGGTCTATGGCATGGAGGCAGTCTTGCCAATCGAAATCCAGATACCCTCTCTCCGGATAATGAAGGACGCAGACTTGAATGAAGATGATTGGATCCAAACTCGACTTGATCAATTAAATCTGATTGACGAAAAGAGGCTCACTGCTATCTGTCATGGTCAAACGTATCAGAAACGGATGATCAGGGCATTTAACAAGAAAGTCAGACCACAAGAGTATCAAGTTGGGGACCTGGTAATCAAACGCATCATCCTTCCTCAAAGTGATCCCCGGGGCAAATGGACCCCTACTTACGAAGGGCCATTTGTGGTTAAACGTGTGTTCTCAGGAGGAGCCATGATCCTAACCACCATGGATGGTGACGACCTTCCTCACCCCGCCAATGCAGACATAGTGAAAAAATACTACGCATAAATAAAAGACCCGCTAGGTTGACATACCTAGGCAAAATAAGGGCTTCCCGGCGAACCAAAAGGGTTCGGGCAAAAATAAGGGATGAAATGAAAAATGAAAAAATCTGTACACCCGGCAAGTCGAAAACCTGAAAGGGCGGTTTGGGCAAAAATGGGTATCCCGGTGGACTGAAAACCCGAAAGGGCGGTCCAGGCAAAAGTTAGGGATAAAAGTGTAACACTATGTTTCATTGGATCACTTCGCATCCGGAATTCGGCATCAACTATCTGGCTCCAGATTTCGGCATTGACCAATCAGCTTCATCTTCAAATTAGGCAGCAAAGCGATGAGACGTTCGAAGACATAAAGGCGATAGCAGAGTTGGAACCCAGTGGGATTGTTCACATAGCTGTTTTGTTTCCTTTTTCAAATTGTAAACTCTATACTATTTGGCGATGTCCTCTTACTAGGATGTCAGCCTCTTGTACAAAAAACGCCTATTCACAGGCAAAGTTTAAATCAATACAAATTCACTTGTCCATACAAATTACCATTGTTTTCTCTTTTTTGTTTTGTCTTGCGAAGAACGTCCAAAGTTCATTTTTGATATATGCATTTGACATTAAATTGCTGATTCATAAATATTTGCATATGAAACGAGAGATCGATTACAGGTGACATCAGAAACAGGGGCAATATGGAGTTGTCTAATGCAGTCTGGTTGTTTGGTCCGCCAAGGCACCAAGGTAGGTTCAACTGAAGAATGTGGCCAGATCATCTCAAATCCCCGCAGAGTAAAACAGGATGCGACAATACTTTCCCCAGGCAGAGTTGGTCCCCCGTCGATCCTAAAAAGGCACAGCATTCCCCGGCAGGTCTTAAAAGCTCATCCCCAGTAGATTCTGCAAGCTTATCCCCGGCGAAGTACGGACGTCTCTCCCGAGTTTTATTTAGAGTTATTTCCTCACAAGGACTTATAACTGGGTTATCCTCAGCTAAAAGCCACGGAAGACCGCTCTCGGCAAAGTTCCTTCAAATCCCCAGCGAAGTCTATCTTTGGTATTCCCGAGCAGAGTTTATCTTTGGAGTTCCCCAGCGGAGTTTATCATCATTATCCTCAGCGGAATCCGTCGTTAAAGTCCTCAGCAGGCCTCTCATCAAAACTTCGGCCAAATATCTCTTCCACAGAGCAATTCTCCGGCCGTTCGTCAAGGATTTATTTTCCTAAGATGAAATTACATTCATAAACATTTCATATTTGCATACATCTTGCTTACCTACATGATGAAACGCATACAACATCTCATGTTGAACATCATGATATCATGCATATCATACATCATGACATTGCATACAACTTACGTTTTTGCCTTTTCAGGAAAAAGACAATCTCAAAAACGACTACCTTCAACTGTCACAATTCCAGATTCGATACCTGTATCTAGCCAGGGCACATCTGAGAGTGATCAGTTTCTAGACTCGACTCCTGTATCTAGCCAGGGCATGTCTGAGGAGTTCGAAGATTCGATTCCTGTATCTAGCCAGGGCACATCTATCAACTACAACGTCTCCAGATTCGATTCCTGTATCCAGCCAGGGCATATCTGTTGACCACGTTTCCAGACTCGACTCCTGTATCTAGCCAGGGCACGTCTGAAGAGTTCGAAGATTCGATTCCTGTATCCAGCCAGGGCACATCTATTAAACGACTATTTCCAGATTCGACTCCTGTATCCAGCCAGGGCACATCTGAGCAACCAATTGTAGATTCAATACCTGTATCTAGCCAGGGCATATCTGCATAAGGAGACTGAAGATCAAACACCTGTAACAAGCCAGGAAAACATCTGTCTTTCTCAAATACACCAGTTCTCGCTAAGGGATCTCTTATGCGATCAACACTTCCAAATGGCATCTATAAGCCCATTCCCGTCAAAGTTCTGTCACTTCTCCAGATGGCATCTATAAGCCCATCTCCCTATCCACCATCTTTCCAAATGGCATCTATAAGCCCATTCCCGGCACCACATTGTTGAGACTCCAGCATGCGAGTGCAAATTTCCGGGCACTCTAGTGTCCAATCTCCTTTTACCCTCGAGTCACGAAAGGCAAGCTTGCCAATCTAACTCTTCAGGTCCAAGAAGATTGAACAGGGGCAACTGTTGTACCCCAAAATTTGCCCTCCCATTTCCTCAACATTTTCTCATCACAAGACCTTTGAAGATCAAGATCCAGTTAGGGTTTCCTCTGCTCAAGACTTCTCCTTGCACTGTGGACTCAAATTAGGGTTTGTGTTTGCCTAAGGATGTTTTGACCTGAAATGCCTAAGATGACTTTCATGCTTCATATTGGACTCCCAAGTTTACCTATACCAAGTTTCAAGTCTTTATTCCAAGTTTTGCCCAGTCAATTGGACAGTTGACCTAGAAATCAGCTGTGTTGGGGAAAAAGTCAACTGTGGCCAATTGACAGTCAAACCTCATGAAATTTGATCCACATCAACATTATGAACTCATATGAACCATTTGATCAAGTTTGGATCACAATTCCCCAAGAAATTTGATCAGATCATCAAAAGGGCAAAATGGTCATTTTTAGGGTTTTGACTGCACAAAGGCAATTTTTGACTGTTTGACCTAGCCAATGGCAAACCAAGCTCTCATATGGCCTCAAGGACCCCATGGAATTATCTTGACATGTTCCTCAAGCTCAAAAGATCCCAAATACACAAGATTGACAGTTGAATTTCCCAGTCAATTGATCAATTTTGACTGTATACTGAAAAGTCAAACTTTGACTTTTTGGTCAAAATCAAGAGTCAAGATTCATTTTTCATCAAAACATGCCAAATCATGAAACTTGTTCACCAAGAAATCTCAAAATGCAAATTAGGGTTTGAAAATGGAATTTTTCATAACTTAGAATTTTTCTAAGTTATGAAAAACCCTAATTGTTTCCCAACTTTGCCCCATCTTTTCACCATGATCCATTTGGATTCAAACAAAAGTCAAAACATGAAAGTTGTAGCTTGTTGCATAATCTACAACTTTGATTCACAAAGTTTTCTCATTTGAAGCTTGTATCTCAAGTTATAATTTTTTGAATAAGGGCACTAAACCATCTTTTAACTTAGTGAAATTTGACCTATTTTGACAAGGTTTTCTACCCTACTTCAAGGCCACTTTTCATACCCTTCCACTTGGAATTTTGATTTGCATTTCAAAGATGGATTGTAGTACACATTCCAAGCTTTCCAAAATGTCCAAGAACTCATCAAACAACCTCATAACTTGAGAGATTCGAATTTCACAAGTTGGCAAAAATTCACTTTTGTTCTTCATCAAGACATGTTCATAACCTTGCCAATTTGAAATCAGTTTGCTTTATGCTTGATTACAGGTCCTTGAACCATTTCATACTCAATAATTTAATGCATATTCAATGTGTTAAGGTCATGTTCTTTGTGTTCTAACATTGCATAATGGTTTAATCCTAAACTAGATAAAGTGAAATTTCCATTTTTGAAAAGTTTAGCTTTATGTCAAGTTTGTAATCCAACAAGTACATGAAAGATCTGCTTTGCACAAGATTATGTGCATAACACACTGATCAAGGAGGGGTTATGCAGCACATTAGGAGGCCCCCTACTAACCTAAAACAACCAACTTGCTTTTGTAGCTTAAGTGTGAAGAAACATCCATAACTTATGCTAACTCTCATCTCAGCTGAGAAACGGAAGAACAAAGTTATCAAACATATTCCATAGACCATATCCAAGCTTTGGCACGAGTCCTGAACCTCTCAAGCACCCTCCATCTCAAAATCACCTCAAAACTGCACAAACAGGGGAGCCCCTGCAGTTTGAGTGCAAACTCCCAATCCCTTCAAGCATTTTGATTCAAACCTTTTCCTCTACCTTCCCTACAATATATACAAGCTAACCATGTCCTAAAATCAGACCTGTAACACCTCCAAGCCACTTCACCATTTTCAATTTTCTGTTTTGCAGTTGGAGTTCACTAGCTCGATTCAGGGAGTTTCAAGGCAAAGTAGGAATTGGAAAAGCTTCCTTACACTTCAAGGAAGCTGTACAAGTCATCATTTCACTCTGAAACATCCTCCATTGCCAAGCTCGATTCCAACTGAACAGGTATATTCATGGAGTTCTATCTCTCTTATTAGGCATTGTTAGCTTTAGGTTTTTGAAGAAAACATGTCACAATCATAGCCCTGAACATGCTCATATGATTAGATTTCATTTATGTTTCGTGTGCTTAGAGAATTTCATGTCTGAACATTGATGAAAAATTAGGTCAGAAAAGAGGGGGAGAGAAATTCTCCCTCATCTTAGAGAGATAGGTCAAGTTATTTATATGGTTGAAACCGTCTCTTCATGCTGAACATTTCTTGTGTTATGAGTTTTTGCTGAAAAGCCAAGAATCAGGAGTTAGACATTGAAGCAAGAGGCGCGCGTTTTTTCAAATGTTTGAAGCTGGAGGTTGAAGACAATGGTCAGTGGGCTGGGCTTGTGCTATTTTGCTTTTCACACCATCTTTTTTGGTTTACACCCCCCTGAGCCCATTTGCTCATTTTTTAACATTTTTGACTTTTTCTTTTTTGATTAACTTTGTTTATTTTTTCTCATGACATTTAAAAATTAAAAATATTTTTTTCATCATTTTTTGCATTTATTGCATATTTATTTGTTTATTTTCTATGTTTGTATATAATATATATATGATTATTAGAATAAAATGTAAAAATAATGTAAATACAATTTTTATTTTTATTTACTTTCTGAAAATATTTCACACAAAAAAAATACTCTTTTATTTATTTTATTAAAATATTAAATAAATATTTATTTTTTGTATAATACATATTTAGGGTTTAATATAAATATATATATGTGATTATTAATATATTTAAGACAAAATATAAAAATACTTGATTTTTTCATTTTATTTAATATTTGATACAAAAATACCTTTTTCACAATACACTTCATTTTATGTTATTTTTATAAATAATAAATAAATAGTTGTATTAAAATTAAATAATACCCTTTTTCTTTAAAAATTAGGGTTTTTGCCCTAAATTTAAAATACTCAAAAAAATAATACATTTTTATTTTCTTTTTCCTTTTACATAAATAATATTTTCTCATACACATAAAAACTTTCTTTTTTGCATTTCACATATTTATTTAATTTACATTTAATTATGCAATTTATTTACTATGCAAATATCCAATTGATGTAATAATTTAGATTTAAATTCTTGTCAATATCCCCATTTGAACATTTGTACCCCCCTTCCCATATTTGGTTTTGTAATAGCTTAGTAATTTTAATTTCGCACTTTATTGCTTTCTAATGATAACATGTTAGAATTAGGGTTTGTATGCGAAAAACGATAAAAAATAGTTATGACCTAACCTCAAGATAAACAAACATGAAAATGGACACACAAATCACACTTGCACCCCCTAGGGTATTCCACTTGTTGCCTTCAAATAAATGGGCCATATTGTATGTTGAACATCTTTGGGCAAAGCAAACAATTTGAATGATCATAGTCCCTCGATAAAACTTTTCAAAACAAACAAAAACAAATGATCAAGTCCCTTAGAGAGATTTCCCAAAGACATTTAACGTCGTTACAATTATGGTCTAAACGATGACCCGCGCCTGTCCCTTTCACATCCTAACACAAGGTTGCCCACCAAATACAATGGTGGAGCAAACTTGTTAAAAGGGTAAAAGTATAGCAATAATCTTTTGAGAAATTTAGGAGTAGATAACCTCTTAGTTACTTGAATCAACTTGCAAAACAAAACACTTGCCTAATTTCAAAATCACACATCACTACACTTTCAAAACAACTTTCAAAAACAAAAGAAAACTTTTTCAAAAGACATACATCTTTGTATACATCCCCACATGGATCATTACAAAGGTTGCCACCACATTGGCTTCTTTTCAAAAACATTTTCAAAACCCACACACTCAAGCACCATTTAAAACAATTGAAAACAAAAGGCAAGTGATCTAAGCAAGTAACTAAGAGCCCATGGATAACCATGGATAGAAAGGGTGCTAATACCTTCCCTTTCTATAATCTACTCCCCGAACCCAAGAAAACATCTCAAAAGGTTTTTGCTGTGATTTTTAACCTTTCCTTAGGATAAAATAAAAAGTCGGTGGCGACTCTTGCTAACCGCAACATTTGCGAATACAAACGCAAACCTCAAGTAAGTTCTCCCACCGTATCACAGTGACTGTCATCTTTTGAATGATCTTCTTGATATTTTTGTTCGCGGCTTCAACAACATCGTTCATCTTTGGCCGGTAGGGAGATGAATTGTGATGATAAATCTTGAACTGCTCGCACAGAGCGGTGATCATAGTGTTATTCAAATTTGTACCGTTGTCTGTGAGGATCCTGTCGGGGAAACCATACCGGCATATGGGATTTTGCTTAATGAAGCGGGCAACCACATTCTTTGTAGCGGAGGCGTAGGAAGCTGCTTCGACCCACTTGGTAAAGTAATCAATAGCGACCAAGATGAAGCGATGTCCATTGGATGTTGTAGGCTTGATCTCTCCAATCATGTCAATGCCCCACATTGCGAATGGCCAAGGAGTTGTCAGAACATTGAGAGGAACATGAGAAATATGTACCTTGTCGGCATAGACTTTGCATTTCTGGAAAGTATGGGAATGTTGATGACAGTCAGCTTCCATGGTAGACCAGTAGTAGCCTGCCCTTAGAATCTTCTTAGCCATCGTATGTCCGCTCAAGTGGGTGCCAAATGTGCCACTATGTATTTCAGTCATGATCAACTCCGCTTCAACCTTGTCCACACAACGAAGTAGAACACAATCATGGCTGCACTTATAAAGGATTCCATTGCTTAGGAAGAACTTGGCAGCAAATCTCCTTAAGAACTTTTTGTCATTGACAGAAGCTTCTTCAGGGTATTCTCGAGTCTGGAGATACCTTTTGATTTGATGAAACCAGGGTTGTTCCACTACTTCTTCGGTATTAATCTCGTGATGGTGCGCAGGTTCGTCCATTCGCTCGACGGTGATTTGGGGAGCCTCGTTATCCCAGTTGAGTTTAAACATGGAAGACATTGTAGCCAGAGCATCTACTAGCTGATTTTCTTCTCGCGGGAAGTGCTCGAAAGTAATCTGCTCGAAATGAGGCAACAATGTCAGGACATGTTCTTTGTATGGGATAAGATTAGGATGCTTAGTATCCCACTCTCCTTTGACTTGACTGATAACCAAAGCCGAGTCCCCAAATACGACCAAAGATTTGATACCCAAGTCTATAGCAGCCTTGAGACCAAAGATGCAAGCTTCATATTCAGCCATGTTGTTGGTACAGCTGAAGCAAAGTCGGGCAGTGAAGGGTGTATGGCAACCTTCCGGAGAAATGAGTACCGCACTGATACCGTTGCCAAGTGCATTTGAAGCACCATCAAAGTACATGGTCCATCGGGATCCTTGTTCAGGTCCGTCATACGGTCCGTTACCTTCAATGTTGTCCAATGTCACGATGTCCTCGTCAGGGAAGTCGAATCTCATAGATTGGTAATCTTCGATGGCTTGATGAGCTAGATGGTCAACTAGTACGCTCCCCTTTATAGCTTTTTAGGTAGTATACTGGATATCATACTCAGTCAGGATCATTTTCCATCTAGCGATTCTTCCAAATAAAACAGGCTTCTCGAAGATATACTTAATCGAATCCATCTTGGAAATCAGCAAAGTGGTATGAGTCAACATATAATGCCTTAGCCGGTGAGAAGCCCATACCAAAGCGCAACAACTTTTCTCAAGCAGTGAGTAGCGAGTCTCACAGTCGGTAAACTTTTTGCTAAGGTAATAAATGGCATGCTCTTTTCGGCCAGACTCATCATGTTGGCCCAGTACGCACCCCATTAAGTTATCCAAAACAGTCAGATACATGATTAACGACCTTCCTTCGACGGGTGGCATCAAGATAGGAGGTTCCAGTAAATACTCCTTGATCTTATCAAAAGCAACTTGACAATCATTGTTCCATTCAACTACCTGATCCTTTTTCAACAGCTTGAAGATTGGCTCACAGGTAGATGTTAGGTGAGAGATGAACCTCGCAATATAGTTTAAGCGTCCCAAGAAACCTCTAACCTCCTTTTCAGTGCGGGGGGCAGACATTCCTTGTATAGCTTTGACTTTAGCAGGATCAACCTCAATGCCTTTGTTGCTGACGATAAATCCCAAAAGTTTACCAGACCTGACTCCAAAAGTGCACTTGCTTGGATTCAGTCTGAGCTTATACTCCTTCAATCTGACGAACAGCTTTTGCAGATGATCAAGGTGTTCTTCCTCTGTCTGTGAACGGGCTATTATGTCGTCTACATAAACTTCAATCTCATGATGTATCATATCATGGAACAAAGCTACCATGGCGCGTTGGTAGGTTGCCCCGACATTTTTCAGTCCGAATGGCATCACTTTGTAGCAGAAGGTGCCCTATTGCGTAACAAAAGTAGTCTTCTCCATGTCTTCAGGGGCCATTTTGATCTGGTTGTATCCCGAGAATCCATCCATGAAGGAAAATACCTTGTGTTGAGTTGTGTTGTCAACCAAGATATCGATGTGTGGTAGTGGAAAATCATCTTTAGGTCTAGCCCTGTTTAAGTCCCGATAGTCCACACACATTCTGACTTTGCCGTCCTTCCTTGCGTACGGGCACATTGTTAGAAACCCATTGTGGATAGGAAGTAACAACCATAAAGCCAGCATTGAATTGCTTCATTACCTCAACTTTGATCTTCTCAGACATGTCGGGCCTCATTCGGCAGACCTTTTGTTTGATCAGTGGACAGTCTTCTCTTGTAGGGAGATGGTGAACCATGATATTTGTGTCTAATCCCGGCATATCTTCATAGGACCAGGCGAAGATTTCAACATATTCGTTCAACAACTGCACTAAGCGCTCTTTGACACTTGGTTCCAGGTTGGCACCCACCTTAACCTCTTTCTTGTCTTCCTCTGTTCCCAAGTTGATGGTCTCTAGAAACTCTTCATGGGGCAGAATAGCCCTTTCCTCTTGTTGCAGAAGTCTGGCTAATTCTCCCGGCACTTCACAGTCTTCGTCAACTTCGTACTCAGCGTGATTGACCAAATCTTCAGAGTCACCGAAGGCTAAAGCAGAATAGTCACCCATGGAATCCGGAGTGGATGGGTACCTGCATTTGTGAGTATGGGTGTGTGTAAGGGATAGCCATCCTTAAACAAATCAAGCCCTTACAAACGGACCTATATGCCCCGGGTAAGGCATAAGGTGAAAATAATGTACGAATTGTTTAGTTATTACAGACCAAAATAGGAAATTGTTCAAAGATAAATTACTGGTTGATGAAAGTGATGGGAATAAAGTCCTTTTCTTCCCAGTTGCTTAATCCTCCTTCGACGGTTGGAAAGATCCAATCTTCAAAGTTGTCTTCTTCATCATCATCTTCTAAGGCATTAATTCCATGGTGAGTGATTTTTACGGGTGGTCCTCCAGCCTTGGAGCGACGCATAGCTTTCTGGCCAGCAGCAGTAAAACCTAGTCCGAACTTGTCTGTCTTGTGAGGAAAATCAGGCAGTTGCCCCCACACTGTACTCCTTCCTTCTTTGATTACAGCCTCCGCATCCTTGAGAGATGCCATCCTAGACACATGCTTAGAAACGATAGGCACATCAACCATTGTCTTTGCAACTGCGACCTTAGGAGAAACTTCCTCAAAATGTTGGAAAGGCGTTTCTATGAATTCGCCATCCAACTCCACATAGCGGAAGGAGTTGAGGTGACTTATCATGTACTCTTCCTCGCCGTGCACCGTTATAATCTTACCCTGAACAGGATACTTTAGAATTTGGTGTAAAGAGGAGGTAACTGCCCCAGCATAGTGGATCCACTGTCTTTTATGTTCTCCAACATGGAAAGGACAAAAGCACAGCAAAATTCCTTCTTTGAGAATGTTTCTCGGTTCGGGAGGTAGATTTATAGAAAGGGAAGGTGTTAGCACCCTTTCTATCCGTGGTTATCCACGGGCTCTTAGGTACTTGCTCTTATGTTTTCAAAAAATATTTGCTTTTCAAGTGTGTGTGGGTTTGAAAAAAGTTTCGTTTGAAAAATTTCTAAGTAACTCTTGTATCAGTCCTCAAGAGTGTATGAAAAATTTGTTTGAAAACTTTTTGAAAGTGTAAGTGCGAAAAGATGTTTTGTTTGTTTGAAAGAGCAAGTACCCAGGAGAATCTACCTACTCTAAGGAATTAGGCTGTGTAAGAGTCCTTTAGATAGTACTATCCCGCTATTGAGAAGTAGGTAGCACCGTCGTTGGAGTTATTCGGGTCAATTCGATTATATGGGACATGTGTGGTCACCAAAGCAATAGTAGGACGCCTTAGCGGTAACCCTAATGTCCTAGATCCTTTTTATCCGAGGCAACAGTTTCGAGGCAACTGGATCTTAGACAGGAGGGCGACCTCTAAAACACCCTATACTCAATGACCACGTCGAGGCAACCAGTGAGGCGTACCCTAGGGGTGGCATGTGCATGTGTGTTAAGTTCAGTTAAGATTATCTTGTACATGTATCATGGTGATCTACGAGTTGTTTTTAATTTTCATCCAAGTCTTGCATGCATATTAACAGTTAAGAGTGCGGAAAATAAAGTGCAGAAATATGAATCTACGCTATTACAAGGCGCGGGTTATACATCGCCAAAAACATAACCCGTTTGGAAAATAAATGCGGAAAGTAAAAGAAAGCGGTAAAATCCTAATTAACTATTACATCCTTGGAAACAGGTACATCAATATGATCAAAATAAATAATAATGCGCGAATAGAAATTTAATCGGGACGTCCTTAGGGTTTTGACCCTTTTTTGAGAAAAGAATTGAAAATTGTCCTCTTTTGCAATTAAATTAAATATTAAACCTAATAACTAATTAATTATTTATTTAAAAGAAAAAATGTTTTTTTGTATTTTTATGTTTTTAATGAAAATAATAAAAATAAAAGGAAATTAAAAGTCAAAAGGAAAACCCTAATTCTAAGTTAATTTTATTTATTATAAAAAAGTTAAAATTACCTAATTAAACTAATTAATTTGTTAATATTTTATTTACAAAAATAACAATTAAGGTGAAATTTAATAATAATAATAATAATATAAATATTTTAATAGTCTGAATTTATCATGAAAATTAATTTGTTAGTTAATAATAATAATAATAATTAGTTAAAAGAATTAAAAGGAGAAAGAAAATAAAAAGGAAAATAAACCAGGGGGTGTTGGGCCCTATAGGAGGTGTTGGAGCAATTTTGAGGCCCAAGAAACCCTTCAGTCCATTGACTTCTTGCAATTGTCCAGAACGCTTGTTGACTGGGAGTATCATAGTCCTTCCATCTGGACCATTAGATTGATGCACATGGACACATGGTGCCTGGGACAATTGAGACCTATGGTGGAACGCCTTGAATGAACTGCACGTGATCCAGTTATGAAATATAATACAAGGAATTTGGGTGGACCTGGGAATCGAACCCAGGTCCCAATGATGAACGTCCACCTCACCTTCCACTGAGCCACGCGCGTGTATCTGTTATTATAATGATCAAAAGAATTAATATATGACAACAACAATTATGCTGGATAAAACAACAATTACGCGCACGATATTTGAACCATCCATTTAGGGGCTTACACGTCCTTCGTCTCCTACCTTTTTCCTGTAAAACAAAAGCAATTAGCGGGGGTTTTTAACCCCCACAAAATAACAAAAGGAAAAATAGTGATTAGGATTCTGGGTTATATAAATAGGGCGCGAGGGTTGGTTTAAGTTTGTCTTGTCCAGGCGGTTCCAACCATGGGTCTTAGAAGGCTTGATTTTTCCTATGCTGAAAAGCCCTAATCTGGAAACTCAAAAAACCTAAAAATCGTTAATGGCAATTCATAATTCAGTGCATGATAATCCAATTAATCAATACCAATAGCTTTGTATGGATGCAAGCAACATAAAACAGGCCATAAATCACATCAAATGTTCATGAATTAGGAGTTTCGATTATGGCAAAAGTGTGCAAACCGTATGACTGAAGCGAGTGATTCTTTGAGTGTTAAGGCTTGTTTGTGATTGCTATGCGTTCCTGAGTGTCCCAGCAAGGTGTTGGAATCAAGAAAAGGATTTGAATTGGCCTGGAAGGTTGAATTCAGTTTTGACTTTGTTCTTGATTTTTTGGAATTAGTTTATGGCTTTTTTCAGCAGCTTGCACGTTAATGGAATTAGGGTTAGCTTTAGTATATGTAGTGGAATGGAATTAGGGTAAAACTTTGTCCAAAAATCCATGGCTTTATGATTTCAATATTTGATTTTCAATCAAATAATTTTGCATCTTTTTGATTGAAAAACCTTGCCAAATTGGGAGATCTTGTCCCCTTGATGTGTACACGAGATCTTCAGCATGCGTTGAGTTTATTTGCACCACAAAAAGATTTGAAAACAATATCTTTGAATTTCCTACATTTAAAATCAATTAAATGAATTAATATTAATAAAAAATTCAATTAATTAATTAAAAATAAGAAAATAAATCAATTTAAGCTCAATGGGTCGTGCATAGGCCTTGGACAAAGTTTCAAGAAAGAATTTGAGGCCCATTAGCAAAAATGATGTGTTTTGAGCAAAGTTGATTTTTGCAAATTCACAAAAATTTCCCAACTTCTCCAATGCATATCTTGCTCAATTTTGATCATATGAACATGTTCTTGGACATTTTGGAAAGGTCTTGAAGTCCTCTAACCAATGCCTTTGGTCCCATGTCATTTTGATTCACCAATCTCAATTTATGGTCTTTGACTTAAAGTGCATTTTTGTTGACTTTTGAAATTGACCTATAATGTAGAAATTGATAACTTTTTGTCAGAGCATTTCTTGGACTTGGAATGTGAAGATGAGTTGTAGGAAATGTCATCCCCTTTAAAATGAGCATTGGATGGGATTTTTCTGATGAACCATGAAAAAGTTATGCCTTGGTGAAGTTACAGTTGACTTTTCTTCTGTCCAAAAATAGTAACTTTTGCATCTTTGATGCTTTTTGAGCCATGCTTGTGGAATCATGATCAAGACTTGATCAAATGATGATTGTGGCTTCAAAATAAGATGTTGACCAAAAATTCTGACTTTTGACTATAAAATGACCATTTTACCCCTACAGTTGATTGTGAAGCAAATGGAACTTTTGACTGTGCAATTTGATGTTGTGAGTCTTGCAACTTGGCATGTAGGGGATTGACAATGTATATGGGCCTATGGGACTTGACTGAGCCATTGAAAACCACAAATTCCCTGCAAGAACCAAAACCCTAATTTTGACTGGCTTAGGAGGATGTTTGACTGTGCAACCCTTGAGAGATTTTGAACCATTTGAAGATTGACCTTGACAAATCTTGAAGAATATGGGAGGGCAAATTTTGGGGTACAACAGTTGCCCCTGTTCAATCTTCTTAAACCTGAGGATGTAGATTGGCTTGCATGCCTTTCGTGATCCGAAGGTGGAAGATGATTGAACACTAAAGTGCCCAGAAATTTGCACTCACATAGTAGAGTATCAACAATGTGATGGTGGGAATGGGCTTATAGATGCCATTTGGAGAGATGATGGATAGGAGGATGGGCTTATAGATGCCATCTGGAGGTGCGACAGAACCTTGTCGGGAATGGGCTTATAGATGCCATTTGGAAATGTGTGTCGATCGCGTAAGAGATTCCTTAGCGAGAACTTGCGTACCCGAGAAAGAAAGATAATTTTCTGGCCTGTTACAGGGGTTGATCTTCAAACTCTTCATGCAGATATGCCCTGGCTGGATACAGGTATCGAATCTACAATTAATCGCTCACAGATATGCCCTGGCTAGATACAAGTATCGAATCTGGTACTTCAAAAGGTGGATGAGTTGTCTCTACTGACAGATTATCTCAGAAAAATCTTTAGGAATTTGATTTAACTGAACCGTAGTAGGTTTGGTCTTCTTTGACAGGTTGTCTTTAACGACGTGGTTGTCTTCAATGACAAGTTGTCTTTAACAACGGGTGTCTATAATGACGGGTTGTTTTTAACGACGGGTGTCTATAATGACGGATGTCTATAACAACGGGTGTCTATAATGACGGGTGTCTATAATGATGGGTGTCTATAATGACGGGTGTCTATGACGACGGGTGTCTATATTGACGGGTGTCTATGACGACGGGTGTCTATAATGACGGGTGTCTATTATGACAGGTGTCTATGACGACGGGTGTCTATTATGACGGGTGTCTATGACGACGGGTGTCTATAATGACGGGTGTCTATAACGACGGGTGTCTATAATGACGGGTGTCTATGACGACGGGTGTCTATAATGACGGGTGTCTATTATGACGGGTGTCTATGACGACGGGTGTCTATTATGACGGGTGTCTATAATGACGGGTGTCTATAACGACGGGTGTCTATAACGACGGATGTCTATAACGATGGGTGTCTATAATGACGGGTGTCTATAACGACGGGTGTCTATAATGACGGGTGTCTATAACGACGGGTGTCTATAATGACGGGTGTCTATAATGACGGTCTGTCTTCTTTGACTTTAGGAATTACTTTAACTGGACTTGTCTTCTTTGACTGGATTGGTCTCTTTTGACTGTATTTGTCTACTTTGACATAGCTGATCATTTAAATGTACCATTCCTGAAAGGTAAAGGTCAGTCATATGCAATGCATGATATGGATCAAGCAATGATGTTCTCGACATAAATGATATTATATGATATGATGCGTATATGCATGTGTCATGATGTGATGTTTATGAATGTATTTTCGTCTAGGAAAATAAATCCTTGACGAATGCCGGGAAGTTCGTTGAATCTTGGGCTGCTGCTGAAGAGTAGAGTTCTTCGTTTCCGCTGGGGATGATGGTTGCAAGAATAAACCGGTAGGAGAAGATGACTCCGTTGGGCAATAAACTTGTTGGAGAGATTACTCTGCGGGGAATTACTCTGTGGGAAGAGATACTTCACCGAGATTTTAATGAGAACTCCGCTGGGGATTCCATTGATGAGCTTTGTTGGGGAATAAACTTGTTGGAGAGATTACTCTGCGGGGAATTACTCTGTGGGAAGAGATACTTCACTGAGATTTTAATGAGAACTCCGCTGGGGATTCCATTGATGAGCTTTGTTGGGGAATTTGATGAACTCCGCTGGGGTATAGGAAGAACTTCGCTGAGGACGATCTTTCCGTGGCAATTAGTTGAGGATAACCCAGTTATAAGCTCTGGTGGAGAATAACCTTTGAATAAAGCCGGGGAGATGCGTTCGTACTCTGCAGGGATAAGCTTCCAGAATCTACTGGGGAGGATGATTCAACTCTCTTGGGGAAACTTTAGACTGTACTGGGGAAGTGGCTCCACTGGGGTGTTTGTACTCCGCCGGGGAACAATCTTATATTAAGACTGCCGGGGATGCTTGCTTAGGAACATCTGTATACTCCACTGGGGAATATTGAGATCTTCTTGGGATACCCGACTTCCTTAAGGCTGAGAGTAGACTAACTCTGCATGGGGAGAGTATCACTGACTTGCTGGAGATACTGTGCCTTTTTCAGGGCTGATGGGAGACTAGCTCTGCTAGGGGAGAGTATTGCTGAGTCTTCTCTTACTATGGGGAGTGAAGATGTCTTGGTCAGATTCCTCAGCTGAATCTACCTTTGTACTTGGTGACGGAGCAGCTAGACCGCTTTAGACAATTCTGATTGCCCTAGCTTCTGTGGGAGAAGGTACCTGTGGAGGTGCTTGATGACCTCCGATTGACAAATCCTTTCTGGTAGGTAAGTGACGAGATACCGGGACATAGTCGTACGCTGTGATCCCTAACTTTTGCCTGGACCGGCCTTTCGGGTTTTCAGTCCACCAGGATACCCATTTTTTGCCCAAGCCGCCTTTTCAGGTTTTCGACTTGCCGGGTGTACAATTTTTTTTCATTTTCATCCCTTATTTTTGCCCGAACCCTTTTGGTTCACCAGGAAGCCCTTATTTTTGCCTAGGTGTGTCAACCTAGCGGGTCTTTGATTATGCGTAGTATTTTTCGACTATGTCCATGCTCTCAGGATGTAGGGAGGTGCCCCTGTCAGTAGTGTTGTACTGCCATACCAGCAGAAGATCTTCGCTTGATCGTCTAATGCCCCAAGTGATCCAGATGGAGATTTTCCCCAAGCTGGTTGGCCTTTTGAGAGATTCTCCGAATCTTGACTGGACTGCCCCAGATGATGGACCACGATCATGTCTGCCCCTTGGTTGGGAGTGCTTTTGTTCATCAGATATTCTTCGTGCGAATTTCTTTGTTGTTCGAATAAAAAGTCATATGCAAACAATGTTATTTAAAAATGCAAAGCTTATGTCTGTCTTGGATTTTTTTGAAAATGCAGTTTTTCAGTAAAAAACAAGTGAATTTTTGTAAACTGTGATGTCAACTCAGGATTTTACCGCAAGCCTTAAGGAGTCAGGATACCTTTTGTGACAGTATGCTTTCGAACTAACCCATGCTTCAACTAGGACTTTTTAGGGTTATAACGTGGCCTGGTTCACGGTTTAAGAAACAAAGGATAAAGGCTCAAATTATATCTGTACCCACCCGTTCTTCGTGATGTTCTCCAAACCTAAACTCAGCTGATCGTGCGTTAGACCTTGTTTGAGTCTTTGTCCTGATATTCCAATGATGGTTCGGATATTGACAGTTTATTTTGAATAGGCAGTCATTTCCTTTTGTGTTGAGGGTTTGTAGGACCTCTTTCTTTTTTTTTTTGATTTCGTTATCCCTGTTTTTTGCCTGAACTGTTTCTTTTGTGATTACAGTCAGCGGGATGCCCCAGTTTTGTAAGTCTCCTTCATAGGTTTTGACTTAATGGGCTTTTATTTCTGAGATAATAACTGTCTGTCTTTATGATTATTCGGAACCATCACTGTCTTTTGTATTGGAAGGACTACTTTTGATTCCGTTTATTGTGCACCTGGATCAACTGAGAGAACTACCCTGCCCCAGGTTATGATTAAGGGTTTTATCTTTCGAAAAGAAAAACTCCAACTTCTTTGGCTCAGAGGGGTTGACGAGGGATTATCTTCCTTATAACTCCAGTGTTTAGGAATTGAAACAATGCATGTACCTCCTCAGCGGGGTTTGTTCAAAAGCATACGGTAAATGTCATGGTATCTGTGATACGGTGGGAGAACTGACTTGAGGTTTTGCGTTTGTATTCGCAAATGTTGCGGTTAGCAAGAGTCGCCACCGACTTTTTATTTTATCCTAAGGAAAGGTTAAAAAAGCACAGCAAAAACCTTTTGAGATGTTTTCTTGGGTTCGGGGAGTAGTTTATAGAAAGGGAAGGTATTAGCACCCTTTCTATCCATGGTTATCCATGGGCTCTTAGTTACTTGCTTAGATCACTTGCCTTTTGTTTTCAATTGTTTTAAATGGTGCTTGAGTGTGTGGGTTTTGAAAATGTTTTTGGAAAAGAGGCCAATGTGGTGGCAACCTTTGTAATGATCCATGTGGGGATGTATACAAAGATGTATGTCTTTTGAAAAAGTTTTCATTTGTTTTTGAAAGTTGTTTTGAAAGTGTTGTGATGTGTGATTTTGAAATTAGGCAAGTGTTTTGTTTTGCAAGTTGATTCAAGTAACTAAGAGGTTATCTACTCCTAAATTTCTCAAAAGATTATTGCTATACTTTAACCCTTTTAACAAGTTTGCTCCACCATTGTATTTGGTGGGCAACCTTGTGTTAGGATGTGAAAGGGACAGGCGCGAGTCATCGTTTAGACCATAATTGCAACAACGTTAAATGTCTTTGAGCAATCTCTCTAAGGGACTTGATCATTTGTTTTTGTTTGTTTTTTTTGAAAAGTTTTGTCGAGGGACTATGATCATTCAAATTGTTTGCTTTGCCCAAAGAAGTTCAACATGCAATATGGCCCATTTATTTGAAGGCAACAAGTGGAATACCCTAGGGGGTGCAAGTGTGATTTGTGTGTCCACTTTCATGCTTGTTTATCTTGTATTAGGTCAAACTATTTTTTATCGTTTTTTCGCATACAAACCCTAATTCTAACATGTTATCATTAGAAAGCAATAAAGTGCGAAATTTAAATTACTAAGCTATTACAAAACCAAATATGGGAAGGGGGGTACAAATGTTCAAATGGGGATATTGACAAAATTTTAAATCTAAATTATTACATCAATTTGAATATTTGCAATTTAATCAATGTACACAAATTAAATAAGAATGCAAGATGCAAAAAGAATGTTTTGTATATGTATGAAAAAATATTATTTATGTAAAAGAGAAAAGAAAATAAAAGTGTATTATTTTTTGAGTATTTTGAACTTAGGGTAAAAAACCCTAATTTTTAAAGAAAAAGGAGTATTATTTTCTAATTTAATACAACCATTTATTTATTATTTATAAAAAATAAAATAAAATGAAGTGTATTGTGAAAAAAGGTATTTTGTATCAAATATTAATAAAATGAAAAAAATCAAGTATTTTTATGTTTTGTCTTAAATATGTATTAATAATCACATATATATATATATATATATATATATTTATATTAAACCCTAAATATGCATTATACAAAAAATAAATATTTATTTAATATTTTAATAAAATAAATAAAAGAGTATTTTTGTGTGAAATATTTTCAGAAAGTAAATAAAAATAAAAATTGTATTTACATTATTTCTAATTTATTCTAATAATAATACATATATATATTATATACAAACAAAGAAAATAAACAAATAAATATGCAATAAATGCAAAAAATGATGAAAAAAATATTTTTAATTTTTAAATGTCATGAGAAAAAATAAACAAAGTCAACCAAAAAAGAAAAAGTCAAAAATGTTAAGAAATGAACAAATGGGCTCAGGGGGGTGTAAACATGAAAATGGGGTGTGAAAAGAAAATAACTCCAGGCCCAGCCCAGACCACTTCTTCTTCAACCTCTGTACAGCCTTCTTCAAGCTAAAACACGCGTTTTTTATCTCTGGATTCCTGGACTTTTAAGCAAAACTCATAACATGAAAAGTGTAGAGCATTAAGAGACGGTTTCAACCATATAAAGAACATGACCTATCTCTCTAAGATGAGGGAGAATTTCTCTCCCCCTCTTTTCTGACCTAACTTTTCATCAATGTTCAGACATGAAATTCTCTAAGCACACGAAATATAAATGAAATCTAAACATATGAGCATGTTCAGGGCTATGATTGTGACATGTTTTCTTCAAAAATCTAAAGCTAACAATGCCTAACAAGGGAGATAGAACTCCATGAATGTACCTGTTCAGTTGGAATCGAGCTTGGCAATGGAGGATGTTTCAGAGTGAAATGAGGACTTGTACAGCTTCCTTGAAGTGTAAGGATGCTTTTCCAATTCCTACTTTGTCTTGAAACTCCCTGAATCGAGCTAGTGAACTCCAACTGCAAAACAGAAAAATGAAAATGGTGAAGTGGCTTGGAGGTGTTACAGGTCTGATTTTAGGACATGGATAGCTTGTATATATTGTAGGGAAGGTAGAGGAAAAGGTTTGAATCAAAATGCTTGAAGGGATTGGGAGTTTGAACTCAAACTGCAGGGGCACCCCTGTTTGTGCAGTTTTGAGGTGATTTTGAGATGGAGAGTGTTTGAAAGGCAAAAGGCTCGTGCCAAAGCTTGGTTGGGTGATTTTGAATGTGTTTGATATCTTTTGTGTTGTGTTTGTAAGCTGAGATTCAAGTTCTTACAAGTTATGGACTTTTTCTTCTTTTCTAAGCAACCAAAGCAAGTTGGTGTTCTAGGTCAGTATAGGACCCCCTAATGTGCTGCATAAACATCTCTTGATCAGTGTGTTATGCACATAATCTTGTGCTAAGCAGATCTTCTATGTACTTGTTTGATTTACCAATTGACATAAAGCAAACTTTTGTAAAAATGGAAAGTTCACTTTATCCAAAAATGGGTCAATCTTGTGTATAATGCTTGAATTCATGGAACAACACTTAGACACAATGAACAAGAATTAAATTAAGGAGTGTAATGTGGTTTAAGGACCTGCAAAGTAGCACAAACTATGCTGAGTTCAAATTTGCCAAGTTTATGAACATGTCTTGATGAAGAACAAAAGTGAATTTTTGCCAATTTGTGAAATTCGAATCTCTCAAGTTATGAGGTTGTTTGATGAGTTCTTGGACATTTTGGAAAGCTTGGAATGTGTACTACAATCCATCTTTGAAATGCAAATCAAAATTCCAAGTGGAAGGGTATGAAAAGTGGCCTTGAAGTAGGGTAGAAAACCTTGTCAAAATAGGTCAAATTTCACTAAGTTAAAAGATGGTTTAGTGCCCTTATTCAAAAAATCATAACTTGAGATACAAGCTTCAAATGAGAAAACTTTGTGAATCAAAGTTGTAGACTATGCAAAAAGCTACAACTTTCATGTTTTGACTTTTGTTTGAATCCAAATGGATCATGGTGAAAAGATGGGGTAAAGTTGGGAAAAAATTAGGGTTTTCCATAACTTAGAAAAATTCTAAGTTATGAAAAATTCCATTTTCAAACCCTAATTTGCATTTTGTGATTTCTTGGTGAACAAGTTTCATGATTTGGCATGTTTTGATGAAAAATGAATCTTGACTCTTGATTTTGACCAAAAAGTCAAAGTTTGACTTTTCAGTATACAGTCAAAATTGATCAATTGACTGGGAAATTCAACTGTCAATCTTGTGTATTTGGGATCTTTTGAGTTTGTTGAGCATGTCAAGATAATTCCATGGGGTCCTTGGGTCCATGTGTGAGCTTGGTTTGCCATTGGTTGGGTCAAACAGTCAAAAATTGCCTTTGTGCAGTCAAAACCCTAAAAATGACCATTTTGCCCTTTTGATGATCTGATCAAATTTCTTGGGGAATTGTGATCCATACTTGATCAAATGGTTCATGTGAGTTCATAATGTTGATGTGGATCAAATTTCATGAGGTTTGACTGTCAATTGGCCACAGTTGACTTTTTCCCCAATACAGCTGATTTCTAGGTCAACTGTCCAATTGACTGGACAAAACTTGGAATCAAGACTTGAAACTTGGTATAGGTAAACTTGGGAGTCCAATATGAAGCATGAAAGTCATCTTAGGCATTTTAGGTCAAAACATCCTTAGGCAAACACAAACCCTAATTTGAGTCCACAGTGCAAGGAGAAGTCTTGAGCAGAGGAAACCCTAACTGGATCTTGATCTTCAAAGGTCTTGTGATGAGAAAATGTTGAGGAAATGGGAGGGAAAATTTTGGGGTACAACAGTTGCCCCTGTTCAATCTTCTTGGACCTGAAGAGTTAGATTGGCAAGTTTGCCTTTCGTGACTCGAGGGTAAAAGGAGATTGGACACTAGAGTGCCCGGAAATTTGCACTCGCATGCTGGAGTCTCAACAATGTGGTGTCGGGAATGGGCTTATGGATGCCATTTGGAGAGATGGTGGATAGAGAGATGGGCTTATAGATGCCATCTGGAGAAGTGACAGAACTTTGTCGGGAATGGGCTTATAGATGCCATTTGGAAGTGTTGATCGCATAAGAGATTCCTTAGCGAGAACTTGTGTATTTAAGAAAGACAGATGTTTTCCTGGCTTGTTACAGGTGTTTGATCTTCAGTCTCCTTATGCAGATATGCCCTGGCTAGATACATGTATTGAATCTACAATCGGTTGCTCACAGATGTGCCCTGGCTGGATACAGGAATCGAATCTGGAAATAGTCGCTCAATAGATGTGCCCTGGCTGGATACAGGAATCGAATCTTCGAACTCTTCAGACGTGCCCTGGCTAGACACAGGAATCGAGTCTGGAAACGTGGTCAACAGATATGCCCTGGCTGGATACAGGAATCGAATCTGGAGATGTTGTAGTTGATAGATGTGCCCTGGCTGGATACAGGAATCGAATCTTCGAACTCTTCAGACGTGCCCTGGCTAGATACAGGAATCGAGTCTGGAATTGTGACAGTTGAAGGTAGTCGCTTTTGAGATTGTCTTTTTCCTGAAAAGGCAAAAACGTAAGTTGTATGCAATGTCATGATGTATGATATGCATGATATCATGATGTTCAACATGAGATGTTGTATGCGTTTCATCCTGTATGTAAGTAAGATGTATGAAAATGTGAACTGTTTATGAGTGTAATTTCATCTTAGGAAAATAAATCCTTGACTAACGGCCGGGAAGCTGCTCTGTGGAAGAGATACTTGGCCGAAATTCTGATGAGAGGCCTGCTGAGGACTTTAACAATGGATTCCGCTGAGGATAATGATGGTAAACTCCGCTGGGGAACTCCAAAGATAAACTCTGCTTGGGAATACTAAAGATAGACTTCGCTGGGGATTGAAGGAACTTTGCCGAGAGCGGTCTTCCGTGGCTTTTAGCTGAGGATAACCCAGTTATAAGTCCTTGTGAGGAAATAACTCTAAATAAAACTCGGGAGAGACGTCCGTACTTCGCCGGGGATAAGCTTGCAGAATCTACTGGGGATGAGCTTTTAAGACCTGCCGAGGAATGTTGTGCCTTTTTAGGATCGACGGGGGATCAACTCCGCTTGGGGAAAGTATTGTCGCATCCTGTCTTATTCTGCGGGGAATTGAGGTGATCTGGCCACATTCTTCAGTTGAACCTACCTTGGTGCCTTGGCGGACCAAACAACCAGACTGCATTAGACAACTCCATATTGCCCCTGTTTCTGATGTCACTTGTAATCGATCTCTCGTTTCATATGCAAATATTTATGAATCAGCAATTTAATGTCAAATGCATATATCAAAAATGAACTTTGGACGTTCTTCGCAAGACAAAACAAAAAGAGAAAACAATGGTAATTTGTATGGACAAGTGAATTTGTATTGATTTAAACTTTGCCTGTGAATAGGCGTTTTTTGTACAAGAGGCTGACATCCTAGTAAGAGGACATCGCCAAATAGTATAGAGTTTACAATTTGAAAAAGGAAACAAAACAGCTATGTGAACAATCCCACTGGGTTCCAACTCTGCTATCGCCCTTATGTCTTCGAACGTCTCATCGCTTTGTTACCTAGTTGAAGATGAAGCTGATTGGTCAATGCCGAAATCTGGAGCCAGATAGTTGGTGCCGAATTCCGGATGCGAAGTGATCCAATGAGACATAGTGTTACGCTTTTATCCCTAACTTTTGCCTGGACCACCCTTTTGGGTTTTCAGTCCACCGGGATACCCATTTTTGCCCAAGCCGCCCTTTCAGGTTTTCGACTTGCCGGGTGTACAGATTTTTTCATTTCATCCCTTATTTTTGTCCGAACCCTTTTGGTTCGCCGGGAAGCCCTTATTTTGCCTAGGTATGTCAACCTAGCGGGTCTTTTATTTATGCGTAGTATTTTTTCACTATGTCTGCATTGGCGGGGTGAGGAAGGTCGTCACCATCCATGGTGGTTAGGATCATGGCTCCTCCTGAGAACACACGTTTAACCACAAATGGCCCTTCGTAAGTAGGGGTCCATTTGCCCCGGGGATCACTTTGAGGAAGGATGATGCGTTTGATTACCAGGTCCCCAACTTGATACTCTTGTGGTCTGACTTTCTTGTTAAATGCCCTGATCATCCGTTTCTGATACGTTTGACCATGACAGATAGCAGTGAGCCTCTTTTCGTCAATCAGATTTAATTGATCAAGTCGAGTCTGGATCCAATCATCTTCATTCAAGTCTGCATCCTTCATTATCCGGAGAGAGGGTATCTGGATTTCGATTGGCAAGACTGCCTCCATGCCATAGACCAAGGAGAAGGGGGTTGCCCCGGTTGACGTCCTTGCTGAGGTGCGGTACCCATGAAGAGCGAACGGTAACATCTCGTGCCAATCTTTATAGGTCACTGTCATCTTCTGCACAATTTTCTTGATATTTTTATTGGCTGCCTCTACAGCCCCATTCATCTTCGGCCGGTAGGGAGAAGAATTGTGGTGCTGTATCTTGAATTGTTCACAGAGTTCAGTGATCATTTTGTTATTGAGATTGGTACCGTTCTCCGTAATGATTCTTTCCGGGACGCCGTACCGACATATTAGATTATGCCGGATGAAACGTGCTACGACGCTCTTGGTTACCGTTGCGTAGGAAGCTGCCTCAACCCACTTCGTGAAGTAATCGATCGCCACCAAGATGAAGCGATGCCCATTGGATGCCGTTGGTCGGATCTCACCGATCATATCGATGCCCCACATTGCGAAAGGCCAAGGTGCCGTTAGGACATTCAAAGGAACCGGAGGGATATGCACCTTGTCAGCATAGATCTGGCATTTATGACAAGTTCGGGAGTGTTGGTAACAATCGGCTTCCATTGTGGACCAGAAATATCCTGCCCGAAGGATTTTCTTAGCCATGGTGTGCCCACTGGAATGTGTTCCAAATGTACCTTCATGCAGTTCCATCATGATTTTCTCAGCTTCAGCCTTATCCACACAACGCAGCAGAGTCGAATCATGATTCCGTTTGTAGAGAATGCCGTTGCTGAGGAAGAATTTTGCAGCAAACCTCCTCATGAACTTCTTATCATTGACGGATGCACCTTCAGGGTATTCCTGAGCTTCCAAGTACCTCTTTACCTCGTGATACCAGGGTTTCTCAGTCACCTTCTCAGCCTCGAGCTCGCAGCAGTATGCCGGTTCGTCCAATTTCCAGATTATGATTCGGGGAGCCTCATTGTCCCATTTAACTTTGAACATTGAAGACATCGTGGCTAGTGCGTCCGCTAGCTGATTCTCCTCTCTGGGGAAATGCTCAAAAGTTATCTCTTCAAAGTGAGGGAGCAAGGTCGACACATACTCCTTGTAAGGAATAAGATTCGGGTGTTTCGTATCCCACTCGCCTTTGATCTGATTGATCACGAGAGTGGAATCCCCGAAGACACTTAGAAATTTGATCCTCAAATCGATTGCAGCTTGTAAACCCATGATACATGCCTCATATTCTGCCATGTTGTTGGTGCAGCTGAAACATAATCGGGCGGTGAGTGGAGTATGAGTCCCCTTGGGAGATATGATTACAGCGCCGACGCCGTTACCCAAAGCATTGGAGGCTCCATCAAAATGCATAGACCATCGGGATCCTTCCTCAGGTCCTTCATCCGGTCCAGGTACTTCACAGTCAGTTACCACCATGATGTCTTCATCCGGAAAATCAAAGTTTAATGATTGGTAATCGTCCACAGGTTGGTGTGCCAAATGATCTGCCAGTACACTTCCCTTAATTGCTTTCTGAGTTGTATACTGGATATCATATTCTGTCAAGATCATTTGCCATCTCGCTATTCTCCCAGACAGAGCGGGCTTTTCAAATATGTACTTTATGGGATCCATCTTTGAAATCAATAAAGTAGTGTGAGTCAGCATATACTGTCTCAGCCGGCGAGCAGCCCATACAAGAGCGCAGCAAGTTTTCTCAAGCAGTGAGTAACGAGACTCACAGTCGGTAAACTTTTTGCTCAAGTAATAAATAGCGTGCTCTTTTCGGCCAGACTCGTCATGCTGCCCCAGCACACACCCCATTGAATTATCAAGCACTGTTAAGTATAGTATCAGAGGTCTTCCTTCCACCGGTGGCATAAGAATGGGTGGCTCTTGGAGATATTCCTTTATTCTTTCAAAGGCGGCCTGACATTCATCATTCCAGCGTACTACTTGATCTTTCTTCAGCAATTTGAAGATTGGCTCACAAGTAGCAGTTAGATGCGAGATGAATCGAGCAATGTAATTCAGTCGTCCTAGGAAACCTCTGACTTCTTTCTCTGTCTTTGGAGTTGGCATCTCTTGAATAGCTTTAACTTTGGCAGGATCCACCTGAATACCTTTATCACTTACAATGAAACCTAGCAACTTTCCGGATCTTACCCCAAAGGTGCATTTGTTGGGATTCAACCTCAGCTTGTATAACTTGAGTCGGTCAAACAACTTCCTCAGATGGTCAAGGTGCTCCTCCTCAGTTTGAGACCTTGCAATCATGTCATCAACGTATACCTCAATTTCATGATGGATCATATCATGAAACAAAGCAACCATGGCACGTTGATAGGTTGCCCCAGCATTTTTCAACCCGAATGGCATGACCTTATAACAGAAGGTGCCCCACTGAGTCACAAAGGTAGTCTTCTCCATATCCTCTGTAGCCATCTTGATCTGATTATACCCTGAAAAACCATCCATGAAGGAGAACACCTTGTGTTGAGCTGTATTGTCAACAAGGACATCAATGTGAGGTAGGGGAAGTCATCCTTGGGGCTGGCCTTGTTCAGATCTCTGTAGTCGACACACATTCTGACTTTACCGTCTTTCTTTGGTACTGGCACCACATTGGCAACCCACTGAGGGTAAGAAGTTACTGCAAGGAACCCGACATCAAACTGCTTCATAACCTCGGCCTTGATCTTTTCAGACATCTCTGGACGCATCCGTCGAACTTTCTGTTTTACCGGAGGGCAATCTTCCTTGGTTGGCAAATGGTGAACTACAATGTCGGCATCCAAACCAGGCATATCTTCATAGGACCAAGCAAAAATCTCCATGTAGTCTTGTAGCATCTGGATCAATCGTTGCTTCACGCTGAGCTCTAGATTGGCACCAATCTTGACCTCTTTCCTATCTGTCTCAGTACCCAAGTTAATTGTCTCCACAGGCTCTTCATGTGGTTGAATAGCCCTCTCTTCCTGTAGTAGCAGTCTTGCGAGTTCACCAGGCACTTCGCAATCATCTTCACCTTCGTCTTCGGCCAAGTTGATCGGATTTTCGAAGTCATAACTGGCGGTAGCAGAGCTGTTACCAGTGAGATCCAGAGTGGATTGAAACCTGTATAAGTGAGTGTGTGTAAATACAGCTGTTTTGCAATATATATAACACAGAAAGGAAAAGAGCGCAAGATTTGAAATGCAATAAACGTCCAATGTTTTGATTGATGATATATGAAAATGTCATACAAAAGCCCTCACAAATGGAGCTACGATGCCCCGGGTAGGACACCGAGCCAACAAAGTTGTAGCATATTGTTTGTTACAAATTGGAAATCAAAAGAAATCAATTACTGCGTGACAAATGTGATAGGGGTAAAATCCTTTGCCGTCCAGTTGCTTGGTCCGTTGCTGGTAGTCGGGTAGATCCAACTGTCAAACTCAGCTTCCTCCACATCTTCCTCAATAGCGTTCACCCTTGAGCTGGAAATAAACACCGGAGCCTTTCCGATCTTCTCTTTGCGCACTGCCTTCTGAGCCTCTGCAGTAAAGCCTAGCCCAAACTTGTCGTTCTTCTGAGTGAAATCAGGAAGCTGACCCCAGTGTGCACAATTGCCTTTCTGAACCACAGTCCGGGCATCCCTTAGGGAAGCCATCTTCAAGGAATCATTCTCTTCGGCCATTGTCTCTACAGCTGCTGAAATTGGATGCACCTCCTCGAAATGCTGGAAGGGGGTTTCAATGAACTCCCCGTCCATCTCGATGTACCTGAAGGAATTCAAATGGCTCACCATATACTCCTCTTCTCCTTGCACAGTGACGATCTTCCCCCTGACGGGATATTTCAGCTTCTGGTGCAAGGTGGAGGTCACGGCCCCAGCTTTATGGATCCAAGGTCGACCCAACAGACAAGAATACGACGGACGTATATCCATCACGTAAAAGGTAGAGTCAAACACTTGAGAGCCCACATGAATAGGGATGTTAACCTCTCCATGAACCATCCTTTTGGAACCGTCAAAGGCCCTGACGATGATATTGCTGGGTTTCAACTCCAGGCCTTCATAATCCAGACGGTCTAAAGCCTTTTTCGGTAGAACATTCAAGGAAGAACCAGTATCTACTAATACATGTGCCAGAGTAGTGCCCCTGCATTCAATAGAGACATGCAGGGCATCGTTGTGGTCTCTCCCTTTTGCGGTCAGGTCAGCATCTGAAAAACCCAAGTCGTTGTCCGCTGTCAGATTCGCTATGCAGTCAGTGAACTGGACTGCAGACGTCTCTTGCGGCACATGGGCCGTCTTGAGAAATGAGATTAAGGCCTTAGCATGGGCCTCAGAGCATAGCAATAAGGAGAGCAGGGAGATCTTGGAGGGTGTATGCCCCAACTGCTCGACAACATTAAAATCACTTTTCTGTATTATTTTCAGAATCTCCTCCATTTCTTGTCGGGAGGCCTCAGCATTTACGGGTATTGGCGCCTCCATCCGGGCAGGCTCTTCTTCAATCCCTTTGCCCCGAGCATTTGATGACTCGGCAGCAGGGGACACAATTTGATCAGCAACAGGACTAGGTAAACTTGCAGGTTTTATGAGGAGGGGTTTTCGAATAGCGGGCGGTGCAATGTCAGGCGAGAAGAGCCTGCCACTGCGGGTGACCTTGGCTGGACCAGTGATATCGCAGATACTGGCACTAGCGTCGAATTCTTGCTTGATTCCATTTACATACACGTCTGCCCCATAATGCCAGGGGACAGCTTTATCAGACACGTAGGAGAGGGGCCCTGGAACAGTAATGATCACAGGCGCAATTGTCATGATTTGAATAGGCTTCTTCGGGGGAGCCTTGATTGGATTTTTGAAGATGGTAATCACAGAAACTTCTTTCATCGGAACCAATTGAACAGCAGTCTTTTTGAATAGAATCTCCTTGCTATCCATTAGGCCCTGGATGCCTAACCTTAGCAAGGGACAATCAGATGGGGAAATAGCACAGAATGGGCAACCTTCACCGCAACCCGGAAATAAACCGGCCCGCAGTAGGTTCTTCTTAACGGTCTTCAGAGGGGTAACAACTTCATCTATCGAAACAGCATACACTTCTTCCTCAATGGCATTCACCCTATGCTGGGGCATAGGAGCCGTTACAACATTTGGTCTTTCTGGCGCTTCAAACTGAATTTCTTTTGCATCGATCAGATCTTGCACTTTGTTTCTCAAGGCCCAGCAATCATCAGTAGTGTGCCCGGGACTATCAGAATGATAAGCACACCGGGCATTTGGGTTGTATTTAGGAGACGCAATGTTGACGACCTTAGGAGCTTCTTTGAGGGTCACCAGGTTGGTGGATAACAGTTGGGGTAAAATTTGAGATAATGTCATACTTAGTCGGGTATACTGCCTCTTGGGCCTTTCGCTTCTTTGTTGGTTGTACTGCTGAGGAGCAGCAACAGGTTTGGAGATGACCAAAGCATTGACGGCTTGGCGACTTTCGGGCTTGACTTGTCTTCTAGGACCATAGACGGCACTTGCTTCTTTCTTAAACGGCCTCTTCTCAGCACTTGTAGAGGCAGCCTTCTGTATCTTGCCTGACCTGATGCCAGCTTCAATCCTTTCTCCCGTTAATATCAAATCCGTAAATCCAACGGAGGGGTTACCAACCAAATGGTTGAAAAACGGACCAGACAACGTCCCCAGAAACATATCAACCAGCTCTCGATCAGTCAATGGAGGCTGCACCCTGCCAGCCAAATCTCTCCATTTTTGAGCGTACTCTTTGAACCTTTCACCCGTCCCTAGAGACATACCCTGAAGCTGGGTACGCGTAGGAGCGAGATCAGAATTGTATTGGTATTGTCTGTAGAATGCGGTTGCCAAATCTTCCCAGTGTCGGATGCTAGTTCCATCTAATTGGTAGAACCATTCAAGCTGAGACCCCGAGAGACTATCTTGGAAGAAGTGAATCCAGAGGTTCTTATCCGCCGTGTAAGGTTGGATTTTCCTTACATACGACCTCAGATGCAGCTTTGGGCAGGAGACCCCATCATACTTGGCGAAGGCAGGCGCCTTAAACTTGTGTGGAATGACTACCCCAGAAGATAACCCCAAATCTCCGAAATCCAGTCCTAGCACATTCTGAATTTCCATAGCGCTCAAGCGGTCCTCCAATTGTTTGTATCTGTCAGCAGCAGGTGGGTATTGTTCGTCGTTATAGTCCGTCTCGTTGTCGGAGACTGCAGGACTAGGAGCTCCTCCCCCTTGGGGACTATTTTTCTCAGCAGAAGAAGTGGTTGGATCAGCTTCATTGTGGAGTGTGTTCCCAAATCTGCGTCCGGTGTTGAACAATGCGGTCCTCTTTTTCTTCTTCTTCTTCATGAGTAGAGTCTTCAACTCTTGCTGACCTTGGGCTAGGCTTAGGATCATCTCTTGAAACTGTGCACTTTGGGCCTGAAGGGCCTTGATTGCTTGCTCACTGGAGGATTTTGGATTCATGATGACTGTGCACACAAACAGCGAAGAAAATTAAGCATCCTGCGAAATAGGGTACCTGCTATGCATATGGTGCCATGGAATGCGTATGTATGCAATGCATTCAAGGATTTGGAATATTCGAAATTTGTTGTAGACAAAAAGGAACGCACATCATATTAATAAGGAGAAATTCGTTAGTACATAAACGCCTCATGGGCCAAATATTACAAAATAACTCCCTAAGGTAAAAAGACATTGCGCATCCTCTTTGGCGCGATGTAGGTGTTGAGATTCCTTTCCTCGTGCAGCAGGCGGGTGAGTTCCAGGACCTTCTTTTCACTAGCATGTAGACTGGTCTCAAGAGAATTCCGTTCTTCCTTAAGCTGGACCCAGCTCTTCTGCATTTCTTCCCAGGAGGTGGGCATGTCAGGATGTTGAATGGTGTAGGATGCTTCTCCTTCCAAGACTGGTTCTTTGATCACAGGAAGCATATGAGGATAAGGCATCACTAATTTCTGGGAGCGGGCTCGTACCCACTTGAGGTAAGGTTCCAACGGGATGGAGTTCTGGTGCCCCAATGTCTTGCTGTCTATCCTACTTGGCATCCTCCAAGCTCTGATAAATCTCTGACGAAGTCCTTGAGTATCGTTGTCGAAGTCAAAAACTATGTCGGGAATTAACATGTCATGAGGGCCATCCTTCCGAGCATAACCAAACTGTCTCCAAGCCAGGCATGGGTTGTAAGTAATACCTCCTTTGATTCCAAACAAAGGAACATTAGGGTACTCCCCACAACGATCAATGATAGTGATGTCTTCCCTAGACCTAGGGCACCAATGTATATCTGCATGCGTGAGAGTCATTAACCGTTGTGACCATCTCAAACCCCGCTCGTTCTTCAAAACTGATTGTGGAAGATGCGAAATAAACCACCTTCCCAAGAGAGGAGTGCAACACATAAGGACACCCCTTCTTCTCATGGTTCGAGTGTAACATGAGTGAAGGATGTCCCCCAACAGTGTAGGTATAGGATTCCTGGTCATAAAGATCTGGACAGCACTGATATCAATAAGCTGATCTGGGTTAGGGAACAACACCAAACCATAGACAAGGAGGGCCACAACTTCTTCAAAAGCTCGTAGGTCAAGAGAATTCCAACATTCTTGGGCCTTTTCAAACAGAAACCTAGCTAAGAACCCTTTGATACCACTTCTAACTTCCCAATGTCCCTTGAGGTCAGATGTCTGTAGGTGCAAGGCTTTAGCAATCTCTTCAAGCTTGGGTTCCTCTTCCGTACCGTTGTAGGGTAGTTGATCAAGGATAGGGACCTTCAGAAGTCGGGAGAACTCTTCCAATGTAGGCACCAACTGATAATCCGGGAAGGTGAAGCAGTGATGCAGAGGGTCAAAGAATTGGAACATGACCTTTATCAAGTCCTCCTCAATGTTGGTGTTAACCAAGTTGATGAGTCTTCCATGTATCTCACTGAATGAAGAACTCTCGGGAATCCTGGACAGAAGTTCCTTAAGCTGAGGGGGGATCTTTACAAGGCCAATCTGAATTGTCTTTCTGCGAGCAGTTTCCATGTCCTATAAAACAAAGACAAATATGAAGATTCGAAACCCTTGAAATGGTTAGTCAATGCTCATGATGTTTGTATGATGTAATGATGTGATGATTAAATGCACTATAAACATTCACAGAGGCAAAACATGGTAAGGCACACAAGTCACACCAACCCTTAGAGTTTAGGCCTGCATGGGGTCTGGGTATTACCCTCTTGAAGTTTGGTGGGCTCAACCTGTCCTATCAAAAGTAACCGGGTTCTAAAGGTCCCAATATCACTGGATTGCTTTCATTGTTCATCGTTTCGATTTAGCCACTGAACTGGCGACCGAAATATTCCAGGAAAGCAAACCTCAATTGAGTGTAGTATCGAGTATCAACCAACCTCGGACTGCACCAAAGTCAGTTATCTCACTACCCCTAAAAGGCCAAGATGGTTCAATTAAGGTTCCTAAGGTCAGTTGATGCTTCATGACACCACGCGGCGGCCCCGTACTCTCCTTGACTGAACTCAAGGGTTACCGGTACACACCAAAGTGCCACATCAACGTAGCAGACTGCTTCAACCATGTCGGTATACCCCGCACAGTTCCCTCACAGCCTTGTTGCTACTTTCTAAGAAGGTATCCCCAGATCCGGGTTAGGATCTATAAAACTCCGATACAAAGCCCACAAATGTAAAAGCAAACAAGACAATCAATTGAAAACAAAGGTGATCTAAACCCTAAGGTTACTCCACTTTTAAGTTTATCCCCAGCAGAGTCGCCAGTTCTGTGATACGGTGGGAGAACTGACTTGAGGTTTTGCGTTTGTATTCGCAAATGTTGCGGTTAGCAAGAGTCGCCACCGACTTTTTATTTTATCCTAAGGAAAGGTTAAAAAAGCACAGCAAAAACCTTTTGAGATGTTTTCTTGGGTTCGGGGAGTAGTTTATAGAAAGGGAAGGTATTAGCACCCTTTCTATCCATGGTTATCCATGGGCTCTTAGTTACTTGCTTAGATCACTTGCCCTTTGTTTTCAATTGTTTTAAATGGTGCTTGAGTGTGTGGGTTTTGAAAATGTTTTTGGAAAAGAGGCCAATGTGGTGGCAACCTTTGTAATGATCCATGTGGGGATGTATACAAAGATGTATGTCTTTTGAAAAAGTTTTCATTTGTTTTTGAAAGTTGTTTTGAAAGTGTTGTGATGTGTGATTTTGAAATTAGGCAAGTGTTTTGTTTTGCAAGTTGATTCAAGTAACTAAGAGGTTATCTACTCCTAAATTTCTCAAAAGATTATTGCTATACTTTAACCCTTTTAACAAGTTTGCTCCACCATTGTATTTGGTGGGCAACCTTGTGTTAGGATGTGAAAGGGACAGGCGCGGGTCATCGTTTAGACCATAATTGCAACAACGTTAAATGTCTTTGAGCAATCTCTCTAAGGGACTTGATCATTTGTTTTTGTTTGTTTTTTTTGAAAAGTTTTGTCGAGGGACTATGATCATTCAAATTGTTTGCTTTGCCCAAAGAAGTTCAACATGCAATATGGCCCATTTATTTGAAGGCAACAAGTGGAATACCCTAGGGGGTGCAAGTGTGATTTGTGTGTCCACTTTCATGCTTGTTTATCTTGTATTAGGTCAAACTATTTTTTATCGTTTTTTCGCATACAAACCCTAATTCTAACATGTTATCATTAGAAAGCAATAAAGTGCGAAATTTAAATTACTAAGCTATTACAAAACCAAATATGGGAAGGGGGGTACAAATGTTCAAATAGGGATATTGACAAAAATTTAAATCTAAATTATTACATCAATTTGAATATTTGCAATTTAATCAATGTACACAAATTAAATAAGAATGCAAGATGCAAAAAGAATGTTTTGTATATGTATGAAAAAATATTATTTATGTAAAAGAGAAAAGAAAATAAAAATGTATTATTTTTTGAGTATTTTGAACTTAGGGTAAAAAACCCTAATTTTTAAAGAAAAAGGAGTATTATTTTCTAATTTAATACAACCATTTATTTATTATTTATAAAAAATAAAATAAAATGAAGTGTATTGTGAAAAAAGGTATTTTGTATCAAATATTAATAAAATGAAAAAAATCAAGTATTTTTATGTTTTGTCTTAAATATGTATTAATAATCACATATATATATATTTATATTAAACCCTAAATATGCATTATACAAAAAATAAATATTTATTTAATATTTTAATAAAATAAATAAAAGAGTATTTTTGTGTGAAATATTTTCAGAAAGTAAATAAAAATAAAAATTGTATTTACATTATTTCTAATTTATTCTAATAATAATAATATATATATATATTATATACAAACAAAGAAAATAAACAAATAAATATGCAATAAATGCAAAAAATGATGAAAAAAATATTTTTAATTTTTAAATGTCATGAGAAAAAATAAACAAAGTCAACCAAAAAAGAAAAAGTCAAAAATGTTAAGAAATGAACAAATGGGCTCAGGGGGGTGTAAACATGAAAATGGGGTGTGAAAAGAAAATAACTCCAGGCCCAGCCCAGACCACTTCTTCTTCAACCTCTGTACAGCCTTCTTCAAGCTAAAACACGCGTTTTTTATCTCTGGATTCCTGGACTTTTAAGCAAAACTCATAACATGAAAAGTGTAGAGCATTAAGAGACGGTTTCAACCATATAAAGAACATGACCTATCTCTCTAAGATGAGGGAGAATTTCTCTCCCCCTCTTTTCTGACCTAACTTTTCATCAATGTTCAGACATGAAATTCTCTAAGCACACGAAATATAAATGAAATCTAAACATATGAGCATGTTCAGGGCTATGATTGTGACATGTTTTCTTCAAAAATCTAAAGCTAACAATGCCTAACAAGGGAGATAGAACTCCATGAATGTACCTGTTCAGTTGGAATCGAGCTTGGCAACGGAGGATGTTTCAGAGTGAAATGAGGACTTGTACAGCTTCCTTGAAGTGTAAGGATGCTTTTCCAATTCCTACTTTGTCTTGAAACTCCCTGAATCGAGCTAGTGAACTCCAACTGCAAAACAGAAAATTGAAAATGGTGAAGTGGCTTGGAGGTGTTACAGGTCTGATTTTAGGACATGGATAGCTTGTATATATTGTAGGGAAGGTAGAGGAAAAGGTTTGAATCAAAATGCTTGAAGGGATTGGGAGTTTGAACTCAAACTGCAGGGGCACCCCTGTTTGTGCAGTTTTGAGGTGATTTTGAGATGGAGAGTGTTTGAAAGGCAAAAGGCTCGTGCCAAAGCTTGGTTGGGTGATTTTGAATGTGTTTGATATCTTTTGTGTTGTGTTTGTAAGTTGAGATTCAAGTTCTTACAAGTTATGGACTTTTTCTTCTTTTCTAAGCAACCAAAGCAAGTTGGTGTTCTAGGTCAGTATAGGACCCCCTAATGTGCTGCATAAACATCTCTTGATCAGTGTGTTATGCACATAATCTTGTGCTAAGCAGATCTTCTATGTACTTGTTTGATTTACCAATTGACATAAAGCAAACTTTTGTAAAAATGGAAAGTTCACTTTATCCAAAAATGGGTCAATCTTGTGTATAATGCTTGAATTCATGGAACAACACTTAGACACAATGAACAAGAATTAAATTAAGGAGTGTAATGTGGTTTAAGGACCTGCAAAGTAGCACAAACTATGCTGAGTTCAAATTTGCCAAGTTTATGAACATGTCTTGATGAAGAACAAAAGTGAATTTTTGCCAATTTGTGAAATTCGAATCTCTCAAGTTATGAGGTTGTTTGATGAGTTCTTGGACATTTTGGAAAGCTTGGAATGTGTACTACAATCCATCTTTGAAATGCAAATCAAAATTCCAAGTGGAAGGGTATGAAAAGTGGCCTTGAAGTAGGGTAGAAAACCTTGTCAAAATAGGTCAAATTTCACTAAGTTAAAAGATGGTTTAGTGCCCTTATTCAAAAAATCATAACTTGAGATACAAGCTTCAAATGAGAAAACTTTGTGAATCAAAGTTGTAGACTATGCAAAAAGCTACAACTTTCATGTTTTGACTTTTGTTTGAATCCAAATGGATCATGGTGAAAAGATGGGGTAAAGTTGGGAAAAAATTAGGGTTTTCCATAACTTAGAAAAATTCTAAGTTATGAAAAATTCCATTTTCAAACCCTAATTTGCATTTTGTGATTTCTTGGTGAACAAGTTTCATGATTTGGCATGTTTTGATGAAAAATGAATCTTGACTCTTGATTTTGACCAAAAAGTCAAAGTTTGACTTTTCAGTATACAGTCAAAATTGATCAATTGACTGGGAAATTCAACTGTCAATCTTGTGTATTTGGGATCTTTTGAGTTTGTTGAGCATGTCAAGATAATTCCATGGGGTCCTTGGGTCCATGTGTGAGCTTGGTTTGCCATTGGTTGGGTCAAACAGTCAAAAATTGCCTTTGTGCAGTCAAAACCCTAAAAATGACCATTTTGCCCTTTTGATGATCTGATCAAATTTCTTGGGGAATTGTGATCCATACTTGATCAAATGGTTCATGTGAGTTCATAATGTTGATGTGGATCAAATTTCATGAGGTTTGACTGTCAATTGGCCACAGTTGACTTTTTCCCCAATACAGCTGATTTCTAGGTCAACTGTCCAATTGACTGGACAAAACTTGGAATCAAGACTTGAAACTTGGTATAGGTAAACGTGGGAGTCCAATATGAAGCATGAAAGTCATCTTAGGCATTTTAGGTCAAAACATCCTTAGGCAAACACAAACCCTAATTTGAGTCCACAGTGCAAGGAGAAGTCTTGAGCAGAGGAAACCCTAACTGGATCTTGATCTTCAAAGGTCTTGTGATGAGAAAATGTTGAGGAAATGGGAGGGCAAATTTTGGGGTACAACAGTATCGTTTTCGTCATCCTCCCTCAAGAGGCTTAGAATTGTTAATCGAGAGTTGAACATCAGAAAATGAAAGCAGTTTTAAGCATAGTGAATACGAAATAATTACTTCAAAACAGACATGTGTAATGCATTAATGAAATAACAACATTTGACATGAATAAAATGTTTGACTAATCAAAGAAAAATACAACTTGAACATTCGAATGAACAAAAGTTTTTTTTCCAATCCTAGCCATGTTTTGGCAAGGGAGCAGTGATCACATTGGGAGCCTCGGGCGCTTCGAGCTCGACCTCCTTTGCATCGATTAGGTCCTGAACCTTGTTCCTCAAAGTCCAACAATTATCTGTAGCATGCCCCGGGCAGTCAGAGTGATAAGTGCAGCGGGCGTCGGGGTTATACCTTGAAGGTGTCCTGTTGGAATTCTTAGGAGGGTCCCTTAGAGTTACCAACTTGGTCTCCAGCAACTGTGGCAATATCTGGGACAAGGTCATGCCGAGGGGAGTGAATTGCCTTTTAGGTCTCTCTTCCTTTTGTTGGTTGCGATGTTGAGGAGAACTGGCTGGTTTTGAAATAACTACCGCGTTGACAGCACTAGATTCTTTCTTGGATGGTTTCTTCTCAGTGTTCGAGGAGTCACCCTTTGGTATCTTCCCAGACTTGATACCAGCTTCGATCCTCTCACCAGTCAAGATCAGATCTGTAAACCCAGCAGAAGAATTACTAATCAGGTGGTTGAAGAACGGACCCGACAGGGTTCCCAGGAACATATCAACGAGCTCACGGTCAGTCAGAGGTGGTTGCACCCTTCCAGCAAGGTCTCTCCACTTTTGAGCATATTCCTTGAATCCTTCACCTGTCCCTAGTGACATACCCTGGAGTTGGGTACGCGTAGGAGCAAGGTCGGAATTATACTGATACTGCTTATAAAACGCAGTAGCCAAGTCCTCCCACTTACGAATGCTGGCTCAATCTAGCTGATAGAACCATTCGAGTTGAGTCCCTGAAAGACTATCCTGGAAGAAATGGATCCATAAATTTTTGTCTGCAGTATATGGTTGGATCTTCCTTGCGTATGAACGAAGGTGCAGCTTAGGACAGGAGGCTTCGTCGTACTTTGCAAAGGCAGGTGCTTTGAATTTGTGAGGGATCACCACCTCAGAGGATAGACCTAGATCTTCGAAGTCCAGGCCGGGAACCTTTTGTATCTCCATAGAACTTAACCGGTCTTCGAGCTGTTTGTACCTGTCCTCAGCTGGAGGGTACTGCTCATCATTGAAATCCGTCTCGTTGTCGGAGACCACGGGACTAGGAAACCTTCTCTCTTGGGGACTGTCTTTGCCCACAGATGAGGTAGCCAGCTCAGCCTCATTTTGGGATCTATTCCCAGATTTGCATCTAGGGTTGAACAACACAGTCCTCTTCTTCTTCTTCTTCTTCAAGAGCAGAGTCTTCAAATCCTGTTGACCTTGGGCTAGGCTCCTAACCAACTCCTGGAACTGGGCATTCTAGGCCTGGAGGGCCTTGATAGCTTGTTCATTGGATGATTCAGGATTCATGATGGTTGCTGAAATAAACAGCGAAGAAGGTAAGTGACCTGTAAAAAGGGGTACCTGTAATGCAATGATATGTATGCATGCATGCAATGTTTTCAAGGATCTCGCGGGGTAAACAAGAAAATTTTTTAGAATCTGGTAGCTTGATTGAAGGAACTTCATGTCGTTGAGAGTCCTTCTTCAAGAGTCAAAGCTCACCATATCGAGTGGGTCATAGCCCCTGACTCAAGTTATTAACCTTGGCTAGAGGAAAATAAATCCCCTTTGCCCCTTGCTAGACAGCTTGATTCGTCATGACCTGCATCACAGACCCTTGAGATCCTTGAAAGGGGTTAGTCCTTATGCAAGATGCATGCAATGGTATGATGGTATGATGTTATGCTATGCATGGAGTGATGTAAGTAAACCCTGTTATGAGCCCATATTAAGGACTGTAAACAAAACCTACAAGGAACCCGTGTTGTCAGATAACAAGTACATGCAAGTAATTCAAGTTGGAAAGCACACAAGTCACACAGAGCCCTTAGAGTTTAGGCCAGCGTGAAGTTTAGGTACTACCCTCTTGAAGTTGGTGGGCTCAAACCTGTCCTATCAAAAGTAACCGGGTTCTAAGGAGCTCAATATCATAGGGTTGTTTTCTATGTTCATTATTTTGATTTAGCCACTGAACTGGCGATCAAAATATTCCAAGAAAACAACCCTCAATGAGTGTAGTATCGAGTATCTACCAACTTCGGACTGCACCAAAGTCGGTCATCTCACTACCCCTAAAGAGGCCAGGATGGTCAAGTAAGGTTCCTAAGGTCAGTTGATGCTTCACGACACCACGCGGTGGCCCCGTACTCTCCTTGACTTGACTCAAGGGTTACCGGTACTCACCAAAGTGCCACATCAACGTAGCAACTGCTTCAACCGTGTCGGTATACCCCGCACAATTCCCTCACAGTTTGTTGCTACCTAAAAGGTATCCCCCTGATCCGGGTTAGGATCTATGAAACTCCCAAAACAGACCCACAATATTAAAGCAATCAAAATAGGCAATTGAAAACATAAGAGTGGTCTAATCCTAAGGTACACTTCACTTATTATAGTCCCCAGCAGAGTCGCCAGTTCTGTGATCGGTGGAAATAGAACTGACTGTTTTTTAGCTGGTTCGCGAAATGTCGCGGTAAGCAAGAGTCGCCACTGTCTTTTATGTTCTCTAACATGGAAAGGACAAAAGCACAGCAAAATTCCTTCTTTGAGAATGTTTCTCGGTTCGGGAGGTAGATTTATAGAAAGGGAAGGTGTTAGCACCCTTTCTATCCGTGGTTATCCACGGGCTCTTAGGTACTTGCTCTTATGTTTTCAAAAAATATTTGCTTTTCAAGTGTGTGTGGGTTTGAAAAAAGTTTCGTTTGAAAAATTTCTAAGTAACTCTTGTATCAGTCCTCAAGAGTGTATGAAAAATTTGTTTGAAAACTTTTTGAAAGTGTAAGTGCGAAAAGATGTTTTGTTTGTTTGAAAGAGCAAGTACCCAGGAGAATCTACCTACTCTAAGGAATTAGGCTGTGTAAGAGTCCTTTAGATAGTACTATCCTGCTATTGAGAAGTAGGTAGCACCGTCGTTGGAGTTATTCGGGTCAATTCGATTATATGGGACATGTGTGGTCACCAAAGCAATAGTAGGACGCCTTAGCGGTAACCCTAATGTCCTAGATCCTTTTTATCCGAGGCAACAGTTTCGAGGCAACTGGATCTTAGACAGGAGGGCGACCTCTGAAACACCATATACTCAATGACCACGTCGAGGCAACCAGTGAGGCGTACCCTAGGGGTGGCATGTGCATGTGTGTTAAGTTCAGTTAAGATTATCTTGTACATGTATCATGGTGATCTACGAGTTGTTTTTAATTTTCATCCAAGTCTTGCATGCATATTAACAGTTAAGAGTGCGGAAAATAAAGTGCAGAAATATGAATCTACGCTATTACAAGGCGCGGGTTATACATCGCCAAAAACATAACCCGTTTGGAAAATAAATGCGGAAAGTAAAAGAAAGCGGTAAAATCCTAATTAACTATTACATCCTTGGAAACAGGTACATCAATATGATCAAAATAAATAATAATGCGCGAATAGAAATTTAATCGGGACGTCCTTAGGGTTTTGACCCTTTTTTGAGAAAAGAATTGAAAATTGTCCTCTTTTGCAATTAAATTAAATATTAAACCTAATAACTAATTAATTATTTATTTAAAAGAAAAAATGTTTTTTTTGTATTTTTATGTTTTTAATGAAAATAATAAAAATAAAAGGAAATTAAAAGTCAAAAGGAAAACCCTAATTCTAAGTTAATTTTATTTATTATAAAAAAGTTAAAATTACCTAATTAAACTAATTAATTTGTTAATATTTTATTTACAAAAATAACAATTAAGGTGAAATTTAATAATAATAATAATAATATAAATATTTTAATAGTCTGAATTTATCATGAAAATTAATTTGTTAGTTAATAATAATAATAATAATTAGTTAAAAGAATTAAAAGGAGAAAGAAAATAAAAAGGAAAATAAACCAGGGGGGTGTTGGGCCCTATAGGAGGTGTTGGAGCAATTTTGAGGCCCAAGAAACCCTTCAGTCCATTGACTTCTTGCAATTGTCCAGAACGCTTGTTGACTGGGAGTATCATAGTCCTTCCATCTGGACCATTAGATTGATGCACATGGACACATGGTGCCTGGGACAATTGAGACCTATGGTGGAACGCCTTGAGTGAACTGCACGTGATCCAGTTATGAAAAATAATACAAGGAATTTGGGTGGACCTGGGAATCGAACCCAGGTCCCAATGATGAACGTCCACCTCACCTTCCACTGAGCCACGCGCGTGTATCTGTTATTATAATGATCAAAAGAATTAATATATGACAACAACAATTATGCTGGATAAAACAACAATTACGCGCACGATATTTGAACCATCCATTCAGGGGCTTACACGTCCTTCGTCTCCTACCTTTTTCCTGTAAAATAAAAGCAATTAGCGGGGGTTTTTAACCCCCACAAAATAACGAAAGGAAAAATAGCGATTAGGATTCTGGGTTATATAAATAGGGCGCGAGGGTTGGTTTAAGTTTGTCTTGTCCAGGCGGTTCCAACCACGGGTCTTAGAAGGCTTGATTCTTCCTATGCTGAAAAGCCCTAATCTGGAAACTCAAAAAACCTAAAAATCGTTAATGGCAATTCATAATTCAGTGCATGATAATCTAATTAATCAATACCAATAGCTTTGTATGGATGCAAGCAACATAAAACAGGCCATAAATCACATCAAATGTTCATGAATTGGGAGTTTCGATTATGGAAAAAGTATGCAAACCGTATGACTGAAGCGAGTGATTCTTTGAGTGTTAAGGCTTGTTTGTGATTGCTATGCGTTCCTGAGTGTCCCAGCAAGGTGTTGGAATCAAGAACAGGGTTTGAATTGGCCTGGAAGGTTGAATTCAGTTTTGACTTTGTTCTTGATTTTTTGGAATTAGTTTATGGCTTTTTGCAGCAGCTTGCACGTTAATGGAATTAGGGTTAGCTTTAGTATATGTAGTGGAATGGAATTAGGGTAAAACTTTGTCCAAAAATCCATGGCTTTATGATTTCAATATTTGATTTTCAATCAAATAATTTTGCATCTTTTTGATTGAAAAACCTTGCCAAATTGGGAGATCTTGTCCCCTTGATGTGTACACGAGATCTTCAGCATGTGTTGAGTTTATTTGCACCACAAAAAGATTTGAAAACAATATCTTTGAATTTCCTACATTTAAAATCAATTAAATGAATTAATATCAATAAAAAATTCAATTAATTAATTAATTAAAAATAAGAAAATAAATCAATTTAAGCTCAATGGGTCGTGCATAGGCCTTGGACAAAGTTTCAAGAAAGAATTTGAGGCCCATTAGCAAAAATGATGTGTTTTGAGCAAAGTTGATTTTTGCAAATTCACAAAAATTTCCCAACTTCTCCAATGCATATCTTGCTCAATTTTGATCATATGAACATGTTCTTGGACATTTTGGAAAGGTCTTGAAGTCCTCTAACCAATGCCTTTGGTCCCATGTCATTTTGATTCACAAATATCAAGTTATGGTCTTTGACTTAAAGTGCATTTTTGTTGACTTTTGAAATTGACCTATAATGTAGAAATTGATAACTTTTTGTCAGAGTATTTCTTGGACTTGGAATGTGAAAATGAGTTGTAGGAAATATCATCCCCTTTAAAATGAGCATTAGATGGGATTTTTTTGATGAACCATGAAAAAGTTATGCCTTGGTCAAGTTACAGTTGACTTTTCTACTGTCCAAAAATAGTAACTTTTGCATCTTTGATGATTTTTGAGCCATGCTTGTGGAATCATGATCAAGACTTGATCAAATGATGATTGTGGCTTCAAAATAAGATGTTGACCAAAAATTCTGACTTTTGACTATAAAATGACCATTTTACCCCTACAGTTGATTGTGAAGCAAATGGAACTTTTGACTGTGCAATTTGATGCTGTGAGTCTTGCAACTTGGCATGTAGGTGCTTGACAATGTATATGGGCCTATGGGACTTGACTGAGCCATTGAAAACCACAAATTCCCTGCAAGAACCAAAACCCTAATTTTGACTGGCTTAGGAGGATGTTTGACTGTGCAACCCTTGAGAGATTTTGAACCATTTGAAGATTGACCTTGACAGATGAGTGGGGTTGGATCTTTCGGACGTAGGATCTTACATGCAACTTCGGGTAAGAGAGACCGTCATACTTAGCGAATGTAGGAACTTTGAACTTGGGAGGAATGACGATCCCAGCGACCAACCCTAGTTCTTCGAAATCTAAACCAGGTACCCTTTGCAACTCCATGGCTGCCAACCGATCCTCAAGATTTTTAAACTTAACATCCGCCAGGGGATATTGCTGTTCGGAGTAATCTTCGTCTTCTTCCTCTTCCTCTTCTTCTCCTTCAATTTCAGATTCAGAAGGCATTGTAGTTCCTTTTCCTTTACCAGCCCCTTCATCAGACGCCGAGGGGAACTCGAGAACTTTTCTAGCATTGGTTTCAAACCTTCTTCCCATGATGACTACACCAGGCCTTTTCTTCTTTTTCTCTTTATCTTTCTCCAACAGTGCTTTAAGGTCCTCTTCACCCTTTGCTAAGGTCATGAGGAGTTGCTGGAATTGAGAATTCCGCGCTTGCAGATCCTTAACCGTCTGCTCCAAATCCATCTTGCTGAAATAAACAGCGGAGAGATAAGGAAACCTAGTGTGAAGACCTGTTTATGCATATGATGAATAGTATGTTATTCATGTAATGCATTCAAGGATTCAGAAATTCAAATTTGTTGCAAACAAAAAGAAACACACGTCATATTAAGAAGAAATTTGTTAGTACATAAGTGCCCTATGGGCCAAATATTACAAAATTCTTAATGTAAAAAGACATTGCGCATCCTCTTTGGTGCGATGTAAGTGTTGAGAGTTTCCTCCTCATGAAGTCAGCGGGTAAGCTCCAAAACCTTCTTCTCACTGGCATAGAAGCTGGCTTCAAAAGTATTCCGTTCTTCTTTGAGTTGGATCCAACTCTTTTGTAATTCTTCCAATGATGTTGGCATGTCAGGATGTAGGAGGGTGTATGGAACCTCTCCTTCCATAACAGGCTCTTTGATCACGGGGAGAATGTGAGGATATGGCATCAGAAGATTATGGGCACGGGTTCGTACCCACTTGAGGTAAGGCTCAAGGGGGATGGAATTCTTGTGCCCCAATGTATTACTGTCCACCTTGTTGGGCATCCTCCAAGCTCTGATGAATCTTTGTCGAAGTCCTTGCGCATCATTGTCGAAGTCAAAAACCAATTCAGGAATCAACATGTCATGAGGGCCATCCCTCCGAGCATATCCAAACTGTCTTAGTGCTAAACAGGGGTTGTAGGAAATGCCTCCCCTAATGCCAAGTAGTGGGACATTAGGGAATTCTCCACAACGATCAATGATGATGACATTATCTCTGGACCGAGAACACCAATGAACATCAGAATGTGTGAGGGTCATCAACCGTTGTGACCACCTTAAACCCTGCTCATTCTTCAAAACTGATTGTGGAAGGTGAGAAATAAACCACCTTGCTAGGAGAGGAGTACAACACATGAGAACACCTCTTTTCCTCATTGTTCGTGTGTAAAATGAGTGTAGGATGTCCCCAAGCAATGTAGGCATAGGATTCCGAGACATGAAAATCTTGACAGCATTCACATCTATAAGCTGATCAGGGTTTGGGAACAAGACCAACCCATAGATGAGAAGTGCTACAATCTCCTCAAAAGCGTGTAGATCTAGAGAATTTCAGCAGTCTTGTGCCTTCTCAAATAGGAACTTTACCAAGAAACCCATGACACCACTTCTGGTTTCCCAATGACCCTTGATATCAGACGGTTGCAAGTGTAATGCTTGAGCAACATCTTCAGGCTTTGGTTCTTTTTCCGTACCGTTGTAGGGTAGTTGATGGAGAATAGGAATTCTCAGGAGTTGAGAAAATTCCTCCAAAGTAGGTACTAATTGGTAATCAGGAAATGTGAAACAGTGGTGTAGGGGGTCAAAGAACTGGAAGAGAACTTTCACCATGTCTTCTTCAATGTTGGAGTTGACCAAGTTGAGAAGTCTACCATGTATTTCACTGAAGAGAGAATTCTCTGGAATCCTGGAAGTAAGCTCCTTGAGTTGAGGAGGGATTCTCACAAGGTTTACTTGAATTGTTTTCCTGCGAAGAGATTCCATGACCTATAAAACAAGAACAAAGATGAAGATCCAAACCCTTGAAATGGTTAGCGGATGCATATGATGCTTTATGATGCTCATGATGTATGCACAAGCACATGTACAAACAAGTCACACAAGATCCTAGTTTCAGGTCTGCATGTGGTTTCATTGGTTAGTACCCTCTTGAAGTTAGTTGACTCATACATGTCCTATAAACAGTAACCGGGTTCTAAGGAGCTCAATATCACTGGATCATTTTCTGTGTTCATTGTTTTGGTTTAGCCACTTAACTGGCGACCAAAATATTCCAAGAAAACAACCCTCAATGAGTGTAGTATCAAGTATCTACAAACTTCGGACTGCACCAAAGCCGGTCATCTCACTACCCCTAAAAAGGCCAAGATGGTCAAGTAAGGTTCTAAGAGTTCATTAGTGCTTCATGACATCACTCAGCGGCCCCGTATTCTCTTTGATTGACTCAAAGGCTACCGGTACTCACAAATATGTCGCACTAATATAGCTATTGCTTCAACCATGTCGGTATACCCCGCACAGTTTCCACAACGTATTGCTATTTACCTATGAATGTTTCCAAAATCCGGGTGTAGGATTTCAAGCCCAAACAAGAGAACCAAATGTAAAGCAATCAAAGCAATTAAGATAAGCATGCAAAGGTGATCTAAGCCCTAAGGTTACTCCACTTTTAAACTTCTCCCCAGTAGAGTCGCCAGTTCTGTGATACGGTGGGAGAACTGACTTGAGGTTTTGCGTTTGTGTTTGCAAATGTTTCGGTTTAGCAAGAGTCGCCACCGACTTTTTATTTTATCCTAAGGAAAGGTCAAAAAGCACAGGAAAGACCTTTGAGATGTTTTCTTGGGTTCTGGGAGTAGATTATAGAAAGGGAAGGTATTAGCACCCTTTCTGCCCATGGTTATCCACGGGCTCTTAGTTACTTGTTTAGATCACTTGCTTTGCTTTTCAATTGTTTGAAATGGTGCTCTTCAATTGTTTGAAATGGTGCGTTGTGTGTGATTTGGAAAGATATTTTGAAAACAAGCCATCGTTGTGGCAACCTTTGTAATGATTCTTATTTGAATGTATACAAAGGTGTTTTTGTCTTTTGAAAAGTTTTCAATGTTTGAAAGTAGGGTTTTGAAATTGTGTTGTGAAGTGTGTTTGAAGATAGCAAGGATGTTTTGCAAGCTTTTGATCAAGTAACTAAGAGATATCTACCCTATTTTACTCAAAGATCTTTCTTATGTTTTTAACCCTTTTAACAGTGTTGTTTCACCATTGTATTTGGTGAACAACCTTGTGTTAGGATATTAAACGGGACAGGTGCGAGTCATCGTATAGACCATGATAGCAATGGTGCTAAGTATTTTTGGCAATTTTCTTGAGGGGCTTGATCATTTTGTTTAGGCAATTCAGATAGCGTCATCGAGGGACTATGATCTTTTGTTTTGTTTTTGTTTTTCCAAAGTACTTAACATGCATACCATGGCCCATTTTTGAAGGCAACAAGTGGATTGAAACCCTAGGGGTGCAAGTGTGCATTGTGTTTGTTTTTCATGCATTTTTGTCTTTGATTAGGTCAAACTATTTGTTGGTTTTGATTTTGCATACAAACCCTAATTCTCTAATCATGGCATAATTGAAAGCGTTTAAGTGCGTAAAAATAAATTTAAGCTATTACAACTTTGATATAGGGAGGGGGATACAAGTTTTGAATAGGGGATAATTGACAAGAAATATAAATCCTAAGTTATTATAACCAAATTGAATCTCAAATGCAATCAATATTTAAATGTACAATATTTAAATAAACAAGATAAATAAATATTAGAATAAAATATATTATGCACAAGAAGTTTTTATTTATTTATTTATGTATGTAAAGTATTTTTATTGTGAAAAAGGTGTAAATAATTAAAATAAAAAAAGGTTAATTTTATTTAATTAAGGGGTAAATCCTAATTTTCTTTAAGAAATAATATTATATATTATTTATATACAAAAATATATTAATATGTACAAGATAAAAATATATTGAAAAAAAGTTTTTTTTAGTATAAAATAATAATAAAAATAAAAATGTACTATTTTTGTATTTTTATTCTATGTTTTTTAATAAAATAAAGTATATATATATATATATATATATATATATATATATATATATATATATATATATATATATATATATATATATATATATATATATATATATATATATATATATATATATATATATATATATATATATATATATATATATATATATATATATATATATATATATATATTAAATATATTAAGGATGTAAAAAATAAAATAAAATATATTCAAGAAAATATTTTCAATGTGAGTAAAAGTAAGAAATGAAAATAAAAGTATTATTTACATTATTTTTCAAGTCTTAATAATATATAAAAAGTAATTAATATGTTTTCTACATTAGAAAAAATAAAATAAAATGCCAAATAAATGTAAAAAATTATAAAAATATTTTTGGAGCATTTTTTATGTTTGAAAATAAAATATCAAAGTCAGAAATTAAATTAAAATGCAAAAATAACAAAAATACAAGAAATTGGGCCCGGGTGTGAAGAGCAAGCATATGGGTGCAAAAAGTGAGAAATAGCCAGGCCCAGCCCAGCTATTTCATCTTCTTCATTGTGACAACAGAAAACGCGCGCCCTGTATCCAACTTTGAACATCCTGGAAACGTGACTTTTTGCCAAAACTCACAACATCAAACTTGTAGAGAATTTAAATACGAATCTAACCATATAAAGCATTGAATCTAACTCTCAAAGACCAGAGTGAATTTCTCTGGCCCTAAAATCTAACCTAACTTTTTCAGCATGTTCATGGATGAAATTCTCCTAGCACACTTAATATAAATGAAAACTGAGCATATGTATGGTTTCAGGGCAATGAGTACTACATATTTTATTCATAAACCTAAGGCTAAATGTTCCTAAATAGAGAGATAGAAGTTGATGAAAAACCAGTTTCAGTTGGACTCGAGTTGGACAATCCAGCAACTTTCAGTGAGGCCTGAGGTTCTTTTGAGCTTGCTTGATGTTCCCTGGACCTTTCCCAATGCTTAGTTTGCCTTGAATGTCCCTGAATCAACCTCTAGAAGTCAACCTGCATAAGCTTGAAACGAAAATGGTGAACACTGTAAATGGAGTTACAGTTGGCAATGGAGGTTTGGGATATCTTTAGTGAGTTGAATGGAAGGTATTGGAACAAGTTTGGGGCAAAACGCACGAGGCAATGTGAAGATGGAAGTGATTCTGCAGGGCCTGCCATGTTTTGCAAGAAAATGTGGTTTTTGTGTACAAGGGTGTTTGAGGGATGAATGACTCGTGTTTTTGTCTCCAAGGGATGTGTAAAACTTGTTTCAAATGTTGGCTTAAGTTGATTTTATCAGATATGCAAGCTATGTCCTTTTGGCAAGTTGACTTGTTTTGAAAGAAAAGTGTGAAGTGAAATGAGGTAGGCCTGTACAGGCTATCTCCAAGCATGCACAAGTTTCTTGTACCTTTGCCTAAGTTTGTGGAACTTCTTTGCTGCAAAGAAAGAGGTCCAAGGCTCAAGAGAAACAACTTTGCAAAAGTTATGCTTTATGAAAATGGAAGTGTTATCTTTATGCCTAAAATGGAATTATTCATTGTATAATGCTCCCTTGATCAGAACAATGCCTCTAACCAATGTTTTTGCATTCAATTTTTGAGTTTAAATTGGTTTATAGATCTGTAATCAAGTACAAAGCTATTTTGGTCAGATTTTGCAACTTGTATGAACATGTATTGGCCATGGTTACAAAGTGAGTTTTTGCCAACTTCAAGAATTCGATTCTCCCTAACCACAAAGGTGTTTGAGGAGTTATTGGACAATTTGGAAAGCTTGCAACATGTACTATAATCCATCTTTGAAATGAAACTTGAGACTACAAGTGGAACTATGTAAAACATGGCCAAGAAGATGGGTCAAAATCCTGCCTAAACTAGGGCAAAATTTCTCTAAGTTAAAAGTTTTAGGGACCCTTGTTCCAAAAATAATAACTTGATATCCAAGATTCTTTTGAGAAAACTTTGTGAATCAAAGTTGTAGACTTTGTGGAGAACTAAAACTTTCATGTTGTAAGTTTTGTTTGAAGCCATTTTCATCTTGGTGAAAACATGGGACAAAGTTAGGAAAAATTAAGAAAATTTCATAACTTAGAAAATTTCTAAGTTATGAAAATTTTCAATTTCAAACCCTAATTTGCAATTTTGGGTTTCTTGATGAAAAAGTTTCATATTTTGACACATCTTGATGAAAAATGACCCTTGGCACTTGATTTTGACCAAAAAGTCAAAGTTTGACTTTTCAGTGTACAGTCAAATTTTGATCAGTTGACTGAAAAATTCATCTGTCAATCATATGCATTTGATATCTTTTGAACTTCTTGAATAGGTCAAGATGATGTTATTGAGTCCTTGAGTCCATGGTTGAGCTTAATTTGCCACTGGCTAGGTCAAACAGTCAAAAATTGCCTTTGTGCAGTCAAAACCCTAAAAATGACCATTCTGCCCTTTTGGTGATATGATCAAATTTCTTGTGGAATTATGGTCCAAACTTGATCAAATGGTTTATATGAGTTCATAATGTTTATGTGGGTCAAAATTCATGAGGTTTGACTGTAGATTGGTCATAGTTGACTTTTTCCCCAATACAGCTGATTTATAGGTCAATTGTCCAATTGACTGGGCACAAATTTGATTCAAGGCTTGAAACTTTGCATGGGCAAACTTATGAGTCCAACATGAAGTATGAAAGTAACTTTGGGCATTGTAGGTCAAAATATCCCTGTGCCAATTCAAACCCTAATTTAGGTCAATCAGTGCAAGGAGGTGTCTTGAGCAGAGCAAACCAAAGCTTGGTCTTGAGTTCCAAGAGCCTGGTGATGGAAAATGTTGATAAAATGAGAGGGAAAATTTTGGGGTACAACAATATGCAATGGGTGTCCCATTCATAAGAATGACTGTGTCCCATTCGAAAGACACGTGTGGGTGTCCCATTCAAAAGACATGTCTGGGTGTCCCATTCAAAAGACATGTCTGGGTGTCCCATTCAAAAGGCATGTCTTGGTGGCCCATTCGAAGAGTTGAAAATGGTGCACACAAATGATGCATATAATCCAATCGAAGGACACATATTTGGCCCTTTCAAAGATACACATATGACCCATTTGAAACACACTTGTTGGATGAAAATCAAATAGTATTATTTGAAGAAAGATCTGGTCGAAGGTGGTCAAAACGAAAGGTGGAGATATCAAAAGATGCTTGTTGCCAAGTTCGGGCCTGATACACTGGCCATAACGCTCCAAAACTGCTGCACATCATTCCTGAAACACTGCCCCTATTCTTGCACCAATTTGGCATACGAACACTGCCCCTCGAAAGCTACAAGACCAATTTACCCGTTTTGTTAAAATTGTTTTGTTTTCCCTCCTAAACCTCAGCCAACTTCGCCTATAAATAAGAAGCTCCATAACATGTCTAAGGGGCTGGACAACACATCCAGAGGCTTTTGGTAGCTGGAAAAAACTTTGATTTTGTGAAAATTATTAAACACTTAACACATTATCATACCCAGATTCAAAAGATCATACCTTTGTTTCTGACCCTTTCAAATCCAGCACTAGAAACATAACACTTGTTTCCTCCCTCTGACTCCAGGAACAACCCCACACTTTGTTTTTTGTTCAAATCAAGTAGAAAGAACACTCCACATGTTCTTCTCCTTTGAATCCAGAAATAACAAGCACAACCACACTCTCCTTGACCTTCGAGTCCAGTCAAAGAAACACCACACCTGTTTCTTTCCTTCGAATCTAGGAGCACCCAGGGCAGAAGCTCAAGGTCCAACACTTGCATTCCAATGTCAAGCAAGGAAAGTCCCCTTAACCTTAAGCTTTTCGTTTCAAACATAACATGTAAATAATATTTGTTCACTTTTTATTTCTATTCTTTCGATTGCATGCTTTTTCTTGTCCAAGTATACGTTAAAGCTAACCTGTACAGGCCCTAAATGAAAGAAAAAGCATTTTGTGAAACGAAGCCTTAGGCTTCCCCCCTGTCTGCCTCACAGTCCCAAAGAGAAAGTCTAGGAGGGCGTGATAGGAGGATACACACTCATGCTGCTTTGTAGGTCCTTACTACTTTGTAGTCCAAACGAAGAAGAAAAGGTTGTCCATACTGACTGCCAGGTCCAATCAAAGAAGGCAACAAAGAGCTTGAGGTGAAGAGTGCACCTCACGCTGATTCCAGGCCCCAATCGAAAGAAGCAGGAAAAGGATGAAATCGAAAAACGTGTCCTTACTGATTCTAGGCCCAAATTGAAAGGAGACAGAAGAGCAAAATCGAAGGATGCTGCTGCCTGGATAAAAAAGGCTTATTTTCCCTTCTTTATTTTGTTTTTGTATTTACATTTTCTTACTATTCAATATGGTTGTAATAGTGTAGGATATTTATTTTCTGTATTTTTATTGCTTTATACAAATGTTAGTAATTAGGATGTATGGCAAGATAAAACCAACAAATAGCCAACCCAAAAATCAAAGACAAAATGCAAGCAAATCAAACACATTATTCACACAGATGAACCCCTAGGGTAATCCCACTTGTTGCCTCAGAAAATAGTCATGTCCCTCGAATATGGGCGTTTTAGCAAAGACCCTCGATAAAAGATCATAGTCCCTCGATGACCCTCAATGTTGCCTTCGATAAACGATATAGTCCCTAAAAGACATTGCTAAAATATACCATAGGTCGCCTTCTATGACTATACAATCGACCCACGCCCGTCCCTTCACATCCAATGATGGGGATTCTTACCAAATCAATGGTAAGATAGCAACATATAAAGGAGGAGGAAAAGAACATTAGACCTTTTGAGTAAGTAGGACGCTCATAGTTGCTCGCTTGCTCACAACAACAAAAAATTTACACACCAACACTTTCAATTGAAATATTTTCAAAAGACAAAGCTCTTTGTACGCATTCTTATAGAGACGAGAATCATTACAAAGACACTTTTCAAAATCACTTTCAAAAACACATTCCACAAACACCTCTTTGAACTATTTTAAAAACCAACACTTTGTACGCATTATTATAGAGACGAGAATCATTACAAAGACATTTTCGAAATATCTTCAAACCCACACAATAAGCATATTTTCAAACAAAAGCAAGTGATCTAGCAAGCAACTAAGAGCCCGTAGGTAACTACGGATGAAAATGGTGCTAATACCTTCCCTTTTCTTAACCTACCCCCCGAACTCAAGAAATAATTCTTGAAAGGTCTTTCCTGTTCTTTTCAGCCTTTCCTTATTGGATAAAAGAAAAGTCGTTGGCGACTCTTGCTATCCGCAACAATTTCGATCAAACGCAAAACACCCAAGTCAGTTCTCCCACCGTATTACATTAACTCTTTGATTTGAGGAGGCACCCTTACGAAGTTGATTCATATGATATTTCTACGAGCGAAAGCCATATCCTACAAAACAGAACAAAGATAAATCCTAAGGTCCTTGAAATGGTTAGTGAAAATGCTATGGCATGATGTCATGATGTTATGCTTGATAAAAAAATCATACACAAACAAAGCATATAAGGTCTTAGGTTTAAGCTTGCATGGAGTTTATAGGTAAATACCCTCTTGAATTTTTAGTTGGCTTAACTTGTCCTAAAAGAAGTAACCGGGTTCTAGGAGCCTCAATATCACTGATCTTTCTTCATCGGGCATTGTTTTAGTTCAAGCATCCAAATTGAAGCCAAAATATCTTAAAAGTATGATCTCAATGAGTGTAGTATCGAGTATCAACCAACTTTAGTCTTGCACCAAAGTCAGCTATCTCACTACTTTCTAATGGCCAAGTTGTTCAACTAAGGTTCTACGGTCAGTTAGTGCTTAATGACACCACACAGCGGCCCCGTATTCTCCTTGACTGGACTCAAGGGACACTGGTACCAACAAATGTGTCACACTAATATAGCCATCGCTTTAACCATGTCGGTATTACGCAGTATAGTCCCCACAATCTATTGCTACTTACCTAAAATGCCCCAGATTCGGGTATAGGATCTATGCAAGAAATAAACCAAAGCATAAACCCAAAATGTAAAGCAAACAAGGCAATCAAATAAAGCAATAAAGGTGATATAGCTCTTAAGTTAACCCTACTTTTAGTTTAGTCTCTCCAGCAAAGTCGTTAGTTTTGTGATACGGTGGGAGAACTGACTTGGTGTTTTCTGTTTTGATTGCAAATGTTGCGGAGAGCAAAAGTCGCCACCGACTTTTCTTTTATCCAATAAAGGAAAAGGTGAAAAGAACGGGAAAGACCTTTTGAAAATTTTTCTTGAGTTCGGGGGGGTAGGTTATGAAAAGGTAAGGTGTTAGCACCCTTTTCATCCATAGTTATCTACGGGCTCTTAATTGCTTGATCACTTAAAAATGATTTGTGTTTGTGTATGTTGAAAGATGTTTTGAAGATGTAATGAAAATGGTAATTTTGTAATGATTCTCGTATCGTTGAGAATGTATACAAAATGTTGGTTTTTGGAAATATTTTGAAAATGCCTTGTTGCGACAATTTTGCAATGATTCTCGTATCGTTGAGAATGTATACAAAATGTTTGTTTTGAAAATATTTGTTTGGAAAGAGAGTGTTTGAAAATATGTTTGTTTTTGAAAGTGTGAGGTGTGAAAATGGTTTTAGTTTATAAGCAAGAAATTATGAGCAATCTACCTACTAGAAAAGCCTTTGTTCTTTTCTTCCTCCTTTAGATATTGATATTTTACCATTGGTTGGTAAGGAGCTATATCATTGGATGTGAGGGACAATCATGGGTCATCGTACAGTCATAGAAGACAACTTGTAAGATGTTTTAGAAATTGTCGTAAGGGGCTAAGATCATTTACCGAAGGAAACATTGAAGGGTCATCGAGGGACTACGATCTTTTAATCGGGGGTCTTTGCTAAAACATCCCACGTTCGAGGGACATGGCTGTTTTTATCCGAGGCAACAAGTATGGGTTGCCCTAGAGGTTCATGTGTGTAAAGTGTTTGATTTCAAGTATTTTATCTTTGAATTAGGGTTTTGATAGGGTTGATTTTAAGTCTTGTCATGCAAACCCTAATTACTAGCAATAATAAGGAAAGCGATAAATTGTGGAATTTAAATATCCTACACTATTATAACGCTTTGGGAATGGGGGTACAACTTTTGTGAATAGGGGGAAGAAAGCAATAAAACCCTAATTATCTATTAAACACCATTGAACATGAATAATAATAGAATATATAAAATGTAGAGATGAAGAAGAGAAATAAATTATTTTTGGGGTTTTTGATGGATAAAAAGGTTTAATGTTAACCTAATTAAATTAGTTAATTTTAATTTACAAGAGAAGTTAATTAATTTTTTAATCAAAACCTAAAATATAAGTTAATTGAATTTAAAAAAATAATTGGAATGTTAATATCAATTTGGAAAAATATTTTAAAATATGGAAAATAAACAACATCTAGTTCTAAACATTAACAAAAATAAAATAAGTGTTTAAATTGAAATATATTTAATTTAATTATTTAAGAAAATATTTTTTGGATTTTAGGTTTAAATAAAATAAATGGATAAACCAAAATAATTAAAATATAAAAAATAAATAAAAAGAAATGGGTCGGGGTGTTGAAAAGTAATCAGGAGGTTAAATGTAGCAAAAAGGCCCAAAACAGTTTTTTGTTAGAATCAGAAATGAAATAAAAATAAGAAAACGGGCATGTGTTTTAGCAAAATAGGGGTGAGTAAATATAAAAATTTAAAAATAAAAAGGCCCAAAACAGAGGAGCCCAATGCCTGTACTGATTCAGTATTACTGGCTTTTTGCAATGTACCATGCGCTTGCCCATCTGGAGTGCTTGATCTGATTCTATGACAATCATGTGGTGAAGGAATGAAGGTGTATAACATGTGCGTTGGGTGGTTCATACTGGATCTGCAAGGAAATAATTTGAAAAAAACAAAAGGGTACCACTAGGGCTCGAACCCATGTCCCTATAGATCAATGTCTTAGTGCGCGCTTCTCTGCCACCGGGGTGGCTGTTTCATCCGTAAATAATACAACTTACAATAAACTTAAAACAAACTCAATTCTGAAAATTGAACTTCATCTTCTTCCTCCTTCTCGCGTGCAGAACAACACCACCATTTTTTATTTTTGGAACTTCCTCATTTCTCAACCAAATCAGAAAATATAAACATGAAACTTGCTTGAAATTTCACCACGAATCCAACCATATAAATTTCATAAACTATAAATCAAAGATGAATGGGAATTTTGCTGGTTCCAAATAAAACCTAATTTTTTCAGAAAGTTCAACTTCAAAATTCACATCACTCAGGCAATATAAATGAAAACTAAAGGAATGGTTAGCTTCAAGGCAATGATGTATATATTTTTCATTCACAAAGTAACCATTAATGATGCTTGTATAAGGAATTTGAAGTTGAGAAAACATACCTCAAAACTGGAAATCTTGTTTGGAGTTTGAGCACTTCTGGAGGTGTTGTGATGATCTGTATAGCTTCATTGCACTCCTAGGAAGCTATTGCAAGGCTTACTTTGATATGAAAGTGCCTGAAACTTTCTAGAGAAGTCAAATTGCAGGTTTGAGTTTTTGGAAATGGAGGGTGGTGAAAATGGTGTTACAGTTGTGTGGAAAGGATTTGGATAGTTTCTACGTGAGGTATGGAAGCTTTGTGATTGATTTAGAGTGAAAAGACATGAGTGAATTGTGAGTTTGAAGTTCAAGGTCAGAAATGACAAGTTATGGAGATTTTAATGCAAATTCTGGTTTGAGGGAGTATGAGAGTGTTTCAGGGCTTGAGAATTCACGTGTTATCTTGCCAAATAGTTTCTCTATTTATAGGGAAAGGTTGGAGGGAAGGATAACATCAGGTTTGTAAGTTACAAATTTATTGCTAGGTGACTTAGTTTTGAAGCAACATTGAGATAACCTTGTTCCAATGCATAATACAAGCATGGTCTGAGTAGTTAGAGTCTCTATATAAGTTGCTTCTGACTTTGATATTGTGTGTGTTCAGATAGAACAAGTGTAAAGCTGAAGGAGAGTGGACTTTGTGATTAAAGCCACTTTTCCTAAATGGAAGTGTGGACTTTCTTCCTTAAATGGCAAGTCAACTTGGAAAATGCTTGAATCACTTGGACAATGGCTCAAAAGTTTGTGTAATCAAATGATTATGGATATATTTAGAGGTTAAGGGTCCTACAAAGCAAGATTATGCAGCATACTTGAAGATTGGATCATAAGGTTCATCACAAAATGACCTAAAATTCAAGAATGAATGCTCAACTTCTTCTCTTTGATTATCCTAGCTCAAGTATGATCTCTTCAAGTTTTTGGACATTTTGGAAAGCTTGGAACATTTTATAAAACCTTCATGTTGGCCACTTTGGCAAAATCAAATTGGAACTAGGTGAAAATTGGCCAAGAAGTTAGGACAAAAATCTGTCTAAACTTGTTGAAAATTTCACTAAGTGTTTATACAAAAATGTCATGACTTCATGAGCCTATATCTTCAAATCTAAGCATTTTTTGGACATCAACCCTCTAATACAAAGTTGTATAATTCATAAATATATACAACTTTCATGTTGAAAATTTTCTTTGAATCATCTTGTATCTTGGTGAAAAAATGTCATGAAGTAATGAAATTATCAAGGTTAAAAAACAATTGGAATTTTTCTAAGCCTTGGAAATCTTTGAATTTTGTTTACTTTTCTTGACTTTCTTGATTCTTGATGATCAAGTTTTATATTTTTGAAGGTCTTTATGAATCTTGATCTTTGAAATTCAATGTTGATAAAAAAGTCAAAGTTTGACTTTTTATGTATCAGTTAACTTTTCATCAGTTGATCAAATTTCAACTATCAATCCATTGATCTTGAGAAATTATTTGAGCCATGAAATTAGGTTAATATATTTTGTTTGAGTCCTTGAGATCATGCTTCAAGCCGTTAGGTCATGTACTAGGTCAAAAGTCAATGATCAGTCATTATCAATCAAAACCCTAATTTTGACAATTTTGCTCTTTTGATGAATTGAGTGCTTTCCTTGAGGAATTGTGATCAACCCTTGATAAATTGATGAATATTACTTAAAAATGTTGATGTTGGCCAAAATTTATGAATTTTAACTGTATGTTGACCACAATTGACTTTTCACCCAATACAATTGATTTTCGGTCATCTGAGCAATTGGTTGAGCAAATTTGTGGTGCAAGACTTGATACTTGGTATGAGTAATCTTTAAGACATATAATGAACCATGAAAGTAACTTGAGGTATTAAAAGTCCAACTTTCCTTGTGAAAACCAAAACCCTAATTTGTGGTCTCAATGCTTAGGAGGTGAGCTTGTCTGATCAACTCTTGAGCATCCTTGAGCATTTGAGATATTTTGTGGGAAATGTTTTGAAGAAAAGGGAGGGAAAAGTTTGGGCTACAATATCTCAAAATCTTCTTGATATTTTTCTGATTCATTTTGGCCTCTGGACTAGTTCAAAATCTCCTTCTGATTCTGGAACAATATCTCCTTTTGGACTTTCTTCAGAAGTTTGACTACCACCAGAAGCTCCACCTTTGTTAGCTTTTGGACCTGGTCCAGAACCACTACCTTCAGAAATACCATATTCAAAAATTGGATCGCCTTCAGAAGCTATTCCTTTAGAATTTCCTCCTTCAGAATCATGACCACTGTCAAAGGCTGGACTACCTTCATAAGCTCCTCCTTCAGAAGGTCTACCTTTAAAGACATGATTTCCACCAGAAATATGATCATATTCAGAAGCTTGTCCTCTAGAACCTACATCTTCAGAGTTTTCCCTTCTAAAAGCATGATCACCACCAGATTCAAAATCTGGATCAGAATCAGATTCACCATCTGACTCATCTTTAGAGTCTCCAGAAAATTCTTCATCTTCTGACTCTAGCTCTTCTTCAAAACTTTCAAGTTCAGACTCATCTCCAGAGGCAAAATCTTCTTCAGATTCTGACTCATCTTCAGAATCTTCAGCGCCATCTTCTGATTCTGACTCATATTCAAACACTCATTCAGAGTTAGAATATTCAGAGTCATCTTCTTCCCCTTCAGAATCAGAAAATGACAATCTCACAAGTTCCTCATCAGATTCATAGGCCACCAATAGCACAGATTCATCATCAGAATCTCCTTTGGCTATTTTTTCTTTTTCTTTGTTTGACCAACAATCTTTAGCAAAGTGGCGAAACTGCTTACAACAGTAACACTGAACCATTCTTTTGTCACACTTCTCCTTTCCCTTTTGATGTTTCTTTTCATCAGAATAGAAGACTTATGAATTCTGAAACCTACCATGTGTTTTCTACTTCTGGTCCTTCTTGACAAAAGAAGCCTTCAGAGCCTGCTTAACTCCCCTCTCAGAAGTTTTTTCAGTCAGACGCAACTCTTACGCCTCTAGACTGCTTTGCAACTCTTCTATTCTCATGGTGTCCAGATCTTTAAAATGTTTAATTTCTATAACAATGTAATCAAATTGAGGAGTAAGAGACCTCAATATTTTCTTAATGATTACTTGTTCAAAAAGGATTTCTCCACAAGCTTTCATCTCATTAGTGATCATAATCACTCTAGAGATATACTCAGAAACCTTCTCGTTGTTCTTCATGTTGAGATTCTCATACTGCTTTCTGAGAGACTGAAGCTTCACCTTCTTTACTGATGCATCACCACCGTAACACCTACTCAGTTTGTCCCAAGCAACCTTTTCCGTCATCGAATCAATAATTTTCTCAAACACGTTCTCATCTACACACTGATGGATGAAGAACAATGCCTTCTGATCTTTCTTCCTTGTATCTCTCCGTGAATTTCTAGGTTCCTCCGTTGCATGTGCTGCAATTGGAACATAACCATTTGTAACAAGCTCAAGAACACCCCAAGCACCAAACAACACACACATCTGAATCATCCAATGATTCCAGTTTTTGCCATTAAATACTAGAAGCTTAGTGCTTAGACTACCATTTCTGGTCATCTTCAACCTTGTGCAACCACTCAGATCTCACAAACATGGTGTTTTCCAATCCCACAGAATCAGAAAATGTGATTTTAGTCATATTTTATTCAAGATTCAACATGAATTCAAGAACCAAAATTAATCACACAACGCCTCACCGTTTCACTCGTGTTTCCCTGTGGATCCAAACCAGAGCTCTAGATACCAATTTATTAGTGCACAAGGTTAATAAATGAAGAAAAAGGTATGAGAGAATAATATTAAAGCTCTGCAATGACGGCTATAAAGTTGTAAGGAAGAATGATTAAACAATTATGACAACTACCACTAGTCTATTTATACACAAAGTAATTTGCCATGTAGGCCCTAACAAAAGATAAACTAAATAACTAAGCAAACTAAACTTAATAGCTACGATAACAAAAGAACTAGAACCCCAGAAGCTAAACATACTTCTGGGCGTAACATCAGAAGCTTCTGCTTCTAACTGATAACTATTTCTGACTAACAACCTTAGAAGATCCACTGCTTCTGAGCAACACTGCTTCTAAGTAATAACATCAGAAGCTTCTGACTCTAACAACAGCTTCTGAATATGAATTACTGCTAACACCTTTAACTAAAAACCGTTACATAGTATTCCCTTGAAAAATGTTTCGTTACACAAAATAGTCATTTCCGTAAAAAAAATTTAAAGAACGTTAAATTTGACTACGTGGCAATGTTAATGCAATTTTATTTTATGACCTGGCTTTTTTATTTTTAAATTTGAAACATTTGATATTTGGAAACACCTAGCCACCACCCTCTCTCTCTCTCTCTCTCTCTCTCTCTCTCTCTCTCTCTCTCTCTCTCTCTCTCTCTCTCTCTCTCTCTCTCTCTCTCTCTCTCTCTTCCTTCTTCCACCACCACAACTCTTCTCCCTCTCTCTTTGGTTGAAAGTTTCTTATCGGAATCACTTTTGAAAGAAACTCTTCGGCAAGATGCTATATGACACAACAACCGTCTTCATGGAAGTCAAGACCTTTATGTTCTATTCATAAAGATGATCTTTTTCATCTAATTCATAAGGTATCCTTTGGGGATTCTCTTTATGTTTAGGTAAAAATACATTTTATTTCTTAAAGTTTCAATTTTTATTGTTTTTTTCATCTGGGTTATACTGTTATTGGTTGATCTCCTTAAATTTTTGATCTTGAATTGATGTTTCTATTGAAGAAAAGAAAGAAAGTTCTTATTTTTTTTCTTCTTTCTTTGATGGGTTGTTATTAGATTACAGTTTTTTGTGCATTTTTTTGGGTCCGTTTGCTCTGATTATTTAGAATATTTTTTGAAGTATTCATCGATTTTGTTAATTGTTGTGACTACGTGGTAGTTAGTTTTATTAATTTGTTTTGGCTATCAATGATTTTATCCGGGTTAAGATTTTCCAAACATTGACCTATGGACACACTGTATAATTTTGTTTGACATTTGTTCATGCTCATGTCCAACATAACATTTCTTGTTTTTAGTTTGTTCAACTTGTTATTGGACACTAACATGAGTTCTATTAAGTTTTATCTTGCATGTTTAAGTCTTAATAGGTCAAAATCAATTTCATGCAAAGTTTATTACAGTTAAATTAGTCTGACTAGAAGTTAGAGCTCAAGCAAGAAACAATGGTGAATCTCTCATAACCTGTTGAATACATGATTTATTGTATTCTTTTCTTAATATAGGTGGATTCAATTTGGGAAAGATCTTGAATTTCTAGATTCTCCTGGGATACTTCCAATGAGAATCATTATGCTATATAAAAGAATCGTTTCATTATGATATGTAAAAGAATTTTGATTATGAAGTTGTTGTAGATTTGATTTTGTATCTGATTTTCTCATGTGAAATTTTGTTTTTATTGGAATGTTCTGATTTTTTTTATGAAAAGAGAAGAATTGTTATATTTTTTTAAATAATATTAATAAGTTGCGGGGATTTTTAATCTCCGAAAATAAAGTCCTCAAGTTAAAAAAAATATCACCTTTTAATAAAATTGCTTACTCAGTATTATACTATTTACCTACCTATCATATCACATAAGTCATACTTAATATTTTATTAACGGAAGGAACCAAAATATTTAATGGAAGTGAAGCTAAGAAACTATTATGTAGCATTGTTTAGTTAGAGAACCAAAATAAAATTTTGTCTAAAGTTAAGGGACTTAGAAACTAATTATGACTTAATTATTTATCATATATTTTAATTGCATTGCTTGGCTCATATTATTACATCTAATTTGTTTTATCAACTTTTGTTTCTCAAATGTTTTTATTTTATATGTATTAAGTCATGACACTGTAAATTAAAATAGAAAAAAAATTGTGTAATAAATTTTTATATATGAGAAAAAATTATCACATAAAAATTGACCAAAGCATAGTACGATTTTTTTTTTGGAATAACTAGGTATTAAAAAAAACGTAAATAACTATGTTTCGGAGAAAATTACGCAAATAACCATGTTTCAGAAAAACCTACAAGGGAGGAGCCAATCCAGTTGACGCATGCACTTAGTTTTAAAGGGGAGACGCCATCTCACTTGGCGCCTATGTGTAAAAGGCTTTCCCTAAGCCAAGTGAGATGGCGCCTTAGTGCAAAAGGCAGACAATTTTTCGCGTTTTTTATTTTAAATGCGGTACGTTATGTAAACGATATAGGATCAAGAAATTTGACTTTTATTTACACAATATGATTACACACATAACGATTACATAAAAAAATACAGATTAATCAGTGGCCCCCCCGGAACCCGGTAATGACCCCCCGTTCCGCATCCCTGTTCTCGTCTTTCTCGTGTTGGGTTTCGTCGCGTTTCCTGTTGTGGCAGGGTCGATGGCCCAGTGAAGTCAATGCATACCAGATCCATGAAATCGGTCAGATCTCCATATCTAAAAGATCCGCTTTGGTACAGTCGGTTGCCCATACCCTCAAAGTTTGGTCGTGTTGGTGGTGGGTGGGATTCCATGGTTGGTCTGTAGCACTGGTCGTCTGAGTACGGGGGTTAGAAAGTAAATGGATCTTGGGGTGTTTGGTATTGGGAATGTTGAGTGCTTTGGTGATGTTGTTGTTGATGGTAAGTTAGATCGGTTGGTTCATAATCTCCGGAAAATCTCAGATCAGGGCTAAGGTTAGATGTTGAGGGGACCATATTGGGATATGTAGAAGACTGGAATTGTGTGTGAGGTATGCGGGTGTATTGGTATTGTGATTGAAATTGTGGTTGGGTGTGAGTAATATGGGGGTATTGGTACTGAGGTGGTGATTGTGGGGCATGTGGGTGTAATCATATTGTGGTGGTGATTGGGGTTGGGTGTTTGTGGTTCTGTTTCTATGTCCACCCACACGTGTGTCAGTTCTACTCAATCACAGGATCATCAGAAACTAAATTACGATCTCATATGTCAAGAAATCCTACCCCTCGTCAGCAACGATCCATCATTGAAGGTGAAAACCATAATCTCCCACATCACTATGGTATTTAACTATACTCCGTCTTACCGAAAGGCATGGTTAGCAAAGACCAAGGCGATTGAAAAGGTATATGGAAACTGGGAGGAGTCATACCAAGAACTTCCTCGCTACCTAATGCACTTCAGACTTATTCTCTGGTTACTGTTTACATTCTGGAAACACTGCCAGCGTAAGCCCCAAATGGTAGTCAACTCAACGGGAATGGAATATTTAGTCGAGTATTTTGGGCTTTTCAACCTTGCATCACAGGGTTTGTGTCATGCAAACCAATTATACAAATTGATGGGACTTGGTTGTATGGGAAATACAAAGGCACGCTACTGATGGCAGTTGCATAAGATGGCAACAACAACATTTTCCCAATTGCCTTTGCCCTAGTCGAGGGAGAGACTGGTGGTGCTTGGAGCTTCTTTCTCAATAATCTCCGAACACACGTGGCTCCTCAACCAGATCTTTGTTTGATCTCTGATAGACATGCATCTATTGAAAGTGCATACAACAATCCTGCAAACGGTTGGCATGACCCTCCTTTTATGCATGTCTATTGCATTAGATATATCGTCCAAAATTTCACGAGGGAGATCAAAGACAAAGCTGTTAGGAAAGCGGTTATGAATGCGGGATATGCATTGACACAACCTATGTTCAAATATTATCGCAACGAGATCCGTTTGTCAAATCCGGACGCTGATAGGTGGATCAATAACATTCTGGTAGAAAAATGGACTAGGTCATACGACAATGGACAAAGATGAGGCCACATGACAACAAATCTAATTGAATCCATGAACGGGGTATTCAAAGGCATACGAGACCTCCCAGTAAGTGCTTTGGTTAAATCAACATATTTTAGGATGGCTTCGTTGTTTGCCAAAAGAGGTGAAATATGGAATGTTGTGTTGCAATCTGGACAACTATGGAGTGAAAGCTGCATGAAGTATATTAAGGCAGAAAGTGCCAAAGCCAACACCCATCTGGTTATACGATTCGACCGACACAACCACAACTTCATTGTCAAAGAGACAATCGACCATAACGAGGGCCTGCCAAGACAAGAGTATAGGGTTATACTACCTTCTCGTTGGTGCGATTGTGGTAAGTTTCAAGTCTTTCGTATGCCTTGCTCTCATGTCATTGTTGTGTGTGCCTATACTCATCAGGACGCACTACAACTTCTATCTCCCATTTACAAATCTGAAACCTTGCTCAACGTATACAACAACAACTTCCCTTTGGTAGCAAAACCTGATTATTGGCCTGCATACGATGGCGAAATATTATGGCACAATGACCAAATGCGAAGGAATAAAAAGGGTCGTCCCAAAAACAAGCGCATCACAACTGAAATGGACTCCCTTGACAAGCTGGAAAGAAAGTGTGGTTTATGTCGTCAGGTCGGACACAATCGCAAAAATTGTCCGAATCGGGCTACTTGTTCAACCACATAAAAATTGTATTACAAAACATCTTTACTTTTTTAAGTTGTAAACATTAGAGTTTTTCATTAACAACATTTGTTACAATAAACCTTGCGCGAACAAGAAATAAAACATGATAAACCGTCTACGAAATTACAACCGTTAAAACAATTTCATCTGACCCATGCATCATCAACATTACGTCGCTCTGTTTTGACTTCCTCCAACCAAAAATCAGGTCTTCCTGTCGCAAGTGAGGTTGTTGTTCGTCTTCGCTGGATCCTTCTAATTTATTCTCCGTCCTCGATGTCTCCCTCTAGCCATCGCATCAACTCCCTCTTCAGACGCTTCATGGAGTGAATGTGCCAGAATTTCATTTTCATCGGAGGTTTTGTGGCGGAGAAAATAACGTAACCATCTCTGATAAAAATTATGGGCGATGTCATATCGCAAATAACAGAAAAAAAATAAGAGAACAGTGCGAGAAAGTGTGAGGAATGACGGAGAAACGGACGAATTATTTATAAAAAATATATTTTGCCCTAGGAGCCAAGTGAGATGGCGCCTAGAACAAAATGCTCAGTGTATGCGGCAACTGGGTTGACTCCTCCGTTGTCGAATTTTCTAAAATATGATTATTTACATAATTTTTTCCGAAATATAATTATTTAAAAAAAAAATTAATACTTAATTATTTCAAAAAAAAGAGAATTCGCATAGTACATATAGGAAGGATTCTAGTTTTCTTATGTTAAGTTTTTGTAAAAAAATTTACGGATACCAAATTGATATTGGAAAAACCAATATAAATTTTTTGAACATTAAATTTTTATATAAACAATTATACATATTTAAACAAATAATACGTTAAATGAACTTTTTATTTGTAAAAGATCTACATACACATGTAGACAAGAAACATTTGTAGCAGGACATAACATGGCATTAGTAAAAAAAGAAGAACATGGCAATCAAAACCAAATAGATGTCACTGAAGCCAATAATCTAAGTACTAATAATGTACTTATAAAATGCAAAAGTTCTTATCTTTTTGTCTTTTTTGGCAAAAGGTACGTGATTAACGCATCAACGGAAATCTTATGAATGTGGAAATGGGGTATACGTGCCACTGCCAGCACTATATAACCACGGGGAACCCATTTCAAAGTAGTTAAAAGTTAAAATTATAGTTTTTATATCCATGTTATATATATATATATATATATATATATATATATATATATATATATATATATATATGTGTGTGTAAAATCCTAGACTAAATTGAAAATTGATAAAATATATAAAAAAATTAATTAAAAAATGTCAATAACAAATTTCTGAATGATAACGGTGATGGTAATCTACTTTGATATGCATGATCGTATATAAAAATCTTTTTATATAATTTTTTTTTGGTAGGAACCGTGGTCCTCTCGTTAAGTTGAGAGATATCTCATATTATCGCCTTTGAGTGATATACAAATCTTCTCTCTCATGTTTTATATGTTGTTCCAATTTCAATCATCCATATATTAAATAACATTAAATGATATTATTAATTTTCTATATTTTATCAAAATAAATAATTGAGAACAACATCATTCAATTACTTGAGAGAATTCAATTTACTTTGAGTGATATAATATAATATATAAAATATATTATTTTAACAAAAAATATTATAATGTGTTTATAAAAACAATATAAATATATAATTCTTTTATATAATACACAAATATTCATAGTAACAAAATAATAGAATATGATAAAGTTATTAAGTGAAACATAAAATAATTTAATTTTTATTCAATTCTATTAATTTACAATATTTAATTTAGAAATATGAATTATAATAGAAAATATCAAATTTATGAGGTGAAACAACACAATATGTTGTTTTTGTGCGAAATAAAAAATATATTAGTATTAAGTGTGTTAATTGCACTACTCAACAAATTATTAGAAGAGTTTATTTTAATTTTTAAATTCTTTTTTAGCTAATAAAATTATCTAATAAAGTAGTAGCTGGATCCTCGGAGTCATTTATTCAATGTTTAATTTCTATTTCAATTGCAAAATTTAAAAACATATTACTATTCAATAATAAAAACATCTTGTCTTCTTCGTATTTATTGGTGAATAACACTTTTATTCACTAACAAATTAATATCATAGTCATATTTTTAAAGGAAATTGTGAGTGAAACTCGTCATAAAAACTTAAATACGCTATTCAAATCATCAAAGAAATAGATTATAAAACATTGTTATGTGTTTAAATGGTCAAATTTTTAACATATAGGCAACAATAATAAAAACTTTTTTTAGAGGCAAATGACTCTTGAGAAGATGTTGAGGAGGATTGTGAAGTTCTTCATTTGCCAACCAACTCAACACACACTCAAATAAAGTTTTACAAGAAGAAAAAAAGTTAATCAAAGACAAAAGCTTATTTGTTTGTGGTTGTTTAAGAATAAATCTTCAATAGAACAATTATTTACAGCAATATGTTTTACAAGCAATATCTCTAGTGAATGTTCACTAGTGGATAATGGTTGCACTAATCACATGATCTGGGATTAAGATTGGTTTAGAGATATGGACAAATCACATACGCCAAAAGTCAGAACTGGTAATGGTAGATTTATTATTGTCGAAGATAAATGAATTATAGTCGTAGAAAGTTATACACGTATAAAGTTAATTTTTTATGTTTTGTATGCACCTGAGATTGATGGAAACTTGTTAAGTGTGGATCAATTAATTGAGAAAGGTTTTAAAGACATATTTGAAAATAAAAAATGGTTGATCAAAGATACCAATGATTAGGTAATTTTCATTATTAAAATAAGAAGCAAAAGTTCTTCATTTGATCCAATGAAGAATGAGTAAATGACTTATGCAGTTGCTGTTAACACTGCAGAAATATGACACAAATGATTAAGACATTTTCATCATGTCGTAGTACTGAATATGCAACTAAAGAAGTTGGTTCAAGAATTACCTTACTTAGATATCAACTTATCAAACTGTAAGTGTTGTACTCCAAAATTTTCCCTCTCATTTCTCAAGAAATCTCTCACAAGATCTCCTTTGATTCAAGACTACACAAGGTTTGATCAGCTCAAGACACCTCCTTAAGCAGTGATGACTCAAATTAGGGTTTGAGTTTGTACAAGGACAAATAGACTTTTAATGCCCCATATGACTTTCATGGATTATTTTGGACCCTCAAGATTTCTCATGTCAAGTTTCAAGTCGTGGATCACATTTTTGCTCAGTCAATTCATCAATTGACCTAAAATCAGTTGTATTAGGGAAAAAGTCAACTGTGGTCAATTTACAGTAAAACTTCAAAAATTTTGGTCCATATCAACATTATGAACTCATATATGTCATTTTATCAAGTTTGGATCACAATTCCTCAAGAAATTTGATCAGAACATCAAAAGGGCAAAATGGTCAAAATTAGGATTTTGACTAGGAAGGTTCAATTTATGATTTTTGACCTAATAAATGACTTATTAGTTCAAGGCATGATCTCAAGGATTCAAATGATTCATTTTTACCTAATGGCATGGCTCAAAACATTTCTCAAGTTTAATTGATTGATAGTTGAATTTCAGTCAACTGATGAAAAGTCAATTGTAGACTGAAAAGTCAAACTTTGACTTTTTGGTCAAAATCAAGTTCCAAAGATTAAAATTCATCAAGACATGTCAAAATATGAAACTTGTTCATCAAGAAATCAAAAATTCAAGATTTCATTTTGAAAAGTCAAAAATTCAAGATTTCATTTGGAAACTTCCAACATGAAAGTTGTAGATCTCAATGAGATGTAAAACATTTTAAAGCAAAACTTTTTCTAGAAGTGCTTGAATTTCAAGTTATGATTTTGTGAAGACATATTCATGAAACTTGAAGATTTAGTGAAATTTTGCCCTAGTTTAGACAGGATTTTGACCTAACTTCATGGAAATTTTTCACCTAGTTCCAAATTTAATTTTCAAAAATGTCCAACATATAGGTTGTAGAGGATGTTACAAGCTTTCTAAAATGTCCAATAACTCATTGATATCATGCTTGAGCTAGGATAATCGAAGGCAAGAAGTTAGGGTTTCAAAATTGAATTACAAGCCATTTCTTGATGAACACATAATCCAATCTCAATGTTAGGTTGCATAATCTTGCTTTGCAGGTCTTCTAACTTGTATATTTATTCATAATTAATGGATTACACAAACTTTTGAGCTATAATCCAAGTGGTTTAAGCATTGTCCAAGTCCATTTGCCATTTGGGGAAGAAAGCTAACATTGCCATTCTTGAAAAGCAAGCTTTATGCACAAAGTCAATTCTTGAGCCTCTCACTTGTTCCATCTGATCACAATCCATCTACAAAGTCAGAAGCAAGCTTGTTTAAAGCATAACCACTCTACAATAGCAAGTACAAAGCATTGAAACTTATTTTTTCAAGAAAATCACATGTGGAGCTTAAACATTTGATTTTGAATTCTGATCAACAAAAAGCCACAAAACCATTTGCTTATAAATAGAGGCACTATTTGTGAGCTAAGGGACGAGCTTAAGCACCCTGAAACTCTCTCAAACTCCCTCAAATCAGAACTTGCATCAAAACTCCATTTATGTGCACATTATGACTTTGAACTTGTAACTCACAATTCCCTCGTGTGTTTTCCTTCCTAATCAATCACAAAGCTCCTATACATCAAGTACAGTCCATCATTGTCCCTGTTTCATAACTGTAACTCCATTTCCATCATCCTCCATAACCAAAAACAGAGCTCCGCAAGTGGACTTCTCCAGGCCATTTCAGCCATCCATTGCTCAAGCTAAGCATTGCATTAGCTTCCCGGGGTCTTGAGGAAGCTAACCTGATCATTGCAACACCTTAAATCAAGCTCATTTACATTTCATGATTTCCAGTTTTTAGGTATCTTTTCTGAACTTCTATCTTTTCATTTAGGAATTGTTAAGCTTGCATTTGTGAAGATAAAATATAGACATCATTGTCCTGAAACTGTACATGTCCATAGATTTCATTTATATTGATTGAGCTTAGAGAATTTTAGTTTTGAATCTCTGAAAAAAGTTAGGTCAGAATTTGGTAATTTTAGAAATTCTCATTCATCTTTGATTTATAGCTTATGATATTAATATGTTTGGATTCGTATAGAAAAATGGAGCAACTTTCATGTTTGCATCTTTCATTTTTATTGAGAAATGAGCAAGTTACAGGAACCATGGCTGGAGGTTGAAGATGAAGTCATTTTCAGGACTTGACTTATGTTATGTATTTGTTGTTTTGTTTATTTTAACGGATGTACAACCACCCCAGTGGCAAGGCAGCACGCGTTTCATGTCTTGGGCGTGGGTTCAAGCCCCATCGCTGCGACTTCTTGATTTTTCCAGTATTTTCCTCCTTTTTTATCACAAACAGGCGCATATGGGCCTCTAATGTTGGGCCTTGTCTTTTTTTTTTGCTAACTTCTAACCCTTGCCTTCACTTTCACACATCTGGCCCAAACATTTTTTATTTTAATTTAATTTATTTTCTTTTTCTTATTTTATTTTATTTCAGTTTTCTTTATTATTTTTTATTACTATTATTATTATTATTATTATTATTATTATTATTATTTATTTTTTTTATTAATAAAAAATCCAAAAATATTTTATTTGTTTATTTACATATTTAAAAATGCTTTTTATTTTATTTTCTTTTTAAAGACAAAAGACAAAAACATTTTCTTAACAAATTTAATTTATTTTTTCTTAATAAATTAATTACATTTAGGTTTAATTATTTTTATTTTTATATTTAAAATTAATTTAGAACTTAAGTTTCTTTTAATTAATTAATTCTCATATTTATTTTATTAAACTTAAAACCTTTCATAAAAAAACCCTAAAAATGTTTCAAACTTAATTTCTTTTCTTAATTAGTTTAAGTTTAATTTTATTTAATTTTAATTAATCAATTTCTTAATTAGGCCAAAATTAAACCCTTTCATTAAAACCAAGCAAAAATCATTTCCTTTCCATTTATTTTCTTGCACATTTATTCAATTCTTGTACATTATTTAATATGATTGTAATAGATAATTAGGTTTAATTTTCTTGGAATCCCCATTTATAAATTTGTATACCCTCATCCCTTAATGATGTAATAGCGTAGTAATTTTACTTTCCGTAATTTATCGCTTTCATATAAATGTTAGTAATTAAGGTTTGTATGACAAGACTAAAATCAACAATTAGTAAACCCTAATTCAAGATAAACAATGCATGTAAATCAAACACACTATTCACACATGCACCCTTAAGATTAACTCCACTTGTTGCCTAAAAAGTGGTCATGTTATGCATGTGAGATATCTTAGCAAAAACAAATCAAAAATACAAGATCATAGTCCCTCAATGACGCTACAAATGTTGCCTTTCAAAATGATCTTAGTCCCTCAAAGAGAAATTATAAGATATCTCACAACATTGCTATCATGACTATACGATGACCCACGCCCGTCCCTTTACATCCAAAGATAAGGCTTCTTACCAAATCAATGGTAATATAGCAATATCAAAGGAAAGGAAGAAATGAACAAAGACTTTTGAGTAGGTAGATTGCTCCTAGTTGCTTGCTCACTTTCAAAATAAACATCCTTGCTCATTTTCAAAACAAACACCAAACACTTAAAAAAAAAACTTTCAAAACATGAGATATTTTCAAAAGTCCAACACTTTGTATATGTTCTTATGAACGAGAACTATTACAAAGTTTTCCTAAACGAAGGCGCCTTTTTAAAATAATTTCAAAACTACCACAAAGCACATTTTCAAAGAAAAGCAAGTGATCTAGAAAGCAACTAAGAGCCCATAGATAATTATGGATGAAAAGGGTGATAATACCTTCCCTTTTCATAATCTACCCCATGAACTCAAGAAATAATCTCAAAGGTCTTTCCTGTTCTTTTCAGCCTTTCCTTTTGGATAAAAGAAAAGTCGGTGGCGACTCTTGCTAACCGCAACATTTGCGATCAAACGTAAAACACACCAAGTCAGGTCTCCCACTGTATCACAGAACTGACGACTCTGCTGGGGAGAAACTTAAAAGTGGGATTACCTTAGGGCTAGAACACCTTTATTTGCTTTCATTGTTTGACTTGTTTGCTTTACATTTTGGTTCCTTGTTTGGGCTTGTTCTAATCCTCTACCCAGATTTGGGATACCTTATAGGTAAGTAGCAATACAGTGTGGAAACTGTGTGGGGTATACCGACATGGTCTAAGAAATAGCTACGTTAGTATGACACATTTGTGGGTTTCGGTAGCCATTGAATAGTCAAGGAGAATACGGGGCCGCTGTATGGTGTCATGAAGCATTAACTGACTTTAGAACCTTTACTTGACCAACTTGGCCATTAGGAAGTAGTGAGATAGCCGACTTTGGTGCTGTCCAAAGTTGGTTGACACTCGATACTACGCTCATTGAGATCAGACTTCTCGAGATATTTCGGTCGCTGCGAAAGAGGCTTGCGCTGAAACCATGCCCAACAAGAAAGATCTGTGATATTAAGATCCCTTAGAACTCGGTTACTATTTTTAGGACAGGTTTGAGCCAACTAAACTTCAAGAGGGTACTTACCTATAAGAGTCCATGCAAGCCTAAACCTAAGGACTTTTTTTCCTTGTTTGTATATGCTTATCTGTACATAACATCATAAACATCATACTCATTCTCACTAACCATTTCAAGGATTATTGGGATTTATCTTTGTTCTGTTTTATAGGACACGACTTCTATCAGCAAGAATACTATCCAAGTCAATCTCGTAAGGATTCCTTCTCAACTCAAAGAGTTAGCATTAAGGGTCCATGAGAACTCTTCATTCACCGAAAGACATGGCCGCCTCCTAAAGTTGGTTACCTCTAGCACTGATGAAAATATGGTGAAGGTGCTTTTCCAGTTCTTTGATCCTCTACACCATTGCTTCACTTTTCTCGATTATCAGCTTGTACCTACTCTGTAAGAATTCTCTCAACTCTTAAGGATTCCCATTCTCAATCAACTACCCTTCAACGGTACGAAAAGATATCCAAAACCTGAAGAGATTTCCCGAGCACTACACTTTCAACAATCTGGTGTCACGACTAATTGGAAAACAAGGAGTGGTGTCAAAGGTTTCTTAGCCAAGTTCTTGTTTGAGAAAGCTTAAGATTATTGGAACTCTTTGGACTTACAAGATTTTGAAGAAACCTTGGCCCTTCTCATCTATAGGACGGTTTTGTTTCTAAACCCTGACCAACTTATAAACGTAAATGCTGTCAAAATCTTCATGTCTCACAATCCATTGCCTACTTTATTGGGAGATATCCTACTATCTTTTCACTCTCACACTATAAGAAAGAGATGGATCCTCATGTGTTACACTCCTCTCTTGTCTAGATGGCTTATTTCGCATCTTCCCCAGTCTGTATTGAAGAACGAGAAAGTTTTGAGGTGGTCCCAAAGGTTGATGACGCTCAGACATTCGAATGTGCATTGGTGTTCTCGATCCTTGGAGAATGTTACTATCATAGACCGTTGTGGCAAATTCCCTAATGTTCCTTTGCTTGGCATTAGGGGAGGTATCACTTATAATCCTTGCTTAAACTTACGACAGTTTGGTTATGCCCGAAGGGACGGTCCTCATGAGATTCTCATACAAGGAGTGGTATTCGACTACGAGAGCGACGATCAAGGCTACCGTCAGAGGTTTATACGAGCTTGGAGGATGGTAAGAAAAGTGGATAGTAAGACGCTGGTACACAAGAATTCCATTCCCCTTGAGCCTTATCTTAGGTGGGTGCGAGCTCGTGCTCAGAAACTTGTGATGCCTTATCCCTCCATCTTACCAGTTATCATGAAACATGTGGTTGAAGGAGATATTCCGTACACTGTCCTCCATTCCGACATGCCTACTTCTCTTGAAGACTTGCAAAAGGGTTGGATTCAGCTGAAGGAAGAACGAGATACCTTCGAAGCTTGATTCTATGCTAGTGAGAAAAGAGTCTTGGAGCTTACAAAGCAAATACATGAAGAGCAAAGCGTGAACGCATACCTTGTGAAGAGGGTGCGTTCAGTCTTTTTATCTTAGATATTTATTTTGTAAGCCCAAGAGGCATGTTGTAGTCATTTTGAACTAATTAATGAAATTTGACGTTTGTTCATGCTTTGTCTATACAAATTTAAATTTAATAAATCCTTGAAATCATTTGCATACACATCTTCCATGCATCATAACATAACATGTTTTCCATGATAGGTTTTCTTATCTTTCTGCTGTTTATTTCAGCAAGATGGATCTAGAGAAAACTGTGAAGGACCTACAGGCACAAAACTCTCAATTCCAAGAGACTCTACTGGCCCTAGACAAGGGGCAACAAGATATGATGGCATTGCTGGAAGCTAAAAAGAAACCCAAGAGGAAAGCTCTGGTCAACATGGGTAGAAGGTTCAAAGAGTTGGTCCGTCAGATCCCGGTAGTGGAAGACTCATCTGAGAAAGACGAGAATCAGATTGGAGAAGCTGGGAGTACCCAGGCTTGTTGTATTAATGATCAAACGTCTGATGATGATGATTATTTTGACGAGCAGTATCCACCCGCTGATGTCAAGTACAAGCAGTTAGAAGACAGATTGAAGGCCGTTGAGATTCAAGCCGTCCTCGGTTTAGATTTTGATGATTTGGGCTTAATCTCTGGGGTTGTCATTCCCCACAAATTTAAAATACCAGTATTTGTAAAGTACGATGGAGTTTCCTGTCCAAAACTTCACCTGAAATATCATGTGGGCAAGATACAGCCGCACACCGCTGATAAGAAACTATGGGTTCACTTTTTTCAAGAAAGCTTGGCCGGACTCCAGCTAGAGTGGTTCTACCAGTTGGATGGTTCCCGTATCAATACATGGGAAGACTTAGCTACCGCTTTCTACCACCAATACCAGTATAATTCCGACTTGGCACCGACAAGAGTTCAGTTGCAAGATATGACAATGGGGAAGAATGAGGGCTTTAAAGAATACGCACAAAAGTGGAGAGACCTTTCCAGTAGGGTTCAACCACCTTTGATTGATAGGGAGCATATTGACATGTTTATGGGCACTTTGTCTGGTCCATTATTTAACTTATTGGTTGGCTGTTCTTCTTCCGGTTTCACCGAGCTAATCTTAACCGGTGAAAGAGTTGAAAGAGGCATCAAAAGCAGGAAAATTCCTATGGCATCTGCCTCCACTTCCAATCCTATAAAGAAACCTTTTTGCTGCAAAGAAGGAAATCAATATTGTGTACGGGGAAAGGGCCCATACCAAGAAGGATGACCGCCAGTCTATTAATGATGTCTGAATTTCTAATCCAACTCCTGCTCAAAGACCATCTTCTAATCACCAACGCTTCGAGACTCCGAGAAGACAATTCACGAGGATAAGAATGTCACTATCCCAAGCCTTACAACACTTGCTAAAGGATAATTTGGTGATATTGTGCGATCCTCCGGCCAATCAAGATACCTCTTCACCAAAGTATAATCCAAACACTAAATGTGCATATCACTCAAGTAGTCCCGGGCATGAGACTGACCAATGCTGGGCACTGAAGAATAAAATTCAGGATTTGATCGATAACAAGACCATTGAATTTGATCCTCCTCCAACTCTGAATGTAATCACCGCACCTATGCCAAACCATGGCAAGGGTGTCAATGCTGTTGAAGATACAATTTTTGTTTCCTCTGTCAAAGACTTGACTACTCCATTAAACATCATCAAAAAGAATCTGTTGAAAGCCGGGATTTTCCCTGGCTGTGTGAAGGACTGTGTTTGATGTACCAAACAACTCAGTGGATGCGAAGGGCAGAAGGAAGGAATTCAACGCCTGATGGATAGCCACGAAATCCTATTTGAGAAGACTCCGCTTACCAAAAGTTTGACTAATAAATGTGAAGATCTCTCCATTATAACCATCTCAAACAAGCCTTTTAGGATCTCCTCCAAAGGTCCTATCAGGATTTCAAATGAACCAACTGTTTCTCCCCTAATAATTACCAATCCCGAACCAATTCCCTACTCTTCTAACAAAGCAGTGCCATGGAACTATGATGCTGAGGTGTTTTACCATGGGATAAAACAAGACGTCTGGATTGAAGAAAACAAAGCTGATGAAGTTGGTAACATAACAGGCTCAAGCAAGGTAACCAGAACTGGGCGAATCTTTTCACCCAATATCTCACCACCAGTTGTTATAAAGGCACTTGTCCGCATCACTGCTGTTAGGCCAAGTACTGATACAAGAGGGAAAGAGAAGGTTGTTGAGCCTATTGAGAAGGAGATACACGTAAAGGACATTGCTGATGGAGAACCTTCTACTCGTGAAATGGATGAGATCTTAAAAATCATAAAAAGGAGTGATTTCAAGATCGTGGAGCAGTTGGGGAAAACCCCTTCCAAGATTTCTATGTTGTCTTTGCTACTCTGTTCTGATGCTCATGCTCGGACATTAATCAAATTCTTGAAGAAGGCTCATGTCCCTTATGAGACCACGACTGACCAGTTTGAAAATTGGGTGGCAAGCTTGACGGCTGATATTGGTTTTAGATTCTCAGACGCAGATCTGAAACTGCTTGGGAAAAACCATAATAAAGCTCTACATGTTTCTGTCGAATGCAAGGGGACTACTTCAGCGCATGTTCTGGTCGACACTGGCTCTTATTTAAACGTGTTACCCAAGGGGGGCATTAGATTTTTTAGACTGTGAAGGTTTAATCTTGAAACCAAGTGATATTATTGTGAGGGCTTTCGACGGGTCAAAAAGGACAGTTCACGGAGAGGTGGATCTCCCGATCAAGGTGGGCTCACAAGTTTTCAACTCTACCTTCTACATCATGGATATCCATCCTGCCTACTCCTATTTATTGGGTTGCCCTTGGATCCATGGAGTTGGGGCAGTAACCTCAACTCTTCATCAAATCTCAAGTATCCGGTCAAAGGACGAATTATCACTGTCTGTGGTGAGGAGGAGTTCATGGTAAGCCACCTCAACTCTTTCAAATACATGGAGATGGATGGAGAATATATAGAGACCCCGTGTCAAGCCTTTGAAGTTGTGCCACCAATGGTCGCTGCTACCAAATGTTCCTCTGATGTGTCCAAAGTTGTTAAAGTCGTGTCGAAGATGATTTCATTTAAAGATGCTTGTGCTGCAGTTGAAGAAGGAAGATGTGATACTTGGGGGAAACTCCTCTAGATCCCATTCAAAACAGACAAATTTGGTTTGGGTTTCACCGTCAAGGCTCAGAAGGAAGTGATGTGTGCTCGTGCAGGGAAGTCCCCTCTCCGTATTAGAAGCCATGAAGTCAACGCTGTAGGTGATTATGATGATGAATGTGAATTTGAGGATTGGGTGTATCCTACTACAACGGATCTCAACAATTGGCAAGAAAAGGACTTCGTCCCCATCTCTTTCATTGAGGAGTAATCACTTGTTTATTGCTTTTTATTAATTCAAGAACATTTTGTTTGTAATATTAAATAATGACTTTTAAGCCATGTGCCTGGCCTGGGGCACTTTGGTCCATTTGTCAAGGGTTTTGATTTATATTCATGTTATCATATGATCATTAAATACAAATCATTGGACACTTTTGCATTTAAATATTTGTGTTCATTGTATTTATTTTCCTTCAAATACATTTTTCAAAATAGCCATGTGTCTTACATGCACACACACACACACACACACACACTCTTGCAGGTCCTCATCCACTCTGGATCTCATTGCCAATGACTCTACTATTGCCGATTATGACTTTGAATGTCCAATTAACCAAGCCGAAGATGAAGGCGAGGAAGATTGTGAAATACCAGAAGAACTAGCCATAATTCTATTACAAGAGGAAAAAGCTATTAAGCCGCACAAAGAGTCAGTTGAAGTCATCAATCTGGGTACCGAGACAGACAAGAGAGAGGTCAGGATCAACACTAACCTAGAGAGTGGTGTCAAAATAAGATTGGTTCAAATGTTACATGACTATGTGGAAGTGTTTTCTTGGTCGTATGAAGATATACTAGGGTTGGATACCGACATTGTAGTTCATCGTCTGCCAACAAAAGAAGATTATCCTCCTGTCAAACAAAAAGTTCGTCGCATGAGGCCTGACATGTCTGAAAAGATAAAAGCTGAAGTGATGAAACAATTTGATGCAGGATTATTAGCTGTGACATCTTATCCCCAATGGGTTTCAAATGTGGTGCCAGTGCCAAAGAAGGACGAAAAAGTTCGCACATGTGTAGACTATAGGGATCTGAATTGGGCAAGCCCCAAGGATGATTTCCCTTTACCTCATATTGATGTCTTGGTTGATAACACTGCTCAGCATAAAGTCTTCTCTTTCATGGATGGCTTCTCCGGCTATAATCAAATTAGGATGGCTCTCGAAGACATGGAGAAGACCATCTTCGTTACGCAATGGGGCACCTTTTGCTACAAGGTCATGCCATTCGGGTTGAAGAATGCAGGGGCAACATATCAAAGGGCTATGGTAGCTTTGTTTCATGATATGATCCATCATGAAATAGAGGTATATGTGGATGATATGATTGCCATATCACAGACTGAGGAAGAACATCTCAATCACATGTACAAGCTATTCGAAAGGTTGAAAAAGTACAAGTTGAGGTTAAACCCTAACAAGTGCACATTTGGAGTACGATCTGGAAAGCTTCTAGGTTTTGTTGTCAGCGGTAAAGGCATCGAAGTCCATCCTGACAAGGTAAAGGCCATCCAAGAAATTCCAGTTCCCCACTCTGAAAAGGAAGTTAGAGGATTCTTGGGTCGTCTTAATTACATCGCCCGCTTAATATCTCACTTGACTGCTACTTGTGAGCCAATCTTCAAACTCTTGAAGAAAGATCAAGTAGTCAGATGGAATGATGAATGCCAAGCTACCTATGATAAAATCAAAGAATATCTGCAAGAACCTCCTATTCTCATGCCTCCAGTTGAAGGAAGACCCTTAATCATGTACTTGACAGTGCTAGAGAACTCTATGGGGTGTGTTTTGGGCCAACATGACGAGTCTGGCCGAAAAGAGCATGTTATTTACTACCTGAGCAAAATTTTTACCAACTGTGAAACCAGATATTCACTGCTCAAGAAAACTTGATGTGCTCTGGCATGGGCTGCTCGCCAGCTAAGACAGTATATGTTGACTCATACCACTCTGTTGATTTCTAAGATGGACCCAATCAAGTACATCTTCGAGAAAGCTGCTCTTTCTGGACAGATAGCCAGATGGTAAATGATCTTGACTGAGTACAACATTCAATACACAACACAAAAGGCCATAAAAGGAAGCGTACTAGCAGATCATTTGGCCCATCAAGCTGTCGATGATTATCAGTCTATGAACTTTGACTTCCCGGATGAGAGCATCATGCTAGTAACCGTTTGTGCGAAACCTGGACCGTATGACGGACCTGAACAAGGATCCCGGTGGACTATGGTCTTCGATGGGGCTTCCAATGCCTTGGGTAATAGAATTGGTGATGTGATCATATCCCCTGAAGGTTTCCATACTCCATTCACTTCCAAATTATGCTTCGATTGCACGAACAATATGGCTGAGTACGAAGCATGCATTTTGGGTCTAAAAGCTACCATTGATTTGAGGGTCAAGCATTTGAATGTGTTTGGGGATTCTGCTCTAGTGATCAGCCAAGTAAAAAGGAGATTGGGACACTAAAAACCATAATCTCATCCCATATAAGGAGCTTGTGCTATCTCTTATTCCTTACCTCGAAGAGATCACCTTTGAACACTTCCCTAGGGAAGAAAATCAGTTGGCTGACGCCTTGCCAACCATGTCTTCTATGTTCAAGGTCAGATGGGACAACGAAGCTCCTATGATTACAATTAAGAGATTCGGAGAACTTGCGCACTGCTGTGATCTTGACAATGACACTGAAAAGCCATGGTACCATGAAGTAAAGAGATACCTTGAAGTACAAGATTACCCTAAAGGGGAATCCATCAATGACAGAAAGTTCTTACGAATATTTGTAGCCAAATTCTTCCTAAGTAACGGAATTTTGTACAAACACAACCATGTCTCTACTCTACTCTGATGTGTGGACAAGAAGGAGGCACATGAAATTATGGAAGACATGTACGATGGTCTCTTTGGCACTCACTCTAGTGGATATACCATGGGCAAGAAGATTCTGAGAGTTGGCTACTATTGGTCAATGATGGAGACTGATTGCCATCAACACTCAAGGACTTGCCACAAATTCCAAATCTATGCTGACAAGGTCCATGTGCCTCCTATCCCTCTGAACGTCATGACCGCTCCGTGTCCATTTGCAATGTGGGGCATTGACATGATTGGAGAGATCAAGCCCACTGCTTCCAATGGACATCGCTTCATTCTGGTCGCTATTGATTATTTCACCAAGTGGGTCCAAGCCGCCTCATTTGCCTCAATCACCAAGAATATGATAGCCAGATTCATCAAACATAACCTCATCTGCCGCTATGGTATCCCCGAAAGGATCATAACCAAAAATGGGACTAACCTTAATAATGCTATGATTATCGAGCTTTGCACTCAGTTCAAGATCAAGCATCACAATTTTTCTCCTTATAGACCTAAAATGAATGGCGCAGCCGAAGCAGCCAACAAAAATGTTAAGAGGATTGTGTAGAAGATGGTAGTGACCTACAAGGATTGGAATGAGATGTTACCATTTGCTCTTCACGGCTACCGTACTTCAGCTAGAACATCAACTGGGGAAACTCCCCTTTATTTGGTCTATGGCATGGAAGCTGTTTTACCAGTGGAAGTTCAGATTGCCTCACTAAGGATTATGAATGAGACAGGCCTAGGCGAAGACGAGTGGATTCAGACAAGATTGGATCAGTTTAACTTGATCGGTGAAAAACGATTGGCTGCTATTTGTCATGGTCAAACGTACCAAAAACGCATGATCAAGGCTTTCAACAAAAAGATCAAGCCTCGAGTATATCAAGCTGGTGACTTGGTGATAAAGCGCATCATTCTGCCACAAGGTGACCCCAGAGGCAAATGGACTCCCACCTACGAAGGGCCATTTATTGTCAAGAGAGTGTTCTCTGGCGGTACCATGATGCTTACTACCATGGATGGTGAAGACTTCCTGCATCCTGTGAACGCGGACATAGTTAAAAAATACTATGCATAAGAGACCCGCTAGGTTGACACACCTAGGAAAAATAAGGGCATCCCGGCAAACCAAAAGTTTTGGGCAAACATTATGGATATATGCAAAAGATTGTACACCCGGCAAGTTGAAAACCCGAAAGGGCGACTTGGGCAAAAATGGGTATCCTGGTGGGCTGAAAACCTGAAAGGGTGGTCCAGGAAAAATTTAAGGATTGAAAGCGTATGACTATGTCCCGTGGAATCACCACAGTCAACTTTATTACCAAGGTCCGTGTTGTACCCCAAAATTTGCCCTCCCATATTCTTCAAGATTTGTCAAGAGTCATCTTCAAATGGTTCAAGACTACTCAAGAGTTGTACAGTTCAAACCACCTCCTAAGCCAGTCAAAACAAGGGTTTTGGTTCTTTCAAGGAATTTGAGGTTTTCAATGGCTCAATCAAGTCCCATAGGCCTATATGCATTCTCAAGCACCTACATGCCAAGTTTCAAGACTCACAGTGCCAATTTGCACAGTCAAAAGTTCCATTTGACCCACAGTCAACTGCAACGGCAAAATGGTCATTTTACAGTCAAAAGTCAGAATTTTTGGTCAACATCTTATTTTGAGTCCACAATCATCATTTGATCAAATCTTGATCATGATTCCAAAAGAATGACTCAAAAATCATCAAGATGCAAAAAGTTACTATTTTTGAACAGCAGAAAAGTCAACTGTATCTTGACCAAGGCATAACTTTCTCATGGTTCATCAGAAAAATCCCATCCAATTCTCATTTTGAAGGGGATGACATTTCATACAATCCATCTTCATATTCCAAGTCCAAGAAATGCTCTCACAAAAAGTTATCAATTTCTACATTATAGGTCAAATTCAAAAGTCAACAAAAATGCACTTTGAGTCAAAGGCCATAACTTGAGATTGGTAAATACAAATGACATGGGACCAAAGGCATTGGTTAGAGGACTTCAAGACCTTTCCAAAATGTCCAATAACATGTTCATATGATCAAAATTGAGCAAGATGTGCATTGGAGAAGTTGGGAAATTTTCATGAATTTGCAAAAGTCAACTTTGCTCAAAACACCTTATTTTTGCTAATGGGCCTCAAATTTCTTCTTGAAACTTCATCCATGGCCTATGCACGACCCATCAAGCTTAATTGAATTTATTTTCTTATTTTTTATTAATTAATTGGATTTTTAATTAATATTAATTCATTTAATTAATTTAAATTGTAGGAAAATACAAAGATTTGGTTTTTCAATCTTTTTGTGAAGCAAATATGGTCAAGATATGCTGGCAATTTCGTGTACAAATCAAATATGCAAAAATATCCAAGTTTGGCAACCTTTTCCAATCATGAAAATGCAAAAAGATTTGATTTCCAATCAAATATTCAATCATCAATTCCATGGATTTTGGCTCAAGATTGTGACCTAATTTCATTCCTCTATATATATACAAGCTAACCCTGATGCCACACACGTGAGAAAGCTGCAACAACAGACCCTAGCATATTGAAAAAAATTCAAGAAACTTGAAAACCTATTCTTATATTCCAGGCCAATTCAAGGCATTATATTGATTCAAACACCTTGCTGGAAGTGTCAGGAGTGATTTACAATTGAAATCACACGCTAAAGCTCAAAGAATCCAAGGATACAGAACCACGGTTTGCACATTTTATCCATAATCGTAACTCTTAATTCATGAGCATTTAACCTGATTTTTTGATTGTTTTGCATTGCTAGTAATCATATGAAGCTAATGGCATAAGTTAATTGAATTATAATGCACAAAATCACAAGATGCCATGGACGAATTTTAGGGTTCATGAGCTTTGAAATTGGGGCTTTGCAGTCCAGGAAAAATTAAGACTAATAAAACCCATGGTTGAATTCGTTAGGACAAGACGAAAACAAAGGAACCCTCGCGAAATATTTATGTGTACCATAGCTCTAATCGCTATTTTTCGTGCAAGCATGTTGTGGGGGTTAAAAACCCTCGCTATTTGATTTTGTTTTTACAGGTACAACGAAGAAGATGAGTACGTGTTAGTACGTGGTTGGCTGGTTTAAAAATACGCGCGTTATTTTCTTTTTTAGCATATTGACCAATTTTCTTAATATAATAATTGTTTGTTATTCTAATAATGAATGAAGCGTGATGGTGGAGTGGTTAAGGCATTGGCTTGGTAGCATTGGGACCTGGGTTCGAATCCCAGGTTCCCCAAACATTATTTGTTCTTTTTCCTCAGGTATTCCAGTACAAAGCTTGCAAAGGAGTCCACCATGCATCTCCCATTCCCAGACGCCATGTGTCTCCACCCTCAAATCCAATGGCCATGAGATGATCATCATACTCCCAGTCAACACGCGCCCTGGACAATCACCAAAGTCAAAGCAGGCTTGAGGATAATGGGCCACAAATTCCAGAACTTACCTCCTAAATGGGCCAGTACCCCCCTGGTTTATTCTTCTTATTTTTTTCTTTTATATTTTCTTTCTTTTAATTATTTTTAATTATTATTATTATTATTTAATTAACCAAATTAACTTTTTTTCATAATAAATTCAGAAAACTAAAATATAATATTTATTATTATTATTATTAATTTCACCTTTAATTTATTATTTTTGTAAATAAATATAACAAGTTAATTTAGTCTTTTTAATTAGGTTAATTTCAATATTTTTTGCAATAAATAAAATAAATTAGAATTAGGATTTTTACTTACTTTTGACTATTTCTTTTTTATTTATTTTCCTTGAGACATTAAAAAACCAAAAATTCTTTTTATTAATTAATTAATTAGGTTTAATTTAATTAAATGCAAAAATAACAAAAAAACTTCTTTCTTTCTAAAAAAAAAGGGTCAAAACCCTAAGGACTTCTCCGATTCAATTTCTTTTCGCGCATATTATTTTTGATCCATATTTATGTAATTGCTCCGAGAATGTAATAGCGTTAATTAAGACTTTTTATCGCTTTCATTTATTTTCTGCAATTTACTTTTTCCAAGGGTTTGTTTTTGGCGATGTAAATACCCGACGCCTTGTAATAGCGTAGATTTACTTTCCGCAATTTACTTTCCACAAATATTAACTGTTATATGTATGTTAATTAGGCTATGCATGACAAGACTTATCCTTAAAATAAAATCAATCGTAGCTCACCATAACATGTGCAAAGATAATTTAACTGAATCCTGACACACTCGCACATGCCACTCCTAGGGTACGCCTCACTTGGTTGCCTCGACGTGGTCATTGAGTATAGGGTGTTTTAGAGGTCGCCCTCCTGTCTAAAGATCAAAGTTGCCTCGAAACGGTTGCCTCGGATAAAAAAAGATCTAAGACATTAGGGTTACCGCTAAGGCGTCCTACTATTGCTTTGGTGACCACATGTCCCTATAATCGAATTGACCCGAAAACTCCAACGACGGTGCTACCTACTTCTCAATAGTGGGATAGTACTGTCTAAAGGACATTTACACAACTTAATTTCTTTTGAGTAGGTAGAGGTTCTCAGGTACTTGCTCTTTCAAAAACAAAAATACTTTTCGCACTTACACTTTTCAAACAAAAGTTGTCAAACAAACACTTCATACACTCTTGAGGACAGATACAAGAGTTAAATCGAAGTTTTCAAACAAACTTTTTCAAAACCCACAAACACAAGAAAAGCAAAACCTTTTGAAAACATAGTGAGCAAGTACCTAAGAGCCCGTGGATAACCACGGATAGAAAGGGTTCTAACACCTTCCCTTTCTATAATCTACCTCCCGAACCGAGAAACATCTCGAAAAGGAATTTTGTTGTGCTTTTGTCCTTTCCTTGTTGGAGAAAATAAAAGACGGTGGCGACTCTTGCTTACCGCGACATTTGCGAAACGCAAACGCGAACCAGCATTCCAAAACAGTCAGTTCTATTTCCACCGATCACAGAACTGGCGACTCTGCTGGGGACAATATAATAAGTGAGGTGTACCTTAGGATTAGATCATTCTATGTTTTCAATTGTATGCTTTATATGCTTTAAGTTTTGTGGGCTTGCATCGGAGTTTTATAGATCCTAACCCAGATCTGGGGGATACCCTTTAGAAGTAGCAACAAACTGTGAGGGAACTGTGCGGGGTATACCGACATGGTTGAAGCAGTTGCTACGTTGATGTGGCACTTTGGTGAGTACCGGTAACCCTTGAGTCAAGTCAAGGAGAGTACGGGGCCGCCGCGTGGTGTCGCGAAGCATCAACTGACCTTAGAACCTTACTTGACCATCCTGGACTTTTTAGGGGTAGTGAGATGACCGACTTTGGTGCAGTCCGAAGTTGGTAGATACTCGATACTACACTCATTGAGGGTTGTTTTCTTGGAATATTTTGGTCGCCAGTTAAGTGGCTAAATCAAAACAATGAACATAGAAAACAATCCAATGATATTGAGCTCCTTAGAACCCGGTTACTATTCATAGGACAGGTGTTGAGCCAACCAACTTCAAGAGGGTAGTACCTAAACTTCATGTTGGCCTAAACTCTAAGGGCTGTCTGGTGTGACTTGTGTGCCTTTACCATGTTTGCCTTTTGTGAATACTTGTGGTGTGCCTTTATCATAACATCATAACATCATGACGCATCATATGCATTTACTAACCACTTCAAGGGTTCGGATCTTCATCTTTGTTTTTGTTTTGTAGGACATGGAGTCTCTCTGCAGAAAAACAATTCAGGTCAACCTTTTAAGGATCCCTCCTCAGCTCAAGGAGCTTACATCCAGGATTCCCGAGAGCTCTCCCTTCAGTGAAAGACATGGTAGACTACTCAGCTTGGTCAACACCAACATTGAAGAAGATATGATAAAAGTTCTCTTCCAGTTCTTTGACCCCTTGCACCACTGTTTCACTTTCCCTGATTATCAATTGGTGCCTACTTTGGAAGAATTTTCTCAGCTTCTGAAAATTCCCATTCTTAGTCAACTACCCTACAACGGTACGGAAAAGGAACCAAAACTTAAAGAGGTTGCTCAATCATTACGTCTGCAACCATCCGACATCAAGGGGCATTGGGAAGTCAGAAGTGGTATCAAAGGATTCTTGGCAAAGTTCCTGTTTGAGAAGGCACAAGAATGTTGGAATTCTCTCGACCTACAAGCCTTTGAAGAAATTGTGGCACTCCTTGTCTATGGGTTGGTGTTGTTCCCAAATCCTGATCAACTTATAGATATCAATGCTGTCAAGATTTTTATGTCCAAGAATCCCATACCTACATTGCTTGGGGACATCCTCCACTCATTTTACACTGGAACAATGAGAAAAAGAGGCGTTCTCATGTGCTGCACTCCTCTCCTGGAAAGGTGGTTTATTTCGCACCTTCCACAATCAGTTTTGAAGAACAAGCGGGGTTTAAGGTGGTCACAACGACTAATGACCCTCACACATTCTGATATACATTGGTGTTTGTAGGTGTTTAGGTATTGGCTTGCATTTTTGGTAAATTCCAAGTGTATGTGTGAATGTCATGACTGATGTCATAACATTCTAGTTCAGGTTGTACTAACTCTTTAGGTACATGTGCAGAAAAATATTGTAACTCAAATACTGATGTTTATAAGTGTGTATCTGAGCATGTTTGCAAAATGATCACATTTTGCTAATCAGTAGACAGGTTTTCTCAGATGTCATAACAGATGTTATGACATCCTGTTCTGAACTAGCAGGATTACAGGATTGGATAAGTCTGAGTTTTTTCAGGAAATAACTCAGTCCTTCCTAAACAGAATCCTGCGTTTTCTGAGGAGTAACCTAGCTCAATCCTAACCTGATCAATGAAGTACTGTGACCTGGTCTTAAGGTCAAACGGAATCAACCCTAGGTTTTTGGAAACCCTAACTGAAGTTGCAGCTGCTATATATTCAACAGAGTTGCGGTTTTTGAAGGCATCCCTGCTGATTGATTAGAAGATCAAGTTTGTAATCTGTATAGATTTGTTTATTGTACTCCAAGCAATTATCATTGTGATAAGTGTCTTGGAATAGGTTTCAATTGTAAGGGTTGTGTAGCACTCAAAGCTTTGAAGCAAGAGTGTTTGAATGTTACTTGACTAAAGCTGTGAAGCAGAGTCAAGTTAGTTGTGTACATCACTCAAAGCTGTGAAGCACGAGTGATTGTGTTACTTGATTAAAAAGCTGTGAAGCTTAATCAAGAGTGTGTTTTGAAGAGTGTCTTCATCAATTCTCAAGTCAAATTGGTTTATGTATCACTGCTGTGATTGAGGGGGAGTGAGTAGGAACTCAGGTTTAAGTTGTACTTAGATTAGAATTGCATTGGGTAGGTCTTAAGTGAAGGAGATAAACTGGTTGGTTTATTCCTGAATTAACATCTCTTATAGTGGATTCTCTCCCTGGCTTGGTAGCCCCCAGAGTAGGTGTTGTTGCACACTGAACTGGGTAAACAATTGACTGTGTTGTTTACTGCTTTTGTATTTACTGTCATATAGTAAGTCAGATACGGTGTCATAACATCGGACGTGACATTAAGTATCTGTAGCCAGAATTTTCAATTGGTATCAGAGCAGGCACCCTGCCTGTATTACTGGGTGAGATCTAGGGATATCACTTTCTGGCACTATGGACAAAGAAGGAGTTTTTGGAAACAGACCACCCATTCTGGATGGAACTAATTATGACTACTGGAAACCTCGTATGATTGCCTTCCTAAAATCTCTGGACAAAAAGGCTTGGAGAGCTGCTGACAAAGGATGGATTCATCCCACCATAACTGAAAGAGATGGGACAATCAGTCTGAAGCCTGAGGAAGATTGGAGTAAAGAAGAAGATGAGTTAGCTCTGGGAAATTCAAAAGCCTTAAATGCCTTGTTCAATGGAATTGATAGAAACATCTTCAGATTAGTACATCAATATGAACTGGCCAAAGAAGTTTGGGACACCCTCAAAACTACTCATGAGGGCACTTCCAAAGTAAAGATGTCAAGGCTTCAGATGTTGACCACTAAGTTTGAGAATCTAAAAATGATGGAAGATGAAACCATCCATGAATTTCACATGAACATCTTGGAGATTGCCAACACCTCAGGAGCACTGGGAGAAAAAATGTCAGAAGAAAAACTGGTGAGGAAGATTCTCAGATCCTTGCCTAAAAGATTTGCAATGAAGGTAACTGCCATAGAGGAAGCCCAGGACATTAGCAAGTTAAAAGTGGATGAACTTATTGGGTCTCTTCAGACTTTTGAGATGGGGATCACTGATAATGGTGACAAGAAGAACAAAAGCATAGCACTTGTAACCAACACTGATGTTGAACACAAGGAGGATGAAGAAGAAAACATATCAGAAGCCATTGCCATGCTTGGAAGACAGTTCAACAGGCTCATCAAAAGAATGGACCCAAAGTTAAGGTCAAATGTTCATAACATTCCTTCTGACATTGACAGTTCCAGCAGAAGACCAAGATCAGAAGATAAGGGAAACCAAGGCAGAGGTATTCAATGCCATGGATGTGAAGGATATGGACATATTCGAGCTGAATGTCCTACCTTTCTTAAGAAGCAAAAGAAAGGAATGACTGTAACCTGGTCTGACTATGATTCAGAAAGCAATTCTGAAGAAGAATCTGCCAAACTAGTTACTGCCCTAACTAGTGTTTGTACTTCTGAAAGTGACACCAGTGATGAAGAAGTGACATTTGAGGAACTGGCTGATACCTACAAGAAATTATGTATCAGAAGTGGTGAAGTCTGTGTGCAAAATGAGAAACAATCAAAACTCATTGTAAAGCTGGAGGCTGAAAAGAGAGCAAATCTTGAAACTATAAGTCGTTTAGAAGGAGAAGTTCAACTACTGAACTCACAACTGAATCAAATGACCAAATCAGTCAAGATGTTGACCAATGGAACAGACAAATTGGAAGAGATTCTTCAGGCTGGACAAAATATGGGAAATAAATCTGGCCTAGGATTTGTGGAAACAAAGAAATTTGTTACCAGGAAGCGAATGTCAAAACGGATGTCTCAACATTACTCTCAACATCAGGGACAGAGACACATGAAGAAAAGGTACCAAAGATGGAGATGTCATCATTGTGGGAAATATGGTCACATAAAGCCCTTCTGCTTCAGACTACATGGATATCCTAATCAGAAATCAGATGTCAAACCTAAGTCTAAAAAGGTACCACACGCTCCTCAATGGAAGAAAAAGGCTACTGCACTGATAGCACACACTTCCCTGAAGATCTCAGCAAAGGAAGATTGGTACTTTGACAGTGGATGTTCCAGACACATGACTGGATTCAAAAATCTCCTCAATAATGTTATGCCTCACACCACCAGTTTTGTGACCTTTGGAGATGGTGCTAAAGGAGAAATCAAAGGAGTTGGTAATTTGGACTACCCTGGAGTTCCAAGTCTGAATAAGGTACTGCTGGTAAAAGGGTTGACTACTAATCTCATCAGCATCAGTCAACTATTTGATCTAGGACTCATGGTCAACTTCTCAAGATCTGAATGTCTAGTGTTTAATGAAAAACTAGATATTGTAATGAGAGGAATAAAATCCAAAAATAACTGTTATGTGTGGCAGCCTGAGAACACTGATATCTCCACTTTGAGTCAAATCATCAAAGAAGAAAAATATATGAAACAGTGGCAGCATAAACTTGAAGGAATGAAAAGAGCTATTCCTATGGAAGATGTCAGAAGAACTCCTAAACTACAGGCTGATAATATATGTGATGTGGCAAAGAACAAGTCTCATAAATTCTGTTCTCAAAAAGTCTGGTCAACACAGATGCTACCTGAAGACAATGTTACACAAGATGTTGTGACATTGTGGTGTGATAATCTGAAAACATTCAACATTTCCTTAAACCCTATTGACTTTGGAGAGAAGAAATCATTTGAACTGAAACATAGTTTCTCTGAGCTTCAGCTAACTGATTCTTCTACCAAAGCGCTTGTTGGAAATCAACTTGAAAATTTGAGGGGCAGATTGGGTATTCACCAACATGAGAAATTATAGCAATTAGTTTTGCTGAAAACAAGGGTTGAAGGGATTAATTCTATTAAGTCTATATTTAGTGGGTTGATCATATTCATTCACAATTCCTTCAAAAGCCTTCAGAAGTTGAAAAGACTCCCTTGTACTCCCTATCTCTCTCATCCTTGCAACCTGTTTTCTCCTCCCAATCAAAGAGTTTTCTCAAATTGCTACTGCTACTCAACGTTAAACACAATGTCTCAGACATCATCTTCCACTATAGCGGCTTCGTCTCACTCATCATCATCGTCATCTGATCAAGATTCTAGGGCAATCACGACATGCATAGAATCTGAAGTACTTGAGGTCACTCCTCTCAGGGAGATGGCAACTAACCCAGCCAAAATCAAGAAGCTCAGGACCAGACATGCAGGAAGAGCTCAAGCTGCAGTCTCTGGTAATTCTTCTCTTCCTTCATCTACTATACCTAATAAAGAAGGAACAGTTCAAGTACACCAAGCTATTGCTAGACTGGTTACTAGCATTCTGAGTGGCAACCAATCTGTACCGGGGATTTCTATTCCTTTGAATCAATCTGAAAGTCCAAATGTGGAAGGTTCTGAAAATATAGATGTCACTGAGGATGTTGTGACACCAAAAGACAACATTCAGAATCCCTCTGAAAAGGCTGCTGATCCACCTATCATTGATGTGGATGAAGAGTACTCAGATAATGAACTGATTGCTAATGTGAACCCTAGCATTGCTAGGAGACTGATGAAAAGAAAAAGTAGTGAGACTGTTAAACCTAAGAAGTCCAAGGCTGAAGGGATGGCTGAAAAAATTCAGACAAAAGCGAAGAAGGCACAGGTGCTGACTGCTAGACAACCAATCTCCAAGAAAAGAAAAGAACCTGAAACTTCTGACTCTGATGATGAATCAGAATTTGAGATTGACATTGACAATACTCCCATCAGAAGGAAGCTCCCCTCCAGCAAGATTGCTAGAGTGCCTGAAGTGCCAACTGACAACATCTCCTTTCATCATCCTGATAATGCAAACAGGTGGAAGTATGTCTGCTTGAAGAGAATAGCCTTGGAGAGAGAACTCAACAATGATGCTTTGGAGTGCAAAGACATCATGGAACTAATCAGGAATGCTGGTCTAATGAAGACAGTGATGAAGTTTGGCAAATGCTATGAAAATCTGGTTAAAGAGTTTGTAGTAAACTTGTCCAATGATTGTGCTGATGGGAGGTCAGCTGACTTTGAGAGTGTGTTTGTTAGAGGAAGAAGGGTCAAGTTCTCTCCATCAGAAATCAACAAGTTTCTTGGAAGAACAAATAAGGACTGTCCTGATCTAGAGGCAACTGACAATGAAGTATGCTTGACCATCACTGCCAGGCAAGTAAAGTGCTGGCCATTGAAAGGGAAGTTGAATGCTAGTAAACTCAGCATGAAATTTGCCATCTTGCATAAAATAGGTGCAGCAAACTGGGTGCCTACAAATCACAAATCAACCATCTCCACAGGATTGGGGAGATTCATCTATGCTGTAGGAACCAAGACTGCCTTTGACTATGGAAGGTACATTTTTGAACAAACCTTGAAGCATGCTGGCAGTTATGCTGTCAAAGGACCAATTGCCTTTCCCTCCCTCATTTGTGGAATCATCCTTGCACAATATCCTGACATACTTGTAGCAAGAGATACAGTCTGCAAAAGAGCCCCTGCCCTTGGCCTGCACTACAAACTGTTTCAGGGATCCCATGCTCCAGACATTGTCTTAACATCAGCTGAGACATCGTCTGCAAAGAGCCAGTCCAAAACATCAGATGTCATAGCTGTCTTAAAAGAAACTTGCAAAGATCTGGATGCTAGAAAAAGGACCCTAGAAGCACTAATTGCCAAGCTAGAAAAGGAAGAAGCTGAAGCAAGCATGAGGGAAGAAGATGAAGGACAGCTCAACATTGAAGAAAGTGGCTCCTCTGAGTCTGATGACAGTACTTGAAGGATGATTGCTGCTTGGTGATGTTGCTGGTGGAGTTTGGAAGTATGTTCTGCTGTTGTCTGCTGCTGATCTCATTATTTTGTCTTGGATAACTGTATTACTTTATAAACATGTAATCTTTGGCCCATTTGTGGCTAAAGTGGGGGAGAATATTTTTGGTACTGCTTAATTAGTACTTAACACTATATTTTTCTGCTGTCACTTATTTCTGCTGCTATCTATCTATCTCTGATTGTTTAGGGACTTTAGCCAAAAATCTGCCAAAGGGGGAGTTTGTAGGTGTTTAGGTATTGGCTTGCATTTTTGGTAAATTCCAAGTGTATGTGTGAATGTCATGACTGATGTCATAACATTCTAGTTCAGGTTGTACTAACTCTTTAGGTACATGTGCAGAAAAATATTGTAACTCAAATACTGATGTTTATAAGTGTGTATCTGAGCATGTTTGCAAAATGATCACATTTTGCTAATCAGTAGACAGGTTTTCTCAGATGTCATAACAGATGTTATGACATCCTGTTCTGAACTAGCAGGATTACAGGATTGGATAAGTCTGAGTTTTTTCAGGAAATAACTCAGTCCTTCCTAAACAGAATCCTGCGTTTTCTGAGGAGTAACCTAGCTCAATCCTAACCTGATCAATGAAGTACTGTGACCTGGTCTTAAGGTCAAACGGAATCAACCCTAAGTTTTTGGAAACCCTAACTGAAGTTGCAGCTGCTATATATTCAACAGAGCTGCGGTTTTTGAAGGCATCCCTGCTGATTGATTAGAAGATCAAGTTTGTAATCTGTATAGATTTGTTTATTGTACTCCAAGCAATTATCATTGTGATAAGTGTCTTGGAATAGGTTTCAATTGTAAGGGTTGTGTAGCACTCAAAGCTTTGAAGCAAGAGTGTTTGAATGTTACTTGACTAAAGCTGTGAAGCAGAGTCAAGTTAGTTGTGTACATCACTCAAAGCTGTGAAGCACGAGTGATTGTGTTACTTGATTAAAAAGCTGTGAAGCTTAATCAAGAGTGTGTTTTGAAGAGTGTCTTCATCAATTCTCAAGTCAAATTGGTTTATGTATCACTGCTGTGATTGAGGGGGAGTGAGTAGGAACTCAGGTTTAAGTTGTACTTAGATTAGAATTGCATTGGGTAGGTCTTAAGTGAAGGAGATAAACTGGTTGGTTTATTCCTGAATTAACATCTCTTATAGTGGATTCTCTCCCTGGCTTGGTAGCCCCCAGAGTAGGTGTTGTTGCACACTGAACTGGGTAAACAATTGACTGTGTTGTTTACTGCTTTTGTATTTACTGTCATATAGTAAGTCAGATACGGTGTCATAACATCGGACGTGACATTAAGTATCTGTAGCCAGAATTTTCAGTGTTCTCGGTCCAGAGAAAATGTCACTATCATTGACCGTTGCGGAGAATTTCCTAATGTTCCTTTACTTGGAATTAGAGGAGGCATCACTTACAACCCCTGTCTGGCTTTGAGGCAATTTGGATATGCTCGGAGGGATGGACCTCATGACATGCTGATCCCTGACATAGTTTTTGACTTCGACAACGATGCGCAAGGGCTTCGCCAAAGGTTCATCAGAGCTTGGAGGATGCCTAACAAGGTGGATAGTAAGACACTGGGGCACAAGAATTCCATCCCCCTTGAGCCTTACCTCAAGTGGGTACGAGCCCGCTCCCAGAAGCTTATGATGCCATATCCTCACATTCTCCCTGTGATCAAAGAGCCAGTTATGGAAGGAGAGGTCCCATACACCATCCTACATCCTGACATGCCAACATCTTGGGAAGAAATGCAAAAGAGCTGGATCCAACTAAAGGAAGAGCGAAATTCTCTTGAAGCTAGTTTACATGCCAGTGAGAAGAAGGTCTTGGATCTCACCCGCCTACTTCACGAGGAAAAGACCCTCAACACTTACATCGCTCTAAAGAGGATGCGCAATGTCTTTTGGCATTAAGTATTTTGTAATATTTCGCCCATGAGGCACTCATGTACTAAACAAATTACTTCTTAATATGATGTGTGTTCCTTTTTTGTTTACAACGTATTTGAATTTTCGAACCCTCGAATGCATTGCATAAATAGCATACCATGCATCATATGCATAACAGGTACACTTTTTACAGGTCACTTATCTTCTTTGCTGTTTATTTCAGCAATCATCATGACTTCTGAACCTACTACTGAACAAGCTATCAAGGCCCTCCAGGCCCAGAATGCCCAGTTCCAAGAGTTGGTTATGAGCCTAGCCCAGGGTCAACAGGAGTTGAAGACTCTGATTCTGAAGAAGAAGAAGAAGAGGACCGTCTTGTTCAACACTGGACGCAGATTTGGGAATGGACTGCAAAATGAGGTTGATTTGACTACTTCCTCTGTAGGGAAAGACAATTCCCAAGAGAGAAGGGTTCCTAGTCCCGTGGTCTCCGACAACGAGACAGATTATAATGATGAACAATATCCTCCTGCTGAGGATAGGTATAAACAGTTGGAGGACCGTTTAAGTGCTATGGAGATACAGAATGTGCCCGGGTTGGACTTTGGAGACCTAGGCTTATCCTCTGGGGTGGTGATTCCCCATAAATTCAAGGCACCTGCCTTTGCAAAGTACGACGGAGCTTCCTGTCCTAAGATGCACCTTCGATCGTATGTGAGGAAGATCCAACCTTATACAGCTGACAAGAATTTTTGGATCCATTTCTTCCAGGATAGTCTTTCAGGGACTCAACTCGAATGGTTCTATCAGCTGGATGAAGCCAGTATTCGTAACTGGGAGGACTTGGCTACTGCGTTCTATAAGCAGTATCAGTATAATTCCGACCTTGCTCCTACGCGTACCCAACTCCAGGGTATGTCACTAGGGACGGGTGAAGGATTTAAAGAGTATGCTCAAAAGTGGAGAGACCTGGCTGGAAGGGTGCAACCACCTTTGACTGACCGTGAACTTGTGGATATGTTCTTGGGGACCCTGTCTGGTCCGTTCTTCAACCATTTGATTGGAAATTCTTCAGCCGGGTTTACAGATCTTATCTTGACTGGTGAGAGAATAGAAGCTGGTATCAAGTCTGAGAAGATACAGAAAGGTGCCTCCTCGAGCACTGAAAAGAAGCCCTTCAAGAAAGAATCTAGTGCTGTCTATGGTTCAAAGAGACAGAATAAACCGGAACGTCGCCAAGCTGTCAACGCGGTGGTAATTTCAAAGCCTGCTGCTACTCCTCAGCAATATAACCAACAAAGGGGTGAGAGACCTAGAAGGAAGTTCACTCGTCTCAGTATGACCTTGTCCTAGATATTGCCGCAGTTACTGACAACCAATCTGGTGACTCTAAAAGAAGCTCCGAAGGTTGTAAACACCACATCCCCGAAATACAATCCTAACGCCTGCTGCGCTTATCACTCTGATAGCTCGGGGCATACTACAGATGATTGTTGGGCTCTGAAGAATAAGGTTCAGGACCTAATTGATGCTAAAGAGATAGAGTTTGAGGCGCCCGAAAGGCCCAATGTTGTGACTGCTCCCATGCCCAAGCATGGAGTGAATGCTGTAGAGGAAGACCTGTGTGTAGCCTCTGTGGATGATATTGTTACTCCGTTGTTGACTGTCAAGAGGAACCAGTTGCTAGCCGGTTTATTTCCGGGATGTAGTAAAGGTTGCCATCTGTGTTCCGTTTCACCTGCTGGTTGTCCATCTTTGAAGTCAGGTATCCAAAACCTGATGGATAATAAAGAGATCTTGTTTGAGAAGATTGCTGTTCCTGCTACCCCTACTGAAGAAGTGTCCATTGTCACCATTTTCAACAATTCTACCAAGGCCCCCTCGAGGAAGCCTGTCAAAATCATGCCTGTTCAGAAGATTGCACCTATAATCATCACTGTTCCGGGGCCTATTCCCTATACCTCTGACAAAGCTGTCCCTTGGCACTATGGGGCAGATGTTTATGTGCTTGGAGTTAAACAAGAGTTTGATACTAGTACCGGCGTCAGCAACATCACCAGGCCTGCTAAAGTCACCCGCAGTGGTAGACTTTTCTCACCAGATATTGCGCCACCAGCTATCCAGAGACCTATTGCCATCACACCTGCAAGTGTGCCTGCTTCCCTTCCTGATCAAGTTCTTAGTTCTACTCCCGCTACCGAGTCATCTGACGCTCGGGGAAAAGGGATCGCTACTGATATGCCTGCCCAGACGGAGGCACCAAAGACCATCAATGTTGAAGCCTCCAAACAGGAGATGGAAGAGATTCTTAAGATTATCAAGAAGAGTGATTTTAACGTAGTTGAGAAACTGGGGCACACCCCATCTAAAATTTCTATGCTATCGCTGTTATTGTGTTCAGAGGCCCATGCCAAGGCTTTGATTACCTTCCTGAAGACGGCCCACGTGCCATAAGAGACATTAGTTGATCAGTTTACCGATTGTGTGGCCAACTTAACTGCTGATAATGGTTTGGGTTTCTCTGACGCTGATCTGACTGCTAAAGGGAAGAATCATAACGATGCCCTGCATGTCTCCATTGAATGCAGGGGCACTACTCTTACACATGTGTTGGTTGACATTGGTTCCTCTTTGAACGTCTTGCCCAAGAAAGCTCTAGACAGGCTGGATTGTGAAGGGCTGGAGCTAAAGCCAAGTAACATTGTTGTCCGGGCCTTTGACGGGTCTAAAAGGATGGTACATGGTGAAGTTGATATTCCAATCAGGGTTGGCTATCAGGTCTTTGATTCTACATTCTATGTGATGGACATCCGACCATCCTATTCTTGTTTGTTGGGTCGTCCCTGGATCCATAAGGCTGGATCTGTGACCTCCACACTACATCAGAAGCTGAAATACCCGGTCAAAGGGAAGATTGTGACAGTTCAAGGGGAGGAGGAATACATGGTCAGCCACCTCAACTCGTTCTGGTACATAGAGATGGATGGGGAATTCATTGAGACTCCATTCCAGCACTTTGAAGAGGTTCCTCAGACACTGGCGTCAGCCGAGACTGTGATTGAAGATTCTCCTTTGAAGATTGCTTCCTTAAAGGATGCCTGGGCTGTTATTGAGAAGGGTGAGTGTGCAAACTGGGTCCGACTTCCTGATTTCACTCCGAAGACTGACAAGTTTGGTTTGGGTTTCACTGCAGAAGCTCAGAGGGCTGTTCGTAAGGCAAGGATTGGAAGACCTCATGTGTTCATCAGCAACTCGGGAGTAAATGCCATCGAAGATGACATGGAGGAATCTGAATTCGACAGCTGGATCTACCCTACGACCAACGGTGGACCAAACAACTGGACAGTGAAAGACTTCGTCCCTATTACTTTTGTGACTCAGTAATGAACTCCTTTGTTTTGAATTTGTAGCAGACAATATTGTGAAACTTTATGGCCCGGTGTCTTACCTGGGGCACCGTAGCTTCATTTGTGAGGGCTTTTTTGTCATTTTCATATATCATTAATAAAAGCATTGGACGTTTTTTGCATTTCAAATCTTGCGCTCCTTGTCTTTCTTTATTATATATTTCAAAACAGCAATTTACACACACTCACATATACAAGTCCCAATCCACTCTGGATCTCACTGGTAACGACTCTGCTACTGCCAGTTATGACTTCGAAAATCCGATCAACTTAGCCGAAGACGAAGGTGAAGATGATTGTGAAGTGCCTGGTGAGCTTGCAAGACTGCTACTCCAGGAAGAGAGGGCCATTCAGCCACATGAAGAGCCAGTGGAAACGGTAAATCTGGGTACTGAGACAGACAGAAAGGAAGTCAAGATTGGTGCCAATCTGGAGTCTAGTGTGAAACAACAGTTGATTCAAATGCTGCATGACTACGTGGAAATCTTTGCCTGGTCTTACGAAGATATGCCTGGGTTGGATACCGATATTGTGGTTCATCACCTGCCTACCAAGGAAGAATGCCCTTCGGTAAAACAGAAGGTTCGCCGTATGCGTCCAGAGATGTTCGAGAAAATCAAAGCTGGAGTTATGAAACAATTTGATGCTGGTTTTCTAGCAGTGACTTCTTACCCTCAGTGGGTTGCCAATGTGGTTCCAGTGCCGAAGAAAGATGGTAAGGTCCGAATGTGTGTTGATTACAGGGATTTGAACAAGGCGAGCCCTAAGGATGACTTCCCTCTGCCTCACATCGACGTTCTGGTTGACAACACTGCTCAGCATAAGGTATTCTCCTTCATGGACGGTTTCTCCGGTTATAATCAAATCAAGCTGGCTCCTGAGGATATGGAAAAGACCACTTTTGTTACTCAGTGGGGCACCTTTTGCTACAAGGTCATGCCATTTGGGTTGAAAAATGCTGGGGCAACGTATCAGCGTGCCATGGTTGCTTTGTTTCATGATATGATCCATCATGAGATTGAAGTATACGTCGATGATATGATTGCAAGGTCCCAAACTGAGGAGGAACACCTTGACCATCTACAGAAGCTGTTTGACCGTTTGAAGTTGTACAAGCTGAGACTAAACCCAAACAAGTGCACCTTCGGGGTGAGATCTGGAAAACTACTAGGTTTCGTCGTGAGCGACAAAGGTATTCAAGTGGACCCTGCCAAAGTGAAAGCCATACAAGAGATGCCAATTCCCAAGACAGAGAAAGAAGTCAGAGGCTTTCTAGGACGGCTGGATTACATCGCCCGATTCATCTCGCACCTAACCGCTACTTGTGAACCAATCTTCAAGCTACTGAAGAAAGATCAAGTAGTACGTTGGAACGATGAATGCCAGGCCGCTTTCGAAAGAATCAAAGAGTATCTCCAAGAGCCACCCATTCTTATGCCACCGGTTGAAGGGAGACCTCTAATCTTATACTTGACAGTACTTGACAACTCAATGGGGTGTGTGTTGGGGCAGCATGACGAGTCTGGCCGAAAAGAGCACGCTATTTATTACCTTAGCAAAAAGTTTACCAACTGTGAGACCCGATACTCATTGCTCGAGAAAACTTGCTGCGCTTTGGTATGGGCTGCTCGCCGGCTGAGACAGTATATGTTGACTCACACTACTCTATTGATTTCAAAAATGGACCCAATCAAGTACATCTTCGAAAAGCCTGCCTTGTCCGGAAGAATAGCAAGATGGCAGATGATCTTGACTGAATATGACATCCAGTACACGACTCAAAAAGCAATCAAGGGAAGTGTGTTGGCAGACCATTTGGCACACCAGGCAGTGGATGACTACCAATCTATGAACTTTGAATTTCCCGACGAGAATATCATCGTAGTGACTGATTGTGAAGTACCTGGACCGGATGAAGGACCTGAGGAAGGATCCCGATGGTCTATGCACTTTGACAGAGCCTCAAACGCTTTGGTTTACGGTATTGGCGCTGTGATCATATCTCCAAAAGGCTCTCATACTCCACTTACCGCCCGACTATGCTTTAACTGCACCAACAATATGGCAGAGTATGAAGCATGCATCATGGGTCTTCGAGCTGCAATTGACCTAAGGATCAAGTTTCTGAGTGTCTTCAGAGATTCCGCTCTCGTGATCAGTCAGATCAAGGGCGAGTGGGATACGAAACACCCAAATCTTATTCCTTACAGGGAGTATGTATTGACGTTGATTCCCCATTTCGAGGAGATAACCTTTGAACACTTCCCAAGAGAGGAGAATCAGTTGGCGGACGCGCTGGCTACGATGTCTTCTATGTTCAAAGTCAAATGGGACAACGAGGCTCCCCAGATCATTATTTGGAAATTGGATGAACCTGCACATTGTTGTGATCTTGAGACTGAAGAGGTAACAGAAAAGCCTTGGTATCATGAAGTAAAGAGGTACCTGGAAGCTCAAGAATACCCCGAGGGCGCATCTGTTAATGACAAGAAGTTTCTGAGAAGGTTCGCGGCAAAGTTCTTCCTCAGCAATGACATTCTCTACAAACGAAACCATGGTTCAACCTTACTGCGTTGTGTGGATAAAACTGAAGCAGAAAGGATCATGGCGGAGCTGCATGAAGGTACCTTTGGAACTCACTCCAGTGGACATACCATGGCAAAGAAAATCCTTCGTGCAGGATATTACTGGTCCACAATGGAAGCCGACTGTTACCAACATTCTCGGACATGTCACAAATGCCAAATCTACGCTGATAAGGTGCACGTTCCTCCAGTCCCTCTGAATGTCTTGACAGCACCTTGGCCTTTTGCAATGTTGGGCATTGATATGATCGGCGAAATCAGACCTACGGCATCCAACATGCATCGCTTCATCCTGGTAGCAATTTATTACTTTACGAAGTGGGTTGAAGCAACTTCCTTTGCCACTGTAACCAAGAACATCGTGGCATGGTTCATTCGGTATAACCTGATCCATTGATACGGTGTACCTGAGAGGATCATTACGGATAATGGTACCAATCTTAACAACAAGATGATCACTGAGCTCTGCGAGCAATTCAAGATACAACACCATAACTCTTCTCCCTACCGGGCGAAGATGAATGGGGCTGTAGAAGCGGAGAATAAGAACATCGAGAAGATTGTGCAGAAGATGACAGTGACTTACAAGGATTGGCACGAGATGTTACCGTTTGCTCTTCATGGGTACCGTACCTCAGCACGGACATCAACAGGGGCAACACCCTATTCCTTGGTCTACGGCATGGAGGCAGTCTTGCCTATTGAAGTTCAGATACCCTCTCTCCGAATCATGAAGGATGCTAGTTTAAGCGAAGATGACTGGATTCAGACCCGACTTGATCAACTGAACCTAATCGACGAAAAAAGACTCACTGCTATTTGTCATGGTCAGACGTACCAAAAACGGATGATCAAGGCATCTAACAAGAAAGTCAGACGACAAGAGTATCAAGTCGGAGACCTGGTAATCAAGCGCATCATTCTACCTCTAAGTGATCCCAGGGGCAAATGGGCCCCTACGTATGAAGGGCCATTTGTGGTTAAGAACATCTTCTCAGGAGGAGCGATGATTCTAACCACCATGGATGGTGACGACCTTCCTCACCCCGTCAATGCAGACATAGTAAAAAGATACTACGCATGATTAAAAGACCCGCTAGGTCGACTGGCCTAGGCAAAAATAAGGGCTTCCCGGCGAACCAAAAGGGTTCGGGCAAAAATAAGGGATGAAAAATGAAAAAATCTGTACACCCGACAAGTCGAAAACCTGAAAAGGCGGCTTGGGCAAAAATGGGTATCCCGGTGGACTGAAAACCCGAAAGGGCGGTCCAGGAAAAAGTTAGGGATAAGCGTAATACTATGTCTCATTGGATCACCCTGCATCCAGACTTCAGTATCAACTATCAGGCTCGGACGACACCAATCAATCGGATTCCTCTTCAACTAAGCAGCAAAGTGATGAGACGTTTGAAGACATAAAGGCGATAGCAGAGTTGGAACCTAGTGGGATTTTTCACATAGCTGTTTTGTTTCCTTTTCACAAATTATATAAACTCTGTTTTGTTCGGCGGCGTTCTCTTACTAGGACGTCAGCCTCTTGTACACAAAATGCCTATTTACAGGCAAATTTCAAAATCAATACAAGCTCACTTTTCCCGACAAATTACAAATTGTTTTTCCTTTATCTGTTTTTGTTTTGCAAAGAACGTCCAATGTTCATTTTTTTATATATGCATTTGACATTAATTGCTGATCACAAATACTTGCATGCGAAACAAAGGAATAATTACGGGTGACATCAGAAACAGGGGCAAAAAGCATTGTCTAAGCGATCTAGTTGCTCTGTCCACCGAGGTACCAAGGTAAGTTCAGCTGAAGAATATGACCAAGATACCTTCACTCCCAGCAGAGTAAGACAAGAATCAACAATACTCTCCCCAAGCAGAGTTGTCTCCCATCATCCCTAAAAAGGCACAGTATCCCCAGCAAGAGTCAGCAATACTCTTCCCCCAAGCAGAGTTGGTCTACCATCAGTCCTAAAAAAGTTGGGTATCCCCAGAAGATCTTATTATTCCCTAGCAGAGTATACAGATATTCCTCAGCAAGCATCCCCGGCAGTCTTAATATTCCTCGACATAAATATAAGATTGTTCCCCGTCGGAATACAAGATACCCCCAGTGGAGCCATTTCCTCAAAAGTTTCCCCAGGAGAGTTTAATCATCTTACCCAGTAGATTCTGGAAGCTTATCCCCTGTAGAGTGCTAAAGTATCTCCCCAGCCATATTCAGAGGTTATCTCCACCAGAGTCTAACTGGGTTATCCTCAGCAAGTTGCAACGAAAAGATCATCCTCTGCGAAGTTCTTTCTATCCCCAGCGGAGTTCATCATCAGAATCCCCAACAGAGCATATCAACAGAATCCCCAGCGGAGTTATTGTTAAAATCTTAGCACAACATCTCTTCCCACAGAGTAATTCCATGCAGAGTAATCTCTTCACCAGGTTTATCCCCCAACGGAGTCATCCTCTCCTGCAGGTTTATTCGTGCAATCAGCTTCGTTCATCATCCCCAGCAGAAACGAAGAATTCAAAATCATTCTCCAACAGCTATCCGGGATTTATCTTCCCCAGCTAAAACATCACATTTTCATACATCATGACACATGCATATACGCATCATATCATATGATCTCATTGTGAGAACATCATGCATTTCATACATCATGACATTGCATATAACTAATGTTTTGCCTTTTTAGGAAAAGGTCAATCCAAAGATGATTACCATCAACATTTCTTAAGTTCCAGATCAACACCTGTAACTAGCCAGGAAATATCTGTGGACGACTAATTGTAGATCTATACCTGAAACCAGGCAAGAAAGTATCTACATGAAGAGATTGAAGATCAACACCTGTAACAGGCCAGGAAACCGTCTTTCTTTCTCAAGTCAGAGATTAATACCTGAAACCAGACAGGAAAACTATCTCCGTGACCCACCTTTTTTAAGTTCCAGATCAACACCTGTAACTAGCCAGGAAATATCCGTGGAAGACTGATTATAGGTTAACACCTGAAACCAGACAGGAAAACCACCTATATGAACTAATTGTAGATCTATACCTATAACTAGCCAGGAAAGTATCTATATGAAGAGATTGAAGATCAATACCTGTAGCAAGCCAGGAAGACAATCTTTCTTTCTCAAATCAGAGATTAATACCTGTAACTAGCCAGAAAAGCTATCTCAACCAACCTTCTTAAGTCCAGATCAACACTTGTAACTAGCCAGGAAATATCTGTGGACGACTGATTGTAGATCTATACCTGAAACTAGACAGGAAAGTTATCTACGTTGAAGAGATTGTAGATTAATACCTGAAACCAGACAGGACAACTATCTACTTGACCATCATGAAGCAACCCTGCACCGGTTCCTTCTCTTCCAAGATGTAGTTCACACAGACTCATCATCAAGCAACCCTACACAGGTTCCTCCTTTCAACCTACCAAGTTACAATTCAACAAACAGTTCCAGATGGCATCTATAAGCCCATCCCCGACAAGATTCTGTCACATCTCCAGGTGGCATCTATAAGCCCATCCTCCTATCCATCATCTCTCCAAATGGCATCTACAAGGCCATTCCCGACATTACATTTGCTGATACTACACTATGCGAGTGCAAATTTCTGGGCACTTTAGTGTTCAATCATCTTACACCTTCGGATCACGAAAGGCCCGCAAGCCAATCTACATCCTCAGGTTTAAGAAGATTGAACAGGGGCAACTGTTGTACCCCAAAATTTTCCCTCCCATATTCTTCAAGATTTGTCAAGAGTCATCTTCAAATGGTTCAAGACTACTCAAGAGTTGTACAGTTCAAACCACCTCCTAAGCCAGTCAAAACTAGGGTTTTGGTTATTTCAAGGAATTTGAGGTTTTCAATGGCTCAATCAAGTCCCATAGGCCTATATGCATTCTCAAGCACCTACATGCCAAGTTTCAAGACTCACAGTGCCAATTTGCACAGTCAAAAGTTCCATTTGACCCACAGTCAACTACAAGGGAAAAATGGTCATTTTACAGTCAAAAGTCAGAAATTTTGGTCAACATCTTATTTTGAGTCCACAATCATCATTTGATCAAATCTTGATCATGATTCCACAAGAATGACTCAAAAATCATCAAGATGCAAAAAGTTACTATTTTTGGACAGTAGAAAAGTCAACTGTATCTTGACCAGGGCATAACTTTCTCATGGTTCATCAGGAAAATCCCATCCAATGCTCATTTTGAAGGGGATGACATTTCCTACAATCCATCTTCACATTCCAAGTCCAAGAAATGCTCTCACAAAAAGTTATCAATTTCTACATTATAGGTCAAATTCAAAAGTCAACAAAAATGCACTTTGAGTCAAAGGCCATAACTTGACATTGGTAAATACAAATGACATGGGAACAAAGGCATTGGTTAGAGGACTTCAAGACCTTTCCAAAATGTCCAATAACATGTTCAAATGATCAAAATTGAGCAAGATGTGAATTGGAGATGTTGGGAAATTTTCATGAATTTGCAAAAGTCAACTTTGCTCAAAACACCTTATTTTTGCTAATGGGCCTCAAATTTCTTCTTGAAACTTCATCCATGGCCTATGCACGACCCATCAAGCTTAATTGAATTTATTTTCTTATTTTTTATTAATTAATTGGATTTTTAATTAATATTAATTCATTTAATTAATTTAAATTGTAGGAAAATACAAAGATTTGGTTTTTCAATCTTTTTGTGAAGCAAATATGGTCAAGATATGCTGGCAATTTCGTGTACAAATCAAATATGCAAAAATATCCAAGTTTGGCAACCTTTTCCAATCATGAAAATGCAAAAAGATTTGATTTCCAATCAAATATTCAATCATCAATTCCATGGATTTTGGCTTAAGATTGTGACCTAATTTCATTCCTCTATATATATACAAGCTAACCCTGATGCCACACACGTGAGAAAGCTACAACAACAGACCCTAGCATATTGAAAAAAATTCAAGAAACTTGAAAACCTATTCTTATATTCCAGGCCAATTCAAGGCATTATATTGATTCAAACACCTTGCTGGAAGTGTCAGGAGTGATTTACAATTGAAATCACACGCTAAAGCTTAAAGAATCCAAGGATACAGAACCACGGTTTGCACATTTTATCCATAATCGTAACTCTTAATTCATGAGCATTTAACCTGATTTTTTGATTGTTTTGCATTGCTAGTAATCATATGAAGCTAATGGCATAAGTTAATTGAATTATAATGCACAGAATCACAAGATGCCATGGACGAATTTTAGGGTTCATGAGCTTTGAAATTGGGGCTTTGCAGTCCAGGAAAAATTAAGACTAATAAAACCCATGGTTGAATTCGTTAGGACAAGACGAAAACAAAGGAACCCTCGCGAAATATTTATGTGTACCATAGCTCTAATCGCTATTTTTCGTGCAAGCATGTTGTGGGGGTTAAAAACCCCCGCTATTTGATTTTGTTTTTATAGGTACAACGAAGAAGATGAGTATGTGTTAGTACGTGGTTGGCTGGTTTAAAAATACGCGCGTTATTTTCTTTTTTAGAATATTGACCAATTTTATTAATATAATAATTGTTTGTTATTCTAATAATGAATGAAGCGTGATGGTGGAGTGGTTAAGGCATTGGCTTGGCAGCATTGGGACCTGGGTTCGAATCCCAGGTCCCCCAAACATTATTTGTTCTTTTTCCTCAGGTATTCCAGTACAAAGCTTGCAAATGAGTCCACCATGCATCTCCCATTCCCAGACGCCATGTGTCTCCACCCTCAAATCCAATGGCCATAAGATGATGATCATCATACTCCCAGTCAACATGCGCCCTGGACAATCACCAAAGTCAAAGCAGGCTTGAGGATAATGGGCCACAAATTCCAGAACTTACCTCCTAAATGGGCCAGTACCCCCCCTGGTTTATTCTTCTTCTTTTTTTTTTAATATTTTTTTTCTTTTAATTATTTTTAATTATTATTATTATTAATATTTAATTAACCAAATTAACTTTTTTTCATAATAAATTCAGAAAACTAAAATATAATATTTTTTATTATTATTATTAATTTCACCTTTAATTTATTATTTTTGTAAATAAATATAACAAATTAATTTAGTCTTTTTAATTAGGTTAATTTCAATATTTTTTGCAATAAATAAAATAAATTAGAATTAGGGTTTTTACTTACTTTTGACTATTTCTTTTTTATTTATTTTCCTTGAGACATTAAAAAACCAAAAATTCTTTTTATTAATTAATTAATTAGGTTTAATTTAATTAAATGCAAAAATAACAAAAAAACTTCTTTCTTTCTAAAAAAAAGGGTCAAAACCCTAAGGACTTCTCCGATTCAATTTCTTTTCGCGCATATTATTTTTGATCCATATTTATGTAATTGCTCCGAGAATGTAATAGCATTAATTAGGACTTTTTATCGCTTTCATTTATTTTCCGCAATTTACTTTTTCCAAGGGTTTTTTTTTTGACGATGTAAATACTCGACGCCTTATAATAGCGTAGATTTACTTTCCGCAATTTACTTTCTGCAAATATTAACTGTTAGATGTATGTTAATTAGGCTATGCATGACAAGACTTATCCTTAAAATAAAATCAATCGTAGCTCACCATAACATGTGCAAAGATAATTTAACTGAATCCTGACACACTCGTACATGCCACTCCTAGGGTACGCCTCACTTGGTTGCCTCGACGTGGTCATTGAGTATAGGGTGTTTTAGAGGTCGCCCTCCTGTCTAAAGATCAAAGTTGCCTCGAAACGGCTGCCTCAGATAAAAAAAGATCTAAGACATTAGGGTTACCGCTAAGGCGTCCTACTATTGCTTTGGTGACCACATGTCCCTATAATCGAATTGACCCGAAAACTCCAACGACGGTGCTACCTACTTCTCAATAGTGGGATAGTACTGTCTAAAGGACATTTACACAGCTTAATTTCTTTTGAGTAGGTAGAGGTTCTCAGGTACTTGCTCTTTCAAAAACAAAAATACTTTCCGCACTTACACTTTTCAAACAAAAGTTGTCAAACAAACACTTCATACACTCTTGAGGACAGATACAAGAATTAAATTGAAGTTTTCAAACAAATTTTTCAAAACCCACAAACACAAGAAAAGCAAAACCTTTTGAAAACATAGTGAGCAAGTACCTAAGAGCCCGTGGATAACCACGGATAGAAAGGGTGCTAACACCTTACCTTTCTATAATCTACCTCTCGAACCGAGAAACATCTCGAAAAGGAATTTTGCTGTGCTTTTGTCCTTTCCTTGTTGGAGAAAGTAAAAGACGGTGGCGACTCTTGCTTACCGCAACATTTTGCAAAACGCAAACGCGAACCAGCATTCCAAAACAGTCAATTCTATTTCCACCGATCACAGTCCGAGTTCATTTCCACATGGCTATTTCTTTTTGTTTTCAATTCTTGTTTTCCTTTCGACGATTTCCTCTTACTAGGGTCTCCGTCTCTTTGTACAAAAACGCCTATTCATGTGCAAAATATCAATACAAATATACTTTAAAGTGCAAACTTTTTTTTTTGTTTTGAGTGCAAAGTTGTCCAATGACCAAAATTGAACGAACATATGCATTTGAACATAATTAAAACTATTTGGCACATGTGTCCTGCTAAGAAGCAGCAAACATCTCTTTAATGTATATGGAACATCCCCATATAGTTATTTCATTAGTATTATCCCCACAAGAATGGTTACAGTAAATCATCCTCAATAAAGTTACCCACAAAGTTTCTTTGTATAGGTTGATCCCCATCCAGAGTCTCAATCTCTTGGCAGTTTTCTCCCCAGCTAAGTTGATCCTACAAGAAGAAGCTTTATGCATCTCTTCTTAGAAGAACTCACCTCGACAACAGTTCGTCAAGTATCCGTCAACAGGGTTTATTTCCCCAATCTGATATGGTGGGATTGCGTTTGATCGCAAATGTTGCGGTTAGCAAGAGTTGCCACCGACTTTTCTTTTATCCAAAAGGAAAGGTGAAAAAGCACAGGAAAGACCTTTGAGATTGTTTCTTGAGTTCAGGGGGTAGATTATGAAAAGGGAAGGTATTAGCACCATTTTCATCCATGGTTTTCCACGGGCTCTTAGTTACTTGCTAGATCACTTGCTTTTTGTTTGAAAATGTACTTTGTGTGGTTTTTGAAAGTTTTTTGTAAAGATGCCATTGTTTAGTCAAAATTTATAATGATTCTCGTTTATAAGAATGTATATAAATTGTTTGATCTTTTGAAAATGTTTTCAAGTTTGAAATATGTTTTTGAAAGTGTTGGTGTTTGTTTTGAAAATAGAAAGGATGTTTTTGATTTTGAAATTGAGCAAGTAACTAGGAACATTCTACCTACTCAAAAGTCTTTCATGTTATTTTCTCTTTCCTTTGACATTGTTATTTTACCATTGATATGGTAAGTAACCCCACCTTTGGATGTAAAAGGGACGGGCGTGGGTCATCGTATAACCATGATTAGCAATATTGTAAGATATCTTAGCATTTTCTTTAGGGACTAAAATCATTTTGAAAGGCAACATGGATAACGTCATCGAGGGAATATGATCTTGTATTTTATTTGTCTTTGCTAAGATACCTCACATGCATAATATGGCCATTTTTATAAGGCAACCAAGTGGATTTACCCTAAGGGTGTTTGTGTGCAAGTGTATTGATTTACATGCTTGATTTGTCTTTGATTAGGGCTTGCTAATTGTTGGTTTTAATCTTTCCATACAAAACCCTAATTACTAGCATTTGCGTATAAAGCATTAAATTACGGAAATTAAAATTACTATGCTATTACATCATTTAGTGGAGGGGTGTATAAATTACAAATGGGGAATTACAAGAAAATTAAATCTAATTATCTATTACAACCATATTGAATTTGAATAAATGTACAAAATTGAATAAGTAAAAATGCAAGAATATAAAATGTAAGAAGAAATGTGATTTTTGTTTGATTTTTCATGAAAAGGGTTTTTGACCTAATCAATTAAAATAAAATAATTAACTAAAAATAAGGAAATTAATATTAAGTTAGTAAAATAAATTAATTTAAAGGAAACAAATTTTTAGGGTTTTTGTGAATTTAATTAAACTAGTAAATAAAAATAATTAAATAAAAGATCCTAAATTCTAAATTGATTTTAATTTACAAGAAAAATAATAATTAAAATTTATTATCTAAGTATTAAAGAAAAAGAAATTAATTAATGAAAATGTTTTTGTTCTTTTAGTTTTATGAAGAAAAATAAACTAAATAAGTACAAATAATAAAATATAAATATTTTTAAATTTTTTTTTATTAATGAAAATAATAATAATAATAATAATAATAATAATATTAATGATAATATTAATAATAAAGAAGAAAAAATAAAAATAAGAAAGAGAATAAAATAACAAAAGAAAAATAAATGGGCCAGGAGTGTAAACAGCAAGGCAGGGGGGTCAGAACATAAAAAAAATAAGGCCCAAGCATTTGGAGGCCCAGGCGCTGCAAAAACAAAGAAATGTCAAAAAAATATGGAAAAATGCAAAAGGCACCGCGTTGAGGTTCGAACCCATGACCTCTTGGTTACCAGTGCGCTGCCTTACCACTGGGGTGACTATACATCCGTTAATATAACTGAAATGATAAATATATAAGGCAAAATAAGTCATGAATACACTTCATCTTCAACCTCCAGCCAGACCACCTGTAACTTCACCATTTCTCAACAAAAATGGAAGATGCAAACATGAAAGTTGCTCCATTTTTCCATACGAATTCAACCATATAAATATCATAACCTATAAATCAAAGATGAATGTGAATTTTTAAAAGTACCAAATTCTGACCTAATTATTTTTAGAGATTCAATCCTAAAATTCTCCTAGCTCAATCAATATAAATGAAATCTATGGACATGTACAACTTCAGGGTAATGATGTCTACATTTTATCTTCACAAATGCAAGCCTAAGAATGCCTAATTAATGAGATAGAAGTTCAAGAAAAATACCTCAAAATTGGAAATTGTGAAATGCAAAGGAGCTTGATTCAAGGTGCTGCAATGATCAGGTTAGCTTCCTTGAGTCTCTAGGAAGCTAATGCAATGCTTAGCTTGAGTTAAGGGTGACTGAAAAGGCTTGGAGAAGTCAATGTGCAATGTTCTGTTTTTGGTTATGGAGGTTATGGTAAATGATGTTACAGTGATGAAACAGAGACAATGATAGGTTACACTTGATGTAAGGAAGCTTTAGGAATTAAAGGCCAAGAAACACAAAGGCCAAGAAACACACGAGGGAAATATGAGTTTGGTGTTAAAGGTCAGAAATTGTGCAACAATGGAGTTTTTGGGCAATTTCTGATTTGAGAGAGTTTTGGTGTATTTCAGGGTGCTTCAGCTCGTGTTCTAGCTCATAAATAGTGCCTCTATTTATAAGCAACAAGTTTGGAAACTTGTTGTTGATCAGAATTCAAAATCACAAGTTAAGCATAACATGTGATTTTTGAGAAATCCAAGTTTCAAAGCTTTGTGTACTTGCTAAGATAGAGTGGTTATGCTTTAAACATACTTGCTTCTGACTTTGTAGATGGAGTGTGATCATAGGGAACAATTTAGAGGCTCAAGAATTGACTTTTTGCATAAAGCTTGATTTTCAAGAATGGTATTCTTCACTTTCTTCCCAAAATGGCAATGTGAATTGGATAAAGCTTAAACCACTTGGTTATAACTCAAAGATTTGTGTAATCCATTAATGATGGATATATACACAAGTTAGAAGGCATGCAAATAAATATTATGCAGCCTAACATTGAAATTGCATTTTTGTTCATCATGAAAATGACCTATAATTTTAGTTTGAAACCCTAACTTCCTCTCTTCGATTCTCCTTGCTCAAGAATGATCTCAAGGAGTTCTTGGACATTTTAGAAAGCTTGTAATATGCTATAAAACCATTATTTGAATCACTTTTGAAAATTCCCCTTGGAACTATATGAAAAATTGCCATGAAGTTAGGTCAAAATCCTGCCTAAATTAGGGCAAAATTTTCACCAAGTCTTTAGTTTCAAGACCATGACTTCATGGATTAATAACTTGAGATCCAAGCATTTCTAGGAGAAGTTGTGTAAAGAAATGTTGTATATTTCATGGATATCTACAACTTTCATGTTGAAAGTTTATTTTGAATCATCTTGCATCATGGTGAAAAATTGGCTCAAAGTTGTGAAAAAATATGAAGTTTTCAACACTTAGAAAAATTTCTAAGTTTGAAAACTTTGACTTTTCAAAATGAAATCTTGACTTTTTGATTTCTTGATGAACAAGTTTCATATTTTGACATGTTTTGATGAATTGTGATCTTTGACACTTGAGTTTGACCAAAAAGTCAAAGTTTTGACTTTTCAGTGTACAATTGACTTTTGATCAGTTGACTGAAAATCAACTATCAATCAATTGATCTTGAGCAATGTTTTGAGTCATGCCATTAGGTAAAAATTATGCAATTGAACTCTTTAGATCATGCCTCAAACCAATTAACCATTTGCTAGATCAAAAATCAAAAATTACCCTTTCTCACTCAAAACCCTAATTTTGACCATTTTGCCCTTTTGATGATTTGATCAAATTTCTTGAGGAATTATGGTCCAAACTTGATCAAATGATGTAATAGATAAATTAGGATATTTATTGATTTATTCCCCATTATCCTTATAATGTAAATCCCATCCCAGAAGCATTGTAATAGCGTAGGACCTCTATTTTCTGCATTTTCTTTTAAATGCTTTTCATATTAACTGCTAGTAATTAGACATGTATGACAAAAACTGAAATCAAACTTAATAAAAAGACAAAAATAACTGAAACACAACACAATTGCACACAAGCACCTCTAAGGTACACCCACTTTGGTTGCCTTTAAAAAATAGTCATGAGGCAGGAATGCTTTAGCAAAGACCCGTAAAATCAAAAGGTCATAGTCCCTCGATGACCCTACAGTTGCCTTCTCAGTAAATGATCTAGTCCCTAAAACAGAATTGCTAAAGAATCTCCGTAATTTCCTTCGTGACTGTAACGTCCCTTCGATTGTCCCTCAAAACATCCAACAATAGGGCTACCTACTCGCTAATAGTAGGATAGCAATGTCTAAAGGAAAAGAGGAAAAGAATAACCTTTTCGAGTATAAAAGTAGATAGCTGTTAGAAGTTTTCTAAAAAAAATACTTTTTTGCACTTACACAGAAAACTACTTTTTAAAAAGACATTTTCAAACACTTTGTATGCGTTCTCTACTATCCCGAGAAACATTACAAAGTTCGCCGTACTAAGGCGTTTTTAAAAACATTTTCAAACACACAAAGCACAAAAGCATCTTGAAAAATGAGAAAACCTCTAAGAGCCCGTGGTAAACCACGGATGGAAAGGGTGATAACACCTTCCCTTTCCATAATCTACCCCTCTTACTCAGAAAACATCTCGAAAAGGTCTTTTCTGTTCTTTTCACCCTTTCCTTTGTTGGATAAAAGAAAAGACGATGGCGACTCTTGCTTACCGCACATTTGCAAACAAAAAACACAAAACCAGTATATAACAGTTGGTTCTACCACCGTATCACAGTGGGGCACTTTCTACTACAAGGTTATGCCTTTTAGGTTGAAGAACGCCGATGCAACATATCAGCGTGCTATGGTAGATTTGTTCCATGACATGATTCATCATGAGATAGAGGTCTATGTCGATGATATGATAGCCAAATCTCAGACAGAAGAAGAGCATCTTGATCATCTACACAAGTTGTTTAAGAGGCTGAAAAAGTACAAGCTGAGATTGAATCTGAACAAGTGCACTTTTGAGGTGAGATCCGGTAAGCTTCTGGGTTTTGTTGTCAGCGGTAAAGGTATTGAAGTTGACCGCGAAAAAGTCAAAGCCTTTCAAGAAATGCACACTCCCCATATCGAGAAGGAAGTCAAAGCTTTCTTGGGACGACTAAATTATATTGCCCGGTTCATTTCTCACTTGAATGCTACTTATGAGCCGATCTTGAAGCTGCTGAAGAAAGATCAGGTAGTAAAGTGGAACGATGACTTTCAGGTATCCTTTGACAAGATCAAGGAGTACCTACAAGAACCTCCAACTATAATGCCACTAGTTGAAGGAAGACCTCTAATTATGTATCTTACAGTGTTAGAGAACTCAATGGGGTGTGTATTGGGCCAATATGGCGAGTCTGGTCGAAAAGAGCATGCAATATACTACCTTAGCAAAAAGTTTACCAACTGTGAAACAAGATACTCACTGCTCGAGAAAACTTGTTGTGCTTTGGCATGGGCTGCTCGCTAACTAAGACAATATATGTTGACTCATACTACTCTATTGATCTCCAAAATGGATCCCATCAAATACATATTCGAGAAGCCCGCCCTCTCGGGAAGAACAGCCAGATGGCAAATGGTCTTGAAAGAATACGACATTCAATACACCACTCAGAAAGCAATCAAAGGAAGTGTATTAGAAGATCATTTGGCTCATCAAGCCATAAAAGACTATCAGTCTAGGAACTTTGAGTTCCCAGACGAGAACAACATGCAAGTTATAGATTGTGAAGAACCTACACCGTATGAAAGACCTGAGCCAGGATCCCGATGGACTATGGTTTTTGATGGAGCTTATAATGCACTTGGAAATGGAATCAGTGTTGTGATTATCTCTATCCAGGGTTTCCATACACCTTTCATCGCCAGATTATGCTTTGACTGTACCAATAACATGGCGGAATACGAAGCGTGTATCATGGGCATCAAAGCTTCTATTGACCTAAGAATCAAGTTCTAGTGCGTATACGGAGACTCAGCCCTGGTGATCAGCCAGATTAAGGGAGAATGGGATACGATGCACCCGAATCTCGTTCCTTATCGGGAACATGTGTTGACCTTAATTCCGTACTTCGAGGAAATCACTTTTGAGCATATCATACGAGAAGAGAATCAACTGGCACATGCATTAGCTACCATGTCATCTACGTTCAAGGTCAGATGGGACAACAGGGCTGCCAAAATTACCATTGAAAGGTTAGACGAACCAGAACACTACTACGAAGTTGACACTGATGGAGTAGAAGAGAAGCCTTGGTTTTACAAAGTGAAAAGATACCTTGAGGCTCAAGAGTACCCTGAGGGAGCATCTATCAATGACAAGAAATTCCTACGGAGGTTCTCTACTAAGTTCTTCCTGAGCAACGAAATTCTGTACAAACGTAACCATGATTCGACTCTGCTTCTTTGTATAGACAAGAAGGAAGCTGAGATGATTATGGAGGATATGCACGAAGGAATCTTTGGTACCCATTCCAATGGACATACTATGGCTAAGAATATTCTAAGGGTGGGTTACTATTGGTCGACTATGGAAACTGATTGTAATCACCACTCTAGAACCTGTCTCAAATGCCAGATTTATGCCGACAAAGCACATGCGCCTCCAGTTCCTCTGAATGTCTTGACTGCTCCTTAGCCTTTTGCAATGTGGGTCATTGATATGATTGGAGAAATTAAGCCTACTGCTTTTAATGGACATCATTTCATCCTAGTTGCTATTGATTACTTCACGAAGTGGGTTGAAGTGACCTCGTTTGCCTCTGTCACCAAGAATGTTGTGGCCCAGTTCATTAAGCTTAACCTCATCTAGCGGTATGGCATCCCTGAAAGGATTATCACGGATAACGGTACCAATCTCAACAATATTATGATCACGGAACTCTGCATGTAGTTCAAGATCAAGCACCATAATTCTTCTCCGTATCGACCGAAGATGAATGACATAGTGGAAGCTTCCAATAAGAACATTAAGAAGATTATACAGAAGATGACAGTGACGTATAAAGATTAGCATGAGATGTTGTCATTTTCTATTCATGGCTATCGCACTTCAGTACAGACATCAACTGGGGAAACCCCATTCTCTCTGGTCTATAATATGGAGGTTGTCTTACCTGTCGAAGTGCAGATTCCTTCCCTAAGGATTATGAAAGATGCGGATTTAGACAAAGACGAGTGGATTCAGACTAGGCTAGACCAAATAAATTTGATTGACGAGAAGAGGCTTGCGGCTGTTTGTCATGGTCAGATGTATCAGAAGCGTATGATCAAAGCCTTAAACAAGAAAATTAAGCATCGAGTATATCATGCTAGTGACTTAGTAATAAAGCGCATCATCCTACATCAAGGTGATCCCAGGGGAAAATAGACTCCCACCTACGAAGGTCCGTTTGTGATCAAAAAGACATTTTTTGGCGGCACTATGATACTGACCACCATGGACGGTGAAGATTTTCCACACCTTGTGAATGCGGAAATAGTTAAAAGATACTACGCATAAAAAACGACCCACTAGGTTGACTGGACTAGGCAAAAATAAGGGCATCCCGACGAACCAAAAGGGTTCGGGAAAAAATCAGGGATATATATAAAGATTGTACACCCGACAAGTCAAAAACCTGAAAAGGCGGCTTGGGCAAAAAAGGGTATCCCGGTGGACTGAAAACCCGAAAGGGAGGTCCAGGAAAAAGTTAGGGATTAAAGCATACGGATATGTCCCATTAGATCACCTACTCACAACAAGCTTGGTTACCAACGTCAAGTTTGAATGGTACAAATCAATTCAGTTAACTTTTTCCGACAACAAGGGATGAGATGGTCGAAGACATAAGGGCAATAGCAGAGTTGAAACTCGATGGGTTCATTCCCACATAACTTGTTTTTCTTTGTTTCACTTTGTACTTTCTTTTTATGATGATTTCCTCTTACTAGGATTTATGTATCTTTGTACAAAACCGCCTGTTTATAGGGAAAATTTCAATACAAATATAATTTCAAAATTCAAATTTACTTTACTTTCTCTGTTTTGTTTGCCAAAACGTCCAATGACTAAATTGAATGAACATATGCATATGAATATTATTACTGTTAATAAATATATGCGTAAAATAGGTTAAGCATTTACTAAAGACTATAGGAGTTGGAATAACGTTCAAGTCGTCCAAAAATCCCCACAGAGAAATCCCCGCAGAGCTACCTTCACAAGATCATCCTCGACGGAGATAATTTCTTCAACAAGTCTAATTTTCCTTCAGATAGGAATTGGAGTATTTTCCAGTAATTCACATGATCATAGACCTTAGCAGACCCCCTAGCGGATAAGGAAATTTGATCGTTTCCCCAACATACATTAGAAACTTTTTCAGCATAGCCTATGAAATTCTAAATCCCCATCAAAGATTATATTCTGAAAATAGTTTACAGGAACTTAATTCTCCAGCAGAATTTATTTCTCCAACACAGTAAAATCCCATGCAAAATTCTTTTCTCCAGCAGGGGTTATTTCCCCAGCAGGGTTTATTTTCCCAAAAAAATTTATTTCTCCGATTACTGTAGATCCCCGACAAAATTCCCTTCTCCAGCAAAATATAGTCAAGGTTGCTATCCCCAGAGAGTTGCTACGGAATTTGAAACCGGGCCAAATATCATTTAACTTTGTCCTCCCTAGAAGAGTTGGTATCCATATTGGAAACTCGGTCAAACAATGCCTTAGAAGGTTGTCCATCTCTTTTATCCCTAATCAGGGTATATAAGAACTAAATTCCCCAGTAGAGCGATGAACGACCAATGTTTCTGAACTCTTCTATGCCCAAGAAGAAATCAAACGTCCCCAGCAGAGTATCCTCAAACGGAAAGCAGGAATCCTCAGTGGAGAAATTCTAAACATGATGGAAGATTCACATTCTTTATCCCCGACAATAGTCAGGGATTTATTTTCCCCAGTCAAAGATGTCATATGAATCTAGCATTATTGTCAGCAACATCTTACATCCATACATCATTTAAAAAAATCATAGCATATGCATACAAAATGCATATAACATTCTCATTTGTTTTGAGAACATCATTACGTAATGCATTACATACATCACGACATTGCATAAAACTAACTATTTTTTATTTCAAGTTAGTTCACAACAAATAAACCTTATCTACAATTTCTCATTCTTTAGATACAATCAAACGACGATTCATTCTGATGATCATTTGGATACAGTTAGGCACAGACTCATTCCAACACAGGTTCTAGATATATTTCAGATACGATCAAGATGTAGAACCATTCTGATACGCATTATTGCACATATTCTAGATATACTCCAGATATAATCAAAATATGGATTCATTCTGATACTCATTCTAGTATATCTCCCAGATACCGTCCAGATACGATCCAAACGTAGGTCCATTCTAATATTCATGCCAGTATATATTTAGATACAACCATTTGTAGGCTTATTCTAATACAGATCTCAGATACAGCCTGGCGTAGGCTCATTCTAACACAGATCTCAGACACAGTCGAGCGAAGACTCATTCTGGTCCACCTACAAATACAGTCAATACATAGACTCATTCTAGGACATCATTCAGATACAATAGAGACACAAGATTCATTCTGACACTCCCCAGTACGTCTACTAAATACAGTCAAACGCAGACTCATTCTAGCATACTTCTCAGATACTGTCAAGCGTAGACTCATTCTGATACTCCTATCAATAGTTACTTTGGATGGCATCTACAAGCCCATATCTGACGATATTTTGTCGCCTCTCTGAATGGAATATTTAAGCCCATTCGAGCAGTACTATCAACCAACAATGTTACTTCCAGCACATGCGAGTGCAAATTTCTGGGCACTTAAGTGTTCAATCTTCTTCCACCTTTAGATCACGAATGGAAGACTTGCCAATCTAACTCTGAAGGTTTAAGAAGATTGAACAGGGGCAGTTGTTGTACCCCAAAATTCTCCATCCTGTTTTCTTTAAGACATTTCCTCATGCTCCTAGGGTTTTCATTTGCTCAAGGTTACTCAAGAATTGATCAGACAAATTCTCCTCCTAAGCAATTGACCTACAACTAGGGTTTTGTGTTTATCAAAGAAAATTTAGCTTCTAATGCTTCAAGTGGATTCCATGGTTTCTCATATGTCTCAAAGAATGCTCATGCCAAATTTCAAGCCTTGCATCACAATTTTGCTCAGTCAATTGCTCAGATGATTGAAAATCAACTATATTAGACAAAAAGTCAATTGTGGTCAACATACAGTCAAACTTCAAGATCTTTGGTCAACATCAAGATTTTGAAGTCATATTCATCATTTGATCAAAGGGTTGATCATGATTCATCAAGATAACTCTCAATTCATTAAAAGTCAAAAGTTGCCAAATTAGGGTTTTCTTAAGGACAAGTCAACTAAACTTTGACCAAGCACAACTTTTACATGCTTCATCATATTTTCCTCAACCAAATCTCATTTTGAAGGAAATTAAATTCTCTATAACTTTGTATCTCTAAGATCAAGTCCAAAAAATGCTTCATTTGAGAGATATGGGCCAATACAATATAGGTCATTTCAAAAGTCAACAAAAAGACACTTTTTGTCAAGGAAACTTACATCAAGATAAAATCTTCAAATGCTAAAATGATCAAACTAGATATTGTAGAGGACATCTTGAGATTTATAAAAAGTCTAAGATCATCTTCATATGATAAAAATTGAGAGAGTTATGATTGGTGCAAGTTGGGAAATTTTGAGCAAATGTATGAAACCAAAAGTGATCAAACTTGGAATTTTGGGCTATTGGGCTTGTGATTCAAGGTCCATGCGTGTTTTATACCTCAAGATGAACCTTAGAGCTTACTCATACACTACTTGGATTTTTATTTTATATATATATATATATATATATATATATATATATATATATATATATATATATATATATATATATATATATATATATATATATATATATATATATATATATATATATATATATATATATATATATATATATATATATATATATATATATATATATATATATATATATATATATATATATATATATATATATATATATATATATACATATTTGTTAATTTAAAGTCAAATTTAAAAAGATAAAACAAAGGCTTTTCTTACAAGGTCCAAGTCCACAAAATTTGACCTAATTTCATGCTTATATATTCTCATCAATTCAGACATCAAGTGAAAGGATGCGTGGATAGACACGAAGCAGACATGTTGATGCATGAGATTTATGAAGGTTCATTTGGAACTCATGCTAAGGGCAGGTTATTATTGGCTGACAATGGAATCTGACTGTTACAAATTTGCAAAGAAGTGTCATAAATTCCAGATTTATGCAGACAAGGTCCATGTGCCTCCGACACTTCTTAATGTGATTTCCTCCCCATGGCCTTTCTCTATGTGGGGTATTAACATGATTGGGATGATAGAACCCAAAGCTTCAAATGGGCACCATTTTATCTTGGTAGCAATGGATTACTTCACCAAATAGGTGGAGGCTGCCTCATACGCCAATGTTACTAAGCAGGTGGTTGTGCGCTTCATTAAGAATAACCTTATATGTCGGTATGGTGTGTCGAGCAGAATCATCACTGACAGTGGCTCGAATTTGAACAACAAGATGATGACAGAACTGTGTGAAGAATTCAAGATTGTCCATCACAATTCATCTCCATACAGGCCAAAGATGAATGGGGCTGTTGAAGCTGCTAATAAGAATATCAAGAGAATTATCCAGAAAATGGTTATTACTTATAAGGATTGGCATTAAATGCTCCCTTTTGATCTGCATGGATATCGAACATTTGTCCGCACTTCAACAGGAGAAACCCTATTCTCCGTAGTGTATGGAATGGAAGTTGTACTCCCAGTCGAGGTAGAGATTCCCTCATTGCGTGTGATAATGGAAACCAAGTTGACAGAGGTTGAATGGGTCCAGAACAGGTTTGACCAATTGAATTTGATTGAGGAGAAGAGAATGAAAGTTTTGTGTCATGGCCAGTTATATCGGAGAAGAATAAAGAAAGCTTTTGATAAAAAGGTCAAACCTCATGAATTCAGAGAAGGCGACCTCGTGCTCAGGAAGATCATGTCTTTCAACACTAATTCTAGGGGCAAGTGGACTCCCAATTTTGAAGGCCCATATGTTGTCAAGAACACCTCATACACATTATACCAAAGCAGTCCAAGCATTCATCCTGCACCTGTAAGCCCTGTTTCAGCCATTGCCATTTTCAAACTTGGAGCTTGCAACTTAACTTGCACAGAGACTTCTGGCCATCCACAAAGCAAGCTAGGCATTGGAATAGTTTGAAGGAAGTTCAAGGAAGCTCACACGATCCTCAGGCCTCACTCAAAGTCCCCATATTATCATATCCAAATCCAACTGAAGGAGGTATTTTTCAAATCTCTATCTCTCTATTTAGGCACCCTCAAGCCACGATTTGTGAAGGAAAGATGTAGCCCTTATCATAGTGAAGTTGTACATATGCATACTTGTCATTTATATTAACTGAGCTAAGAGAATTTGAAGCTTGAAGTTGCTGAAATATTTAGGTCATGATTTTGGGCTATTAAAATTCTCCCTGATCTTTGGGAGTTAGGTTACAAATTTTATATCATTGGAATCGTGAGATTAAATGCTACATGTTTTATGTTATGCGTTTTTGTTTTTGTGCAAGCATCTGAGAGTTACAGGTTGAAGCATATATGTGTGCACAGAGATGGCTGGAGGACAGGGATGACTTGCCTTGGGCCTTTGGCGCGCCCGGGCCTTCTGTTTTGATTTTCACACCCCCCTGACCACTATTTGCACCCCCTGATTCTTATTTTATATTTTTTTTTTGCATTTTTCTTTATATTTTCATGTTTATTGCTTTTAATCATTTTTTCTGAACTTTAAAAATCCTAAAAAATAATTAAATATTTTTTTGCAATTTTATTTTTTTTATATTTTTTTTCACACGGAAAATAGTTTTTTTTCATAAATAGAACTTATTTTCTTATAATAAATTGTAAATACATTTAAAAATACTATACATTTTTATTTTATTATTTTACACATAAAATATTCATTTTCTCATACATATTTAATTTTTGATATTGACATATAATATTATTTATTATTTTCTTGTACAAAAATGGACAAAATAAATAATAGGAAACATATATTCTTTTAATCAAAAATTAGTGTTTCCCCCTTTCAAAAATAATAATATTATTTTTTCTTATTTTCTAGGATTAATTAATTTTATTTTCTCATACCTTAAACAAATACAAAACATTTTTTACATAAATACATTGCATTGCATATTTAAATATTTGTATATTTATTTATTTCGCACAATATTCAATTGGATTGTAATAGTATTTTAGGGTTTATTTTGTGCAATATCCCCATTCAAAAACTTGTATCCCCCTCCCATAATAATTATTGTAATAGCTATAGTTTACATTTACGCAATTTATCGCGTTAATACCATGTTTAGTAAACTAGGGTTTGCATGACAAGACCAACAACCAACAAATAGACAAGACCTAATACAAGACAAATCAAATGCATGAAAAATGACACACTTTGCACACAAGCACCCTTAGGGTTTCACCCACTTGGTTGCCTAAATAAAAATGGCAATGTTACGCACGCGAAGTATCTTGGCAAAACAAAACAAAATAAGATCATAGTCCCTCGATGACGCTATCAAAAGGTTGCCTAAAACAAATGATCTTGGTCCCTCAAACATGCTAAGATACTTGGCAACATTGTTATCATGGTCATACGATGACCCACGCCCGTCCCGTTAACATCCAAAGATAGGGTTGTTTACCAAATCAATGGTAAATCAACAATGTCAAAGGAATAAAAATGCACAAGAAAGACATTTGAGTAGGTATATAGCTTCTAGTTACTTGATCAATTTCAAAACAATCCTTGCTATTTTCAAAAACAAACACATACACATTTCAAAAAAACTTTCAAAACATTGAAACATTTTTCAAAAGACAAACATCTTTGTATACATTCTTACGAACGAGAATCATTACAAAGATCGCCTAAACAATGGCCTCTTTTCAAAATACTTTCAAAACCACACAAAGCACCATTTCAAACAATTTCAAAGAAAAGCAAGTGATCTAAACAAGTAACTAAGAGCCCATGGAAAATCATGGATGAAAAGGGTGCTAGCACCTTCCCTTTTCATAATCTACCCCCCAAACTCAAGAAAACATCTCAAAGGTCTTTCCTGTGCTTTTTTACCTTTCCTTTTGGATAAAAGAAAAGTCGGTGGCAACTCTTGCTAACCGCAACATTTGCGAACAAAAATGAAAAATCTCAAGTCAGTTCTCCCACCGCATGACATTACCATTTTCCGAACTTTGTAATCATTTATGGAGTCTCGCCATCCGCAGACTACCATTCTATTAATGAAATTTGAGCTTTTACCCAATTCTTTATATTTCTTATTTTATTTAGTTTGTAAAGACTCCATTTATTATTGATAATAACTTTCAAAGCAAAGAGATTAAATAACAAAATTGATTTTTCAAAAAAAAGATTTTACAATTTACTTTTACTTTGAGATTTGTGATGAAACAATGACAAAAAAAAATGGTGATCCCAGGAATGGACAAACTCCAGTTGTTTTGAGAAGTTTTTGTTCCCCTCGAGAAGGTCTACTCGGGATGTTGTCGCTATGTTGGGTTTATGATTCCGGTATCCTCGGTCAAGTTTGGATTCATTTCTCCTCTTTTCTGAGTTTTTATGATGTGAAGTTTCAATCTGCTTTTTCTCCAGTGAAGTAGGCCTGAATTCCCCAGCGAAAGTTTGGATGTTTCAGTGTCATTCTGCTTTATTTGAGAATGGTCTTGCAATCTCCAGTAGACATGTTACTTTTGAAAAGAAAAAAAACACTGATTTCCCCAGTTAAGCCTGAAGAAGGATGTTTTATCCTTGTATCCGTATTATTTCATCACTTTGATTTATCTACCTCCGGATCATGTTTCTCCTCAGTAAAGTTAAAGCAGGAAGTAGGTTTTGTTCCTCAGCTGGCCTTTACCTTTCTTGGAATGATCGTCTTGGATGAAGTTTAGCCTAGTGTTGTTAGTGACCGAGGCAGTTTTTCCTGGTTGCTCCCATGTTGTATATCTATTTTGTCAGCATACGCGCGATAACACTCATACATTCATACATACATCATGCATAGCTAAAATTGGAAAGTCATTTTTCATTGACATTTGTTAATTTTTTTGTTGACATGTTACCCTGTTTTGTAGAGTTACATTGCCCTCTTTTCAATAGAGTGTTGGTCTTAAGCATAAAATTTATACTCTTTCAATTTCCCTACTGAGTTGTCCCTCATAGAAGATTTTTGCTTTAGCCTTCCGGTGCAGCTCCTTGTTTGGATCGATTTTGTTTTCCCTCTTGAGTTTATTTCTCAAAGGATGTATTCTGGTTAACTGTTTCATTCCAGTTTATATCTGGTTTGGATCTGTGGTTCCCCGACAATGTTATTCACTTTGGATTGCTGAAAACTCCAAGCTTTGGTTGGTGCATTTATTTTGCACGAGAATACTTTATCCCATCAGCAAGAATATCATGGCATCTCCCCAGGAAGTCATACCTCCTTCCCAAGAAGCCATTTCCTTTTACCATCCTCCGCGACCACAAGTAGCAAGTCTCTTCATTGGAGACAACTTATATATTATTCTTTCCAGGCGGATTGACTTGGTTAAAGAAGAAGTTGAGTCCTGTTCTAGGTAAAACACCCGAATCTTGGGAAAACTTGTTATCTTTTTGCTACCCTCAGTAAACGTTGGTAGTTCATCGTCAGTGAATGGCAGTGATATGATATATTCTCTTTCTACCTTCAGTGAAAGTTGGTAGACCATCGGCAGTGAACGTCGGTGTTTGTTATCTTTTTGCTACCCTCAGTGAACATTGGTAGTTCATCGTCAGTGAACGGCGGTGATATGATATATTCTCTTTCTACCTTCAGTGAAAGTTGGTATACCATCGGAAGTGAACATCGGTGTTTGTTATCTTTTTTCTACCCTCAGTGAACGTTGGTAGTTCATCGTCAGTGAACAGCGGTGATATGATATATTCTCTTTCTACCTTCAGTGGAAGTTGGTAGACTATCGACAGTGAATGTCGGTGTTTGTTATCTTTTTGCTACCCTCATTGAATGTTGGTATTTCATCTTCAGTGAACGGCGGTGATATGATATATTCTCTTTCTACCTTCAGTGAAAGTTGGTAGGACATTGGTAGTGAACATCGATGTTTGTTATCTTTCTCCCTGCCTTCGGTAAACGTCGGTAGCTTCGCCTTGGGTAGAAGTTGGTGTATCCTTTGACCATTCTACCATCCTCTCTGATTCAGTTCTTTTGGTCCACCAGTGATTTATTTTCCTGGTGGGGGTGCTCCTTTGTTTCTTTATTATTGTTACATCCCCAGTGTTGTTTTGCGTCTCTTTGGTCCTGTTCATATGCATTCATGATCATAAGAATTTGCATCGTATCTTAGGGCCAAAAATAGGGTTTATTTTATATTTAAGTATCTTCGATCGCGTCGACACGAAGATTTTTAACCTTCGTATCTCCAGATAGAGAAACTTAAATAAGGGCAGCTTTTGTACCCCAATTTTTGCCCCTAAGATCCCTTCATCATACCATGTTGATTCATTCACAACAAGATCACACTAGGATTCTTGGTTCCCTTCCCTACATTTATTTTTGCCCTTTTTGAGGGATTACCAAGCACCTTGACTTATGTTCCTTTTGTGATCATGAATATTGTTTTGATTTCTTCAATTAACTAATAAAATACAATGTTGGTTTGTCTTTCTTGTTATCCATGTAGGTGAAGGAAATGAGATTTAAAAAGTTACCCCATGGGTTCATGAGTTTATTTCCATGCCATAGCCAATAAAGCTTGAGAAGTTCAAACCTCATCATTGGATTGGTTTTCGAAGAATTGGCATGGCAAGTTTGCTTTGGTTCATCAAATTTCAAGATTTCAAGATATAGAAGTGGTTTTGGTGGCTATGATTCCTCATTATCATCCTCAATAACTTCTATTCACAAAGCAAGAATATTGGTACAAGAAGTTTGTTCAAGCTTGTCAAAGTTCCTCAAAGCATTTTCTTGATCTAGGAGCTAGGGTTTTGAACTTCAAAGGAGTATATCTTGCTCACCTTTTGGTATTTTTGAGTGATTCCAAAGACATCATTCTATTCAAAGGGTTATTAACAAATCACTTCAAAGGTTCCAAGGAGTTTTCTTGAGGAAGAGACTTGATGAGGAAGTAAGATTACAAGTCCTCGTGATGAGTCCCCAATTTTCCATGTGTGACTTCAAATGGTCATAACTTGGTCAATTTTTATCACCTTGAGTCCATTATTTTTCCATAATGATCTTTAAGATGTGAACTTTATGCCTTCTTTCATGTGCAAAGTGGTAAAATGGATGGAAGTTACCTTAAAGATGCAAAATTATATAGGTCATTTCATGATTTTTTGCCAAATTCAACAATTCATAACTTGCTCAAATTTGGGAGATTTTGAATGATTCAAGTTTCAAAATGTCATTCAAGAAATCTAATTCATTCCATATTTTTTGGTCAAGAGCAAATTCCAAGTGGAAGGCCATGTTTGGATGCAAGACATTATAGGTCAATTTTGAAGAAGAATTTGAAATATTTCTAAGTATGGAAAGTCAATCCTTTTTCTCCAACTTTGACTCAATACAACTTTCAGCTTAATCATCCATTTAACTCCATTATTTTTTCATTGCAAAGCTTGTAACCTCATCTTTCTAAAGCATCAAGAATCATGCCTTAAGACCCCTTGAGCTGAGAATGCCATGGTTTCAAAAATGGTAGCTTGGAATTAAAGTTTCCTTGCAAGTCAGAATTTGAATTTCATGTTACAACCTCTAAACCTCAAATTAACATGTTGTGATACGATGGGAGAATTGACTTGAGGTTTTGCGTCTGTGTTTGCAAATGTTGCGATTTAGCAAGAGTCGCCACCGACTTTTCTTTTATCCAATAAGGAAATGTGAAAAAGCACAGGAAAGACCTTTAGAGATGTTTTCTTGAGTTCGGGGGGTAGATTATGAAAAGGGAAGGTATTAGCACCCTTTTCATCCATGGTTTTCCATGGGATCTTAGTTACTTGCTAGATCATTTGCTTTTGAATTTGTGTTTTGTGTTGTTTTGAAAGTATTTTGAAAAGGTGCCATCGTTTAGGCAAACTTTGTAATGATTCCCATTCGTAAGAATGTATGCAAAGTGTTGAGCTTTTGAAAATATTTAAAGTTTTGGAAAGATGTTTTTTTGAATATTTTTTGAAAGTGTATGTGATTGTTTTCGAAAATAGCAAGGATATTTGTTTTGAAATTGAGCAAGTAACTAAAAGTAATCTACCTACTCAAAAGGTCTTAGATGTGTTTTTCCTCCTCCCTTAGATGTTGCTATCTTACCATTGATTTGGTAAGAAGCCCCATCGTTGGATGTGAAGGGACAGACATGGGTCATCGTATGACCATGATAGCAATGTTGTGAGATGACTTAGCCCTTTTTCTTTTAGGGACTAAGATCATTTTGAAAGGCAACTTTGATAGCGTCATCGAGGGACTATGATCTTTTTTCAATTTGTTTGTGCTAAGACATCCCACATGCATAACATGACTGTTGTACCCCAAAATTTGCCCTCCCATATTCTCCAAGATTTGTCAAGTCAAAGTCACAAAATTCCCCAAGGGTTGTGCAGCTCAACAGCTTCCCATACAGTCAAAACTAGGGTTTGAGTCCTGATCAAGAAAATGAAGATTTCAAAGGCCCAATCAAGTCTCATATGCCTACAAAGATGGTCAAGTATCCTCATATCAAGTTTCAAGGCATTCAGCTCAAAATTGCACAGTCAAAACCCTAAATTGCACTACAGTCAACTGTAGGGGCAAAATGGTCATTTGACAGTCAAAAGTTCAAATTTTTGGTCAATATATCATTTTGAAGCCACAAATATCATTTGATCAATGCTTGATCATGATTCTCAAAATTTGGCTCAGAAATCATCAAAGATGCAAAAGTTGCTATATTTGGACAGCTGAAAAAGTCAACTGAAATTGACCAGGGCATAACTTTCACATGGATTATCAGAAAAATTCCATCCAAAGCTCATTTTGAAGAGAAAGACATTTCCTACAACTCATCTTCATATTCCAAGTCAAAGAAATGCTCTCACAAAAAGTTATCAATTTCAACATTATAGGTCATTTTCAAAAGTCAACAAAAAGGGACTTTAAGTCAAAGGCCATAACTTGAGATTGGTAAATCAAAATGACATGGGACCAAAGGCATTGGTTAAAGGACTCAAAGAAATTTCCAAAATGTCCAAGAACATGTGAAAAGCTTAAAAATTGAGCAAGTTATGCCTTGTGGAAGTTGGGAAATTTTTGGGAATTTTGAAAAGTCAACATTGATGCAAATGATCCAAAAATGCTAATGGGCCCATTTTTCTTCCAAGTTTCTTCATGCCAAGCCTATGCACGACCATTAGGCCCAAAGGGAAGTATTTTCTCATTTTTTAATTATTTATTTGAATTTATATTAATATTAATTCATTTAAATTATTTAAATATATAGAAAATATCTAACTTGACCTAATGAATCTTTTTGTACACATTTTAGGCTCAATAATTCGTGCTTAAGCCAATTTGGAAAGATTTGGAGCATTGGGATATGATTTGTGCAAAAACAACATGAAAAAAGATGTGAAAAGATTCTTAACAAAATCAAATATCCAAACAATGAATGCCTTGGATTTTGTCAAGTTTTGTTGACCTAAAAGCCTCCATACATATTCAGAAGCACAACCCTAAGCCAAAAAGACAAAAAGCTGCGCTCATAAGCAATATACAAACTTGGAAAATTGCTTGAAAAACTCAAAAACTGAAATCAACTCTAGAGATCGATTCAAGGCTCCAAACTTGGTTCAATAGCTTCCTTGTGATCTCCTGAACGTATTCCAATCCCTAACCTCAACTCAAAGGCAAAGAATTGGTAAAACGGATTCCAACTGAACCAAGAAAATTCCAAAATCGTGCATCATGAATTAAACGTTTTTACAGCATTTTGTCCATTGATTCATGTTTATCATAATGTTTTGAAGCTAACTGATGTGTTTAATTGAGTTTTTCTGTACTATATGAGATTATACCATAGTCAATTTCTAGGGTTGCAGGTTTCTGGAATTAGGGGTTTTGCATAGAGGAAAAATTAGGATCCATGAACACCATGGTTGCATACAGCAGGTCTGGACGAAGAAGACCCTATACTCGCGATGGATTTATGATTCACATAGCGCTAATCGCTATTTTTCCATAGCCCACTTTCTGCAACGCTTCATAAACCGTTGCCTATGCATTTGAAGTTACAGGGGACGTGAAGACGAAGATATCGTGGCGAAGCGTGATTCGTCCATTTGAATCTCGCGCGTTTTTAACCCACTAACATCATGTTTTATTTATTATGTTTATATGTTATTATATGTTAAATGAAACTCAAGTGGCACAGATGGCAGGCGAAGGCATGGACAATCCACAAGACCTGGGTTCGAATCCCAGGTCTGAACAAATTCCATATTATTTTTCATTCACAATTCCTATGCGCTTCAGTGACGTAGGCATACCATGCATCCTCAATGATCAAGCCTACACGCGTCCCAGAGTATCCACATCAAAGGCTAGGATTGAAGAACATGCTACGCCTTAGTCAAACGTGTCACACATGATTCAAAAAGTCCAACAAATTTCCAGCTTGATGGGCCAGAATTCTAGGGCCTGCACCTCCTAATCTGGGGTTACCCCCCCCGGTTTGCTTCCTTTCTTTTTTTATTATTTTATTTTTGATTGTTATTTTATTTTTTAATTTAGTTAATTATCTTTTTTTTACAAAATATTAAAATATCAAAAAAATTCGGAAAAGACAAAAATGCAATAAACATTTTAATTTAATTATTTTCATAAATAAGTTAACATATAAATAAATTTAGTAACATAGGTTTTAGTTTTAATTCTTTTAATAACTAAAAATCCAAAATATAGAATTCAGGTTTAATTATTTCTTTTAATTTCCTTTTCCTTTTTTTTACAATAATATTTATTTATTTATTTTCATAAATTAAAATTTGTACATAAAAAATTTAGGGTTTAATTTAGATTAATATAACATTTTTACAATAAACTTAAAAAACATTAGAATTAGGGTTTGACGCTTCCTTTTTTAATTTTAATTAATTTCTCCTTCTAAATCTTAAAAAATACAAAAAATACCAAAAACATTTAATTTTTAAATTTAATTCTCATTAATTTAATTATTTTTGCAAAAGGGTCCAACGCCCGTGTATTGTTTAATTGCTTTATTTCGCGCCTTTACCTTATGTCGCGTAATTAATTATGTAAATGTCCCAAAGCCTTGTAACAATTTTACTTTTCGCATTATTTACTCTTCCGTCAAATCGGGTTCTGGAAATTTAGGCGATGTGGACCCGCGCCTTTGTAATAGTCTTAGATTTATTTCCCGCAAATATTAACTGTTAAATATGCATGCAAGAATGAATGGCCCTAATTAAAATCAAGCGTAGATCACAAATAAACATGACAAGACAAATAACTGAAACATGACACACAATTCGCACACACCACCCCTAGGGTACGCCTCACTGTTGCCTTTCGAAAGGTGATCGTCGAGTAGAGGATGTCTTAGTAAGTCCTCATGATCCGGGAACCTGGCATGAGGGTAGCTTCTAAGGTGTCTTCCCATTGCTCTGGTGATCACCACGTCCCTAAAACTCGAATTGACCCGAACACCTCCAATGGTGGTGCTACCTACCTCTCAATGGTGGGATGGCACTACTTTTAAGGACATTTACACAGCCGAATTCCTTAGGGTAGGTAGGTTCTCGTAGATACTTGCTCTCTTCAAAAAAAAAACAAAACAAATCAAAATCTTTTCACACTGACACTTTTCAAAAGCTTTCAAGGCAAATTTTTCAAACACTCTGACGTACGAGTCGAACTGAAATTTTCAAAAGAAACTTTTTAAACCCACATTGAAAAGCAAACAAACAATTTTGAAAACACATTGAGCAAGTATCTAAGAGCCCATGGATAACCATGGATAGAAAGGGTGCTAACACCTTCCCTTTCTATAACCCACCTCCCGAACCGAGAGCAATCTCTTTAAGGAATTTTTCTGTGCTTTTGTCCTTTCCATTTGGAGAAAATAAAAGACGGTGGCGACTCTTGCTTCCGCGACATTTCGCGAACCAGCATTAAACAGTCAGTTCCAGATCCACCGATCACAGAACTGGCGACTCTGCTGGGGATACTTTAAAGTGAGGTGTACCTTAGGACTAAGATCACTATGTTTTCAATTGCTTTCTTTGCTTGCTTTAAATTGTGGGACTGTCTTGGGAGTTCTATAGATCCTAACCCGGATCTGGGGATACCTTCTTAGAAAGTAGCAACAAGGCTGTGAGGGAACTGTGCGGGGTATACCGACATGGTTGAAACAGTCTGCTACGTTGATGTGGCACTTTGGTGTGTACCGGTAACCCTTGAGTTCAGTCAAGGAGAGTACGGGGCCTCCGCGTGGTGTCGTGAGGCATCAACAGACCTTAGGAACCTTAATTGAACTATCTTGGCCTCTTTAGGGTAGTGAGATAACTGACTTTGGTGCAGTCCGAGGTTGGTTGATACTCGATACTACACTCAATTGAGGGTTGCTTTCCTGGAATATTTCGGTCGCCAGTTTAGTGGCTAAATCGAAACGATGAACAATGAAAGCAATCCCGTGATATTGGGACCCTTAGAACCCGGTTACTTCTAATAGGACAGGTTGAGCCCACCAACTTCAAGAGGGTACTACCCAGACCCCATACTGGCTTAAACCCTAAGGGTTTCTCTTGTGTGACTTGTGTGCCTTTGTACTTGCCTATTTGCATGCTTGTTAGCTGACACATGAATTTCTTGCAGGTTTTGTTTATAGTCCTTAACTGGGACTCATAACAGGGTTTACCGAATTTCTTGCAGGTTTTGTTTATAGTCCTTAACTGGGACTCATAACAGGGTTTACTAGATCTCTTGCAGGTTTTGTTTATAGTCCTTAATTGGGACTCATAACAAAGTATACTGAATTTCTTGCAGGGTTTGTTTATAGTCCTTAATTGGGACTCATAACATGGTTTACCTACATCACCCCATGCATAACATGACATCATACCATTGCATACATTCTAACCCATTTCAAGGATCTCAAGGGCTTGTGATGCAGGTCATGATAAGTCAAACATCTAGCCAGGGGCAAAGAGGATTTATTTTCCTCTAGCCAGGGTTGTCAGGGGCTATGACCCACTGGATATGGTGAGCCTTTGACTCTTGACGAAGGACTCTCAACAACATGAAGTACCTTCAATCAAGTTACCGGTTTTCAATTCTAACAAGTTTCTCTGTTTACCCCGCGAGGTCCTTGAAAACATTACATGCATTGTCATACATCTCATTGCATTGCAGGTATCCCTTTGACAGGTTGCTTACCCTTCTCCGCTGTTTATTTCAGCCGATCGTCATGAATCCTGAATCATCAGCCGAGCAGACTATCAAGGACCTCCAGGCTCAGAACGCCTAGTTCCAAGAGCTGATCACGAATCTGACCCAGGGGCAACAAGACCTGAAGGCTCTGCTTTTGAAGAAGGACAAGAAAAAGAAGAGGACCGTTTTGTTCAGCCCTAGACGCAGATCTGGGAATACACCGCAGACTGAAACTGAGAGGACTACCCCATCTGTGAGGGAAATCAGTCACCATGAGAGGGAGGTGCCCAGTCCAGTGGTCTCTGACAATGAAACAGATTTCGACGACGAACAATACCCTCCGGCTGAGGACAAGTACAAACAGTTGGAGGATAGGTTGAAGGCTATGGAAGTTCAACAGGTACCTGGGCTGGATTTCGGAGATCTGGGTTTGTCAACTGGTGTGGTTATTCCTCGGAAGTTCAAAGCATCATCCTTCTCTAAATATGACGGGGTGTCTTGCCCCAAGCTGCATCTAAGGTCTTATGTTCGGAAGATTCAGCCATATACGGTGGACAAGAATTTATGGATCCACTTCTTCCAGGAGAGTCTTTCAGGGACTCATCTCGAATGGTTCTATCAGCTGGATGGGACCAAAGTTCGTAACTGGGAGGAGTTGGCAACTGCTTTCTACAAGCAGTATCAGTATAATGCCGACCTTGCCCCTACGCGTACTCAACTCCAGGGTATGTCGTTAGGTGCAAGCGAAGGTTTTAAAGAATATGCGCAGAAATGGAGGGATCTTGCTGGAAGGGTACAACCACCTCTGACTGATCGGGAACTTGTGGATATGTTCTTGGGGACCTTGTCTGGTCCATTTTATAACCACCTGATTGGGAATTCGTCTGCTGGATTCACAGATCTTATCTTGACTGGAGAGCGAATTGAAGCTGGTATCCGGTCTGGGAAAATTCAAGAGGCTGCACCTTCCGATGGAAAGCCTCATCATGGAAAGAAAGAGTCCAATGCTGTGCACGGTAAAAAGAGCCGTCATGAGGCAGGGGCAATCCAGATCTCCAATCCCGGACCTGCTCAACAAGGACAGGGGCAGCAGCGCAAGGAGAAACGGCAGTACACCAAACTCAACATGTCGTTGGATTAAGCACTGCAACAAATGTTGAAGGCGGGGCTGATCACTTTAAGGGCTCCTCTCCGGAATCCGAACACTTCTGCACCCAACTATCATCCCAACGATAGGTGCGCATATCATTCAGATAGCCCGGGGCATACTACGGACAACTGCTGGCCTCTCAAGAACAAAATCCAAGATATGATCGACGCTAGAGAGATTCAGTTTGAAGTGCCAGAGACTCCGAACATAATCACTGCCCCGTTGCCCAATCATTGAAGCCTTTTGTTTATTTGAATTTTGAGTTGTATTTTTCATTGCTTATACAAACAATTAATGTCATAGCAAACTCCTTTATTCTATTAATGCATCGCATATGTCTGTTTTGGAAATTAATACAATTATTTTCATTATATCCAAATATCTTTTCATATTTTTGCTGATGTCAACTCTTGGTTAATAATTCTGAGCCTCTTAAGGGAGGATGACGAAAACGATACCACGACTTACAGTATGCTTTTGAACAGACCCCGCTGATGAGGTACATGCATTGTTTCAATCCCTAAACACTGGAGTTATAAGGATGATAATCCCTCGTCAACCCATCAGAGCCAAAGAAGTAGGAGTTTTTATTTTCGAAAATCAAAACCCTTAATCATAACCTGGGGCAGGGTAGTTCTCTCAGTTGATCCAAGTGCATCTTTACAAAACGAACAAAGACAGTGATGGTTCAGAACAATCAAAAGGACAGGCAGTCATCATCAAAATTCATAAATGAAAAGCCCAAGAAGTCTAAACCTCCAAAGGGGACTTACGAAACTGGGGCATCCCGCTGACTGTAATTCCAAAAGGGAAACAGTTCAGGCAAAAAAGAAAGGGATAACAAAAATAAAAAAGAAAGAGGTCTTATAAACCCTCAACAAAAAGGAAATGACTGCCTATTCAAATAAACATTCAATATCCGAATCATCACTAGTATATCAGAACAAAGACTCAAACAAGGTCTAACGTATGATCAACTGAGTTTAGGTTTGGAGAACATCATGAAGAGCGGGTGGGTACAAATAATTTGAGCCTTTATCCTTTGTTTCTTAAACCGTGAACCAGGCCACGTTATAACCCGTAAAAGTCCTAGCTGAAGCACGGGTTAATTCGAAAGCATACTGTTACGAAAGGTATCCTGACTCCTGAAGGCCTACGGTAAATACGGAGTTGACATCATGTTTTACAAACATTCGCTTGTTTTATGAAAAAGAATGCATTTTCAAAAATCTTCAAGACAGACATAGGCTTTGCATTTTTAACATAACTTTGTTTGCATATGACTTTTCGTTTGAACAGCAGGGAAATTCGCACGAGAAATACCTAGTGAACAAAAGCACGTCCAACCAAGGGGGAGACATGGTCATGGTCTACCATCTGGGGCAGTTAAGTCAAGATCCAGAGAATCTCTCAAAAGGCCAAAAAGCCTGGGGCAAATCTCTGCCTAAGTCATTTGGGGCACTCCAGCAACGAATCTTGCACGATCAAACATCTTCTGGTGACAAAACACTTCTAAACAGGGGCAACTCCCTACTTTCTGAGAACGGACATAGTCGAAAAGATACTGCGCAAAATCAAAGACCCGCTAGGTTGACACACCTAGGCAAAAATAAGGGCTTCCCGGCGAACCAAAAAGGTTCGGGCAAAATAAAGGGATGAAATGAAAAATTCTGTACACCCGGCAAGTCGAAAACCTGAAAAGGCGGCTTGGGCAAAAATGGGTATCCCGGTGGACTGAAAACCCGAAAGGGCGGTCCAGGCAAAAGTTAGGGATTAAAGCGTACGACTATGTCCTGCCATCTGTCTACCAGAAGAAGGTCTGTCCATCAACAACTATCAGCACCCCACAAGAAACAGGGGCAATAAAGAGCGGTCTAAGCAATCTGATTGTTATCCTCCAAGGTATCAGAGTAAGTTCCGTGGAAGAATATAACCAATACAGTTCAAAGCTTCCCCAGGAGAGTCCAATCTAGTTTCCCCAGGAAAGCTGGAATTCACATCCCCAAGCAATAAGCGTACCCCCAGTAGATTCTGGAAGCTTATCCCCTAGCAGGGCACGAACGCGTCGTCCGGCTTGATTTAAAGAGTTATTTCCTTAACAGGATATAACTGGGTTATCCTCAGCCAAAAGCCACGGAAAGAGCGTCCTCGACACAGTCTTCCTATCCCCAGCAAACTATTATCAACAATTCAGCAAAGCATCCCTCTTCCCACAGAGTATTGCTTCCCAGCTTAGTCACTAGAGTATCTTTTCTCCCCGCAGAATCTTCCATTTGCCAAGTTTATTCCCCAACGGAGTCATCTTCTCCTACCGATATTCTTGCAACTATTATCCCCAGCGGAGACAAAATCTATTCTTCAACATCAGCCCAGGAGTGACTTCCCGGCACCCGTCAAGGATTTATTTTCTTAGACAAAAATACATTCATAAACATCACATCTTCATACATTATAGCATGCATATGCATCATACTACACGAATCTCATTAATTTTGAAAACATACAGTTCATGCATCATGATTTTGCATACAATTATGTTTTGCCTTTTCAGGAAAAAGATCAATACCAAAATGATTACTATCAACTATCGCAATTCTTTCTAGATATAGTTTCAGATATGACCTAGCGATGGTGACGTTCTGATACTGCTTCCAGAATTCCTTCTAGATATAGTTTCAGATGTAAACCCAGCGATGGTGACGTTCTGATGTTGCTTCCAGAATTCCTTCTAGATATAGTTTCAGATGTAAACCCAGCGATGGTGACGTTCTGATGCTGCTTCCAGATTTCCTTCTAGATATAGTTTCAGATGTAAACCCAGCGATGGTGACGTTCTGATACTGCTTCCAGATTTCCTTCTAGATATAGTTTCAGATGTAAACCCAGCGATGGTGACGTTCTGATACTGCTTCCAGAATTCCTTCTAGATATAGTTTCAGATGTAAACCCAGCGATGGTGACGTTCTGATACTGCTTCCAGATTTCCTTCTAGATATAGTTTCAGATGTAAACCCAGCGATGGTGACGTTCTGATGCTGCTTCCAGATTCCCTTCTAGATATAGTTTCAGATGTAAACCCAGCGATGGTGACGTTCTGATGCTGCTTCCAGATTCCCTTCTAGATATAGTTTCAGATGTAAACCCAGCGATGGTGACGTTCTGATACTGCTTCCAGAATTCCTTCTAGATATAGTTTCAGATGTAAACCCAGCGATGGTGACGTTCTGATACTGCTTCCAGATTTCCTTCCAGATATAGTTTCAGATGTAAACCAGATATGGTGACGTTCTGATACTGCTTCCAGAAGTCCTTTTTAGATGTTTCCCTCTCCGACGATGAGTGTGAGGTGATATTCTCTTATGGTCCCCTCTCCGGCAAGTGCGTGAGGTGGTAAGTCCTTTTCAGACGTTTCCCTCTCCAACGTTGAGTGAGGTGATCATTCCTTTCAGATTATAAGTGCATATGGTTCTCTTCCCGATACTGCAAAGATGGTAATTCCCACCAAAATTTTCTCAACGAGCGTTGTTGAGATTAAAGTCACCCAAGGTTCTCTTATCATTCATGCTAAGGCAGTAACCATACTTGGTTCATTCATCAGCGTTTGAAGCTCCAGATTCAACTCCTGTAACCAGTCAGGACACATCCGTATCAAGCATCTAAAATCAACTCCTGCAACGTGTCAGGTACTCATTTTCTGTTTTGCAGGTATGCAGGTTCTCGCGAAGGAATCTCTTACGCGATCAACATCCAGATGGCATCTATAAGCCCATCATCCTATCCAGCAACCTCTAAATGGCATCTATAAGCCCATTCCCGTCACACTGCTACTATGTGAGCGCAAATTTCTGGGCACTCTAGTGTCCAATCATCTTTTACCCTCGGATTACGAAAGGCACGTCTGCCAATCTGCATCCTCAGGTCTAAGAAGATTGAACAGGGGCAACTGTTGTACCCCAAAATTTTCCCTCCCATATTCTCCAAGATTTGTCAAGTCAAAGTCACAAAATTCCCCAAGGGTTGTGCAGCTCAACAGCTTCCCATACAGTCAAAACTAGGGTTTGAGTCCTGATCAAGAAAATGAAGATTTCAAAGGCCCAATCAAGTCTCATATGCCTACAAAGATGGTCAAGTATCCTCATATCAAGTTTCAAGGCATTCAGCTCAAAATTGCACAGTCAAAACCCTAAATTGCACTACAGTCAACTGTAGGGGCAAAATGGTCATTTGACAGTCAAAAGTTCAAATTTTTGGTCAATATATCATTTTGAAGCCACAAACATCATTTGATCAATGCTTGATCATGATTCTCAAAATTTGGCTCAGAAATCATCAAAGATGCAAAAGTTGCTATATTTGGACAGCTGAAAAAGTCAACTGAAATTGACCAGGGCATAACTTTCACATGGATTATCAGAAAAATTCCATCCAAAGCTCATTTTGAAGAGAAAGACATTTCCTACAACTCATCTTCATATTCAAAGTCAAAGAAATGCTCTCACAAAAAGTTATCAATTTCAACATTATAGGTCATTTTCAAAAGTCAACAAAAAGGGACTTTAAGTCAAAGGCCATAACTTGAGATTGGTAAATCAAAATGACATGGGACCAAAGGCATTGGTTAAAGGACTCAAAGACCTTTCCAAAATGTCCAAGAACATGTGAAAATCTTAAAAATTGAGCAAGTTATGCCTTGTGGAAGTTGGGAAATATTTGGGAATTTTGAAAAGTCAACATTGATGCAAATGATCCAAAAATGCTAATGGGCCCATTTTTCTTCCAAGTTTCTTCATGCCAAGCCTATGCACGACCATTAGGCCCAAAGGGAAGTATTTTCTCATTTTTTAATTATTTATTTGAATTTATATTAATATTAATTCATTTAAATTATTTAAATATATAGAAAATATCTAACTTGACCTAATGAATCTTTTTGTACACATTTTAGGCTCAATAATTCGTGCTTAAGCCAATTTGGAAAGATTTGGAGCATTGGGATATGATTTGTGCAAAAACAACATGAAAAAAGATGTGAAAAGATTCTTAACAAAATCAAATATCCAAACAATGAATGCCTTGGATTTTGTCAAGTTTTGTTGACCTAAAAGCCTCCATACATATTCAGAAGCACAACCCTAAGCCAAAAAGACAAAAAGCTGCGCTCATAAGCAATATACAAACTTGGAAAATTGCTTGAAAAACTCAAAAACTGAAATCAACTCTAGAGATCGATTCAAGGCTCCAAACTTGGTTCAATAGCTTCCTTGTGATCTCCTGAACGTATTCCAATCCCTAACCTCAACTCAAAGGCAAAGAATTGGTAAAACGGATTCCAACTGAACCAAGAAAATTCCAAAATCGTGCATCATGAATTAAACGTTTTTACAGCATTTTGTCCATTGATTCATGTTTATCATAATGTTTTGAAGCTAACTGATGTGTTTAATTGAGTTTTTCTGTACTATATGAGATTATACCATAGTCAATTTCTAGGGTTGCAGGTTTCTGGAATTAGGGGTTTTGCATAGAGGAAAAATTAGGATCCATGAACACCATGGTTGCATACAGCAGGTCTGGACGAAGAAGACCCTATACTCGCGATGGATTTATGATTCACATAGCGCTAATCGCTATTTTTCCATAGCCCACTTTCTGCAACGCTTCATAAACCGTTGCCTATGCGTTTGAAGTTACAGGGGACGTGAAGACGAAGATATCGTGGCGAAGCGTGATTCGTCCATTTGAATCTCGCGCGTTTTTAACCCACTAACATCATGTTTTATTTATTATGTTTATATGTTATTATATGTTAAATGAAACTCAAGTGGCACAGATGGCAGGCGAAGGCATGGACAATCCACAAGACCTGGGTTCGAATCCCAGGTCTGAACAAATTCCATATTATTTTTCATTCACAATTCCTATGCGCTTCAGTGACGTAGGCATACCATGCATCCTCAATGATCAAGCCTACACGCGTCCCAGAGTATCCACATCAAAGGCTAGGATTGAAGAACATGCTACGCCTTAGTCAAACGTGTCACACATGATTCAAAAAGTCCAACAAATTTCCAGCTTGATGGGCCAGAATTCTAGGGCCTGCACCTCCTAATCTGGGGTTACCCCCCCCGGTTTGCTTCCTTTCTTTTTTTATTATTTTATTTTTGATTGTTATTTTATTTTTTAATTTAGTTAATTATCTTTTTTTTACAAAATATTAAAATATCAAAAAAATTCGGAAAAGACAAAAATGCAATAAACATTTTAATTTAATTATTTTCATAAATAAGTTAACATATAAATAAATTTAGTAACATAGGTTTTAGTTTTAATTCTTTTAATAACTAAAAATCCAAAATATAGAATTCAGGTTTAATTATTTCTTTTAATTTCCTTTTCCTTTTTTTTACAATAATATTTATTTATTTATTTTCATAAATTAAAATTTGTACATAAAAAATTTAGGGTTTAATTTAGATTAATATAACATTTTTACAATAAACTTAAAAAACATTAGAATTAGGGTTTGACGCTTCCTTTTTTAATTTTAATTAATTTCTCCTTCTAAATCTTAAAAAATACAAAAAATACCAAAAACATTTAATTTTTAAATTTAATTCTCATTAATTTAATTATTTTTGCAAAAGGGTCCAACGCCCGTGTATTGTTTAATTGCTTTATTTCGCGCCTTTACCTTATGTCGCGTAATTAATTATGTAAATGTCCCAAAGCCTTGTAACAATTTTACTTTTCGCATTATTTACTCTTCCGTCAAATCGGGTTCTGGAAATTTAGGCGATGTGGACCCGCGCCTTTGTAATAGTCTTAGATTTATTTCCCGCAAATATTAACTGTTAAATATGCATGCAAGAATGAATGGCCCTAATTAAAATCAAGCGTAGATCACAAATAAACATGACAAGACAAATAACTGAAACATGACACACAATTCGCACACACCACCCCTAGGGTACGCCTCACTGTTGCCTTTCGAAAGGTGATCGTCGAGTAGAGGATGTCTTAGTAAGTCCTCATGATCCGGGAACCTGGCATGAGGGTAGCTTCTAAGGTGTCTTCCCATTGCTCTGGTGATCACCACGTCCCTAAAACTCGAATTGACCCGAACACCTCCAATGGTGGTGCTACCTACCTCTCAATGGTGGGATGGCACTACTTTTAAGGACATTTACACAGCCGAATTCCTTAGGGTAGGTAGGTTCTCGTAGATACTTGCTCTCTTCAAAAAAAAAACAAAACAAATCAAAATCTTTTCACACTGACACTTTTCAAAAGCTTTCAAGGCAAATTTTTCAAACACTCTGACGTACGAGTCGAACTGAAATTTTCAAAAGAAACTTTTTAAACCCACATTGAAAAGCAAACAAACAATTTTGAAAACACATTGAGCAAGTATCTAAGAGCCCATGGATAACCATGGATAGAAAGGGTGCTAACACCTTCCCTTTCTATAACCCACCTCCCGAACCGAGAGCAATCTCTTTAAGGAATTTTTCTGTGCTTTTGTCCTTTCCATTTGGAGAAAATAAAAGACGGTGGCGACTCTTGCTTCCGCGACATTTCGCGAACCAGCGTTAAACAGTCAGTTCCAGATCCACCGATCACAATGACCATTTTTATAAGGCAACAAGTGGAATTACCTTAAGGGTGTAAGTGTGCGAGTGTATTTGATTGCATGCATAATTTATCTTAATTAGGGTGATCTATTTGTCAATTTTCATATGTTGTCATACACGCCCTAATTACTAGCATATATTGAAAGCAATAACAGTGCCGAAATGTAAAATCCTACGCTATTACAATATTTTAGGGGGATGGGGGTACATATTTATGAAGGGGGTTGCAAGTTAAAATTCTAGGTTACTATTACAACCATATTGAAATAGATAAGAATGTACAGGAAATGTAAAATGTTTGTCTGCTTAGAAAAATAACCTTTGTTTAAGAAAATATTTTTTGGGTTTTTATGTTAAAAGAAAATATAACATGCAAATATAAAATACTTTTGGTATTTTTTTATTAATAATAAAATAATATGAGGGAAAAATAATAAAAGAGAAAGAAAACATGATCAGCGCAAAGTGCTGAAAATAGAAGAGGTCAGAAGTTCTGACTCTGACTTGCTGCACAAAGAAAAACATGTTAGCAAAAATATGGAAGTTCAGAAGTTCTGGGTCTTCTGAGAATTCAGAAGTTTTTAGAAGTTTTGACGTAACTGTCAGAACTTTGCCTCTCTCTATTCCAGTCAGAACATCTGCAGCTTAGTCATTTACAAAACAGAAGTTACATTTATAACAATTATGCCAAATTTCATGAAGTATCAGAAGCACAAATCAGAAGCAGCATGTATTTTCTAATTCTAGTTCTGAGTCCTAATTTATTTATGAAACTCTAAACTGGGATTTCTTTTACTTTGGCAAGCAAACGCAGTAATTTTTAGAATATGCACATCATCAGGATCAAAATATCTACATTGTGCTAAATATGCAAAATCTGGCAATACTTAATCAGTTATGATGAGGGTCAGCAGAAAACTTACCTTGCACCTGGAAAGGATTCTGTGAACTGGAGGTTGGTCTTGAATTCTAGTGATGTTCTGAGTAACTTCTTCACGTGCTCAGTAGGATAGAAGTTGACAACTTCTGGAACAACTAAGAGGTGAAGTTCTGATCCTTTTGAAATGGATATTGGTGGAGAATGTGTTACTGTTTGATTACAGAATTTGGGATGGCTTTAATCAAGAACACTTGAGGAAAAATGGAGCTTGAATAGAATGTTAAGATTTTGGTATTTTGTGTTTATAGTTTTCTGGGTTCTTGGAATTTTTACAGTGGTTCAAAGCCTTCTTTCTCAATTCTCTTGGCTCTTTCACAAATTTCTCTCTCTCTTTTTTTCTCCTCTTTTACAAATTTTTCTCTCCCTCTTTTACAAATTTTTTTGGCCCTTTTCAGTGTGCAAATGGTGTTCTATTTATAGGCAAAGTTTTGCAGTTGGGGCGGTCAAGTGGTGCCAACATCATGTGCTAGATGCTGACTTACTCTTGAAGTAAGCTTAAACAAGTGGGGGTTTAATGCATTCAAGTTGGATAGTTAACAGCGCCTCAGCTGGATTTGGCAGCGTGAATTAATGAAAAGTAGAGACAGTGCGTGGGTCTAGCATACTTTTGCACATAAATTTTTTCCCCAAGGCAGTAGGGATACACGTGGTGTGAATCCCTTGGATAAAGACTCAGAGGCGGTTGTGAGCATTAAATGAGTTCCCATGTGAAACTCTGCACTCTGCTTGACTCTGGATTGGAAGTTCTGTTTCAGCTTTCATCTCATCTTCTGATCTTTGTATCTTCTGACTTCATCATGTTCTGAGGTATCCTTCAGAACTTCCAGTATACTTACAGCACGCTTTGTTACCTTCTTTGTTTTAACCTTTGCAAACTCTGACTGAACCTTTATGAAAACTGGTCCAGAAGTTCTGACCACACTTTGTCTTGAGAATATCCATAATCTGCTGAGTATGAACACTGGCCCAGAAGTTCTGACATTGTTGAATTTCCTAAATACATAGAAAAATTTCTAAGCTTTTAGAATTTGACTTTCCAAAGTAAAATTTGACTTTTGAAACTCTTGATGAAACAAACTTCATATTCCAACATGTCTTGATTAAATATGATTTTTGATATTTGATTTTGATCCAAAAGTCAAAGTTAGACTTCTTAGCATGCAAATGACCATTTTACCCTTGTGAATGGTTTGCTTGGAAAAATTGATAATTCAAGGCCTGGAGACCTGATGAAAGCAAACTTGAGGATCCAGGGTGGTTCTTTGAGAAATGAGAGGGAAAATTTTGGGGTACAACAGCTGCCCCTGTTCAAACTTCTTGAACTTGAAGAGTTAGATTGGCAGATCCGCCATTCGCGACTTGAAGTTGAAAGATGATTGAACACTAAAGTGCCCAGAAATTTGCACTCGAAGATGGATGGTGAATGGGCTTATAGATTCCATTTAGAGGAATATTGGTAAACGCTGGAAGAAGTATCAGCATAAATCTCTTGTTGATTTATACTAAACTTGACGTTTTACCTGGGAGAAAAGTGGTTAGTAAAATGAAGATGCTTGCATGATGTCCAACAGATGTGGTATCATGCTAAATGCATTGGTATGTACATGCTATGATGTATGAATATGAAATGTGTGTTTTCGCCCGGGAAAATAAATCCCTGACTGCTGTTGTGGAAATTTTGGGGGTTGAATCCCTGATTGCCTGTTGGAAATGAAGAATATGCATATCTTCAAATCCTATTGAAGGGATACTTTTGCTGGGGAACATCGCTCAAATATCAGCTGTTATCTGGTCAGATCCAGGCTTCACAGTTGCTGAGGATGAAGTAGTCAGTTTCTATCTGTTCGGATCCAGGCTTCATGGCAACTTATTGGGGGGAAGAGATGAATTAATTGTTATCTGGTCGGATCCAGGCTTTGCAGAAAATTCTTTGAAATTGAATAGTCATTTGGTCGGGTCCAGATTTCACAACAACTTGCTGGGGATGTGGAGGTTAATTGTTATCTGGTCGGATCCAAGCTTCACAGTAACTTACTGGAGGAAAGGATGAACTAACTATTATCTGGTCAGATCCAGACTTCACAATAACTCTTTAAAGACTGTTATCTGGTCGGGTCCAGGCTTTATGGTCTTTTGGAAAGCTGCACTATTATCTGGTCGAATCCAGGATTCATAGTGTCTTTCTGGAGATCATGGTTAATTGTTATCTGGTCGGGTCCAGGCTTTACAATACACCATTTGAAAACTTTTATCTGGTCGGGTCCAGGCTTTATAGATTTATGAGGTTGATGAGGTCAATTGTTATCTGGTCGGGTCTAGGCTTCACGATAGACTGCTTAAAAACTGTTATCTGGTCGGGTCCAGGCTTTGCAGATTTCTTTAATGAAGTTAATTGTTATCTGGTTGGGTCCAGGCTTCACAATAAACTGGTTGAAAATAGTTATCTGGTCGGGTCCAGGCATTGCAGATTTCTTTGATGAAGTTAATTGTTATCTGGTAGGGTCCAGGCTTCACAATAAACTGGTTGAAAACACCCTATTCCTATGAACTATACAGAGCTATTACCGGCATTGATTCAGAAGAAGTTGGTTCAAACACGACCACCTCCCGTCATACCATCACCATTGCCTTGGTATTACAAGGCAGGCCAAACATGTGCTTTTCATCAGGGAGCACCAGGGCATAATGTTGAGAATTGTTATCCTTTGAAGACTGAGGTACAAAAATTGGTAAAGTCTGGTGTTCTATCTTTCAAGGACATGTGACCTAATGTGAAAGATAACCCTCTACCCAAGCACGGGGGAGTAAATGTTGTAAATATGGTGGCCGGCTGTCCAGGCGAATTCCGAATTTTTTATATTAATTTGGTTAGAGGAGATTTGGTGAAAATGCATGCAGACCTCTGTGAATTTAGCTACTATACGCATGACCATTCCGGTTGTGCTATTTGCAGTACAAACATACATGGTTACGAGAAGATAAAGGTTGATTTACAGGAGATGATGGATGAGGGCCTCATCCACATAATCAGGCCTAGGGCAGAGTATGAAGAGGAAGTGAACATGGGTTCTAGATGTCCTGGTGAATTCAGAATTTTTGATGTGGAGTATATGAATGAGGACCTCGTACAGTTGCATGCTACCTTCTACCATACGACTGGTCAGGTGGAACACCATTATGGATCTTGCCTAGTTTGCTGTCGAGACTCCTGAGGATGTTCAATCGTGAAGAAGGGTGTTCAGTTGTTGTTAGACAATGGAACTATCAAGATCACAGGTCAGAAGGATGATTACCATGAAGTTGATATGGTTAAGGTTTGTTTAACGGAAGAAGATTCAGATGAAGAGTATGTCTCTGCAGATGAGTATTTCTCTTCAGACGAAGATTTGTTTCCCAGAAATGACTTATTAATGACTGATTGCATGGAAGAAGGGGTAAACATCATTGTGCCCTGTTTTGGTGCACCCGCCCATCTTGAAGTGGAATATCATAGCAAGCCAGCTGTTACCCCATTGGTGATTAGTTTGTCGAAGCCCGTTCCCTACAAATCAGATAAGGTTGTGCCTTACAAATACAACGCTACAATCCTGGAAGATGGAGTGGAAGTTCCCATCCATCCAATGCCCGATGTTGGAAATATAGCTGAAAATAGAAGGGTGACCCGTAGTAGTCGTGTGTTTGCGCCAGTTGTTCGAAGAGATGTTGATGCTGGAAAGAAAGTTGTTGAGAATGATGAACCTAAGAAAGCTACAGGAGAGACTAGTGGAGCTACATTAGAGAAAGAAGTGGATGATATTTTGAAGATAATTAAGATGAGCGACTACAGAATTGTAGATCAGCTGCTGCAGACTCCTTCAAAAATATCTATCTTAGCTTTATTGATGAACTCCTCTGCTCATAGAGAATCCTTTGATGAGGGTATTGGACCAAGCTTTTGTGGAGAATGATATGCCAATAGATCAGTTCAGCAGCGTAATCGGAAACGTTACTTCATGCAATAACTTGAGTTTCTGCGATGATGAATTGCCAGATAAAGGGAGGAATCACAACCTTGCCCTCCACATCTCTATGAACTGCAAGAATGATTCACTATCCAATGTGCTGATTGATAATGGATCTGTGTTGAATGTTATACCGAGGAGTACTCTCAGGAAGTTGAAATATCAAGGAACGCCTATGTGCCCTAGTTGCATCATTGTCAAAGCGTTTGATGGGACAAGGAAATTTGTCATCAGTGAAATGGACTTACCTATCCATATAGGACCACATTTGTTTCAGATAACCTTCAAGGTCATGGAAATTGTTCCCTCTTATAGTTGTTTGCTAGGACATCCGTGGATACATGAAGCAGGGGCTGTCACTTCAACTTTACACCAAAAGCTAAAGTTTGTGCGTGAAGGGAAGGTAGTGATTATAAATGGGGAGCAGGCATTGTTGATATCTCATTTGTCCTCTTTCAGCATTGTAGAAGCGGATGAAGCTGCTGTTGGAACCCAGTTCCAAGCCTTATCCATTGACAACATAAGAAGAAATGAGAATTCCATGGTTTCACTGAAGGATGCACATCAGGTTGTGCGTAATGGTCATAATGAAGTCTGGGGAAGAATTGTGGATCCACCTGTGAACAAGAACAGAATTGGCTCGGGGTTCTCTTCAAAGAATGGAAAAGGAGAAAGTTTGAAGTCATAGTCTACTAATGAGCACATATCATGATGTTTTCCACAGCGGAGGTTACCTCCATCCAACTGTTTATGGAGTTAATGTTGTTGAGGAGGATGAAGCAGAGCAGGAAATGCGGAATTATGTGACGCACAGAGTCAGGGTTCAGAATTGGATCACCATTAATGTTCCCTCTTGCATACATGTTTCAAAGTAATTTGATTTGTTAATCTCTTTTTTGAAAAGCTTTCACTCTGCCCAAGGTGGAAGTATTAATGTTGTAGGACTTATCTGTTTGCTGTGACTTTTAAGATCATTAATAAAAGTTGTCTTTACTTCCCGAATTATGTCTTTATTTTCTGCTTTTTCTTGGAAAATGGTAATCAGAAAAAACCTTTCAAAATAAATAATAACTGAAATTCAATCTACATGATCACTTGTTATATGTGTCAGTTTCTAAAAGCAATCATAAATCATATGTGCAGGTTAATTAAAAAACTCGTTGAAAACAATGACCCTGCACCCTCTCCCAACTTTGAATGTCATGTGTTTGGGGCTGAAGAAGAAGATTATGATGAGATTCCAGAAGAGTTCTCACGGTTGCTTGAGCACGAGGAAAATACCATTCAGCCATATAAAGAGCCTTTGGAAGTGATCAATTTGGGTTCAGAAGAAGATCCAAAGGAAGTCAAGATTGGAGCATTGCTGCATCCCGGTGTGAAGAGAAGGTTGATTGAGCTGTTGAAAGAGTATGTGGATATTTTTGCTTGGTCTTACCAAGATATGCCTAGTCTAGATACAGATATTGTCGAGCACCGTTTGCCGTTTAAGCCAGAGTATCTGCCAATTAAACAAAAGTTGAGAAGAACTCACCCAGATATGGCAGTAAAGATCAAATAGGAGGTTCTTAAGCAGATTAATTCTGGTTTTCTTGTGACGTCAGTGTATCCTCAATGGATTGCCGTTATTGTCCCAGTACCAAAAAAAGATAGAAAAGTCCGCATGTGCGTAGATTATAGAGATCTAAATAAAGCTAGTCCAAAAGATGATTTTCCATTGCCACACATCGACATGTTAGTGGATAGCACATTAAAATTCAAAGTATTCTCGTTCATGGACGGATTTCCCGGATATAAACAAATAAGAATGGCTCTAGAGGACATGGAAAAAACAACGTTTATCACACCCTGGGGAATATTCTGTTACAGAGTGATGCCTTTCGGGTTGAAGAACGTTGGTGCAATGTACCAGAGGGCTATGACAACCCTATTCCATGATCTGATGCACAAGGAAATTAAAGTATATGTTGATGATATGATTTCCAAATTCCAGACTGAAGAAGGGCATATAGATGATTTGTTGAAGCTGTTTCAGCGTTTGAGGAAGTATCGTCTCCGCTTGAATCCAAATAAATGCACCTTCGGTGTTCGATCAAGGAAGTTATTGGGTTTCATTGTTAGCCAGAAAGGAATTGAAGTTGACCCTGATAAAGTCAAAGTAATTCAAGAAATGCCAGCACCTAGAATTGAAAAGCAAGTCAGAGGTTTCCTCGGGCGTTTGAATTATATTTCCAGATTCATTTCCCACATGACTGCGACATGTGAATCAATCTTTAAGTTGTTAAAGAAACATCAAGGTTGTGTGTGGACGGATGACTGCCAAAGGGAATTTGAGAGTATTAAGGAATATCTGCTTGAACCTCCTATCTTGCTCCCTCCCATAGAAGGAAGACCGTTAATTATGTATCTGACAGTGTTAGATAAATCCATGGGTTGTATTATGGGACAACAAGATGAAACAGGGAAGAAAGAGTTTGCCGTTTATTATGTCAGTACAAAATTCATTGATTGTGAGTCACGGTATTCCATGCTGGAAAAAACATGTTGTACTCTGGCCTAGGCGGCAAAGCGTTTGCGGCAGTATATGTTGAATCACACCACTTGGTTGATCTCCAAAATGGATCCAATCAAGTACATTTTTGAAAAGCCTGCTCTTACTGGGAGAATTTCCCGCTGGCAGATGTTGTTATCTGAATATGATATTGAATATCGCACTCAAAAGGCCATTAAAAGCAGTGTGTTGGAAGATTATCTTGCTCACCAACCAGTAGAGGATCACCAGTCTGTAGAATATGAATTCCCCGATGAGGATGTGATGTTCCTGAAAGTGAAGGATTGTGATGAACCATTGCCTGAGGAAGGTCCTGAATCTGAATCTCGTTGGAGTATGATATTTGATAGAGCTGTGAATGCTTATTGTAAAGGAATTGGTGTTGTGATTGTCACTCCTCATGGATCGCACATTCCTTTTACTGCAAGGTTAACATTTGATTGCACTAATAATATGGCAGAATATGAGGCTTGAATCATGGGTCTCGAGGAAGCTATTGATATCAAAATTAAAATTCTAGATGTGTATGGTGATTCAGCTTTGGTAATAAATCAGATTAAAGGAGAATTAGATACTCGTCACCCTGGCTTGATCCCTTACAAAGATTATGCTAAAAGATTATTACCCTTCTTAAAAATAGTTGAATTCCATCACATCCCTAGAGATGAAAATCAAATGGCGGATGCTCTGGCAACTCTGGCTTCTATGTACCAAGTGAATACTTAGAATGATATACCCCGAATTACAGTTCGACGGCTGGATAGGCCCGCTCGTATGTTTACAGTAGAGGAGGTAGCAGATGAAAAACCGTGGTATTATGATATCAAGCATTTTCTTTAGACTCGGGAATACCCGATTGGTGCGTCAAAGAAAGATGGAAAAACATTGAGAAGATTGGCAGGAAGTTTCTTCCTCAGTGAAAATGTGTTATACCAGAGGAATTATGACATGGTCTTGCTCAGATGCGTGGATAGACACCAAGCAGACATGTTGGTGCATGAGATTTATGAAGGTTCATTTGGCACTCATGCCAATGGACATTTGATGCCTAAAAGGATGCTAAGGGCATGTTATTATTGGCTGACAATGGAATCTGACTGTTACAAATTTGCAAAGAAGTGTTATAAATGCCAGATTTATACAGACAAGGTCCATGTGCCTCCGACACTTCTCAATGTGATTTCCTCCCCATGGCCTTTCTCTTTGTGGGGTATTAACATGATTGGGATGATAGAATCCAAAGCTTCGAATGGGCACCATGTTATCTTGGTAGCAATTGATTACTTCACCAAATGGGTGGAGGCTGCCTCATACGCCAATGTTACTAAGCAGGTGGTTGTGCGCTTCATTAAGAATAACCTTATATGTCAGTATGGTGTGCCGAGCAGAATTATCATTGACAATGGCTCGAATTCGAACAACAAGATGATGACAGAACTGTGTGAAGAATTCAAGATTGTCCATCACAATTCATCTCCATACAGGCCAAAGATGAATGGGGCTGTTGAAGCTGCTAATAAGAATATCAAGAGAATTATCCATAAAATGGTTATTACTTATAAGGATTGGCATGAAATGCTCCCTTTCACTCTGCATGGATATCGAACATCTGTCATCACTTCAACAGGAGCAACCCTATTCTCCCTAGTGTATGGAATGGAAGTTGTACTCCCAGTCGAGGTAGAGATTCCCTCGTTGCGTGTGATAATGGAAATCAAGTTGATAGAGGTTGAATGGGTCCATAACAGGTTTGACCAATTGAATTTGATTGAGGAGAATAGAATGAATGCTTTGTGTCATGTCTAGTTATACCAGAGAAGAATGAAGAAAGCTTTTGATAAAAAGGTCAAACCTCATGAATTCAGAGAAGGCGACCTCGTGCTCAGGAAGATTATGTCTTTCAACACTGAATCTAGGGGCAAGTGGACTCCCAATTTTGAAGGCCCATATGTTGTCAAGAAAGCCTTCTATGGCGGTGCATTAAGTCTTGAAACTATGGATGGCGAGGAGTTCCCACGTCCCATGAATGCTGACGCAGTCAAGAAATACTTCGCCTAAAGAAATAAAAGAACATCTCGCTAAGTTGAAAACCCGAAAGGGCGGCTTAGGCAAAAAAGGAGTGTCTCGGTAGGCCGAAAACCCGAAAGGGCGGTCTAGGCAAAAATTAGAGACCTAAACAGAATAAATTTCCCGCTAAGTTGAAAACCCGCAAGGGCAGCTTAGGCAAAAGTTAGGTATTTTCATGGCAAGTAACTACGCCAGACAAGACTTGATTGTTGAAGAAACAATCTTCTCGGATCCTCACCATACTTCAACAGAAGCTGCTGCTCAGGATTTCAAAAGTTGTTAGAGGGGATAGTGGTCATTGCATCTCAATGTATCTTTTCCATTATATGTTACCATTTTCCGAACTTTGTAATCATTTATGGAGTCTCGCCATTCGCAGACTACCATTCTATTAATGAAATTTGAGCTTTTACCTAATTCTTTGTATTTATTATTTTATTTATTTTGCAAAGACTCCATTTATTATTGATAATAACTTTCAAAGAAAAGAGATTAAATAACAAAATTGATTTTTCAAAAAAAAGATTTTACAATTTACTTTTACTTTGAGATTTGTGATGAAACAATGAAAACAAAAAATGGTGATCCCAGGAATGGACAAACTCCAGTTGTTTTGAGAAGTTTTTGTTCCCATCGGGAAGGTCTACTCAGGATGTTTTCGCTATGTTGGGTTTATGATTCCTGTATCCTCGGTCAAGTTTGGATTCATTTCTCTTCTTTTCTGAGTTTTTTTTTTATGTGAAGTTTCAATCCGCGTTTTCTCCAGTGAAGTAGGCCTGAATTCCCCAGCGAAAGTATGGATGCTTCGGTGTCAGTCTGCTTTATTTGAGACTGGTCTTGCAATCTCCAGTAGGCATGTTACTTTAGAAAATAAAAAAAAAACATTGATTTCCCCGGTTAAGCCTAAAGAAGGATGTTTTATCCTTGTATCCGTATTATTTCATCACTTTGATTTATCTACCTCCAGATCATGTTTCTCCTCAGTAAAGTTAAAGCAGGAAGTAGGTTTTGTTCCTCAGTTGGCCTTTACCTTTCTTAGAATGATCGTCTTGGATGAAGTTTAGCCGAGTGTTGTTAGTGACCGAGGCAGTTTTTCCTTGTTGCTCTCATGTTGTATATCTGTTTTGTCAGCATACACGCGATAACACTCATACATTCATACATACATCAAGCGTATCTAAGATTGGCAAGTCATTATTCATTGACATTTGTTAATTTTTTTGTTGACATGTTACTCTGTTTTGAAGAGTTACGTTGCCCTCTTTTCAATAGAGTGTTGGTATTAAGCAGAAAACGTATACTCTTTCAATTTACCTACTGAGTTGTCCCTCATAGAAGATTTTTGCTTTAGCCTTCCGACGCAACTCCTTGTTTGGATGGATTTGGTTTTCCCTCTTGAGTTTAGTTCTCAAAGGATGTATTCTGGTTGACTGTTTCATTCCAGTTTATTTATGGTTTGGATATGTGGTTCCCTGGAAATGTTATTCACTTTGGATTGCTGAAAACTCCAAGCTTTGGTTGGTGCATTTATTTTGCACGAGAAGACTTTATCCTTTAGCAAGAATATCATGGCATCTCCCTAAGAAGTCATACCTCCTTACCAAGAAGCCATTTCCTTTTACCATCCTCCGCGACCACAAGTAGCAAGTCTCTTCATTGGAGACAACTTATATATTATTCTTTCCAGGCGAATTTCCTTAGTTAAAGAAGAAGTTGAGACGTGTTCTAGGTAAAACACCAGAATCTTGGGGAAACTTGTTATCTTTTTGCTACCCTCAGTAAACATTGGTAGTTCATCGTCAGTGAACAGAGGTGATATGATATATTCTCTTTCTACCTTCAGTGAAAGTTGGTAGACCATCGGCAGTGAACGTTGGTGTTTGTTATCTTTTTTCTACCCTCAGTGAATGTTAGTAGTTCATCGTCAGTAAATGGAGGTGATATGATATGTTCTCTTTCTACCTTCGGTGAAAGTTGGTAGACCATCGGCAGTGAACGTTGGTGTTTGTTATCTTTTTGCTACCCTCAGTTAACGTTGGTAGTTCATCGTCAGTGAATCGCAGTGATATGATATATTCTCTTTCTACCTTCAGTGAAAGTTGGTAGACCATCAGTCGTGAATGTTGGTGTTTGTTATCTTTTTGATTACCTCAGTGAACGTTGGTAGTTCATCATCAGTGAACGGCGGTGATATGATATATTCTCTTTCTACCTTCAGTGAAAGTTGGTAGACCATCGGCAGTGAACGTTAGTGTTTGTTATCTTTTTGCTACCCTCAGTGAACGTTTGTAGTTCATCATCTGTGAATGGCAAGTGGAAGGCCATGTTTGGATGCAAGAAATTATAGGTCAATTTTGAAGAAGAATTTGAAATATTTCTAAGTATGGAAAGTCAATCCTTTTTCTCCAACTTTGACTCAATACAAATTTTAGCTCAAGCATCCATTTAACTCCATTATTTTTCCATTGCAAAGCTTGTAACCTCATCTTTCTAAAGCATCAAGAATCATGCCTTAAGACCCCTTGAGCTGAGAATGCCATGGTTTCAAAAATGGTAACTTGGAATTAAAGTTTCCTTGCAAGTCAGAATTTGAATTTCATGTTACAACCTCTAAACCTCAAATTAACACACTGTGATACGATGGAAGAACTGACTTGAGGTTTTGCGTTTGTGTTTGCAAATGTTGCGGTTTAGCAAGAGTCGCCACCGACTTTTCTTTTATCCAATAAGGAAAGGTGAAAAAGCACAGGAAAGATCTTTAGAGATGTTTTCTTGAGTTCGGGGGGTAGATTATGAAAAGGTAAGGTATTAACATCCTTTTCATCCATGGTTTTCCACGGGCTCTTAGTTACTTGCTAGATCATTTGCTTTTGAATTTGTGTTTTGTGTTGTTTTAAAAGTATTTTGAAAAGGTGCCATCGTTTAGGCAAACTTTGTAGTGATTCCCGTTCGTAAGAATGTGTGCAAAGTGTTGAGCTTTGGAAAATATTTCAAGTTTTGGAAAGATGTTTTTTTGAATATGTTTTGAAAGTGTATGTGATTGTTTTCGAAAATAGCAAGGATATTTGTTTTGAAATTGAGCAAGTAACTAAAAGTAATCTACCTACTCAAAAGGTCTTAGATGTGTTTTTCCTCCTCCCTTAGATGTTGCTATCTTACCATTGATTTGGTAAGAAGCCCCATCGTTGGATGTGAAGGGACAGGCATGGGTCATCGTATGACCATGATAACAATGTTGTAAGATGACTTAGCCCTTTTCTTTTAGGGACTAAGATCATTTTGAAAGGCAACTTTGATAGCGTCATCGAGGGACTATGATCTTTTTTCCATTTGTTTGTGCTAAGACATCCCACATGCATAACATGGCCATTTTTATAAGGCAACAAGTGGAATTACCTTAAGGGTGTAAGTGTGCGAGTGTATTTTATTGCATGCATAATTTATCTTGATTAGGGTGATCTATTTGTCAATTTTCATATCTTGTCATACACGCCCTAATTACTAGCATATATTGAAAGCAATAACAGTGCCGAAATGTAAAATTCTACGCTATTACAATATTTTAGGGGGATGGGGGTACATATTTATGAATGGGGGTTGCAAGTTAAAATTCTAGGTTACTATTACAACCATATTGAAATAGATAAGAATGTATAGGAAATGTAAAATGTTTGTCTGCTTAGAAAAATAACCTTTGTTTAAGAAAATATTTTTTGGGTTTTAATATAAAAGAAAATATAACATGCAAATATAAAATATTTTTGGTATTTTTTTATTAATAATAAAATAATATGAGGGAAAAATAATAAAAGAGAAAGAAAACATGATCAGCGCAAAGTGCTGAATATAGAAGAGGTCAGAAGTTCTGACTCTGACTTGCTGCACAAAGAAAAAAACGTTAGCAAACATATGGAAGTTCAGAAGTTCTAGATCTTCTGAGAACTCAGAAGTTTTCAGAAGTTTTGACATAACTGTCAGAACTTTTCCTCTCTCCATGCCAGTCAGAACATCTGCAACTTAGTCATTTACAGAACAGAAGTTACATGTATAACAATTATGCCAAATTTCATGAAGTATCAGAAGCACAAATCAGAAGCAGCATGTATTTTCTAATTCTAGTTCCGAGTCCTAATTTCTTTATGAAACTCTAAACTGGGATTTCTTTTACTTTGGCAAGCAAACGCATGAATTTTCAGAATATGCACATCATCAGGATCAGAATATCTACATTGTGCTAAATATGCAAAATCTGGCAATGCTTAATCAGTTATGATGAAGGTCAGCAGAAAACTTACCTTGCAGCTGGAAAGGATTCTATGAACTGGAGGTTGGTCTTGAATTCTAGTGATGTTCTGAGAAACTTCTTCACGTGCTCAGCAGGATAGAAGTTGACAACTTCTAGAACAACTAAGAGGTGAAGTTCTGATCCTTTTGAAATGGATATTTATGGAGAATGTGTTACTGTTTGATTACAAAATTTGGGATGGCTTTAATCAAGAACACTTGAGGAAAAATGGAACTTGAATAGAATGCTAATATTTTGGTATTTTGTGTTTATAGTTGTCTGGGTTCTTGGAATTTTTACAGTGGTTCAAAGCCTTCTTTCTCAATTCTCTTGCCTCTTTCACAAATTTTTCTCTCTCTCTTTTTTTCTCCTCTTTTACAAATTTTTCTCTCCCTCTTTTACAAATTTTTCTGGCCCATTTTTTTGTGCAAATGGTGTTCTATTTATAGACAAAGTTTTGCAGTTGGGGAGGTCAAGTGGTGCCAACATCATGTGCTAGATGATGACTTACTCTTGAAGTAAGCTTAAACAAGTGGGGGTTTAATGCATTCAAGTTGGATGGTTAACAGCGCCTCAGCTGGATCTGGAAGCGTGAATTAATGAAAAGTAGAGACAGCGCGTGGGTCTAGCATACTTTTGCACATAAATTTGTTTTCCCAAGGCAGTAGGGATACACGTGGTGTGGATCCCTTGGATAAAGACTCAGAGGCTGTTGTGAGCATTAAATGAGTTCCCATGTGAAACTTTGCACTCTTTCTTGACTCTGGATTGGAAGTTCTACTTCAGCGTAGCATCTCATCTTCTGATCTTTGTATCTTCTGACTTCAGCATGTTCTGAGGGATCCTTCAGAACTTCTAGTATACTTACAACACGCTTTGTTACCTTCATTGTTTTAACCTTTGCAAACTCTGACTGAACCTTTGTGAAAACTGGTCCAGAAATTCTGACCATACTTTGTCTTGAGAATATCCATAATCTGCTGAGTATGAACACTGGCCCATAAGTTCTGACATTGCCAAATTTCCTAAATACTTAGAAAAATTTCTAAGCTTTTTGAATTTGACTTTCCAAAGTAAAATTTGACTTTTGAAACTCTTGATGAAACAAACTTCATATTCCAACATGTCTTGATTAAATATGATTTTTGAGATTTGATTTTGATCCAAAAGTCAAAGTTAGACTTCTCAGTGTGCAAATGACCATTTACCCTTGTGAATGGTTTGCTTGGAAAAATTGATATTTCAAGGCCTGGAGACCTGATGAAAGCAAACTTGAGGATCCAGGGTGGTTCTTTGAAAAATGAGAGGGCAAATTTTGGGGTTCAACAGTTGCCCCTGTTCAAACTTCTTGAACCTGAAGAGTTAGATTGGCGGATCAGCCATTCGTGACTTGAAGTTGAAAGATGATTGAACACTAGAGTGCCCAGAAATTTGCACTCGAAGATGGATGGTGAATGGGATTATAGATGCCATTTAGAGGATTATTGGTAAACGCTGGAAGAAGTATCAACACAAATATCTTGTTGATTTATACTAAACTTGACGTTTTACCTGGGAGAAAAGTGGTTAGTAAAATGCAGATGCTTGCATGATGTCCAACATATGTGGTATCATGCTAAATGTATTGGTATGTACATGCTATAATGTATGAATGTAAAATGTGTGTTTTCGTTCGGGAAAATAAATCCCTGACTGCTGTTGTGGAATTCTGGGGGTTGAATCCCTGATTTCCTGTTGGAAATGAAGAATATGCATATCTTTAAATCCTATTGAAGGGATACTTTTGCTGGGGAACATCGCTCAAATATCAGTTGTTATCTGGTCAGATCCAGGCTTCACAGTTGCTGAGGATGAAGTAGTCGGTTGCTATCTGGTCGGATCCAGGCTTCATGGCAACTTATTGAGGGGAAGAGATGAATTAACTGTTATCTGGTCAGATCCAGGCTTTGCAGAAAATTCTTTGAAATTGAATAGTCATCTAGTCGGGTCCAGGTTTCATAACAACTTGCTGGGGATGCGGAGGTTAACTGTTATCTGGTCGGATTCAGGCTTCACAATAACTTACTGGAGGAAAGGATGAACTAACTGTTATCTGGTCGGATCCAGACTTCACAATAAGTCTTTGAAGACTGTTATCTGGTCGGGTCTAGGCTTTATGGTCTTTTGGAAAGCTGTACTATTATCTGGTCGAATCCAGGCTTCATAGTGTCTTTCTGGGGATCATGGTTAATTGTTATCTAGTCGGGTCCAGGCTTTACAATACACCATTTGAAAACTGTTATCTGGTCGGGTCCAGGCTTTGCAGATTTCTGAGGTTGATGAGGTCAATTGCTATCTGGTCGGGTCTAGGCTTCACGATAGACTGCTTAAAAACTGTTATCTGGTCGGGTCCAGGCTTTACAGATTTCTTTGATGAAGTTAATTGTTATTTGGTCGGGTCTAGGCTTCACAATAAACTGGTTGAAAATAGTTATCTGGTCGGGTCCAGGCTTTGCAGATTTCTTTGATGAAGTTAATTGTTATCTGGTTGGGTCCAGGCTTCACAATAAACTGGTTGAAAACAGTTATGACCCTATTCCTATGAACTATACAGAGCTATTACCGGCATTGATTTAGAAGAAGTTAGTTCAAACACGACCACCTCCCGTCATACCATCACCATTGCCTTGGTATTACAAGGCAGGCCAAACATGTGCTTTTCATCAGGGAGCACCAGGGCATAATGTTGAGAATTGTTATCCTTTGAAGACTGAGGTACAAAAATTGGTAAAGTCTGGTGTTCTATCTTTCAAGGACGTGTGACCTAATGTGAAAGATAACCCTCTACCCAAGCACGGGGGAGTAAATGTTGTAAATATGGTGGCCAGCTGTCCAGGCGACTTTCGAATTTTTTATATTAATTTGGTTAGAGGAGATTTGGTGAAAATGCATGCAGACCTCTGTGAATTTAGCTACTATACACATGACCATTCCGGTTGTGCTATTTGCAGTACAAACATACATGGTTGCGAGAAGATAAAGGTTGATTTACAGGAGATGATGGATGAGGGCCTCATCCACATAATCAGGCCTAGGGCAGAGTATGAAGAGGAAGTGAACATGGGTTCTGGATGTCCTGGTGAATTCAGAATTTTTGATGTGGAGTATATGAATGAGGACCTCGTACAATTTCATGCTACCTTCTACCATACGGCTGGTCTGGTGGAACACCATTATGGATCTTGCCTAGTTTGTTGTCGAGACTCCCAATGATTTTCAATCGTGAGAAGGGTGTTCAGTTGTTGTTAGACAATGGAACTATCAAGATCACAGGTCAGAAGGATGATTACCATGAAGTTGATATGGTCAAGGTTTGTTTAACGGAAGAAGAGTCAGATGAAGAGTATGTCTCTGCAGATGAGTATTTCTCTTCAGACGAAGATTTGTTTTCCAGAAATGACTTATTAATAACTGATTGCATGGAAGAAGGGGTAAACGTCATTGTGCCCTGTTTTGGTGCACCCACCGATCTTGAAGTGGAATATCATAACAAGCCAACTGTTACCCCATTGGTGATTAGTTTGTCGGGTCTCGTTCCCTACAAATCAGATAAGGTTGTTCCTTCTAAATACAACACTACAATCTTGGAAGATGGAGTGGAAGTTCCCATCCATCCAATGCCTGATGTTGGAAATATAGCTGAAAATAACAGGGTGACCCGTAGCCGTCGTGTGTTTGCGCCAGTTGTTCGAAGAGATGTTGATGCTGGAAAGAAAGTTATTGAAAAGGATAAACCTAAGAAGGCTACGGGAGAGACTAGTGGAGCTACAATAGAGAAAGAAATGGATGATATTTTGAAGATGATTAAGATGAGCGACTACAGAATTGTAGATCAGCTGCTACAGACTCCTTCAAAAATATCTATCTTAGCTTTATTGATGAACTCCTCTGCTCATAGAGAATCCTTGATGAGGGTATTGGACCAAGCTTTTATGGAGAATGATATGCCAATAGATCAGTTCCGCAGCGTAATAGGAAACATTACTTCATGTAATAACTTGAGTTTCTGCGATGATGAATTGCCAGATGAAGGGAGGAATCACAACCTGGCCCTCCACATCTCTATGAACTGCAAGAAAGATTCACTATCCAATGTGTTGATTGATAATGGATCTTCATTGAATGTTATACCGAGGAGTACTCACAGGAAGTTGAAATATCAAGGAACGCCTATGCGCCCTAGTGGCATCATTGTCAAAGCGTTTGATGGGACAAGGAAATCTGTCATTAGTGAAGTGGACTTACCTATCCATATAGGACCACATTTGTTTCAGATAACCTTCCAGGTCATGGACATTGTTCCCTCTTATAGTTGTTTGCTAGGACGGTCGTGGATACATGAAGCAGGGGCTGTCACTTCAACTTTACACCAGAAGCTAAAGTTTGTGCGTGAAGGGAAGGTAGTGATCATAAATGGGGAGCATGCATTGTTGATATCTCATTTGTCCTCTTTCAGCATTGTAGAAGCGTATGAAGCTTCTGTTGGGACCCAGTTCCAAGACTTATCCATGGACAACATAAGAAGAAATGAGAATTCCATGGTTTCGCTGAAGGATGCATAGCAGGTTGTGCGTAATGGTCATAATGAAGTCTGGGGAAGAATTGTGGATCCACCTGTGAACAAGAACAGAACTGGCTTGGGGTTCTCTTCGATGAATGGAAAAGGAGAAAGTTTGAAGTCATAGTCTACTATGAGCACATATCATGATGTTTTCCACAGCGGAGGTTACCTCCATCCAACTGTTTATGGAGTTAATGTTGTTGAGGAGGATGAAGCAGAGCAGGAAATGCGGAATTATGTGACGCACAGAGTCAGGGTTCAAAACTGGATCACCATTAATGTTGCCTCTTGCATACATGTTTCAAAGTAATTTGATTTGTTAATCTCTTTTTTGAAAAGCTTTCACTCTGCCCAAGGTGGAAGTATTAATGTTGTAGGAATTATCTGTTTGCTGTGACTTTTAAGATCATTAATAAAAGTTGTCTTTACTTCCCGAAATATGTCTTTATTTTCTGCTTTTTCTTGGAAAATGGTAATCATAAAAAACCTTTCAAAATAAATAATAACTGAAATTCAATCTACATGATCACTTGTTATATGTGTCAGTTTCTAAAAGCAATCATAAATCATATGTGCAGATTAATTAAAAAACTCGTTGAATACAATGACCCTGCACCCTCTCCCAACTTTGAATGCCCGGTGTTTGGGGATGAAGAAGAAGATTATGATGAGATTCCAGAAGAGGTCTCACGGTTGCTTGAGCACGAGGAAAATATCATTCAGCCATATAAAGAGCCTTTGGAAGTGATCAATTTGGTTTCAGAAGAAGATCCAAAGGAAGTCAAGATTGGAGCATTGCTGCATCCCGGTGTGAAGAGAAGGTTGATTGAGCTGTTGAAAGAGTATATGGATATTTTTGCTTGGTCTTTCCAAGATATGCCTAGTCTAGATACAGATATTGTCGAGCACCGTTTGCCGTTTAAGCCAGAGTGTCCGCCAATTAAACAAAAGTTGAGAAGAACTCACCCAGATATGGAAGTAAAGATCAAAGAGGAGGTTCTTAAGCAGATTAATTCTGGTTTTTTTGTGACGTCAGTGTATCCTCAATGGATTGCCGATATTGTCCCAGTACCGAAAAAAGATAGAAAAGTCTGCATGTGCGTAGATTACAGAGATCTAAATAAAGCTAGTCCAAAAGATGATTTTCCATTGCCACACATCGACATGTTAGTGGATAGCATAACAAAATTCAAAGTATTCTCGTTCATGGATGGATTTTCCGGATATAAACAAATAAGAATGGCTCTAGAGGACATGGAAAAAACAAAGTTTATCACACCCTGGGGAACATTCTGTTACAGAGTGATGCCTTTCGGGTTGAAGAACGCTGGTGCAATGTACCAGAGGGCTATGACAACCCTATTCCATGATCGGATGCACAAGGAAATTGAAGTATATGTTGATGATATGATTTCCAAGTTCCAGACTGAAGAAGGGCATATAGAAGATTTGTTGAAGCTGTTTCAGCGTTTGAGGAAGTATCGTCTCCGCTTGAATCCAAATAAATGCACCTTCGGTGTTTGATCAAGGAAGTTATTGGATTTCATTGTTATCCAAAAATGAATTGAAGTTGACCCTGATAAAGTCAAAGTAATTCAATAAATGCTAGCACCTAGAACTAAAAAGCAAGTCAGAGGTTTCCTCGGGCGTTTGAATTATATTTCCAGATTCATTTCCCACATGACTACGACATGTGAACCGATCTTTAAGTATTTAAAGAAACATCAAGGTTGTGTGTGGACGGATGACTGCCAAAGGGCATTTGAGAGTATTAAGTAATATCTGCTTGAACCTCCTATCTTGCTCCCTCCCGTAGAAGGAAGACCGTTAATTATGTATCTTACAGTGTTAAATAAATCCATGGGTTGTATTCTGGGACAACAAGATGAAACAGGGAAGAAGGAGTTCACCATTTATTATGTAAGTAAAAAATTCATTGATTGTGAGTCACGGTATTCCATGCTGGAAAAAACATGTTGTACTTTGGCCTGGGCGGCAAAGCAATTGCGGCAGTATATGTTGAATCACAACACTTGGTTGATCTCCAAAATGGATCCAATCAAGTACATTTTTGAAAAGCCTACTCTTACTGGGAGAATTTCCCGCTGGCAGATGTTGTTATCTGAATATGATATTGAATATCGCACTCAAAAGGCCATTAAAAGCAGTGTGTTGGCAGATTATCTTGCTCACCAACCAGTAGAGGATCACCAGTCTGTAGAATATGAATTCCCCGATGAGGATGTGGTGTTCCTGAAAGTGAAGGATTGTGATGAACCATTGCCTAAGGAAGGTCCTGACCCTGAATCTCGTTGGAGTATGATATTTGATATAGCTGTGAATGCTTATGGTAAAGGAATTGGTGTTGTGATTGTCACTCCTCATGGAGCGCACATTCCTTTTACTGCAAGGTTAACATTTGATTGCACTAATAATATGGCAGAATATGAGGCTTGCATCATGGGTCTCGAGGAAGCTATTGATATCAGAATTAAAATTCTAGATGTGTATGGTGATTCAGCTTTGGTAATAAATCATATTAAAGGAGAATGGGATACTCGTCACCCTGGCTTGATCCCTTACAAAGATTATGCTAAAAGATATTACCCTTCTTCAAAAAAGTTGAATTCCATCATATCCCTAGAGATGAAAATCAAATGGCGGATGCTCTGGCAACTCTGGCTTCTATGTACCAAGTTAACTTGGAATGATATACCCCGAATTACGGTTCGACGGCTGGAGAGGCCCGCTCATATGTTTACAGTAGAGGAGGCAGCAGATGAAAAATCGTGGTATTATGATATCAAGCATTTTCTTTAGACTCGGGAATACCCGATTGGTGCATCGAAGAAAGATGGAAAAACATTGAGAAGATTGGCAGGCAGTTTCTTCCTCAGTGAAAATGTGTTATACAAGAGAAATTATGACATGGTCTTGCTCAGATGCGTGGATAGACGCAAAGCAGACATGTTGATGCATGAGATTCATGAAGGTTCATTTAGCACTCATTCCAATGGACATTTGATGGCTAAAAGGATGCTAAGGGCAAGTTATTATTGGCTGACAATGGAATCTGACTGTTACAAATTTGCAAAGAAGTGACATAAATGCTAGATTTATGCAGACAAGGTCCATGTGCCTCCGACACTTCTCAATGTGATTTCCTCCCCATGGCCTTTCTCTATGTAGGGGTATTAGCATGATTGGGATGATAGAATCCAAAGCTTCGAATGGGCACCATTTTATCTTGGTAGCAATTGATTACTTTACCAAATGGGTGGAGGCTGCCTCATACACCAATGTTACTAAGCAGGTGGTTGTGCGCTTCATTAAGAATAACCTTATATGTCGGTATGGTGTGCCGAGCAGAATCATCACTGACAATGGCTCGAATTTGAACAACAAGATGATGATAGAACTGTGTGAAGAATTCAAGATTTTCCATCACAATTCATATCCATACAGGCCAAAGATGAATGGAGTTGTTGAAGCTGCTAATAAGAATATCAAGAGAATTATCCAGAAAATGGTTATTACTTATAAGGATTGGCATGAAATGCTCCCTTTCGCTCTGCATGGATATCGAACATCTGTCTGCACTTCAACAGGAGCAACCCTATTCTCCCTAGTGTATGGAATGGAAGTTGTACTCCCAGTCAAGGTAGAGATTCCCTCATTGCGTGTGATAATGGAAACCAAGTTGATAGAGGTTGAATGGGTCCATAACAGGTTTGACCAATTGAATTTGATTGAGGAGAAGAGAATGAATGCTTTGTGTCATGTCTAGTTATACCAGAGAAGAATGAAGAAAGCTTTTGATAAAAAGGTCAAACCTCATGAATTCAAAGAAGGCAACCTCGTGCTCAGGAAGATCATGTCTTTCAATACTGATTCTAGGGGCAAGTGGACTCCCAATTTTGAAGGCCCATATGTTGTCAAGAAAGCCTTCTCTGGCGGTGCATTAATTCTTGAAACTATGGATGGAGAGGAGTTCCTACGTCCTATGAATGCTGACGCAGTCAAGAAATACTTCTCCTAAAGAAATAAAAGAACAACTCGCTAAGTTGAAAACCCGAAAGGGCAGCTTAGGCAAAAAATGAGCGTCTCGATAGGCCGAAAACCCGAAAGGGCGGTCTAGGCAAAAATTAGATACCTAAACAGAATAAATTTCCCGCTAAGTTGAAAACCTGCAAGGGCAACTTAGGTAAAAGTTAGGGATTTTCTTGGCAAGTAACTACGCCAGACAAGACTTGATCGTTGAAGCAACAATCTTATCGGATCCTCACCATACTTCAACAGAAGCTGCTGCTCAGGATTTCAAAAGTTGTTAGAGGGGATAGTGGTCATTGCATCTCAATGTATCTTTTCCATTATATGTTACCATTTTCCTAACTTTGTAATCATTTATGGAGTCTCGCCATTCGCAGACTACCATTCTATTAATGAAATTTGAGCTTTTACCCAATTCTTTGTATTTCTTATTTTATTTATTTTGCAAAGACTCCATTTATTATTGATAATAACTTTCAAAGAAAAGAGATTAAATAACAAAATTGATTTTTCAAAAAAAAAGATTTTACAATTTACTTTTACTTAGAGATTTGTGATGAAACAATGACAACAAAAAATGGTGGTCCCAGGAAAGGACAAACTCCAGTTGTTTTGAGAAGTTTTTGTTCCCATCGGGAAGTTCTACTCGGGATGTTTTCGCTATGTTGGGCTTATGATTCCGGTATCCTCGGTGAAGTTTGGATTCATTTCTCCTCTTTTCTGAGTTTTTTTATGATGTGAAGTTTCAATCCGCTTTTTCTCCAGTGAAGTAGGCCTGAATTCCCCAGTGAAAGTTTGGATGTTTCGGTGTCAGTCTACTTTATTTGAGACTGGTCTTGCAATCTCCAGTAGGCATGTTACTTTAGAAAATAAAAAAAACATTGATTTCCCAGGTGAAGCCTGAAGAAGGATGTTCTATCCTTGTATCCGTATTATTTTATCACTTTGATTTATCTACCTCCGGATCATGTTTCTCCTCAGTAAAGTTAAAGCAGGAAGTAGGTTTTGTTCCTCAACTGGCCTTTACCTTTCTTGGAATGATCGTCTTGGATGAAGTTTAGCCGAGTGTTGTTAGTGACCGAGGCAGTTTTGCCTGGTTGCTCCCATGTTGTATATCTGTTTTGTCAGCATACGCGCGATAACACTCATACATTCATACATACATCATGCGTATCTAAAATTGGCAAGTCATTGTTCAATGACATTTGTTAATTTTTTTGTTTACATGTTACTCTGTTTTGAAGATTTACGTTGCCCTCTTTTCAATAGAGTATTGGTCTTAAGCAGAAAACATATACTTTTTCAATTTCCCTACTGAGTTGTTCTTCATAGAAGATTTTTGCTTTAGCCTTCCGGTGCAGCTCCTTGTTTGGATGGATTTGGTTTTGCCTCTTGAGTTTAGTTCTCAAAGGATGTATTTTGGTTGAATGTTTCATTCCAGTTTATTTCTGGTTTGGATATGTGGTTCCCTGGCAATGTTATTCACTTTGGATTGCTGAAAACTCCAAGCTTTGGTTGGTGCATTTATTTTGCACGAGAAGACTTTATCTCATCAGCAAGAATATCATGGCATCTCCCCTGGAAGTCATACCTCCTTCCCAAGAATCCATTTCCTTTTACCATCCTCCACGACCACAAGTAGCAAGTCTCTTCATTGGAGACAGCTTATATATTATTCTTTCCAGGCGGATTGCCTTGGTTGAAGAAGAAGTTGAGACGTGTTCTAGGTAAAACACCAGAATCTTGGGGAAACTTGTTATCTTTTTGCTACCCTCAGTAAACGTTGGTAGTTCATCTTCAGTGAACGGAGGTGATATGATATATTCTCTTTCTACCTTTAGTGAAAGTTGGTAGACCATCGGTAGTGAACGTCAGTGTTTCGTTTATCTTTTTTCTACCCTCAGTGAATGTTGGTAGTTAATCGTCAGTGAATGGCGGTGATATGATATGTTCTCTTTCTAACTTCGGTGAAAGTTGGTAGACCATCGGCAGTGAACGTCGGTGTTTGTTATCTTTTTGCTACCCTCAGTTAACGTTGGTAGTTCATCGTCAGTGAATGGCAGTGATATGATATATTCTCTTTCTACCTTCAGTGAAAGTTGGTAGACCATCGGCCGTGAATGTTGGTGTTTGTTATCTTTTTGATACCCTCAGTGAACGTTGGTAGTTCATCGTCAGTGAACGGCGGTGATATGATATATTCTCTTTCTACCTTCAGTGAAAGTTAGTAGACCATCGGCAGTGAACGTCAGTGTTTGTTATCTTTTTGCTACCCTCAGTGAACGTTGGTAGTTCATCGTCAGTGAATGATGGTGATATGATATATTCTCTTTCTACCTTCAGTGAAAGTTGGAAGACCATCGGCAGTGAACGTCAGTGTTTGTTATCTTTTTGCTACCTTCAGTGAACGTTGGTAGTTCATCATCACTAAACAGTGGTGATATGATATATTGTCTTTTTACCTTCAATGAAAGTTGGTAGGACATTGGCAGTGAACGTCGATGTTTGTTATCTTTCCCCCTGCCTTCGGTAAACGTCGGTAGCTTCGCCTTGGGTAGAAGTTGGTGTATCCTTTGACCATTCTACCATCCTCTTTGATTCAGTTCTTTTGGTCCACCAGTGATTTATTTTCCTGGTGGGGGTGCTCCTTTATTTCTTTATTATTGTTACATCCCTAGTGTTGTTTTGCGTCTCTTTGGTCCTGTTCATATGCATTCATGATCATAAGCATTTTCATCGTATCTTAGGGCCAAAAATAGGGTTTGTTTTTATATTTAAGTATCTTCGATCGCGTCGACACGAAGATTTTTAACCTTCGTATCTCCCGGTAGAAGAAACTTAAATAAGGGCAGCTGTTGTACCCCAATTTTTGCCCCTAAGATCCCTTCATCATACCATGTTTATTCATTCACAACAAAATCACACTAGGATTCTTGGTTCCTCTCCCTACATTTAGTTTTGCCCTTTTTGAGGGATTACCAAGCACCTTGACTTATGTTCCTTTTGTGAACATGAATATTGTTTTGATTTCTTCAATTAAATAATAAAATACAATGTTGGTTTGTCTTGGTTGTTATCCATGTAGGTGACGGAAATGAGATTTAACAAGTTGTCCCATGGGTTTATGAGTTTATTTCCATGCCCTAGCCAATAAAGCTTGAGAAGTTCAAACCTCACCATTGGATTGGTTTTGGAAGAATTGGCATGGCAAGGTTTGCTTTGGTTCATCAAATTTCAAGATTTCAAGATATGGAAGTGGTTTTGGTGGCTATGAGTCCTCATTGTCATCCTCAACAACTTCTATTCACAAAGCAAGAATGTTGGTACAAGATGTTTGTTCAAGCTTGTCAAAGTTCCTCAAAGCATTTTCTTGATCTAGGAGCTAGGGTTTTGAACTTCAAAGGAGTATATCTTGCTCACCTTTTGGTATTTTTGAGTGATTCCAAAGACATCATTCTCTTCAAAGGGCTATTAACAAATCACTTCAAAGGTTCCAAGGAGTTTTCATGAGGAAGAGACTTGATGAGGAAGTAAGATTACAAGTACTCCATATGAGTCCCCAATTTTCCATGCGTGACTTCAAATGGTCATAACTTGCTCAATTTTATCATCTTGAGTCCATTCTTTTTCCATAATGATCTTGAAGATGTGAACTTTATGCCTTCTTTTATGTGCAAAGTGGGAAAATGGATGGAAGTTACCTTAAATATGCAAAAGATTATAGGTCATTTCATGATTTTTTTCCAAATTCAACAAGTCATAACTTGCTCAAATTTTAGATATTTTGAATGATTCAAGTTTCAAAATGTCATTCAAGAAATCTACTTCATGCCATCTTTTTTGGTCAAGAGCAAATTCCAAGTGGAAGGCCATGTTTGGATGCAAGGCATTATAGGTCAATTTTGAAGAAGAATTTGAAATATTTCTAAGTATGGAAAATCAATCCTTTTTCTCCAACTTTGACTCAATACAACTTTCAGCTCAAGCATCCATTTAACTCCATTATTTTTCCATTGTAAAGCTTGTAACCTCATCTTTCTAAAGCATCAAGAATCATGCCTTAAGACCCCTTGAGCTGAGAATTACATGGTTTCAAAAATGGTAACTTGGAATTAAAGTTTCCTTGCAAGTCAGAATTTGAATTTCATGTTACAACCTCTAAACCTAAAATTAACACGTTGTGATACGGTGGGAGAACTGAATTGAGTTTTTGCATCTGTGTTCGCAAATGTTGCAGTTTAGCAAGAGTCGCCATCGACTTTTCTTTTATCCAATAAGGAAAGGTGAAAAAGCACATGAAATACCTTTAGAGATGTTTTCTTGAGTTCGGGGGGTAGATTATGAAAAGGGAAGGTATTAGCACCCTTTTAATCCATGGTTTTCCATGGGCTCTTAGTTACTTGCTAGATCACTTACTTTTGAATTTGTGTTTTGTGTGGTTTTGAAAGTATTTTGAAAAGGTGCCATCGTTTAGGCAAACTTTGCAATGATTCCCGTTCGTAAGAATGTATATAAAGTGTTGAGCTTTTGAAAATATTTCAAGTTTTGGAAAGATGTTTTTTTGAAGATGTTTTGAAAGTGTATGTGATTGTTTTCAAAAATAGCAAGGATATTTATTTTGAAATTGGACAAGTAACTAAAAGTAATCTACCTACTCAAAAGGTCTTAGATGTGTTTTTCCTCCTCCCTTAGATGTTGCTATCTTACCATTGATTTGGTAAGATGCCCCATCGTTGGATGTGAAGGGACAGGCATGGGTCATCGTATGACCATGATAGTAATGTTGTGAGATGACTTAGCCCTTTTCTTTTAGGGACTAAGATCATTTTGAAAGGCAACTTTGATAGCGTCATCGAGGGATTATGATATTTTTTCGATTTGTTTGTGCTAAGACATCCCACATGCATAACATGGCCATTTTTATAAGGCAACATGTGGAATTACCTTAATGCTGTAAGTGTGCGAGTGTATTTGATTGCATGCATAATTTATCTTGATTAGGGTGATCTATTTGTCAATTTTCATATCTTGTCATACACGCCCTAATTACCAGCATATATTGAAAGCAATAATAGTGTGGAAATGTAAAAACCTACGTTATTACAATATTTTAGGGGGATGAGGGTACATATTTATGAATGGGGGTTGCAAGTTAAAATTCTAGGTTACTATTACAACCATATTAAAATAGATAAGAATGTATAGGAAAGGTAAAATGTTTGTCTGCTTATAAAAATAATATTTGTTTAAGAAAATATTTTTTGGGTTTTTATGTTAAAAGAAAATATAACATGCAAATATAAAATATTTTTGGTATTTTTTGATTAATAATAAAATAATATGAGGGAAAAATAATAAAAGAGAAAGAAAACATGATCAGCGCAAAGTGCTTAAAATAGAAGAAGTCAGAATTTCTGACTCTGACTTGCTGCACAAAGAAAAACATGTTAGCAAAAATATGGAAGTTCAAAAGTTATGGATCTTCTGAGAACTCAGAAGTTTTTAGAAGTTCTGACGCAACTATCAGAACTTTTCCTCTCTCCATGTCAGTCAGAACATCTTCATCTTAGTCATTTACAGAACAGAAGTTACATGTATAACAATTATGCCAAATTTCATGAAATATCAGAAGAACAAAACAGAAGCAGCATGTATTTGCTAATTCTAGTTTTGAGTCCTAATTTCTTTATGAAACTCTAAACTAGGATTTCTTTTACTTTGGCAAGAAAACGCAGGATTTTTCAGAATATGCACATCATCAGGATCAGAATATCTACATTGTGCTAAATATGCAAAATCTGACAATGCTTAATCAGTTATGATGAGGGTCAACAGAAAACTTACCTTGCAGCTGGAAAGGATTCTGTGAACTGGAGGTTGGTCTTGAATTCTAGTGATGCTCTGAGTAACTTCTTCACGTGCTCAGTAGGATAGAAGTTGACAACTTCTCGAACAACTAAGAGGTGAAGTTCTGATCCTTTTGAAATGGATATTGGTGGAGAATGTGTTACTGTTTGATTACAGAATTTGGGATGGCTTTAATCAAGAACACTTGAGGAAAAATGGAGCTTGATTAGAATGCTAAGATTTTGGTATTTTGTGTTTATAGTTTTCTGGGTTCTTGGAATTTTTACAGTGGTTCAAAGCCTTCTTTCTCAATTCTATTGCCTCTTTCACAAATTTTTCTCTCTCTCTTTTTTTCTCCTCTTTTACAAATTTTTCTCTCCCTCTTTTACAAATTTTTCTGGCCCTTTTCAGTGTGCAAATGGTGTTTTATTTATAGGCAAAGTTTTGCAGTTGGGGCGGTTAAGTGGTACCAACATCATGTGCTAGATGCTTACTTACTCTTGAAGTAAGCTTAAACAAGTGGGGGGTTCAATGCATTCAAGTTGGATGTTTAACAGCACCTCAGCTGGATCTGGCAGCGTGAATTAATGAAAAGTTGAGACAGCGCATGGGTCTAGCATACTTTTGCATAGAAATTTGTTTTCCCAAGGCAGTAGGGGTACACGTGGTGTGAATCCCTTGGATAAAGACTCAGAGGCGGTTGTGAGCATTAAATGAGTTCCCATGTGAAACTCTGCACTCTTGCTTGATTCTGGATTGGAAGTTCTACTTCAGTGTAGCATCTCATCTTCTGATTTTTGTATCTTCTGACTTCAGCATGTTCTGAGGGATCCTTCAGAACTTCTAGTATACTTACAGCACGCTTTGTTACCTTCTTTAACCTTTGCAAACTCTGACTGAATCTTTGTGAAAACTGGTCCAGAAGTTCTGCCATACTTTGTCTTGAGAATATCCATAATCTGCTGAGTATGAACACTGGCCCAAAAGTTATGACATTATCAAATTTCCTAAATACTTAGAAAAATTTCTAAGCTTTTAGAATTTGATTTTCCAACGTAAAATTTGACTTTTAAAACTCTTGATGAAACAAACTTCATATTCCAACATGTCTTGATGAAATATGATTTTTGAGATTTGATTTTGATCCAAAAGTCAAAGTTAGACTTCTCAGCGTGCAAATGACCATTTTTCCCTTGTGAATGGTTTTCTTGGAAAAATTGATAATTCAAGGCCTGGAGACCTGATGAAAGAAAACTTGAGGATCCAGGGCGGTTCTTTGAGAAATGAGAGGGAAAATTTTGGGGTGCAACAGCTACCCCTGTTCAAACTTCTTGAACCTGAAGAGTTAGATTGGCGGATCCGCCATTCGTGACTTGATGTTGAAAGATGATTGAACACTAGAGTGCCCAGAAATTTGCACTCAAAGATGGATGGTGAATGGGCTTATAGATGCAATTTAGAGGAATATTGGTAAACGCTGGAAGAAGTATCAACACAAATCTCTTGTTGATTTATACTAAACTTGACATTTTACCTGGGAGAAAAGTGGTTAGTAAAATGCAGATGCTTGCATGATGTCCAACATATGTGGTATCATGCTAAATGCATTGGTATGTACATGCTATGATGTATGAATGTGAAATGTGTGTTTTCGTCCAGGAAAATAAATCTTTGACTGCTGCTGTGGAAATTCTGGGGGTTGAATCCTTGATTGCCTGTTGGAAATGAAGAATATGCATATCTTCAAATCCTATTGAAGGGATGATTTTGTTGGGGAACATCACTCAAATATCAGCTGTTATCTGGTCAGATCCAGGCTTCACAGTTGCTGAGGATGAAGTAGTCAGTTGCTATCTGGTCGGATCCAGGCTTCATGGCAACTTATTGGGGGGAAGAGATGAATTAACTGTTATTTGGTTGGATCCAGGCTTTGCAGAAAATTCTTTGAAATTGAATAGTCATCTGGTCGGGTCCAGGTTTCACAACAACTTGCTCGGGATGCGGAGGTTAACTGTTATCTGGTCGGATCCAGGCTTCACAGTAACTTACTGGAGGAAAGGATGAACTAACTGTTATCTGGTCGGATCCAGACTTCACAGTAACTCTTTGAAGACTGTTATCTGGTAGGGTCCAAGATTTATGGTATTTTGGAAAGCTGTACTATTATCTGGTCAAATCCAGGCTTCACAGTGTCTTTCTGGGGATCATGGTTAATTGTTATCTGGTCGGGTCCAGGCTTTACAATACACCATTTGAAAACTGTTATCTGGTCGGGTCCAGGCTTTGCACATTTTTGAGGTCGATGAGGTTAATTGCTATCTGGTCGGGTCTAGGCTTCATGATAGACTTCTTGAAAATTGTTATCTGGTCGGGTCCAGGCTTTGCAGATTTCTTTGATGAAGTTAATTGTTATCTGGTCGGGTCCAGGCTTCACAATAAACTGGTTGAAAACTGTTATCTGGTCGGGTCCAGGCTTTGCATATTTCTTTGATGAAGTTAATTATTATCTGGTCGTGTCCAGGCTTCACAATAAACTGGTTGAAAACAGTTATGACCCTATTCCTATGAACTATACAGAGCTACTACGGGCATTAATTCAGAAGAAGTTGGTTCAAATACGACCACCTCCCGTCGTACCATCACCATTGCCTTGGTATTACAAGGCAGACCAAACATGTGCTTTTCATCAGGGAGCACCAGGGCATAATGTTGAGAATTGTTATCCTTTGAAGACTGAGGTACAGAAATTGGTAAAGTCTGGTGTTCTATATTTCAAGGACGTGGGACCTAATGTGAAAGATAACCCTCTACCCAAGCACGGGGGAGTAAATGCAGTAAATACAGTGGCCGGTTGTCCAGGCGACTTCAGATTTTTTATATTAATCTGGTTAGAGGAGATTTGGTGAAAATGCATGCAGACCTCTGTGCATTTAGCTACTATACACATGACCATTCTGGTTGCGCTATTTGCAGTACAAACATACAAGGTTGCGAGAAGATAAAGGTTGATTTACAGGAGATGATGGATGAGGGCCTCATCCACATAATCAGGCCTAGGTCAGAGTATGAAGAGGAAGTGAACATGGGTTCTGGATATCCTGGTGAATTCAGATTTTTTTATGCGGAGTATATGAATGAGGACCTCGTACAGTTGCATGCTACCTTCTACCATACGGCTGGTCAGGTGGAACACCAATATGGATCTTGCCTAGTTTGTTATCGAGACTCCCAAGGATGTTCAATCGTGAAGAAGGGTGTTCAGTTGTTGTTAGACAATGGAACTATCAAGATCACAGGTCAGAAGGATGATTACCATGAAGTTGATATGGTTAAGGTTTATTTAATAGAAGAAGAGTCAGATGAAGAGTATGTCTCTACAGATGAGTATTTCTCTTCAGACGAAGATTTTTTCTCTAGAAATGACTTATTAATAACTAGTTGATTGGATGAAGGGGTAAACATCATTGTGCCTTGTTTTGGTGCACCCTCCCATATTGAAGTGGAATATCATAGCAAGCCAGTTGTTACCCCATTGGTGATTAGTTTGTCAGGGCCCGTTCCCTACAAATCAGATAAGGTTGTGCCTTACAAATACAACGCTACAATCTTGGAAGATGGAGTGGAAGTTCCCATCCATCCAATGCCTGATGTTGGAAATATAGCTGAAAATAGCAGGGTGACCCGTAGCCGTTGTGTGTTTGCGCCAGTTGTTCGAAGAGATGTTGATGCTGGAAAGAAAGTTATTGAGAATGATGAACCTAAGAAGGCTACGGGAGAGACTAGTGGAGCTACATTAGAGAAAGAAGTGGATGATATTTTGAAGATAATTAAGATGAGCGACTACAGAATTGTAGATCAGCTGCTGCAGACTCCTTCAAAAATATATATCTTAGCTTTATTGATGAACTCCTCTGCTCATAGAGAATCCTTGATGAGGGTATTGGACCAAGCTTTTGTGGAGAATGATATGCCAATAGATCAGTTCAGCAGTGTAATAGGAAACATTACTTCATGTAATAACTTGAGTTTCTGTGATGATGAATTGCCAGATGAAGGGAGGAATCACAACCTGGCCCTCCACATCTCTATGAACTGCAAGAATGATTCACTATCCAATATTCTGATTGATAATGGATCTGCGTTGAATGTTATATCGAGGAGTACTCTCAGGAAGTTGAAATATCAAGGAATGTCTATGCGCCCTAGTGGCATCATTGTCAAAGCGTTTGATGGGACAAGGAAATCTGTCACAGTGAAGTGGACTTACCTATCCATATAGGACCACATTTGTTTCAGATAACCTTCCAGGTCATGGACATCGTTCCCTCTTATAGTTGTTTGCTAGGACGGTCATGGATACATGAAGCAGGGGCTGTCACTTCAACTTTACACCAGAAGCTAAAGTTTGTGCATGAAGGGAAGGTAGTGATCATAAATGGGGAGCAGGCATTGTTGATATCTCATTTGTCCTCTTTCAGCATTGTAGAAGCAGATGAAGCTGCTGTTGGAACCCAGTTCCAAGCCTTATCCATTGACAACATAAGATGAAATGAGAATTCCATGGTTTCGCTGAAGGATGCACATCAGGTTGTGCGTAATGGTCATAATGAAGTCTGGGGACGAATTATGGATCCACCTGTGAACAAGAACATAACTGGCTTGGGGTTCTCTTTAAAGAATGGAAAAGGAGAAAGTTTGATGTCATATTCTACTATGAGCATATATCATGATGTTTTCCACAGCGAAGGTTACCTCCATCCAACTGTTTAAGGAGTTAATGTTGTTGAGGAGGATGAAGCAGAGTAGGAAATGCGGAATTATGTGATGCACGGAGTCAGGGTTTAGAACTGGATCACCATTAATGTTCCCTCTTGCATACATGTTTCAAAGTAATTTTATTTGTTAATCTCTTTTTTGAAAATCTTTAACTCTTCCCAAGGTGGAAGTATTAATGTTGTAGGGCTTATCTATTTGCCGTGACTTTTAAAATCTTTAATAAAAGTTGTCTTTACTTCCCGAATTATGTCTTTATTTTCTGCTTTTTCTTGGAAAATGGTAATCAGAAAAAACCTTTCAAAATAAATAATAACTGAAATTCAATCTACATGATCACTTTTTATATGTGTCAGTTTCTAAAAGCAATCATAAATCATATGTGCAGATTAATTAAAAAACTCGTTGAATACAATGACCCTGCACCCTCTCCCAACTTTGAATGTCCTATGTTTGGGGCTGAAGAAGAAGATTATGATGAGATTCCAGAAGAGGTCTCACGGTTGCTTGAGCACGAGGAAAATACCAACCAGCCATATAAAGAGCCTTTGGAAGTGATCAATTTGGGTTCAGAAGAAGATCCAAAGGAAGTCAAGATTGGAGCATTGTTGCATCCCGGTGTGAAGAGAAGGTTGATTGAGCTGTTGAAAGAGTATGTGGATATTTTTGCTTGGTCTTACCAACATATGCCTAGTCTAGATATAGATATTGTCGAGCACCGTTTGCCGTTTAAGCCAGAGTGTCCGCCAATTAAACAAAAGTTGAGAAGAACTCACCCAGATATGGAAGTAAAGATCAAAGAGGAGGTTCTAAAGAAGATTAATTCTGGTTTTCTTGTGACGTTGGTGTATCCTCAATGGATTGCCGATATTGTCCCAGTACCGAAAAAAGATGGAAAAGTCCACATGTGCGTAGATTACAGAGATCTAAATAAAGGTAGTCCAAAAGATGATTTTCCATTGCCACACATCGACATGTTAGTGGATAGCACAGAAAAATTCAAAGTATTCTCGTTCATGGACGGATTTTCCGGATATAACCAAATAAGAATGGCTCTAGAGGACATGGAAAAAACAACGTTTATCACACCCTAGGGAACATTCTATTATAGATTGATGCCTTTCGGGTTGAAGAACGCTGGTGCAACGTACCAGAGGGCTATGACACCCCTATTCCATGATCTGATGCACAAGTAAATTGAAGTATATGTTGATGATATGATTGCCAAATCCCAGACTGAAGAAGGGCATATAGAAGATTTGTTGAAGCTGTTTCAGCGTTTGAGGAAGTATCATCTCCGCTTGAATCCAAATTGTGATACGGTGGGAGAACTGACTATGGTTTTGCGTTTGTATTCGCAAATGTTTCGGTTGAGCAAGAGTCGCCACCGACTTTTTATTTTATCCTAAGGAAAGGTTAAAAAGCACAGCAAAAACCTTTGAGATGTTTTCTTGGGTTCGGGGAGTAGATTATAGAAAGGGAAGGTGTTAGCACCCTTTCTATCCATGGTTATCCATGAGCTCTTAGTTACTTGCTTAGATCAACTTGCCTTAATTTTCAATTGTTTGAAATGGTGCTTTGTGTGTGGGTTTGAAAATGTTTTTGAAAAGAGGCCAATGTGGTGGCAACCTTTGTAATGATCCATGTTGGGATGTATACAAAGGTGTACGTCTTTTGAAAAGGTTTTCATTTGTTTTTGAAAGTTTGTTTTGAAAGTGTTGTGAGGTGAGGTTTAAAAATAGGCAAGTGTTTTGTTTTGCAAGTTTGATTCAAGTAACTAAGAGGTTGTCTACTCCTAAGTTTCTCAAAGATTTCTCTTATGCTTTTAACCCTTTTAACAATTTTGTTCCACCATTGCATTTGGTGGACAATCTTGTGTTAGGATGTGAAAGGGACGGGCGCGGGTCATCGTTTAGACCATAATTGCAATGGTGCCAAGTATCTTTGGGCAATGTTTTCTTTAAGGGACTTGATCATTTTTTAGGCAACTTTCGAAAGCGTCATCGAGGGACTATGATCATTTGAATTGTTTGTTTTGCCCAAAGAGACCTAACATGCAATATGGCCCATTATTGAAGGCAACAAGTGGAATACCCTAGGGGTGCAAGTGTGATTAGTGTTGTCCATTTTCATGCTTGATTATCTTGAAATTAGGTCAAACTATTTTTGTTGTTTTTGATTCGCATACAAACCCTAATTCTAACATGGTATATTTAGAAAGCATTAAAGTGCGGAAAATAAAATTCCTAAGTTATTACAACACAATATGGGAAGGGGGGTACAAATGTTCAAATGGGGGTATTTTGACAAGGAATTTAAACCTAGACTATTACATCAAATTTAGAATTTACAAGATATTTAATATACAAATTAAATAAGATAAATAAAATAAATATGCAAGATGCAAAAGATGTTTTTATATGTATGAAAAAAAGTGTTTTTATGTATAAAGGAAACAAAAATAAAAGTATTAATTTTTTGGAGTTTTTGTGTGTTTAGGGCAAAACCCTAATTTATTAAATAAAAGGTATTAATTATTTAATATGTATAATATTTATTATTTATATACAAAAATAAAATAAAAATGAAGTATATTTATAAAAAGGTATTTCTAATATTAAATATTAATAAAAATAAAAAAGTATATATTTTGCATTTTTACCCTAAACATATTAATATATATATATATATATATATATATATATATATATATATATATATATATATATATATATATATATATATATATATATATATATATATATATATATATATATATATATATATATATATATATATATATATATATATATATATATATATATATATATATATATATATATATATATATATATATATATATATATATATATATATATATATATATATATATATATATATATATATATATATATATATATATAATATATATATATATATATATATATATATATATATATA